>WOAB01000639.1:11772500-13195044 GCA_027886185.1 Rheum nobile
CCTCCAGTGTTACCTCCAACTTGTAGGCCGCATCCACGTACTGCTCCAGAGTAGAGCATGTGTGGTGCACCATCCATGGCTTAATATCTGGGCTCATCCATTCATGGAAGTACCAGATCTTTTGTGCCTTACTGGATATCTGCGGTTCAGCATACTGCAGCAAATGATTGAACTTGGTGGCGAGCTCTATCAGCTTCAACCCTTCCATCTTAGGATACAAGAACTCCTTGTGTTTCTCCTCTCTCATAGCTCGAGAGAAGAAACGATCCGTCATCTTGGTCTTAAACATTGACCAGTTCAAAACCGGGCTATCAGCTAAGTCGATACTCTCCCACCATTCACTGGCTTCTTCCTTCAACTATAGAGAAGCTATATGCACTTTCTCCGCTTCAGTGCACTCAACATTACGAAACAATCGCTCCATGTGGGAAAACCAATGAGCCACTCTGACTGGCTCTCCTTTTCCATCATAGCTGTCAGGTCTCATAGAGTTAATGGCCTTCAGAGCTCGGCCATACTCCCCTCTATTCCTGATCACGCCTCCCTGTAGTACCTGGTTCTCTTGTTCCTCAAACCTTGGAACTTCTGGAGGTACTGGCACTCCTTGTGCCTGAGGTGCGATTGACCTCATTATCTCGGTGATTGCTTGCAGAACAATCCCCCGAATTGCTGCGACTGTCGCTGTATCGAGCACTACTGGAGCGTCGGCCTGAGCTTGGTCATCGCCTCCTGGATTATTGTTGAAGACAGACTCACGCTCTCCTGATGGGTCTGCATCAATCCTCGGGTTTGGTTTGGGGTCATTACTCGGCCCAGCACCAGCACGGATAACATTCCTCGTGTTCATCATCTGTTTACCGATCAAATTCCAAGGATTTTATCATATTAGTATCATTATGATACACTTATTGTAATAAAATCAACTTAGAATAGATCAAACTCGTAAATTTCTATTGATGAACTCAAACCGAGTTACTAGGTTCTACAACCTCAACTCACAACGAGCGAACTGGGAATCAAGCCTAACTGGAGATGGCGAAACCACCTCGGCTTCTCCCGGGTTCCTCTAAAGAGAACAGAATGCACCCATATCTAGCGGGGCAACGGGAAAGAAATTAGTCTTTCTAGACATAGAAGCAAGCTTACTATGTCAGGCTATACAGAAGACATGACTATGAACGGTTGAAAATGAAAACACCGTTTTTTTATCTTTAAACTCAGAGCCTTTTGAAAATACC
This sequence comes from Rheum nobile, assembly GCA_027886185.1. Lineage (NCBI taxonomy): Eukaryota > Viridiplantae > Streptophyta > Magnoliopsida > Caryophyllales > Polygonaceae > Rheum > Rheum nobile. The sequence goes on from WOAB01000639.1 coordinate 11,773,739, forward strand.
TTTCGATCGAAAACGAGTAAATGGTTTTCAAATACCCAACCCGTTTTAAAAACTTTAGCTCTGATACCACAATTGTAACACCCCCAAATCTTAACCCATTTGGAAATGTATTACCGCCAGTGACCCCAGTATTCCTGACCGAGATCACCCAAGGCTTTACCGGTTAAAATACAATTCATGGAATACAATTGATATATAATGATCAAAGTATTCAAATCAAAACATCAATCAAATGAACACATGAGTTACGGGATTACATTCCAATCCCGAATAGGACAAATACAGAGTTTAAACAAAGTACAACGGAAGTCTTTAAAGAAGGTACAACGGAAGTCTTTAAACAAGGATCTTGACCACAATGGTCATCTCCCAAGGATCTCAACCTGATTAAAAGAAATTATTAAAACATCCAAAAACAACCGTCGTCTTCATAGTCAATCTAGTCTCCTCATATCTTCACTCTATCTGATGTGCCGAATCGGACGGATGACACCAGCCCACATGCAGAGAACGATGTTCGTGGGTTAGTCTAAATGAATAGACTAGCAAGGGTACAAAGCAGAATGGTTCTAAGCAGTCGTATTAGGTTAGACTCCTCGTCCCTCGAATAATAATCGAGTACGTTTGTCAACCACCATACTCTACTTGAATAAACAAGAGATATGCACAAGAGAAGATTCTGGAAGACTGAATCTTCACAGAAATCGACCCGAAAGAAGACTCCAAGAGAAGTGAGTCTTTAAGGAAATATGACAAATCTGGAACGTTTAAAGAATCAAACAACAGCGATTAAAATCTGACTGAGATGCTTCGGCTCACAACCAACCTCACCGCTTACAGCGAATCCAGATCGGAAGGAGAACGTACTACATTCAAGTCTGGATCTTACAGAACCACATAACGATGATTTAAAAACTGACTAAGATGTTTCGGTTCACGACCAACCTCATCGCTTACAGCAAATCCAGATTGGAAAGAGAATGTACTCTGATCAAAAGTCAAGACGAGCTTTCCTAGTTGTACTATTTACTTAGCTGCACTACTCGCCAAAGGTATATTAATTAAGTACTCTCGGGTACCTTATCTTATTTAATTCCAAAACGATTAACACATTAAAAGCTTTTAATATATGTCCCTGTCATGCAGGACCCATATCTAAGGAATGAACCTCACCGAGTCCAAACCTCTGAATCTACATCGAAAGAATGAACCTCACAGAGTCCAAACTTCTACTATCGCAGGGTCTTGCTCTCCCTTTAAAAGAATGAACCTCACTGAGTTCAAACTTTAACAATCGTTGAGTCTTCATCGCCCTTACAGTTATAAAGGAACGCGCATGGAACTCTCAGGATCCAGGCGTTCCTACAAATACTTGTGCTAACTTACAGTTATAACACAACCACAATACAAGATAAATCCACATAAATGCCCGGAAGGCGATCACAGATAATAGCGTTGTTCTAACAGATATACAACCTATTATATGATTTTCCAAAACAGTTTATAAAACCAATTCCAGACAAACACAGTAATCATTCCAAATTAATTACTCGGATAAACAACTGATAATTAATGTAAATATGGAACGATGAGCAAGAGCGAACCGCCACTTGCCTTAATAGATTCGGCGATGAATCTGGACGAGACGACTATCGAAAATATCCTTTCCGAGGATATGGCTTAAGCTTCAGAATATTCCTACCAGAGTACGAGTCCACACGCAATCCAGCCGATCACGTTCTAACTGACAAATTAATTATCTATTAATTAATCTGACTGGACGATTTTAAGGAATTATATTTAATAAATTTCTATGATATTAAATCATAAAATATTTATTAAATTTTCCTAAGAAAAATACGGACGAAAGGGGATCGAAATTATACCGCTCAAATAATTTCTGGTTGAATTTGGACTGGAAACGAATTGGGCTTCTCGGCCCAATACCGAAACAAAGCAAGGGGGGCCCACTTGGGCACTTTTCCCCTTCTTCTTCCTCGGTTCAACACCAACAACAGTACAACAACGGAGCAACAATGGCAACACGCAGCCACGCTCCACGCACAGCTCGCTGGGAAGGGACTCGCCACCGGACTGGCCTGCGTCGCCGGGGAGGAGCACCAGCGGCGGACGGCAACACCAGCAGGGGCGGAGCAACAACACACAACAACAACAGGGAGCTCAGCTGGCTTCGATCGGCTAGTCGACGCCGGAGATGGAGCGGCGTCAGGGGAGGAGCAGCGGCTACACCAGCTGCGACTCGCACGGGGGCATCGCGGTGGCTCTCGGCTCGCACAGGAGCTCACGGTGCTCTGCCTTCACAGGGGAGCTTCTTGAGAGGAACAGGGGAGTGAAGCGGGAGAGATGAGGTGTGGTGATGCTGCACCCATCGAGCTCTATATATAGCCATGGAAGGGGCAGAGATCCGACCAACACGGGGCTCAAGCCAGCGACAATACTGGCGCAATTTCGGGGAGCTTCTTTCGGTGAGCTACTTCGGCAGCACGTGGCTCGAGGGGCATGCAGGGGAGACAAGGATGAGTGGGGTTTAGAATATTAAAATGGGGATGGTCATTTAACCCCGAGAATTATATGTTTGTATCCAAACAAATATTCTAAGTCTCGAAAATACATTGAATGTATTTTATACCACTCAGGGAATTATTTCAGATATCATGGATATTTCAGAAAATCCAAACCCCACTGAAAGCGAAATAATTAATTAGTGAAGGTTGGGAAAAATTACCCGAATATCCTTACTAAAAATTGAGGGATATTACAGAGAGGGAGTTGTGCAAAATTGAGTCGGAATGGAGGGCTTGGCCACGTCTGACTCAATATGTAAGAAACAGCTGGATGATCCCTTATAGGGAAAGACTCGTGTCAGCTTGGACATATACTGTTTTCACGCTTGGAACTTCCACGACAAACATGTTAGTGTATTGTTTTCACTGCATTCTGTATTCACTGCATTATATATTCACTGTATTTGCTAAATTTTCACTGCATTCTGTACTAACTATAGGGTTGAAGGAGTACACTCTAGTTTAAAAGACTTCTTGACTACTCCACATGGCAGTCTAGACACGATATTCGGTCAATATCATTCAAAGATGGGTAACCAAGTGAAGGACATCAATGGGACCTTCAACGAGAGTGTACAAAACATGATGACTCTTGTGACATGAGCTGATGTTTTCAAGCGGTTGAAGTACAAAGTATCTAAGGTTGCACTTGACCGCTTGACGGAGGAATACAAAAAAGGGGAAAATCCATTTTGTGACAATATCTGCAAATGCCAGATAAGGGTGAGAGATGGATTGCCGTGTGTGCATGACATCTCTAGATATGTGACGAGTCCAATCCCTATTAAGCCTTCAGCGTTGTATTCGTTTTGGAGACGATTGAGTTTGTCAGAAGTGCAAGACGAAGGTGAGGTTGAGGTGAAGCGCAGAGTCGCGAGATCTTTGATGGATCAATTTTATACGGATCAGTTCCCCAATCTGTCAGCAAATGATCAAGAAAATTGTGTCTCACGACTTTACGACATAGCTCGCCCCGAGGGGACTAGTCTGCAAGAGCTGGCTATTGTGAGGCATAAGGGACGGCCAGTGGGAGCTCCAAACAAAGATACCACTAAAAGAAATCATTCTTCATGGGAGTACACATACAAAGATATGAAAGGGACACCTCCCAAGAAGCAACAAGGTAGGCCACCAAAACCCACTAGTACACCTTCACCAAACCCTAAAACTCCTATCATTCCTTTGAGGCCATCTCAGGTTAGAGCTCCCAAGAATCAAGTGGGTCAAATGTTTCCACCACCTTATCTGCCTCCATAGTCCTTCATTAAAGATTCTGAGCCGTATAAGGGTATAGTTCTGTCGTGTATGCACGAACACTTGAACGGTTACTTTGATATTGTTGGTGATGGAAACTGTGGATACAGAGCCGTTGCAGATCAACATAGCCATAAGTACCTTCACATAATTGTAATACTTTAATATGAGACATAAACCCTATGATATAATACTTACGAGCCAAGGTTGCATTAAATCTAGCTCATCCGTGTAGTTTCTTCTTTGTCTAGTACGGCTCTGCACAGGTTCCATCGCCTTGCATGTGGCACATTATTGTCGAAGCATGGATTCTGTGGAGGACGAAAGATAGGGAAGTACAAATAGATCCAAGCCTGTACATAAATATGTTTTTACAAACATATCAACCTATACCATAAATTTAATTAAATAATATAAAAACAATATGCAACACAATTCTTACTAGCAACAATGTGTAACAGGTCGACATCTGATGACATTCACGGTGTGAACACTCACCCAATGAATGATACATGAATGCCAACGTGCCGGAACCCCAAGAAAGATCGCGAGTAGCATGAACGTCACTCACGTAGGTCATATTAGGCATGGGCAACAAGTGTTGGGACTTGTCGGAAAAGAGGGTCGAGCCTATCAGGTAGAGCAGATAACCCGAAGCGACAGTCTCTTCATCCAAATCTATGGTCAAACAATGATTTCTAAGGTTATCTGCAGTGAGTCCACGTTCTGCCATTTGGGATGTCAAGGCAAAGAACTCCATTGCCCTCTGCACTTGTTCATTGAACAATTCATTTTTGCCCTTGATACGATCCTGGAGAGGAAGTCCCATTCCATCCCCATCAATGTTGAAGCCCAAAATCATGTAGACATCCAAGAGAGTTATAGTCATCTCTCCAAATGGCATATGAAATGAATTGGTCTCCGGATGCCATCACTCCACAAAAGCAGAAATCAAAGGCTGATCTACATACGTGTAGATCAGGTCCTGCAGATGTGTGATGTTGCTGTTTTGGGCCAGAATGCACCATGGAGAGTCATCATCTAGCCTCCATTTCTTTTGTTGCTCGTGCTTGTGCTGAAACGTGAGAGTTTCTCGCTCCTATAAAAGAAAATGTTAGATACAAAAATAAATAGGAAAATAATTTAATAACAACATCAAGTTTTGTTAACTTACGATGTCCTGATAAATGAAGTATGTTGTATAGGCTGTGAAGCTAAACAACAGGTCCGGGTTCTTTGGACCTCCCGCTACAGGTCCTACCAATTTCGGATCGATAGCATCCCCTCCACGACCTCCAGCTTGTCTACGCTGTCTAGCCTGCCTAGGCTTTCTAGAAGCAGCTGATTCCTCCGCCGGTTCCTCAAAGCTAGGATGCTGAGCGGGCCAAACACCTTGCCTAGTCATATCTCCCGACCACATAGGAACGGGCCAACCACTAGGCTGTTCAGGTACAGAAGGTACATACCATGTCGGATCCTATAAAACAAATTATTAGAAACAATATTAAATAATGTAATAGTTTAATTAACTAAGCATATATATAGTTACTTACCACATCCGAGTTAACTGTCTGGTATATGGGTGGATCGTTAAACGACATGGTGTTCAATGGTGGGTCTAGATATACCAGTTCCTCCACCGGTTCATTTACCGTACTCGGTCCCGCTCCGTCGCCTTTTTTTTTCTTTGAAGGTTCCCTTCTTTGGTATACGATGGCCTCTTGTTCTTGTTCTTGTCCTTGTCCATGTCCCTCATGGAGAGCGTTCCACCTTCGATGACTGGCAGATCTTGTCTGGTTATCCATCCGTAACAGTAAAAAACAACACTTTAGAAGCAACTATGTCATCTAAAGGAAAAAACAACACTTTAGACAAATGTTATCAGCCACTGCTAGATCCGTCTGTGACGGATCAAGCAGATTTGTCCGTGACGGACGGGTGACTGCGCTTCTTCCCCAACCAAAAATGCCGAGATCGAACAACATTCAAACAAGTACAGATCGAACAACATTTGTCCAGATTCAAAAATGACATTTTTCCATTTCAAACAACATTCAAACATGTTCAAATCCAACATTAAACACTTAATCATGTAAACCCTAAAACCTAACTCATCAAAAATTTGCAAATAACATTCAATAATTTTAACACCATTAAACTAAGCCAAGAACAAGTACAAATTTAACTAACTTGACGGTTTGTAATGGACGAATTCGATTGATACGTGACAGATCGAAATGAAGAGAGCGAAGAGATTGGAGCTGAGCGAGAGAGACGAAGAGATATAGACCCATAAGCTTGTGCTCTACTATTTATAAGATCATCTCGAAGATTATAACAACTAGACTCAAAGGAACCATGGAAAAATTGATACACCGCCTTCAGGGTGCCTTTGTTGCTAACAGAGCCATTCAAGACAATATCTTGATTGCACATGAAATCTTTCACTCTTTTAAATCGAAAAAGGAACTGAAGGCTTTATTGCCTTAAAACTAGACATGGAAAAAACTTATGATAGAATCGAACGGGATTTCATTATAAATATAATGGAAAAGTATGGATTCCATGAAAAATTTATCAACTGGATAAAAGAATGCATTACAACGGTATCATTCTCGATACTTGATAACAATGGACCCACAGAAATCTTCAAACCTTCAAGAGGACTTCGACAGGGAGACCCCCTTTCGCCCTTCTTGTTTATTTTAGGATCTGAAATCCTTGCTAGAAAACTCCAAAAAGCCTCGGATCGAACTCAAAATCCCCTAGGATTTCAAATAAATCAACAAGGAACATGAATCCCATTTCTGGCCTTTGCGGATGACATTATGATATTCTCAAAAGCTAAACAGGAAAACTGTAAAGAAATCAAAGATATTATTGATGACTACTGTAAGATCTCAGGACAAAAAGTAAATTTCCATAAATCGGCCTTTCAAGTTACAAAAAAGGTAACCAACCAAAAAAAACTAGCTCTACAAGGCATTCTCACAATCACAAACATGATATCTCTCGAAAAATACCCGGGTTGTCCTATCATCAATGGTAGAGTTAACTCGAACACCTTTGCTGACCTTTTAGTTAGCACCCAACAACAATTATCTAAATGGAAAGCAAATTCCCTTTCCCAAGCAGGAAGAACAACACTTATAAAAACCAATCTGGATTCAAGACCAAATTATCTTATGCAAAGCTTCATGTTGCCTACACACACACAATGAACTTGATAAACTACACAGATCCTTTTTTTGGAACAAAGACAACTCCTATAAACCTCTTATAGGTTGGCAAAAAAGTTGTAAACCAACTCATCAAGGAGGTCTTGACTTGAGAAAAGCTAAAGACATGAACAAAGCCCTTCAATTCAAATTACTATGAAAAATTCTAGCCGAACCAAATAACTTCTGGGTTAGAATCATTACGGATAAATACCTAAAAATAAACCATCTACTTCAATACGAGAAAAAAGGAAATTGCTCCTGGCAATGGTCCAAAATGATTGAACTTATGCCTGAGTTCAAATCTGGACTAATTTGGCAAGTTGGTAATGGAAAAACTATCAAATTCTGGACGAATAACTGGATTCTGAACACCCCCTTATGTGAAAGCATAAACTCACAGTCAATCCTGAATAAGGATGTCCTGGTAGCTGATTTTATGCTGCCAAATAAAACTTGGAATAAGGATTTACTTGAACAATACTTACCAAATGATTTAATCGAAAAATTAACCTCGATCCCAATTCCCTTAAATGAGATCCATGATAGAATGTACTGAAAAACTAGCAAAAACGGCTGGTTTTCTACAAATTCTGCTATGGAACTAATTAACAAAAATAAGAGTTACACTGCCTATGATTCCTCTTGGATATGGAAAATGAACACGTATCCCAAAGTTAAAAACTTTGTCTGGAAAATAATGAAAAACAGAATCCCAACAAAAGCTAGATTAGCAGAAAAGGGCGTTGCAACCCCTCGGGTTGTATACGCTGCAATGCTCAGTTGGAAGATTTGAACCACCTCCTCTTCCAATGCAAGCATACCTTAAAAACAATCAAAAAATTGAATCATGACACCTTTGGCATAATCTCATCCCTAAACATAGAAAACAAAAAAAATTAATGAAATCATTGAAGAAATTCGACAAAAAACTGATAGATCATAATTCTCAGAATTAATGGTCTCTTGGTGGAGCATTTGGTTCTATAGAAACCAACAAAGCTTTGGTAGAACAAATGATGATGTTGAACTCATTAAGGATGCACCAATTTACATTAAGAAACAAATTAAAAACTGGAATAAAACGAAAAACTGGAACCCTGATTGTCTTACAGAAGACAATAAAAAAACTTATAAAACGAACATTGTTAGACGACCAATAAAGAAATGGAAAAATCCTTCGGATAACATAATTAAAATCAACACAGATGGATCCACCAAAACCAATGGTGAATCTAGTTTTGGCTACATTTTAAGGAACAATACGGGAAAATCACTTTTCCTCTTTGGGGATAAATGTGGTATTTCAACCACGCTTAAAACAGAAACACTAGCAGTAAGAAATGCCCTGGTAAAGGCTTATGAATTAGGCATTACCAATATTCATCTTGAATGTAACAACCTTACCATCGTGAATGTCCTTAACCAAATCTAGCAATGTCCATGGGATATTGAAATGCTAATTTCTGATATCCTGTGTATTTTACAACTGTTTTCTTCAGTGCAGATTTCTCACGTCTTCCAAGAAACCAACGTCGTGGCCGATTTCATTGCGAAGAAGGGTCATCAGGTTTCCTTGGAAGACTTTAGAAATTGTCTAGAACTTGTAATTCTCATCCGTAAGGATGTTATAGATTGAGAAACCGACTCTTCTGTGGTTTCCAATCTAATTTTTACCTTTGTGAAGATCGACAATGGGCCAGACGGGGGGAGGTCCAGATATAAGCCCAAAGGGGTTCCACCCTAAAACCAATTGGCAATAGGGGGAGAGAGCCTCTGTCTTATATACTAGGCAAGTCAACCACATCCTTCCGATGTGGGACTCCAACACACCCCGCAAGTGTGACGGGCTCAGCTCCCGTCAACACTTGAGTCCCATACCAGGCTCTGGTACCATGTGAAGATCGACAATGGGCCAGACGGGGGAGGCCCAGATATAAGCCCAAAGGGGTTTAACCCTAAAACCAATTGGCAATAGGGGGAGAGAGCCTCTGTCTTATATACTAGGCAAGTCAGCCACATCCTTCCGATGTGGGACTCCAGCAACCTTATAAAAAAGAAGAAGATCCAGATCAAATACTGCAGGGACCCTTTTGATGCGAGCGATCTTACAAACTCAGTGTTTTCGAACACCCAACTAAGAGAATTCAAAGCCAAATATTTGGAGTCAAACGCTAAAAAAACTTTACGCCTCCTTCAACTCCTTCAACTAGACGAACTGATAATTGATAAAAGTAAAATTTTTGAACGCCCTATTTAGTTATAACCTATAAGTACAGTCTAAAGTATAACGCTAAATTATGACTTATAAGTATAGTCTATAATTTGTGCTATCCTACAAGGTACGAGAAATGCACTCACTACTTGTTTGGTTGTAAGTAAAAAATCCATAAATTTGAAAATTCTAGAAAGTTTGTTTCAATATATGTATTTGGTTGTATTTTTTATATTGAAAAAACTTAAGAAGTTAAATTTTTAGAATTTGTACTTTTTTCAAAATGAGGAATTGCACTTATCATGATAGGGGTGAGTAAGATATACTTTCACCATTTTTTATTTTAATTTATTTTTATTTTTATTATAAATCTCTTATTTATCTATGACTCAAATTATTAAATTTAATGAATAAAAATTATAAGAGTAATTTTATATAAATTTTCATGAATTTTGACTTTTAATCAAATAAAATGTAATAATTTAATTAATGAGAATTAAATTTTAACCAAATACATTTACCAAAATCCTAAAAAATAGAATATCATAGAAATACAATTGATGAAAATTAACTTCATAAGAATTATAATTTCCGTGTTTAACCAAACGAACACTCATTTTCGTATAACACAAAAGGGTTCAAATTCCGGTTCGGACAATTGTTTTTCATTAAAGGAAAAGAAATGAAAGATTTAGGGGGTTTAGCTAAAAAGGCCCAAACAGGGAAGTGAAACCCTATCCCGATCTCCTCTTCTTCTCAAGCTCTGAGGTGCCGCTGCCACACCCCTCGCCGGCGACCGCCCACCCTCCACCATCGCCAGCCGCTGCCGCCTTCTCTACGCCACTCTTCTCTGAGCTTTTGTGCGACTCGCCGAGGTCCCTACTCCTCCCTGCTCCACCTCTCTCTCTCACCGGACTATCATCACCAGGTTCGCCTCTCTCTTTTCTTCTCCGTTTATATGTTCCCAATCAGGAGCTTTGATTGAGTCAATTCCGCTCCAAGTTCCACCTTCTTCAATTTATTTTTCTTTCAATATTGCCCTGTCCTCTTTGAAGCGCCTCTCTCCAAACCTCAGAACCATCACTACTTCTGATTTTTTTGCTAGTGCTGAAAATTAGCTTCTCTATGCTACTGCTGATGAACTTCCTTTACATATCATGATCTTAGTATACTTGTTGCTACTTATTCCGATTTTATCTGGCGTGAGAATAAAGTTTGTGTGATATTTGAAATGTACTATTGTCTGTAAACTGAAATGCTTTTAGAGGAGGTAGTTCAAATCTGGTTCAAAAACTTGCTTTGACGTAAATGGAAGAGCAATGTTCTTGTTAACTTGGTGGTTGTCATCCAGTTGGTTCATTTGTGATAGTCTGGGTGTTAATTACTAGTTTAGCTAATAACACTCAAGAATCAAATGGTATTAATTTTGTGAATATAGGTGTTGGTTTGTAAAACTTCAATTATTGGGTGCTGTGATGTTAGTATGCGGTGTTAATCCAATGATGTTAATTTGTGATAATTGGACCAGTAATCTTGGTTGATCTTATTTTGTAAAGGGGAGAGCGTTAAATCCTATTTCCTGCAGCTTCTCCACGGATCAAATGTTTCGTTCCTTGCTTAGAGCAGCAGCAACCGCTGCAGCGGCATCTCCGCAAAACTTAAATGCGGCGGGTATCTCTGCCACAGTCATCCCAGCAACTAGCTCAGCTGCCAACCAAATCTCAAGCCGTTTCTACTCTGCTAAGGCTTCAAAGTCCACACTCTCCAAGGCCAAGAAGAAGTCCCATACCGTTTCCAAATCCGAAGAGCACTCGGGTGGCTCGTCAGCTGATGTTGATGCGGATCTCGATGGCGAACGGATTCGACTGCAGAAGCTTGCTGAGGATGAGAAGAACAAGGCCCTTGACATTGGCCCCAATGGTCGCCCTCTGTTTACTTCTGCTTCTTCGCTGACTGAACTCTCTCGTAAAGATACTTGTTCTTACATGAAGTTCAGGTGGTTCATTCTATTTCCTTCGTTTCAACTATATTGATCAGTTCCTCAGCTGTCATGAATTTAGTAACTTTTCATCTGATTAACTGTGACTTGATTGCTGTTGGGGATTTAGTATGGATGATTTGAACGCTGTGTTACCAGAAGGGCTGCCAGCCGGGATGCTGAAGGAGTTTGAAGATTCGAAACGCAGTGCTTTGCTTGTTAGGCAGAGCTTTTTGGATCTCCGTGATAACTTCAGGCGAATTGTTGATCCTCCATTGTGGTCGTCTAATGCCAAAGGTAATGAGTGATCATGTTTACTATTTCTTATTTTCATAAGAAAGGAAGTAAAGAATAGTTGCAGACTATTTAGGTTTTGTAAGAACTGATAGATTTGGACTGGATGCTGAATGTGAGTTGTTTTGTATAAGAGGCTACTTCAGTGAGTATCTTTTGCCGCCTCTTACTTTCATTGAAGTTGTTAGTAAATTCTGCAGACTTTTGTTCTCTAATGTCTACAACTAGGAACTGATTTTCGTTATGGTTATCAATTCTGGTTGATATGGAAGTTCAAGTGAAAAAGATGCCTTTTTTAAAAAGAAAAAGGAAAGAACTATGGAAGACAATTTCTGGGCAACATAGCATAAGATATTCACAGCAAATTTCTCTAACAAAATGGACTATAACTAATTTTTTTCTGGGCAACATAGGAAATATCTTTTGTTGAAGTGATCTTTGAGGCAAAAATTGTGGTAAAGGAGCTCAAAAGTAAGGAAACATGAAGATGAGATATCTTTATTGTGATAAAAAGATGTTGAAGTTGTTAGGGGGAAGACATTTATAAAGATGTGCTCTATACTGTTAATGGTCAACAACAAAAGAAGTTGGTGAAGCTGTAGCATGACTGTTGACATGGGGTTTTGAACAAAAGGAGGGGAAATGAGTGTGGTAATGATTAGAACAGTAGGAAGTTTTCCCCATATATGTTGTTTTGTTTTTCTCACACTTGTTGCGAGGATTATGTTAGAGTAGGTAGAAAGAATTGCAATGGCCAGCTCAAAGCAAATGTTGGTGTTAGCTCTTTTGATGCATAATTTTACATATCATTGTTTTGTAGTTATTTGAAGTAACTTATTCATATCCAATGCTGTAATTTTTGCTTTGTTTCCTCTTGCTCAGCTCCCAAAGTTCGTAAACAGATTGTCTTGGATGGTCCTCGTAGCTGTGGAAAGAGCATTGCAATCTCAATGCTTGTTCATTGGGCTCGGGATGAAGGTTGGTTGGTGTTTTATGTGCCTGAAGCTAGTAAATGGACGCATGGGTGGTTTTTCTATAAAAATTCAGTAACAGGTCTGTGGGATACCCCTAAGCAGGCAGAAGACATTCTCAAGGCAAGATTTTAATGCGTTTCTTTCATATCAGATGTATAATACCTCCATATATTCCTCTGTTTTTACTCATTATGTTTCCATATGATTCAGGGTGCCACTCTCTTTCAGTTTCTTTGCACTTCACACATACTCTATATTTGCTGTTGGGTGCCTCATATTATTATGTGGATGCTTTTGATATGTTAATTGGATCTAAAGTCACACACGACTTTTCTATTTAGGCTGAAGCCTGTACTTAGATTGTGAGTTTTACTGTGTAGGAATTTTGCTTATTCAATGAAACCCGATTGAAACAACTACCATGCCAGACATATAATGAGCCTATTCCGTTGGGGGAAGGAGCTGGTGTTGGATGGTATAAAGGAGCAGATACGATGGCAATGCCTGAGGGATCATCCCTGTATGATCTGGTGATGGCTGGTGTAAACAACACACATGCTGCTATTGGAGTTTTAGTTCGTTTGAGGAAAGAGTTGTCCCTTGTGAAAGATGTCCCTGTCCTGATAGCTGTTGATCAAGTAAAACAGCTTTCACCCTACTCTATTATTCTCTGTTCATTTACTAATCTTTTGGTTTGACTTGCTAGAAGACGAGACCTAAACCGATGCCATCTTTTCCTAACATATGCATGTTATTGTTACGTTTTCATTTCTACTATTCAATTACACTCAGTTTGTTTACTCACTTTTATTCTGCTATTTTCAGTATAACAGTTGGTTCACATTCAGTGAGTACGAGGAACCAGTAACTGTGCGCTCCTGCAAGCCAATCCATGCAAGAGATCTTTCAACGGTTAGAATTTAAAACCTGATCATATTTTTCTAATGAATCTGCCCTTTTTGATGTTTTCACGAGGGCGGCCTAGACATGCATGTAAAGAACACAGATGCATACGTGATGTGAGCATGACCCATATGTATTTTGCATGCATATTTTTAAGTTATCAGGTTTATGTTCTGGTTGTGGTTATAGGGTTGGATGCATTTGTCATTTACTTCTTATATGTCACGCTGATGGATCATCTGCTGCAAAATTGGATGCGTTGTAATTGAACTCATTGCTTTCTCAGGTAAATGCATTCAGGCCAATGATGCATGATGATATGATGGTCGGTGCATTCTCCCACTCAACTGCTGTTGGAAAATTGCGTCAAGAGCTCCCAGGCGTTCCGATAGACGCTCGTGTAAATTTCCCCCGCTATGACCTTGATGAAGCTGCAGCCGTTTCCCACTATTACCTCAGGTACTTGCTAATGGTAGTTTGCAGGGCTTTACTTGGTAGAAAATATTATGCATCTCTTCATGGTGCTTGCAGTTTTCGGGATGTGATTTTCTATTTGCAGTGATCTAGTCTTTACAGCTACTTACATATTATGGTACACGAATTTATGAATCGCAGGCAAAGGCTTATACGCCGAGAATCATTCACAGACGATAAGTGGAAGAAGATATACTACCTCTCTAATGGCAACGGAACAGAGATGAGGTGGCTCGCTCCATTGATTTGGTGAGCCATGACAAAAGCCCACCTCTCTCTTTTGGTAATTTGAGTGAAGAAATTACAAGCATTTCCCCAAGGAGACTCTGTTTTTTGAAACAACAATCATGTTTGTTGGGAGAGTCTCTGCTTCGGAAACTACAACGGTATTTGTTGTTCCAACGCAAAGGATTAATGGTTAAGTTTTCATTACTCTTTGCTGGTTGTATCGAGCACTATAGGTAATAGAGCTTTACATGTTCAAGGCTATTTATTTAGCAGCCATTCTAATCGACATTTTTTAACGAAATAAAGCCACTTATTCATTTGAAAAGCCCAAAAATGGTGATTTGGGCTGTAGAAAAGCCCAATTTGGTTTGGACTCTTTGTATTGTATTTTATTTTTGGTGCAACGGATTTCGGGTTCTTTAACCAATTGAGTTGTTGGAAATGGTGGACGTTTGTGCTGGACTCTTTAAGGGTGTGTTTGGTACCCATTTCTTGGAATGGGGAATGGGAATGACTCATTTTCAAATTATTGTTTGGTTTAGATAGGAATGAAATCGTTTTCATTTCAAGGAATGGATATTCCAAGACTTGTGAAGCCCTTGATTCAATCCAAATAGTTGAGGTATGGCTCATTCCAACTCTTTCTTCTTCCTCCAACCTTTACAACACACCAAGCACTGCCTTCTTCCTCCAACCTCTACACTAAACAAACTTCTCTAGTACCCATCATTTCCGCTGGTGACCATGGAGCACCACCGCCACCATTGTTGGTTAAGAGCACCGCCACACTGGAGCATCGCCACAGACGCCACCATTGATAGTGACGGAACCTTCCTCTCTGCCCTCTGTTTCACTCTCAAGCCCACACCGACCAACCCCCTAACTCGACGCCGGCCACCAGCCAACCCCCTAGCTAGACAACCAACCCTTTTGTTAGCAGTCACCACCAGGACCCAACTTATCTCCTTCTTCAAAACCCCAAATCCAATTTTGACCTAATTTTTTTTGGATGAAGTTTTTTAATAATTTTGATATTTTATTTATGAAAAAACTGAAATTGAATGAATTAATTGGGGCAATAACGTTTGAAATTTCTTAGCAATCAGAAGACTTGTAAGTTGAGATTTTTTTTCAAATTTGTGAATATAAATTTTAGCTTGGAATCAATCATTCCAAAACCATACCAAACATCAGACTACATAAATGATTTAATCTCATTCCTCATTTCATTCCGATTTCTCATTCTAATACGATTCTAATGACATATCAAACGAGCCTAATTGTTGTCCACCCACGATATGTTTTGAAAAGTTGATATTGGGAGTGTCTCGAAACAGTGTAAAAAATTAACTGGTCCGGGCAACATAAAGCGGCACTGGGCGATTGATTAAGACAAGCCAAAGAGAAGATCAAAATGAAGTGGTTGGAAATCGACACGAGTAAGCTAGTACTTAATCCAAGTATCCAACCCTAATATAATGATAGTAGCACGTGATATATTTAGCCGAAGTTAGCTCAACTGTTGAATCTATCTACTATGATATTGAAGTATGACGTAATATTTGTGTCTACAAATTTTTATAAAAAATATTTTGCAGATTTGCCAAAACCATTGCAAAATACTCCGTACATGGTAAGCAAAAACATGAATACTATCACGGACGTAAGATTACAGATTTTAACCCTTTTTCCCAGTGGAAGGAGGTTTTATGTAACTCTCGGTGTTTGTTTGCTTGTCAGTTAAAATCTTAAAAAGTTGAAAATTTTAGAAAATATCATCTAATACATATGTTTGGTTGTATTTTTTTATTAGAAAATTCAATAAATTTCAATTCCCAGAATTTGTATTTCTTTCAAAATGGGGAATTGCAAATACATGGTAGAGGTGGGTAAGATTCAAATCCACATTTTTTTTATTTCTAAAATATTTTATTTTTTTTGTTTTGAAATTACAATTCTCTTATTTACCCTAGAGTCAACTTATTAAATTTCATAAATATGGGTCATACTAGTAATTTTAAATAAATTTCCATGAATTTTAACTTCTAGCCAAACAAAATTAATTAATTTAATTGTTAGAAAGTTGATTTTGACCAAACACATTTTCCAAAATTTCAAAAAATACAATATCCATAAATATATTTAGTGAAAATTAACTTTATAAAAATTATACTTCTTATATTTAACTAAACGAGCACTACATCCATCCATTAAAGAAGTTTTGAAAAGTAGAAATGAGTTTTTAATTATTATTTATTTAGGTGAGAGAGATAGAGAAGGAAAGACAATTCCACCACGTATTCCAGCCGACGCGAGCATGCCTCCTCCTTGTGTTTTTTCCTCCCTTCTCTCTTCACTAATATTATATTCCTTTCGTCCTTAAATGTTTGTCCCATGATCAATTTTGACACTATTTACAGTTGAAGATAATCTTTAAGATTTATTCCAATATATAAGAAAAAACATAGTCATGTTGGATCTTGTTTGATTCGTCTCAACGAGTACTTTGATAATATCAAAAAATTATAAAAATTATTAATATGTAATTAGAAATATTAACGATATAAAATGTATATCGACAAATATGCACTCTCCCCATGGATAAACTTTCGGGGACAGAGAGTATGTAATTCGTATAATATATGGAAGTAAGGGAAAGGACATATAATTCAATAGAGTTTCACGCTCGTGTCGGGGTGGGAAATTGCTACCTACCACACTCCTTTATTTTAACAATTGTTTCGACTCCAACCCGAGATCATTGGTCGCTTATCAAGCCACTTCCTCCCCCAGCATAATATACCATCTATCCAATGTTATAACAAAGGATTTTTTCATACATTTTCCTCTTATAAAAAGTATTTATACATTTTCCTCTTATAAAAAGTAAGAAGTGTTGGGTCTCGATTTTTCAGCCCATTAGATCGGCCCAATAGCTTGAACCAAAGCTACCTTTTAGAAGATCCGGTCAGTTCAGTCTACAGAAATCTCGGTCCGGTCAGTTCAGCCTCCAGAGATTTCGGGGCGACCAGTGGTTAGAGTGACGACTTTCGCGGATTTCGGAGCGACCGGTACACAACTAAACGACTCCCGGAGATCTCAAACGATTTTAACTGACCCACGTACAGGATAACGTCTTTCATGAATTTCGGGCGGATCTGTCAACCGATTCAAGCCAAAAACTAGTATAAATATAGAAGAAACTATCTTGTAACGGGACATTATCATTTCTACTGAATACAAGCTGCAATTCTCTACTTTCTTACTCGCTTTTACGATTATTGTCTAGTTCAGTTCTTCATTTCAGTATTGAAGCGACTGATGGCTAAATTTCTGTATTTGATTAGTCTCTCATTCAAGGGAGATAAGTTTATATTACATCCGTTTAATCTCATTCTCTTGATTGATTAGTTGATTTGGATTATTTAGATATTATTGATCTTATTATTGTCTAGTTGTCCCCTCTTTAAGCGATTCAGGTCGGTTCGATCTGCATGATCGTCGTTGAAGAGCAAGTCACCCTAGTCGGAAATCAAGCCGAAGACGTCGTCACTCGCTCATCTTGGACACCCGAATCCAAGAATTAGCAAAAAGCATGAGCATCCTCAAAGAGGAACTTGCTCAGCAACGCCTAAGAACCGAAACCCTAAGCATCCAATCTGAAGTTGAAATTGCAAGACTAATCCGTGAAAATGAACTTTTGAAATCGCATGTGAATTCGGCCGCATCGGTCCCAGAGGGATCAAGACGCATAGTCAACACTGAAGGCCTCCAAGCACGTCTCAACATGAATGGGGCAATCCCGACGCCCATGGCTCTGGTCACTCAGAGCGTCGTTCAACCCATTAGTATGTTTCAAACTCCTCCAGTTAGTACTTTCATGACTAACGTTCCAGTTTCCGCGACCGAGCCCACCGAGACTCGAGTAGCCCCTCCACAGATTGCCACATCGATGGATCTCCAAACCTTCATACAACAAGCCATCAATGAACATATGAAGGCCTTAGACGACCGCATCGCTCAGATTCCAAGAGTCCCACAACCGATCGAAAAGGAAGCAATCAACGGATATGAAGACTCGCCGTTCGTAGAGGCGATCACTCACATCGAGATCCCTAAAAAGTTTCATGTCCCCAACATGCCCAACTATAATGGGATTGGGGACCCCGACGATCATATCTCTATTTACAAACAGAAACTATTGACTATCTCTATTCCAAGAGGAAATCGTGAAGCGGTCATGTGCAAAATCTTTGGCACGACTCTCGTAGGACCCGCACTAACTTGGTTCATGAATTTGTCGTAGGGTTCAGTCGCTTCGTTTGCCGATCTGGCCAATTCATTCAAAATCCAGTTCGCCAGCAGTCGGAGACTGGAAAAGCAATCAAGCGATCTATACAGGATCGTGCAAGGGTACGGTGAGCCCTTAAGGGATTATCTTAACAGGTACAACAAAGAGAAGGTCACGATCCTGCATTGTGACGTCCCAACGTCTATTGAAGCCTTCCGTCGGGGATTGGTCAGGGGCAATGAACTTTATCACGAGCTGACCAAATACCCATGTCGAAGCTTCGAAGATGTGCAAGCCAAAGCCATGGCCCATGTCAGACTAGAAGAAGACGAAGAGTCCACAAAAGACGACCAACCAAACTGGAACACGACCCATTGGGAGTCGTCTTACTTTTGAAAACTTATACTTTGTACTTCATTTAGATTCAGTCGATTATACTTACCCAAATGTTTACTAACTTAAGCATCGGAGGACCGTTGGGCTCACACCCAACAGTCACCCTTTGATCTTTTCTATATTTTTCAAGTGTCTTGGACAGGAACACGACAAGAGGCCTCAAGACAAAATCAAGTTGATCAACATACACAAAACACAATCACACATAGCGCTTACACATTACACGATCGATCGGTACACAGGGAATAGAAGAACAAAAAACAAGACACATTTTTACAAGACCTGTCCTGATTAAGGTACACGTCTTATACAAATACTACGACGCTCTTCCCTGGAACTACACGACATGTCACACACAATTACAGGTCTACTCGACCAACATCACACGACTTGACTAGGAAACGACTGACGAGTCCACCTGCGAAACAAAGCAAATGACAAACAAGGAGCGGTCTCCTGACCCTTTGCCATCACAAGAGACGCCCTCAGTCGTCTTCACACGATTACTGGCTATATTAAGCTGACTCTCAGCTTGAGCAATACACATGTCGGCCCCGTCGCCAGAACGCTTGTAGCAAAATCGAGATGAAGATCACGCTAGAAGAGAGAAAAGTTATAAAATCAAACCGTCCCATCACTTGACGCTCTGGCCTAGTTTAATTTTGGGGCAATTGTTGGGCCTCGATTTTTCAGCCCATTAGATCGGCCCAATAGCTTGAACCAAAGCTACCTTCTAGAAGATCCGGTCAGTTCAGCCTCCAGAAATCTCGGTCCGGTCAGTTCAGCCTCCAGAGATCTCGGGGCGACCAATGGTTAGAGCGACGACTTCCGCGGATTTCGGAGTGACCAGTACACAGCTAAACGACTCCCGGAGATCTCAGACGATTTTAACCGACCCACGTGCAAGATAACGTCTTCCATGAACTTCGGGCGGATCTGTCAACCGATTCAAGCCAAAAACTAGTATAAATATAGAGGAAACTATCTTGTAACGGGACATTATCATTTCTATTGAATACAAGCTGCAATTCTCTACTTTCTTACTCGCTTTTACGATCATTGTCTAGTTCAGTTCTTCATTTCAGTATTGAAGCGACCGACGGCTAAATTTCTGTATTTGATTAGTCTCTCATTCAAGGGAGATAAGTTTATATTACATCCGTTTAATCTCATTCTCTTGATTGATTAGTTGATTTGGATTATTTAGATATTATTGATCTTATTATTGTCTAGTTGTCCCATCTTTAAGCGATTCAGGTCGGTTCGATCTTTTTCGCCCAAAACAAGAAGTATTATAAGCTCTTGAATCAAGGAAAAGGAAGGAACGAGATTAAAAATGACACAATGACATTTTCGTAAATATTGTGATTATTTTGATCCACAATTTTTTTTCCTGATCAATCTAAACTATTATCTTTACAGTCATATATAAACACTAGATGTTCATTTATTTGTATTATAAGGTTTATGTATTAATATTAAATGTTCATAGAGTTTGTACTAAAAGTTTACAAATTAAAGTGAATTAGAGATGTACAACCACATTTTATACTAGAGATTAATTGAGTATATCAAGTGTGAACTTCTATTGTGTTAATTGTGAACCTTAAGGATAATGTATAATTATTAACCCATCACCCTTTACATTTATTTCTTTTGACTTGGTCTTTGATGTTCATATGTAACATGCACATGTTCATATATTAGTCATGTAAAGTTTATGTGTAAGATGCACATGTTCATGTTTGAAATTCGTTTTACTTGGTGTTGAAGGTTCATATGTAACATGCACATGTTTGTCTAATTGAAATTCTTTTTGCTTGGTTGTTGTGTGTTGATGTTCATATCTAATAACATCAAGGTTCATATGTAACATGTACATGTTCATATATTAATTCTCTGAGGTTCATAAACTAGAGGTGCATATTGTCACTTGATGTTCTTATATTGTCACTTAATGTTTAGATATGATAACGTCTACTTCTTCCCAAATTTAATTTAAAACAATTTAATAATGTTTGTGGTTCACAGAATTAAAAAAATAAAAAAATAAAAATTACAAAAAGAGTGTTGGTGGTGGGGAGGGAGTTGAACCTAAGACCTCATGGTCCTCCCCCCACTCCACTACGAGCAAGGCCATGAGGCTTTTGTGCTTAATTAAGGAAAAATTAAAATAACAACTCGCTTCATCCTTTGATGACACAAGCGTGATATCAACGATTTGGATATGTTTGCACTTCGCACGCTAGGACGCCTTCATACCTGATCCCGCTTCTATAATAATATACACCATCTATTAAATAACAAGTGTCATTTTAACCCTTAACACAAATTTTAAGAATATCATTATTTGGATAAAATATTTCTACTTTTAGTTGCTTTTTTATCTATTATTTTTGCATACATATTTTAAAACCAATGGGTAAAAAGATATGAAAATAAAATGGTAAAAAAATCTATTTTCAAGAAGAATCATTATAACCCATCAACGAGTTTTTACTTAAAATAACTAGAATGACAACTATTAACTAACAATAGTCTAATGCTAAAATGATACTTATTTTTTAACGGAGGGAGTAATTCCTTTCAAAAAAAATTATTATAATAAAATTATCCGATGGGGCACAATCATGGTGGTATCGCCTCAAGGCGGACCGCGAGCACCGCAACTAGTCACCCATTGCCGTGTGGAACCAACTCATGTATGTGATGACCAAGCGCTATGTGCCCGAATACTACAAGGAGAAATGCGCCTCGAGATTGCCCTTGTGAGACAAGGAGCGCGCACCCCCTTGGAGTTCTTCATCGAGATGGAGGATCTCATTCACAAGGCCAACGTCCAAGCCTCATCATCGCTCAAAAGGACCATGTTCTTGCGATGCCTTGACATCGACAACTGCGAGCCCTTGACCATCCTCAACATCAAGGATCTTTATACCTTGACGCACACGGCCATGAAGCTCTACACCCAACAATAACGCAAGAAGAAGGCCGCTTGGGCGCGCACCCAATCCCAAAGGTATGCCTCTAACCAAGGTCAATTTTCTTCTTCTAATTTCCTTCACAGCCTCGTCCAAGTTCCATGCCCACTGCGCCAACCGCGCCATATGTCCCTATGCCAGTACCCCCAATGCCCGCAATGCATCCCACGACGCTAGTGGACGAGCGCCCTCGTGACCGCGTCTACTTCAAATGCCAAGGGCACGGCCATTTTTAGCGCGATTTCCCCAACAACAAGCGCATTCTTTTCACCACTCAGGCCGGGTATGAGTCATTTGAGGACGAGCCTGAGGCCGAGGAGAAGGGATACTATGAGGACGTCGATAATGAGCTTGAGGTTGATGCCTACATGTGTGCGCCCCATGACACCGGCGCTGGCACGCCATTGAGCTTGGTCACAAGGCACGTCCTCACTGTGCGCGAGAGAGATTTGAAGTACCAACGCGAGAACCTCATCCATACGCGTTGCCTAGTTCAAACCGCCTCCCTTAGCGTCATTATTGATGAGGGAGTTGCTGCAACATCATCAATGAAAGGGTGGTCAAGCACCTCAACATCGCGACGACTCCCCACCCTCAAGCATATGGCCTCCAATGGATCTCCGATGTAAAGGCGATGTGGTAACAAGGCAATGCCACATCACATTTCAAATCGGTTTTTATAAAGATATGGTCCTTTGTGATGTTATTATTATGGATGTCACTCACCTTTTGCTAGGTCGCCCATGGCAATTTGACCGCAAGGTGCTCCATGATGGATTCCTCACCACCTACATCTTCATGCATAAGGGCAAGCACATCACTTTGCTACCCATGACGTCAAAGGATATCTTGGAAGACCAAGTGGAAAGGAGCCACATCAAGGCCATTGAAAGAACCAACCCGCTGTCGCACGCGCCATGATGGAGCCAAGGCACCCCAACACGATGATTGCGTTTTAGTGCCCAACACAATGGTGGTGCCCCAGCACGATGCTGGTGCCGTAGCACCCCCGCACGATGATGGCGCCTCAGCCAAGGTTATTAAAATCGAGATTTTAGGATCGGATCACGGAAGGCCCTGCGAATCGGATCGTAAAATCGGATCGTAAAATCGTAAGATTTTATAAACTTATTAAAAATAATATATTATAAATATAAAAAATAAAATAAAAAATTCAAGAATTTAGGTACGATAAATGGAAGTTTCCTAATATAAAATGAAACATTACATGACCAAAAGTTCAGAATTCATACATAATAGACAGGATCTTAAGATTTTATAACCATAAAGACATGATCTTAAGCCGGTTTTACACGATTTTACTTTAAATAACCATAAAGACATGATCCTAAGATCTTAAGATCCTACGATTTTAAGCCGATTTTACACGATTTTAATACGATTTTACACGATTTTAACCACAAAGACAGGATCTTAAGATTTTATAAGGGTCGTAAGTTCCTACGATTTTAAGCCGATTTTACACGATTTTACATGATTTTAATACGATTTTACTATTTTTCGATTTTATAGCCCGATCCGGATCAGACCCCTCCTACTGGATCGTAAAATCTCATGATTTTACGATCCGGATCTCGATTTTAATAACAGAGGCCTCAGCGCACTCCCAACACCTCCCCAACATGCCAGTGCGATGATGGTGCCCCGATGCGCTCCCAAAACACTCCCAGTGCGATGCCAGTGCACCAGCGGCCGCCTCATCTAGCGCGCCAACAACTACGATGCCTGCGCCCAGTCCAAAGGCGCCCATCCAGCGGCGCTGCTCTTGGCCCGTCAACTATACATCATGTCGGTTATCCAGGACCGACGCTTGTGTAACCTGTTGGTTCCCAAGCAACGCCTCACCATGCACCCACTATGAAGTGATTCACCAACAAGTGTCATGGCGCTTTTGCAAGAATACGCCGACGTGATCCCATAAGAGCTAACATAGTGCCTTCCTCCAATGCGCGGGAAAGAGCACCAAATTGATCTTATCCCCGATGTCTCACTACCCAAGCACACAGCCTACCACGCCAGCCCCGGGGAAACCAAGGAGCTCCAGCGCCAAGTCCAAGAACTCATGGACAAGGGCTATGTGCGCGAGAGTTTGATCCCATGCGATGTGCCAATGATTATTGTGCCAAAGAAGGATGGCTCATGGCATATTTGTGTTGATTGTCACACTATCAACCAAACCACCATCAAGTACCGCCAACCCATTCCGTGCTTTGATGACATGCTCGATGAGTTCCACGGTGCCACTCTATTTTCCAATATAGATCTTAAGAGTGGCTACCATAAAATACACATGCATGAGGGTGATTAGTTTTAGACGGTGTTCAAGACAAAGTATGGCCTCCATGAGTGGCTTGTCATGCCATTCGGCCTTACCAATGCGCCAAGCACCTTCATGCGCCTTATGAATCATGTCCTAAGGGCGTACTTGGGAAATTTTGTGGTGCTCTACTTCGATGACATCTTGGACTATAGCAAGTCCTTGGATGACCACATGGAGCATTTGAAGGTTGTTCTAGATTGCCTTTGCAAGGAGAAGTTGTATGCCAACTTAGCCAAGTGCACCTTTTACGGGCCATCAACTACCTTCCTTGGTTTTGTGGTTGGACAAGATGGCTTACGTGTCAACGAGGAGAAAGTAAGCGCCATTAGAGAGTGGCCGCGCCCCACAATGCCCACCATGCTTAGGTCATTGTCCTAGTCGGGTTCAATAGGCGGTTTGTTCGAGACTTTAGTAGAGCATCACGATGCCTTTGCATGAGTTGACCAAGAAGGGCACAAAGGTCATTTGGATTGTTAAGCATGAGTCACCATTCACCGCGCTCAAGGACTGGCTATGCAACACACCACTCCTCCAATTTCCGGACTTCACCAAGACCTTTGAGGTGGAGTGAGACGCCTCCAACATCGGCACAGGTCTCCTCCTCCTTTAAGACCGGTGCCCCATTGCATACTTTAGTGAGAAGCTTTTGGGGGACATATCACCTACCCCACCTACGACAAGGAGTTCTATGCCTCGATTCGGGTGTTAAAGACTTGGCAACACTACTTGTGGCCAAAGGAGTTCGTGATTCACTCGGACCACGAGGCCCTTTTCTATCTTCGAAGCCAAGCACACCTCGGCCGGTGCCATGCGTGATGGGTGGAGTCCATGGATACATTCCCCTATGTGGTCAAGCATAAAAAAGGTAATGAGAATGTGGTAGCCGATGCCCTTTCTCGGAGGTATGTCCTTTTTCCCATCTTGAAGCCTAAGTTTCGCCTTTTTCTCTCATTAAGTCTCTTTATGCGCAATATGAGTTTTTTAAGCCTATCTTTGAGACATGCACATCTAGAGGTGAGTTTGAGGGTTAATTTTTAGATGAGGACTATCTTTCTAGAGCTGACAAGCTTTGTATCCCCACCTCGTTCATTAGGTGCCTCTTGTTTCCAAGAAGCCCATGAAGTCTGTGGCCACTTTAGGATTGCCAAAACCATAGACGCCCTTAAGGAACATTTCTTTTTTCCTAAGATGACCCACCAAGTAACCAAGTATTGCCAAAGTTGTGTCAAATGCCACAAGGCCAAGGCTAGATCGAGTCCTCACGACTTATACACTCCATTGCCCATACTTGTCGCCCCATGAGAAGATGTGTCCATGGACTTCATAACCAGGTTGCAAACCTCTAATAAGGGGAGTGACTCCATATATGTGATGGTTGACCTCTTTTCCTAAATGGCCCATTTCATCCCTTGTAAGATGACCAATAACGCATATGAGGTCGCATCCCTTTTCTTTTATCACGTGGTCAAGCTCCATGGCATTCCATGCACCATTGTCTTTGATAGAGATGCCAAGTTTATGAGCTATTTTTGGAAGACCTTGTGGGGGAAACTAGGCACCAATCTCCTCTTTTCCACTAGTTTTCACCCCCAAACTGATGGCCAAACTAAGGTGACCAACCAGACCATAGGCGCCTTGCTTAGGACCAACCCGCACCATTGGGAAGACTCGTTCCCTTTTGTTGAGTTTTCTTATAGCAGGTCCATGCATTCGGCCACCAGGCTCGATCAATTTGAGATCGTCTACGGGTGCAACCCTCTCACCCCGCTAGATTTGACGCTGCACCCTTTGCACGCCATGGAGAACCCCCAAGGCGCCATGTGCACTGAGTTTGTGAAGGAGTTGCACCAGCGCACATGGGCTCTACTAGAGCGTTGACCAGTACCAGTGCCAAGCAAACAAGGGGCGCCACATCATCATCTTTGCGCCTGAGGACCTCGTCTGGGTTCACTTGCATCACGAGCGCTTCCCCACCAAACGCCGCTCCAAGCTTGACCAGCGCAGCGATGGCCCATTCCGCGTTTTGGAACGCTATGGCGATGATGCTTAATGCGTTAAGCTCCCCGATTAGTACAGTGTCCACCCCACCTTCAACGTGGTAGATCTCTCCCCATGGCGAAGAATTGGGGACGATTTGCAGCCAAGTAGGGGAGAATGATGCCTTTAACCTTTGACGACGACATATGAGAAAGACTTGATGAGCGTCAAGTCAGTCGGACTGGGGTCGTCAGTCGGACTGGTGACTCGGGCTCGCGCACACACCATCGCCCAAGCCACCCATTCCTTCATCACCCGGAGGCACGCCAACTTTGGCCCCAGACGCGAGCTACCCAACTTGATCACTATGGTGACCATCGCGGACCAGCCAAAAGATGCGTCGTCTTGGGAGCGCTCCTAGTGTCGCGCTAGCGCGACGTTGACGCCCCCACTTGGCATGAACCGATATCATATGCCTATCCACATACATTTTCTATTTCTAGTCAATATTGTTTTTAATTCTTAGTGGGTGTGTTGGCCACTTGTAGCGGACCACAACCCATTAAGCTAGCTAGGCCCATGTCCATATCTTGTAAGACTATCTGCGACACTCTTGTGCCTCCTTTCAATGCTTGTTTTAGTTAGGTTTAGCTTGAGGTTAGGTGCTTATCCTCCCTAAACCCCTAACGCATCAAGTCATCACTATCCAGCTCACACTCAATCGATCTCTTGTTTGAATCTTGTTCCTTTGAATGTTCTTGAGCACCCCATTCAAATGACCTCTATTTGAGGTTATACAGCCGTTGCGCCCCCTGAAGTAGCTGAAAAGGAGGATCCACTAAAGAGGCGAGGAAGTAAGCCACCGCTTGCGCCATGGTCCGAGCCCACGCACGCGAGACGGTCCCTCACCAGAGTGTTTCACATCAGTAACGAACAACACGAAGAGCTACTTGCCAATGATAAGTTTTCGGGGTATGCATAAACTGAGATAAGATATGGACCAAGTAGGCCAAATCTAGACGAGTAAAAAAAGGTAGATCACTAAACCTATTATACAGTGATACTTCTCCGAATCAACAAGAGGAGGAGAAGAAAACAAAGCAAGTTTATGGTGAGTGTCTATAGGGAAGTCAGCATGCCGAGCACCAAGTAATCCCACATCAGATGCAATGTCAAGAGCATATTTTCGCTAATACAAATAAATCCTAGCTGAAGATCGATCAACTTCAACCCCTAAGAAATATTTCAAGAGACATGGATCCTTCATGTGAAACAATAGCTGAGATAGGTTTTCACACGATCAATATCACCTCATTGATTCCCGAAAATAATTAAACCGTCCACATATACTAGAACATGCAAATTCACTTCACCATCAATAAAAGTGAATAAAGAATAATCATGATAAGATTGCTTGAAGCCATACCCATGAAGTCCCGTAGAGAGCTCCACGAAGCAACACTAAGGCACTTGTCTCAAACCGTACAAGGAATTTTGTAATTTGAAATAAGTCCAGGTCGAGTGGTATGAAAACTTAGAGGAAGCTTCATTAAAACATCCTCATCAAGATATCCATGAAGAAATGCTTTGTGGACATCCATCTGATGCAACTCCCAAAATTCCGGATTGTAACCATTGCTAAGAGAGTCCAAACAATCATCATTTATTTCTACCATGCATAAAGCTTTCGAATAATCAATGTCGACCACTTGATGGTTGCCAAGAATGACTAAATGAGCATTGTATCTCTCAATGGACCCATCAAATTTGTATTTATCACGATATATCCACTTGCAACCAAAAGATTTCTTTCCAGATGAAGAGTCGTGAGGATCCATGTATTGTTGTTATCCAAAGCTTTAGTTCAAGATTCATGGCTTCACGCCAACATTCATGTTTGACCGCCACACCAAAATAAGCAGGTTCGTGGGCTTCAATGGTGATTGCTTGGAAGTTGTGATGACTGGATGAAAAATGATCATACACCAGAACTGATTCAAGGGATAACGAGTACCTAAATTTGATGAGTACGTAGAAGAAGGCATGACTCGATCCTTGTGGGTGACATATTCACGTAGGCGGACCGAGGGCGGACGAATGTGATGTTCATGACCAGTATCTGGTTGGTCAATGGAAGAAGCAACAATAGACAAGTCTGCGCCCCCTCGGACGTCCTCAATCACTTCAGAATCTATAGCCACGGGTTCATGATTAGTTTCTGGTGTGAACATGCTATGCTCATCATTGCAAATGTCGGGAAAATGATATTAGAGGGGCTGATCTTGCACACAAGAAGCGGCTTGAGAAAAGGTAAACTCATTCTAAAAAATGGTGACATCACGAGATATGAGAAATTCCTTGGTCGTGGGAACAAAAAGTCCACCCTTTCTTGCCTTCTAGGTACCCAACAAACACGCAACGACAGCCCCGACTAGCAAACTTGTCTCCTCTTCTCCCCTGAATGTGAGCATAAAAAATAGAGCCAAAAACTCGAAGTTGATCATAGTTAGTGTTGGATAATTAGTGTCATAATAAGAAGGTATATGACCTTCATAGAGAATGCAATGGAAATGTAAAACTTTGCAAAGTATTGATCTTATTCAACACAAATACTTAGAGTGGAAACTCTAATCAACCAATAAGTTAATTAGAAAAAAATCACTATCTTCAAGCTTCTTGCTTGAAAAGATTTAGAACAAGTGTACTTATGTTATTGATCTCTTGAGTAATTACAAAAGGCGACCTGAACAATGACTAGAAGCTTCCCATTTACTATCAACTATCTTTCCCACTCGTATCTCAATCGCCAAGAATCATTTACACTTGACCTTTCCTTCTTTAAACTCTCAAGCTCCCTTTTGATTCAACTTTAACCGGTTTGAATGAGTTTTCTCTGAGGTGCTTCCCACTCCTTATACAAAAACTCACACAAACCATCCTAGTCTTATACTTAGGACCTGTCAACTAGCCAACCTAGGATTGAACATCCAACCAACCCAGAATTGCTTTCTACCTCGTGTCCACCAACTGATGCGAAACACCCCGGTGAGGAGGCGCCTCATGTGCGTTTGCTTAGACCGTGGTACAAGCAAGGCTTCCTTCATGGCTCCTTTGCTGGATCTTCTTCATTGGAGCTTCTCTGGAGCACAACAAATGAATAATCTCAAAGTGAGGTTCTGAGGGTGGAGCGCTCCTTGGGGGCGCGCCAGATAACCTCAAAGTGAGGTTATCTGTGCGAGGCACTCCACTAGAGCGCGATGACGACTAGGCTCAAACAAAGGGCGTTAGAGTTGGGGAACGATGGGGGTGTGATGCCTATGGAGTGAGATAGATTGAGTGAGTGAGAGCAAGAGATCCAAACCACTAGGGTGAGGCCTAGGTTTTAAGGAAGGAGGAAAACCTCAACTCTTCAAAACTAAACCTTTCACTAAACCTAAGATTGAAAGGGAGCACATGGAGTGCTTAAATAGTCTTACACTTATGGCCATGTGCCTAATAAGTTATCGGGCTTGGTCCACTAGAAGTGTCCAACACTCCTAACTTAAAATAAGACAATAAGTAAAGATAGAGAAAGGGATTGTCACGTGACACCGGGGGAGGGGGTGCCACGCGGGGGCGCGGTATGGGGCGAAACTAAGGGCTCGCCATGGGGGCATAACACCGGGTGCGTGCTGGTAGCGTGACAATGGGGATGCGCTGGGAGCGCTTTCCTTGAGGCGTAAGGGATGGTCGAGGGTCATCATTCTCCCCTTCTTAGCTACAAGGCATCCTCACTTCACTTGTGGAGGATGGAAGAAGAACAGGTGAATCACCATGGTGTGTCTTCTCTTCTTAAAGGTGAAGGTGGAGTGGGGGAGCCCTCCATAAACATAAGGGGCCGCAAGCATAAGGGTATCGCCATTAGGTGGCTCTCGCTTGCGCCTTCTCCAAGATGACATCCGAGCCTGGGGATGGAGACCTCGAGTCAGGCCACCATGTTCAGTTGGAACGCGTCACCGGTCTTGAACCATGACAAATGGGAGAGGTGCGACATTCTCTCCTTTCTAGGTGTGGCGATGTTTCGTGGGCTGGTAGTGTGTCGATGGAGAGCCAATGCCAAGGGGATTTTTATGCACCATAACCTATTTTTTTTTTAAAAAAATGACAACTCCAGGGGGTGCGGCATTTAGGGTACACATGTGATCGTTGGCGCTTGTACATGCATCACAAAGGCACCGATGTGCTTTTCGCATTGGGGTAGGATACGAGCACTGCGCATGGAACCTGGGCGATCATGCGCAAGGAGCTGGCAATGGGGCTGGCGCAGTGGTGACAACCGAGATGAGCGCGGGTGCATGCACCAGGCTGAGCACTAGCATGATCACAACATTGGGCACTAGCGCTGAGATGGTGTTAGGCGTTGGTGCTGGCACAACGCTGGGTGCTAGCGCGGGGGGCTGGAGTGGCGATGGGCGCTGTGGGAGTCGAGACAAGTGCGATCATCACAGGGGCGCTGAGAGCGCGTTATGGGCGCGATGGGACCGCAATGGGGGGCGTTAGGGGTGCGAAGGGAGTGCGATGGAAGTAACTCGTTGGGGGCGCCATGGACATAAGTACTCTTGCGCGCTAGCGCAGACTTTGGGGCGTAGTGCCTAGCCATGACATAGACGAGATGAATCCATGTGACAATGTGCCGCAAATCGTGCCTACGCCGATGGTCTCTAAGCCATACCCACCATTCACGAGCATAGTCGGTGAAGCACCCGGTGGCGATGTGCACATGCTCATTATAATTATAGTTTGAATGGAGAAACACATACGCCATATGGCACACCCATTCAAAAATCTAGTCTCTTCGTTGTCATAGCTGTCAAAGGCACGGAGGCGCAACCTCAAGCCATGGTGCGCACGTTGGCTAGGAGCACGATGATCTGGCTGGGTCCAAGCTGGGGCGCGGCAATCACCTATTCAAGACATGATCCCAAGAAAAATATCAAGACACCAAGGTACATGAATTAAAAGATCAAGAAATCTATAACCTTTCACATCAAATTAAAATTCACTCTTGGGCCAACTAATTTTGAAATTTTGGTGGCAACAGATGACTTGAGAGGATTTTGGAAAGTGAGGGAAAAAGAAAGTAAAAAATGGAAATCAAGTACTAACCCACCAACTAGGTAGCTTATGGAAAGACATGGCAAGACAAGAGAAAAGTGGTCCTTGTCTCCGTTCTCTTTTTGGACAAACAAGGCAATATTGCTTTTTGAAAATGAGATTTGGCTTTTTGCTAGTTTGGGGGTAGTGATCCTTTTCTTGTCTCGGATCTTGGAAACCCTAGTTCATCTAGGTCAACATGGGAAAAGGAAGGAAGAGTGGCGGCTGTAAAAGGCCATCACCAACTTCCAGAACCGGAATTGGTCCACGCTCACTTCTTGGGTCATCTTTCAACGCCGCCAAAACTTTCCCAAAATGGAAAAAAGACAAGAAAACTTTCCGCCTTTGACATATACAAATCACCTTCTTCCTTCTGTCACGTTCAAATTTTGTTTGGAATTTATTTGACTTGGGAAGATACACTCAACTGTCAAATCACCCGCTCTTCCCAATCTTCCTTAGCTCCAAGCCTAGGTACACAAATATCTTCTTTGACCAATATATATTTGTCTCGACTTGTCGCTTCAGGGCTTTCTTGCGTCCAAGACTTCTTCTGGTGTTTGCGTTGCGCTCTCTCGATCACTTTTTTGATCTTGATCACGTTAAGTACTTGTGATGAGTCATGTACTCTTCATACAACACTTATAACACTTAACCATGGAGGTTTGTAACCATCAAAACAAAGGAAGTCTAGAACCCTTATACCTAGGATTCCAACAAATTCCCCTTTTTAATGGTGACAAACTCTATTACAACTAAGATAAAAAATAACCATATAAGACATGTATAGGTATAGTTCCCCCTCAGAAAAGTAATACATGTGCTCGTATGTTCCCCTTATCGGTATTCATCCCAATAATGTTCCCTCTTTTGGCATCATCAAAAAGATATTAGGATTAAAAGGAACAAAGAAGAGTATAGAGAAAATTCATTATATTTATCATTAATAATTTAAACAGTGCCAAACCTACCGGCACTTACATCATTCCCACCAAAAACAAAAGAACAACATTCATCAAGTAGTAGTAGTAGTAGTCGTCATGAAAGAAACCATATAAAATTAACACAAACAAGCATATGAGGGAAATGATAATCAAGGAGCAGAAAAAGGAATAAGAGAGGTAGGAAACACATCGGGTCTAGGTCCGAAAGACTAAGTTTTTTCGTCAATATGCTGCATGAGCTCTGTCAAGATATTCTTGACATCCTACACGTCCTTCTTCAGACCCCTGACCTCGCGAATGAGCACTTGAGAGGATCATTTTTGTCGTCACCCTCTTCATCTTCACCCTCCTTGGGTTCTTCTCTAACCCTCCCCGATATCTTCTCCCACTGACCCTTCACAAGCTGGAACAACATCTTGTTCAGTGTAGGCTCATTTAATACTTTGCTCAGCATTATTTCCTTATTCGGCGCATAGAGATCGTGATAGGCCTAAATCTGCTTGAGTATACCAGGGTATATGAGCGCATGTCTGGGGTTGTCCTTGCATAAGACATGTGAAACATCATCAACCTTGGAAGGTAAATTGTTACCCCCTATAACATCTGGTCTATCAAGAGATTGTCCAAGATGTGCAATGAATTGTGCTTCTGCTCCCTTGGTACCACATTATTGACCACCAAATGGTACAATACCATGTGTAGTATCACCATCTTGTTGCAATGCACTTCTTTGTTCACTGAAGGGTTTTCATCCTCTGAGATCCTCTTGATCATATCCTCATGGTCGTAATCAGCAGGCCACGATCCGTGGTGTTGTTCAGCAAAGCCAGTTTGTGGTACCTAGAGAATCTTACTCAAATCTATACTGGAGAAGTTGTAGGCTTCTCCTTCCATCGTGTAAGACCCACTAATCATCGTCTTCTTGTTTTCAATGGTCAAGGTTGAGTAGAACTCCCATACTAGCCCAAGATCAAACTCCTCCTCTTTCGAAAACAAATTTTGCCAACTCTGTCTTATCAGCAAGTCCAACACATCATCCAAGGCGAACTCCTCAACGAACTCCTGGTCCAATACTACACTTCTGGTGAATTCCCTCTTAGACATGACCGAGACTTTTTTAGTCTTCGTCAGTGTTGCCCTTTTGGCACCCTTTCTTTGGCTTTTTCTAGTGTCGACAACATGCTCCTTCTTCACCTTGTTCGAGCGGGTGACCCTTTTGAATAGAGCGGACTCTCCTCCTTTTGACTCTATCTTCTCATAAGAAGGTCCTCTACCTCATTTGAGAGATGTGGTGCTTTTGATCTTGGGAGAGGTGGCTAACTTACTCGCCCCTTTAGGAGTGTCCTCCTTCGTGTCCATGAGTAGTGCCAAATCCTTTTCCAACGTTGCAGCATAACATTCCCCCTTTTCTCTTTTTGGCTTCCTCATCCCTTTCAAGATCCTTCAATATGTTCTCTTCCTCCTCCTTTTCATATTTTCCATGGCTTGGGCTCCGATCTCCTCCACATCCTCTTGAGAGTTTCTTCTCTCCCTCCGGCACCGTTGGTGGTGACGGTTCCTTCTCCTCTATCGGAATTGAAGTAGTGGTAATCTCCACTTCAGGGCTCTCTACCTCCTCTTGATCTTGAGGTTCGGTCTTTTGTGGAGAGGACGTTGTGGTGATGGATTTCTAGGGTGTGGTGGAGTCATTGTGTGAGGCTTTCTGAAGGGATTCAATGATTTGGTCCAGAGCTTCACCGCTCATTAGGCATTTCAGTTTTTTGGCAAGGATGTTTGGCCTTTCAGTTCCATTGATGGTGATGACATTAGATAGATAGATAGATAGGGAGGAAGGGAGGGAGGGAGGGAGGGAGGGATGAAGGGAGGGAGGGAGGGAGAGAGAGAGAGTTGGGTTGTAGTGGGCAAGTTCATCCCATAAAAGTTTCATCTTTCCATAATAGGTCACGATTAGAAGACCCTTTTGCTTGCACTCAGCTAACTCATATCGAAGCTACCGAATTCTTAGGACATTGACTATCGAGAATCTCTCATTGATATAATCCCACAGATCCTTTGCGTTTTCCATGTATGACATAGTCGAACGCAGGGTCGGTTCTATGGTGTTCAATATCCACGAGATCATCATGGAATTCACCGTCCACCATTCTTCAAGTTCATGATTATCTTCCTTTAATTGTTGAATTGTTCCATCAACGAACCCCCACATCCACTGGGCTCGAAGAGAGGGGCGCATTGCTCGCGACATTTCATCATAGTTATCCCCTTTCAATTGAACTTGAGTTATCATCGTGCTCATATAAAAGGAAGAAGGAGTCTTCTTCACTTGCGCCGCACCGTTGCCAGACATGATCGATTCAACTTTTGTGTGTCAATGTCGATGAGCACTTACGACTCTTATACCATAAAGCACTTTTTTGTGAAAATACGGTGCATTGTCTGCCTCATTCTTATTGAAATATATATATATATATATATATAGGAAGAGCTTCACATAAGAACAATATATTAGGAGAGAACTAAGAAATTACATGGACCGTTGATCATAAATCAATCGGACGGCTGGGATCCCCTGACCTCATTCTTCTCTTCCTCAGCAGAGCTTTCTCTGTTTTCTTGCCCCCTGTTTCTTTCTCCTTTGTTTTCAATGGCGACCCCCACAATCGACTCGCCAGATACGAAGATCGATGTGGCGCCGATCTGAACCTCACCAATATCAACGCATTCCTCGGCGGGCTGCCCGATGGATCCGACCCGTATACCCGACAATAACTTTCTCTCGTGCCCGAATTTCTCTCTTCTTCTCGTTCTCCTTGCCGTCTTTCTTCCTCCTCGTCACCGTCGACCGTTGGATTTGGAAGAGGAGCGGCGGACACGGACTTGGCCGATGCAGGTGACCTTGGGAGAAGAAGGCTCTTGCTGGACATCAATGGAGGTGGTCCTCTTCCTCCAGACGGTGGCACGTGACGAACGGCCATTTGAGATAAAAAATCCATGAACTGTCATTTAATTATCCTTGAACGTTTGTACTGATGTCCTTGAACATGCATGTAAAAGGCTGGAAACATTTGAGAGAAAAAGTCCATGAACTGTCATTTAAGTATCCTTGAATGTTTGTACTGATGTCCTTGAACATGGATGTAAAAGGCTGAAAACAGTTGAGAGAAAAAGTCCATGAACGGTCATTTAAGTATCCTTGAACGTTTGTACTGATGTCCTTGAACATGGATGTAAAAGGCTGGAAACAGTTGAGAGAAAAATCCATGAATTGTCATTTAAGTATCCTTGAACGTTTGTACTTATGTCCTTGAATATGGATGTAAAAGGCTGGAACAATTGAGAGAAAAAATCCATGAACTGTTATTTAAGTATCATTGAACTAATTGTTTACTGTTCATGAACAAACTTGAGTGCTACCTTTCTTTCCTTTTTTTTAGGTTTACATGCGCGCGCCTATCATTTATTACAGCTAGCTTACGTGGATGGTTGTGATTTGTTCTTAATTCTCTCTTAGGGAATGGTTCTCACAAAAACCGCACCCTATATATATATATATATGGGTTTAAGGAAATCCTATCACTAGAAACTTACCCTATTATTAGAGATAACAATCTTATATACAAGGAAATGTAAAGATACATATATACATAGATATATTCATAACAACAAATATTAATAAAATTTTGGTGTTAAAATGACATTTATTTTTTAACGGGAGAGTAATTCTTTTCAAAAAAATTATTATAATATACTCCTATTTCAAATTGTTGTTGTTTGAGCCAAATGTTAATGCCCAAATTTATTTGTCGTTCGGTATTATCAATGAAGTAAAATTAACTTATTTTCTAGAAAGTATGCACTAGTTTAACTATTTCTCTTCAATTGATTAAATGAGTACTTTGATCATATTACAAGTTCCAAAACCTTTTTTAATAATAAGGATTTTCTCTTTTCAATTCTTTTATATTAATGTCTTGGCTTTTTCTCTTTTTCCAACCAGTCATCCATTTATTTAGTGCACTCTTAATCCTTTTACAAATGACACTTAAAAGGAAGCGACGGGAATAATTAAGAGATAATTATTATATATGTTTATTAAATCACACGAAAAGGGACCGTGATACATTGACACTGCGTCTAAGGAGCCATTCCTACACCTTTTGCCATTTCGCAAAATATTCCACTTAGTATAAGCCTTTGTCCCAATAAACAATATACATCTGACACTTTAAATTATAAAATAAAAAATAAGTAAAACAACATTTATTTAATACATGTCCTTTTTTGTCATTTCATTTCCTGATTAATTCAACTTTGGATCCCTCATTCCTCTCTCCTCTCTCTCAACCATGGAGGCACAAGCCTCTTCCTTCTCCAACCATAGAGGCCCAAAAAATTCAATCTGCACCTCCTTCGGCCAGACCAACCACTTATTTTCGCTCCCGCGCCTCCCTCCACTGGTACGACCTAATCGGCCTCGGAATCGGAGCTATGGTCAGTGTCGGTGTATTTGTCACCCACGGCCGCGCCGCTCACGTCTACTCCGACGACACTCGATACATCACTGAACCGACATATTCCTCCCGTTCGGAGCCACCGACATCTTCAACCAAGTTGTGATGGTGTACCCATGTCTTCTTTCAGTAGTTAATGAGGGGGTGAAAGACAATTTTCAGATATGTGAGAATATGGGTTATGTAAAAAAGATGGGGTTGAAAAAAATCAGATTTGTGAGAATATGAGTTTGTGAGGAGACGGAGATAAAAAGGAAATTTCAGACATTTGAGAATATGGGTTCTATGAGAAGATGGGGTTGGAAGAAATATTTTAGATGTATGAAAATGGGGAAGAAGGAAGTAGAAGATGAAGGATAAAATAAGATTTTTTTAGGGTGTTGAGGTTTGCACCGCGTTTTTTCGATTTCGCACCAGGTTGTGAACGCAACCTGGTGGCGTTTAACTTTTCTTTTCTTCTTTTAAACGCAACCTTGTTGCGTTTAGTTGTTTTTTTTAGAATTATTGACATTTAAAAAAAAAACATGGGTTCGATTAAACCGGGTCCATGTTAAACGCTATTAAATAGCGTTTAAAATGGACCCGGTTTTCGAACCCATACGAATTTTGAACGCTACTACGTAGCGTTTAGTTACCGTTTAAATTTGAATTGTTTAAAAATCAAACGGTAACTATCAAACGCTACAATGTAGCGTTCAAAAATGACCGTTTGAAATTCCCAATGGTCGAATTTTTGAACTTGTATATATTTGTTTCTTTCATATGCCTTCTTTACATGTACAAAATTTCAAAGCATAATAGGGAGAGCAAATGTCGTTCTCAAGCGTAGTCGATGGGCCCGGTCTTGAATCGATTAGTGAAAATACAGTACTGGTATGTATACTATGGATCTAATATTATTATTTTACTGTAGTAGTTGTACATTATATCTTGTAGATATTCTTTGTATGTTAGGGTCATTGTTAGTGATATGTTATATGTTAGGGTATTATGATAAATTATATTATTATAGAATGTGACATATTCTTATAATAGCATAGCATTGTGATAAATTAGGGTATTACTGTAGAAACGTGATAAATGAAGTTATTGCATATTATATTATATTAGCGTAGCATTGTGATAAATTAGGGTGTTATTGTAGAAATGTGATAAATTAAGTTATTGCACATTATCTTATATTAGCGTAGCATTGTGATAAATTAGGGTGTTACTGTAGAAATGCGACACATGTTTTAATTTTGTACGTGTTTCATATTTGCACCATGATTTTAATGGTAGAACATTAGTTTAGGTATAGAACACTTTGTCGGTGTAGATTTATAATGAATATTAGTGTTTATAATGAATACCAATGTTTGTGAAATAAATAGGGTGATTCTAGTGGCAACAACTTTGTGAGTGACGATTTTTCTTCGCATTTTACTACGGATGAGGAATGGGATGATAGACAGAGTATGATTCAATGGGTTCGTTCAGTGGGCAAGGAACTCAACATTTTGATTGTCATACAAAAATCATGGGATTGAAAGGTGATACTATCATGTGAGAAGTCTGGTTCGTACAGACCGGTGAAGAAGAAGGCGGTGGAAGGTTGCGAGTCAACCCCTACATCAAACCGGTCAACGAGGACAAAGAAGAGCGATTGTCCATTTCAGATGCACGGGTTGTTATCAAAAGAGAGTAAGTGGAGCTTAAAGGTCATATGTGGATGACACACACATGACATCCCAACATCCTTAATAGGGCATGCTTTTGCTGGACGCCTTGATGCAGATCAAATCGAGGCGGTGAAGTTGTTGTCTGCCACCGGCTCGACGCCGAAGAACATTATTTCTCTCTTTGTCAGAGTAGACCCGAAATCCTTGACATCAAGGAGTCAAGTGTACACGTGCAAGGCTAGGGAGAGGAAGAAATCCAGGGGCCATTTGACGGTGATGCAATTCACGTTGGAATTTCTAAGGTCTAAAGGATATTATGCGGACGTTGAAAGGGTTAAGGTTAAGATGAAAGAAAAGGGGAAGTATGTGGAGAAGGAGGTTGTGAGTGATCCTTTTATTAGTCACCCCGACTCGAAGCACTTGTTGGGTTTGTTCCCCCACGTTGTCATTATGGATACAACCTACAAGACCAACAAGTAATCTTTTGTTTGAACTTTTCACTACATTTTCACTATATAATTGCATCTTATTTTCTTTTTTAATGTACATGTATAGGTACGGTATGCCTTGTTTGGAGTTTGTTGGGTTCACTTGCACAAACCTTAACTTCTGTATTGCCATCGTATTCATGCG
Source organism: Rheum nobile (assembly GCA_027886185.1). Lineage (NCBI taxonomy): Eukaryota > Viridiplantae > Streptophyta > Magnoliopsida > Caryophyllales > Polygonaceae > Rheum > Rheum nobile. The sequence goes on from WOAB01000639.1 coordinate 11,812,730, forward strand.
AAATGAGACAATAGAGCACTACGTATGGGCCCTGCGGCGTTTGAAATCCCTCTTCGGTAAAAAAGAACCCACAGTGATCATGTCAGATCGAGATTTGGCCGTTGTGAAGGCTGTACCAATAGTCTTTCCCAATGCATACCATTTGTTGTGCAGGGTCCATGTGAACCGCAATGTTGAAGCAAGGGTCACCGGGAATATGTGCAACAAAAGTGTTAAGCATTTTACGGGATATATCTGTTGGTTGTTGAGGTCACCCACGGAGGATGTGTACGAGTTCCGACTTAAGTATTTGAGGGACAAGTGGAAGAATGGTACGTTTATGAAGTACGTTGAGGAAGTTTGGCTTGCCGACCACAAAAAGAAGTTAGTTGATGCATGGTCTAATCGTATTCTTCATTTCGCCACAAGATCATCAAACATGTAAATTTTATAACATATTTTCTCATTAGATACGTATTATTTTTTATGATGTATAACATAAGTATTACTTGTCAGGGTGGAGTCTCAGCACGCTATGCTCAAGGACACCCTAAAAACATTTGTTGGAGGGTTTGACACGATCGTAGTACACATCGACAATATGTTCACGAATCAGATATGTGTCATTAGGGGGTCTATGGAGCAGAGCAGTTTTAAGTTGGCCGCCGTCATAAAGGATGGGCCACAATGGGTGAAGATTTTGTTCAGTCGCCTTGAGTACAAGATATCGAACGAGTGCATAAGATTACTATACAAACAAGCTATTCTGGCAAATGAGGGAAATATACTTGATGAAGAATGTCGCGGTGTATGGTGGAGATCCTCGCTTGGGTTGCCTTGCCCACACACGATCAAGAGATATGTAGAGGCTGGTATCCCAATATTGCCAAGTGAAATCCATTTATTTTGGAAACAAGTAAAGTGGGAAGGAGTAGGCCAAGAAGATGTCGTAATGAAGAAGCTGGTCCAGGCTGAAGAGTACCGCCACCTCTGGGGAATGCTCTGCCGCCGCCGCAGTCTGGAATCCGGCCTCCTCCACCACCGCCATCGCTCCTTCGTCGTCGCCGCCGCCAAAAGCCATTAGGGTTTGAGTTTTGAAATTGGAAAGGGAAAGGTCGGGGGGAAGAAGAAGAAGTTGACGCTATATAATAGCATTTTTGAACGCTATATTATAGCGTTAAAAAACGCTACAACATTGCGTTCAAAGAGCCAAATATTTGGAATATGAGAAAAATATATAGTTCTTGAACGCTATGATGTAGCGTTCAAAGCCAGATATTTTTCTCATATTTTTAAACCCCCAAGCGATTTTTTTTTAACCCCCAAACCCTAAACGCTACCACATTGCGTTTACATTGAACCCGGTTTTCTCAAACGCTACAAAATTGCGTTTGATTTTTTTTTTTAAACGCGACTATGTAACGTTCACAATTCCCGGTGCGAAATACAAAATTTCCGGGTGCAAACAAGATCCCCGTTTTTTTATGTAAAAGAAGCATTATATTGAAAATTTTCAGATATGAGTCAGAGGAGAAAGAAGATGAAGAGTTACAAAAAAAACGTTAATTTGAAAAGAAATATTACTTTATTATTATTGAACTTTGTGAAACATATGTATTCCATATTTATCCTTCTGCTTTGTTGAAAGTTTTGAGACAAATTTTACACTGAGTATAAGCGTACATTTTTCCTACGAAAAGAGACCAAGTAATTATAACATCCACCTTCATTGACTTGTAAATTGCTTAAGTTGTACGTACAACAATGTGTAAACTAGACACACCTGCCCCAAACTACTTATTCCATCTCCTTTCATTTCTTGATATTTCCATAGAAAGTGTGAATGCCAAGACAAAAGTAAAAAAATTAAACCAGAAACACCGGCGACCAAAGTCAGCTATATCAAGCCATATTTATATACTCCTATATGAGAGCCTTGAACTTAATGCTGCTGCCTAACTTTTTTGTCGTTATGTCATATGTGAATACAAATAACCCGAAATTTCCACATGCATATCGATTAAAGCAAGAAGACGGCTCTCTCCCCAATCAAATGTTTGTTCCATCTAAAGCGAATCAAATCCGGATTCGTTTCAGTATCTACAGCTTTGACTTTAAGAATGATTTTGTTTTAATATGAAATTTCTCCCCTTCAAAAACATATATATTATTCTGATTTTTTTTCCTGATGGAGTATCTAAAAAGACCGTAATTATATAATTTTTAAAAGAGTTCTTATTAATATTCAGAAAATTGTTAACAATGATTATATTTCTTACAAATACTGAATCTTGTCTTTATCCCAGCAGCATTCTTCTGCCAATAAAAGACAGTGCTCCAGACAATTCGCTCGATGACGAAAACCTCATCCTAACTATATAAAAATAAATTTCGACGCGTCGGTCAAACCTAATGGTTCTACACACATTGGATACGTACTTTGTAACCACTCCGGTGAGGTGGTCTTCTTAGACCACAAGCAGATTCTCTGCTCCTCACCTATTAAAGCTGAGGCGTTGGCCGTTCTTGAGTGCCTTCGTAGGGCTATTTCGCTTCATTTTACGCGGGTAGTTCTTTAAGAAGATAATCTTTCTGTTATTCATGCCATTCATGGAATTTGAAAAATTCCTTGAGAAATATCTCCTATAATTACGGAAATTCGATCCTTGTTACGTGATTTGGATTATTTTCAGGTTCATCACTACTACCGAGAATCCAACAAAGCCGCAGATTTCCTAACTACTTCTAACATCTCCTCCACTCTTCTACGCAATGCCATTATGGATTACCTTTCGCTGCACCATGGGTGTACACAGCTGCATCGATCCCGTCTTCAATTTTTAGATTCGAGTTCTACTGTTTTCTCAGCTTGTAAAACATTTATAAAAATCATCCGTTGTGATGATTTAGGTATGTCTTCTTGTTTGTAAGGATGCCTTCGGGAAAAAAACCCATAATGAAAAAGAAAACGCTTCCTTTCTCAAAAACCCTAACCACCCTCCTCACTTTGCCCACTAGCATCGCCATCCCCCGTGCTCAAACAACCGAGATCCCTAAATACGATCTGCTCGACCTCATCTCTCTGATATGTGGCTTCTTGTATACTCATCAAATAGAAGTGAAGCACACCACAATATTGATCCACAAAAATCAAAGGAAATCTCAATTCATAAGGGCTAAAATTCATAGACAAAGTCAATTCGCCCTGCAATATCACATAGCAAATCCCATGAAAGCTGGGGCGTCTCAGCTTAAGAAAAAGAGGAAGGATCGATGGCGATTTGGGGGCAGGTGGAGGAAGCTTCCCTGTGATGGCGTTGTCCTTCTTCAGAGGCCAACGACGCTGCAGTTCTGCCAGTTTGGCCTTATATCCTTTCTTTTTAGCAACTTCTCTGTTCCATGGTACTTTGGGCTTTGTTGCTCTCCTTGCACTCTCGTGAAGATGGATTCGAGTAGATTCACCAACTCCAACACCAACAGTAACCTTGACAGCGATCTCCCCAAAAATAGGTCTATCCTTTCCCTTTTCTGCTTGAATAAGGTTTTGGGTATGATAGTTGACCATATGAACAATTCTAAATACCTGAATACTGCATCTTAAAATCTTACACCACTCGGCACTACTACAACCACCACTTACAAATCTTTGAATCTCTCCTTTCTTGTGGTGCTTTATTCTGAATCTCTTGTATGTGATAATTATCATCCTCTTCCCCTATCCCTCTTAATGGATAGTGGGATTAAAATGATAAAATAAGCTCTCTGCTCTGAGCCTGTTTGCATTATTGGGAAGGATAATGGAAAGTCGAGCAAGCCTCTTGTGAACCCCTCTACTCTGAAAAAATCGAAGGGTATTTCTATTTTTGAACCCTCTTTTGAACCCATTTTACCAAAAACTGTTGCCTTCCTTTCTTCTTCTAAGGGTAAAGGAAAGTTGACCATTGACTTCTTCCTCCATCCTGAAGGGACACAAGAAGATGAAAATGTGATTATGATGATTAACAAGATCAATCATGGATATGGGCACTTTTGTCACTTCATGTGCAAAAACTTGAACTTTATGAACCTTAGTAACTCCCATTTGTATGAAGGAGTTGCGTCTTGCATGAATCCCTCTTTGATCTTGTTGTCTTTTATGTTTTTTCCTTTGTTGTCCAAGTTTTTCCTATGATGTTGTTGTTCTTCACTGATTGTATGGATCAGTTTCTGAATGGAGTAACTTGCTTGAACTATGATTATTATCTCGAAATGCACTCGTTGAACAATTACATTATAAACACTAAAAAGAATAACATGATCTTATTTTATTTCCATTACCTTGATAAGCCTATAAATGATTTTTTCCTTTTGACTGTTTACTTTCACTCCTCCTTGGGTTTCTGTGGCAGGAGACACACCCATTAGAGCTGTATGAGTCAATGGAACAAGAACCTTAACACTAAAAAGACAACAAATGGAACAAGAAAGTTTGAATCCAGGATTAGACTTCCCTGCTCAGGTAAGTTTAGTCTTATTGATCTACCTTGGAATTTTTGCAATGAGTGGTTCCCTTTGGTGAATTTATTTGATCTCTGGAGGGAACACACTAATTTAATTCCTCATAATTATAATCCTCTAAACTTGAACTTAATTTACCCTTGTATGTTGTCTATGAGCTTGTCTCTTTCTTCTCCTTTTGCTCTCTTTCTTCTCTGTTTCTGTTCTTTTTTCCTGTGTGTTTTATCTTCTGGTTTGTCTGGTGTTTGTTTGCCTTTCTTCTTCTGCAGTCGGCATTGTTGGCTTAGTAGACTTGACCCCTTTGACTTGCTCCTTGGCATTTGGAATCGACCTTTATGCGATGATAATAAGATGGCGATATTTACAAAATACTGCCAAATGCACTCCACACCTAAACTTGGAACTAACCAAATCATCACCAACAGAATGTGTATTCACTCACTTCTTAGTGCATGGCTCGACTAGAGTGCGGAATTTAAATTCTACTACCTTGAACATTTGTACAACTTCTTTTATGTTATGTAATCGATGGAATTGAATACCTACATTAACCCTTTACTCGAGAATCTCCTTTGCTTTCTACAACTTAGGAAAACTTCCTACCTGAACAAATTTATTCACAGGAACAGAAAATATTTGAACCACTACCATATGAACAACTTTGATAACAAATATGCAACTACTGATTGGAAGGAAAATATGAACAAATATGGGAATGCAAGGAAAATACGTGTTATCTCAAATAACGTGTTATCTCAAATAACGGGTATCTCTCCTCTATTGCAAGAATCTTGTGCCTCTGCACAGAAAGAAGCATGACACATGTATTCATTTTTTTTAATCATTTGTTATGAAAATATATGTCTGGAACTGTAGAGGTTTAGGTAGGAAAAAACTGTGGGCAGATATTGAATCCTTTTGTAAAATCGAAAAAAATCAACTATGCGCGATACTTGAAATAAGAACAGAAAAACAACTGAATGAACGCATCTGGAAAAAAGCCGGGTTTGATGAATTTCATTTTAAACCGGCATCCAGTTTTTCGGGAGGCCTGTGTATTATGTGGAAAACATACCAACTGCCCAATGAAATTATTGAAATAGAACATATTAGCTCTAGATTTTCATGTTTAAAATATACGAACACGATAACAAAAAATAAACTCATGATTATCATAGCATATGCACCACCAACTGAAGCAAACTAAAACTTTTTTTGGAATGAAATTTGTGCCTTTATTAATTGCACACTCCCCTGTATCCTCATAGGGGATCTGAACGAGATACAAGATCATACTAAAAAAAGTGGAGGAGCGCAAACACATGCAACCGGATTCAATAGACTACTTAATATAAAAAATGATTGCGAACTCATAGATATCCCGACACAAGGAAACACATTCACATGGTGAAAAAATATAACCGAAATAAATAATACCTATGAAAAACTAGACAGGACCCTACTACAACATCAAATATTACAATGCTATCCAGACCTTTGCACTAAAAACCATGCTTTTACAACTTCGGACCACTGTCCAATCTCAATTGAACTTGCTACACCTACCCACTTTAAAAATCAACCCTTTAAGTTTGAAAAAGTATGGATGACCATACACGACTTTAGAAATGTGGTAGACAAGCCTGGAGATCATGCTTTCATGGATCTAGGATGTACGACCTTACTAGAAAAACACTAATACTTAAAAAACTAGCCAAACAGTGGAACAAAAACACCTTCGGAAACCTATTTACACAACTCAACAACATTGAAGAAGAACTCACAAAAATACAAAAAATGATTGTCGTTAATTAATGACACAAATGCCACAAAAAGAAGAACTCACATATCAAATTTAATGACACAAATGCCAGCTATTTCCATAAAATAGCTTCTGGTAAGAGAAATAGGAAAATTATCAAACAAATCCGAACAAATGAAGAAACCATTATAATTGGGAGGAAAATATTAGAAGTGAAATACGTAATGACTTTGTAAAGCATTTCAAAAGCACACCGATCAACCAAAATGTTCTTAAAGAACATCTAGAACTCATTCAAACTGAGATTACCCATGATGACAACAAAGAACTCACCCAACCAATAACAAATGAAGAGATCAAGAAAGCCACCTTTGCTATTGGCCAAGATAAATCTCCTGGTCTTGATGGCATGACAACTGAATTTTACCAAAAATATTGGGACATTGTGGGTCCCTCTATCATCTAAGCAGTGAAAAGTTTTTTCCTCTCCGGAAAAATCTTGAAACAAATCAATCATACCTTCATTATGTTAATAGCCAAATATGACAATCCAAGCTCGATCAATCACTATAGATCTATTAGCCTATGCTCAACCATTTACAAAATCATCTTGAAAATTCTAACAGAACGAGTTAGAAATAAAATGGAAAAAATAATTCACCCCCTTCAAGGAGCTTTTGTTTTCAACAGATTGATTCGAGACAATATTCTAATAGCCCATGAAATTTTCCATTCCTTCAAATCTAAAAAGGGTTTTGAAGGATTTATTGCAATCAAACTTGACATGGAAAAGGCATATGCCCGAATTGAATGGAACTTCATTATTGAGGTCATGCGGAAATTTGGATTCTGCTCAACCTTTATTAACTGGATAAAAGAATGCATATCCTCTGTATCCTTCTCGGTACTCGTGAATAATGGACCTATTGAAATATTCTTGCCAGAAAGAGGACTGAGACAAGGTGACCCACTCCCACCTTTTCTCTTCATCCTTGGGGCAAAAATCCTTGCTAGAAAATTACAAAAAGCTACAGATCGACCTATAAAACCCCTAGGGTTCCAAATCACTAAAAATGGAACAAATATCCCCTTCATGGACTTTGCGGATGATATTATGATATTCTCTAAAGCAAAACAGGAAAACTGTAAGGAAATCAAGAAAATAATCGACGATTATTGTTTTATATCATGACAATGTGTAAATTTCCATAAATCGGCCTTTCAAGTAAAAAAGAAAGTTTTGACCATACAAAAACAACAGATACAAGGAATCCTTACAATTGCAAACATTATATCGCTAGATAAATATCTCGGTTGCCCGATTATTAATGGGAAGGTCAACTCAACTACCTTTGAAGAGATGATTACAAAATCCATAATACAATTAACCAAATGGAAGGCGAACTCTCTATCCCAAGTAGGAAGAACAACTCTGATAAGATCAAACCTCGCTACTAAACCAAACTTTATTATGCAAAGCTTCATGCTTCCAAACTCAACACATAATGAACTCGACAGAATCAATAGAATGTTCTTCTGGAACAAAGACTCATCCTATAAACCCCTTATCGGATGGGACAAAGTATGTCAACCTCTTTCCAAGGGGGGTCTTGGCATTCGAAAAACAAAAGATATGAACCATGCTCTCCAATACAAACTACCGTTGAAAATTTTAGCTGAACCAGACAACTGTTGGGTAAGAATAATCAATGAAAAATACCTTAAAGATACACACCTCTTATCTTATGACTACAATAGAAACGGATCATGGCAATGGTAAAAAATGATGAGCATGCATAAAAAAAGAATTCCAAAAAAGACTCATTTGGCAAATTGGTGATGGAAAAACAATCAAGTTTTGGACAAATAAATGGGCACTAAATGAACATCTCTATAATATCATCAACCCTGCACTAGGCACAAACCTAGATTGCAGAGTCCATGAATTCCTAGACCAAAATATGAAATGGAATAAGAAAAAGCTCCAACAAATGTTACCAAACGATATGGTGGCTAAGATTATGGGTATCCCAACTCCCGTGAACCACATTACTGATCGGATGTACTAGGAACCAAGTAAAAATGCATGATTCTCAACAAAATCAGCTATGGAACTCATCAACAAAAATAAACACTTCTCAACATACGACTCATCTTCAATCTGGAAAATGGACACATATCCCAAAGTCAAAAAAATTTCTCTGGAAAATTTATAAAAAGGGCTTACCGACAAAATCACGACTACAAGAAAAAGGAGTCTTGGTCCCCCCGGGATGCATCTTCTGCTCCCACCTTGTGGAGGATACGATTCACTTCCTTTTTCACTGTGATCATACCTTAAAGACAATTTCAAAGATTAATATGACAACTTGCATCTATTTAAGGACAATCAACTCTGCAAACAAACACATTGGAGAAATTATTGGAGAAGTAAAACACAAACTATCTCCCATTGAGCTGATAGAGCTATCTGTGGCCTGGTGGGGCATATGGTACTTTAGGAACCATAAAACATTCTTAAATGACAACCCTGATAGGGATGCCATTAAAGATCTACCTAAATATATACAAAACCTCATATATGCCTGGAATAAAACTCGGAAATGGAATCCTTATTGCACTTTTGATCATCGCTCCACGGTAAGGAAAAACACACATACGAGGAAACACCGAAAACTCAAATGGAAAAAATCTCCAAATAAAGTTATTAAAATTAATGTAGATGGTTCTACCAAAACTAATGGAGCGCCTGCTTTTGGCTTTATCTGTAGAAATGACCTAGGAAGTCCAATTCTTATACATGCAAAAAAATGTGGCATTTCAACTCCCCTCAAAACTGAAACTCTTGCTCTCCGAAATACGCTTCTTAAAGGAAAAGAAATGAAATACGACCAAATAGAAACCGGTAATCTTACTATTGTGAACGTTATTAATAAAATATGGCACTGTCCATGGAAAATCGAGATTCTTATCTCCGATATCCTATGTTTATTACATTCTTTCCAGACAGTGCAGATTTCCCATATCTTTCGAGAATTGAACTCGATGGCTGATCACATTGCAAAACTTGGCAACATATTTTCTCTGAACGATATCATGAACAACTCAAAGCTCAAAGCTCTCATCTGAAAGTATGCTATAGGCTGAGTGTTAAGCTTTTTCTTGACACTAGTCTAATTCTTACTTTATCAAAAATATGTTCCATCTTCAGCCTTCCAGCACACACTTCAAAAGTCCAATTCATCCCTATTTATTGTAAGAGCACCTTACAACATTATAGATTACATTGTCATACCATTTCTTAAGAGTAACTCTTGAGATCAAAATTACAGCTTTATCCTTGTAACTTTCGACTTAATAGTATTTATACAAAACTTATAAAAATCATCACCTACGATAATTTAAGTATTTCTCTCTGTTATAAAGGCACCTTTATTTTTACCTTGTATCAAAATAAAATCCAATTCCTCCATTTAATTAGTCAAACTTCCGACAAACCTCATCAACTTAAGAAACATTAATTATTAGGAGAAGCGTTTACATTTTGTACAAGCCAATCTAGTTTTGTAGATCTAAAATTAATATTTCCCACTTCATCAAATTCATTTGAGTGGATAGAAGATCGATGCACCACCGAATGACTCTTGCCCACTTCATGGCTATACACGAAGGTACTATGAGCTACTTTCTGAAATGGATCTCATATCATACCTAAACTACCTAAGTATATATGGGTATTGGTTCAAATTAGGCTTTGATTAAAAAAGGAAAAAAAATGGTCATGTCGAATTTTTAACGTATTGTATGCGTTTTTTTAAGAAATTTTGCGCGTATCTCGATGTGAACATATTTTCGAGATTACTTTGGTCTTTTGACATTTACCACTTTTGTGTCCAGATATTCATCACTTTTGTACCTAGATGTTCATCAGTTTATTAAGCATGCATGATCATCGCTTTTCTCATATACGTTCATCATTTTTCGATGTGAACATATTTTCGATATTTATCACTTTTGTCTTTAGATGTTCACCACTTTCACGCCAAATGTTCACCACTTTTGTACCTAGATGTTCATCAGTTTTTGTGCATTCATGTTCATCGCTTTTCTCTTATACGTTCATCACTTTTCGGGTAAACATGTCTTAGATATTCATCACTTTTGTCCATAGATGTTCACCACTTGTATGCCTAGATGCTCACTACTTTAGTACCTAGATGTTCATCATCTTTTTATGCATGCATGTTCATTGATTTTCTCCTATACGCTCATCATTTTTCGCGATGAACATCTCTTAGATGTTCATCACTTTTGTGCATAGATGTTCACCACTTCTATGCCCAAATGTCCATATCCTTTATGCCTAGATGTTCATCACACTTTTATGCATGTATGCATGTTTATCACATTTTTCCTATATGTTCATCAATCTTACACCTTAATGCTCATCACTTTTATACCATTATGTGCATCATTTTTATGGGTCTATAATATGTCCATCAATTGTTTGGGTCAATAATGTGTATCATTTGTTTATGCATATATGTGCATCACAAAATGCATACAAAAAAATATATATCTTTTTACTTATATTGGACTTGATTTCATATTAAAAATTATCAATTTTGTGTCAAATAAACATGCATTGAACATCAAATGACTATTTTATTAAGATTTAAAAATTTAGAAGACACAACACGAGCATAAAAATACAATTGAATTTTGAATTTTTTAGTTGTAACGTGGTGAACGTTGCTTATAAACTAGATGAACATCTACAAACAAATGTGGTGAACATCCATGTGAACTGGCCACATGTGCGCCCACATAGAAACGCCTTCGGTGCGTTCTCAATTCTAACCTAATTATTGGTTCTCACTTGAACCTCTCCTTGGGTATTTAAATATGTAGGAATTCGGTCTTGTATAGATCAACCAAACAGACTTCGATATCGATTTTGGATCGTGTGAGACACATTCCAAAAATAGCAATTCGATCCTTATTAAAGCCTAAGGTTACACGAATTCCATTTTGAGATAATCCACAAACAATCTATTGTTCTAGACTTGAATCAAGAGGAAACCCAAAGAGTTCTTTCGGTTTTGTATGGATGTAATTAACCAAGAAAGATGAGATCAATCTCTTATCTTAGGAGAGCCAAAACATGTTCCAACATGTCCTTATATAGGGTATGAGTTTACCAAGTACTTACCAAGTCTGTTAGGACGGTTATACACATTAAAAATGTGTCAAAATAGACAACCATAGGATCACACGGACCGTGCACTCAAACACACGGATCGTGCGTTCCTTACCGCCAATGATTCCTAGCTTAATAGAGCCAAGCAAACAGTCTGTGCATATAAATGCACAAACCACAACATATTACAGAGAGCACCATATGATCCGTGCACCAAAACGCGGACCACAAGGCATTATAGAACCTAACACATGATCCATGTGTTTTCCAAGTTCAAGCATTTTTCTATGCATAAAACGCACAGTCTGTGCACTTCATTGTGTGATAGTTATATACAATTTCAGGTGTGTGCATTATAAGAAAGTAGTGGGACCACCATCCTATTCTACAAAGTGTGACATTATTAGCTCGGGTTTGAGTCCTCTTATACGAGTGTGCACTACACACCTCCTAGCATGTATTAGAGCTAACCGAACCCCATAGGTCTTGTGTGAACCCCAATCACACCAAATGACCGATGACACTAAAATCACTAAGAAAATATGACAATAAGTCGCCTTGCTTGTGTGTTACATAAGGGATCCTTCCATATTTATAGTACGTTTACAACCAATCTAGTTAGAACTGCCCGAGATCCGTGGGAATCGATGAGTCGTTCACTGGTTGTCCGAGATCTCCTCCAACGTCTCTTTGCGTCAACGATTTTCTCGTGGTCTCCGCCCAGGTCTTCTAGATTGCGGCCACCGTTAGGTTACTAGGCCGGTCCAACAAGATGATAAAATCGAGGCCCAACAATACTCATACATGATATCGTATATCCATATGAAACAAGCTCTTAACTTGTTGGATTAGACATACATAACTCATTTCACATCTGAAGTTGAGACATAACTTGTCTATATATTAGCTTGATGGACTACTCCTCCTATTATCAATTAATTTTAGGATGGAACCCCACTGGAATTATATGTTAGGTTCATACACGCATTTGTGCACATACGTACCCACATTCCCCGCGTAGGTCCATGATAACTAAACCTATATGAGATTTCAACCTGATGCCTCTCATGCATACCACTCCAAATTGTTTTTATGATTTCAATTAAGAAACGTTCACTTGAGAAACAAGTAAAAAGAAAAAGGAAGTTGTTTGTGTAATCTCATGTCGTCAAATATCTTGCACGTTAGAGAATCGCTTCTGCAAGCTAGGATTGTTTTAAAGGCAATTAGGGGAGTGTGTTCATTCTTACCTAGAGTTGACGCCTCTTTCATTTTCATATTTGTGATACTAAACAAATTCCACGCCACAATCATCTCATCAATTTGACCATACACAACACAAGATACCAAACCAAAACCACTTTGTCCCCCTTTTCCTTTTTCTCAACTAAAACGTTACTCTTCCTCTTCTTTAATGGTCCCCTTCTTCTTCTTCTTCTTCTTCTTCTTCTTCTTCTTCTTCTTCTTCTTCTTCTTCTTCTTCTTCTTCTTCTTCTTCTTCTTCTGATGACCACATGCATCTCTCACCAACGCAGCACAAGACAGCATAGAAACAGTGACATGGCAGTGGATCTCGTGCGGGGTAATTACAGGGGAAATCATTCCTCCTCCTCCATGGAAGACAAGCTCTTAGTCCACGAGACCGCCGCTGGCCTCCAAAGCGTTGAGAATTTCATCAAACTCATCTCCAAAACAGAGCATTCACAGGGCCAGAAGCAGGGGAACGGCATCGATCTCAACTGCCAAGCGGCAGCGGACGACGCCGTTTCGAGGTTCAGGAGGGTCATTTCCCTCCTCCCTCCGACACTCGTCGGGCACGCGCGGTTCAGGCGGGCCCCACCCGTACCCTCCTCTGCTTTCCCGCGCTTGGAAACAGAGCAGAAGCAGAGCCTTGTTCTGGAGAGCAGCGCTCTGGCTGTGTGCCCGAAGCCGATCAAGCAAGTCCCCATGGAGTCGGCGGCTGAGATCGACTTCTCGTGCTCGCGCGTGGTGCCGGCGACGGCGGGGGACTCCTCCTTCAAGTCAACGTTGACCGGGGAGAAGGGTTCGTGTTGTTCGGCGGGTGGGAAGCCGAGGAAGTGCAGCTTCTCTGGCTCCGGTCGCTGCCACTGCTCCAAGAAGAGGTAATTAACCAATCAAATTCAGTTGTTCCTTTTGGAAATTAAGTGAATTCAAGTCGAGTTTTAGTCGAATTGGAATTTGAATTGATCAGGAGGAAAATGAGGGTAAGGAGGGAGGTGCGAGTGGCGGCGATAAGCGGGAAGATGTCGGAGATCCCACCGGATAATTACTCTTGGAGGAAGTATGGCCAAAAGCCTATCAAGGGCTCTCCACATCCCAGGTATTTTCACTTTCTTTTTTTAGTTTAGCCTATTCTTCCAACCTACATTCAAATTATTCTAGAAATTTTGAACTTTAAAGCATAATAACAACTAATTCATACAGATTTGAGAATTCCAATTAACTATGTTCTCATTGGAATTAACTAGTTTATCTCATGGCTTGAATTGTCCTTCACTTTAAAAAGTAGTAGAGTATTCAAAATATAAAAGAATTCCAACAAAAAGTCTTATGAGATTGACGAAAATAAAAATGATTTGTTCTCCACTCCAACTGATAATTTGACTTGGCACGCTTAGATTCGAATGAGTAGTTTGCCTAATCAAGTTAGGTTCGAGATATTGTATCGAAATCTCCAAGTTAGGTTTGAAAAGTGTGTACTTGATTCTCATCAAGGAAAAATGTAATGGTGTGTTGAACAGAGGATACTACAAATGCAGCACAGTGAGAGGGTGTCCAGCCCGAAAGCACGTAGAGCGCGCGTTAGATGACCCCGCCATGCTCATTGTGACCTATGAAGGGGAGCATAACCACTCCCTCTCCACTCTCGAAATCACCGGCCTTATCCTGGAGTCCTCGTGATCAAACTATATATTCATGAATCCTCTTTTCTTCGATCTACTAGTTAATTCATGCATGTATATGATTCTTGAATTGTAAGCTTGTTTATTGGTCACGTATCCGTAATATGCGAAAACAAAGTTTGTGGTAGAGAAGAGGATTGGACCATGAGTGAGTTCGGATCATCATGCAAGGTACATGGAAATGGATTCTCTCCCATTTGAGGCGATGTACAAGATTAGACTTCTATTACTTCAGTTCTTTGTTCAAGGAAAAAGTGATGGTTGGTAAGTGGTATTGGTGTGACTTTTCTTTTCTCAATATGATGGAAAATGATAATATATAGGGTTCTTATGTTTTACATGCATGTTATTAGGGTTTGGTTCCAATGGATGTCAATCACGTCACTGTCTTTCAAATTTGGTTCCTTGTTCCTTTGTCTTTGGTGAATTTATGTTGGAGTAAGAACAAAAGGAAGAATTGGTCAAAAGCGGGTGGGGGGACAGAAAAGTCACCTTGTGGACCAACTTAAGCTCTAAAGGATTGATTGGGAAATTATGAAAGATTGTTCTGAAGTTCTCTTTGACAAAAATTGCCATGTAGCGCGCCGATTATGCTTTATTTATAAGGTATTTAGTTGTTGAATTGACTTTGAAAATCTACTATATATCTATTAAATTAAAACCTAATTACGTTACATGATACTCCCTTATTAAAACCGTGACATGACACTTTCTTATTAAAATCACAACATGTCATTTTTTGTTTTAAATTTTTTATTATAAATTAAAGATTATTATTCTAAGCCTATTACTCATTTTTTTCCTAATTTAAATACAAATCAAGCATAAAGATTACAAGTCTAAATTTTCCTAATTATGTACAAATCCAAAATTCCTAATTATATGGATGATTGAGAGACGAAATTATGATCCGAAATTGATTTTGATATCAATCATATCTAGATCTATTTTTTAATACATATATTAATTTTAATAATTATTTAAAATTTTGATTCAATATATATGACGTAAAAACCCATGCCTGGCACGAGAATTACACTAGTTAGATGATAACTACCGAAATTTTTACGTTATATATATTGTTCTGAAGTTATCTTTGTTCACACACTAGATATTACGTTATATATATATATATTATATTTAAAATATGGAGATTAATCACGTGCACACAGACGTTCCCGTGCGAACTTGCACATGGTATACAAGTCTGTGCAATGTGATGCACACGGGGAATAAGGTGCACAATTGAGTGCAATTGCTCTCCCCCATTGACCCACTGGAGCTCCAACGTTGACCATCGTTGACCACATTGACCAACCCTTAACCGCTCAGTGCACTAGAGTGTACGTAATTGTGCATCATTTTGGATGTGCACCATGCTACAAATAAATGTTCATAGAGATAATTGTGTACCATATTACATATAATTGTGCACTGAGATGAAATGTGCATCATATTACAAATAATTGTGCACTGAGATGGTTGTGCACCATGTTATGAATAAATGTGAATCACATTAAAAATAATTCTGCACCACATTTAATGTGTTTGTACATCTTAATTTTCTTCATTTGTGGATCACATTATTCATTTGTGGATCGCATCATATTACAAATAATTATGCGCTGAGATGGTTGTGCACCATGTTAGAATAAATGTGAATCACGTTAAAAATAATTCCGTACCACATTTAATGTGTTTGTGCATCTTAATTTTCTTCATTTGTCGATCGCATTGCTCATTTGTTTGTGCACCACATTATGTTATCATGTGCATCATGTTTCATGTGTTTGTGCACCACAATTCGTGTGTTTGTGCATCTCATTTTCATGTGTTTGTGCATAACAATTATGTTATATTTGTGCATCATATTTCATATTTTTGTGCATCATGTTTCATGTGCTTGTGCACTACAACTGTATTTAGATAAAATACTAGTGTACAATTTAATATAATTATATGGTGCACAATTCAATATATTTTGATGCACATTTCAACAGACTTTGGTGAAAAAACTTGGTGCATAAAAGTTTTTTTTTGCCCAGTGAATTTTATACGCGAATTATACGGATAAAATTCGATCGTGCTATATTTTTGTTGTTTTATTTTATTTGCTGAGATTTGTTCGCATATTCGCACTTTTAACCCTGTTTTCGCACCGTACACATTCTCTATAGATACTAATAATCATCTAAAATTGTATATATTAAAAAAAAAACATATCTAAATAATGTTGATATCAAAATGAGATTCAAGTTATAATTTTGTATCTCAATCATCCATATATTACATTTTTTATTTATTATATTGCTATATTCATCAAAACAAACAAATATGATATTCATATAGAAAGAGAGATATAGACGTGAATGAAATTTGAAACCCAAAAAATAATGACTTTATTTTAACAATATTATTTGATGTGGAAGGTTTCCAAACCAACACGTTACACAAATGACGTGTGACTTATTATGGAAGGGATATGTGACCTTAATTGAGTTATGCTTTAGTATTATATTATATATTTATATTAAGAGGGTCGTTCAGATGAAATCATGGCTTAAGATAAACACTAAGAACCAACCTCCACCGTAGGATGGATGCTATAGACGGTCCAAATTAAAGGACAAGGAAAAATAAAAATAAAAAGCAAGCGAGTCTATAGATAGTGGACGCGGTGACAATTTTGCAATTCCATATAAATTTAAAACGTTATGACGCATTTTCCCCTCACCTGTAAAACCCCCCAAAAAAATATTCAAACGCGCTCAGAAACAGAGAATTCGAAGAGGAGAACTCGAAGAGACGAAGCTCAGAACTAGCAATCGATAGAAGACGAGAACTGCAAACGAGCAAATTTAGGGTTTGGAAGAACAACAATCTTACAAGCCACGACAACGTAAACAACAATCTTACGAGATGACGAGCGATACAAACTACAGCGACGACGACTTTGGAGGCACGGATATCAAATTTAGGGGTTCCTGAGTTTGTTTACTGTTGTTGAACAATTTGAAAAACAAATTTGGAAGTTAGGGTTTGTTCAATGCTATAGTGAGTTTGATTTCCTTGCCTGAGTTGTACTTCATTTCTTGATGTTAATTTTCTGTGTTGGAGGTTCGTTTGCTTTTTCTAAAGTTCATTCCTGTGTTATTACAAGGAATTCATTTCATCCTTTGCTTTTGCAAACTTAGGTTCATTCTGCTGAGTTGTACTTCATTTGATGAGGTTCATTTTATAAGTTGGAGGTTCATTTGCTTTTCCCAGAGTTCATGCCTGTGTTATAAAAAACATAGGTTCATTATGCTTTCCCTACCTGAGTTGGAACTCATTTGATGAGGTTCATTTTATGAGTTGGAGGTTCATTTGCTTTTTCCAGAGTTCATGCCTGTGTTATAAAAAACTTAGGTTCATTTGATGTGTATGGGGTTCATTTGCTTTTTTTAGAGTTTATTTCATAGTCTGAGGTTGATCTTACAATTGTGTTGTTTCTCTTAGCAGGCTATACCAATCGATCACGACGATACTCCAAAAAGAAAGGGCCAACATACAAGGACATAGAGATAGATTACGAAAGTACTGAGAGTGAGGAACTTGCAACAACACTGAGAGTGTCTACTAAGAAGTTTGTGGTTTCAAAGAGAAAGACAAAGCAGCCTCGAAAGAGAACACAACAGACTCCAAAGAAAACATGACAACATAGACAGAAAATGGTAAGACAGAAAAGAGTAAGACAGGCAGTGTCAAAGACTTCAAAGGTTCAAAGTTCGCAAGAAGAAGAACCAACAACAAAGAAGCAAAACACAAGAAAAACAGCTGAAGATGAACAACCTTCTGAAGCAATTGAAAAGGACAACGCACCTGACGTTTGTCAATAAACAGTGCAAACGACTAGAGAGATATTGGGTTCTGCAGAGAAGGGGAAGAGTAAAGAACTACAAAAGGAGGAAAGCGTGAGTTCACAGGAAAAGACCAAGAGCACTGCATCAGGTAGTTGTCAAGAAACACCAACAAGAAGACCAATGGTAGGTCAACAACTGGAGATAAATTGGGTTCTGCAGAGAAGGGGAAGAGTAAAGAACTACAAGAGGAGGAAAGCGTGAGTTCACAGAAAAAGACCAAGAGCAGTGCATCAGAAAGTTCTGAAGAAACACCAACAAGAAGACCAAATACTAGGTCAACGGTTGCAGCTCAACAAGGTTTAGGGGATGACACAACAAGTTCTGAAGAGAACAAAGAGAGTACATCATCAGACGGTTGTGATGAAAGTCAACCAAGGAGACCAAACACTCGGTGTAGGTCTGCAACTCAGCCAAATACAGAAGATGAAATAGAAAGTGTGAGTGAAGAGGAGCTTGAAGAGAATTTGAGGAAAAAAGCAAAGACCAAAGAGGTGAAAGGTCAGAAAGACAAGAGGAAGCGAATCATGGAGGTTGAAGAGGAAGACACTGGAAAGAAAAATAAGAAAGCAAAGTGGATTATAGTCAAGGAAAGAGGGGAAAGGAAGCTAGTAATTACAAAGAAAAAAAAAAGAGAAGGAGGAAAAAACAAAGAAGAACAACAAGCTGGAAATAGTGCCTGTACACCTAAAAATCAAAACAGACGAGGACGGATCAGAGTACAAGTGGTTGAACACAAGAAATGTGCCGAAAGTGTTTGTTAACGCACTTGACAGTATCCCTGAAAAAAGGAAGGAACAAGCAAAGGGGTGGATTAGAGAAATGGGATTTGAAAGCATGCTTCATTTAAAGATTAAAGGGGTGTCTCATTGCCTGACATTCTGGATCCTCAAAAACTACGATGAGATCAAATGTGAGATAAAGATGGTGGATGAAAACACCATAAAAGTGACAGAGGAGGAAGTGTAGAGAGTGCTAGAGATTCCTAGAGGGCAGAGGAAGGTAGAAAGGAGAGGGAAAGAGGCCGCTGGCAACGCCATTATAAGTGAATGGAAAGAGTATTTTGACAATATCAAGTAAATCAGGCCAAGTCGTGTGGCAAAGAAGCTCAAAGGGTGCACATCAAAAGTATGGTTCAAAAGGTTGTTCATTGTGTTGTTCATGTCGATGCTTGTGGAAAGCAACCAAAAGGGCACAATTCCTCAGCACATGATGATTAGTGACGTTGAAGATATAAAGGGCTACAACTGGTGTGAGCTTGTAATGAGTGTCTTGCCTTAAACAACAAAGGAATGGAAGGGGAAGAAAGAGAGGTTCTACAGAGGGCCCATCATCTTCCTTGTGGTAAACAACTCTTATTTAATTACAAAAAAAATATCTTCTACTGTGTATTATGTTACATGTCATGTGTGTAGTAATATATTTATGTTCTTCTATACAGTTGTTGTATTTAGACAAGGTATCTGTCTTTGGAAACACAAACCCAAACAATACACCAATCTTCCTAGGATGGACTGACGACATTTTGGAGGAAATGGAAAGCAGAGAGATGAAGTTTGGTGGCTTTGGACTAGGAACACTGCAACAACCAAGAGCAGCAAAGGAGAGGAAAGAACACAGATTTATGAACAACAAGCTACAGGTAAACATCAAGCTTCAAGTTCAAAAAATAGTATAGTGGGTTCATCAGTTTAAACATCAAGGTTCATTAGTTTACAGATTGAGGTTCATTTATATATACATCAAGGTTCAACAATAGTATTGAGGGTTCATCTGGTTACACAATTAGGTTCATGACTTTATACATTGTAGCTCATGCATCACACATAGTGAGGTTCAATGTAAAAACCAAGCAAAAAAAAATGAAACTTCAAGTTCAAAAAATAGTATAGTGGGTTCATCAGTTTAAACATCAAGGTTCATGAGTTTACACATTAAGGTTCATCCATGTATAGACGAAGGTTCAATGTGAATTGACTTGCATGTTCATGTAATTGTGATGAATAATACATGGAAAATGATTCAAGAGGTGCATGAATAAATAGTATAAGGTTCATTATATTAAACTGAATAATAATGTGATGAGGAATCGACCCCGCCATTAGTGCCAACCTTTGATGGACCGATCACTAGGTCAAGGTCGAAGGAACTGCGTCAAGAGCTGAAGACGTTTATGGTACATGCACTATCACATGACGAAGAGGACAAGTCCAAAGTCAAGGCGTTGACTTTAATGGTCAACGTTACCTATGTTTAATAGTCTTATTAATTTCTAGATTGGATATTTTTAGGATTATTATTTATTGGTGTTAAGCTTTCTATTTTCGGATATTTTGGAAACAATTGTAGTCTTTTTGGGAAGCATAGGGCCGACCACCTTAGGGTATTAAAAGCCTCCCTTGTCTTCTTCCTTAGGCAGATTTCTCATATTTGTTAAACACAAAACAGAGCTTTGTTTGCTTTGAACTTTGCTCCCCGTGAGAGTCTCAATCGATTGTTACTTCTTGCTTAGTTGTTTTCGTCTTTGTCAAGTCCCTCTGGAGTTGGTGATTTCGTACATCATAAGCACCCTCTCCGTGCTCCAAGTTCGTTAGCGATTCTTGGTTGTGTGGCGTTATAGAGATCGGGTTGGTATATCGTTCGACAAGGTTCCTTGCTTCCAACGCAAGAGGGTTTTCTCGTCGTTTCTATTGGTTCTTTCTTATCATTCCTTCATTTGTTTCACTTCCGCCATATTCTAATTCTTCTTGTTTTTCATTGTTTTGAGATTCGTTGCCTAGATCCATCCCGACGCGGCTAATCCCCGTATCAATTGGTATCAAGAGCTTTGCGGCTTTGGATCGCCTTTGACGGTTACCAGATTCATCATCATGAAAATTGAATCTTCCTGTTTCTCAATCGTCAATTGAATTTTTTTTGTTTGAGTCACATTAGTGAATTGATTAGTCTGACTGATTGTTTACTTTTGTTTGTCTTGGAAAGGAGTTCGTTGTGGTTGATTGTGACTACGAGGATCCACAAAACAAAACAAAAAAACCGTACCAAAACCACAAAATTTTGTTTTCGGCCCCCACCCACCATTGTTGTGCGTCCCCAAGCTTGGCGAGCAAGGCAACCACGACGTCCAGGTTCATGCTAGCGCAAGAGATCAGGTTGTTACAATTTTTTGGAAGTTTTCAAGATATTTGCTTAATTTTTCAGAGATTTTATTTTTCTTTTAATGGTGTAATATCCCAGGAAAAAGCAGTTGCCTAAAAGAAATACAAAAAAAAAGAAAAAAAGAAGTTGCCGAAAGAAAATCAAATCAAAAAAAAAGAGAAAAAGGAAGGCATCTGGGATCCTACTGATTTAATTTTTATCTCTGAAAATATTGTTACGATTGCAAAATACGATTGTAACTACAAAAAGGTTCAAAATCAAAAACAATTTTCGACCTCGTCCCTGTCGCTGCACCATCTCGTCGCCGCCGATTTCCTCTCATCGGCCACCGCCTCGCACGCCTCCCCATCACCTTGTCGTCGCCGGATTCCTCTCGGCGCCCGATCGACCGCCTCGCCCTCGCAACCAGCACACCACTTCGCCCAGATCTGCACAGCCCAGAAACCCTCCGCCACCGCCGCCGTTTCTTCTACGACCCAGTTCTGCAGAGCCCCGGCGCGCGTTCTCCCTCGCGCCCCGGTGTCGCCATCGACTTCGCCCTCCTAGCCTGGATCTGCAGAAGCACCACCGCCGTCGACTTTGCCCTCCCAACCCTCTTGTCCGAACCCTTTCTACCCTTCCGCCCCCCTCTGGTCACTCTCGGCTCCGACTGGCTTCGTTCCGAGTCGACAAAGGTACGTCTTTTTGACTTGCAATTCGCATTTCTTGAGTTCGAAACACATTTATAGCCCCATCTCTGGTTACAATTCATTCTTGTAGCTATAGTAGTGTCGCTTTCTTGTTGCGTCGTTCTTTAGTCTCGCTTTTGTTTGAGTCATTTTCGTCGTTCGTCTACTTGTCTGGTCTACTACATCACTGCTTGACCTTGAATTGTTGCGTATGGTGAGCACACCGAGGACTTGTCTTTTACGAGCCTAACTTCGCAGGTTGTTCAATCGCCGAGTGCAAACACTTGAGCATTTTGGTTTTACTAACTTTAACGTCTTTCTGTGTTCGTCTAAGTGGTGATCATGACAGGTTCCGGTGATGAACAGGTTGCCGTGACTGGCCCCCTTGTCGATATGCAAGCCATGATGCAATAGTTGGCCTCTACAGTCGCACATTTGTCTTCGAAGTTTGACTCCTTGGAGAATCGCTCCAACCAAGCACCGCCTGCGCATGGGCATATTGGTCCATCAAATGCCGCACCATTCCCGGCCACCGAACCCCTAGTCGACCAAGCCGAGGCCTACCAAGCAGCTATGGATGCGCACCAGCTACCGAGAGCAAATGGCACCAATCGCACACGTCCTATGGCCGCCCGTCGGAATCCGCCACCCGCGCCTCGTGGTAGGTTTGATTCACCTCCTTCGTCTCCTCGTTCTAGTTTATGGGGTGATGATGATATGCAAGACTATGAGCGCGAGGAGCGTAATGAGTGGTGTCCTTACCGCCCACGGCATGACCGCGAGCAACCTCGGCGACGTGACGCCGAGCAAGACGGCATTGGACGGATCAAAGTGAAGATCCCGACTTTTGATGACAAGTGTGACCCGGACGTCTACCTTGAGTGGGAGACAAAGATTGAGCAGATTTGGAGTTGTCACAATTTTCCCGAAAATAAAAAGGTACAACTCACTGCTCTTGAATTTGTTGGTTATGCTTTGGTTTGGTGGGATTCTGTTGTGAAGGCTCGAAGACAAGCCATGGACCCTCCGGTCGCCACATGGAACCAGATGCGAGCTATGATGAGGGCCTGCTTCGTGCCTCGTCACCACAATCGGGTTCTCCGAAACCGTTTGGAGACTATGAGGCAAGGCGCCTTAGGTGTTGAAGAGGTCTACAACAATATGCAGATAGCCATGGCACGCGGCAACGTCGTCGAGGATGAAGAAGCCACGATGTCCAGGTATCTTCGTATTTTGCATCCTCATTTAGCTGACACTATAGAATTGTATCCCTATTCTACCATGACAGATTTGCTTCACCAAGCAATTAAAGTGGAGAGACAATTCAAGTTCGGCTACAGCCAACAACACCGCACGGTGCCACAACGCCAAGCATGGCGTCCCGACCAGCAGCAGGGCCGCAACACCCAACAGTGAACCCGCCCCGCGGCTGGTCAGCCTCGCGGCAACGAGCCCAATTCTCATGGCGCATACCCTTCTACCTCCACCGCACCACAACAGCCCACACGACCAGCCCCTACAGCTTCACGCGGTAATCCTACTGATCCTACACCTAGAGCTAGAGATATCACTTGCTTTAAATGTCAAGGAAAGGGTCATTACATGAAGGATTGTCCTAATAGTCGTGTCTTGATGATTAATCATTTGGGTGAGTATGAGTCTGAATCTGACAATGAGCATGATAATTTAGTTGCTAGCAATGATATGAATGAGCATGCCGATGATGATGATTTGGATTTTATTGAATATGAGCATGGTGATTCATTAATTGTTAGGAGGACTTTGCATGTTACTCAAGCTCCTTGTGATGATAATCAGCGTGATAATTTATTTCATACCAGATGTCTTGTTAAAGGGAAAGTGTGCAACATGATTATTGATGGTGGTAGTTGTTGTAATATTGCTAGTGTTGAATTAGTTAATAAACTACAACTCCCTACTTTTTTGCATCCTCGACCTTATAGACTTCATTGGATGAATGACTGTGGTGAACTCAAGGTGAATAAGCAGGTTAAAATTACTCTTAAGCTAGGAACCTATGAGGATCAAATTTTATGTGATGTTGTTCCTATGCAAGCTTGTCATATCTTGTTGGGTTGTCCTTGGCAATTTGATAGAAATGTTATTCATAATGGACGTACTAACCAGCATACCTTTGAGTTTCGTGGTAGAAAAGTGGTGTTGAAACCGATGACGCCGCTTCAAGTGGTCGAGGCTTATGATAAGAAAAGAGAGGCCGATCGTAAGGGTAAGTCCCCAGCCGACCCTTCCCCTGGCACACCACGGCCCGACCTCACCCTCGCCTCCTTTCCTGCCATTAGCCCAAGCCACGGCCGAGTGCTCCTAGCCTCCAGCCGAGCCCACCTGGTAGATTACCTTCCCCCGGACGTCGTCCTCATGTCCCTTTGTCAGGCCTATACCCTGTTAGGTGACGACGACCGAGCTACACTCCCAGCTACTGTCCGGACCCTTTTAGATGAGTTCCTTGATGTATTCCCGGATGAGATACCCCCTAGCCTACCCCCTATTAGAGGCATTGAGCACCAGATAGACCTCATACCCGGTGCTACCCTACCCAACCGGCCTGCCTATAGGATGAATCCTACTAAGACCCAGGAAATCCAGAACCAAGTACAAGACCTTCTGGATAAAGGGTATGTTAGAGAGAGCCGTTCCCAGTGTGCTGTGCCTGTCTTACTCGTCCCCAAAAAGGACAATACTTGGCGTATGTGTGTTGATTGCAGGGCTATTAATAATATTACGATCAAGTACATGCACCCAATTCCGAGGCTCGATGATATGTTGGATGAGCTCCATGGCACCTCCACCTTCTCTAAGATAGATCTACGCAGTGGCTACCATCAAATCCGGATGAAGGAAGGAGACGAGTGGAAGACTGCATTCAAGACGAAGTTTGGTTTGTATGAGTGGCTTGTTATGCCTTTCGGTTTGACTAACGCCCCCTCTACTTTTATGCGTTTTATGAATCATGTCTTGAGATCATTTATTGGTAGATTTGTTGTAGTTTACTTTGATGATATTCTGATTTACAGCAAATCTTTGGAAGCTCATGCCGAGCACCTCAGGGAAGTTTTATCCACTCTCAGAGCTATACAGTTGTATGGGAATCTAAAGAAGTGTGATTTTTGCACTGACAAAGTTGTGTTTCTTGGTTTTGTAGTGAGTGCTCATGGACTGCAAGTCGATCAGGAGAAGGTGCAAGCCATCCGTGACTGGCCGACCACGAAGAACTTAGGTGACGTGCGCAGTTTCCACGGCCTGGCTGGCTTCTACAGGCGGTTCGTTAGAGATTTTAGCACCCTTGCAGCCCCGCTGACGGAAATCACTAAGAAGAATACTCCATTCCGGTGGGGTGAACCTCAAGAAACGGCATTCCAGACTCTCAAGGATCGTTTGACACACGCGCCATTGCTGGTTCTGCCTGACTTCACTCGCCCCTTTGAAGTGGAGTGTGACGCCTCTAGCATTGGTATTGGAGGAGTCCTCATGCAGGAAGGTAAGCCTATTGCCTTCTTTTCTGAAAAGTTGAAAGGTGCGTGCTTGAATTATTCTACTTATGATAGGGAATTATATGCCTTGTTTAGAGTGCTGAAAACTTGGCAACACTACCTATGGCCTAGAGAATTTGTGCTTAAAACTGATCATGAGTCCTTAAAGCATTTTAGGAGTCAAGATAAGTTGGATAGGAGGCATGGTAGGTGGATGGAATTCATAGAAACATTTCCCTATGTGATTAAGTATAAGAAAGGAAAAGATAATGTAGTAGCTGATGCCCTTTCTAGGAGACATACACTGTTGACCACTTTGGATGCTCGAGTCCTTGGATTCGTGTATATTAAGGAGTTGTATGATATGGATGCTGATTTTGGTGTGATTTATAAGCATTGTGTGGAAAAGGGTTCATTTGATAAGTTCTTCTTGTTTGATGGATTCTTGTTTCGAGTTGATAAAGTGTGCATTCCTGTTTGTTCTCTACGCTTATTACTTGTTGATGAGTCCCATAGGGGTGGATTGATGGGTCATTTTGGTAGAGATAAGACTTATAACATGTTGCATACTCATTTCTTTTGGCCACACATGCTTAGGGATGTCGAGAATTTTATCAAACGCTGTGTTGAATTCTTACAGGCTAAATCTAAAGTGAAACCGCATGGTCTTTATACTCCCTTACCTATTCCTTGCTATCCTTGGGTTGATATTAGTATGGATTTTATTGTTGGATTGCCTAGGACTAAGAAGGGGAGAGATTCTATATTTGTGGTTGTTGATAGGTTCTCTAAGATGGCTCACTTTATTGCATGCCATAAAACTGACGATGCTCGGAATGTTGCTGATTTGTTCTTTAGAGAGATTGTTCGGTTGCATGGTGTCCCTCGCACTATTGTTAGTGATAGGGATGTTAAATTTCTGAGTTACTTTTGGAAGACCTTGTGGGGTAAACTTGGTACTAAATTGTTGTTCTCTACTGCTAGTCACCCCCAAACTGATGGTCAAACTGAGGTAACTAACCAGACATTGAGTACAATACTTAGGACTGTTATTAAATCTAATCTGAAAAGTTGGGAGGATGCCTTACCACATGTTGAGTTTGCTTATAATCGGACTATTCATTCTTCTACTAAGATGTCCCCTTTTGAGTGTGTGTATGGTTTGAATCCCCTAACCCCTTTGGATCTTAACCCATTGCCTTTACCGGAACGAGCAGACTTTGATGCTGATAGACAGGTTGAGTTCATGAAGGAGCTGCACGAGCGGACTAAGGCTCGTTTGGAGGCTACTGCAGAGAAGAGCGCCACCCGAGCTAATCACGGACGGCGTCAAGTGTTGTTCGAGCCCAGCGACTTGGTGTGGCTACACCTGCGCAAGGAACGGTTCCTGGAGCAGAGGAAGTCGAAGCTGTCTCCAAGAGGTGATGGACCGTTCAAGGTGCTGAAGAGAGTAGGCGACAATGCCTATGTGTTGGAGCTGCCCGACGACTATGGAGTGAGCCCGATATTCAATGTCGGGGACCTTACTCCTTATGCCGCCGCTGATGTTGATGACTCGAGGACGAGTCCTTTTCAAGAAGGGGAGATTGATGAGGAATCGACCCCGCCATTAGTGCCAACCTTTGATGGACCGATCACTAGGTCAAGGTCGAAGGAACTGCGTCAAGAGCTGGAGACGTTTATGGTACATGCACTATCACATGACAAAGAGGACAAGTCCAAAGTCAAGGCGTTGACTTTAATGGTCAACGTTACCTATGTTTAATAGTCTTATTAATTTCTAGATTGGATATTTTTAGGATTATTATTTATTGGTGTTAAGCTTTCTATTTTCGGATATTTTGGAAACAATTGTAGTCTTTTTGGGAAGCATAGGGCCGGCCACCTTAGGATATTAAAAGCCTCCCTTGTCTTCTTCCTTAGGCAGATTTCTCATATTTGTTAAACACAAAACAGAGCTTTGTTTGCTTTGAACTTTGCTCCTCGTGAGAGTCTCAATCGATTGTTACTTCTTGCTTAGTTGTTTTCGTCTTTGTCAAGTCCCTCTGGAGTTGGTGATTTCGTACATCATAAGCACCCTCTCCGTGCTCCAAGTTCGTTAGCGATTCTTGGTTGTGTGGCGTTATAGAGATCGGGTTGGTAGATCGTTCGACAAGGTTTCTTGCTTCCAACGCAAGAGGGTTTTCTCGTCGTTTCTATTGGTTCTTTCTTATCATTCCTTCATTTGTTTCACTTCCGCCATATTCTAATTCTTCTTGTTTTTCATTGTTTTGAGATTCGTTGCCTAGATCCATCCCGACGCGGCTAATCCCCGTATCATAATGTATGATGCCGGTGATATAATCTAGGTGAGTACGTTAATGTGAATTTGTTTCATTGTAAATGTAAAATCAATCTCTGGTTCATGGAGTTGGGCAAAGAGGTTCATGAGCTTCAAATTTGACCTTTTTTTTTCTTACTAATTATATCAAGAAGCAAAAATATAAGTGGGTTAGGTTGATTTCCTCCGTGTATCATGGTATTGTATGCTATTTTTTTTGTTTCATCTATTTAGCACTTAAAATAGTTTTCTTGTATGCAGGAGTGGTTGAATAATTTTATAGACCAACAAATTGTAGTAGCAACAGAAATGTTGAAACTGACAGACATGGTAGAAAATTTGCCTACTGAGTTCAACGAGGAGCCCAAGGTCAGAAGCATGATTAAGACAGCACAGACGCTGATTGGGAAGAAAAAAAGAGAGGAAGAGGAACAAAGTGAGTTCGAGAAGATATGGAATGATGCTGACCACCCATTCTGGAGCGATCCATAACTTATTGAATGCTTGAGACAAGTTGAGAAGGCTGATGCTTCTAAAGACAAGATGAAATTCTCACAAGCTGGAGCTTCAACTTCTAAAGCAAACCAGGGCATGGATGCCACACAAAATTGGGAGAATGTCAACAACATTATGAATCAGTACACTGATGTGCTGGGAGACAAAGCAGAGGTAAGAGAACAAGTCACAGAGGTGGAGAAAGATAAGGTGGATGGGTTAGGTAATGAGAGTGAGCAACTAAACACTGTAAATGAATGAGGCATGGGAGAAAAGGGACAAGGGTCGGCTTCTGTGATGGAGAACACAGAGCAAGCAGTGCATGGAGAAGAGGGTGCTGAGAAAGAGACAGTGGTTGGAAGTAAGGACAAGGAACCAACACCCGCAACACCAAAAACAAGGAAGAAGGCCACAAACTCACCGGATTTGACAATTCCATCCTTTAAGCTTATCAGTTCAGAGGAGTTAGAGAACTTTGATATTGAGAAAGACATGGATGAAGAACATGAAGTGGCTGATGCACAGAAGGACAAGGAGGTGCTTATCAGTTCAGAGGAGTTAGAGAACTTTGATGTTGAGAAAGACATGAATGAAGAACATGAAGTGGCTGATGCATACAAGGACAAGGAGGTGGCTGAAACTGAAAAAGCAAGAGAAAAGGACAAGGGGAAAGGGAAGGGGAATGGGAACCAACTGCAGGATCCTACTGATGTGGTTCATGGGCCAAGGCACAAGAAACTTAGAAAAAAGCTCAGAAGCCCCTACAAAAGCCGAAGTATGGACATCTTCGCCAAGAGAACTGAGGAAGCAATGGTGGTGTACAACTACTGTCTCAACTGCAGCATAGGAGGGTAAGATCTAGATACGTTATGACATATTTTATTTTATTATTATGGTCAATATTAGAGATAAAGATTTACTAATAGATAAAATTTATATTTCTATACAATTGAATAGTAAGCCTCTATTCAAACACAAGTCGCTCAAAGTAACCGGAATGGAGCTGGCTATGGACATGGACATCCACTACAAAGCTATTGATGCTTGGACAATAATTTTGAACAGTAATGAGGAAGTGAAGAGCAGCAACAAACCGAGCAGAGCATTCTTGTATGTCTACCAAATGGTACGTAAACTGTTTAAAAGTTAACAAAATATGGTTCATGGATATATACTATAAGGTTCATCGGTATAT
Source organism: Rheum nobile (assembly GCA_027886185.1). NCBI lineage: Eukaryota > Viridiplantae > Streptophyta > Magnoliopsida > Caryophyllales > Polygonaceae > Rheum > Rheum nobile. Next base: position 11,842,337 of record WOAB01000639.1, read on the forward strand.
ACTATAAGGTTCAAAAGTTAACAAAATCAGGTTCATCATATAAAAAGTGAAGTTCTTCTATAAGGTTCATGTATAGGTATTTTCATGCAGTATTGAAAGTTTAATTTGTTCTACATCTACTTAAAAAAATAGAGTAACAGAGCTTCATTTATAAAAAAGAGGTTCATGGATTATTGAATAAGGTTCATAGAATTGTACATCAAGGTTCAATAGTTTCTCTGTGCAGTTTTTAGCTTGTATATAAAATTGCTTTATGGTAACAAAAAAATATGAAATGTTGAAAACAAAATGTCAACTTGAAAGATCAGTTTGGAGAGTTCGCGGAGAACTTCGACTTCGCCGTGCTTGAGGTGCATGGATGAAAAGTGAAGGACGTAGACATGGTAAAATTATTACTAGTCTGAGCTGTTTTTTTTTTAATTATTCTTTTGGAGTAAAATTCAAAGGTCACTAAATGAAGGCATTATTATAGGTTGTTGTACCTGTCCTAGTCAACAATGACCGTTACTTTGTCATTGCCATGAACATTAAGAGTAAATGCATACATGTGTTGGACAGTACGCCAAACAGCGGTGATATGGGCCTCTATGCACCAGCTATTGAGAAGATGGTAAGTATACAAGAGTGTCTAAAAACTGTGCTGGTTGAACAATTTTTTTCTTGTTTGGTGAAAAATGCACGTGAACACACATATAAGATGAAATATATCCATTTGTTGTGTGCGGGTAAAGTTCACTGCAATGTACCTCCGCAGGAATCACTTGATCAAAAGAGCAAACGACCTCGAAGCTGCAGAGGCTAAGGCGCAATTGATTCCTCTTCCATGCCAAGCTGAGAGTGCACAAGAGCAAAACTCTGGGGTGTATGCCATGCGACATATGGAGAAGTACATGGGGGCGCCGAATGGAAGCTGGGAGGACCAGATGAACAACAAAAACAAGAAGAAGGCCATTGAATAACTAAGGATCAAATATGTCCATACCATCATCACCTCAGAAGCTAATGAAATGAAGGACAAGACACTTCAGACCATTAGAGAAAACCCTGAAGGACCAATTGAATGAACATTGAATGATTGTTAGTATTTTGTTTAGAATGATACTAGTTTGCTTGTGTGGATTGTGAAAATTAAAGATTTCAGATTTGGTAGTATTCTGTAGGCAAAGGAAAATATTGTTTACTAGCAAGAAGTACTAATCAAGTGATTGATTGACTAATTAGGATGAAGAAGATGTAGACTTCAATATATTAGCAGGTTCATCGATTTTGTCTTGCATGTTCATTGATTTTGTCTTGCAGGTTCATTGATTTGTCTTGTAGGTTCATTGATTGTGTCTTGCAGGTTCATTAATTTTGTCTTGCAGGTTCATTGATTTTGACTTGCATGTACATTTAGTCATAAGGATGAACACTATTATGCTGAAAATAATGCACTTGAAATTGAAAATGAACATGATACTCCAATAAAAGTAACGAGCGACAAAATGATCATCTTATTCATTGGGTTCATGAATTATAACATTTAGGTTCATCATGTACAACTAACAGGTTCATCGAGTATAATGAGCAGGTTCATTAGATATAGAATAGGTTATACACTTCAAAAATCAACCGGGTACTCTATTTGTGTTTAAAAAAATTCGGTGACAAAACTCATTGAATAAAAAAGCAATATTCAAAGTTCAATAACTTTTGTCATTCAAGTACCCTAAAAATGAAAAAGTGAATATGGGTTCATAGAAGCTAGAAAGTATGTTCATCTAAGTTAGTAGGTTCATCGACTATAACAAACAGGTTCATCATGTATAACTAACAGGTTCATCAAGTATGAGGAACAAGTTCATCAGAGTTGGAATACGATTATGCACTTTAAATAAAAAAGACTGCATAGGATGGTCTATAAAGTCATTGATTACAACTATAAGGTGCATCTGGAATCACAATAAAGAGATTGGAATATTTTGATAGGAGGTTCATCAGGTTTGCAAACTAGGTTCATCGGTTTGAACGGTAGGGCTGGAAATGGGTCGGTTTTATGGGTGGATGGACCAATTTTTCCACCCGACCCATGAAAAAAATTGCCACCCGATCCATCCATCACCCGCGAAACACTTCATCCATATCCGATCCACCCGTCACCCGCGGGTGATTCGGGTGACCCGACCCACCCGCAAAAATCATAAAGCTAATCCATTTTAAGCCATTCGTCTAATCATTTTCCAATTTTCACCTGATCAATTGCTCAAAGTCTAAGAAAAATGCAAAATAACAAAATACTTTAATAATGAGGTGGCATGTGGCAATCCAGTAATCCACTAATAGAAATACTAGAGGCAAAACAATGACTATTCATGTCAATATATCATTCAAAAGTATATGACAGCAGGTTTTAGTCGTATCACCTGATCAAAATAATCCTTAAAAACCTAATTAATGTAGTCTGGTAAGCAAGAGTCGAATCCCACAGAGAATCAAGTCATATATCATGTTTGCAAAATCATTCACCAATCGATAACAAAGACAAAGGAGGGGTTTTGTATGAATCTAACTAAGAAAACGATAAATAAAACATAGAAAGCTTGGCAAACAAATATCCACCTTTAGTTTGGTTGATCAATCATTGATTATTCCTAATTCTCAATCCTCATGGATGTCCTAATCCCTGTTCTAAATTAGTTACCAGTCCAACTAGTCCTGATAACCCTAACTATTAAACAATCAAGAAACTATCAAGATAAATATAACAACATCAATGAATTCAGGAATAGATAGGTACATGCAAGTGTAGCAAACAGTCATACAATTGCATGCAATTAATTCTCTACACAAACTAAGGGATCAAGATTATCAAACAGTCTTCTCCAATCCTTAATAGTATGATCAATAACAATTTCAACAGGTTGTATAGAAAAGGGGAACCAATAGCATAATACTAATCTTCTCTAGGTTGTCAGGCTAGAGGGAACTACTATTAACAATCTATTTGATATCCTAATCAACAAATCAAGGGGAATCGATATACGATCAATGAGATTAAGCACGAGAGAGAATTAAAACATTCATAGAAAGAGTAAAGGAATAATCTCAATATCAAATTCAAACCAAGGCTTCAATTGTCTAGCCAAAAACAAAACAAAGAACTAAACTAAGAAAAGGGAAAAGATGAAGAAAGGTAGAACCCAACTTAGAGAACACTCAACTTACCAAACTAATGTTCTAAAGAAAGAATATAAAGAGTTTGCAAAACCTAATTTCCTAAAGAGATAGGAAATAAAATCTAAAAGGAAAATAAAAATAACTGGAATAAAAGAAATAAAAGAGAGAACAAATAAATAAAATAAAATAAACTCCGGACGAAAATTCCGGAGTGCGACTCCGAGCGAAAATTCCGGAGTGGGACTCCGAATTCGCTGCCGCGCTATTCCGCGGTTGCGGAAATGTGATTCTTGCTCTCGAACGGCTTCAACGATGGGATTTTCCGCGGGCGCGGAATTATTTCCGCGGTCGCGAAAATGTCTTCTTTCGACTCTGCGCTCTCGCCTTCGCCGCGGTCTCTTCAATTCTCCTCCGCGGTCGCGGCTCTTGTCTTCTTTCCTTCATGTGGCTTATCCTTCTATTTTCCTTGGTCTCCTCAAGTGGTCTACTCCTCGTCTTCTGGATATCTTCGTTTATGCTTCTCCAAACCACCATATCCACACTCCTTCTACTCAACTCCATACTCATCAGTTGTGCTCTAAACCCATACAAATGGCACACAAAACACCGGTAACAACTCCTAGATAAGCACTACAAAATAGTGCTGATCAGTATACATCGAATGCATTGGTTTACGTGGAAAAGTTCTGCATATCGAAAATTCGAAATGAATAAAAAGAAGTAATAGATAGATTCTTCAAAAGTAGAGTATTGGTTCAGCAGTCACTCCAGTCAGCACTAACGCCTTGTGTATCTCTTCAAATCCTGTTGCACCAAACATACAAAAAATGCAGATTCAAAGTCTAGATTGTTATCCAATTTTCGGAGTTCCAATTTCATTTATACCAACATGTAACAACATTTGATTTTATCCAATAGCAGAGATCAAATAAGCTAGATTAACTGAAGCATTCATTCATATTTTCTTAATGAAATTTCAGTGAGAAAGAAAGATTAACTGAAGCATTTATGCAATCTACAAAACTTACCATATTTCTGATCCCTGGGAGCTCACCATTGACAATGTTTCTTCAGAAACTGAGATGACAATCCACTTCCTTATCCTAGCACACACAGAAAATAAGAATAAATTTTTATCAAATTGAAATCTTCTTAATAGAAAAAAATGCATAATTTAGTAATGTTTTTGTTCACATACTTTTGCCATTCCATTAGAATTTGGTTCTCCAACATCAACATCCTCCAGTAGACTGATAGAAGCTTGTAAATCATCAAAATTACTTATATTCACATACAAATAACATTAGAAGTACCCCAAAAGTAAAAGAATACAAACTAATTTTAACTAATAAAAATATATGGCAATTTTTTTCACCTGTACAGTCTCCACGAATCCAACTTGACAAGCACATTAATGCTTCAATAGTATCCACATGAAGTGAGGAGCGGTGCAGACTGACCACTCTACCGCCTGCACTAAAAGCACTCTCAGACGCAACCGTGGAATAGCCAAAATATCTTTGGCAATCTTACGTAATGTTGGATACTTAAGATCACTTTTCCAGAAATTAAGAACATCAAACTCTGTACAATCCGGCAGAGCGGGTTCCTTGAGATAATACTCTAACTCAGACCTCACATTTGCCTTCTTCTTCCTTTGTTTTTTTTTACCAAGCTAAAATCATCCTCACAATTATCAAAATCATCCACATGCTTTCCGAGTGATGATGCAAATTCTTGACCTTCATTCTCAATTTCTGATTCTCGATACTCGTATAAAAGATCAAACAACAAAGACTTCACTTTATCAATCTGAATAAATGCATCATCCCTATATCTTAATTGTATTTGTAATTACCTCACAATCTTGTTTTGGAGATTCCAATGTTGATCAATATAGTGAGCGGTGACAGCCATATATCCCTTTTTCTGATGAGATGCAGTCCACATGTCGGTTGTAATCGCTACTCTTCCAGCATGATTCTCAAACATCTTTCTAAGCCTTGCCTTTTCACTTGCATACATCTTCATTATATCACTCTTCAAAGTAGGCCGACTGATGAGCTTGAAGTTTGGATTCAAACTAGCTGAATACCTCTGGAAGCCGATATGATCCACCATGCTCAAGGGATACCCGTGCATAACAATCATATTTGCTAACTCCTTCCTCGAAACATCTTAACAGAAGTTATGATTTTCTACCCTTGTTGATCCATCCAATTTGCGGTTGTAATTTAATAAATTCTGGCACACATCAACCTTTGCATGTTTCTTTGAACACCTAAGTTGAATGTGGTCCTTGAGGTGTGACGTTCCATTCTTACTAGCTGTTGATAATCGTTGCCCGCAGTGCAAACATTCTGTTTTATCTTCGCCTTGGATTGTGATCCTTTCAAAGTAATTCCATACATCTGATTTACGCGCTCGAGCCTTGCGTGAAGTTATACCCGAACTTTGAGGAACAAAAGGCTGGTCAGATCCAGTAGATGGAGGTGGCATTGAATTGTCAACTGGTACTGCTGGTGGCATAGGTGAAGAATTAGCTGATTGAGCTTCTTGGTGATTAACTCCTGTCATCATCACCTTCAAGTATCCTGTAAGAATTAAGCCAATCAATTCAGTAAAAAAAAACACCAAAAATTGACAAGTGAATGCATTAGAGAAGAAGTGAAGTCAAGGATAAAAGGCAAGCAAGTGAATGCAGCAGAGAAGCAGTGAAGTCAAGGATAAATTATCTCACAACTTACTTATAGATGAAAGGAGTAGATAAGCAAAGAAAATGGCTACTTAATTTATGAAGACCTAAGGCGTTATATTTTAACAACCGGGCTATGATCATTGATCAAGTTGTCTCCACTTCATCCACCGAAGCTCAATTCAGAGGCTGGATATCACAGAAATATATTAAATATAAATGCACTTCAGATCCAAATTCAAGTGAATAAATTTATTTCAGATCCAAATCATAGAAATATATTATATATATGCACTTCAGATCCAAATTCAAGTGAAAATTTTATTTCAGATCCAAATTAAGTAGTAGCAGTAATGCAGTATGTCGTATCACACAATTGCACAAGGCATATCCGCATACATTCGCATATATTATTTTAGATCCAAAATTGAACTAACAAGTAACATAAATTAATATCTTCTTTGTAGATCTAATTCAAGACTACAATTACAAGGAGAAGTAGTATTGGTGAAGTTGTGGAGTAGCAAAATAGCGGTGGTCGACTAGGATTCATGTGTTGTTGAGGCTGGAAAGAGAATCCTCTCGCTGGGAGCGTTTACACCCCAAAGAGGACGCTAGTGACTCAGTGAGGCTTTGGGGAGAATGCAAGGAGACCGACGACAAGGAGAAAATTGTACGCCGAGTCGCCGACATATACCAGGCCAGGAATGATTGAAAGAGAGAAAGAAACATGGAATACGGTTTAACAGAACTGCTACTGCATTTAAGAAAGTGTTTAACAGAACTGAGAGAAGCACACCTGGTGGAGGGAGGATCGGAGGAGACGTTGACGGCGACGGCGCCGGACCGGAGTGAGAGACGGTGAGTGGAGACTCTAGTGGAGACTCGAGCGACGACGAGAGATGAGGCCAAGAGGCTGAGACTGAGACTCTGAGAGCAGAGAGCTAAGAGCGGCGCAGACTGCACAGTAAAAAATAGGGTTAGAAATTTAGAATAAAAAAATGTTTATATACTAGGGTTATATATTTTAGCGGGTGATGGGTGAAATACGGGTTAATGGGTCGGGTGAAATAATTTGGGCCCTCACCCGGATCTGATCCACCACTCGTTTCACCCATCACCCACAATTTTTGGGTTTTCATCCATATAATTCGGGTCGGTTATTCGGGTGGATCGGTCACCCGCGGATAATTTCCAGCCCTATTGAACGGATAGGTTCATACAATGAAACTAATAGGTTCATCGATTAGAACTCAAACAATAGGTGCACCAATGAAAGACCATAATGAACTAGTTTCATAAGAGGTTCATTATATGTATACAGTATATTCCTGAGGAAAAATAGAAGAAACTGATTTATGAACTAGAAGTAGCATGTGCAATATTGAACTCTTAATGATGTTTAGCAGAGCAAAATTTTAAAAAAAAATCTGCAAACGTAATAAAAATAACTAATCCAAAGGAAAATAAAGATGAAAGGAAAAAATACTAAAGAGTACTAAGAATCAAGCACTTTAGTGCAAATGCGACTATTATGAGTGGCATACTTGTTGCATCTGCCACAACGCCTTTGGCCTGCACGACTGGAAGCAATAGAAATTTCTCTTCCACTCCGGATACGCGAACCGCTTCCTTTGTTCTTAGCTTGCTCTGGTGGCAGGACATGAACAACTGAAGGGACTTCAACTCCAGCATAAGACTGCAGCTGCTCAAGGTTCGACGGACCAGAACTAGACGAAGCACCACTAGCAGACAACAAAGCCGCCTTTTTCTCCTTAAGCAGAAGGGAAAACTGTTTCATGAGGTCTGGCTTGTCATCCAATAGCCCGACACAATTATAAAAGTCAGAAATCAACTCATTCATGACCGCCTCACGCTCTTCAAGGGCCGCACACTGAGTGACAATGGTGTCGTCGATAGTGAACACAAGTGTGATAGTCGCATCCTTGGTCCAACGGGCAAGGACATACCTTTCCGGAATCCTATCAAACTCGAGGTTCCTGAACACAAACATGAGGTGACAACAAGGGAGACCAATCCTTTGAAACATATGACAGCTGCATAAAAAATCCCCACCTGTAGCTGAATGCTCGACTGTGAACGTCTTGGATAAGCAATCCTTGACACCGTAGAATTTCATACCATTGACATCAGACATGCTCACCATAAAGCATGATAAACAAGATTCCATAATCTGATCCTTAACAAGTTTGAAAATTGAGAGCGTGTACACCTCAGACACATGCTTCTTCAAGCTTAAATGTGTCTTAAAATCTGGATGCATAGTCGAAGAATCAAAGTTCAGCTTCGCCTGCTTGTGTCTCTGGGTGTCCAAGGCAATGTCAAAGTGCATCACCAACTCAACAAGACGATAATATATGTCCGTGAAGTGACCAAAGTAACTGTTTGTAGATTCGGAAACAGAAGTAGTCTTAAGCAAACCACCAAACATGACATCCCTGAAGTAGACTGGGATCCAAAAATGTCGGATTCCAAACATGTCATCAAACCACCTCCGCTTCACCAATGGGAATTCATCAAGCAACGCAGTCCACTGTGACTCAAACTCTGCAGGTGAAAGGTCATGGGTCCAGACAATGTTGTCCAACTTAGCCCTAAATTCTGAACCAGTGGCAGTGTCGTACTTGGTCTTTGCGGGGACTTTTTTCATGATGTGCCACATACAAAGCATGTGGCGCGACCGGGGGAAAACTTGTTCAATAGCGGACTTCATGGACTGGTCTTGGTCTGTCACTATAACCTTTGGCTCATGCACCATAGTTTCCTTGAATTTCTCCAACAACCAAACATATGATCCAGCATCTTCCTTGAAAATTAAAGCAGCCGCAAAAGTGACACTCGACTTGTGATGGTCTAGGCCGGTGAATGGTATAAAAATCAGATTGTACCTATATAGAAGAAATGTAAACAAAGCCATCGGTTACAACTAGAAGGTGTATTTGGAACCTCAACAAAGAGACTGGAATACTTTGATAGCTAGTTCATCAGATTTCAAACTAGGTTCATCACGTTTGCAAACTAGGTTCACCAGTTGCAACAGAGAAGTTCATACAATCTAACTAACAGGTTCATCCAATAAAACTAATAGCAAAAGAACAAAAAACAGAGTACTACATACAAGGATAATTACAGTGTAAAATAAAGAGGGAAAAATACAATGAAGAAGAAAAGCGAATAACCTGTTGGTTCGGTATGTTGCATCAAACGATACCACATCACCAAAGAGAGAGAAGTTCTTGCGAGACACAGGATCAACCCAAAATAAACGCGTCAAACGATCACAAGAATCAACGTCGTACTAAAAAAAGAAGGCAGGGCAAAGTTCTTTTTTGTTGAAAAGACGGTTGATAGTCATCTGAGCATCGGAACCACCAATATAAGCCAACATATCTCGTCGGTAGTTCTTGAAGTCAACAGCAGAAGCACCGACTTGTGAGTAGCCTCCAACAAGTTCCTTGAATATTCTATGCGACCTGACTGGACCGATGTGCGCTTTCTCACAATCCATGACAAACTTCTTATGTCCAAAGTCAAACTTCCTCATAGACTTCATAAACTGTTTATCCTTACCAACAACCATTTCATGTGTATGGCGATCTTCAAAAGCTGTTACTCTGTAGCCCTGATTACCGACAAAAGTAAGGGTGAGTTTCGCCTTACAACCAACTTTGTTTGAAGGATGTCGTCGGATGCGTTTTGTGTTGTTCTGGCCAGTTTTAAAACCTTGTCTACTGCAATGCAAGTACTTCAATGCAACCACATTGCCTGCCATGCGTGATCCACCAAGCCTAACAACAAAGCCACATTCCAATGCATATGCCTTGTAAAATTCAACAACTTCCTCCAATGACCCAAACAACATACCAACAACTGGTTTCAGAGCATCAACACAGATTGGAATGTGGTACACAAAACCACCTTGAGATAGACGGGCAACAGATAAGTCGAAAGACATCTCAGTGTCAAAATCACTTGGATATGAACTAGGGGAGCTCTAACCAAGTGATAAACTACCACTAGCACCAACAAACACACTTCCAGGCACTACAAACATAAAGCACATACAACAATTGAGGTTCAATTGTATTAGCTGGAGGTTCAAAACAATCGTGCATTGAAGAGAGCAAAACCTAATTATGAAAAGGTGAAGACGAATCTGTCAAAGAAGACAATAGAAACGCCACAACGAACCAATTGAATAGAATGATTTTCAAAATTGTCAAAATGAAAGACGAATCTAAGTTGAATAAACTGCAATCAAATTCTGAAACCCTAGAAACCGTAGAACATAAATAAACGAAATTAACTTACCAGAATCCATAGAAATGTCTATGCGAATCAATCCAATAGCGTGAATAGATTGAAAAAGGCGAAATCAATGAAGAACATGAACTGAAACGAGCGAGAACGAAGAACTCCTTCAATGGCGATTCCGGCTACAGCGACTCCGCCAAGAGAGACGGGAGCGAAGCGAGGGAGACCAAAGAACAAATGAAGGCCGAAAGGACGAAAATGCCCATCCGTGTAGGGTTTTGTTGTTAAATGATGGAACAATCCCAGCCGTTGGATGGTGACACGTGGACGGCTATAATAAGTGCTCAATGCTTACCTTAAAACCTGTGCTCATTTGATCCTCCCTCTTTTTATTAATTAGATCATCTCACTCGGTGTATTTGCTTCCTAATTGTAGATGACACCAATTAAGCTAACAATCATATATGTTGAATGAGATATTTAACAATGTTATTTTCCTATAAATAAAGAAGGTACAAACTATTAAGCTAACAATCAAGTTAATGGGGCTTGATCAAGTGAACATGGGGCTTATAGTACTGTAAAATGAGAATAAACTTCCACTCTTGGATGGACTTCCATCCAAGTGTGGAGATAAAAACTTCATTTAAGTGGTCATGTGCCATGCACATGACCACTTAAGTGGGTCAACTCCGGCGTTGACCGCTGGACTCCGGCGTTGACCGCTGGACTCCGGCGTCGACCGGTCAACAGTTTTTTTTCCCCAAGGTTAGGACCATTCTCCTCGAACTTGTGCACTTCAGGTAAGAAGAGAAGGGACCGTTGAAACTCAAACCATAATATGAGAAGGGCAGGTTTGTTGTGTTTGATTAAACAAAGAAGAGAGGATGATTTTCAGTGTGTCTTATGAAGAAGAAAGGCAACCCTTTATATAGGAAAGAGAAGATAGACAAAATTCCATGATATGCTCCTTTTCCATTAACACGAAATCAAACCATAATAAATCTCAAAATCTTCTTTATTACAAAATCAAACCACCATATATTAACTCTGAAAATCTGCTCTTGAATACATGATGATCTCTTCTTGATTACATGATCAAACCAATTAAAAACTTCAATTGTTTTTAAAATCTGTAACACCCTCGACTTATGTAGGTAGTGCCATACGCCAGTGACCTCAGATTGTAAAGTCCAAAGTCACCCTAGGCTTTAATCGGAACAATTAAGCTTAAAATAAAAAATAAACGTTAAATAATAACAGAGTAAATATGGGAATACTTTTAAACGAACTCAATCTTTTATTAAAATTCCTCTCGTAAAATGAGAAGGACGGTAATACACATAGTGAAATTATAGCGGAAGACTTTTTAATTTACAGCGGAAGACTTTTTAAAGAAACCCTAATTACATGACTAATTAATTCAAAACATACACACCTTAAAGTATTACTTCTTAAAACACAACCTTCAAATGCAAGCCTTCTCTTTGATTGGTTACTTTAAATCGCTGGGGACCAACCTCTGATGTGCCATATAGGACGGATGACACCAACCAACCATGCAAGGAATAAAACCGGTTGGTTAGTCTAATGAAAAACTATGCAAGGGTGAAAACAGATTGGTTCTCGTAGTCGTATATAATCACTACCCTTGTTTCCCGAATAAAACTCGGTAAACGGTATATGACTATAGACTTCTACTGGAAAGAATGAAGAGATATGATTAAAGAGAAGACTCCAATGAATTGAGTCTTATGGGAAATTACATGAATTTGTTTGGGAACTATTATAACACACAATTTTAAAAACATCTCGTTGCATATTTGGGTCCTCGATCAACCTCACCGCATAGTGCGAATTCAGATTGGAAAGGGGACTTACTTTAGACAAGAGATCGGGCGGGTTCCACATTGTACTGCTCGCCCGAAGGTATATTAATTATGTGCAAGACGGCACTTATCTTATTTAATTCCAAAACGTGCAATTACGTTAAAGCTTTTAATCCACACCAATCTCGCAATGAGATATATAACATGGGACGAATCCTGAATTTCGGCACTAGCTAAGTGCACCACCACTTATATAAAATAAGGGTAGGTCATGACCAAAAGTATTAGGGCAATTATCCTCCTAATACCAAGTTATAAAGAAACAGCTAAACCTCACAAGGTAATAGCGTTCATACGAATACTCGTGCTAACTAGCAATTATTATCCACACCAAAGCACAACCATCCAAACCAATTATCATCTAGCACCCTATAATAATATATATATATATAAGGGTTATAGCTAGCATATATATACAACATAATAAAGAGGTTCATTTTACACAACATTTTATACACACAAGTTCCCAAACGAGAAATTAAGAATAATTATCCCAACTTAATTAAGACAATAGATTAATTGTCATTTAAGAAAATATGGAATAAATTAGTAAGAGCGAACCACCACTTGCCTTGAATCACGGAGAGATGAATGATATTATGGGGATGGTTGTTTCCGAGTAGCAACTTAAATCTCTGCTCTATTTCCGTTCCAGAAGCAAATCCGAGACGTACCCAAATCACACAAAAATAAATTATAATTCCGATAGCAATTTGATAAGTTTTATTTAAATTATAATTAACATAAAGTTAATCATAATTTAAACCATCCTTAGCTTAAAGAAATAACTTACTTAGGACAATTATTACTTTATCCCTTTAAGGATAACATGATAATTCTTATGACTTTTATTATTATTTAAAATTTAAAATTACAATCATTGTTGCACTTAATTATTTATTTTAATACCATACATTATTATTCATATGATACTTTGTACCAAAATTATCACATCCCAACCATTGAACCTAAGTTCATGAAAGTTTAAATTATTCCTCTAAAATAAATAAAATAAATTTCAAAACTTTTATTCTTACCACTTTAAAATTACTATTTTACCCTTATATTTTATGTGGGTTATTACAAAATCAGTCAAACAAAATATAGATTTTAAAAATGTTTATCAAATATTGGAAGTTACGGAATAAGAATAGTCAATGCTAATCTATAATCCATTTGGCCCTTTATTCGCAAAATAATTAGCAAATCCACACGGACTAGAACGAACGACGGTGGTTGTGCGCACGTGGAGGCCTCTCTTCTCCCAACTCACTACTTAGGCTACAAGGGAAAGCATATATATGGAGGTAAGTTTACCTCTTGTTTTCCAATGTGGTATATCTTGGGAATACCAGCAACCCACTTTTCCCTCAAGCTATAAACAAGCATTAAAATGGGTGATTTGGCATGGCATTTCAACCACATTCCCCCACTAATGCGAAGTTTACACCGATCTGAGTTTGGTAGGTTTAGTGCTTAAAAACTGGTATCTTTCAATTCGAACAAGAACATTAGTGAACCTAAGGATATTCTCAAATCAGTTGAGTGAACGAAGTGTTGAACTCTTTGATCTTATTAGAGAACGTAACTTTAGAAAACACACTTCACCTTATGTCCATACGACCCCACAATTGAGATCTCTCAACATACTTAGGATACTCATGAGTACACTCCAAAGGACTTCTCAAGTCCTAGTTAAAAGGATATTCCCTTTTTATAGTCATGTAGGTGATTTCATCAAGTCTGTCTCATATAGACCATCCTTTATACGACTATGAAATCATTAAGAACATTAAATGTTCAACCTCTTTTCTTACTCGTCGTTCGCCATAGTAATGGGTGTAAGATAACCTATCACAAAGGTTTCTAACTCATCCCCTCGATGATTCCAAGACAATTTTCATGTTTATTCCTTTGGTTAAAGGATTAACTAAATTCATTTTAGACATTATGTACTCCAAAGTAATTACACCATCTAAAATGAGGTGTATCACAACTTCATGTCGAATCTGAATGTGCCTTTTCTTTCCATTATAGGCACTACTCTTAGCAATTCCTATAGCTGCTTGAGAATCATAATGTGGAGATATGGGAGGAGTTGGCCTCCCTCATAATGGAATTTCATCCATTAGACTTCTCAACCATTCTAATTTTTTACATCTTTCCCTTCTAATCCAAGATCCACAAACTTCGACTCCATAATAGATCTAGCTAGCTATTATGGTATGCTTTGTAGACTTCCATAAAAAAGATGTACCACATAAAGTAAACACATATCCACTAGTAGAATTTAGTTTATCACTATCACATACCCAATTAGAATCACAATAGCCCATTAGAACTTTAGGGAATTTTAATAATGTAATCCCTAATCCATTGTACCTCTCAAGTACTTTTGCAATCTTTTAAGGGCATTCCATTGTTCATTACAAGGACAATGGATATATCGACTCAATGTAGTAACATCACATGCTTTATCAGGCCGAGTATAGTTTATTAAGAACATCAAACTTCCAATTATATATCTTAGCATACTCAGACTGAGAAACATTATTCTCTTTATTTTTCTTCAAATGTATGCTAGAATCATAAGGTGGTCTTACAGACGTGACATCAAAAGAATCAAATTTCTTTAAAATTTTCTTTACATAATGAGATTGAGACAAGATGAAGTCATCTTTGGTTTTAGTCACTTTTATGCCTAAGATCAAATTAATTTCACCTAAGTCTTTCATCTCAATTCAAATTTTGACAATAAGAAATCCTTGGTCTGATAAATAATATATATGTGTGTCCCCATAAAAATCATGTCATCTACATACAAGCATATAATCACACATTTTCCATGATCCATTTTAGAATACACACATGCATTAGAACCATTCACATGAATCCAAAGCTTAAAATAGTACTATGAAAATTTTCATATCATTGCTTTGGTGCTTGTTTCAGACCATATAGAAATTTCTTGAGCTTACAACACACCTTGTGCTTTTGTCTAGAAATCTCAAATCTTGGAGGTTGTTGCATGTATATCTCTTCATCTTATTCTCCATTAAAAAATCTTGTCTTCACATCCATTTGATGCACTATCAATTTATGAGCAGAAACTAAGGCTAGCAATGTAACACCCCCGACTTATGTCGAAAATGTCACACACCAGTGACCTTAGATTTTAATATTCGAAGTCACCCAAGGCTTAACATCGAACAAAATTTTGTAAAACATGTAATAAAACCATACAAGTAAATCAGTAGCGGAAACCTTTTTAAATAACAACAACTTATATAAACTCTCCTTACAAAGTGTAGAGATTTAGTTTTAACTAACATAAACGAATTAAGTATAATGAAAGACTTATTAAAACTCTAATGCATATGATTAAACCTTTCCTATAGTAAATTTCCAAATTGCAATTAAACCTTCATGTGTAGTATCATGATATCCATCCATCTCCACCTTGAGTGATTCCACGTTAATGATATTTGTAAAGAATAACCTGTTACAACAAGTAGACAACTCTCATCGGGTTCAGTTGGTCGACTCATAAGAAATGTATAGGGTAATAGGTACATTGAAACATATCATTAATAAGCATGATGCATAATCATAGGTAATAACTAACCATGAGTACAAAGAGATGGACACACACTAACTGGGAACACTCCTAACACCTAATCAAAGATTATGTACTTCAACCATATCGATTTCAATACAGCTTAATACCAAAATAAGATATGGTCGATTCATCACCTACTTCTCAAATCAGTGTACTCCCTTTAAATATCACGTATATTGTCAATCAATTGATGCTACTTGATTACCTAAAGATCAATAAGGTAAATTGTATCCTATATCAAGATGTTTATTCCTTGATCATAAAATTCGCAGATATTATATAAGTACCACAAGATCATTTAACTAATCAATTACCTAAGGTCTTGCAACCATCAATTCCAATTAGCATGCACTTCCTCGATCTTGAATCTTACTTTAACATCTAAGTTCATTCAATAACCTCAACTTAGAATTTCCACTTCATAATATATATCCAAAAATTATATTGAGTCAAGAACTCAACCAACCTCACCACTTAATCAATATTCCCCGAATATAAACTATCATCAATGTAATCAAGTTAGAAACTCAAACTTTGAAAGAAACTTCACAACTTAATCTATATCCATCGAGTATAGAATATCACCAGTATCATCGAGTTAAAAAGAACTTTAATGTCCCAACAAACATCAAACAATTCATACTTAACACAATTATAATCATAACTCTTCACATTCCAATTTAAATCCACAGTACACATTTCTGCCCCCTTATAATTATCAAAGAAACACATATTCCTATTTATAGTTCTAGGCATAAACTCATATACTAGTCACAACTTCTATATAAGAATACCATGTCTAGCAACCAAAAAAGGCGTAGAAGATAACTAAATAATCGTTGAACAATTATACTTAAAACACTTAACCACGTTAAGAATAATACAGTCAAGATCACTTTATGTATCAGCACATATATCACATCATAGAGAACATTAAATACAAAGACATATATCATTATATAAATGACAATGCACGTTAACACAGATAGACAGACACACGAGGTCAACTTAGTTGAGACCTTTTAACACACATCCACACCACACACAAGGTCAGAATCGCTGAAACCTTTTTAACACACACAAGGTTAGTTTAATTGCAACCTTAACCACCACACACACACAAAGTTAGCTTAATTGCAACCTTAACCACACACACTATAGATATTGGCCAAATCCGAGCTTATATTGGAAGTCCACGTCTGTACAAACTTCACAACCTCAAGCCTGCGATATGGCCGTACATACCTCATCGAAGGCCTACTCTGAGGTATTCACCCACTACTGCACTCCTATACCTGGGGTCTCCTTCGCCCATAATTCGAAGGGTGGTGCATTAGTGTCCTAATCACATGCAAACTCTACATGAAGGATGCCCTCACTTTTTTTTGACCACTCGTATGAATGACAACACATATTTTTGCAACAGAAATGAAGAAGTCATTCATATAACGAGCAAGTCAAGCGCATTCATGGAATCATTCATATTTAATAATATAACATTTTATAATATTTCATGAATGAGTCACAATAACATTACATGCATCAACAAACTCACACAAACATTTATGTCAACAAACCTTAGACGCATGAAGCATTATTCAAACAAGCACACAAATGACCAACCGAGCAAGTATGAGAGCTTTCCTTATTAATGACATTCAAGCCTGCAAAATTATATCAATAAATATCGTATGTCCTCATCGAATCCTCTGGAATGCAATTAATGTCACCATATATGCTTAACTTTCACAAATCAAAATCTGAAATCTAACAACTTACTATCCATTTGAAAACGTTATTAAAACTCAATTTAAGCACTTCAAAAATTAAGAAAAATATGTTATGGATAAACATGAATGCATCTAGGTCACTCTACAAGTGGAACAAACCCTAAATCATTTATAAATATTTTATTAAAAAACAATTAAGTCAGTATCGCACATCATGCGCACTAATTTTCTAAAAATCATAAAAAAAAATCATTATACTTAAATCGAGTGGTTTCAAAGCCTAAATTTCTAAACTTTCAAATTATTATTATAGAAAAAGAACTAATCCAGATCATTCTCTAAATTTCAACAAAAATGTACGAATACAGTTTGGCGTTATGAAACGTAAAAACTCAAACCCAAATCTCTTTCAGATTTATGGAAACTTAGAAGTAAATCCACGAAAAATATATTTTTTAGTATAATAAATAAATTAAAATTAACATTCATATGTTTTCAGAAGTTAGTAAGACCCAAAAATTGAAATCAATTAAAGATCTCCTCTTATAAGACCTTAAAAAGTTCTTTAATTCATGTTCGCAGAATTTGCAATGTCATCACGTTGTAAAATTATATAAAACTTGAAACCAAATATTTTAGGCTATAAAACAATTCTAGAGGTTCAAAAACATGTCCTAGTTTATCATAAAATATCCATAAAGATATAATAAACTATTGACAAGTTATAAGCAAAACGTTTCATGAACCTAAAATCAAATCATCAAACCAACTGTTTTGTTTTAACAATTTTTAAAATTATCAAAATATATTGAAAAGCTACAATTTTTCATATACAACTACACATATATGTTTAAAACACACCTTTAAAGTTTCAAATGAAAATAATATCTAGAAATAGTTTTAATAATTAAAAGTCTTAACACTATCGACTAGAAATTCCTGGTGAAGAGTTTCCGACCCTCTAGCATTGAGACGGCGCGTGAGGGCACGTCCTTTGGATTCAGGTGACATTATTCATATTAAAATGTAGAATATAAAAAGAACAAGATAAGGCAATTTGAAACGTCTAATCCGACACCAGACGTATAAACAACAGTGTTAGGAAGTTGACTAAATTTTAGGACCGCAAGAGAGAAAAACTGAAAAGAATAGAACGGCGTGGAGAAGAAGAGGAGAGAAGAGAGATGTAATTTTAGGTTATAACAATGCCCTATTTATAGGAAATAAATGAGATCAATTAAAAAATATTTCACTTTATTTTTGAAAAGATAAATATTATGGCTTCCATTTTAACTTACACTGATTTGTGTAGAAAAGAGAAAATGAACTTAGACACCCTCTTGTCCCCTTTCATTTGAATTTGAACTAAACTCTCAAAATATTATTTAAGAATTCAAATTTATTTATTTTTCCATTTTTTTAATTCACCTGTTAATACAAACCAACTTTTAAATATAAAGTACATTGACAATAACAGCTTTATTTGAAATCTAAAACTTAATGGTTTATTACAATCAAACCACGAATAATAGCGATTTTAGTCACACATGAGTAAGTGTCAAAATAATCAATACCATATTTTTGGGTAAACCCTTTAATAACATGTCTTGCCTTATATCTTTCTATAGAGCCATCAGTTTTCAACTTCTCCTTGAAAACCCATTTACATCCACGGCCTTACTACCTCTAGGCAAGTCAACTATATCCCATGTTTGTTTAGACATGATCGAATTTAATTCACTGTTAATAGTATCTTTCTAGAAACTATATTCAATAGAACTCATGGCCCTTTCATATGTTCTAGGATCTTCTTCAATCATATGAATGCATATCATAGACTCGTCTAATATGTCTATCTTTATAAGTTCTATTAGAAAAGAAGTCACAAAATCAGGATCAAAGCTAGTTTCAATCCTCTGCCTTTTACTCCTCTAGATTCAATAGAATCATTACAGTTCTTGCATGCAGAGCATGTAGTAGTAGATGTAGGCATTACAGGAGATGCTTGAATTACAGGAGTGGGCACATCACAAGTTTTCATAGGATAAACATGCTAAAAAAAATCTACATCACAATATTCACATATAGTTCAATCATTTAGAGGCATGAATCTGTAGGATGAACTAATATCGGAATATCCTAAGAACACATAATCAAAAGCTCTAGGTCCAACAGTTTCAAGTTTAAACACTGGAAAAGCAACCTTAGCTAAACACCCCCACACTTTCAGATATGACAAGTTAGGTGCATAGCCTTAACATAATTCATAAGGGGTTACATTAAATTTTTTATGAGGCATTTTGTTTAAAACATCATTAGTAGATAAAACATCTTCACCCCACATATAATCAGGTAAACCATAACTAATAAGCATGACATTCATCATTTCTTCTAAAGTTTGGTTTTTCCTCGCATCTATACCATTATGTTGAGGTGCATAAGGGGCATGAGTCTCATGTATAATGCCTTTTCTTCACAAAATCTTAAGTGAATCAGTCACATACTCACCACCTTTATAAGATCAAAATCTTTTGTATTTCTCGATCTAATTGATTTTCCACTTCTGATTTGTAAACTAAGAAAGTTCTTCCAACCCCATCTTTAGATCGAAGTAAATAGTCTTCGGTATTACTAGAGTGATCATCTACAAATGTGATGTAATACTGTTTGCTCCTTTACTTTATGTGTTCTTAAAATCAGCCAGGTCAGAATGTATTAGCTCAAGTAATTCTGATTTCCTTTCAGTTATTGGTTTAAGAGATTTCCTAGTGAATTTAGCCTTAGTACATATATTACATTTTCTATGAATATTAATGTTTAGATTAAGAATCAATTTAGATTTATGCAATCGCTTAATACCATTCACATTCACATTCACATGTCCTAATCTAGCATGCCATATATCAATAGACTCAGTCAAGTAAGCAGAAGCATATCCAACTTCATTAATTTGTGCAATTATGGAATCAGGCATAAAAGACCATTGTCAACCATGAAACCCTTCGCAACAAATTCTCCATTCTTGCTAATGATTACTTTTCCTCCATTAAAGAGGAGCCTAAAGCCAATTTTAATCATTAACCCCCAAGAAATTAAGTTCTTATGCAGAGGTGGCCCATATAGCACATTCATTAAGCATAACTTTTTTTTAGAATTTAATTTGGGATGAATTTTCCCTTCATCGAGCACTTCAGAAATGCTAGAATTCTCCATTTGAACATGTTCGCCCTTGGTGTAAGAGACGAAGCTAGACATAAGGTCTTTGTTGGCGCAGAAGTGCCTAGTAGCTCCGGTGTCGACCATCCATTCAGCCATGTCGACCATATTCACTTTTGAAGTGACAACGACCAGGTCCTCTTCTAGTAAAATTTGCTTGATCTTCTCCTGGTTTGGTTTTGGGCCTTGATTGTTCTTTAAGGCATCATTTTTATGATAGTATTGAGTTGTCCTATGACCAAGTTTTCAGCACACAAAGCATGTTCTTTTGGGCTTGTTGTTTTCCCCTTCTTTCTTGCCTTTTTTGTGTAAATATTTCTGGGGTTCAGAATTTTTTGAAGGAGGTTGACCACTATTTTTCTTGAGCCTATAACTCTTCTAAGACGAAGTTTCAACAAAGTTAGCCTTAACTAAATAATCAAAAAGGTTAGATGACTTATCCTTGAGGCAATTCTCCTCTTCAATCTTCATGTAGCCGACTAACTCCTCTAGAGTCATGTCCTTTTTCTTGTGTTTGAGATGATTGTGGTAATGTGCCCACATATTTGGAACCTTTTCAATAAGAAAATTGGATTGCATATACTTTTACATCTTCATTTCTGCAGCAAGGATATCAGCCACCAGGTTCTCATATTCATGAACTCGTTCCATGATAGGTTTTTCATCCAGAATTTGGGATCTCATGAACTTTCCAATGGCGTATTTCTTCTTCCCATCATCATCTGAACATACTTATTTTCTAGAATCTCCCATATAGACTGGGCATATTTGTTAGATTAAACCAATCGAACAACGAGTTTGACATATGGTTCCAAAGTATAGCACTCATTGTTTTGTGTCTTGATCGTACTTTGCAATCAAAGTAGCAAGTTCAACGGATTGCTCCACTTATTTTGCCGTATCAATAGCATTTGCAACCAATTGATCCTGGGCCAGAGGAAGAGCAACAATGGTGATGGTTTGGGCAACAATTGGAACCACAAGTCAGTCATTGAGGAGGACGTAATCGAGTTTGAGTTGTTCAAAGACAATCAATAGCTTCTGGGACCATCGCTTGTAATTGGTTCCATCCAAAGGTTTGAGTTTGGACAGATCCAACAACTTGACGATGTGGTTCTCCATTCGATCAAAAAGTACGGTGAATTGTTTTGCTTCTACATTTTGTAATTTGAAGTATCACCGCATAGACAAGAACCTCGAACAAAAATTGAAATGTGCGCCGATAATTGATGTAGACTCGTTGTTGTGTCGTGGTACAAGCCACTGTCTTAGAAGCAACTCGTTGTGACACTGGTGCAAGTCAGAGATGGCGCACAACCCCCTAAGGTTAGCACAATTGTCCTCGTACTTGTTCACTTCAGATATAAAGATAATGAAACATTGGAACTCAGACCAATATATGAGAAGGGCGGGTTTGCTATGTTTGATAAAACAAAAAAGAAAGGATGATTTTCAGCGTGTCTTATGAAGAAGAAAGGTAGTCATTTATATAGGAAAGAGAAGACAGACAAAATGCCATGATCTACTCCTTTTCCATTATCATGAAATCAAACCCCCAATAAATCCCAAAATATTCTTCTTTATTACAAAATCAAACTACCATTAACTCTAAAAATATGCTCTTGAATACATAATGATGATCAAACCCATTAAAAACAATATCAATTGTCTTTTCATTAGTCAAACATAATATAGATTTTTAAAACGTTTTATCAAATATATGAAGTTAAGAAATAACAATGATCTGCAAAATAATTAGTAAATCCGGAAAAAGAGACCTAGCCACACTGCACACGGAACAAACAAACGGACGTCGGCGGCGGTGCGCGCGTGGGGACCTCTCTTCTTTCAACTCACTATGTAGGCTACAAGGGAAAACATATATATGGATGTAAATTTACCTCTTTTTTCTAATGTGTGATATCATTGGAATACCAACAATCCATTTTTTTCTCAAGATATAAACAAATATTAAATGAGTAATTTAATATGGCATTAATTTCACCCACAAATACTACTTTTTTTGTCCTACCAAATACACGAACAAGAAAAATTAGTACAGGACATAGTACTAAGCTAATAACCTTAATATATTGAGTATGATATTACTCAAACCTTTCTTGTAATGATGTTGACTCACGCTTTTAGTTTAAATACATGGAATCTTACCAAGATGTGCTTTCTTGTCCCCCGGAGGATATCACGGTGAAAATTAGTCATTATTATAGATATTAGAAAAAGTGAAATATTAATAATTATTTATATATATGGGAGTCCCGTTCCGATAAACAACTCTCTTAAGATAAACACTACACATAAACGACAGCCTTAGGATGGAGAAGATGAATGGCCACGATTGAAGGAGAAGCAACACGGGATAAATACCGAGTTGGAGACGCGGTGTCAGCATTGTAATTTAAAGTAATTTGAACGTTGTATTACAACATTACCCTTACCCCTAACCGGCGCCAAAAGGCCCAAAAACGCCTCAGATGCCTCAAACCCTCTCAGACTCTCTGAAAGCAAAAACCCACACCAGCTGAAGACGCGAATACAAATCGAGCAAAACACATAACTCGATTGAGAAAGACGATCATAGTTGAAGAGAAGAAGACGAATCCACGCACTCAGACGCTCTCAATTGCACAAGTACAAGCAAATACAAACAAAAAACAACATGAGCGACATAGATTACAGTCAAGAGGACTTGGGAGGTGCGAATAACACATTTAGGGTTTCAATTTCACATAGATTACTCAGAAATCAAGTTTCGAAACTTCGTTAAATGTTGTTGCACCATTACAAACACATAGCTCAATGTTACGATTGTTAGCGTTGCTTCAGTATTTTTTTTTTCGTTGGGACATTGTTCTCCTGATCTGAATTCTGTGTTCGTGTCGTTTCCTGAGGTTCAATTGGGACTTGGAGGATCATTATCTTCTTAAAGAGTCCATCCCTTTGTGATGAAAAACTAGGTTTACGTGAGGTTCATTTTAGGTGTTCGGGGTTCATTTGCTTTTACGTTAGTTCATGCCTGTGTTTACCTGAGATGCATTTTTCAGTGAGGTTCATTATCGAGTTAGAGGTTCATTTTCTCCTTCCAGATTGCATGCCTTTGAGATAAAAAATTAGGTTTTCCTGAGGTTGATTTTATGAGTTGGTGGTTCATTTGCTTTTACCAGAGTTCATGCATGTGTTTCCCTGAGTTGCATTGAATCCATGAGGTTCATTTATGACTTAGAGGTTCATTTATGAGTTGCAGATTTCATGCCTTTGTGATAAAAAATTAGTTTTACCTGAGGTTCATTTTCTCTTACCAGAGTTCATGCATGTGTTGTGGGTTCATTAGAGTTCATTTGCTTTTACAGGGTTCATTTGGTTTTTCTGAGGTTCATTTTAGGAG
This sequence comes from Rheum nobile, assembly GCA_027886185.1. Taxonomy (NCBI): domain Eukaryota; kingdom Viridiplantae; phylum Streptophyta; class Magnoliopsida; order Caryophyllales; family Polygonaceae; genus Rheum; species Rheum nobile. Next base: position 11,866,320 of record WOAB01000639.1, read on the forward strand.
TTGGGGGTTCAATTTAGGTGTTGGGGGTTCATTAGGTTTTTCTGAGGTTCATTTTAGGTGTTGGGGGTTCATTTGCTTTTACAGGGTTCATTTGGTTTTTCTGAGGTTCATTTTAAGTGTTGGGGGTTCATTTTAGGTGTTGGGGGTTCATTAGGTTTTTTTGAGGTTCATTTTAGGTGTTGGGGGTTCATTAGGTTTTTCTGAGGTTCATTTTAGGTGTTGGGGGTTCAATTTAGGTGTTAGGGGTTCATTAGGTTTTTCTGAGGTTCATTTTAGGTGTTGGGGGTTCATTTGCTTTTATAGGGTTCATTTGGTTTTTCTGAGGTTCATTTTAGGAGTTGGGGGTTCAATTTAGGTGTTGGGGGTTCATTAGGTTTTTCTAAGGTTCATTTTAGGTGTTGGGGGTTCATTTGCTTTTACAAGGTTCATTTGGTTTTTCTGAGGTTCATTTTAAGTGTTGGGGGTTCATTTTAGGTGTTGGGGGTTCATTAGGTTTGTTTTAGGTTCATTTTAGGTGTTGGGGGTTCATTAGGTTTTTCTGAGGTTCATTTTAGGTGTTGGGGGTTCAATTTAGGTGTTGGGGGTTCATTAGGTTTTTCTGAGGTTCATTTTAGGTGTTGGGGGTTCATTTGCTTTTACAGGGTTCATTAGGTTTTTCTGAGGTTCATTTTAGGTGTTAGGGGTTCATTTTAGGTGTTGGGGGTTCATTAGGTTTTTTTGAGGTTCATTTTAGGTGTTGGGGGTTCATTTTAAGTGTTGGGGGTTCATTTTAGGAGTTGGGGGTTCATTTTAGGTGTTGGGGGTTCATTAGATTTTTCTGAGGTTCATTTTAGGAGTTGGGGGTTCAATTTAGGTGTTGGGGGTTCATTTTAGGTGTTGGGGATTCATTAGGTTTTTCTGAGGTTCATTTCAGGTGTTGGGGTTTATTTGCTTTTACAGTGTATGAACTTCTATGCAGTTGTTGTATTTAAATAGGGTATTGTTACAGTTTACTTCATAGTCTGAAGTTGGTCTTACAATTGTCCTATTTCTCTTAGCAGGCTCAACTAGACAATCGCGACAACAAAAAAGGCTTACACACAAAGACATTGAGGTGCCGTATGAGAGTACAGAGAGTACCAGCAGCGATGACATTCCACTTATAAGGAAAATCTCTGCGAAGAAATCTGTTGTAAAGAGAATACAGCAACAAAAGAGCACAACACCAGCTAAAAAAGCCACAACAATGCCGAGACAAAAGAGGAGGAGTACTAAGAGAGAGAGACAACCATGCAACAAGGATTTGAAGGGACAAGCTTCAAAATCAGAACAACCTCCAGAAGATGAGAAGCTTTCTCAGTATTCTACACCAGGCAACACAACTGCAGATACACCAAACATATAAGCAGATGAAATGCATTTATAAGTAGAAGGCAAGGGGAAAGGAAAGGAGGTTGAAGACATAGAAAGCCTCAGCTCACAGGAAGAGAAGAAGAGCAGTTCGTCTCAGAGTTCTGGGAAAACAACACCAACCACAAGGACAATGACTGCAATTCAGACAGATGAAGCAGTTCAGTTAGAGAGTTCCAGTGAGGAGGAGATTGAGGACAACTTGAGGAACAAACAAAAGACTACACAGATTGAAGAAAGGAAGGACAAGGGGAAGAGGAAAATTGACATTGATGAGGAAGAAACTGCAAAGAAGAACAACGAAGAAAAATGGGCTGTAGATAAGGGAACAGGAGAGATGAAGCTGTTAATTACCAAGAAAAAAAAGGAGAAGCAGAGAGAACCAAAGGAAAGCAAGCAGTTGGAGATAATCCCTGCCAACCTCAAGATAAAGACAGAAGATGATGGCACACAGTACATCTGGTTGGCAACTAGGAATATCCCAAAGGTGTTTGTCAATGCGCTGGAATCCATCCCTGAAAACAGGAAGGCACAGACTAAGGTCTGGATTAGGGAGATCGGATTTGAGAGCATGCTCGATTTAAAGATTAAAGGAGTGCCTCATTGTCTTGCTTTCTGGATACTCGAACACTATGACGAGGTCAAATGTGAAATAAAGCTGAATGATGGCAGCATCATTAATGTGACAGAGGAGGAAGTCCAGAGGGTGCTCATGATCCCTAGAGGCCATAGGACAGTGGAAAGGAGAGGCAAAGAGGCTGCTGATGACGCCATTATAAAGGAATGGAAATAATATTTCGACAACATCAAGCAAATCAGGCCAAGTCATGTGGCAGCCAAACTCAAAACCTGCACCGACAAACTCTGGTTCAAAAGGATGTTCCTTGTCATGTTCATGTCTGTGCTAGTCGAGAGCAACCAAAAAGGAACTATTCCTCAGCACATGATGATCAGCGACGTTGAGGACGTAAAGGGATACAACTGGTGTAGGTTTGTCATGAGTGTCTTGCCTCATACAACAACTGAATGGAAGGCCAAGAAAGAGAGGTTCTTCAGAGGCCCAATCGTCTTCCTCGTGGTAAAAAACTCTTGTTTATTATTTTTTTGTAAAAAACAGTTAGTAGTGAGTGTACTCTGTCCAAGCATTGGGTTCATTGGTAATAACTACTAGGTTCATCATTTACAACTAATAGGTTCATTGAGTATAATGAAAAGGTTCATCAGACAAAGAATAGGTTATACACTACAAAAATCGACCAGGTTCATTGGTGCTGTCTTGCAGGTTCATTACTTTTCTCATGCAGGTTCATTTGTTTAACTTGTAGCCATAATTAGTAGTGAGAGTACTGTGTCCAAGCATTGGGTTCATTAGTTATAACTAGTAGGTTCATCATTTATAACTAACAGGTTCATTGAGTATAAGGAAGAGGTTCATCAAACATAGAATAAGTTATACACTTGAAAAATCGACCAGGTTCATTAGGGCAGGTTCATTACTTTTCTCATGCAGGTTCATTTGTTTGACTTGTAGCAACAATTAGTAGTGAGGGTACTCTGTCCAAGCATTGGGTTCATTAGTTATAACTACTAGGTTCATCAATTACAACTAACAGGTTTATTGAGTATAAGGAAAAGGTTCATCACACATACAATAGCTTATACACTTCAAGAATCGACCACGTTCATTGGTGTTGTCTTGTAGGTTCATTAATTTTCTAATGCAGGTTCATTTGTTTTGACTTGTAGCAGCAGTTAGTAGTGAGTGAACTCTGACCAAGCATTGGGTTCATTAGTTATAACTACTAGGTTCATCATTTACAACTACCAGGTTCATTGAGAATAAGTAACGGGTTCATTGAGTATACGTAACATCTACTACTGTGTATTACTTTCCATGTCATGTGTGTACTAATGTATGTATGAACTCCTATGCAGTTGTTGTATTTAGACAGGGTATCTGTCTTCGGAAATACAAACCCGAATAATACACCAGTTTTCCTAGGATGGACAAATGAGAGTTTGGAAGAAAGAGAGAAGAGGGAGATAAAGAGTGGAGGATTTGGGTTAGGAACTCTTCAAGACCCAAGACCATCAAAAGAGGGAAGAGAATAGCCATACATGAACAACAAGCTACAGGTAAACATCAAGCTTCATGTCCAAAAAATAGTATAGTGGGTTCATCAGTTTACACAGCAAGGTTCATTAACTTACAGATTGAGGTTCATTTATAGTTAAGGTTCACATAAACTTGTTGTCTTGTATGCATGACTGGCTTAATAACTTCACCAAACAACAGATTATAGTGGCCAACGAAATGTTGAAACTCACTGCCATGATGGAAAACTTGCCAAAGGAATTCAATGCAGAGCCCAAGGTCCAGAGCATGATCAAAACAGCCCAAACGCTGATTGGCGACAAAAAGGCCGAGGAAGAGGAAAGAAGCGAATTTGAGAAGATATGGAATGATGCCGACCACCCTTTCTGGAGCGATCCACAGCTCATAGAATGCTTGAGACATGTGGAGAAGGCTGATGCTTCAAAAGAAAAGATCAAGATCTCAAATGCTGAACCTTCCACTTCTAAGGCAACACAGGGCATTGATACCACACAAAATTGGGAGGATGTAAACATAGTTATGAATGAGTACATTGACGTGCTCAATGACAGAGAGGAGGAAAGAGATGAAGTTCAACAGCTAGAGAAAGAGAGGGCGTAAGGCACTGCACATGAGACTGTTGTTGGTACTAAGGACAAGGAACCAACACCCCCAGCACCAACACCCCCCGCACCAACACCCCGCGCACCAGCAACAACGAAGAAGGCCAGAAAGTCTCCGTGTTTGAAAATTCCATCTTTCAAGCTGATAAGTTCAAAGGAGTCGGATGACGTTGAGACTGAGAAAAACGATGATGAAGAACCTTCAGTGCTCATAGGGTCAGAGGAGGTACAAGAAATTGGTGTTGCGGAAGCGATGGATGAAGAACAAGCAGTGGCTGCTGCACATAAGGACAAGGAGCTCGCTGAAGCGGAAAAGGCAAAAGAAAAGGGCAAGGGGAAACAAGTGGTGGCTGATGCTGATGTAGTTCACGGGCCAAGGCACAAGAAACTTGGGGAAAAGCTCAAAATCCCCTACAAAAGCCGCACTGTCGACATCTTTGCCAATAGACCAAAGGAGGCAATCGTGATGCACAACTACTGTAACCACTGCAGCATAGAAGGGTAAGATATACATACATTCTGACATATTTTATTTTATTTTATTATTATGCAAAATATTAGAGATAAAGGTTTACTACTGCATAACACTTTTGTTCCTATGCAATTGAATAGTGAGGCGTTCTTCAAACACAAGTCGCTGAAAGTCTCCGGAATGGAGTTGGCAATGGATGTGGACATCCACTACAAAGCAATTGATGCTTGGTCAACCATTCTGAACACTAATGAGGAGGTAAAAAGCAGCAACAAGCCCAGCAGAGCATTCCTGTATGTATACCAAATGGTAAGTAAAAATGGTTAAAAGTTAAAAGAATAAGCTGCATGCATATATACTATGCGGTTCAACAGTAAATAAAATGAGTTTCATCATTTTATTTAGATAGCAATAGGATTGGATTTCACACTAGGTGCATCAGTTTGCATACGAGGTTCATCAGTTTCAACAGAGAGGTTCATTCAATATAACTAAGAGGTTCATCATTTACAACTAACAGGTTCATTGAGTATAAGTAACAGGTTCATTAGAAATAGAATAGGTTAGACACTTCAAAAATGCACCATTTTCATTGGTGTTGTCTTGCATGTTCATTTGGGACCTCAGCAAACAGACTGAAATATGTAGATAGCAATAGGATTGGATTTTACACTAGGTTCATCAGTTTGCATACGAGGTTCATCATATGAAAAGTGAAGTCCTATAAGTTCAACAATTTATCTGTCCACGTTGTGGCTTGAATATATAATTCCCGTATACTAACAAAAAATCGTGAAATGTTGAAACATAATATAACCTTGAAAGATCAACTGGGCGAGTTCATGAGGAACTTCAACAACGTCGTGGCTGAGGTGCATGGACGAAAATTAAAGGACATAGACATGGTAAATTTATTGCTATTCTAAGCTTGTCTGTTTTTTGTATTTATTCTGTTCATAATTTTTTGTGAGTTAATTTCAAACGTCACTAACTAAACGGATTATTACAGGTTTTTGTACCGGTCATAATCCACAATGACCGTTACTTTCTAATTGCCATGAACATTAAGAGTAAAACCCTTCATGTGCTAGACAATGTGCCGAACAGCGGTGATACGCAGCTCTATCAGGAAGCGATTCACAAGATTGTAAGTGTACAATAATTGATTAAATTGTCTTGTTACTAGTTAGTGAACTCTGCCCAAGCATTAGGTTCATGACTTATAACTACTAGGTTCATCATTTACAACTACCAGGTTCATTGAGTATAAGTAACAGGTTCATCAGACATCGAATACGTTATACACTTAAAAAATCCTCCAGGTTCATTGGTGTTGTCTTGTAGGTTAATTAGTTTTCTCATGCAGGTTCATTGGTTTGACATGAAACCAACAGTTAAATTGTGTTGTTGACAACATTTTTTTGACTGTTTGGGTTAAAATTCATTTGTTCTCTTTATGCTTGTGTGCAGGTACACATGACTGAAATATACTTCCGCCAGAATCACTTGGCCAGGAGAGCAAGCGAGACTGAATCTGCACAGCATAAGCCACAATTGATTCCTCTACCAGTCCAGTCTGACGGAGCAGAAGAACAAGACTCTGGGGTGTTTATCATGAGATACATGGAGAAGTACATGGGCGTGCCAAATGAGAAATGGGAGGATCAGATGAACAACAAGAACAAAAAAAAGGGCATTGAAGAGCTGAGAATCAAATACGTGCATGCCATCATCACCTCCGAAGCTAATGAAATACGAGAAAAGGCACTGCAGATCATAAAAGACAACCCTGAAGGGCCGTATGCATGAACATTAGATGATTGACTTTTCGTAAGAATGATAATAGGTTGATTGTATAGATTGGGTAAATATATGACTGCTGAATTGGGTACAATGATACTAACAGATAACACTAATCACCTGTGTAATTGCCTAAATTAGGATCAAGACTTCAATATATTAGCAGGTTCATTTCTATTGTCTTGTAGGTTCATTAATTTTCTCATGCAGGTTCATTGGTGTTGACATGCAGGTTCATTAATTTTCTCATGCAGGTTCATGACTTATAACTACTTGGTTCATCATTTAAAACTAACAGGTTCATTCAGAATAAGTAACAGGTTCATCAGACATACAATAGGTTATACAATTCAAAAATCAACAAATCAACCAGGTTCATTAGTGCTGACTTGCAGGTTCATTACGTTTCAAAGGCAGGTTCATTGGTTTTGACTTGCAGGTTCATTTTAGGGATTGGGGGTTCATTTGCTATTACAGGGTTCATTAGGTTTTTCTGAGGTTCATTTTAGGTGTTGGGGGTTCATTTGCTTTTACATAATTCATTAAGTTTTTCTGAGGTTCATTTTATGGGTTGGGGGTTCATTTTAGGTGTTGGGGGTTCTTAGGTTTTTCTGAGGTTCATTTTAGGTGTTGGGGGTTCATTTGCTTTTACAGGGTTCATTAGGTTTTCCTGCGGTTCATTTTAGGTGTTGGGGGTTCATTTGCTTTTACAGGGTGCATTAGGTTTTTCTGAGGTTAATTTTAGGTGTTGGGGGTTCATTTGCTTTTACAGGGTTCATTTTAGGTGTTGGGGGTTCATTTGCTTTTACAGGGTGCATTAGGTTTTTCTGAGGTTCATTTTAGGAGTTGGGAGTTCATTTTAGATGTTAGAGGTTCATTAGGTTTTTCTGAGGTTTATTTTAGGTGTTGGGGGTTCATTAGGTGTTGGTTTATCATTTAACTACTTGGTTTATCATTTAAAACTAACAGGTTTATTTAGAATAAGTAACAGGTTCATAAGACATACAATAGGTTATACACTTCAAAAATCAACAAGGTTCATTGGTGTTGCCTTGCAGGTTCATTAATTTATGCATGCAGGTTCATTGAGTATAAGAAACAGGTTCATCATGTATAACTAACAGGTTCATTGAGTATAAGTAGCATGTTCATCAAAATTCTTAAAAGTTCAGCAAAAGTAAGCAAAAAAAAAATGGAATCGAAAAATACTGAAGAACACTAAGAGTCCAGCACTTCAGTGCAAGTGCGACTATTGTGAGTGGCTAACTTGTTGCATCTACCGCAACGCCTTTGCCCTGCACGGTTCGAAGCAATAGAAATTTCTCTTCCACTCCGGATACGCGACCCGCTTCCTTTGTTTTTGGCTTGCTCTGGTGGCAGCACATTAATGACTGAAGGTACTTCAACTCCGGCATAAGACTGAAGCTGCTCCAAGTTCGACGCGCCAGAACTAGATGAAGCACCACTTCCACACAGCAGAGACGCCTTTTTCTCCTTAAGCAGAACCGAAAACTGTTTCATGAGGTCCGGCTTGTCCTCCAATAGCCCCACACAGCTATAAAAGTAAGAAATCACCTCATTCATGACCGCCTCACGCTCTTCAAGGGCCGCACACTGAGTCACAATGGTGTTGTCGATAGTGAACATCGGTGTAATAGTGGCATCCATGGTCCAGCGCGCAAGGACATACCTATCCGGAATCCTATCAAACCCGAGGTTCCTGAACACAAAAATGAGATGACAAAAAAGGCAGACCAATCCTTTGAAACATGCGACAGCTACAAAAAAAATCCACACCTTCAGCTGACTGCTCCACTGTGAAACTCTTGGATAAGCAATCCTTGATACCGTAGAATTTTGTACCGTTGACATCAGACATGCTCACCATAAAGCATGATAGACAACATTACATAATCTGATCCTGAACAAGTTTGAAAATCGAGAGCGTGTACACCTCAGATGCGTGCTTCTCCAATCCTAAAGGCGTCTTCAAATCTGGACGCATAGTAGAAGACTCAAAGTTCAGCTTCGCCTGCTTGTGTCTCTGCGTGTCCATGGCTATGTCAAAGTGCATCACCAACTCAACTAGGCGGTAGTATCTGTCACTGAAGTGGCCAAAGTAATTGTTTGCAGATTCCGAAACAGAAGTAGTTCTAAGCAGACCGCCAAACATCACATCCCTGAAGTAGGTTGGGATCCAAAAATGTCGGATTGCAAACATGTCATCAAACCACCTCCGCTTCACCAGTGGGAATTCATCAAGCAACGCAGCCCACTGTGTCTCAAACTCTGAGGGTGAAAGGTCATGGGTCCACACAATGTTGTCCAGCCTAGCCCTAAATTCTGAACCAGCGGCAGTGTCGTACTTGGTCTTTGCGGGCACTTTCTTCATGATGCGCCACATACAAAGCCTGTGGCGCGAATGTGGGAAAACTTGTTCAATAGCCGACTTCATGGACAGGTCTTGGTCTGTAACTATAACCTTTGGCTCGTGCACCATTGCTGCCTTGAATTTCTCCAGCAACCAAACGTATGATCCCGCATCTTCCTTGAAAATTAAACCAGCCACAAAAGTGACACTCGACTTGTGATGGTCTAGCCCGGTGAATGGTATGAAAATCAGATTGTACCTATATGAAACAAATGTACACAAAGCCAACTATGAATAAGAAAAAGGGATAAAAACACTCAAATAAGTGTCTAATAAAAAGAGCAATCAAATCAGGATACATAAGTACACAATGAGATTGATTAGAATGAATACACAATGAGGTTCATGCAATATAACTAAGAGGTTCATCATTTACAACTAACAGGTTCATTGAGTATAAGTAACAAGTTCATCAAAAATAGAATAGGTTAGACACTTCAAAAATGGACCAGGATCATTGGTGTGTCTTGCAGGTTCATTTGGGACCTCAGCAAATAGATTGGAATATGTAGATAGCAATAGGATTGGATTCCACACTAGGTTCATCAGTTTGCATACGAGGTTCATCAGTTTAAACAGAGAGGTTCATTCAATATAACTAAGAGGTTCATCATTTACAACTAACAGGTTCAATGAGTATAAGTAATAGGTTCATCAAAAATAGAATAGGTTAGACACTTCAAAAATGGACCAGGTTCATTGGTGTTGTCTTGCAGGTTCATTTGGGACCTCAGCGAACAGACTGGAATATATAGATAGCAATGGGGTTGGATTTCACACTAGGTTCATCAGTTTGCATACGAGGTTCATCAGTTTCAACAGAGAGGTTCATTCAATATAACTAAGAGGTTCATCATTTACAACTAACATGTTCATTGAGTATAAGTAACATGTTCATCAGAAATAGAATAGGTTAGACACTTCAAAAATGGACCAGGTTCATTGGTGCTGTCTTGCAGGTTCATTTGGGACCTCAGCGAACAGACTGGAATATGTAGATATCAATGGGGTTGGATTGCACACTAGGTTCATCAGTTTGCATACGAGGTTCATCAGTTTCAACAGAGAGGTTCATTCAATATAACTAAGAGGTTCATCATTTACAACTTACAGGTTCATTGAGTATAAGTAACAGGTTCATCAGAAATAGAATAGGTTAGACACTTCAAAAATGGACCAGGTTCATTGGTGATGTCTTGCAGGTTCATTTGGGACCTCAGCAAATAGACTGGAATATGTAGATAGCAATAGGATTGGATTTCACACTAGGTTCATCAGTTTGTATACGAGGTTCATCAGTTTCAATAGACAGGTTCATTCAATATAACTAAGAGGTTCATCCAATGAACTTAACATTAAAAGAACGAAAAACATTAAATTGAAGGATGGTTACACTGTAAAATAGAACAGGAACAATGCAATGAAGAAGGATAGAAAATAACCTGTTGGTACGGTACGTAGCATCAAACGATACAACGTCGCCGAAGAGAGAGAAGTTCTTGCAAGACACAGGATCAGCCCAAAATAAACGTGTCAAACGATCACAAGAATCCACGTCATACTCAAAGAAGAACGCAGGGCAGAGTTCTTTTTTGTTGAACAGACGGTTGATCGTCATCTGAGCATCGGAACCACCTATGTAAGCCAACATATCTCACCGGTAGTTCTTGAAGTCAACAGCTGATGCACCAACTTTGGAGTAGCCGCCCACGAGTTCCTTGAATATCCTATGAGACCTCACTGGACCGATGTGGGCTTTCTCACAATCCATCACAAACTTTTTATGTCCAAAGTCCAGCTTCCTCATAGACTTCATAAACTGTTTATCCTTACTAACAACCATTTCATGAGTGTGGCGATCTTCAAACGCTGTTACTTTGTAGCCCTGGTTGCCCGCAAAAGTGAGGGTGAGTTTCTCCTTACAACCAACTCTGTTTGAAGGACGTCGGCACATGCGCTTTGTGTTGTTCTGGCCAGTTTTAAAACCCTGTCTGGTGCAATGCAAGTACTTCAGTGCAACCACATCGCCTGCCATGCGTGATCCGCCGAGCCTCACAACAAAGCCACATTCCAGTGCATATGCCTTGTAAAAATCAATCGCTTCCCCCAATGACCCGAACAGCATACCAACAACTGGTTTCAGAGAATCAACACAGATTGGAATGTGGTACACCGATCCACCTTGAGATAATCGCGTAACGGATAAATCCGACGACATCTCAGTGTCCGAATCACTTGGATATGAACTAGGAGAACTCTGATCCAGGGATACACTACCACTAGCACCAGCAGAACCACTACCAGGCACTGCAAACATAAATAACATCCAGGTTCATATCTATAAGGCATAGGTTCAAAACAATCGCCCATAGAAATGATGGAAAATCTAATGATGAAAAGGTTAATACGAATCTGCCAAACAACATCCACATTAGAAACGCCAGATAACAACCAAATTGAAAAGAATCATACTCAGATTACTAGCAATCGGAGAACATAAGTAGACACAGCAAGAAATTCTAGAACCCTAAAACAAAACGAAACAAATTGACTTACCAGAATCCATAGAAACGTCTATGCCAGTCAATCCAATAGCAATGGAAGATTGAAGGAGGCGAAATCGATGAAGAACGTGAACTGCAACGAGCGAGAAGCAACAACTCCTCCAATGGCGATTCCGATGACAGCGAATACGGAAATAGATACCAAATCGATCGAGATCAGAGACGCGAAGAACGACGGCTACAGATATACAATAGCGTTAATACATCGAAAGAGACGAGATCCATGAAGAACATGAACTGAAATCATCAATAGCGAACATTTACCTCCAATGGCGATTGCGAGAAACAGAGCGAATCGAGAGAGAGGCAAGGAGAGACGGCTACAGTGAATGCATGGAAAATGACCAAAATGCCCCTCCGTGTGTTAAATGAAGGATCACTACCAATCGTCAGATGGAGACACGTGTAAGAAGATCTGGAGTGCGCACGGATTACTTTAAATCCGGTGCTCATTTGATTCTCTCTCATATATATGGTAGTAAAAATCTGCACAACAATAAATTAGATGTTTTTATGAGAATCCGATTCTAGTGAGTATAGAGTCTTCTGGCCTCCTTTTCAATGCCTGCCAAGAGAGAAAAAAATGCCAAAAATGGGGTTTTGTCATTGTTTTATCTACAATGCTCAAATCAATTTCTAGTGTTTTGTGAATGGAGGCTAGGTTTTTTCCGAGAGAATTGAATGAGATCATCAATGCTAAAAAAGCTTTAAAGAGCTTACATTTTTCTTAGAAAACAATTAACTATCCCTAATTGTGGTAGCATATTTGTGTACCATTAAATCAACGGAAACGGCGACGATAAATCTTCCAAGAACGAACACAACACGAACAATTTAGAGTGGAAAACCCTAGTGTCAAATAGCACTTAAGGAAAAACCACTACCTCCTAGCTTCCTGCTAGAAGGATTTGAACGGTCTACTTCTCTTATTGATTTTCTCTTTTGTTTATAACAATGACTCATACACAAAGCTCTCTCTAGAAGCTCTCAAAGGCTTGGAGCAAGGGAGACACAAAATCCTAAACGTAGAAGAGAATGAGTTTAATTGGAAAGAGAAAAAAGATAAAAGACTTAAATACCTTTCTTTATGGAAACTCTTCTTGAAATGTGCTATATTATACTAAATAGGCTTTCACCTTATTTACTAATTAGCTCCATTAATTAAGTATTAAAGGAGATCACAAAATCCCTCTTCAATTTGCCCCTCGGATTGTTGGAGCTTGTATGGGTCCGATGATCCGAAATATAAAGAACTTGGCCCAACTTGGAGCTCTCAACCTCGGTATTAAAATTTCATCGAATTGCCGCAAGCACCGCACGGCCCGTGCGGAATAACGCACGGTCGTGCGGTTACTGCACCGCCGGTGCGAAACAAACGCACGGCGGTGCGATCTCTCCAGTTTTGCCGCATGACTAAACCGCGATCGCGGTTTGGACGCCGCAACCGTGGGTTCGCCTGTGCGTCACTTTGCACGGCCGTGCGGTCATGTTTGTCCTTCGTGCTCGCAATCTACTTGCCTCGGGGGCTCAGACTTGGCTCCCTTGATGTCCTTCACACCTCTTTTACTCTTGATGACGTGCTAAGTGTGCTCGTTATTGAGTCACCGTCGATCGGTTCCCGTGATGACATCGTCTGGCAAGTCCTGCCTATAAGGTTGCTCATCGATTCAAGTCGCTCATACTTAGCGCTCCGACGACTCTCGGCCGTGCGGTCATGTTTGTCCTTCGTGCTCGCAATCTACTTGCCCCGGGGCTCAGAATTGGCTCCCTTGACGTCCTTCACATCTCTTTTACTCTTGATGACGTGCTAAGTGTGCTCGTTATTGAGTCATCATCGATCGGTGCCCGTGACGACATCGTCTAGCAAGTCCTGCTTGTAAGGCTGCTCATCGATTCAAGTCGCTCATACTTAACGCTCCGACGACTCTCTCTGCTTGACATACGGCCAATGGGTTTCGCTCGTTGCTGAGTCGCCTACATAAGGCGCCCGCAACGGTGCTAGATGGCAAGCCATGCTCGCCCCTACGGTCTTTTCCGCTTGACAAATGGCCAGCGGGTTTCGCTCGTCGCTGAGTCGCCTACATAAGGCGCCCATAACGGCGCTAGATGGCAAGCCATGCTCGCCTCTACGGTCTTCTCCACTTGACAAACGGCCAGCGGGTTTCGCTCGTCGTTGAGTCGCCTACATAAGGCGCCCGCAACGGCGCTATGGATTGTGTGATGGCAGCTTGTGCCCCTACGACCCGTAGGCTAATAAGATGGCATCTCGTGCCTCTGCAGCCCGTAGGCTAATAGAACAAGATGACAGCTCGTGCCCCTGTGACCCGTAGGCTAATAAGATGGCAGCTCGTGCCCCTGCAGCCCGTAGGCTAATAAGATGGCAGCTCGTGCCCTTGTAGCCCGTAGGCTAATATGATGGCAGCTCGTGCCCTTGTAACCCGTAGGCTAATAAGATGACAGTTCGTGCCCCTGCAGCCCGTAGGCTAATAAGATGGCAGCTCGTGCCCCTGTGACCCGTAGGCTAATAGAAATAAGATTGGTGGCAACTCTTGCCCATGCAACCTGTAGGCTTATAAGATGGCAGCTTGTGCCCTTGCAACTCATAAGCTAATAAGATGGCGGCTTGTGCCCTTGCAACTCATAAGCTAATAGAATAAGATTGGTGGCAGCTCTTGCCCCTACAGCCTGTAGGCTAATAAGATGACAGTTTGTGCCCTTGCAACTCATAAGCTAATAAGATGGAAGCTTGTGCCCTTGCAACTCATAAGCTAATAAGATGGCAGCTCGTGCCCTTGTACTTATAGAAAAGCTGCATAAAAGCTAACAACAAAATAGCACATACTAGTTCATGATTCAACTTGTAATTTTGTCAATTCAACAAGGATATTTTTGAAATTGAATCTAGTATTTCATGCTTGACTTAGATGTCCAAATTACTCTCACATAAAAGATAATTTCCCAATTCATTCGATGCTTTATCATTTATTTCAAGAGAAAGAGCCAGAAAACTTAGCTGATGAATTCTCTACTACTGACTATTGTCATCGCCAAATCAGTTGATGAGAACTTTAGTTGCCCCGAATCTCAATTTCAATGTCGTAATTGTCATCCCTTGATAGCCAAGCATTGAATCTCATGTCCGTTTTCATTAGCGGTTTGCGATCGGGTTGACATTAAACCGGGTAAATTTGGTCTCCTCGCTCCAATCCGAAGACCACACTGTTGATGGCGCATCAATAAAATAGGCCCAATCGAATTGAATGGCCCATTAAGAATTCCATTTGCACTCATCCTCGTCAACCTCGCACAATCTCATTACCTGCACACAAATTCACCGATGGCGGTGGGATACCGAGGGTTTCACTCGGCGACGGTGCTGACAATGGTGGCTACAAGAGGCTTCAGATGGAGGCAGCATCAGACCGATTGATGGCGGCGACTGCGCTGAGCAAGGCGGAGCCCAGCGGCGCCTGGCCACTCGGCTCGAAATCGACTCGTACTGACGCGAATGGGCTCGGAGATCCTCTGTCTATGGTAGCGAAGCGGTGTTGAACTAGTGGCGAAGGTTGCGCTATACCCCCACTGTTATGCGAGATCCATGACGCGACAAAAGCACGAAACAAAAGTCGACGACCCGAAAATAGCCTCCTGTTGTTGGTGACGCAGATGCTCAATGAAAGTGAATCGAGTCAGCTTTCGAGGCCTCAAAAGGAAAAGCTTAAATATCGGCTTATGGCTCGACCAAACGCGGATGTGCAAAAGTCGAACTTGGGCATGCCCTGTTCCTCAGCTGCAGATCGCGGGGGATCTTGAGTCGACCTTGGGCTCGATGTCATCTTCGTTGGTTTGATTTTGTGACGTAATCTTCGTCATCAGAGGGTTTGCAATGGTCTTTGAACCGTGTTCGTTAGAATCGGAGTACCGTCATCGTCTTCGTTCCCCACGAACGGCGCCAAATGTGGTAGCATATTTGTGTACAATTAAATTAACGGAAACGGCGATGATAGATCTTCCAAGAACGAACACAACACGAACAATTTAGAGTGGAAAACCCTAGTGCCAAATAACACTTAAGGAAAAACCACTACCTCCTAGCTTCCTGCTAGAAGGATTTGAACGGTCTACTTCTCTTATTGATTTTCTCTTTTATTTACAACAATGACTCATACACAAAGCTCTCTCTAGAAGTTCTCAAAGGTTTGGAGCAAGGGAGCACAAAACCCTAAGCGTAGAAGAGAATGAGTTTAATTGGAAAGAGAAATAAGATAAAAGACTTGAGTACCTTTCTTTATGGAAACGCTTCTTTAAATGTGCAATATTATATTAAATAGGCTTTCACCTTATTTACTAATTAGCTCCATTAATTAAGTATTAAAGGAGATCACAAAATCCCTCTTCACTAATGGTTCTTAATGAACTTTTATCTATTATAGCAATTTAAGCATCATCAAGTGATAATAAAATAAATGTATTAATTTTACATCCACAAATGTCCCTCGGGTTCCTTAAGCATCAACCATGGTTAATGAAGTTTATCTTGATAATATTTCGTCCGAGCTGGGCTTAGATGTAGCCTTTTATTAGTTTGTGATCATCTAGTCCGCATGCATGGGCGCGTGGTCCCTTTCTCCTCCATGCTTATAACATGGGCTGCAGAAAGTGTCTCTAGCAGAGACTTTGAATAACATTTATGAGAGCAAGTAATACTAGATGCATTTGTAGACATGATTATAGATATACATGCACAACACATATGTGCAAAATAATGGATATTCTCGTTATATCGACTTCAGTGTTCTTGGTGTCATTAAGACAAGCATTATGTGGCCCTAAGACTGGTTGATGACTCTGTTATGATTCATATTTTGCCCTCGCGGCTTGTCACTCAATGCCTTTGGCGACTTATTGATGAGAGATTGGCCATGAGACTAGTTGACGATTCATTGCTCGTTGTCCATAAATCTTATTTGGCTTAATTGCTTTGATGCCGATTCTTGAGTGATGGCCCAAAGGCTATTTGCCTTCACAACTCATGTGGCAGTTCGCGTATGAGTGGCCCGAAGGCAAGTGGCTCGAAGGCTTATATAGTGATTCATGCCCGAGTGGCCCAAAGACTAGTGCAAAAGTCAGCAGCTTGTGCTTGTTGGACATCAGGCTAATACAAGTTTCAGCAGCTTGTGCTAGATGGCCATCAAGCTAAGATAAGTTGGGAACCATGCAGTTTGTGTTGGGTGGAAGCTAATATAAACTTATGCTCCTACAGCTTGTTCTAAGTGGACAATACGCTAATATAAACTCAGAATGTACCCTGCAACTTGTGTTGGGTGGTCATCAGGCTAATATCTTCAAATATCTCTCGAACTACAAGGTGAGCATCAATTGCAATTTAGAGTGGCCATTACAGCTAGTTAGCAATTTCTATTAGGTGGCGATTACGACTACTTGACCATTACGGCAATGTCGCCCTTACGGTTATGTAGTTATTTCAACTAGATACTCATTTTAAATAGGTGGCCATACGACTATGTGACCATTATGGCTCTTTGGCCAGTACAACAACAATGTAATCAGTACGGCTATTTAGCTTTATGCCAAGACTGTCTTACCATCTAAAGCAATGTGAAATGCAAAACCAAGGAAAATATTTATGGTTGATACTAATTTCAGTTTTATCCTTGTATTCTTTTTTTTTATGAGGAAAGAATTAGGCTAGCTTCATCGACGGGCTAGCCTTAGCCTAGAGCATCCTTACACGAAGTTCTGAAACGGATAAAAATTCAGACACATTAGATGAAAAGCTTAAAAAGACAATTTTATCAATAATATGGTTCACCACTCTAAAATAGTTATCCTTGTATTCTGCATGTGCGTAGTCGTAGCCTTTCGGGTGATCTCTTACTCTTTATATATTGAAGATACAAGGTAATAAAATGACAAAACCAAAGGTAAAAAAGGAGGGACAGTGTCATGTGGTGTGTGAATTGTGATGGATAATCAACTAACTTCAATCTCTTACGGCTCTCGAACATAGCCCAAAAGATCCCTCTCATGTGGTTTTTGACGAGATAAGCACCAACTTTTATATAGGACAAAAAATGGTTATAAAATTTCTCAAGGGCCTGGTCTCTGATCACGTTAAGGCATCTTTATTGGTGAGATCTTCATGGTTTTCATGGGGTCTTTTAACAAATTTTCAATTTATAAGTACTTCATGTTTTTGTGGTATTTTATTGGTGAGATTCAAGAGGGTTAATTTCATAGATTCGTATTAAATTATAATTATATTTTTTATATTAATTTATCAATAAACTCTTTATTATATTAAATTACTAATATACTCTTTATTATATATTAAATTACAAAATATAATCATATTATAGAAATTCATACATAAAATTTATTAAAGATATTTTAATTCAATTATTTTGCTATATATTTAATTTAAAATTAAGAACGAATATTAGAAATCAAAGAAAATGAACGACAAACATATATATATATTAAAAACAACAAACGAGCGATGCATAAATTTAAGAAAATATAAAACAATACGTTAAAACAACATAAACTAAAGCAAATGACCGAATTTAACGACAAACATCAAACGATACATGACTTAATAATTAAAAACAACACATAACAATGAAATAATCTAATTATCGTAAAATCGTCGTCAAATGTGTTCCTTCAAATCTTCCTTAAGCTGGTTACTTATAGTTATATCCCGAAGTCAATCTCATCGTGATTAGATTGTTCATAATCACCGGTCTATTGTTGGAGTATGTCCAATCCGGGTTATCCACCAATGCAGTCTATCCACTTACTCCTTCACCGAATTGTGTGATTTCGTATCCATGATGGGTGTAAGAATCTCGTTCATCTTCTACGATCATATTATGTAGAATGATGCAAGCACTCATTATCTTTCAAGCTTCACAAAATCCCAAGAGAGTGCTGGGTTACGAACTATTGCTAATCGATATTGCAACACTCCAAACGCCCTCTACACATCTTTATGAATAGACTCTTGGTGTTGGGCAAACAAATTGGCTTTATCACCTTGAGGAAGCCGAATTGATTGGACAAATGTCGCTTAAGACGGGTAGATACCATCAACGAGATAATATCCCATGTTGTATTCATTTCCATTAACCGTAAAATTCACGTTTGGAGCTCTGCCATGCAAAACTTCATCAAAAACATGAGATCGATCAAGAACATTAATATCATTAGACGTACCTAGTACCGCAAGAAATGCATGCCAAAACCATAGATCGTATGATGCAACAACCTCCAAAATGATTGTCGAATGACCATGATCTCCACGAGCATATTGACCTTTCTATGCAGTTGGACAATATTTCCACCCCAAATGCATACAATCGATGCTACCTAACATTCCAGGAAATCCACGAGACTCGCCCATGCTTAATAGGCATTGTATGTCTACCGCGGTGGAACGCCTGAGATACTCATCACCAAAAAGGTAATTATTCCATCAACAAATTGCTCCAAGCAATGCCTTACGGTTCCTTCGAAAAGACGAAGATACTCATTACAAGTATCAGCAGCAGTTTCATAAGCCAACATACGCATGGCACTACTACATTTTTGTAATGCAAATATACCAAGCCTACCTAATGCATCTAACCTTTGTTGAAAGTACTTCACTCCATTATCTAGTATTTCCACAATGCGCTTGAAAACTGCCTTGCACATTCTTAACCTACGTCGAAAGACATCATCTGGATAAGTGGGTTGATCATAGAAATAATCTTTGTAAATCTTCTCATAGCCTTGTTCCCTTCCTCTTTCAATATAGGTTCGATGACTTTGCCTTCGTGAACTTTCTGGCTGTGCATTGTTTCTGCGATGTTGAGCATGTTGTTGAAATGCATTACACGCAAGAATAGCTTCTTGTAAATTTATTTGGTACTCACCATCTTCAGAGCTATCACTAGAAAGGAAAGGATTTGAGTTTGAGGAGTTTGAGGATGAACTAGACATTTTTACATATTGAAGATTTTAAGAAATTTGAAAAGTGACTAAACCATTGTTTATCTTCACTTATATAGATCTCTGAAAATCGAGCAAATGCCAACCCATTAAAGCTATCACAAGCTATGTCCAAAAAATGAAAAAGCATGGTATATATCACATGATATGTTTGCACATGCAATAAATTGTTTTCTCTATATGATTTTAGACCACATGAATTGCTATCACATGCCAACCCATTAAAGCATCTTTATGCTTAGTCCAAAAAACAAAAAAGAATGGTATATTAGTATCACATGCTATGTTTATAGATGTAATAAATTGTTTTCTCTACATGATTTTAGACCACATGAATTGGTATCACATGCCAATCCATTAAAGCATATTTATGCTTAGTCTAAAAAACGAAAAAGCATGGCATCACATGCAATGTTTGCTGATTGCAATAAATTGCTTTCTCTGCATGCTTTTAGAGCATATGAATTACTTGTTATATTTGTAGATGAAATGACTTTGCAGAAGTTATCGCATGCAACACTCCAAAGAAGTTATCACATACATAAATGTGCATTACATTAAGTAAAGTGCATTACAAGATCGAAAGATGCATTACAAGATTGAAACATGCATTCGGAAATAAAAACATGCAAGACGAAAAAAAAACACTACAAAGACATCTTCCTCATGAGTACATGGATAATACTTAACCACAAAATTCTTGCATCAATGTTATCTTGAGAGCTTCTACCTGCGGTGGAAGATTAGTTTGCCCCATCAGATATTGGAGCATGTCCCACTTCCTATCTTGAGAGCTACTCGGAATGAGTCAAATGGGAGGCTCGCCTTGCTCTAGTTGTTTTCAAGTGTTCCAATAGGCTTGAACTCGCTCCCTAAATGAATCAAAAGTTTGATTAGTATTTATTACGGGGTCAATACTGGTGCTTAAGTACCCACTGATGAGGATCAAATCGTCAGCCGAACTCCAGGGGCATTTTATGGATTTAGGGGTGTTACCGGCATCACTACCACGAGTAGCACGACAACGACCACAACCACTTCACTGAGTTTGTCGGGTGACTCAAAAACATCTTGAAGTTGGGTAATAATACTTGGGATCTCCATTGATTGAGATGCCCATGCGGTTGTGTTTTGAGTTTGTGAGTTTTGAGAGAGGATTTCCGTATAATACTGCATATTATATGGATCTAATGACAAATCTTGAAAGTTATTTGGGAAGTCACCTATGTTTTGAGTCATGATGAGAGATTATAAGAGAGGAATGAGAGATTAGAAGAGATAAATGAGAGATTGAGAAGAGAGGAATGTGTGAGTTTTTCAATGACTACTACAGCTTACTTATAGGAAAATAAAAATTCATTTACACTTTGTTTTTCTATTTTGCTAAATCAATTGTCATTATCTATATCATGACATGCATGCAAAAGCTTAGAACTTTAACGATTTTTTCGCCTAGTAACCCCGAGGTATCGTTTAATTCGTGCGGTACACCAAAGGTTGGCATATTTCGCGTGGTAATCCTAAGGTTTTTATTTTTTTCACGAAATACCCAAATCGTTAAATACAAACGATTTCCATCTATTTTTTGATAAAATATAAACCCTAAACCCCTTAAACCTAAACCCTAAACCCCTAAACCTTAAACCCTAAAAATAAATTTAAACTATAAACTCTATACCCTACCTAAACCCCAAACCCTAAACCCTTAAACCATAAACCCTAAATCCCTAAACCTTATACCTAAACCCTAAATCCTATAAACTTATTTAGGGTTTAGGGTTTATTTTTTATTTTATTTTTTTACAAAATAAATGTTTGTATTTAAAGATTTGGGTATTTTGCGAAAAAAATGAAAACCCCAAGGTTACCAAGCGAAATATCAATAATTTAGTTAGTACATATTTATAATTTTAAACTATCCTAAAAAATAATATTATGGTTTATTTGGACTTAATTATATCAATATTTGTCAAAATTCATACATTAAATTTATAATGTTTCTTTACAATGTCATTTATACATAAAGAAACTAAATTGGTATATATTTTATTTAAAACCACCAAAAATAATAATAAAATGAGTTATTTTCACTTAATGAAACCCAAAATAGATAAAAAAAATCTATCTACCAAATATATCCAAAATGAATGTCTACAGATAGAGAAAAATGTAACTAAAATTATAGTTTTTTTAACATATATATTTTTTGAAAAATGATTATTTGAAAAAACAATATCGGACGACCAAGAATAAATCTTTGTCATCCGATCGAGCGCCGCGCGTCGCGCGTGCGCCAATCACCATGCGTGGCCCTCTCTTCTGCCAAAAGCTCAGCGGCTGCATTTGGTCCAGGGCCCAAAACGGCGTCGTTTTTCCTTCGTTTCAAGCAAAAAAAATTAATCTGTCAAACAACCCCTTATTCTAACTCCCATGGGACGGTCTCATCATTTACGCCTTATTTGGGACGAGGGACGGGGCTTTTACCCGACTTATGATTATTATATTTAAACAATTCTAAAAGCCCCTCGTTAAAAATGGCCTTAGACTAGCCATTTTCATTCGATATGTACGTTCCCATGTCATGTATCTGTTTTGTTAATAAAGTTAACAAATTTTGAAAACTTGTTTAATTTGTATGAACGGTGATCAAATAAGCTTTTATATGATTAGAAATTTAGAATAAAAAATTATATATTAAGTTTTTATACGAAAAAGGGAAAATAAATTAGAAATTTTATATAAATAGAATAAAAAATATATAAAGTATAATTAAGTAATGAATTTTTTAAATTTTATATAAATAATTGAAAAGATTATTTACATTATATTACATACTTTTTATAAAAAAATAAATATTATATATATTACCAATTTTACATCATGAATTGTATGTTACCGATTATATAAATTTATAAGTATTGAAAATTATAAGAGTATTATGATGTTAGTTTTAGTTATATAACTGTTAAAAAAAAGTATCTTCGATATGGAACAAACTTATATTTTGATATATGGCTTTATATAATAGTTTATTAATAAGTTAAAGGGAATGTAACTTTCCATTTTTTATCTTACATATACAGATTCTAAATAAGTTTAAATTAAATGAGTTTTCGTTTTTGACACTAATAAGTAGCTAATAAGCAAAGAATATAAATATTATATATTCTTTGATATGATTCTGTATGTATAATTAATGTAATCTATTTTATTTTAAAAGTAACTAGTATAATAAATAATATATCAAAATAAGGGAAGGACAACACTGTACAAGAATATTTAGATTTGCCTATGTGACATAACTCACATGTTGATACATAGGAGAGATAATTATGGTTTTATTATAAATATATATGTGCATATTTATGTAAATAGGGGGGATTCAAGTGAGAACCATTAATTAGGTGAGAACTCAGAACGCACCAGATATGTCCCCGCGTGCACATGTGTTTCCAATGAACACAAATGTTCACCACATTCGTTCGTAGATGTTCAGCACAATTTATACGCAATGTTCACCATTTTACAACTAAAAGATTCAGAATTCAATAGTATTTTTATGCTCGTGTTTGTGTTTTCTAAACTTTCAAATCTTATTAAAATGACCATTTAATGTTTATTGCATGTTTATTTGACACAAAATTGATAATCTTTAATATGAAATCAAGTATAAAGTAAGTAAAAAGATAAGTTTGTCTTGGATGTGCTTTGTGATCCATATATATGCCTAAACAAATGATACACATATAGGCATGAAAGTGATGAATATGCGTAAGAGTGATTAACATATAGGGAAAATGTGACGAATATGCATGCAAACGTGATGAACAAAGGCATAAAGGGTATGAACATTTGGGCATAAGAGTGGTGAATGTGTATGCACAAAAGTGATGAATATCTAAGACAAGTTCACAACGAAAAGTGATGAATGTATAGAAAAAATCGGTGAACATGCATGCATAGTAAAAGTGTTGAATATTTAGGTATTATAATAGTGAACATCTAGACATAAAAGTGGTAAACATCTATGGGCAAACGTGATGAACATCTAAGACATGTTCACGCGAAATGTGATAGACGTGTAAGAGAAATGCGATGAACATGAATGCATATAAAATGATGAACATCTATGTATAAAAGTGGTGAACATGTAAGGACAAAAATGATGAACATAGAAAATTTGTTCTCAACGAAAAGTGATGAACGTATAGGAGAAAATTGATAAACATGATGCATAAAAACTGATGATCATATAGGTACAAAAGTGGTGAACATTTGGACATGAAAGTGGTGAATATCTATGGACCAAAGTGATGAATATCGAAAATATGTTCACAACAAGGTGCACACGTTTTTTTCCCTCCAAAACAACGCGTACATTATGAAAAATATTCAACACGATCATTTTTTGCCCTTTTAATGAAAGTCTAAACGGCCCTCTATTTCTAAGCTCTAACGGCCCAAAATAGTTATCAAATCTCTACTAAATAATGGCTCTCATATGATTTATTTCCTATGTAAATATTTATGTATTTCAAAAGTCATGCAAATATACAATAAAAAGGTCATTATTTTTTTCCTATATATGCGTGCTTTCTAAAGTGCATAAACTTTTGCCTACATATGTATATAATTTATATTGTATGTGCATTGTTCCTATTACACATGGGAGAGGACGTTCTCAGGGACGGACGCGAGATTTTAGTCCAATGGGGGTTAAAATCCTGAAGAGCAAAATACAAACACTCACCAAATATCCTCAAGTGAAATTATTTTGTCCACTCGATACTATTGAGCTAAATGCAAAAGCTCAAAAGAGTAAATGGGAAAAATTCCTTACCCCGCCCAACTCGAACACATTAACGATATTCACAAACGTTTTAAATGTTCTTTCCATTTAAATTTCAAATATTTGAATGGGAGCAAAATCGATTAGGAAAGAGAATATTATCTTAATTTCTCTCTCCTGTAACAACCAAAATTAATTATTTTCTTATTAATAATATCCTTATTAGGTTAGATTTGGTGGTTAGGACTCTACCATATCTCTCCTATAACCCATTAATCCAATTATCCATCAACATCAATCCGACGCTCCAGATTAGTACTTTCGTTCTACCACAATTCCCGTTTTACCGGAGCGTGCCCCTATATATATATATATATTAAAATATAAAAGTATGCATGTTAGTCTTCTTTACAGTTATCCATTGCACTCTGAAATCCAATAATATCTATAAAGATATTTTCATTTGCAATCTCTTGCAATTTCTGCTTCAGAAGGTTAAACAATATACTTATTTATTTGTTATTGACATTGTTGTATGCTTAAGATTGTCTGGTAAGGTGGCCACTATCCTGTAATGTTTGAGGTGTTAATTGTGTAAATTCGACATGCCTGCCAATGATTCACATCTGACATTTTTAGACTATTTTCCAATTCGTTTCGACTTCTTAGTTCTCACTGAATTTCATATTTATTTGAGGTGGTGGTGTATGAAGGTATGATCCGAGAAAAAAGCCTTCTAACAAGGAAGAGGCGTGTCAGTTTCTTAAAGGTTTGCTCTGTTGATCTATGTGCGGATTTCTTTTGTTGATTGTACTGACTTTATATGAACTTACTTTTTTGGATAATGACAGATTATTCTTGTCATAGTCTTGCAACAGTGATATTTGTTCATGTGACGAATCTGAAGACGAGACTAAGAAAAGGAGATGGGATAGATAGAGTGAGAGAGGAAGAGAGAAGTGAGTGGAGTATGGGTTAAGAGTCTTTGTACTAATAAGATTTGTGTGGAATGATTGATGTTGAGCATTGAAGTGTGTTCGTGTGGGAGCTAAGAGTGGTGGGATGGGAGTGCAATTATGAAGCTTAGTATTATTAGCATTTCTCTTCTTTGGTTTTTTTTTTCTTTCACTTGAAAATCTCTGGATTGACAACACTCTGATTATATTTGCGAACTCTTAATTATAATGGTGGCATTTGAAAGCTCAATATCATTAGCACGGATGGGTTCTGCAATATCAATTCTTCATGTTTAGATATCTCTCTTTTTAGTGATGACAAATTTACAAATCATATAATTTGTTTATATTTTTGTGATAGTTGCACTGTGGTTTGCTAAAGTTTCTTCTTCATTACTGTTTTCTTCATTGTTTTTTTTTCTTGAAGGTATTGCAAATGTGAGTTTCCCTATAATTCAGACGACCTGATGGTGCAGTGTGAAGGATGCATGGATTGGTAAATATTCCCATCTGCTAATCAGAAAGGCACAATATTTATCTGCATAATGACGTGCTAATCTTCTATGATGTTCAGTTGGTGTAAAACATTTCTGTTAGAAAGTTGCTAGCAATATCAAGGTTGAAAATATTAGAGAGGAAGAAAGAGTATGCATGAAAGTATGGTATGGCCTATTCTACTTTGACCTTTCTCATTCTTAGGCCTCTCCTTCTGGTGTTGTGGAATTTTAAAGATGTACTAGCGGGATGGGGAAACTCTATATGTAAACTAGAACTATACTTGTATACTAGTGGTGTTTAGTGAGAAAGTAAGCCTTGACAAATTGACTGTTTAGCTTAATGTAAAATTTTTAACTTCCATACAATTAGCTTCAGCCTATAGTTTGTCTTTTAAGTTATATTCAATTTCCTTACAGTTAGCTATAGCTGACACTTTACAGGTTCTGAATTCGTGCTTTTTTTTCGTTTCCATTTTCTTGCTTTGTTTTAGGACATCCTTCATGTATTGTTATGACTATTTAGGAAGCAAAAAAGTTGGACAGCTTCATGTGCTTAGAGTGTTGTGATGAAGATGTGAAAAGATCCCCGCACAACTTTAATGTATCTCATTCTTAGTAAGGGAAACAAAACATGTCTTCCTTCTCTAATGTGCTTATTCAACTCCAATATTTTGTAAAAACAATGTTTCTCCAGCTTGAGCTGTAATTTGCGGATAAGTACTTTGATTAATGAGTGAAAAGATTGCATAAGAATTATATTTATAATGTAATATATGTCAAAAAGTCAAGGGTGATCTCCAATCTACAATCTTGCATTTGATTGTTGTTGCATTTCAACTGCTTTTTCAGGCTGGCTAGACTGATGGTAGGTTTATTTCCTTTTAAATCAGTAAAAAAATATGATTTCCATAGTGAATCAATAATACAACATGTGGATGATTGATTACATATGGCTTGCCTTATGTCTTGTGTATTAATGATTTTTCTCCTATAGCACCCTTGTTTGTCTGTGATTAAGAACAACACATAGCTGAAATGAGCAAGGGGATATGCATCATAAACTCAATGAGTGTTAACCTAAGAAAGACTTCTCTCCTTGGGCAATTAAGTTTTAGGAAATCTTGGGTTATTTTACATATATAAGCACTCGCAGATTGATGGCTATTCCAATCTAAGCGTTTTCATTCCTGCTGTAAAATATACGGTGCATATTTTTTCTTACATCAAGAATGCATATTGTAAACGTTTTAACAGTAAGATATACGGAGCATATGTTTTCTTACATCAGGAATGCACATAGTAAACGTATTTACAGTAAGAGATGTACGGGGCATATGTTTTCTTACAGTAGGAATGCACATAGTAAATATTTTTACAGTAAGATATATGGGGTGTATTTTTTCTTACATCAGGAATGCGCATAGTAAACGTTTTTACAGTAAGATTTACGAGCCGTATTTTTTCTTACATTAGGAATGCACATAGTAAATGTTTTTACAGTATGATATACGGGCATATATTTTCTTACAATTGGAATGCACATAGTACATGTTTTTACAATAAGATATACATGGTGTATTTTTCGTTACGGTATCAATCCTTGAGAATAAGTAAATGTCAAGATCTCTTATAAGAAGTATCAATTTAATATCATTAGAATATTATGTTTTATAATATAAATGTAATCTTAATGTTTGTTTTATCAAGGTTTCGAATAGAGTAACTAGATTGACTGATCCAAAACTCAAATAGTTTAATGACAAACAACAACAACAAAATTAATATTAAAAAATTTAAATTACTTTAACTCTTGTAAGCATAAAATCTAAAAAACGTTTGAACTCCCTTTTTACCTTTAGTAAAATGTAAAACCCACAACTCTTCACTTCTACTCTACTCGCAATCTCCCTACAATTATTTGACGCCGCTCCTAGCAACCAACATCTGAACTACTAACACCGGTGAGAGGGAAGTCGACGGCGGCGAAATACGGTAAGATTCACAAGCAAAATTTTCTCTTTCACATCTAGGTTATGTACGTTACATTGAATTCAAATTGAAGTATAAAATTTTCCCCATTTCAGACCTAGGTTTTCAAATTTTGTATTCTTCGCAAATGCTCGAAATTGAACTTGCTAGGAGGTCGTTAATTCAATTGAAATTGAGAAGAGAGAAATAGCATGTCTTAGGAGCAGATTCATGCTGAAATAATATCCCAGGTGTGAGAATGAAATTTTCTTATCATCTCAATAATATCCCAGGTTTGACCCTAGGAATTCAAAAACCCCAACTTCGTAACAAAGACATTTTTTTAACAAATTGTACAATATCAAATTTTAGTGGTGTATAAATGCATACATCCTTATCATAACTCTATTAAAAATAGCAACTTGACAGCACATTATGCATCTGTGTTAAAAAACTTAACTTGGTAACAATTACTACGACATATCAATACAAGCACCAATAACATAACTTATGTTAAACACTTATTTTTCGTTAAAATTTTAAATCATGTTTTGATAGGTGTAAACACGTATTTCAACGTGTCATAATTTGTATAAAACTATTATTTTTATAAATAATTACAACATATTTAAAAATATATATGCATATGAAATTTTATATACATATAAAATTTATATTAATTTTATTCTTATTAAAAAATAAAATTCAAGTCAACCCGTGCCTAAGGCACAGGGACACGCACACTAGTTTCTAACAAAGAGATTGACTCCCTTTATATTGTATTAGGGTGGATTGTGTAGGTTTAAATTAGTTTCTTGCTTTAATTATCGAATTCTTTTAAAACATGAATTTGTTTATATATTATTTACTTAAGTATATTTATTTGATTATACATGGTTAATTTTGCTAATTACGTTGCAATTATTTTAATTGGACTTGTTTCAATAAGATTGGCTATGACTATGAGTAGGAATTAAAAAAGATTCGTTGTTTGGAGTATGACTCTATATGAGGTATCAATTTCAAGTGTCGGGTCTTACGATTAATCCTACTCGAGTGAAAAAATAATTCACATAGATAATACATATCAGAGGTCTGAAATTTGGTTTCAGATCAAACTTAGATGAACGTACAGACGAAGAAGAAGAAGCAGTTGGAGAATGGCAGAGAACAAGAGCATTGTGTATGAAGATAATTCATTCTGTTATTCCATTATGTTGTACATATGATTATATGAAGGCTATGTATAGCTAATTAGCTTGTAATAAGCATGTACAGAAGGTTGTAACAACTTTTCAACCGACTCTTTACATAACTTTGACTTTACTAACAAATATACTTAGACTCACGTCCCCTCAAGTTAGATTGAGGAAAGAAGAGACCAAGCCTAACTTGGAAGTGAGAAAACGATGTTGGAGTTCACCTAGAGGCTTTGTTAGAATATTAGCAAGTTGCAAGAAGACTTGATGTGAGCAATGCTAAGGAAACCCTCTTGAATCTAGTCACGAACATAGTGATAAATCTAACTTGAGGTGCTTAGTCCTTTTATAGAAAACCGGATTTGCGACTATGTGTAAAATAGCATTGTCATCACAGAATAAGGGAATATGCAAAGGAATAGGAACATTAAATTATGATCGTAAGCTATTTTTAAAAAAAAAATGATAGTAAGCTATCCAACCATACTAACTCGCTGGCAGGTGGCAAGATGGTAAATAACATGAAAAATCATATATTATTATGAAGAGTAAAACTTTAAATTTATTAAGATAATATCGTGTAGATATTTAGTATTTCCATATATTATTTTAATATCTATTTTTTGAACAAGATAAGATTATTCCTGTAACCATAAATACCTTATTCAATGAAAGAAATTAACATAAGATTATTTTCCACAAATCTTTTCCCTTCTCTAAAATTATCATAGTATCAGCCTAACTCGATCCTAAACACAACCCTACGTCTCACCCTCGGCCGCCAGTTTTGTCGCATCGCCGCCGTCGCCATCTCCTCATCATCGCCGGTTTTTCGCACCGTCGTCGCTCTTCCTCGCCATGTTAGACACCACCAAGGAGGGTACGATCACTTTCTTGTCCCCCTACTATTTCTACCCGTCGAATCATCCGGGCCTCTCTATCTGCCCCGTGATCTTCAAGGGTGACAATTATGACGAATGGGTGATCGCTATGCGCAAAGCGAAAACATGGTTTTTTCGACGGCAGTATCAAACGGCCAGTCACTGATGCATATTCGCCTCCTACACTAGAGGATTTGTGTATGGTCAATTCGATGTTTAGTAGGTTGGATCGTGCAATCCTTCGATCTATCGCTCTGTTCCTCTATCACTTATTTAGACAACGTTAAGGAGTTATGGGACGACATCCGTCAATGTTTATGTGTTGGGAACGGACCACGAAAGTTCCATCTTCGCTCTGACATTGCACGTTGTCGTCAGTCTGGATCCAGTGTTATGGCCTACTACAACACTTTGAAGAAACTTTAGGACGAACTGCCCACTTATGTACCTTTGCGAAATTGTTCATGCGGGAAGTGTGACTGCCATCTAAACTCCTTCTGGGCACAAGTACACGAGGAGGAACGCGTACATCAGTTCTTGATGGGGCTCGATGATGCCTCTTTCGGGGCCTTCGGTCCAATATCATGGCTCAGGATCCACTTTTGCCCTTGAACCGTGTTTACGCCCTTGCTGTCCAAGAGAAGCGTCTAAAGACCGTTGTTACGTCTCGAGATTCCCCCTCCTCCAACACTATGGCTCTCACCGCTCGTCAGAATCGGCCATCTCCAGCATCTTCAGGCTCCTTTGGTGGGTCTGGTTCATCGTCTCAACGCAAAGATGCCACTTGTGACCATTGTGGTCGTAAAGGGCATGAGAAGAGTGGTTGCTTAAACTCATCGGTTATCCACACTAGCTGAAGGAACAATGGTTCGCTCGTGACGCCTCTCATGATGTTGCAGAAAACTCTCGCACGAAGCCAAAACAGCCCGTGCAAGCTGCAGCCAATGCAGCTTCGACCAATACCACACCTACCTCGCCAGCCGTGACATCTTCAGATTGAAACGCCTTATGTATGACTCTGTCCAATGATCAATGGACAGAAGTGATGAACATGTTCAATTCCATGCAATCTGGGTCTACGTCTTCTAGTATGCTCTCTCCTTGGATTTTGGATACCGGTGCCTCTTTTCACATGACAGGTGACTCGTCTCTATTACGAGACATTACAGATGTAGACTCAGTTTCTATCCAACTGTCGTACGGACGCATGTCCTCCTATACTAAGGAGGGCCGTCTGTATATAGGAAACATTTGTTTAACACATGTTCTCCTGGTTCCTCATTTAAGCTGCAATTTGTTATCACTTGCTCAGTTAGCTCGTGATCTGCGTTTTCTTGTACTCTTAACTGACAAATTTTGTGTTATTCAGGACATTAGTGATAGCAACATGCGTGGGAGACTTAATCAAAGGCCTCCAAGGAAGAGGCTCAAGCAAAGGGTAAAGTCTTGTGCAAGTTCGGAATTGTTACTGTCGATTTGGTTCTGGGAAGTCTTCGGTAAAACGGCCATAACTGTGGCTAGAAAATTGATCTCGTGATGATTCAAGATGTGTTGGAAAGCTGATTCAAAGATCTACAACTTCATAGTTTACATCGATTCAAGATTCCAACAAGAAGATAGTCAAAGTCAAGTTTTACTGAGAGCTGTGCATGTCTTCCGCGAC
Organism: Rheum nobile; assembly: GCA_027886185.1. Classification (NCBI taxonomy): domain Eukaryota; kingdom Viridiplantae; phylum Streptophyta; class Magnoliopsida; order Caryophyllales; family Polygonaceae; genus Rheum; species Rheum nobile. Next base: position 11,897,663 of record WOAB01000639.1, read on the forward strand.
CGCGGAAATGTTACTGACGTTCGACTCTTTACAGACACTTTTCCGCGATTGCGGAAGTATGTTATGCGACCGCGGAATTGACACGGCTTTTCCGTGATCACGGAAGTATTTCTCCGCGACCGCGGAAACAAGCCCGAGCGTTCGCTGTTTTGTCTTTATTTTCGAAAACTTATTATTATTTTATTCTTACTTTTTGTAGCTATTTAAACTTAGCAAACCCTAGTTTGTAACTAGATGTTGATTTGAGTAGTAAAGTTGAATACGCTCCTTCCTTGAATCCCAACATCAAACCCTTCGATCCCACGGATCAAACTATCCCGTAGCTCGTCGCTTCGAGCAAATCAAACACCGTCTCTTCAGTGTCTCGCGATCATCACTTTGATCTCTCCGTCATCTCTTTGACGAGTTTGAAAGTTATCTCTTTAGCCCTAGGAAAGCCATCACTTTGGCTACGGAAGAGAAGGATTCAACTACAAGCTTGAGGAATCAAAGATCCTGCGTTGCTAACGACACTTCAGGGGTTGTTCATATCAACTGGCATCAGAGCCTATCCAAGCTAAGTTTGTTCTTCTCTTTTATTGTGATTCCTTAAAAAATTTCCGCTTACAAGCCCATAATTTTTTTTCCCCACCACCACTCGCCGGAACCCCTTACCGTCGTGAACACCACCACACCACCACCACCGTTCCGCCACCACCACCCTTGTCCGCCACCCTCTCCCTCACGGCTGCAAAACCCTAATTATGTATTTACGTTAATTTATTCCTTGATATTATCTTATTTTGTATAGTGGTTAAGATCTCATGTAATCTCCTATATATACCATATTAATGGAAAGGCAACCCCAAGGGGATTTTCACAATCTGATAGAGAGAATTGTTGTAGAAACGGGTTAGCATAGGGGCAAATTACCATTTTTAATGTTGAAGCCATTTTTAGAAAGTGAAGGATCTTCAACAGTTCAATTTGTGCAATTTTGGGGATTAATTTAGTGAATGGCATCTTTCGAAATGATTTTTGTATTATCATTTTGCTCATCCACTATATTCATCTAATAAATCAAATTTATCCTTACGTTTCACTATAATTATCCATTTCACCTCACATGACTGTAAACGTAATACTATATATATCAACTTAGTTGATGTATCCGAAATATGAGGATTATATCTATATATATATTCATATTGTTAAGGGTAAAAATTCATATATCCAAATAAATTAGTGAAACAGGACAAATGAGTTGGAAAATGGTGAAGTTAATTAAGAAGACAATGGGGTAGTGGGCTTACTTATACTTAAGATGGAAAATGGGCCTACATGGAGGATGAGTTCGGGAATGAAATGGACCACCAATTAAACTGCTACCGAGTCCCAAGTAGTTAGAACAAGTCAAATGGAATGTGAGTTGTTTAGCTTTTTTTTTCTTTTTGTCCACCACACCGTGTCCCAACCCACATGGATCGGAAACTAATCCCTACTTGTGGTGCTGGTCCAAGGTAATCTGTAAATGCGGTAAATCGAATATGGAGTTCCTGTTATCCATATTCCCGCTACATAGATAACGCTAGACAACAAAGCCAACCCATTGGGTTAAGGTTTTACTTCTCTTACAAGCATCCCAAAATGAGCTTCCGTAAAGTTTACTCGGTTCTATTAAAGGATAGTCCTGAAACAGATTCTGAAAACAACATACAAGGTACTTTTGAGGATCCAACAAGAAATGATAATGATACAGATATGCAAATATGCAATGACAATAGTGTATATTGTTGGAACAATATTTTAGCAACAAGCAGCATCCAGATTTTTCCCATCACCAGCAGATCCCTTTTTTTTTCTTCCTTTTTTATTATCTGATATCACATTTAACTCCACCTAATAACACTAATTTTCTACAAAGCACGTGATAAAACAGTGCTGGCTACAACATACACACACCACATCAGAATGAGCCCCTGTAATCCTGTCTATAGCAGCTCCAAGGTTTCACATGGCATAGACAAACTCCCCGCTGCTGTCGACGTCAATCTCGGAGTCAGACAAGTCATCCATCATGTCATCATCCATGTCCAAGCTGTCTGTTATGAACTGGTCAAGGCGCCGGGTGCCAGCTGGAGGGATGGTCGCCTCCGAGATGATCTGCATGATCTCGTCTATGCTCTGCACCGGCTGGTCCGGTTCTTCGAACTGGTTCCCCATCGTGTTCTCGTCCATAAGGTCTGCTGGCAGGTTCTTCAAGAACCACTCGTGTTTCTTGATCTCCGGGATGGTAATCCTCTGTTATATATAGAAAATAAGAATTCGGAAACTTAGAATAGAAAAGCAACAAGCTGTCATCAAAGGGAAAATGCAGCCAAGTTTCAGCTCTTAAAATAGCTCTTAAAATCAGTATTCTGCAAATACTAACTTTTAGCCAATTAGGGAAGGCATTTTAGAAAGCCAGACAAATGCATTACTAAAGCATGAAGTGTCAACGCAACTACAAGGAAGTACTTACTTCTACACTCAAACCTACATGAGAACAATCAGGGTTTTCAGCTAAGATAGGTATTGTATAGATACTACATTTAGCCAATTATAGACAGACTTGGTAGGGCCCAAATTATCAAGCTGAAAGTTCGTCTGCTATAAATCACCAAAAGATATCAGTATAAACAGCAAGGGAGAAAATTAAAAGAAAATTATCTATTCCAACGATCAATTACGGTCCTGAAATGGATGGACACGAGAAGGTCTTCAGTTAACAGAGAAGAAACAAACACTTACAGCAGCAGGGTCGACAACGAAGATCCTGGAAATCAGGTGTTGACACTCTTGAGATATGTTGATATTCTCGGGAATGGTATACTGGACAGTTAATATTCTCTGCAATTAAAGAGAAATGACCCTCAACCAAAAAACAAGATTAGGGGAGGAGATTGATAGTTGAATATAGTATGAAAAATGTTACATGTATCATCTTCCTGAAGTCCTTTGGTTCAATTGGGTCCTCAAACGGATATCCTCCTACCAACATGACATACAAGGTCACACCACACGACCACACATCTGCAATCTGTAAATTTCAGGCAGAGAGTTAATTTAACACAAACAAAAACGTCCCCACAAATCAAAATGCAGTGATGAAAACCATCATCAATTGCCAAAAACCCACCAAAACCATCATCAATTGCCAAAAACCCACCAAACACGTCAAACACACAGGAACATATATTACATTAGCCACCCAAGAGCCATTGAAGAATGCACACGGGCAAATGCATTAGGTCATCATCAGACATGTCCTGAAGACTAGTGCAGTTGATTAACAATTCAAAAGTCCTGGACAGCTTCTCCAAAAAATAATCTATTGACCAGTCACAAGGATGTCTCCTATCCCATTGAACAAGGATTTTTCTATTAGAAACATACAAAGATGCGAGACAAAGTAAAAAGGTGGCAGCAAATAAACTTCAGAGAATTGACACAACAGAATTTGCTGCTAGCCTGCTATATTCAATTGCAATTACAAGAATGTAACTCATGGGTTAGGAGAGCATACAAGCTTACTCTCATCATTTCGCATAATTGGTAGTAAATAGAGTTTGTGACATCTCTGGTAGATCAATATATTAATCCTGAGAAGAGCTGACTACAGAATACATGAGAGCATCTAAGAGTCATCCTCATAGAAGCAGATGCATATGCCAAAGTGACAAAGAAATTCAGTACCTAAACTCTTATCATACAATTTACTGCATGTGAGAACTCTTACAACAAGTGATGAAATCTTGGAACTTGACAAATCACACATAGACAACATTACCTTGCCATCGTACTCTTTCTTCAGTAGAACTTCAGGGGCAATATATGCAGGAGTTCCCACAGTTGATTTTGGTTGTGAATGGTATACTGATGACTGAAACAAGAACAATAACTTTATATTATGCACTAGATATATGCTAGAATATCCTACTTGAAGACAAGGGCATATGTGAGCACTTCTTCCAAATCTAGTGAAACATTAAAAGATTTTACATGGATGTACTCAAAGACCAAACCTTAGAGTACCCAAAGTCACAGATCTTCAACCGAGGAGCAGGACTTCCATCAAGCAAAGTATTTTCCAGCTTCAAGTCCCGATGGCATACTTGCTTCACCAATAAAATTACAATGCAATTATGCAAATCAATCCATATGCCAACTATAAACCAAGAACTAGCATGCAAGGGAAGCATCATCGAACAGAAAGTACAAGACATCGCTAGTTTCCATACCATCGCATGGCAGTAACTTACGCCTGATATAAGTTGTTGAAAAAAGAAGCGTGCCTGTATAAAAAATAAATGTAAGAGACCAACAGAATTTTATATTTGAAATTAGGACTAACCTAAAATTAAGAGGGGAAAGCGAGAGAATGACAGGGAAAGTATATGTAAACCTCATCCTCACTAAATCGGCCTGCATTGCAGATACGCTCAAAGAGCTCTCCCCCAGACGCATACTCCATTACAATAGCCAGATGGGTCGGCGTTAAAATCACCTAGTGCAAGTTACACACCATCAATTTACATCTCCATTAAAGCCCAAAAGAATGGAAGGGGCATCTGGAGCATACCTCTTTAAATCTAACAATATTGGGATGCCTCAGCGACCTATGATTGATGATCTCTCTTTGAACATTCTCATCTATCTGTAGTTGGAAAAAGGAATCAAGAAAGAAATCAAGCTCATAAGCCTTCGTGATCCTCATAAGTCCCAACCAAACAAAAAAGTATAAAAACTATTGGTTATTAGCAAGAAACTCTTCAAACAAAGAAACAATCAGGTTTTGAAACCACACACTATCTTGAGTTACCTTCCAAGTTTGGCTGCAAGTAACTAACTTCTGAAAGCAAGAGATGATTGATATCGTGCACAATCAAGTACAACATACAAATGAAGATGAACTGCTCCACAAAACAGAACACATGAAAATCATCTTCTTTGCTAGCTCACTAAAGAAAGAAAATTAAAAAAAAATTAATGTGAATTAACCCAAACAAGTTCGAACCAGAAACAAGAGCAGCATAATCTACACTGAAATCAAATTTTTAGTCAGAAAAAATAGTCTTTCACCAAATCACAACCTCAATTGTAAGACACAATATAAATACAAAAGAAGAAACAACCTTATTTCCAAAACCAAACCAACCAACAAAAACCCTAAAACAGTTCCCGAAAAACAAACTACCTAAACAGAAAAACGGTGCTAAATTTGGAAACAAACAACACGTGCTATAAATGTCACAAAACAACAACTTCATTTTAAAAGGCTCTGCTCATACCACAACACACGAAATCGAAATAGCAACCAAGAGTAAGCTGCACCTATTTTCCCCCAAATAGTCCCTTAAAACATGAAAAAGGGAAAATAGCCTCCAAGTTTGCAACCAATGGATCAATCAAGCAACTAATACCAAATCAAACTCGACAAGTCAAGAAGCGTCCAACCTTATCCCCTCGCTCGATGTACTTGACGGCGACGAGCTCGTTGGTGATTTTATCCCTCAGCAACCGAGCAACACCGAAATTTCCGGAGCCGATGTCACGAACGAAGTCGTATCGGTCGCTATCGTGCATGATCGGCATATCCATCGCCGGCACCGTCCGATTCATCATCGGATCCATCGGGATGAAGGATTTATCTTTCTTTTTCGTTCCTGCTCCTCCGAACCTCTCCCAGTGGCATCTACAGGCCCCCGAAACGACGTCGCAGCATCAACCTCAGAGGCGGCGAAGCAGCGAGAGATCAGCGAAGCTGGCGATCCGCTAAATCGAAGGTCAAAGGTACGTCAGCGGAAAGAAATCGGCGGTGGAGAAGGGGGAAGACGAAACGACGCAGTTTAAGGTGAGGTAATTTGTAGAGGTCGGTTGAGAGAGAAATTGGGGGATATTTGCTTTTGTGATGATCGGCGACGGGTTAATATCTTCTACTCCTCTGAGAAAGGTAGTTGGGTTTTACAGGCTGGGGGCGGTGGCTTGTGGGGACAGATAAGGGAGATCGGGGAACTGCGGCACGACGTCGTTTTGGGTTTTGGTTGCTGTGTAGGCGACAAGACTGGACTGGAGGTGCTGAGCTGATTTTTTTTTTGGAAATTATTGTTGGTGTCCATGATTTTAGGATTATTTATATTAGTTTTTTATGATTAAGTTTTTTTCGGTTGATGTCTCTAAAGTTTGGATTTGTTTGTTTTCTAATCAATTTTTTTCATGTTTGTACTATTTCAGTTTAAATTGATCAAATTCAAGTTCACCATTGTGTTCATCGTCCTCAAATTAATAAGATTTGAATCCTAAAATATCAAAATTCATATACGAACCACGTCGATTTGAATTCCAAAGCAACAACCTGAATCTGACCTTAAGAATTTAAATCGGAATGATTCGAGTATGAATTTGATTGTTTTAGGAGTCGAATCCTATTAAGTTGATGTTAATAAACATAATGATAAGCTTCGATTTGATCAATTCAAATCGAAATGATACGGATATGAAAAATTTCGATTACAAAGCGAACAAACCCAAACCTTAGTGTCACCAACCGAAAAAAAATTAACCGTGAAACACTAACAGAAATAACCCTAAACTCTGATATACCAAGAATTTTCCTTTTTTTATAAACTTTTTCCTGTTTGAAGGGGTTTAATAAGTATTCTTAGTTCTTACCTTAAGAATGGGCCCCACCCAACCCCCGCAGTCTTTTGTCCTTTATTCTGCTTGGTAAATGGTACTCCCTCTGTCCCGTAATATAACCCCCATTTGAAAATGGGCACATTTATTAAGAAGAAAATTTACAGAGAAATACAAGTACAGTTGCTCAGTAAGTACAAAAAATTTGCAGGGAAATTTGTTGACAAATGGGGACAGATAAACCCTAAACCTGCAAATCCATGGTTGATAATTTTCAACCAATAGAAACACAGGATTAGAGTCACACAGATTGCCAAGATCCAGTCTAAACATTACAAATTCCTGCAAAGCCAGCCATTTACATCACTGCAACTCTAAAGTACTCCAAAAAACACCATTGAATCTCTGTTCAAGCATTTAACATCATTTCATCTCTGAAAATTGCATTTAACAGCATCACTGCCTGCTCCAGAATGTCTTCAGAATTTAATCTTAATATTCCAGCTCTGTTTCCACATGATGATGTAGACCAGCTACATGATTTTCTGACTGATGATGAAGACATGGAAGAAGACGAAGTTCTGTTTGATCTCAACCAGTCAGTTGGGAACATGGAAGAAAATGAAGTTATCTTTGATCTCAACCAGCCAGTTGGGAACATGGAAGAAGATGGGGTTCTCTTTGATCTCAACCAGCCATATAGGGACATGGAACAAGATGAAGTTCTATTTGACCTAAACCAAGAACCAGAAACAGAGGCAACAATTCATGCAGAAACAGAGCATCATAGTGAAGCAATAAGTCATCATCAGACAAACAGAAGCAGGCTCAGCACATTACAGAGAATGAACATTTTGGTGTGGCTTGTAGAGAGATCAGTAAATGGAAAGCTTCAATATGGTGCAATAAATGCTGCAGCATCACAATTTAATGTATCAAGATGGTGCATACAAAGAATATGGAGCATAAGCAAGAGACAGAGGAATGCAAACCAAATGTACAATCTCACACCAAAATATCACAACTCAGGTAGACAGAGAGTTCAGGTATCAATTGAGTCTATTACAAATCTGAATATGGGGGATAGATCATGCATAAGAGATTTAGCAGGCAACCTTAACATATCAAAGAGTACAGCTCATAGACTGATCAAGAGGGGACAAATCAAGCCACACACAAATTCACTCCATCCATGATTGAATGACAACAACAAAGTGACAAGACTGGATTGGGTGCTAAGGCTACTACAAGGTGATACAGCAGAAACAAAGAGAGAATACATTCCAATGTATGACTTTGTTCATTTGGATGAGAAATGGTTTTATTTGAGCAAGAAGTCACACAGGGTCTATCTAGCACAACATGAGAAAGGCAAATACAGAGCAGCTAGTTCAAGCAAGTTCATTCCAAAAGTAATGTTCACTGCTGCAGTAGCAAGACCAAGGTTCAATTCAGAAGGGCAATGTACCTTTGATGGAAAAATTGGTATTTTTCCATTCACATACACAGAGCCAGCAAAGAGATCATCAAAAAACAGAAGAAAGGGGACATTGGTGACCAAGCTAGTTGAATCAGTAAACAAGAAGGTGACAATGAGCATGTTAATCAACCAAATAGTTCCAGCAATCAAGGCAAAGTGGCCACAAGATGGACATCACAAGGTGATATTTATACAACAGGACAATGCAAAAGCTCATATAACTCAAGCAGATGCAGAATGGCAGCAGGTATATCAAGAGGAAGGATTTACATTTATTTTGACTCAACAACCACCTAATAGCCCTGATTTAAACATTTTAGATCTAGGGTTTTTTAGGAGCATTCAATCACTGATGCACAAAAAGATGCCTAAGGATGTTGATCATATGTTAGATGCAGTTCATGAAGCATTTTATGAACTAGACTCTAAAACATTAAGTAATGTGTGGATGACATTACAATATGTTATGAATGAAATACTCAAAAGAAAAGGGGGCAATGATTATGATGTTCCACATAATAATAAAAAGAGATTGGAAGCTCAAGGAATTATGCCAAGAGAAGTTCATGCACCAATGTGGGCAGTTATGGAAGCATGGGGCATTGTTCATGGGGGTGCACAAGGAATGCAAGCAGAAGCAGGTCCATCAAATACACAGCAACACAGAGAAGAAGAAACTCAAGAAGAAGAACAGGATATTATTATCTAGACTAGCCTGGTATTTTGCACATCAATACATTTTGTAAGTAAGCATGCAAGAACATAGTTTTCATTTGCACATGGTTGATATTTTGTAGTCATGCAGGAACATAAAAGAAGTAAAAGTCAAACAATTTCAGTTGTATCTTTTTAAAAACCTAGGAAACATTTAACAATTTAATCTCAGATGTCCCCAATCATCACATACACAAGCCCACTAAGAATACCATAAGCCTCATTCAGTTATATCAACCGGTTTCTCATGGGACATTAATGCAGTGAATTACATGAAGTTGCATCTCATTTTAAGAAGACTTCATCCTTGATTATAGACTTATAATCTCAGTTGTCCCCAATCATCACTGACACAACTACATTTTCAATGCACTAACATACACACAGAGCCGCATTCAGTTAATATAAACTGGTTTCTTATGGCAACAACAAAGTGAGCATGCATCTCATTATTCAAAGACTTCATCATTGATTATCAATACACAACATAACAACAACAGAAACCACATTCAGGTAATAACAAGAAACCAGGTAATAACAAGAGCATTTTCAGAACATACATTTTATCAATACACAGCATAACAACAACAACAGAAATCACAACTTAATGTGTAGATCATACATTTTCAAAACATAACAAGTTGCTCAGTATTTTCAGAACATAACAACAACAGAAACCAAGTAATAACAAGAGCATTTTCAGAACATACATTTTCAGAACATCACAACATTTTGGTGTGCAGATCAAGTACAAGTTGCTCAGTATTCAAAGACTTCATCATTGTTTATCAATACACAGCATAACAACAACAACAGAAATCAGGTACTAACAAGATCATTTGCAGATCAATGAACAAGACATAACATCAGATAACCATTTGCAGACATGTATACATTTTCACAACACATCAGATCAATGATCATGCAGAACATTTCATCATAAAGAGGACATTACAGAGAATGAGCATGCAATCAAACTAATTTGTTGATACACAACAACAGATCAATGAACAACAGCAAATAAGTTGATACACAACAACAGAGTATAAGCAAATAATGCCTTCAACAGCAGCAAATAAGTTGATACACAACAACAGATCAATGAGCATGCGGGGATCAAATTTGTAATCCATCTAATTGAACAACAGAGTATAAATCAACAACATGCACTGAAATTGAACATGCAAGCAGGCTCAGTTGTCCCTAGAATCCCGAAATTTAACATGCAATCAACAATACACAACAATAGAGAATGAACATGCAATCAAATCAACAGCAAAAGAGGAATCAAATTGAACATGCAATAAACAAAGGACAGAGTTTAGAAGTCAACCATCGGTTTCATCATCAGAGATTATAATAATCTCAACCTTTGCAGGGATTTTTTTTCTGGAGGGTCCTGCTTCTTTCTCCGGGGACTTGGAGATCTGATCTATAACTTCTTCATTCACCTTGGCCTCAGGTTTCCAGGAGCACTCAACAGTATCTTCAGAGTAATAGGGGCTGAAGTTGTGAACTCCTTGGCACTGGTTTCCCCATTCACACTTAGGGTATTGAGAGCAGTAAGAAGAATATTTCTTCTTCTTCTTCTGCTTCGGGGCCGCCTTGGCATCATCAGAGCTCGTCCAATGGAAGCTCATCTCTGGATTCTCAGAAAGCAGATCTAGAGGACAGGATATGATGTTCCAGAAACCCTAACCCAGAGATGAGATCCAGAAACCCTAACCCAGAGATGATGAGATCCAGAAACCCTAACCCAGAGATAATGAAGAAGAGGAGACGAGATCCAGAAACCCTAACCCAGAAAGCAAGATCCATAGATGATGAAGAAGAGGGGACGAGATCCAGAAACCCTAACCCAGAAAGCAAGATCCAGATATGATGAAGAAGAGGGGACGAGATCCAGAAACACTAACCCAGAAAGCAAGATCCAGATATGATGAAGAAGAGGGGACGAGATCCAGAAACCCTAACACACAAAGCAAGATCCAGAAACCCTGAAGAAGAGGGGACGAGATCCAGAAACCCTAACCCACAAAGCAAGATCCAGAGATGATGAAGAAGAGGAAACATGATCGAGATTTCGATTTCCAGAAACCAAGATCCAGTGAATCGAGCGGCGTTTTTGGATTAGGGTTTGAGTGTGAGCAAGGAGTGTGTGAGAGAGTCGGAGAGAGAGAGATTAGGTTTGAGTGTGTGAGAGAGAGAGAGAGAACAGAGTCTGAGAGATTAGGTTTAGGGTTTAGAAGAGAGAGAGCAGAGAGGAATATAAGTGTGTGAGAGAGTCGGAGAACGAGAGAGAGAGCAATAGAGGGTTCGAGAGAGTGAGAAATGATGGTGTGAGAGAGAGAGAGAGAGAGAGAGAGAGAGAGAGAGAGAGAGAGAGAGAGGTATGAGAGAGAAATTTATGGGGGATTGTAAAAGTAAATGTGGGTAGTTAAAATGAGAATAAAATAAAATTAATGATTGAGTCGAAAAGGAAACGGGACAAATATTTTGGGACGCTTAAAATGGATAATGAGGCTTATATTATGGGACGGAGGGAGTAGTTTTTTTTTTTAGAGCGGTAAATGGTAGCTAAAAAAGGTAAATATGTAAAATTCCCTCCATTTTTTTAAGAATCAATTTTTTAGGAAAAAATGGACATATTTAATCCAGTTAAAACAATTTTAATAAGAATCTAACTTGTGGTAAAACCTATGTCAAAATTTGTGGTTACTGTATGTGTTAATCGTACATTCATGCAAATAATTTATTATGTGGGATCCAACAATAAGGTCTTATTCAATGTTTATATCCTCAAGGTGGATGTACTAATATTCACAATTTTTATAGTTATGAGAATAAATTAACCTGAATTTGTTAAAGTGGTACAAATACCATCTTAAGCTAACCTGGAAAGGATTATTCTAAAAAGCCTTTCTAGATATTATATAATAAGTTATCGCTGTAATATGTCAATATCACGTTCATAAATAAAACAAAGGTGATGTTATATACACTCCACTTTTTTTTTTTAAACTGCAAACAGGTACACAAATGTAATGCGTACCAGTAAAATCATGTATAAGTACGCAACACGTACATGTACATGATTTTAAAAAAAGGCCGATAAATTGTGCAGTCGATTTTTTTTAGCCGCGCACTTCCTTCTGGGCGACTCTACATGCCGTCCAGAATACCCTTTCAAAAACCCGGTTTGCACATAGGCAGTACCTAATGCCGCCCATGCAAACCGGTTTTTTATGAACCCGATTTGGACCTGGGCGGCATTATGGGCCGCCCAGTTTTATTGGTTTTTATAGAATCCGGTTTTATAATTTAATTTATTTATTTATTAAAAAAAATATGGTTTTCTGAAAACCGGGTTAAACCTCGGCGGGACTGTAAGCCGCCGAGTGTAAACCCTAAATTGTGGGCGGCTCAACAGGCCGCCGAAAGTGGAATTTGAAATTAAAATGTGGGCGGCTTAGTAGGCCGCCCAGACCCTAAACCGCCAAAAAATTCAAAATGTCGCCGTTATATAAGGCCGCCCAGGGTCGTCTTCTCCGATGCGATTTCCAGCGTTCACAAAAATGGAGCCGGGCGACGAATATTCAGTGGACGATCTATTTGCGTTTTTGGACGAGCAAGAGGCGTTGGAGGCGGCGGCGGGAGTGCTAGGCGGAGACGGCGGCGATTCGACGGCCGATTCGACGTTGGCGGCGGCGGCGGGAGTGCTAGGCGGAGACGGCGGCGATTCGACGGCCGATTCGACGTTGGCGGCGGCGGCGGGAGTGCTAGACGGAGACGGCGGCGATTCGACGGCCGATTCGACGTTGGCGGCGGCGGCCAATCTCTGTGTGACGGGGGGAAGCAGCGACGATTCTGGGCCGCTTGCGGAGCCGCCCACTATGGGGGAATCTGGGCTGCCTGCGGAGCCGCCCACTATGGTGGAATCTGGGCCGCCTGCGGAGCCGCCCAGGACCGAGGGCGAGGAGGGCGATATCGCGGCGGAGAATGCCTTCGACGTCGCGTGCGCGGTTGGTCAGGAGGCCATTTCAGACTTGGGTGAAATTCCAGTTCGCGAAAAGCGAAAATATGAACGGAGGACAACTGAAAAGGTATGGTGTTTTTTAAATTTGTAATCGTTAAATCTAATTTATTTAATTAAATTGTTTATGCACTTGTAGATTTATATACTTGGATTTTAGATTATTAAATCATTATCTTATAAAAAATAGTATAGGTAATATTCTCAATTATACTGTTAAAAATAGTATAGGTAATATGCTCAATTATACTGTTAAATAATATTTAATATATCATTGTAATGAAAATTGTAATATATTATTTTGTTTGTATGAAAATAATATTGGGACATATGTAAATAGGTTATAGTGGGTAAAATGAATATAGTTATATTTGTAAATTTGGTTTTTATTGTATTTAATCATTATAAAAAATAGTATAGGTAAATTGCGACAATTATACTGTAATATTAAATATGTTATTGTAATGAAAATTTTAATATATTGATTTTGTTTGTAAGAAAACAATTTTCTATATTTTTAATGCAAAAATAGGAAGTGTTGTGTAAGATCGCACGGTCCGATCGAGATAGTCGCCCTACTACTGCATCTGCTCGCAAGAGGAGGGTTGACGGTGTATCGCAGGGCCATGTCTTTTGGAGGTAGGCCTTTAATATAGTTAACTTATAATTTAGATTATTAATATACATTATTGAATTGTTTATAACTAGTGGTTGTCTTTCTCTGTACGCAGGTTTGGATTTGGACGTACTTTGTATACTTCTCGGGCAACCCTAACCTCAAGGAAGGTACGGACGATGACATACGATGCGCTGGACGATACTGCATTGGCCGGACACCTCTCCGGTCGCTCCGTGACCAGTCACGCTACAGACGAATTCTGGACGAGTATAGGCCAGAGGATGTACGTATTCTTTTTCAATTTTAATTTACAGTAAGAAAGAGTAATGAATTAATTTATGGTCCATCGTGTTTTGTTAATTGCAGATACGGTGGATGCCGTACGAGGGTCTTGATTTTCGAGGTCGTCACAAGTCCTCCACTTATCGAGGGACTATTCGTTTTCTCGGTGTAGAGGAGGCCTACATGCCAGATTGGCTTACACGCCAGTTCGGTTATCGACAGAGCAGGCCGATGGATATCATATAGCCTCTGGTTGCAGTGCGTCCTCTTAATTTCAGGGGGACGAGGCGATACCAGTTGCACTTTGACCCGCGTTGGCACATGTGGGACCAGCGTGAGCATCATCTTTGCCCCCACATCTTGGCGAGTCCTCCTGCGACGATGGCTTGGGATGTCCACGACGCGTACCTGGACTGGTATCTACAGGTGTCGCATCCTTATGTGAGTCCGCATGCGCCAGTCCAGCCTCGTATCAGTAGAGGACCACCTCCGGCTATCAACTTGCAAAGGGTATGTTTTTTCCCCATTTTATTCTTTTAAATTATTTTATGAAAGTCTATGTTTTTAAAATGTTTGTTTTCATTTGCAGCGTCATGCGATGAGCCAGGCCTATCTTCAAGAGCTTATGTCTGGAGGAGGTTGTTTAGGGTGTAGGGAGCACTTTCAGCATTTGCATGACATCCTTTTCAGTGACGTCATTCCTGTAGCTCCACCGCTTGTACGGGCTTCACAGATGCCTTCCCATGCATATAGTGCAGACGCTACTATATTTGAGAGAGCCGAATCATCTAGGATGGCGGAAGAGCGTGCAACAGCTCAGCAGGCATCGTCTCAGCCAACCTCTTATGTTCCTCCAGTATGGGCACCGGGCGTGGGTTCGGGTGTAGGTGTGTCCTTAGCTAGTGCTTCCACTCCACATCTAGATGACTCATCTGATAGTGAGACGGAGAGTTCGTAGTATGACTTTTGACTTTTGTGTTTGTACGTTTTTGGGGATTGAAATTCCAGTAAATTAAGTATGACTTTTGGCTTTATTGGTTTCGTATTTAGATATTTGTTCCGTCGTTTCTAATTTGTTCCGTCGTTTCTAGTTTTAGTTCTTTGCTTATTGGTTTGTTGGATTTCGTGCGTTATTTCTAAAAAACACATGTATATTCTTAAATTACATACACATACTAAAAACACGTACAAATTCTAAAAACACATATACATTCACCGATGGCTTAAATTACATACACATACTAAAAAAACGTATAAATTCTAAAAACACATATACATTCACTGATGGCTTACACACTTACAAAAAATACATACACACTGGAACAAATGACATACACAACTCTTGCACTATACATATACATTCACTCAAGAGCCCAGGATGAACCTCCTAGGACCACGGCGTTCATGCTGATATGCTCCTTCTCCTAGCTGCGTCACAAAAACACTTGAAATCCTACAAATACTGAAATATGGAGATCCCATGTTTTTCTGTGCTGCAGCCAGGAAAAAAGAGCAGATCAGCATGTACGCCATGGCCCAAGGAGGTTCGTCCTAGGACTCTTGACTTGGTCAAGAGGGACACAAACAACCGCCTTTTCCACCTTCACTAGTGAGCTTAAACCGAACTGTCTTGTATTCATTGTAGACTCACGTCATGTTGTGGTCATTTTTAACAGTGCGTTAAGATGGATGCGATTGCCTTGTGGACATTATCCTCTTGACCGAGTCAAGAGTCCTAGGACGAACCTCCTTGGGCCATGTCGTTCATGCTGATCTGCTCTCTTTTTCTTGCTGCATCACAGAAAAACTTGAAATCCTACAAATACCGAAATTTGAAGATCCCATGTTTTTTTGTGCTGCTGCGAGGAAAAAAGAGCAGATCAGCATGCACGACATTGCCGAAGGAGGTTCGTCCTAGGACTCTTGACTCGGTCAGAGGATAATGACCACAAGGCAATCGCATCCATCTTAACGCACTGTTGGAAATGACCACAACATGACGTGAGTCTACAATGAATACAAGACAGTTCGGTTTAAGCTCACAAGTGAAGGTGGAAAAGGCGGTTGACTGTGTTCCTCCGGGACCGAAGTTCTGAAAATGCTAGACGACGAAACCCACGATATTGAATTCTTGTATCTGAAATAAAATATTAGTTAATTAGATTCCAACAAATACTACAACCTAATAGCGTAAATAATCAATAAAATACATATATTTATTTTTCTTACCGCGATCAAACACATCCCTTCCTCTTGGATGTGGAAGCTTGCCTCTTTGGGTGAGACAAGCTTGGTAGAAAGGGGACCCCGTATGGCCTATTTATAGGCATCTTGGGCGGCACGCTGTACAGCCCATGGGCTGCACACTGTGCCGCCCATGGGCTATACAGAGTACCGCCCAGAGTTGTGGGGATGAAATGATATGGGCGGCTCAACACGCCGCCCATGCTAATACAATATTTTTTGTGTTATAATAGTGATATTCAACATATGACAAAATTATTGGTTGTTTTTAGTATTAATTAATGACCCAAAACAATACAGAACGTTATATAACCGTACATTCATATTCTTCGCTGGATGAATACCATCAGAGTTCTTGCTTTCGCAACTAGCCATCTTATCGGCTAGTTGCGTTTGAAGAAATTAGGATAGTCTCTGGTAAAAGTTCGCGGCATATCGTATCTCTGCTTTGATAAAATGGCTTGCTCCCTACAAAGTTTGATAGTACGTAAAGAACATTATACAAAAGATACGACATCAAGGCAGTATACGATGTACATCATTATATAGTTTGCGGTTATACCTACGCATCTTATCCAGATCTTGTAAAAGTTTTTGATTTTGCTTAATAAGATCTTGTTTCTCCTTAACAAGATCTTGTTTTTCCCACCACTGTTGTCGAATAACCGCGTGTGCCCTATCCTCGTACATAGGATCAATATACTTCCTGTATAAACACTGCTTCCTCGGGCATCCCCAATACCTCCTTTCGTAGTTCCACTGCAAATCCCAAGTACAGACAACGGGTTTCAAATTACACTCGCATAGTTGATGTGGGGGGTTTGTTGATGATTCAGAAGAAGATGCCATTATTTGTTGTAGTGTTTGGTTTCCTACGAATGTAATGAATCTATCAACAAAAGTTCTCCTTATATAGTAAAAAAGCTATCTAGGCGGCTCATAGTGCCGCCCAAAGGGTCCAGAATTTCACAAGTACCCTACTGGGCGGCACACAGTGCCGCCCAGTACCCTCATAGGCTGCTCTGTGTGCCGCCCAGTGAACCCTCATGGGCTGCTCTGTGGGCCGCCCACAACGGTCCTATTTTAGCCTATAAATACGGCCCCAAAACCCCTCGAAATACACACAATTTCCACTCCTCACAAACTTTTCTTCGGTTCTATTTAAGGTAATGGCGCCTTTGGTTCTCGAAGTTTACGAAAATGGGTGAATCACCTATAATCGAATGATACGCCAACGAAGTGGGATGGACATGTTTTTCCATGGATACGAAGGTGGCGAGGTCCGCACGTTGCGGATGGGGGATCTCGAGCCTGGAGAGGGGGGGTTGTCATTAGGTTTCTTGTACTTGGCGTTATTTTCCCATCTCGAGCCTGGAGACGGGGTTCCCCCTGGTCGGATTTTTTACTTTCCAGCAGGCGTGGATCCTCCACGACTCTGTGAGGTGGTACACGAGGATCAGATAGCTAAAATTATGGCTCTTTACAGACCTGGTGTTCTAGTTCCCATTTACACAGAGTCTGCACACCCGAGACACCATATCCCCGGTCTTTTAGAAGATCCGGAATCTGTGGTGGACAACGGCAGCTATGATGATGGCGGGGAGGCCGATTCGGACGAGGATTAGATAGCTTTTTTATGTTTCATGTTAAACTAGTGTACGCTTTAATGTTTTCGTGAACGTGTTTTTGTTAATGATTAGTAATATTGTTGTCTCGTATAGCATTTTCCCGATTTTTTTCAATTCTCAAAAACAAATGATTAAAAACACAATATACGATCAATCTCAATCAAACTTTCACACAAAAGGAAATACAATATCATATATAAAGTCGATTACAATCCAAAAAACCTAGGTAAGTATGTCAGGTCGCCCATGATATGCTCGCTCCTCTACATAATTCTTGAACCTATCCTTGAAGCGCTCATGACTATCCCATCCATCAACACTTGGATTCTTGTAAATGCGCCACTGTATTGGAGGCGGTGGAATGGGACAATGGTCATTAACAAGCCAAATCTATACACGTAAACAATAAAATTACTAAAAAAATTATGAAAGAATAAGTAAATACGAGAGAGTAGGACTCCACGTACCGGTACGTAATGGTCTCTCCTGCCTACATGTGCTATCGCATAAACCTTTGTCGGAGGCTCGGCACCCGGGGGGCCCACAATGGAAGACATGTGTGTGGTCCGAACCATGATAAGACAACAACAGCCACTTGGTGTTCCGTTGCAAACGCCAACCCAGTATAGGCATTATACACCAGAAGTTTGTCGTGCACGGTGAGGGAATATAATTCAATTTCTTAACAAATTCTTCCAACGTCAACGCTTCCTCCGCAAGCATCGCTATGTAGTTCGCTCCATGTGCCTGGACGTGCTTCGAAAGCCCTAACCGGACATCAATGTACTCGTCTTCTTGGCGACACAGCAAAACGGCAAGAGAACGGAACCCACAATGACCATCACCTTTGACATTTTGAACTCCAGAAATGTAGGCGAGCATGAAATGATCAATATTCTCGTGCCCCCAGTTGAAGCCGAGATACTTGACCGGCTTGTTTGAACCCGACTTGGACTTGGTTGAAGCAGATTTCGGCTTTGCAGGTTTAGTGGCACTCCCCTTTGCTATTGAAACTCCACTGTGAGGTCGTCCGCTAGAAGGGCATCCTTTCGATCCCGGGGATCCAACGGACGATTTCACATTGGTCGTCTCTTTCTCTGCAGGCTCATCCTCCTCATCCACTCCCAGCTCCTCATCCTCCATCTTCATCTTCTGCTTCTCCTTCTTCATGTTTGCATCCACATGCTCGTCCCAACACATTTTCCTCTTCGTACCGGTCTTTCTCGCATTCATCCTAGGCCTCTCCTTCTTGGTCTCACCACGTGGCGGGTCTTGAATATCGCACGATGTAGGGTCCTTTGACTCACGCCACTTTTCCGCCATCTTCTTCAAATCAAATCCCTCAACTGTCCCACATAAGTACTCTTCAACGAAGTCATCCACCGTGACATTGTCCGCTGTCAGTGAAACACCATCATCGACATCAAGATCCTTAGCATCCACCCCTTCCCATCGGATCTGCTTCCAGAAAATATCAACCTCTTCAGGCACTAACGGATAACCCATCTCCACATAGACCTTAATTGTGTGTGGGCAAGGCAGCCCCAGTGTGGACCTCCACCAAAAATCAGCACATTTGTTCCCAATTTTCCCCTCCTTTGCTAACACAGCTTGGGCATACAACATCCTCAGGCATTTTTCAGAGCACTTTTCAAGGATGCGCTTGAAGAACACCTTAACCCACTCAGGGCCTTTCACTATCTCCATGGGAAAGGCAGTGCAGTTCTTGGTCATCTCATATCGGATCTTCCGATGCTGATCAACAAACATGTTGTCGATGTGATGTACAAGTGTGTCGAACCCTCCGACGGATGTCTCAATCATGTCCTTAAGCATAGAGTGCTGACCCTCAACCCTGAAAATAATATATTCGGATACAATTAACTAAATAAATTTTATAACTCAATTTGATTGCAAATGTTTGTATGAAAGTTACCTGTTTGATGTTCTTGTGGCAAAATGGAGAACATCATCACACCATGCCGCAACCAGCTTCTTCTTATGCTCATTAAACCAAGTTTGCTCCATATATCGCACCAAGCCTTCACTCCATATCCCCTTAAAGTGAGCAAGCCGCTCTCTGTACTCCTCCTTTGTGTGAGACCTCATCACCCGACGAACACTTCCCGAGAATTTCTTCTCGTCAATCTTCATCGTCTTAGCATATGCCTTCACATTACGGTCTACATGGACCTGACACAAGTGATGACGAACCTTCGGAAACACCAGTTTGGCAGCCTTGATCAGTCCTAGCTCTCGATCAGACATGATGCATACGGGATTTTTCTCCCCGTACAACCACTTCAATCGTCTCAGCGCCCATGCATAGTGGTTTGTCGTCTCCCTTTCCATGAACACAAGAGCAATGCAATATGTGTAGTTGGTGCAAGTAAACCCAACAATCTGGAACAGAGGCATACCGTACCTATAAATGCAACAACAACAAAATTTAAAACCCGCAGAAAATACCATTATCTACACATAATACAAAAAAGACTAAGGTTTACCTGTTGGTTTTGTAGGTCGAATCCATAATGACGACATTAGGAAACATGCACAACAAATGTCGAGCGTCTGGATGAGAAATAAACAAGCACGCCAAAACCTCCTTCCCATCTTCCCTCATCTTAGTAGCAGTGTCCAACAAATAGCCTTTCTCATTCAAAAATCCCAATGACCATTGTGTCACATTCAGATTGCCCAGGGATTTCAACCTCTCCTTAGCCCTAACAATGTACACCTGATTCCTCGAACTCGTTGCACTCGAATATTCATTCCTAAGCTATGTAGAAATAACCTTGGGTCTTGCACCCGCCGCAGTATCAATCATCACTTTCCTACGCTGCTCCTTCGTAAGTCGGGTAGCAAATGCATGGCCGGTCAAGGTGGTAGAAAGCATATGGTTATGGGATCCACTAACAACGGATAAGGTCCACCCATGATCTCTAATAACATTTCCTTCCCTAAAAGTACCATGCAGCAAAAAGGGACAACCCTTCTTTTTTGACCTAGTTTTATTCACTCGTATCGGGCTGACCTTTATACCATCGACTAACACATTCTTCTTGCCGGACCTAGGTAACTCGGATCTCTCACAGTGAAGTATAATTTTTTTAGGATTTGATGATTTAGTAGTGATCACCATAAAAAGACTAAAACCTACCCTTTGCACCCAATCTCTCAATCCTTCCTTACTAGGAAATATCTCAGTAGTAGTAAAATAGGATGAGAAGTCGATAGCTATAAATCCATCATCACTAGAATCACCCTATTTATATACAAAAATTACCACATTAGAGACTAATTAATAATTAAATTTCTAAAAACTAATATCAACAAATTAAATATTATTTCAAAACAGTTTAACATTTCAAAGACTAAGTACATTTAAGATCTAATTATTTTATACAGTAAAAATTACAATATTACATACCTTGAAGTACTCGGGAGAAATTGGTGCCTGCAAATCACCCTCATCATCTACAGATGTGTTAGCGCTCGAAGAGGACTCCGACAATCCCCTCCAACCAGAACCGCTTGACGACGACATTTATTATGAAAATGAGTTTCTAGATTTGGATACAATACAATACCACCATCCCTAATTTATATAGCCGGCTACACCTGTACTTGGCGGCCCTACGTGCAGCCCACATCGACCGTTGGGAGTGAAACGTATACTCACTGGGCGGCACCACGTGCCGTCCATGAACCCTGGGCAGCAGGACGTGCCGCCTATGAACCCTGTCCCCCCAAAAAACCCGGTTCACTGACCCAGTTTCTTGGGCGGCATTTCGTGCCGCCCATAACCCCGGTTTCAATGAACCGGTTTTTAAAAACACATTTTTATTTATTTAAAAAAAAATCCCTAAACTGAACCCATCATGGGCGGCTCGTAGAGCCGCCCATGGAACTCGGGTTTTCTCGGCGGCATGTCGAGCCGCCCATGGGGAAGTGCGCGGCTAAAAAAAAGCGACTGCGCGGTTTTACGCTGTAAAAAAAACAAAACAAAAAAAGGAGTACGCAAAATGAATGCGTACCAAGTTTTTTTTTTAAATAATTTGTAACGGGTATGCGTTTGAAACGCATACCCGACATTTAATTTAAAAAAGAAGAAATTGTACAATATTCATTTTTTTTTAAATTAAGTACGCGGACCGATAGCGTACCCATTAGGTATACCTGGCTGCGTACCTCTTCTTCTTCCTTCCTCTTTCTTTTCTTCCTCCTGTCGTCGATTTTCTGGTTAGCAATCGCCGTCTGTCAACTCCGGTCTCTGTTCTTCTTTCTTCCGCATTCTTCCTTCCTCAAATTTCTAACCCTAAAAACACTCCCACTCCTTAGATTTCCCATGAAATTCGGCGATAACTTCCCCTCCCTTGTTCCGCCGGCGACGACGGGGGCGGTGGCGATGATGATGGTGCGGTTGACGATTGGGGCGGTGGGAAGGCGCGGCGCCGGCGACAGATCTTGGCAGCAACATGGAGGCGGTTCACGGTGGCGGCAGTCAGGCTGGCGGTGACGGCGCTCCGATTGGCGGCGACGGCGCAGCCTTGGACCCCCTCGTCATCGTGAATCGGAGGGCGCGTGGAAGGCGGCCCGCTGGCGCTCGGGGTGGACTAAACGGAGGTCGCGGACGCGGCGATACGTCGTGGGGTGTTTTTGAGGTACGTAATTTCGATTTAATTTTTTAGTAAATACTAAATTATTTATGTATTGGTTAAAATTTGAATTTGTATTAATTTAGTAATATTTATGAATGTAAAATTGTTACATTTTAATGTATGTGAAGTTTTTTCCTAAAATTGTATGAATGTCAAATTCAATATAATCATGTGGATTTCGTTACAAAATTTAGTTAAATACCGAATTAGTAATTTATTAGTAAAATTTATATTTTGTTATGCATGAAGATTTCGTTAATGTAGTTATGTTTATGATTGTGCAACTTAGATATGTTTATGATTTTAAAGTTTTATCATGTTTAATATTGTGATATTTATGATTATCAAATTGTTACATTTGGTCATATTTATTAGGTCAAATCATCTTGTCATAATTATAATTGTCAAAAACATAATAAATAATTGTAAACTTAGGAAAAAGAGTGAATTATGAAATAACAAGTTTAAAATAAACAAAGTGTATAGTAATGAATACTACTAAATAAAGAAAGAATATTAAATAAGTATCATAGAAAATAAGAATTAACAATAAAAAACAAATATTTAATACATATTAGAGAAATAATTAGAGAAAATAAAATCAATTGAATAAGAAATAATTATTAAACAACGCCCCTAAAAGAATTATAAAATGCAAATAAATAAATATTAATTGAGAATAAGAGATGATTAATGAGAAAGTAGTTAATTAAGAATATATATTAAACATTAAATAAATATTAGGATTAATTAAGAAGAATGATTAAAGAATGAAAGAAAATATAAATATGAAATAAATAATGAAAAATATAAATACTAATTAAAATAATTATGAATATCAGGATGTGACACGCCTAGCTAGTGATACACATCGGGCTGATAGAGAGCACACTCGCTGTGTAGCGGAGCGGGGTGTTACTGCATCCGCTCATCGTAGGTTGAATGTTGATCGTCTGAGGTCTAAAGATATGATTGATGAGATCCATCAGTTGCCATCCGACGCTCCCATCTCCGACGACCCTGTGCCAATGGATTTCGATTTTCAGCAGCCGGAGTTGCATTTCGGGTTCGATGAGATTCATCAGTTGTCATCTCACATTTCTGCCGCATGATGGTCCGCGAGATGGGCCCCTTATCCAGCGGCCACCACTTGTTGATATCGCAAATATACGTCTCTGCTATTTATTCTTTTATTCCATTTTCTTATTCTTTTACTAATTAACTAACCAAAAAATCCTTCTTCTATTTGCAGCGGAACCAAATCACACACGGAATGATCGGATCACGTCTAGATGCAAACGAGATCACTGATTCAGATAGAGATTTCCCCGTCAGTGTCCTCCTGGTCTTTGTTGGAGAGGATTAGCTGGTACTGGAGTGATCATAGCGATTTTCTCAAATGTTTCCGGGTTCCATATACGAGCGTGGCAAGGGCAGCGGACGTGCACGGGATGCCCCTGAGGATGGGAGCAAACAGCCATCGCCTGACGATGGAAGCGGTGTACCATGATATGCATTATGTTTTTATTTAAAAGTTTAGGGGATATTAGATTGTACTTTCCGAATATTTTTATATGAATTCTCTCTCTCTCTCTCTCTCTCTCTCTCTCTCTCTCTCTCTCTCTCTCTCTCTCTCTCTCTCTCTCTCTCTCTCTCTCTCTCTCTCTCTCTCTCTCTGGTTTAGATAAAACACTTCATAAAATTAGCCTAGAGTAGAAACATTCATAAAATATTAATGTCAATATAACATTCTCAACTTGTAAGTTTTACATCAAATTCAAAAAGTCTATAAACTCAACTACACCATGGAAAATATTGTACGTCCTGTCTACGCATGATATCCTCGCCATTGTTCAATCCTCGACTCATAGAGTGGTCTCAACCTTCAACACTCAGGTGTTTGAATTCTCGCCATGCTCTTGGAGGGGGCGGTAGTGGAGCACTATCACTGAGCCACACATGCAATAAGATAAACATACACAATTAACAAGTAAGGGGAATTGTATGCTCAAACATAATTCCATAGCAATTATGATATAAAAAGTACGTATGGATATGAAGTGGTCACGGGCCCCAACTAAAGCTATTGTCATGATCTTCGTTGGAGGTTCAGTGTTGCCATCAGTCGTCGTCATCGGTAAACATAGGCACGGGCCATACCATGAAAGTAATACAAGGGCCACATGAAATTTAGTGGCAAACGCTAAATCAACCATGGGCATCTCCATCCAGTATTTTTTTTGGGGGGGGGGGGGGGGGGGCATGGAATACCAATGTAGTTCACATGTTGGATGAGGTCATCAATCTTGGTCTCCACGGGATCTACTCTATCGTATATAGCCTTGTTTTCCACAAGTTCTGATGCCACCTCCATGCAAACTTTGTACTACTCCGTCTCCTCCCATCCCAATAACAAAGCTAGGCTCCGATAACCACAATGTCCATTTGCGCATACGTCCTTAGCTCGGGTAATGTAGGGAAATATGAAGTAGTCCACATTCTCAACTCCAAATCTCACCCCCTTGTGGATCATGTCTATCTTCAGAATTGATGAAATTTCTTCTGTATTTGGATCGCTCTCGGTCGAATCTTTCTTCTTGCCACGTCCTCAAGAACTACTAGATGGCCGCAGGGGCTTCTTCTCCAAATCGACAACCTCAATGTCGGGAACTGTTGGATGATCGCGAGGACTTCTTTGCCAAATCCACATTCTCGTACTCAGCCGTCCTGTTCTCAACCAAGCTCGGATCCCTCTTCGTGGAGAACTTTGTGCCCGTTGACCCCTTTGGCCTTCCTTTTGGAGCAACGGCTGTTGGCTCCTTTAACAAAGATTTATGCGGATTCTTCAAATCATTGTACAACTTTGACATCTGGTACACCCAGTCTTTATCCAATTGACGTTTATGTAATTTAGCACCCATCTCCTCTAAATTCACTTCATGAACGGAAAAGGGTACATCATCATCTACCTCCGCATGGAATACCAATATAGTTCACATGTTGGATGAGGTCATCAATCTTGGTCTCCACGGGATCTACTCTATCGTATATAGCCTTGTTTTCCACAAGTTATGCTGCCACCTCCATGCAAATTTTGTACTACTCGGTCTCCTCCCATCCCAATAACAAAGCTAGGCTCCGATAACCACAATGTCCATTTGCGCATATGTCCTTAGCTCGGGTAATGTAGGGAAATATGAAGTAGTCCACATTCTCAACTCCAAATCTCACCCCCTTGTGGATCATGTCTATCTTCAGAATTGATGAAATTTCTTCTGTATCTGGATCGCTCTCGGTCGAATCTTTCTTCTTGCCACGTCCTCAAGAACTACTAGATGGCCGCAGGGGCTTCTTCTCCAAATCGACAACCTCAATGTCGGGAACTGTTGGATGATCGCGGGGACTTCTTTGCCAAATCCACATTCTCGTACTCAGCCGTCCTGTTCTCAACCAAGCTCGGATCCCTCTTCGTGGAGAACTTTATGCCCGTTGACCCCTTTAGCCTTCCTTTTGGAGCAACGACTGTTGGCTCCTTTAACAAAGATTTATGCGGATTCTTCAAATCATTGTACAACTTTGACATCTGGTACACCCAGTCTTTATCCAATTGACGTTTATGTAATTTAGCACCCATCTCCTTTAAATTCACTTCATGAACGGAAAAGGGTACATCATCATCTACCTCCACATGTTCGTCGGTAATGCCTTCCCACTCCACTTGCTTCCAAAAGTTGTGTATTTTATTCGGCATAATCGGAGTCTCAGTAAGCATGGCATTTGCAATTTTGTGGATGCATGGAAGCCCAAAGTAGTTTCTCCATCAATGATCATCGCAATATCTCGTGAGAAATCCATCCTCTATGGCATAATACATATCCAACAATAACTTGAAGCACTTCTCCGTCACTATGTAGTGTATTTGGGAATATATTGCTTGTACATGGGTTGGCAGACCAAACACCTCTCTCAGAACTTTACAATGTGACATCTCCATTGTTTCCCTAATATGTTCTGCTTGAGTACGTCTCCATGGCATGGTCGATCCTCACGACCAATGCATTGAAACCGTACCGAGAAGATTCCAAAACGTCTTTCAAACATTTGTGAACACCCTCAACCCTAGTAAAAAAACAAACCATCATAAAGTAACATGTGCGTATAATGTTAACCGTAATGATGAGGGTTAAATTTACCTATTTGTGGTTCTAGCGAAGAAATGAAAATGAACATCAGTCCAGGCTCTAACTATATTCTTCTTGTAAGGATTGAGCCACGTCTTCTCCACGTAGGACACAAGGCCGTTGTTCCATTTATCCCTCAACACTTGGAGTCTCATTTCGTATATTTCCTCTGTACTGGACATAAATAAACCCCTGCTAGCAAAATCACCGGCTCTCTTATTGTCCTTCATGACGGTGAGAGCATAAGACTCGATGTTGTGTTTAACATGCACCCAACATTGAAGGTGTTTCATAGTATTCTCTAAAATTTCACCAATTGCGTTGATGAGAGCGATATCTCGATCGGTCACAATGGCCGTTGGATATACTCCCATTGAATTATACAACTTCAACAACTTTTTCATCACAAATTGGTAATGATCTGTGTCCTCCGCCTTAGTAAATTGAAAGACAATGTTGAACATCTTGCTAGTGGATGAAAAACCAACAATCTCCATCAAAGACATGTTATACCTGTCAATATATAAAAAATTAATATGATAACAAAAACAACATAAATGTTTACATAAATAATTTCAATAAATACGAACTTGTTAGTCTTGTATGTGTTGTCGATAACAACTACGTAAGGGAACATCTTCATCAAGTGCACTGACTGTGGATGTGCAAATAATAGGAGATCCACTTCATTGGTTGTAACAACATGAGTCTTCTCCTGGGATGACACTTCTACGGCCTCGGGTCTTACATTGGTAACCACCTCCCTCCGAGTATACACTCTGTACCCCTTAGATTTCAAGTACTTTAACGTCCATTGGGTCACAGATAATTCCCCACGATCGTCGTATTGAATCTTCTATCGAAAATTGTTTATTTGTTTGGTGGATGTCACATTTCCGGGGTACAGAGTGTGCATCTCAGAAATAATGTTTCTTGGCGCCATAATCATAGCAATCCACCTCTTAACAAGACCTTCCTGCTCTTCAGTCATTCGACCCATATATGCATGCCCGAGTAAACTAGTTGGAAGGATATGGTTATGGTGTCCATCAACGACAAAAAGCTTCCATCTTTCTATCACTATTTCAAAAGTTATTTTCAAACGAACCCTAACCAACTGAAATGGGCAATTACTTTTCTTTGTGTTGGTTCTCTTTCCCTCAATATTTCTAGGTCAATACTTACCGAAATTCTCACAAGTTAGGTTCACCCTTTGGGGTTTTGAGCTTCTAATGACTATAACCATCATGAAATTCTTACCCCTCTCTTTAGCCCAGTTAATCAGTTCTTCTCGACTATCCCACTCATGGTCTACGAAAAAGTATTCGGAAAAATCTCTCATGGGTACCTATTTACAACTGTTCTAATTTAATATATATTCAAAACGTAATTTAATATCTATTCAAAACAAAATGTGCTACATATATCATTCATACAAATAAACTACATACATTATTTAATGTAATATTTAAATACACTTATGCATTTAATGTAATATTCAAATAAATTACATGATATCATATAAAATGTCTTTATTATATTATAATTTCAAAATTTATTTAATAATATCATATTGAACTAAAGACAATATCTATTCAAAACAAAATGTGCTACATATATCATTCATACAAATAACTACATACATTATTTAATGTAATATTTAAATACACTTATACATTTAATGTAATTTTCAAATAAACTACATGATATCATATAAAATGTCTTTATTACTATTCTAATTTCAAAATTTATTTAATAATATTTTCCGTATTTAAAAACACTTGATATCATATAATATGTCTTTACTACTACTCTAATTTCAGATTTTCTTTAACAATATTTTTCGTATTAAACCCTCTTTATGGTTACTTGTCAACCATAATTGCATACTGCATCAGATCTTCCTTGTGGGTTCAACCCTTACTTTCTTACTATACATCTGTTTAGTAGGTCTGTTAGGACATTTACTTTGACTAGGCCATTCAACGATATTTGCACTGCATATTTCGGCCACGTCACACGACCATAACTTCCCCGTCTCTTTGATCATGCATAGGATGTGCGACAATCGTTGGTTCCTCCACGTTCTGAGCAGTTTGTGGAATGGGGTTTCCCTGGGCTTGCTGGTTCGCATGCCTGATCATCTCCGTGATAGCTTGCATCACAATCTGTCTTATGGCTTCAACAACGGCATTGTCGAAAATGATTGGAGCCACATGAGTATTTTGCACTCCTTCCCCTCCAGCTTGAGGGTTAACTTGAGGTTGTACCTTCATTGCTGGGTTGTTGTGGGACCCAGACCCAGCTTCATCCTTCTGGTTTGCAGTACTACCAATTTGGACCTGAGAAGCATTGCTCAGTCCAGCTTCATGTCGGGCGGTGTTTCTAGTGTTCACCATCTGTTGCATTTAAGTTTATTAGAGAAATACCATTCAAAATCAAATTGCTAGTATCAAATACTTGTAGTGCAATAATCAAAACAATCATCTAATAAACTTATTCTTTTATTATGGAAGAAACACATTACACTACACGTGGAAAATAAAACATGAGGAGACTATTGCTCCATTATTTGTTCATAGAAAAGAAAACAACACTAAAACAAAAGCCACTAAGGCACTACAAATCACTGCTTCTTCAAGGGGTCACAAGACAGATCTATGTACCCTTGGCCCATCCTCCTCTTCTTCGGAGGCCTCATGTCCTCAGACTTACTTGAGGAAATATGTGGTGTCGGGTCCCTCGGTACCTCAATAGGCACAGGTGGGTGGCAGAACGTGTCCATGAATCCTGGTTCGAACGCAGAAGCCACCAGACGTCTCTCAGGGTTGGGGTCCAACAACTTCATGGCATGCTCCATGTTTCGTAGCAACCACTGATGTCGTGCCACAAGCCGTTGAAATGTCCATGCTAGACTGTTGTTCTCTGCCTACAAGTCAGCAAACGACTCCTTCCAGGCCCCCATGTGCTCAACTAGCACTGGTTCGTTCACCTGGACCTGTTGTGGCACAGTACTACCGGATGCCATGAGTGCCTCCCAAGGTCAAGCCATTGCCCTTGTCCGCTCGGTCTCCTCCTCGATCTGGTGGATGGCCTCAGCAATGGATGCCAACCCAAACAACCCTAGAGTAGGCGGGCTTCCCGAGACTAGAAGAGGAACGTACCCAGGAGTGGGCTCCACATCAACCGGAGGCTCAATCAGGTCGTACTCTTCCCACTCAGCATTGGGAAAGCCTTGCACCACATAAGTTGTCGGTGACATCGGGGTGTAATCTGGTGCCATAGTGCCCGACATTGGCTCGAACCCGTACATCTCCTCCCCGTCCTCGGGCTCGGGATACTCACATGGATCCTCCTCCTCGTCCTCCTGCTCGGGATCCTCACTTGGATCGTCCTCTTCGTCTGACGAGACCTCAATGATTGGGGGCGACATACATTGCACCTCTATGAAGCCCTCGTACTGGGGATCCTCCCTCGGATTATCTTTCTCGTCTGAGGAGATGTCTATAATGGAAGGTGGCCTAGACAACACCTCCTCCCTACTCTCGTAGTCAGGATCCTCACTCGGATCCTCCTCCTCGGTGGTCTCAGCTACCACCAAATAGTCAACCTCCTCCAGTGGGGCAAAGTCAGCTACCGAGCCCTCTAGCTCGACCACCTCAACCGACTCAGACTCAAATTTGATCGACGAAACCATTGTCTGAAAAGAGACAAGGAAAGGTGAGAAAAATACAAATAGAAATTGTACTTTCTGAAAAGTGACAAGGAAAGGTTAGAAAGAATACAAATAGAAATTTATTTTAACCCAAAATTAAATTATATATAATTTAACTTAGGCTAAAATAAGCTTAAGTTATTATTCTTGTAAATTTAACCATACTTAAATCTTTAACAAAAATTTGTTAAACTTAATTTAATATTCTAGGTCAAATTTAATAGATTTTATTTAAATTAAGACTTAACATAATGCTTAAAATAATTTAAATAAATTTATAAATTACAATTTGTAACAACTTGTAACAAGATTCCTTTATAACAACTTGGAATAATGAAATAATCACCAAAATTCCTTTATTTAGAAATAAAGTTGGGAAATTACACAAATACCCCTACTAAAAATGAGGGTTATTACACGCGTAACATAGCAGTACAAGGGGAAAAATTGGAAAAAAATCAAAATTTGGCCATCTGAGTTCTGTGCGTTAAATCTTAACGCATAACAAAGCTGGGCTTTAATGGACCGGGCTTTGCACAAGCCTAGTCCATTTAAGTTGTGCGTTAACAATTAACGCACAAGCTGTGCACTATAAGTCGCGCATAACTTCTTCTTCTTCTCCTCCCATCTCTGTGTCGTTTTCTACCCCGATAAACCCTAAAAATTCCGATGCGATTTCCGACGATTACGAAACCCTGAAACCCGAAATAGGATACAGATCCATCTTCTTCTCACCTGGGCGAGCATTCTGGTGGTGGTTCTGGCGGTGGTGGTTCCGACGGCGGTGTTCCAGCGGCAGGAGGGGTGGTTGGCGGTGTTGTTGCAGCAGCGGGAGGGCAGGCGGTTGGCGGTCCAGTGGAGGTCCGATGTGGATGGGGTGAGGTTGGTGGCGGTGGTGGTCCGACGGTCGTTGGTGGTGGTCTGGTGGCTTGGGTGTCGATGGATGAGGAGGAGGGGTTAGCTCGACGACTAGCGAGTGGTGGTGCTAGACGACCAGTGACCCGATTGACACCTGTTCCAGATGTGTTGGTCAATGTTCTTGTGACTCTCGCACCCGCATCGATAGACGTCCACCAGGTATGTAATGCGTTTTAAATTCTAATTCATAATATTATAGATTTAATTATGAATTAGAATTTAGATTTTGATAGAATTTAGATTCGTTAATTTAGAATTGAAACAAAATTATTAGAAACGAATATTGTTAGAAACGAATATTATTGTATTTGATATTAAATTAGGGTTTAGGGTTTAAAAGCAAATATTATGAAATCTAATTTAGAATTAGTAAAATTGGATATGAAATCAAATCGAATTTATGAAAACGAATATTATGAAACTAGAATTTAGATTTTGGATATGAATTTATATTCGTTGTAATTTGGATATGAATTTAGATTCGTTTGTTTGATTTTAGAATTGAAACAAATTTTTTAGAATTTATGAAATTAGAAATTAGATTTTGGGTATATGAATCTAGATTCGTTATATTTTGGATATTAATATAGATTCGTTAGATTTTAGAAATGAAAATTAGAATTTATATTTTTTATATGAATTTAGATTCTCTAGTTTTTTATATGAATTTAGATTCGTAAAATTTATTTGATTTTACAATTGAAACGAAATTGTTAGAATTTTGTATTTTATTTCATTATTGTTTTGTATTGAATATTGTCGTATAAATGAATATTTTATTGTTGCAAAATGTAATTCTATATTGCAAATACGATTAGAATTTAGATTTTATTATTAGGAATTAGATTTGATTAGATTTGGAAATTTATTTATTAGAAATTTAGTATATAATAAGATTTGTAATTATATTTGAATAGAAATTAGTATATAATTATGATTAAATTAATTCATCATTAGAAATTAGTATATAATTAGATTTGAATAGAAACTTAGTATATAATTAGATTTCTAATCCTAATTATATTTGAATAGAAATTAATACAAATACGATTAGAAATTTAGTATATATTTACAAATTTAGTATATAATTATATAACTAGATTTGGAATTAAATTTCGCTATAATGAAATATAAAGCAAATGCGAATGTCAAACAAATACGTTTATAATAAATTACAAAATAAATAAATTAGGCCATACGGGACGCCTTGAGAGGTTCTGAGGGACTTACACATCCGGTTCTAGTAGTCGACTGACGTGGTGTGCCTCTGAAACACATCTCTGATAATGTACGCCATCGTGCTGCTGAGCTACAAGTAGATCTATTAGGTGTAGAGACCCCAGTTCCACAGCCTTTTGCTCAGACAGAGGATGCGACCATGGAGGACGCCTACTTCACATCTGGTGACGATATGGCGGTTGATGAGCAGGCCCACGAGATGTCAGACAATGCAGAGGACCGGGAGGGAGAGTTTAGGGTTTTATTTGATCTGATTCCGCCGACCGAGCATATGAGGACGGATGACACTATCCCTACCAGTTCCTCTCATTTTTCCGATCATGGTCCCTCCCTTGTTCCCTCCCCGGATCAGACTGGCTCTTTTTGTCCCCTTTCTGATCCAGTACCGAGTCCTTCCCCTCTGCTCCTTCTCATTCACCAGCTCCAACTGTTGGGCCCGTTCTAGGGCAAGCTCCTTGGATGCCAGGAGGGCCACGCATAAATGTCCTCCTTCCCACCTATACCACACATATTGCCAGGGCTATTTCTGACATGACCCCTCTTACCCCTCCTCCTCTTGATATCCATGTCCCGCCCCTCCCCGTCCTTCCGCGACAAAGACGCAAGAGGCGTCGAGGAGAGGATGCCCCAGTTGAAGAGGCCGCTCCAGAGGCTACTCCAGATGTTGTTCAGGCTCCTCGTCATTCAGGACGTTAGCGGCGCCAGGAGACTCAGGATTTGGTATGTATTTTAGTGTAGTCCCCCGTTTTAGGTGAAGTTTAAGTTTTATTTGTTATTTTCGTAACTAATATTAATTATCGAACCTTCAGACTCACAAGGTCTTGAGGGTCCACTTCCACGTCGGCTGGACCACTGGGCTGGAGCAGTTTATTAGACCCGGGCCAGATTCATGGTTTCAGCTAGCAGAGCGTAGTGGTCTCACACATCTATGCATTCTTGGCACCGAGGCAGTTGATCCCGTCCTGATCTCGGCATTTGTCGAGAGATGGCACCCTGAGACGTCCTCGTTCCATTTCCCATGGGGCGAGATGACCATTACACTCCATGATGTATATGAGATACTCAGGGTGTCCATTGACGGGATGAGCTGTACGGCAGCAGAGGATATGGCTGATCTAGAGGTCAGACGGGGGATCACCTAGGCTCTTGGATTTGACGCTACTACTCAGGTGGACAAATGCTACAAGGACGGCGGCATTCCTTTGCAGTATCTGCAGGACACACTCAACATGATGATGTAGAGCGAGGAGAGGGACGAGAGCGTCATCGCTTCATTTTATCTGTTCTTGTTGCTCGACACTACAGTCTTGGTCGACAAGTCTACCACGAGGATCAAGCACAAAAGGATGGCGATATTATTCGACCACGAGGCCACAGGCCGATATTCATGGGGAGCTGGCATCTTGGCGTTCCTGTACCGGAACTTAGGACATGCGTCGAGATGAGAGGCGCAGTGCATTGCCAGTTGTGGTATACTATTGAGGGTAAGAAATAGGCTTTTAATTTTAAATTTAAAATATACGTTATAACTGTTTATTTTTTTAATTCGTATCGTTCAATCTTGTTTTACAGTCATGGATACGGGCATATTTTCCCCATTCCGTGGACACTATGTCATGGACCCTATTGCCATGCTAGCCGATGCTGTAGCCATCAGAGACGGTCAGGAGGTCCCACAGGGCAAGGATCATGGACGTTTGGTCTGTATACGTCGCATGCTGGACATCATCAGATACGAGGAGGTAATATGTTTCATTATATTAATATTTTATTTTATAATATATATTAATGCAAAATACTAATTTGATATCAATTACTTGTTACAGGTACAATGGTTCCCTTTTCCTAGGGTATCATTCATCAGG
Source organism: Rheum nobile (assembly GCA_027886185.1). NCBI lineage: Eukaryota > Viridiplantae > Streptophyta > Magnoliopsida > Caryophyllales > Polygonaceae > Rheum > Rheum nobile. The sequence goes on from WOAB01000639.1 coordinate 11,931,899, forward strand.
CCAGAGTATGCTCCTTCTCTGTTCAGAGGCATAATTCAGATCATGGATATCCAGGAGCCGTATCTGCCTAACCGCGTCCTCCGACAATTTAGGCATGTACAGGGGGTCCCGGATTTACCACTAGAGCCTCGCTCAGTTAACCGTCAGAACGACCTCACCCACTACTCAGTGACATTTGAGGGACATCTGTTGGGGGCGTGGGATGAGGTTCCTAGGCCTCTGATCCAGATTCAATAGCCATAAGCCACCTTATATTGGGTCGTGACAAACGACTATCTGGATTGGTTGGACGACTACTCTCATGTGCTGGTGGATCCTCAGACAGGATCGTCCCACGGGCCCTGTCCATCCCACACCTTCGGTGGACACTCTTGCGGTATGTTTGGTTCGTTTAATTCAATAAATGTTTATTATTTTTTGTCATATATAAATTCTAATGGGTATTACCATTATGAATACAGCGGAACCAGTTGGTTGTTGGTGAAAACCGTGGTTATTTAGAGACAACGAGGGATAGGAGCGCTATTCCGGTTGAGGAGGTTGATGAGCTCATGAGTCGTTTACTACATATGCTGACTGATGAGACTCTTCCGATGGCCCCCCCTCCATCTCGTGCATCACAACTTTTTCATGATTCTATACACGAGCACGGAGAGGGTAGTGGGAGTCAGCTTGGTGGAGATTTGGGCTATTTGATGTATTTTGTATGATTGACGTTTGTGTTGATTTTCTGTTATGTATGTGTTTTTTTTACTTTTCGTACCTTTTGTTCTTTTAGAATTGATTGATACGAATATGCCAAAAACTCAAAAACTACGAAATTGGCCCAATAAGGCCCAATAGATGAGAATAATCGAGAAATACGCAAAAAACTCAAAAACTACGAAATTGGTCCAAACTAGGTCCAATAGTAAGGATTATTTAAGAAATGGGCCAAAACTCAAAAACTACAAAAAATGGCCCAAACTAGGCCCAATAGTAAGGATTATTCAAGATATGGGCAAAAACTACAAAAATTGGCCCAAACTAGGCCAAATAGTAAGGATTATTCAAGAAATGGGCCAAAACTCAAAAACTAAAAAAATTGGCCCAAACTAGGCCCAATAGTAAGGATTATTCAAGATATGGGCCAAAACTCAAAAACTACAAAAAATGGCCCAAACTAGGCCCAATAGTAAGGATTATTCAAGAAATGTGCCAAAAACTCGAAAATCGCAAAATTGGCCAAATATGGCCCAATTATTAAGGATTATTCAAGAAATGGGCCAAAAAACTCAAAAACAACAAAATTTGCCAAATAAGGCCCAATTGTAAGGATTATTGAAGAAATGGGCCAAAAAAGCAAAAATCGCAAAATTGGCCCAAACTAGGCCCAATAGTAAGGATTATTCAAGAAATAGGCCAAAAAACTCAAAAACTACAAAATTGGCCCAATAGTAAGAATTTTTTAAGAAATGGGCCAAAACCGCAAAATCGGCCCAAGTGTGATCAATTTAGAAATGGGCTAAAAAACACAATAACAACGAAATATGCCAAGCTTGAGCCTAATATGTGATATTAATAGAAATATGGCCTAAAGCGCAAAAACTACGAAATTGGCCCAAACTAGGCCCAATAGGTGAATTTAATATATAAACAGCCAAAAACGCAAAACTACTAAAGTAGAAATTTCATAATACCTCATGAAATTACATTAGTATAGTACAAGTAATAATTTGATAAGAAATCATAATATTACATCGGTTTGTCTAACCTATGCTCTAAGGGCATAGATTAAGAATTCATATTAAGGAAAATAAACCCTAAATAGGAAAGGGTGAACCCATTTAAAAAAAATAGAAAATTCTAAAAACTTAACATATAATAAAAACTTTATATATAAGGGATCTTAACCTATGCCCTTAGGGCATAGGTTAGAAAAATCGATATTACATTAGTATAAACTATAATTCTCGACTTCAAGTTATAACCTATAATTCTGGACTTCTTCATACTTCATGCTATAGCGTAAGTATAAAGTTCAAGTTATAACTTCATAAGACTTCGTCATATGACATTAGTATATAGTACAAGTAATAATTGCTTAAGAAATCATAATATTACATTAGTATAAACTATAATTCTCGACTTCTTCATACTTCATGCTATAGCGTAAGTATAAAGTTCAAGTTATAACTTCGTAAGACTTCGTCATATGACATTAGTATATAGTACAAGTAATAATTGCTTAATAAATCATAATATTACATTAGTATAAACTATAATTGTTGACTTCTTCATACTTCATGCTATAACGTAAGTATAAAGTTCAAGTGATAACTTCATAAGACTACGTCATATCACATTAGTATATAATACAAGTGATAACTTCTTAAGAAATCATTATATTACATTAGTATAAACTATAATTGATGAATATTGTATAAGTATAAGGTATAAAAAATCTTAAAATAACAATTAACATTATCATAAAGTGCAAATAAATGTCTTAAATCACGAAAAAACAACATGTGATTATTGTGTGTTAACTGTTAACGCACAGATCTGTGCATCAACATTCTGTGTGTTAAATGTTGATGCACAGATCTGTGCGTTAAAAGTTAACGCACGGTTCTGGGATCCGGTCCAAGAAGCCCAATTTTGCTTGGGGCCTTAATTTGAGCCCAATATGCTCGTTACCAACCCTAATATAGATCGAATCTACAAAAAAACACAAAACCAAGGGTCCACAAATATATACTCACATATATTTACCTCAGTAGAGTGATGAAGGAGGGGGAGACAACAGACAAGCTTGAGATTAGTGACTGAAGAGGAGTGAGAAAGATGAGGTTCTAATACATCACTTGTTTGACTATATAAATAAACAAAACCTCTACCATAAAAATAAAATTTAAAACAATATTATATATAAATATATATGTCTAATTTTTTTATGTATAAAATTAAAAGATGATGTTCTAATACATCACTTGTTTTACCTTAGCCCAATTTTGCTTTGGGCCTTACTTTTAGCCCAATATGCTCGTTACCAACCCAAATACTCATCTATAAAAAGGCACGTTACCAACCCTAATACTCACATCAAGCGGCGCCGTGCAAAGCTTCTTCTAGGGTTCGCGAGCTCTAGATCCGCCGTGTAGAGGAGAAAACTCGACCCCGCGAGAGATTATTCAGTTTTTCGGTAATATTATTCATCTTTTTTTGCTTTACTTTTTACAAGAGTTTATAGCTTGTAATACAATAATTCATAGTCCAGATCCGGGATACCAAGTTCATAGAAGAGGATGGCTTCGTCGTCCAGCAGTGCACATGCTCTAGTTACAATGTGCGAGTGGAATTTCCCGGTCGTCATGTACACTTGCGACAAACCCAATCACTACAAAAGAAGGTATCTGCAAGCAAGGATTACATCCCAATGGAGTGGGATGGTACAATGAGAGGGTGTCATACCTTTAAGTGGCTTGATCCACCGTATGACGACAATGTTGCCAAGATTATCAGAGAATTGGTGTTGGAAAGAAATGCTTAAACAACTAAACCAAACCCTTTCAAATTCAAATGTGAAGTTAAGAAAGCAGATATATATTTATCGGGGTTTTCAAATTGATTGATGTTATAAGAAACCATACCCTTAGTTCAATGCTTATTTCGAGTTCTATGTTTATTTTGAGTTTTATGCATGCTGATTTCCAAGTGTATGATTACATAACTTTGCAAATGTATGATTTCCAAGTTTATGATTTGCAAATGGTAAGATTATATTGCATTACAAATCATACGATTATTACATCAACTATTGGTAATGTCGATCAACTACACCAAATAATCTGCATTCTGACCGGCTGCCATGCGGCATTCCTTAAACTCTTGCAATTTCAAAGCATACATTCCTTCCCACCACAAGATTCTTCGATTGCAATGTCTTCTCCACACATGCGTTATGGGTGGTAATGGAGAATCATCACTGAGCGTCACCTATACGAATACAAACAAAAAATACGCAATTAGCATGCACGAAATGATCGGTTACATCGAAGTACAAGTAGAGAGACAAAGCATTACTGATATCCAGTGGTTGTGATCCCCTACGTATGCTATCACCGAAATTTGTGAGGGAGGAGCGAGACTTGGTCCAAACGGCCTTATTGGTAAGCACAATAAAGGGTACCAAGATAAGACAACGACAACAACGTTATACACCGTGGAAAACACTAAACCCATAAATGCCATATCAAGCCAATAATCATTGCCGCAAGGGGTCTTCATATGGTTAACTTTAACCATTAGATCATCCCATGATCTTGGATCTCGTGTAAGTTCTCGTATTGGCTTCCACAGTTGTCGGTTGGCATGCAACTCCTTTGCCAGCGCATTACGGATAAAGGGATATTGACCCTCATTCATCCCCTTAAGTACAACCAAAGACTGATATCCGCAGTGTCCGTCTGAACGTATATCCATAGCATTGTTAATGTACCCAAACCAGAAGTAATCGATATTATGAACCCAAATGTCCACCCCACAATGAAGCATGGGTTCTTCAGGCCACTCCGAGGGACCGGCTCCCACATGGTCGGTCTTGACTTACATCTCTTCAAATTGTGATACTTTCGGTTGAGGTTGGGATTGCATGTCCTCAGCGTCGATCACCACGAAACTTGCTTGCTTTCTGGGACGGCCTAGCCCTTTCACCTTCTCCTTTCCCTTTGCCTTCTCCTTCTCAGACTTTAGTAAGTCTTCTCTTACGTGCTCATGCAGACTTTGTAACACCCCCAAATTCTCTCTTGAAAGTATTACCGCCAGGGACCTCAGAATACACGTTTGGGGTCACCCAAGGCTAAATTATTTTATAACAACCATATAATAATACAAACTTTATTAAATATCATAAAGATTACCAAATATTATTCAACCCATGTCATGATTTTACAACTGTTCTCAATCAAATACAAAACCAAATACAGAATTGTTTAACACAGCAGAAGTCTTAAAAATTAATAAACGCCATAAAGGGTTTTGATCTGAGCGATCTCACGCCTAGGATCCTCAACCTTGGAAAACACTTAAACCATCATCTGCCCTCATCATCGTATTCTGGCCTTCACGGAAAGGGACGTTTACCTGATGTGCCGTATGAGACGGATGACACCAGCCAACCATGCAAAGGAATAAAACCGCTTGGTTAGTCTAATGAAAGACTATGCAAGGGTAAAAATAAAGAGGTTCTAAGTAGTCGTGTCAGGTCACACCCATCGCTTCTCGAATAATAACCGATGACGACAGTGAACCTCAACACTTCTACGGAAACATACGAAGAGGTATGAACAAGAGAAGACTCCAAAGAAGGCAAGTCTTATGGGAAACGTATGAAGAGAAGACTCCAAAGAAGTTGAGTCTTTCAGAAACGTATGACAAGTGTTTGGGAACGTTATAGTTTCACACAAGCGTTAAAACGACTTGATCATTTGTGTCCACAACGAACCTCACCGCGCAATGCGAATCCAGATTGGAAAAAAGATTTACTTTAATCGAAGTCCGGGCGGGTTCCAAGTTGTACTTCTCGCCGGAAGGTTCATTAATTATGTGCATAACCGCACTTGTCTTATTTAACTACAAAACGTACATTCACGTTAAAGCTTTTAATATATATCATCTCGACACGAGAGATATCTTGAGAATTAATCCCGATTGATGGCACCAGCTGTGTGCACCTACCCTGAGTAAGGGTACAGTCATGACCAGATAGTACTAGGGCAAAATCCTCCTAATACCAGTTAAAAAGAAACGACTAGACCTCGCAAGGTACATAGCGTTCCTACGAATACTCGTTCTAACTACACATTAAGGTTCATACATAAATCCACACCAATACCATCACGTTAATCACATGTATAATAGCGTTGTTTCTAGCAATATATACAACCTATTATAGAATCATATTTTATCACATCATTTAAATCTGTTCCCAAACGAAAACAACACTTTATTCAAATTTAATTAACAATTAAATAATTGATAACCAAAGGAAATATGGAATGATAAGCAAGAGCGAACCGTCACTTGCCATAATCTAGACGAATTGAAGATGTCGGGTTCCGGGATCTGGAAATTGGAATCTGAATACGGATTCCTACGATGACGTCAAGACAAAAGACGGAACCCTAAGTTAGATTCGGTATGAACGAATAAACGATACGAACGTATAAACGATATGAATTGAAAGGAACAAAAGCCTAAGCCGTGACCGTGGATTCCCAAGCCACGATCGCGCTTGCTAGAGCAAGCCGCGGTCGCAGTTTGGACTTCCGCGGTCGCGGAATTTTGGACAGAGCCGCGGTCGCGGAATTCATCCCCGCGGTCGCGGATCTCCCTTCCGACGACGACTCCAACTCGGCTTCGAAGCTTACTGACGACAAAACGACCACTTCTTGGCTCAGACGAGGGCTCACTACGACCACTACTACTTCCCAGCCTCCAAGACACTTCTGGCGACACCAAACTCTCCGGCGAAACTCCGACGATTGCAAGAACTCTGGCGAGGGCACAAAAACGAGAGAAAGAGAGGGATTGAGATGTTGAGGATGATAATTCCGGTGTTGAAGACCCCTATTTATAGGGTGAGGGGAAGCCAACGCCGAGCAACCCAAACGCTTCAAGATCCTTCACCAGCGGAAGTTACAAAATGCAGAAAATTTGAATCGGCGTTCTCGGATAAGAACGACGAAGAAGACGAAGAACAGAGTTTCCGCGATTGCGGAAACACTTCCACAGTCGCGGAAATGCCGCGAGCGCGTCCTTTGGTCGTGGATTTCGTTCAAGGGCGTGCTAAATCTTTTATTTTTAGCACTTCTAAAAATATTCTAAGACCCAATACACTTTAAACGTATATTATTATGCTCAAATTATCTTACTGAGATGACAGAAATTGCCCATTATGCCCTTTTTACAAAATGACAGTTCGGGACTTTTAGGGGTTATTACATTACCTCCCCCTTAAAAAAAGTTTCGACCTCGAAACTAGGCCGAAAACAGCTCGGGAAAACGACTAAGCATATCAGCCTCAGTCTCCCAGGTTTCCCAAGTTACCTCCTCAGATCCCGACTTGGACTAGAGGATCCGCACTAATGGTACCACCTTGTTCCTCAAGTGCTTCTCGCGGCGTTCGAGAATACACACAGGTCTCTCCTCGTAGGTACCATTTGCCTGAATCTCGATGTCCTCATAACTCAACACATGAGACACATCTGACACGTACTTCCTTAGCAGAGACACATGGAACACGTTATGCATTGGATGCGCCGACAACGGCAATGCTAAACGGTACACTAGAGACCCCACTCTGTCAAGGATCTCAAATGGTCCCACGTAGCGAGGGTTGAGCTTCCCACGCTTGCCGAACCTGAACACGCCCTTGGATGGCGACACCCTGACAAACGCCCTTGGATGGCGACACCCTGACAAACACCAACCACAAACTCAACATTCCTGCGCTTCAGATCAGCATAAGACTTCTGTCGACTCTGAGCTGTAAGCATCCTCTGTCTGATCAAAGCAATGTCCGAGGCAATCCTTTCGACTAACTCTGGTCCGAGTAGAATCTTGTCGGCATTTTCATCCCAACAAATTGGAGATCTGCACTTCCGACCATACAAAGCCTCGAATGGAGCCATCTTGATGGTAGAATGCCATCTATTGTTGTACGTGAATTCAATCAGACTTAAGCTATTCTCCCAGCTGGTCGGACGATCTAGTACACAAGCCCTCAGCATATCTTCCAGTGTCTGGATGGTCCTCTCAAACTATCCATCCGTCTGAGGATGAAACGCAGTACTAAACCTCAACTCAGTTCCCATGGCCTTGCGGAGTTCCTTCCAGAATCTCGACATGAATCGGCCATCACGATCCGATACAATGGTTTTTGGCGTACCATGCAAACAGACAATCTCGTGTAGGAAAACTTCTCATAGCCTCTTGATAGGCGTTGTCGTGACACCTAAACAAAATAATCCTAACAAACCTAAACAAGTAGTCTGGGCAAGTAAGGGTCGAACCCACAGGGAGGAAGTAATCAATCTATGTGTTTATAAGCATGCAAAGTAACAAGGAAAGGGGGTTTTGATTATCAAGCAAAGAGACAAAGATGCAAGCTTTAAAAGAAGAAGAAATATGATGAGGGGAAGTATTTCACTAGACAAATATCCACACTGCAGATAAAACAGGTCGATCACTGATAACTATTATTCCAAGTTCTTTTCACAATCTTATAGTTGTTCCCATCCTGATCTTAAGTACTACCAATTCTCATAGTTGTTGATAGACTTATTACAATATCAATGGGAGAGTGCTACCAATTCTCACAGTTGTTGATAGACTTACCACTAACAAAGCAATAACAATGCACACAAGGATATAGGATACATGCAAATAGAAGAAAACCTTACTACTTAACATGCAAATAATTCTCTCTCACAATTGCAGACTCGTATTCCACTATATGCAACAGTTGTGTTTGCCACTAGGTATGCACTCGTATTCCACTATATGCAAACCCTAGCACTATGATAAATATCGATAAACCTAGTTAGCAACTCTAGATAAATCAATACAAACCAATAGACAATATGCTCAAAAGAATTAAACCAACTTTATAAGATATAGAACAAGGAATAGAAATATCACAACCAATCCATTGCAATGCTTCAATCGTCTAGCGAAATAAAGGTGTCTAGCTCTCCATGGGTTGAAACCCTAGAGGCAGAATGAAAAACGAACTTAAAAAACTGAATCTTCTAGATTGTGACAACTAGGTTAACTAGAGAGATATTTAACCTAATTCTAAAAGTGATAAAATTAATAAAAGGAAATAATAATAAAACTAATAGCCAAAAATAAACAAATGAAATAGGGAATTAATCCCGTAATTCTCGTGCAAGCCTCTCGTCTGCCCATCTCCAATTCCAGCTGATCGGCCCACTCTTCACATCAGCGGCCCATCTTCAACACAACATCAGCACGGCCTACTCCAACAAATCATCAAGGCGCTGATGTCATCCTCCGTCATCGTCCGCTTCCTCCAGCTTCAATTCAGCGCTGCTTTTCTTTACCCGGCCTTTCTTCAGTTGGACCGATTTCATGGGCCTTTCTTCAACTTGGCCCATTCCTTTAAATTCCAGCAATCACGCGGTGCGTTTAATTAATTTCCCTGCTTTGCCTCACGTGATGGCCGCGGGGCGTCAGCTCCCACCGCGGGGCGGTGATTTCCATCGCGGGGCAATGACTTTCTCTGAGACCTACCGCCGGGTCGCGGTGGCTCTGGCACGGGGAGGTGACTTCTGCCCGCCTTCTCCTTCTCTTCTGCTCTTCTTCTTCTCTTCCGCTCTTCCATACCACCAAGTGTTGGTAGCCTTCTCCAATTAGTCTTCAAGCGGAATCTCATCCATCCTTCAGTAAGCTGTAAATCCCTGGATATCTTCAATTCTCTCCACAACTTCTGGATTACTAACCTTAACCTCAACTCTAGTCATAAACTCCTCTAAATAATGCTAATAATTGCTAGTTAAGGTGTATGAAACGACATCTATCAAATTACCCCATGCTTAGACCTTTACTCGTCCCGAGTAAGCTAATGAACAGCCCACTCCCTCAATCAAACACCAAGGTCTCAGGAAGTACAAGAAAAAATTGATACCAACAACTACAACAACTCAATAATCTGCTCCAGAGTACCAAAGCAACACGCACAGCACAACAACACAATACAACACAACACCATAGAGTGACACCACTAATCCTAGCCTCCATCTATCTTCTTATCCCTGCAGAGTGACCTACCCGAAACCTCCTTATATCTCCTCTTCTTATGACGCCTCGCCAAGAATAATGAGAAATCCTAAAATCAATCTTCTTCTTTTCGCTCATTTTGCCAAGGCGCCCTTTCGGGTTTTCACCAAGCCACTCATTTCATTTTCCAATAGATGTACTCACATATGCTCACGTCACTCTTGACCAATTATTACCCCAGCCTAATGCTGGTCCAAGCCACCTGCTTATTACCTAGGCCGCCCTTTCGGGTTTTCGACCTATCCCGGGATTTTCATGTATGCCTTTTTTCAATTTTTGGCTTTTTTCATTTTTTTTAATTTTTCTCCTCAACAACGTAGCAAGTATAGAACTCTCCCCCATGCTTAAACATTACAATGCCCTCAATGTAATGAAAGGCAAAAGAATAGAAGCATAGGGAAAAGCAAAAAATAACTCACAAATGCCGCTGAGTTGCTTGGACATTGTAGGTGATCGCTGGCGGTCTTCTCAATAAATGCCCATGTCTCTGGTGTTGGGCGGGTGTCTTCATCAACTCCATTGTCTTCTCCTACCGTGCAACCAAAAGGGAACCACTTTGGTGAATAGTGGTATAGCAAGAATGTCGGGGTTGCACGGCCTTCTAGGAACACATGGTGGAGCCAGGTAGAATCATGGTGGGGGCTCTAGTGTTCCTCCTCCTCAGCTGCCGAATACAGGGCCATCATCGTTGCCAAACAAATGTAGGGTGAATGGTTTCCTCCGTTAGCAACATGACGCGCACCTCTTTCCATGGTGACTCAGGACAGCTCGGTAAAACTTTTTTTTTTTTTTCGATTTTTTTTTTTTTTTTTTTTTTTGCTCCCCGTTTAAGGTTTTTTCGGGGAGTGACTTAGTGTAGGGAAAAGAAGACTTACATTGGTAGTAAACACCTTCTTCAATAGGCATGAGACTCTTCCCTACAGGTTAGTTGGAAACAAAAACAAGAAGAAAAACAAAGCAAAAACAGACTAAAGAAAATGCAAAAACAAAGAGTGAAAAGCAAGAAAGAAAAACATACCTCGGGTTGCCTCCCGGACAACGCCTTAGTTATTGTCATGGCATGACATACTACTTCAACTCTTCAACTTGGGTTGCTCATAGCAACTGAACACCTGGGGTCTATATCAGTGGGATGCCTTTTTGTATACTCTATGTTAAGCCTTTCCCCCATGCTTATGCACTTCATGATGGTTGGACCGCTGTTCATATCTATGAATGCACTTGCCATCTTTAGAAACGGTCTACCCAGCATCTCAGGGCCTGCATGCTTATCTTGCCCCGTATCCAGTATGAAAAAATTAGCCACCTGCATCAAGATCTCCTTCTTGTGCTTCCCCTTCGGTTTTTTCTTCATCATGCCCAACACCTTTAACATTTCCTTGCAGCGAGGGGTGCTGTCAGCCAGTGTGACCAAGGGAACGGTTTTTGTGCAGTCATTGAAGGCCTCATAGATGTTCTCGTTGTTCTTTAGCCTTTAAGTAACTCGGGAGGCCTCAAGGAAAGGTGCGACGGGTTGCAGAGCGACGAGCGGGAAGGAGTTGAGATGCACAAACTCATCATAGGCAGCCTCCAGAGGGTCGGGGACTGCCGGGGCATTTTTGAGAGAAATGGTTGTCTCTGGCGTATTTTTGCGATCACGGAACTCCTCCTCATCGTCGCTCCACTCCTCCAGTCCCAAAAAGTACTCCTCCTCAGTCAGCAACTATGGACGATGATAAGGGTCAACCCAAACCTCATCAGCATAACTGGAATTTTGGACGCCGGGTTGCTCTGAACTCACCGCGGGTCGCGGCGAAATCTCGCTAGGAGGCACTCTGTCCACCGCAGGGCGGGAGTTATCACCGCGGGGCACTGGACTCACCGCGGGGCGGTGGTCATCGCCGCGGGGCGGTGGGTGTGAGGAAGGATAACTGAGGTGCACCGCCGGGTCGCGGTCAGTGTCGCCGTGGGGCGGTGAAATAACTGGGACTTCACGCCGGGTCGCGGTGAGAGGTGACGCGGGGCGGTCGGTGATTTTCTCCATCTCATATTCGTCCTCCTCTTCAGCACTAGGAGGCACGACCAGTTGCTTACCACTTCTGAGGGTGATAGCACTCACATTTTCCCTTCGATTCACTGTGGTCTGAGATGGCAAGGAGTTTGATGTCCTCTGGTCAAAATTAGTCACAACATCAGCTAGTTGGCCAATCTGCCTCTCCATATCCTTTATGCTTGATTCAGTAGTTTGAGCACACGTGGCGAAATGCTGAGTCAAGGTCCTGAGCATTTCTTCAGTTGACTTGGAGGAACTTGGATTGGACACTGGCGGGCTATGCTCATAGGCCTGGTTGTACTGCCGTGGAGTACCCTGCTGGTAGAACGATTGTGGCTCTGGGTAGAACTCCTGACAGTCATATGAAGGGTATTGATGGTCCCCATAACTCGAATTGGGGTGATTCCTACACCCTGAGTTGTATGTGTAGGAGTATGGGACACATCTCGGCCTCTGCGGATCAAAACCTCTTGCAGCGTTTACTGCAATTGCATATGTAGGAAGTCTTGGGCAATCGTCAGTGGAATGCCGTGGATCATGATAGAGTCTGCAGGCTCTAACTGGTCTTTCTGCACCCGAGCTGGGGTAGTATCCCCTCTCTGGAGAGAGTGAGCAAGGGTATGGGTTATCGCGCAGCTCTCCCTAGAAATCCATCTCAGTATCAAAAATCAAAAAGGAAAAACAAAGGTCAGTAGCACGGGTGTGGACCGTCAGATAGGTCCACACCAAAGTAACACGCACACAAACAAACACACAGAAAAATCAAATCTTGCCTCCCCGGCAATGGCGCCAATTTGATAGGCGTTGTCGTGACACCTAAACAAAATAATCCTAACAAACCTAAACAAGTAGTCTGGGCAAGTAAGGGTCGAACCCAGAGGGAGGAAGTAATCAATCTATGTGTTTATAAGCATGCAAAGTAACAAGGAAGAGGGGTTTTGATTATCAAGCAAAGTAACAAAGATGCAAGCTTTAAAAGAAGAAGAAATATGATGAGGGGAAGTATTCCACTAGACAAATATCCACACTGCAGATGAAACAGGTCGATCACTGATAACTATTATTCCAAGTTCTTTTCACAATCTTATAGTTGTTCCCATCCTGATCTTACGTACTACCAATTCTCACAGTTGTTGATAGACTTATTACAATATCAATGGGAGAGTGCTACCAATTCTCACAGTTGTTGATAGACTTACCACTAACAAAGCAATAGCAATGCACACAAAGATATAAGATACATGCAAATAGAAGAAAACCTTACTACTTAACATGCAAATAATTCTCTCTCACAATTGCAGACTCGTATTCCACTATATGCAACAGTTGTGTTTGCCACTAGGTATGCACTCGTATTCCACTATATGCAAACCCTAGCACTATGATAAATATCGATAAACCTAGTTAGCAACTCTAGATAAATCAATACAAACCAATAGACAATATGCTCAAAAGAATTAAACCAACTTTATAAGATATAGAACAAGGAATAGAAATCTCACAACCAATCCATTGTAATGCTTCAATCGTCTAGCGAAATAAAGGTGTCTAGCTCTCCATGGGTTGAAACCCTAGAGGCAGAATGAAAAACGAACTTAAAAAACTGAATCTTCTAGATTGTGACAACTAGGTTAACTAGAGAGATATTTAACCTAATTCTAAAAATGATAAAATTAATAAAAGGAAATAATAATAAAACTAATAGCCAAAAATAAACAAACGAAATAGGGAATTAATCCCGTAATTCTCGTGCAAGCCTCTCGTCTGCCCATCTCCAATTCCAGCTGATCGGCCCACTCTTCACATCAGCGACCCATCTTCAACACAACGTCAGCACAGCCCACTCCAACAAATCATCAAGGCACTGATGTCATCCTCCGTCATCGTTCGCTTCCTCCAGCTTCAATTCAGCGCTGCTTTTCTTTACGCGGCCTTTCTTCAGTTGGGCCGATTTCATGGGCCTTTCTTCAACTTGGCCCATTCCTTTAAATTCCAGCAATCACGCGGTGCGTTTAATTAATTTCCATGCTTTCCCTCACGTGATGGTCGCAGGGCATCAGCTCTCACCGCGGGGCGGTGATTTCCATCGCGGGGTGGTGACTTTCTCTGAGACCCACCGCCGGGTCACGGTGGCTCTGGCACGGGGAGGTGACTTCTGCCCGCCTTCTCCTTCTCTTCTGCTCTTCTTCTTCTCTTTCGATCTTCCATACCACCAAGTGTTGGTAGCCTTCTCCAATTAGTCTTCAAGCGGAATCTCATCCATCCTTCAGTAAGCTGTAAATCCCTGGATATCTTCAATTCTCTTCACAACTTCTGGATTACAGACTTAACCTCAACTCTAGTCATAAACTCCTCTAAATAATGCTAATAATTGCTAGTTAAGGTGTATGAAATGACACCTATTAAATTCCCCCATGCTTAGACCTTTACTTGTCCCGAGTAAGCTAATGAACATCCCACTCCCTCAATCAAACACCAAGGTTTCAGGAAGTACAAGAGAAAATTGATACCAGCAACTACAACAACTCAACAATCAGCTCCAGAGTACCAAAGCAACACGCACAGCACAACAACACAACACCATAGAGTGACACCACTAATCCTAGCCTCCATCTATCTTATTTTTGCTCCAGAGTGACCTACCCGAAACCTCCTTATATCTCCTCTTCTTATGACGTCTCGTCAAGAATAATGAGAAATCCTAAAATCACTCTTCTTCTTTTCGCTCATTTTGCCAAGGCGCCCTTTCGGGTTTTCACAAAGCCACTCATTTCATTTTCCAATAGATGTACTCACATATGCTCACGTCACTCTTGACCAATTATTACCCCAGACTAATGCTGGTCCAAGCCACCTGCTTATTACCTAGGCCGCCCTTTCGGGTTTTCGACCTATCCCAGGATTTTCATGTATGCCTTTTTTCAATTTTTGGCTTTTTTCATTTTTTTAATTTTTCTCCTCAACAACGTAGCAAGTATAGAACTCTCCCCCATGCTTAAACATTACAATGTCCTCAATGTAATGAAAGGCAAAAGAATAGAAGCATAGGAAAAAGCAAAAAATAACTCACAAACGCCGTTGAGTTGCTTGGACACTGTAGGTGATCGCTGGCGGTATTCTCAATAAATGCCCATGTCTCTGGTGTTGGGCCGGTGTCTTCATCAACTCCATTGTCTTCTCCTACCGTGCAACCAAAAGGGAACCACTTTGGTGAATAGTGGTATAGCAAGAATGTCGGGGTGGCACGACCTTCTAGGAACACATGGTGGAGCCCATGTAGAATCATGGTGGGGGCTCCAGTTTTCCTCCTCCTCAGCTGCCGAAATGCAGGGCCATCATCGTTGCCAAACAAATGTAGGGTGAATGGTTTCCTCCGTTAGCAACATGACGCGCACCTCTTTCCATGGTGACTCAGAACAGCTCGGTAAGACTTTTTTTTCTTTTCTTTTTTTTTTTCTTTTTTTTTTGCTCCCCGTTTAAGGTTTTTTCGGGGAGTGACTTAGTGCAGGGAAAAGAAGACTTACATTGGTGGTAAACACCTTCTTCAATAGGCATGGGTCTCTTCCCTGCAGGTTAGTCGGAAACAAAAACAAGAAGAAAAACAAAGCAAAAACACACTAAAGAAAATGCAAAAACAAAGAGTGAAAAGCAAGAAAGAAAAACATACCTCGGGTTGCCTCCCGGACAACGCCTTAGTTATTGTCATGGCATGACATACTACTTCAACTCTTCAACTTGGGTTGCTCATAGCAACTGAACACCTGGGGTCTATATTAGGGTGATGCTTCTTTGTATACTCCCTGTTGAGCCTTTCCCCCATGCTTATGCACTTCATGATGGTTGGACCGATGTTCATATCTATGAATGCACTTGCCATCTTTAGAAACGGTCTACCCAGCATCTCAGGGCCTACATGCTTATCTTGTCCCGTATCCAGTATGAAAAAATTAGCCACCTGCATCAAGATCTCCTTCTTGTGCTTCCCCTTCGGTTTCTTCTTGATCATGCCCAACACCTTTAACATTTCCTTGCAGCGAGGGGTGCTGTCAGCCAGTGTGACCAAGGGAACGGTTTTTGTGCAGTCACTGAAGGCCTCATAGATGTTGTCGTTGTTCTTTAGCCTTTGAGTAACTCGGGAGGCCTCAAGGAAAGGTGCGATGGGTTGCAGCGCGACGAGCGGGAAGGAGTTGAGACGCACAAACTCATCATAGGCAGCCTCCAGAGGGTCGGGGACTGCCGGGGCATTTTCGAGAGAAATGGTTGTCTCTGGCGTATTTTCGCGATCACGGCACTCCTCCTCATCGTCGCTCCACTCCCCCAGTCCCAAAAAGTACTCCTCCTCAGTCAGCAACTCTGGACGATGATAAGGATCAACCCAAACCTCATCAGCATAACTAGAATTTTGGACGTCGGGTTGCTCTAAACTCACCGCGGGTCACGGCGAAATCTCGCTAGGAGGCGCTCCGTCCACCGCGGGGCGGAGTTATCACTGCGGGGCGGTGGTCATCGCTGCGGGGCGGTGGGTGTGAGGAAGGATAACTGAGGTGCACCGCCGGGTCGCGGTCAGTGTCGTCGTGGGGCGGTGAAATAACTGGGACTTCACGCCGGGTCGCGGTGAGAGGTGACGCGGGGCGGTCGGTGATTTTCTCCATCTCATATTCGCCCTCCTCTTCAGCACTAGGAGGCACGACCAGTTGCTTACCACTTCTGAGGGTGATGGCACTCACATTTTCCCTTGGATTCACTGTGATCTGGGATGGCAAGGAGTTTGATGTCCTCTGGTCAAACTTAGTCACAACATCAGCCAGTTGGCCAATCTGCCTCTCCATATCCTTTATGCTTGATTCAGTAGTTTGATCACACATGGCGAAGTGCTGAGTCAAGGTCCTGAGCATTTCTTCAGTTGACTTGGAGGAACTTGGATTGGACACTAGCGGGCTATGCTCATAGGCCTGGTTGTACTGCCGTGGAGTACCCTGCTGGTAGAACGATTGTGGCTCTGGGTAGAACTCCTGGCAGTCATATGGAGGGTATTGAATGTCCCCATAACTCGAATTGGGGTGATTCCTACACCCTGAGTTGTATGTGTAGGAGTATGGGACACATCTCGGCCTCTGCGGATCAAAACCTCTTACAACGTTTACTGCAGTTGCATATGCAGGAAGTCTTGGGCAATCGTCAGTGGAATGCCGCGGATCATGACAGAGTCTGCAGGCTCTAACTGGTCTTTCTACACCCGAGCTGGGGTAGTATCCCCTCTCTGGAGAGAGTGAGCAAGGGTATGGGTTATCGCGCGGCTCTCCCCATAAATCCATCTTTGTATCAAAAATCAAAAAGGAAAAACAAAGGTTAGTAGCACGGGTGTGGACCGTAAGATAGGTCCACACCAAAGTAACATGCACACAAACAAACAAACACACAGAAAAATCAAATCTTGCCTCCCCGGCAATGGCGCCAATTTGATAGGCGTTGTCGTGACACCTAAACAAAATAATCCTAACAAACATAAACAAGTAGTCTGGGCAAGTAAGGGTCGAACCCACAGGGAGGAAGTAATCAATCTATGTGTTTATAAGCATGCAAAGTAACAAGGAAGGGGGGTTTTGATTATCAAGCAAAGTAACAAAGATGCAAGCTTTAAAAGAAGAAGAAATATGATGAGGGGAAGTATTCTACTAGACAAATATCCACACTGCAGATGAAACATGTCGATCACTGATAACTATTATTTCAAGTTCTTTTCACAATCTTATAGTTGTTCCCATCCTGATCTTAAGTACTACCAATTCTCACAGTTGTTAATAGACTTATTACAATACCAATGGGAGAGTGCTACCAATTCTCACAGTTGTTGATAGACTTACCACTAACAAAGCAATAACAATGCACACAAGGATATAGGATACATGCAAATAGAAGAAAACCTTACCACTTAACATGCAAATAATTCTCTCTCACAATTTCACACTCGTATTCCACTATATGCAACAATTGTCTTTGCCACTAGGTATGCACTCGTATTCCACTATATGCAAACCCTAGCACTATGATAAATATCGATAAACCTAGTTAGCAACTCTAGATAAATCAATACAAACCAATAGACAATATGCTCAAAAGAATTAAACCAACTTTATAGATATAGAACAAGGAATAGAAATCTCACAACCAATCCATTGCAATGCTTTAATCGTCTAGTGAAATAAAGGTGTCTAGCTCTCCATGGGTTGAAATCCTAGAGGCAGAATGAAAAACGAACTTAAAAAACTGAATCTTCTAGATTGTGACAACTAGGTTAACTAGAGAGATATTTAAGCTAATTCTAAAAGTGATAAAATTAATAAAAGGAAATAATAATAAAACTAATAGCCAAAAATAAACAAACGAAATAGGGAATTAATCCCGTAATTCTCGTGCAAGCCTCTCGTCTTCCCATCTCCAATTCCAGCTGATCGGCCCACTCTTCACATCAGTGGCCCATCTTCAACACAACATCAGCACGGCCCACTCCAACAAATCATCAAGGCGCTGAGGTCATCCTCCGTCATCGTTCGCTTCCTCCAGCTTCAATTCAGCGCTGCTTTTCTTTACGCGGCCTTTCTTCAGTTGGGCCGATTTCATGGGCCTTTCTTCAACTTGGCCCATTCCTTTAAATTCCAGCAATCACGCGGTGCGTTTAATTAATTTCCCTGCTTTGCCTCACGTGATGGCCGCAGGCCGTCAGCTCCCACCGCGGGGCGGTGATTTCCATCGCGGGGCGGTGACTTTCTCTGAGACCCACCGCCGGGTCGCGGTGGCTCTGGCGCGGGGAGGTGACTTTTGCCCGCCTTCTCCTTCTCTTCTGCTCTTCTTCTTCTCTTCCGCTCTTCCATACCACCAAGTGTTGGTAGCCTTCTCCAATTAGTCTTCAAGCGGAATCTCATCCATCCTTCAGTAAGCTGTAAATCCCTGGATATCTTCAATTCTCTCCATAACTTCTGGATTACAGACTTAACCTCAACTTTAGTCATAAACTCCTCTAAATAATGCTAATAATTTCTAGTTAAGGTGTATGAAATGACACCTATCAAATTCCCCCATGCTTAGACCTTTACTCGTCCCGAGTAAGCTAATGAACAACCCACTCCCTCAATCAAACACCAAGGTCTCAGGAAGTACAAGAAAAAATTGATACCAGCAACTACAACAACTCAACAATCTGCTCCAGAGTACCAAAGCAACATGCACAGCACAACAACACAATACAACACAACACCATAGAGTGACACCACTAATCCTATCCTCCATCTATCTTCTTATCGCTCCAGAGTGACCTATCCGAAACCTCCTTATATCTCCTCTTCTTATGACGCCTCGCCAAGAATAATGAGAAATCCTAAAATCACTCTTCTTCTTTTCGCTCATTTTGCCAAGGCGCCCTTTCGGGTTTTCACCAAGCCACTCATTTCATTTTCCAATAGATGTACTCACATATGCTCACGTCACTCTTGACCAATTATTTCCCCAGCCTAATGCTGGTCCAAGCCACCTGCTTATTACCTAGGCCGCCCTTTCGGGTTTTTGACCTATCCCAAGATTTTCATGTATGCCTTTTTTCAATTTTTGGCTTTTTTCATTTTTTTAATTTTTCTCCTCAACAACGTAGCAAGTATAGAACTCTCCCCCATGCTTAAACATTGCAATGTCCTCAATGTAATGAAAGGCAAAAGAATAGAAGCATAGGGAAAAGCAAAAAATAACTCATAAACGCCGCTGAGTTGCTTGGACATTGTAGGTGATCGCTGGCGGTCTTCTCAATAAATGCCCAGGTCTCTGGTGTTGGGCGGGTGTCTTCATCAACTCCATTGTCTTCTCCTACCGTGCAACCAAAAGGGAACCACTTTGGTGAATAGTGGTATAGCAAGAATGTTGGGGTTGCACGGCCTTCTAGGAACACATGGTGGAGCCCAGGTAGAATCATGGTGGGGGCTCTAGTATTCCTCCTCCTCAGATGCCGAATGCAGGGCCATCATCGTTGCCAAACAAATGTTAGGTGAATGGTTTCCTCCGTTAGCAACATGACGCGCACCTCTCTCCATGGTGACTCAGAACAGCTCGATAAAACTTTTTTTTTTCCGATTTTTTTTTTTTGCTCTCCGTTTAAGGTTTTTTCGGGGAGTGACTTAGTGCAGGGAAAATAAGACTTACATTGGTGGTAAACACCTTCTTCAATAGCCATGGGTCTCTTCCCTGCAGGTTAGTCGGAAACAAAAACAAGAACAAAAACAAAGCAAAAACACACTAAAGAAAATGCAAAAACAAAGAGTGAAAAGCAAGAAAGAAAAACATACCTCGGGTTGCCTCCCGGACAACGCTTTAGTTATTGTCATGGCATGACATACTACTTCAACTCTTCAACTTGGGTTGCTCATAGCAACTGAACACCTATGGTCTATATCAGGGGGATGCCTCTTTGTATACTCCCTGTTGAGCCTTTCCCCCATGCTTATGCACTTCATGATGGTTGGACCGCTGTTCATATCTATGAATGCACTTGCCATCTTTAGAAACGGTCTATCCAGCATCTCAGGGCCTGCATGGTTATCTTGCCCCGTATCCAGTATGAAAAAATTAGCCACCTGCATCAAGATCTCCTTCTTGTGCTTCCCCTTCGATTTCTTCTTGATCATGCCCAACACCTTTAACAATTCCTTGCAGCGAGGGGTGCTGTCAGCCAATGTGACCAAGGGAACGGTTTTTGTGCAGTCACTGAAGGCCTCATAGATGTTCTCGTTGTTCTTTAGCCTTTGAGTAACTCGGGAGGCCTCAAGGAAAGGTGCGATGGGTTGCAGCGCGATGAGCGGGAAGGAGTTGAGACGCACAAACTCATCATAGGCAGCCTCCAGAGGGTCGGGGACTGTCGGGGCATTTTCGAGAGAAATGGTTGTCTCTGGCGTATTTTCGCGATCACGGCACTCCTCCTCATCGTCGCTCCACTCCTCCAGTCCCAAAAAGTACTCCTCCTCAGTCAGCAACTCTGGACGATGATAAGGATCAACCCAAACCTCATCAGCATAACTGGAATTTTGGACGCCGGGTTGCTCTGAACTCACCGCGGGTCACGGCGAAATCTCGCTAGGAGGCACTCCGTCCACCGCGGGGCGGGAGTTATCACCGCGGGGCACTGGACTCACCGCGGGGCGGTGGTCATCGCTGCGGGGCGGTGGGTGTGAGGAAGGATAACTGAGGTGCACCGCCGGGTCGCGGTCAGTGTCGCCGCGGGGCGGTGAAATAACTGGGACTTCACGCCGGGTCACGGTGAGAGGTGACGCGGGGCGGTCGGTGATTTTCTCCATCTCATATTCGTCCTCCTCTTCAGCACTAGGAGGCACGACCAGTTGCTTACCACTTCTGAGGGTGATGGCACTCACATTTTCCCTTGGATTCACTGTGGTCTGAGATGGCAAGGAGTTTGATGTCCTCTGGTCAAACTTAGTTACAACATCAGCCAGTTGGCCAATTTGCCTCTCCATATCCTTTATGCTTGATTCAGTAGTTTGATCACACGTGGCGAAGTGCTGAGTCAAGGTCCTGAGCATTTCTTCAGTTGACTTGGAGGAACTTGGATTGGACACTGGCGGGCTATGCTCATAGGCCTGGTTGTACTGCCGTGGAGTACCCTGCTGGTAGAACGATTGTGGCTCTGGGTAGAACTCCTGGCAGTCATATGGAGGGTATTGATGGTCCCCATAACTCGAATTGGGGTGATTCCTCCACCCTGAGTTGTATGTGTAGGAGTATGGGACACATCTCGGCCTCTGCGGATCAAAACCTCTTGTAGCGTTTACTGCAGTTGCATATGCAGGAAGTCTTGGGCAATCGTCAGTGGAATGCCGCGGATTATGACAGAGTCTGCAGGCTCTAACTGGTCTTTCTGCACCCGAGCTGGGGTAGTATCCCCTCTCTGGAAAGAGTGAGCAAGGGTATGGGTTATCGCGCAGCTCTCCCCAGAAATCCATCTCTATATCAAAAATCAAAAAGGAAAAACAAAGGTCACTAGCACGGTTGTGGACCTTAAGATAGGTCCACACCAAAGTAACACGCACACAAACAAACACACAGAAAAATCAAATCTTGCCTCCCCGGCAACGACGCCAATTTGATAGGCGTTGTCGTGACACCTAAACAAAATAATCCTAACAAACCTAAACAAGTAGTCTGGGCAAGTAAGGGTCGAACCCACAGGGAGGAAGTAATCAATCTATGTGTTTATAAGCATGCAAAGTAACAAGGAATGGGGTTTTTGATTATCAAGCAAAGTAACAAAGATGCAATCTTTAAAAGAAGAAGAAATATGATGAGGGGAAGTATTCCACTAGACAAATATCCACACTGCAGATGAAACAGGTCGATCACTGATAACTATTATTCCAAGTTCTTTTCACAATCTTATAGTTGTTCTCATCCTGATCTTAAGTACTACCAATTCTCACAGTTATTGATAGACTTATTACAATATCAATGGGAGAGTGCTACCAATTCTCACAGTTGTTGATAGACTTACCACTAACAAAGCAATAGCAATGCACACAAGGATATAGGTTACATGCAAATAGAAGAAAACCTTACTACTTAACATGCAAATAATTCTCTCTCACAATTGCAGACTCGTATTCCACTATATGCAACAATTGTGTTTGCCACTAGGTATGCACTCGTATTCCACTATATGCAAACCCTAGCACTATGATAAATATCGATAAACCTAGTTAGCAACTCTAGATAAATCAATACAAACCAATATACAATATGCTCAAAAGAATTAAACCAACTTTATAAGATATAGAACAAGGAATAGAAATCTCACAACCAATCCATTGTAATGCTTCAATCGTCTAGCGAAATAAAGATGTCTAGCTCTCCATGGGTTGAAACCCTAGAGGCAGAATGAAAAACGAACTTAAAAAACTGAATCTTCTAGATTGTGACAACTAGGTTAACTAGAGAGATATTTAACCTAATTCTAAAAGTGATAAAATTAATAAAAGGAAATAATAATAAAACTAATAGCCAAAAATAAACAAACGAAATAGGGAATTAATCCCGTAATTCTCGTGCAAGCCTCTCGTCTGCCCATCTCCAATTCCAGCTGATCGGCCCACTCTTCACATCAGCGGCCCATCTTCAACACAACATCAGCACGGCCCACTCCAACAAATCATCAAGGCGCTGATTTCATCCTCCGTCATCGTCTGCTTCCTCCAGCTTCAATTCAGCGCTACTTTTCTTTACGCGGCCTTTCTTCAGTTGGGCCGATTTCATGGGCCTTTCTTCAACTTGGCCCATTCCTTTAAATTCCAGCAATCACGCGGTGCATTTAATTAATTTCCCTGCTTTGCCTCACGTGATGGCTGCGGGGCGTCAGCTCCCACCGTGGGGCGGTGACTTTCTCTGAGACCCACCGTCGGGTCGCGGTGGCTCTGGCGCGGGGCGGTGACTTCTGCCCATCTTCTCCTTCTCTTTTGCTCTTCTTCTTCTCTTCCGCTCTTCCATACCACCAAGTGTTGGTAGCCTTCTCCAATTAGTCTTCAAGCGGAATCTCATCCATCCTTCAGTAAGCTGTAAATCCCTAGATATCTTCAATTCTCTCCACAACTTCTGGATTACAGACTTAACCTCAACTCTAGTCATAAACTTCTCTAAATAATGCTAATAATTGCTAGTTAAGGTGTATGAAATGACACCTATCACCTATGGGTTCCCCAAGTTGACTTGATGGCCACAAAATGAGCACTCTTCGTGAGCCTGTCAATGATCACCCATATGACATCCTTCTGACTCTGAGTCTTCGGCAACCCCGTGACAAAGTCCATAGCAATATCCTCCCACTTCCATTCTGGCACTGGGAGAGTTTGCAATTCACCACCTGGTCTGTGGTGTTCTATCTTGACCTTTTGACAAGTCAAGCATTTCGCCACAAATTCTGCTACGTCCTACTTCATGTTGGGCCACTAGAATTTCTTTTTGAGGTCTTTGTACATCTTACTGGACCCTGGATGTACAGAATAAGCTGACGAATGGGCCTCCTTCATTACCAACTGGCGAAGGCCATCTACGTCAGGCACACAAATCCGGTCCTGAAACCAGAGTGATCCATCATCTTGAATCACGAATCTGGGAGCTTTCCCATCCATCACTTCACTGCTTAACTTTACTATTATCACATCATCAATCTGCTTCTCCTTGATATGATCTAGTAGCGTAGCCTATATCTCCAACATACTCAGGCATCCTCGACGCTGATCGTACAAGACATCAATCTCGCACAACCCTTGGTGCAGTTTGGTCTGAGCAGTAGGCAGAGCTACTACGATCTCGTGCGGCGTCTTTCGGCTCAATGCATCGGCTACCACGTTAGCTTTGCCCGGATGATACAACAACTCGATGTCGTAGTCTTTGAGTAGCTCCAACCAGCGACGTTGTCTCATATTCAACTCCTTCTGAGTGAACACATACTTGAGACTCTTGTGGTCTATAAAGACCTGGCACCTAACACCATAGAGATAGTGTCTCCAAATCTTCAACGCGAAGACCACAACCGCTAACTCTAGATCATGCGTCAGATAGTTTGCTTCATAGGTCTTCAACTGCCGAGATGCGTATGCAATAACCTTTCCCTTTTGCATCAATACACATCCTAACCCATGCTTTGAAGTGTCACTATAGACCACATAACCATCAGTTTCTTCCGGTAGCACCAAAACTGGTGCGGACGTTAGGCACTCTTTCAACTTTTGAAAGCTTGCCTCACACTTGTCGTCCCATATGAACTTCTTATGGACCTTGCAGAGCAACCCGGTCATGGGTAGAGCGATCTTTGAAAATCCCTCCACGAACCGTGTGTAGTAACCTGCAAGTCCCAAGAAACTGCGCACCTCCTTCACGTTCTGAGGTTGCTTCCAGTTGGTTACCGCTTCAATATTATGAGGGTCGACCATAACCCCATCCTTATTGATCACATGGCCTAAGAAAGCCACTTCCTTGATCCAGAAATCACATTTAGACAATTTTGCATACAACTGATTTTGTCTAAGGACTGATAAGGTGATTCGAAGATGCTCCTCGTGAGCCTCCTCGCTCGGGGAATAGATCAGAATATCGTCGATGAATACCACCACGAACTTATCCAAATACTGGTGGAAACATCTATGCATCAGATCTATGAAGACTGTCGGAGCATTAGTAAGCCCAAATGGCATGACTACGAACTCGTAGTGCCCATATCTCGTCCGGAATGCAGTCCTCGGAATATCTTCCTCACGAATCCTGAGCTGATGGTAACCAGATCTCAGATCGATCTTGGAAAAGACTTTTGCTCCCTGCAGTTGATCCAACAGATCAGCAATCCTTGGCAAAGGATACTTATTCTTGATAGTGACCTTGTTCAACTCTCGGTAGTCGATACAAAGTTGGAACGAACCATCCTTCTTCTTGACAAACAAGACTGGAGCGCCCCAAGATGATGCACTCGGCCTTATATACCCTTTCTCAAGAAGGTCCTAGAGTTGCTTCTTCAACTCTTGCATCTCCGCTGGAGCCATCCGATAAGGTGCTTTAGAAATCGGTGTGGTTCCAGGCTAGAGATCAATAGTGAACTCCACGTCACGATTTGGGGGTAAACCGGGAATCTCATCAGGAAAAACATCCGGATACTCGCATATTACAGGTACATCAAGAACTGAAGTCTCATCCTTCTTGGGCCTATCCAGATAGCACAGGTACCCGACACAACCTTGTCGAAGTAGCTTACACGCAGCCATCACATTGATGAGCTTTCCGTTATCAGCGTCATTACGACCCTTGAACTTGCATACAAACTGGCCCCCAGATGAAACTGTCACTGTCCTTGAGCTAAAATCGATTACCGCCCCGTGACGCGTCAGCCGGTCCATCCCGAGAATAATGTCGTATGGAGCCATGGCTATACAGATCAAGTTCGCTTCAAACTTTTGACCTTGAATGGTAATCGGAAATTCCGACAGACGCTTGGTTCCTACCAACTGTTCACTATTTGGAAGATTCACCACAAAAGGCTCGCAAGTCTCATTGCACACTAAGCCTAGCTTACTCACACAGTTCTCCGAAATAAAAGAATGAGTGGCACCCGAATCAAACAATATGCACACAGAAGTAGAATGGAGGTATAGAGTACCTTGAGCAATAGGAGCATTCGGTCCGTCAGCCTCACGCATCTCATAAACCCGCTGACCCTGACCTCCAGAAGCAGCTGGGGCTTTCCCCTTATTCTGAGCAGTCGTCTGCTTTGAAGGACTAGGAGTCTCTATAGGCCTGAATCTGGGTCGGTTGTTATGGTTAACAGACCCTTACTGCGACTCGGCCCCTTTCTGCCTCTTTTGCGGACAAAATGTCTGCAAGTGCCCCTCCTTACCGCACGCAAAACACGTCCTTTTATCCCTCAGACACTCATTGCTCTTATGCCCCGACGTTCCACAGTTGAAACACTGGATCGGGTTCTTGCCCTAGCCCGAGCGTTGCGTAGGTCTTGACTGTGTCACCTCAGTTCTAACCCGACCAGACTTGACAAAATGCGACGGTGGCGTGGGTTGTTTAAACCCACTAGCCTGAGGCTATCTCTACGCCGGTCTCTGGCGATTGCGCTTCTTCGCCGACTCCACTAGAGTCACTTCAAGCTTATAAGCGGCGTCCACATACTGCTCCAGAGTAGAGCAGCCATGGTGCACCATCAATGGCTTGATGTCTGGGTCCATCCACTCATAGAAATGCCAGATCTTCTGCTCCTCACTGGACACCTCCGGACCAGCATATTGCAACAGATGATTAAACTTGGTTGCAAGCTCAGTCACCTTTAACCCATATGTTTTAGGGTAGAGGAACTCCTTATGATTCTCCTCCCTCATTGCACGGAAAAAGAAATGATCGGTCATCTTCGTCTTAAATATACCCCAGTTCAACCCGGGATGATCAGCTAAACCGGTGCTCTCCCACCATTCGCTAGCCACATCCTTCAGTTGAAGGGAAGCAATGTGCACTTTTTCAGCTTTAGTGCAATCGACGTTCCTAAACAACCTTTCCATGTGCGAGAACCAATACGCCAATTTGACGGGCTCTCCAGTACCGTCATAGATGTCAAGCCTCATTGAGCTAATGACCTTTAAAGCTCGACCATAGTTTCCTCTGTTCCTGACGGCGTCAACCTGAGGTACATGAACAACTGGCTCCTCAAATTCAGGAATAACCCGAGGAACCGGAACACCCTGTGCTTGTGGTACAACTGGCCGCATTATATCGGTGACCGCTTGCATAACGATCCCCCAAATAGCCTCTATAGCCGCAACGTCGAATACCACTTGAGGATTATCCGGAACTTGGCCACTGCCCACAGGGTTATTGTGGGAGACAGACTCGCTCTCATCCCCTTGATTTGCGGCATTCCTCAGATTCCTCATGGGGCTGTTACTTGGCCCAACACCATCATGAATCGTGTTTCTTGTGTTCACCATCTGTTTACCGATCAATTTCCCAAGTATTTCCCAACATTAAAATCACATTTTAAAATGTACAACATATAGAATTGACTCGGAATAGATCAAACTGGTAAACTTTTATTGATGAAGTGAACTGAAACTAAGTTGATGAGTTTTTACAAAAGCCCTCCTAAACGAAAGACAAAGTTGTTAGGAGGCTACGGCTCTAACAAAACAAAACAAAACAACTAGAAAAAAAAATCACTATGCATGCTACTTGTCCTCCCTCATGGTGCCATAAAGAGTTTCCTATACCCATCGGACCTTTGACATCTTCTCTTTGGAGGTGAACCGTCCTCGGGTTCCGGTGTCGGCCTCCTCGACCTACTAGGACCCAGAGCACACGACTCCTCCCTAGGCCTCGAAACACTTGGCCCCTCTTCGGGCATAGGAACATTCGGCCCTTCCCTGGGAACAAGAACACTCGACCCCTTCCCAGGTACTGGTGGGTAGCAAAACTCCTCAAGGAACCCTGGGTGGAAATCCGCCCTATTCACCTCGTAATGAGGGTTGAGTAGCAGCTTGGCCTGCCTGATGTACTCCTAGAGCTCGTGGATGTCCTCCAGCATATGGGAGAGACCGAGCTCAGTCTCGTAAGTCCTCTCCTCCATATCGTACAAGGCTTCCGTCCACTCCTTCATGCACTCTACTAGCACTCGGGGCCTAGGCCTGGCCTGTTGGGTCGGAACCTCCCTCGGAGCGTCCCTCGATTCCCACGGCCTTGCCCACATATGAGCACGCTCAGACATCTCCTCCACCTAGCGACGGGCCTCGGAGGAAGCCATCTCACTCTGGTTGTGCGCATGATGAGACACCAGACTCATCACCAGCTCTCTAAGCACGTGAGTAGGATGCGGACCCACTGGCGCATCCAAAGGCTCATACTTCACCCTGTCATTACCGAGCACGCCAAGTTCCTCCCATGCAGCAGGGGACAACGACGCATACTCTTGGAATGGTGGATTCTCCGGACTGGGGAAGATAAACTGCATCCCCGGATCTTCCGCTTCTACGAGTAGGTGCTCCAGACCATCTGACTCATAGTAGTACCCCTCGAGGTCCTCCTCGGGGTCCTCTTCTGGATCCTCTTCGGGATCCTCCTCCTCGTCCTCCTCTGGATCCTCCTCCGGGTCTTCGTCTGGATCTTCCTCGAGATCCTCTACCCGGTCGGCTATCCGCACTAACGACTCCATGAGGACGGTCTTCTCCTCCTCAGGTGGGCTACTCGGCTCCCCAACCTGTGTACAACTCAGAGGGACGGGGAAAACAGGCTCGGCCTGAGGTGGCGAACCTATCCCGGTGCCCTTCTTACCCCTAAGCTAAGACACGGAAGAGTTCATATCCTGCGAAGCGACGAGAAAGGATTAGTCTTTCTAAATATAGAAGCGAACTTACTATATCAGACCGGAAAAGAAGGCACGACTTGAATGGCAGAGATTTCAAAATATCACATTTTACTCAAGGTATAATTTTGTTCAAAATTTTTGACTTTTTGAACTAACCAATAAATTTCTCAACACGAACGGGTAAACAGTTTATAAAATTTTTGTTTTAGGTAAAACGATTTGAAAACCCAAACCCGTTTAAAACTTTTCGCTCTGATATCAGATCTGTAACACCCCCAAATTCTCCCTTGAAAGTATTACCGCCAGGGACCTCAGAATACACGTCTGGGGTCACCCAAGGCTAAATCATTTTATAACAACCATATAATAATACAAACTTTATTAAATATCATAAAGATTACCAAATACTATTCAACCCATGTCATGGTTTTACAACTGTTCTCAATCAAATACAAAACCAAATACAGAATTGTTTAACACAGCAGAAGTCTTAAAAATTAATAAACGCCATAAAGGGTTTTGATCTGAGCGATCTCACGCCTACGGAAACATATGAAGAGGTATGAACAAAAGAAGACTCCAAAGAAGGCGAGTCTTATGGGAAACGTATGAAGAGAAGACTCCAAAGAAGTTGAGTCTATCGGAAACGTATGACAAGTGTTTGGGAACGTTATAGTTTCACACAAGCGTTAAAACGACTTGATCATTTGTGTCCACGACCAACCTCACCGCGCAATGCGAATCCAGATTGGAAAGAAGATTTACTTTAACCGAAGTCCGGGCGGGTTCCAAGTTGTACTTCTCGCCCAAAGGTTCATTAATTATGTGCATAACCGCACTTGTCTTATTTAATTACAAAACGTACATTCACGTTAAAGCTTTTAATATATATCATCTCGACACGAGAGATACCTTGGGAATTAATCCCGATTGATGGCACCAGCTGTGTGCACCTACCCTGAGTAAGGGTACAGTCATGACCAAATAGTACTAGGACAAAATCCTTCTAATACCAGTTAAAAAGAAACGACTAGACCTCGCAAGGTACATAGCGTTCCTACGAATACTCGTTCTAACTACACATTAAGTTTCATACATAAATCCACACCAATACCATCATGGTAATCACATGTATAATAGCGTTGTTTCTAGCAATATATATAACCTATTATAGAATCATATTTTATCACATCATTTAAATCTGTTCCCAAACGAAAACAACACTTCATTCCAATTTAATTAACAATTAAATAATTGATAACTAAAGGAAATATGGAATGATAAGCAAGAGCGAACCGCCACTTGCCTTAATCTAGACGAATCGAAGATGTTGGGTTCCGGGATCTGGAAACTGGAACCTGAATACGGATTCCTACGACGACGTCGAGACAAAAGACGAAACCCTAAGTTAGATTCGGTACGAACGAATAAACGATACGAACGTATAAACGATATGAATTGAAAGGAACAAAAGCCTAAGCCGTGACCGTGGATGCCCAAGCCACGATCGTGCTTGCCAGAGCTGTAATATCCCTCATTTTATAAGGGTATTTTGGAATTTTTCCAACTCCCGTATTACAAGTCGGATTAAATTCAGAGAAGTTCAGACATTCGGTAATATGTTTGATCTCTGTAATATTTTTTCTGAGTAATATAAAATACAGTTGACACTTGTTCAAGGTTAAATAGTCGTTCGTGTACGAATATATTTAACCCGGGGTTAAGAAGATTAACCCAAAGTCAAAACAGTCAAAAAGGGTGAAAAATGGCCTTGACCGCACCCCGCGATCAAGTGGCCGCACCCGCGGCGAGGACCACTTCTGAAGCAACAAGTGAGGCGGTCACTGTACGCCACCGCACCCTACCGCACCCTACCGCACCCCGCGGTGGGATATTTTTTCTTCGACGACGTTATCCTCTTCCCCTCCACTGTAAGTGGCGCCGGTTGTCAGCAAGTGGTTGTCTCCCTTGGTCGAGGGCTTGTCCCCTGCTTGTTCCCCTCCTAGCTGGGCCTATAAAAGGGAGAGAAAGCTGAAGAGGAGAATGCTGATCTGCTCTTCTTCCTCCTCAAAAATCTCCATTAAAGCCCAAGCTTTTGAGCTTTGTTTGAGAGGTGATCGAACCCCTTTGAGCATTTAGAAAGGTGTTCCTAAGTGGTATTCTAAATTCTAAAAAGGTTGGAAGTGGAGCCACAATCGAATCGGAAGCCAACGAACCAAAACAAGTGAGTTTCGCTATTAAAGTTGTCGAAAGCTCTCGCCCCTGTCATCCCGCCGCACCCGCGGCAGAGGCTCCACCGCACCCGCGGCGAGCTTGTCCGGGTTGTGTGTTCTTGGGTGTTTGGCTTTGGGCGAGGCTTGACTCCTTCGATTCTTTCCGTATTCTTTTAGATTCATATTTGTGGATATTGAATCTAACTTAGGGTCTCGTTATGGGTCGTTTCTTAGGGATTTATAATCCGAGATCTGTCCCAGTTTCAGACCCAGGAACCCATTGTCTCTAAGCTTTGCTTAAGCTTCTGCGGATCTAAGGCAAGCAGCGGTTCGCTCTTGCTCATCATTCCATATTTCAATTAATTATAAATTGCTTAGTTGTTAATTAATTTGGGATGATTTACTGTTTGCGTTGGGAACAGTTTTGTTAAATGATATGATTAAAACGAGATATTATAATAGGTTGTATATTTGTTAGAACAACGCTATTATATATATATATGATTAAAACATGATATTATACTAGGTTGTATATCTGCTAGAATAACGCTAGTATAGATATATGTTTTTGATGTTGGCCATGATGGCTGTGATGTGGATTATTACTGTGTTGAACTGTTTAGTTAGCACGAATATTCGTAGGAACGCTACTGCGTATCTCATTGCGAGTGCTAGTCGTTTCTTTATAACCTGGTGGTTAGGATTTAGTTCCTATCATCCTTCTCTATTGCCGTTGTAGGGATTTAGTTCCCGACTCTGCCTTGAGAGATTTAGTTCCCGCGGGATTTAGTTCCCGTTTTGACTTTTGGGACTTAGTTCCCGAGTCAACTCCGCTTGTAGGGATTTAGTTCCCGACTCGACTCTGTTATAGGGATTTAGTTCCCTAGGGATTTAGTTCCCGAATCGACTTTAGGGATTTAGTTCCCAAGTCAACTCCTTCTTAGGGATTTAGTTCCCGACTGTATCTCCTTATCCTGAGGGATGAGAGAATCTAAAAGCTTATAATGTGATGTGCGTTTTGGAATTTAACAAGATAAGTGCTTTAGTGCACATGATTAATATACTCTTGGGCGAGTAGTGCAACTAAGTGTAGTGCAGCTACGAAAGCTCGCCTTGACTTTGATCAGAGTAAAGTTCTCTTTCCAATCTGGATTCGCCTTGGGCGGTGAGGTTGATCGTGAGCCGAAACATCAAGTCGTTTTTGAACGCTTGTGTGCAATTATTAATGTTTCCCAACATTTGTCATGCTTCCGATAAGACTCAACTCGTTGGAGTCTTCTTTTGGGATTGATTGCTGGAAAACTTGGTCTTACAGAATCTTCTCTTGTGCATACCTCTTGTTAATTCAGTAGAAGTATGGTGGTTGACTATCGTGATCGACTTTTATTCGAGAGACGATGAGTCTAACCTAATACGACTACTCGAACCACTCTGCTTTGTACCCTTGCTTAGTCTTTCATTAGACTAACCAACCGTAATTGTTCTCTACATGGTTGGCTGGTGTCATCCGTTCGATTCGGCACATCAGATAAGTTGTCATCCCGTGAAGGCTAGAACGACTATAGAAGCGAACGGTGTTTTGACAAGTGATCCAGGTTAATATCCTTGGCGGGTGATCATTGCGATCAAGACCCTTTTGTTGGTTATTTAAAGACTTCCGTTGTGTTAAGAAAATGTTTTGTGTAAAGACTTCCGCTGTATTTCTGATGTATTTTGTCGTACTTGGAATTGTGTTGTAATTCCGCGACTATGGTTTAAATGAAAGTTATGATATTTTGTATCATAATTGTTGTGTGATGATTTATATCAACTGGTAAAGCCTTGTGTGACATCGGACAGTACGTCTGAGGTCACTGGCAGTAATACTTTCAAGAGGTTATTTGGGGGTGTTACAGACTTGGTATCAGAGCCGTTTTTTTTTTCGGGTGGGTTTTAAAACCTTTTCTTGGAACGAAAATTTTTATAAAACCGTTTACTTGTTTGAAACTGAGAAATATTTTCGAAGGCTCTGAATTTTCAAATGAAAATTTTAACCGTTCATAGTCGTGCCTTCTCTTTAGTCTGATATGGAAACGAACTTCCATATTTAGAAAGACTAATTCTCTGTTCGTCACTCGTAGATTCTGAGTGCTTTCCTTTCTTTTCAGAGGGACTCAGAAGAAGCCGAGATGGCTCCGCCATCTCTAGATAGGCTTGAGTTCCCGGTTCCCTCGTCGTGTTTTGAGGTCGGTGAACCTAGTAGTCCACCCAAGGAGGTGAAGACCGTACTCCCTGAGTCGGTAGTGCTAGTGTCTGACGAGACCGTGGTTCCTGTGGTAGAGCCTACAGAGGAGCCAAGGGAGGACACTGAGGATGAAGAAAAGTTGTCAAGTATGCTAGAGAGTACTATAACGACGACTTCATGATCGAAATGATTTCCGAAGAAGGACCTCGAGGAAGACCTCGAGGGGCAGGGCCACAAGTATGATGACTTAGAGCGCTTATTGCTGGGCAGCGAGGACCCGAGAGTGGAATTTATCTATCCAAGTCCGGTGTTGTCACCTGAGCGGGAATACTCGCCATTGTCTTCTGCCACTTGGAAGGCGATTAGTGCTGAAGCGCATTGCCAGGTGGATGAGACAGTTGAGCGTGCTCGTTGGAGGGCAAGGCCGTAGGAGTCAATGGATACACCAGTTGTGGTCCCGACTCAACCAAACAGGCCAAGGCCCCAAGTACTAGAGGAACGATTGGAGGTCAAGGTCAACGCCTTTACGAGATGCGTGAGGCGGATGGACCTGATGCTCCAATTGCTTAAAGTACTCTATACCTTTTGTTGGTATGTTGTTGATTTGGGTGTTACCCAGTCTTTCGTTTTGGATAGTTGTGTAGTAAGTTAAGTTGTGTGTGCAACGAGGTTGTGAACCTTTTGTTGTAACTCTTCTTATTAATGAACATTTGGTTGATACCAAGTTAGTGTTTCATTGCTTGGTATGGGGTGAGGTCTCGTGTTCAAGACTCACCAACAACCTCTTGGCGAATGGCTGCCTGTTATAGGTGGAGCCCCCAGGATGGGTTGAGATGTATGGACATCGACTCATGACAACAGTGGACGCTGGAAATGGCTGGGCCTGGGCTCGGAGCCACTAGTGGGCCGTTTGTGAACCATGTAATGGGCTGGTCCAAAATGGTGACCATTTAGTTGGAACCAAGCGTCTTTTGGAAATTCCGATTACCATTCAGGGTAAGGAGTTAGAAACAGATTTGATCCAGATAGCCATGGCTCCATACGATAATTTCTCGATATGGATTAGTTGACGCGTCATGGGGCGGTCATCGATTTAATTCAAGAACTGTGACGGTGTCATCTGGGGGCCAGTGTGTGTGCAAATTTAAGGGTTGGAATGACGCTGATAACGGCAGGCTCATCAATGTGATGGCTGCGTTTAAGCTACTTCGACAAGGTTGTGTCGGGTACCTTTTCCACCTGGATCCGCCCATGAAAGATGAACCATCAATTCTTGATATTCCTATGATTAGTGTGTTTCCGGATGTCTTTTCAGAAGAGATTCCTGGTTACCCCGTATCGTGACGTGGAGTTTGCAATTGACCTCGAGCCTGGTACTACGCCGATTTCTAAAGCACCGTACCGGATGGCTCCTGTTGAGATGCAAGAATTGGAGAAGTAACTCAAGGATTTTCTTGACAAGGATTATATAAGGCCAAGTGCATCGCCTTGGGGGTGCCCCGGTTTTGTTTGTCAAGAGGAAAAATGGATTGTTTCGACTTTGTTCCGACTAGCGAGAGTTGAATAAAGTCACGATCAAGAATAAATATTCGTTGTTGAGGATTGATGATATGTTGGATCAATTGCAAGGAGCAAAAGTCTTTCCCAAAATCGATCTGAGGTTTGGTTACCACCAACTCAGGACTCATAAGGAAGATATTCCGAGGATTGCTTTCCGGACGAAATATGGTCACTACGATTTCGTAGTCACCAATGCTCCAGTAGTTTTCATGGACCTGGTGAATCGATGTTTTCGCCAGTACTTGGATAAGTTCGTGGTGGTCTTCATCGATGGTATTTTGATCTATTCCCCGAGCAAGGAGGCTCATGGAGGTCAGTCCTTAGACAAGTCAGCTATATGCAAAGTTGTCTAAATATGACTTTTGGATTAAGGAAATGGCTTTATTAGGCCGTGTGATCAATAAGAATGGGGTTATGGTGATCCCTAGAAGATCGAAGCGGTAGCTATTTGGAAGCGGCCTCAGGATGTGAATGAGGTGCGCAGTTTTCTAGGACTTGCTAGATGTTACAGACAGTCCGTAGAAGGATTTTCTAAGATCGCTCTACCAATGTCTGACCAAAGATACTTGGGAGACTGAAGAGGATATGCTTAGACGCTTTCCCGAGTTGTTTTCGGCCTAGAATAATCAAGTTTTGGGGTCGAAACTTCTTTTAAGATGGAGGTAGTGTAATATCCCTCATTTTATAAGGGTATTTTGGAATTTTTCCAACTCCCGTATTACAAGTCGGATTAAATTCAGAGAAGTTCAGACATTCGGTAATATGTTTGATCTTTGTAATATTTTTTCTGAGTAATAAAAAATACAGTTGACACTTGTTCAAGGTTAAATAGTCGTTCGTGTACGAATATATTTAACCCGGGGTTAAGAAGATTAACCCAAAGTCAAAACGGTCAAAAAGGGTGAAAAATGGCCTTGACCGCACCCCGCGGTCAAGTGGCCACACCCTCGGCGAGGACCAGTTCTGAAGCAACAGGTGAGGCGGTCACTGGACGCCACCGCACCCTGCCGCACCCCGCGGTGGGATATTTTTTCTTCTGCGACGTTATCCTCTTCCCCTCTACTGCAAGTGGCGCCGGTTGTTAGCAAGTGGCGCCGGTTATCAGCAAGTGGCTGTCTCCCTTGGTCGAGGGCTTGTCCCCTGCTTGTTCCCCTCCTAACTGGGCTTATAAAAGGGAGAGAAAGCTGAAGAGGAGAGTGTTGATCTGCTCTTCTTCCTCCTCAGAAATCTCCATTAAAGCCCAAGCTTTTGAGCTTTGTTTGAGAGGTGATCGAACCCCTTTGAGCGTTTAGAAAGGTGTTCCTAAGTGGTATTCTAAAGCCTAAGAAGGTTGGAAGTGGAGCCACAATCGAATCGAAAGCCAACGAACCAAACCAAGTGAGTTTCGCCATTAAAGTTGTCGAAAGCTCTCGCCCCTGTCATCCCGCCGCACCCGCGGCAGAGGCTCCACCGCACCCGCGGCGAGCTTGTCCGGGTTGTGTATTCTTGGGTGTTTGGCTTTGGGCGAGGCTTGACTCCTTCGATTATTTCCGTATTCTTTTAGATTCATATTTATCGATATTGAATCTAACTTAGGGTCTCGTTATGGGTCGTTTCTTAGGGATTTATAATCTGAGATCTGTCCCAGTTTCAGACCCAGGAACCCGTTGTCTCTAAGCTTTGCTTAAGCTTCTGCGGATCTAAGGCAAGTGGCGGTTCGCTCTTGCTCATCATTCCATATTTCAATTAATTATCAATTGCTTAGTTGTTAATTAATTTGGGATGATTTACTATTTGCGTTGGGAACAGTTTTGTTAAATGATATGATTAAAAGGAGATATTATAATAGGTTGTATATTTGTTAGAACAACGCTATTATATATATATATATGATTAAAACATGATATTATACTAGGTTGTATATCTGCTAGAACAACGCTAGTATAGATATATGTTTTTGATGTTGGCCATGATGGCTGTGATGTGGATTATTACTGTGTTGAACTGTTTAGTTAGCACGAGTATTCGTAGGAACGCTACTGCGTATCTCATTGCGAGTGCTAGTCGTTTCTTTATAACCCGGTGGTTAGGATTTAGTTCCTACCATCCTTCTCTATTGTCGTTGTAGGGATTTAGTTCCCGACTCTGCCTTGCGGGATTTAGTTCCCGATTCGACTTTTGGGACTTAGTTCCCGAGTCAACTCCACTTGTAGGGATTTAGTTCCCGACTCGACTCTGTTATAGGGATTTAGTTCCCGAATCGACTTTAGGGATTTAGTTCCCAAGTCAACTCCTTCTTAGGGATTTAGTTCCCGACTGTATCTCTTTATCCTGAGGGATGAGAGAATCTAAAAGCTTATAACGTGATGTGCGTTTTGGAATTTAACAAGATAAGTGCTTTAGTGCACATGATTAATATACTCTTGGGCGAGTAGTGCAACTAAGTGTAGTGCATCTAGGAAAGCTCGCCTTGACTTTGATCAGAGTAAAGTTCTCTTTCCAATCTGGATTCACCTTGGGCGGTGAGGTTGGCCGTGAGCCGAAACATCAAGTCGTTTTTGAACGCTTGTGTGTAATTACTAATGTTTCCCAACATTTGTCATGCTTCCGATAAGACTCAACTCGTTGGAGTCTTCTTTTGGGATTGATTGCTGGAAGACTTGGTCTTCCAGAATCTTCTCTTGTGCATACCTCTTGTTAATTCAGTAAAAGTATGGTGGTTGACTATCGTGATCGACTTTTATTCGAGAGACGATGAGTCTAACCTAATACGACTACTCGAACCACTCTGCTTTGTACCCTTGCTTAGTCTTTCATTAGACTAACCAACCGTAATTGTTCTCTGCATAGTTGGCTGGTGTCATCCGTTCGATTCGGCACATCAGATAAGTTGTCATCCCGTGAAGGCTAGAACGACTATAGAAGCGAACGGTGTTTTGACAAGTGATCCAGGTTAAGATCCTTGGTGGGTGATCATTGCGATCAAGACCCTTTTGTTGGTTATTTAAAGACTTCCGCTGTGTTAAGAAAATGTTTTGTGTAAAGACTTTCGCTGTATTTCTGATGTATTTTGTCGTACTTGGAATTGTGTTGTAATTCCGCGACTATGGTTTAAATGAAAGTTATGATATTTTGTATCATAATTGTTGTGTGATGATTTATATCAACTAGTAAAGCCTTGGGTGACATCGGACAATACGTCTGAGGTCACTGGCGGTAATACTTTCAAGAGGTTATTTAGGGGTGTTACAAGAGCAAGCCGCGGTCGTGGTTTGGACTTCCGCAGTCGCGGAATTCTTGGCAGAGCCGCGGTCGCTGAATTCATCCCCGCGGTTGCGGATCTCCCTTCCGACGACGGCTCCAACTCGGCTTCGAAGCTTATCGACGACGAAATGACCACTTCTTGGCTCGGACGAGGGCTCACTACGACCACTACTACTTCCCAGCCTCCAAGACACTTCCGGCGACACCTAACTCTCCAGCAAAACTCCGACGAATGCAAGAACTCCGGCGAGGGAACAAAAACGAGAGGAAGAGAGGGATTGAGATGTTGAGGATGATAATTTCGGTGCTGAAGACCCCTATTTATAGGGTGAGGGGAAGCCAACGCCGAGCAACCCAAACGCTTCAAGATCCTTCACCGGCGGAGGTTACAAAACGCAGAAATTTTGAATCGGCGTTCTGGGATAAGAACGACGAAGAACAGAGTTTCCGCGGTCGCGGAAACACTTCTGCGGTCGCGGAAATGTCGCGAGCGCGTCCTTTTGCTTTTGATCGCGGATTTCGTTCAAGGGCGTGCTAAATCTTTTATTTTTATCACTTCTAAAAATATTCTAAGACCCAATACACTTTTAACGTATATTATTATGCTCAAATAATCTTACTGAGATTACAGAAATTGCCCATTATGTCCTTTTTACAAAATGACAGTTCGGGACTTTTAGGGGTTATTACAGGCTCTTTTTCCTAGTCGGCGACCCCTTTGCCTTGTTCTTCGAGCCACTTGGCCTTCCCTTTCTACAAATGTTCGTCGGCTCCATAACTCTGTTCTGGATGCTCCAAGGCAATGTACAGATCACTCACTTGCCATAACGTGGCTTTGTTAAACTTTCGGGCTTGCAATCTCGACCACATCTCACGCAATGTCAAGAGTGTAATCCGTCCACGCTCTTACTACGCTTTTTTTTGTAAGGAGTCAACCATTCCCTCTCGACGTATCCAACAAGGCCGCTCTTCCACGATGTCCTCAATGCTCTGAGCCTCTCCTTGTACCTTTCCTCGGTGGTCGAGCAAAAAAGTCCCCAACACTGGTTTGTAAACATATCGACTTTGGCACTGTCTTTTATAACCTTGTCGGCATGTGCCTTGATGTTGTTTCAAATATGGACCCATCACAAGAGATGTCTTACCGAGACGTCTTCGAAAACTACTTTAATAGCTTTGATGAGAGCCTTTTCACAATCGGTCATTATAGCCTTTGGCATTACTCCCAACTGCTCAAACAAGTTCCGAAGGGCCCTCACTATCCACCGGTAATGGAAAAACATTTCCGCTTGGGTGAATGCATACGCAATGTTGAACGTCTTGTGAGTGTAGGTAAAACCAACAATCTCCACCAAAGGCATATCATACCTATTGATATACATATGAAATAAACGTACCAATATTTAGTGAATATAATTAACTAAAATGTAGCACATAGAAAAATAACTAACTATTATTAAAATGTATTACATACTTATTTGTCTTGTATGTGGCGTCGATGATCACCACGTGCGGAACTTCTTCAACAACTGTAGCGACTCTGGGTGAGCAAAAAACAGGATCTCCACCTCGTCCCCTTTGTTCACATTCCTAAGAGGATAAAAAAGATACTCGTTCTCTTTCAAAAAAATGAAGGGACCACTGGATAACCGTCAATTCCCCATGATCCTCGTAATGGAGCTTCTGCAAAAAGTTGGCAATCTGCTTCATTGTTGTTACATTTCCCGGGAAGTTTTTCCTCAACTCCGAAATAATTTCTTTCAACGTCTTGCGACCATCGCCCCATCTCTTAGCCATGACCTCCTCTTCCTGGGTCATTCGACCCATGAATGCATTCCCATGAAAGCTAGTTTGAAGCATGTGGTTGTGGGTGCCATGTATAACATCCAAGACACATCTTTAAGTAAGAGACCCTAGCTCGTTTTTCAAACGGCACCCATATAGCTCGAATCTACAACCACACTTCTTCGATTTGCGTTTTTGAATCCTCGAAACCGGCAACTCCGGATTTTCTAGATTAACTTTCGGCCTCCCAGATCTCGGTTCACCATATCTATCGCATGTCAAACTAACGACGTACGGATTTGAGGTACGTTTCACCAAAACTATCATCAACTCTTTTGCTCTCGCTCTCACCCATTCAACCATTTCATCCATTTCATCCATACTTTCCCAAACTAGGCTAGTACGAAATCGTTCTCCATAATCTTCCCCCTATAGTAATTAATTCATAACCTAAACCATGAATTTTTTGCTAAACTATAACTACTAGTTCATACCTAATATCAATTGTTAATGGCTACACCAAAATTGCAATATCATATTAATTCATAACCCAAATCATATTAATGGGTACAATTCATAATAACTACTTCATACAAAATTAATTATATGCGATATTTATACGTATAACTAAGACAAGAATCATTACTCAAACGGAAATTAATTCAACACTAACCGTGAAGAAATCGCCGCTCGAATCCCAAACGTCTGCTTCGTCTTCGCAACCCGACATCCATGCGTCGTTCAATTCTTCGTATGCTTCTTCATCTTCTCGACCTTATACGCAATCGTATTTCTCATCTTCTCGACTTTGTATGCAATTTTTTTCCTCACTTTCATCATTAGGATAATACATGTTGAATATTGTGTTTGTATGTGGAAGAGAACGGAAATGGGCGTGTGTATATATAGGGTAAAATTTGGGCCGTTAGAAAAAATGACCGTTTGTGCGTTAACAATTAACGCACACACGGTCGGAATTTTAACGCTCGGATTTTTAACGGCTATTTTCTGGGCAGTGATGTGTGCGTTAACATTGCTAGTACAAATCTGTACTGGTAATGTTAACACACGCCTCTGTAATTGGGTTGTGTTACAGGCCTAGTCCATGCAGATGTGCATTAACATTACCAATACAGATTTGTACTGGTAATGTTAATGCACAGATCTACTGGGCTTTTTTTTATTTTTCCCAATTTTGCCCCTTGTACTGGTAATGTTATCGCACAGGTTTGTATTGTATTTTTAACGCACAGTATAGTGTACAT
Organism: Rheum nobile; assembly: GCA_027886185.1. Classification (NCBI taxonomy): domain Eukaryota; kingdom Viridiplantae; phylum Streptophyta; class Magnoliopsida; order Caryophyllales; family Polygonaceae; genus Rheum; species Rheum nobile. The sequence goes on from WOAB01000639.1 coordinate 11,972,955, forward strand.
TTAGACAGCTTTTTGTGTGCACAAAGAGAGACCATATATATATATCATGCAATCTCTCTCCTACCTTAATTATTATTTAACTTTTTTTGTAATATCATATTTAACTAGCAACACTAGAGTGTTTTTAAGCTCAGGTTGTTGAGGTTTGATTTTTACATTTTTCTATTTATTATTTTCCTCTTTCATAATTTTATTTGATTTTTTAAATTAATCAAATTTAAACTCTAAAATTCTATCAAATCTTAACCAAATCTCATCAAATTAACTTTATTCTTTTACATAAATTAGCTTATTTCTTTTAACAATACGTATGAACTAATCTAAATCTTATATTTGTTTGTATATAAAATTTCACATTCATTTTCTACCATGAAGATTGTCATATATTATTTTAACTTGATATAAGGGTCTTATATAGTATTCATAGTCAATATAAAAATAGACAGAGTTTTTTTACAAGAATGATGACACATAAGCTAATTTTAATAATTTATTATGATTATCTTATTTCTAAACCATAAATTATTAATATGATTTATTTTGATACTTTTAACAAACTTTACTTTTTTTTTACTTAATTTGCCATTACTGATACAAAATCCTTCACACATATCGATATGGTTAGTTTACATTAATAAGTTTTAATTTCTTAATTTATTGAACTTATCTAATCCTACGAGATCTTCCTAACATCATATTACAATTTTACTTCTCTATAATTCTTTTGCTAACAAATCTATAAAGTTGTTATCATACACAATTAAATTTAAGATATCCTAATTAATTGTTAACTTATCTATCTAATTTTGAAACTAATCTATTATCTTCATAGTTCAACTCAACTTAAAAATTATAAATAAACAATATTATAAATAATATAACTTCAATGATTAAATTAACTGATATTTATAATAATAAATATTTAACTTTTGAATTAATAAGAAAATATGAGCTATCATAGACACAAAGTAAAATACTATTCAGAAACATAAAAAAACATAATTAATTCATTTTAAAGCAAACGTAATACACCAATAAGTCAATTTTAAATATTTAAGATAAGGAAGTGAAATAACTTTAATGTTATTTTGAAACTAAGCCCAATGTATGGAATAATATAAACAAATTAATAAATTCATTAAGATTTTTATGCAAACAACACGTATAAAAGTTAAAAACATATTTATAATAACAATCTATATTTTTAGTCATAAAATAGAATCTAAATTGAGGTAGTTAGGAAAAGAATTATTTAGTACAATCATATCAAATTTATTTTGTACTTGCTTACAACGTACTTCATCTATGTATTTAAAAAATATTTTGAAAATAAACTTATACTCTTATATATTAGTTCATATCTCCTTTTAGATTTTACGATACTTGCATTTAGAAATAAAATCAATATTAAAATATTGTAATTTGAAAATTTCTCTCAATTTCTTCTATACACTTTCAAATAGGAATTTATTGTTCATTATTTCTTTTCGTTTGTATCTATTTTTGAACTTTTATTATCTCTCATTTTAGAGCTCCTAACATAGAGGCCTTTCGCCGACCTTTCAGCCTCACATTGATTTCGCCTACATGTTGGACTCTAGAATTGTCACATCATCCAACCTTTAAAAAAAATTAAAGCAATAGGTATTATCTTAATCTGTTACTACATCGTTGCCGATCATATATATATATTTCATATTTTTAAGCAAATAAAAAAAGGTATATATTGAGGCAATCATTTTACATATATTTAATATATCAATATTTGTTAGCAAAGATCTTAACTAGCAATAGTTGATGACGATATTTGGAATCAAATTTAGAAATTACATATCTTTGTTAAAAAGATCATAATATTTTTAATATAATTTATTTATATTAAATCTCTCAATTTATATTATTTATATTAAATCTCTCAATTTACTTTCAAATCTATGTTAATAATATTGACAAAAAAATACGTTAATTTAAATTAAAAAAAGTGGTGATTCATTTCAAAAAAAGTTTCAAAAAGAGGGTAAAACTCAAGTAAATACTAAAGAATTAAGAAAAAAATACCTAAAAGGATATTAGTATACCTTGAATTCTATAAAGAGGCTCATCAAAATCAATAAAATATATATACATATTAAACTCATCCCCTTTCGAGTCACCGGAATGCTTCTGAGCCCAATTTATTTATGTGTAAAAGTATGTTTTTTTTAATTTTTTTAATTTGTTAATTATAATATCTAATTATTTAGCAAAATTTAAACAAATAAATCCTAACAAAGTTTGTACCAGAAAATCATAACAAATTACTTTTTAGTTACATCCTAATATGATTTTTTAGTTAAGCAAAATGTTTTGTTTTGATTTGATTAGCTGAGATCTCATTATTTACTATTAATACATTAACATTTTCATTAGCTTTTTTTTATACGACTACGATTTCATGAATTCTTTATCAAGTCCTATGTCAAGCTTCAACTAACATTATGGAAATTAATTTTTGTTCATTCAAGTAAATTTAAGCCAAGCTAGCTATAAAATAACTTATACCGATAATATAACAAGCCATAATTTTTTTTGTTTTATTTACGATTGATTATGTATTTTGTTTTCACAATCTCATCAATTCTATACGATGAAAGAGAAAGTGAATCAAATGACATTGGGTCGAAAACCATGCAACCATAATCCCATATATATAAATACACTCACAAATTTAGCTATATACAATTATGATTAATATTAATACTTCATTTTCGTAACACATTCAAATTATTCATTCCTCAATTCATCTTAACTAGCTTAGTTTCCCGTGCCATGCACGACTCTGTGTAAATTTTATGTTGATATTTTTTATTTATTAAAAATATATCAATTTTGCATTTAAAAATATTAAATAAATGAAAAACATATTTAATTAGTGACAATATAAATGAAAATAAGATGAATACGATAAAAAAATATCTACTAATAATCAATTAATATAGAAGTTTTGTTTTAATAGAGAATGTGTTTTAATATATATTTTATATATAATAGATTAATTGTAAATTTATAGTATTTGATTTCAAATTTTATTGTAATAATCAATTAATAATTTGATATAATTTTTAAGTGAATTAATAAAAGAAAGTATTACATCAAGCTATATTATATCATATCCAATGAAATCATAAAGATTTTTCTAAGGCTTAAAATTGGAAACGAATATATAAAGTATTGAATTTTGAAATAAGATAAAGATCTTATATATAATTATTATATTGAATTTTTGGAAAAATAAAACATTGAGAAAATGCCATGTGGCATAAGAAATTTATAGGCTTGGTAGAGAGTGCCATGTGACATAAAATGGTTTTGGTTTAGTAGATTTAGTAGATTATTGTGCATGTTATGTATTGATAATCTTTGTTATTGATTTGTGTGTAAAGTATGAAGTAATTAGTTTATTTATGTGATTAATTGGTATCAAAATTAGAAAATTGTATGTAAATTAGGAAGTGATTAGTTTATTTGTGTGATTAATTTGTATCTAAATTAGGAATTAGTCTAGATTTATGATACAAATCTTTTATATATAAATTTATATTTTAAAAAGTAAAATTCTAAATAAATGACATGTGACATTTTCATTGTAGGGATGACATGTGGCATAGTGAGATTTTGTTTAGTATATATATAGTAGATTGAATTTACTAATATTTATTTGTTAATATTTCAGCAAAAATGTGTAACAAAATCAAGATTAAAATTTTAGTTAGACTTATTGAGATTTTTTCCTTAGTTAGTATCCTATTGACATTCAATGAATGATATTATTAACAATTTCTTTCCATATTAATTATGTATAGATTTGTGTTGAAATTATATGATATGATACTATATAATTATAATGTGCAAGGAAGAGATATGCTACCTTATTCAACTTTTAATTTGGAAATAATTGATGTTAAAAATATTGCATAATTATTTTAGTGCATTAGAAATATATTGCAGAGAATAAAAATATGCATAGAATGTAATATTTTGTCTTACATTATGCAAAGAAATGATTATAAAAATATTATAGACTTATTTTAGTATAGTATGTAATATGCATGTTGTATATAGATATAGATTACGTACAAAAAATATATGGCTGAGAATATTATTTGTTATATTTTTGGAAAGATTCAAAGATTAGAGTAATAAAAAATATTCATATTGTATGCATATCCGACTAATATAGATAGCGATTTGATTTTATTAGATTTATTAGATTTTTGAAAAAACAACCAAAAATATGAGAGCTTGACACGTGACAAATTTAATATAGTGATGTCACGTGGCAGCATAAGGGTTTGATTCATTTTCGGAGCGCCATATGGCGTAATCAGTATTCTGTTTTAGTAATTATATAGTAGATTGTATTAAGCTTTTTTGACATGTAAAATTGTAGCTTTTCTTCATTCTTTATATGTTAGTCACTTTTTTTAACAAACAAACTTTAACAAGATTTTTATAGTGTTTCGGGTAATTTTTTTACAACCATCAAACCAAAGTTTTTAATTTCAGTATTATTTACTTTATGTGAGAGAGATGTTTATTGTTCACGATATCAATTGCTCTGTTCGTATTCTTAAGTTGCTTACATTTTCTTGAACAACAATCTTTTTTAAACATTGAGCAAATTTAACCAACTTTAACATTCAGAAAGCTCATTGCTCACCAAAGATTACTCAAAGCTAATATAAATGTACATTAAAATAAATTGATGGATTTGATTAGTTCTAAAATTATTTATATTAATAAAAAGTTTAATTATTAATTGTAATATAAAATTTTATAATTGTTTATATTGAATTGATAAAACACAATTTTTATTAAAGAGATCATTCTTACCACAAAAAGCTTACCCATATTTTTCATCAAATATTTTACTTTTTTGGTATGTTTAACTATATATCTTCTAATATTATATACTGATGTGATAATATATCCTTCTAACATATCATTTCCCTTTTAGTTTTTATAAATTTATTATGATACATGTGAATAATATTGTTCAAATTTTAATCTTTTTTTTTTACTAATATTATGAGTTTATGATTAATATTTTTTTCATAAACTATATACAAATACATCACTTCAATATATAGTTTTATTAGATATACACGTTATTACAAGTGATATTAAAGCTATACTAAAACATCACCTTAATAAAAATATCTCCTACATGGCACGGATTCTGAACTAGTCTTTGTAATTTACCAGTTGAAAATGAAGTTGGAATTCGTCGTATAATCTTCTAGTTTCCAAACTTCCCCTTAATCCCCCTTTTTCTCGGTTTACGATTTTTAGCCGTTAAATGCTCCTTTATCATTTACTTCTCCATTTAACAGCCCAAAATCCCCTACTATAACCCAATTGGCCCAATGAGCTTTTTCCCAGAATAATCGGCCCATTCGGTGACATTCTTCTTTGTTGTAGACCTGACTCGAACTAGTATATTTTCATGTACCATGCACCGATTACTCTAAAAATTCACAAATTTTATATGTATAATCTACTATATAATAACTAAAGCAAAATCGCGACTGCACTGCACGCGCCCCAAGAATACATCCGGAATTCTCGCTGCCACGTGTCGTCGCGGAATTTTATGGTACACGTGTCATTTTTTTACTTTATTTGGTAGTTTACTATAATCCATCGTTTTGGCCTTATTTAACATGATTTTCTTTGTTCAATTTTGATTTTGGTAGATTGTAAATCTTTCTTAAAATTATGCAATTAATATTCAAACCTATTTTTTTGATTGCAAATCTTTCTAAAAATGAACAATTATAATCCGATCTATTTTCTGAATTTTGCATATAATATCAAATATAAGCATGAATAATTTGCAATCAATAAAAATAGCAGAATTGTGCAGTATATGATTTATACAAACCATAATAAAATTTAAATCATAAGCAAAATAATAGAAACTGCGGACAATCAACAAATTTGTCGATATAAACAAACAAAATTAACCTAAAACATAAATTGAAATGCCCAGAAAACACAACAAATGAACAAACCCTGCCCAGAAAGAAATTTCTCTGGTATACAAATTATAAATGAAACTGAAATTAACTATGACCAAATACAAAACCAGAAATTAAATTGTTCAACAAACCAAACCATAAACCAGAACTTAAATTTGGCCAAAACGCATTCTGCAAATCTGAACCTATCCATAATTATAATGAAGATTGATTTTACCGACAATATTATGAACCTGCAGTATCTCCATAATTTTTTTGGCACTTTCTGATTCAAGATAATATCAAACCTTCAAATATTGGCTCAAAACGTATTCTACAAATCTGAACCTGTCCATAATTGTAATGCAAATTCATTTTAAACAACCATTATACAATATTATAAACCTACAGTATCTTCACAATAAATTGAAAATGGTAATTGCAATATATTCACTTACCTGCAAATATGTGAAGAAAATAAAATATGTGACCTTACATTTGAATGAGCCTGCAGAATAAGCACATATGTGAAGACACAATAAACTCAAAATGGTAATTGTAATTGCAATATATTCACTTACCTGTAATATATATACCAGCAGCCAAACGATATTTCCAAAATTTTAAAACCCTAATATTCCTTTCTTTTCAACACAATATTGGACTATAAATTGAAAGCTTTTACAGGCTATAAAAACTACATCCCCTATACTAATTTCGGTTGTTCAGCCTCCAGGTATGGGTAAATGAATACGTATTATGTTATTCTTAATAGTCTGCAGCACACCATTTTATCAAAGAATTTAGTAGTTAATAAAGCAAGAGCATGTCATCTACTGATATTCAATGTATATGTTGATATATATACTGATATTGAGGTATTTTGTTTGTTTCAGTGTTCTTTCAGTAAATCCGGAAATCATATACAAGGTAAAAACAGTTGCTTTCGTCCTTTATTAAATACCATGCTGTGCATTTAAATAAAATACCGATTTGAAGGTATACCAAGTAGGTGCTGAAGGTATACAAAGTAGTTTTCAGTTAGGGTTTAAATTTTGTTGTATTAAAAACTGATTCCATTTCATAAATTCAGTTTTTTTGGTGTAATTCAGATTTTATGTTCATATTAATATAAATAATGAATATTGTTTATGTTGTATTGTAGATATGTCAAAAATTATACAGCAAGTCAAGGATATTACAGGTACCCGAGGTAATCATGAACTTAAGGTTCATGTAATCCGTTTATTTAAAGTTCCAAAGAAAAACGATCCAACTCAATACAGAACGACTGAACTAATTTTAATGGATGAAAAGGTACTGATTAGTAGTTTATACGTTAACAGATTGTTTTGTGTATTTACAAAATTGTGTGCCTAATCTTGCAATTAAATTTAAATATGTTAATTAGAATTCGTTGATATTATTTTTCAGGGTGACAAAATTCATGCAGTTATTAAAGAAGCTTTTTATGGTTAGCTTATCTTTATTGAAAGAAGGAGGTGCTTATTTGATTTCAAATTTCGGAGTTGCCCTATATGATATACCATTTAAGTTTTCTGATCATAAGTATAAGGTCATATTTTATCGCAACACTACCATTAAACTATGTTCGACCATTTATGTTCCTGTTCATGGATTCAAATTTACTGAATTTGAAAAAATCATCGACGAGTCATTGGATAAAGGATATGTTTACGGTAAGTCGTTTTTGAATATATTCATACTAAAATCCTTTAACTATGTTGTTTTTATGTGTCTAATATGCTTCATTAAAATTGTACATTTTATGTGTAGATGTTATTGGTGAATTGGTTGGAATTGGTGATCAAATAGTGACCTTCACTAAAAGCAATGGCAAAGATGGTAAAAGAATTAATTTGCAATTAATGGATGCAAGGTATTAATTATTAATCCTTTTTATTACTTTTTTATGTCATTACACAAATTAAACATTTACTATTTATAAAAATGATGATTTCTAATTTTTATATTGGTTATATATTATAGGAACAATATCATTAATTGTACTCTATGGGATGATTTTGCTGATTTATGTCGTCCATTTATTGGCGCATCAAATCAAAATACGGTCGTTGTTATAGTTCAGTTCGCGAAGCTTGGGAAATGGAATAATTCACTTAATGTGTCTAATGGATATTATGGCACAAGGGTGTACTTTGACGATGAAAGTATTAGCGAGATTTCAAAATTCAAGGAAAGGTATATTCTGATTTTTCTTTTTATATATCTGTTTATATTAATTGTAAATAATACAAGTATATTTTTCTAAATTTTAGTATATCAAAACATTATGGTTCAAAAGGTTTATTCTGATATTTTATTTTAGATATATGTTTATATTAGTTGTAAATAATCTATTATATTGTTCAACATATTGTAAATAATTTACTATATTGTTTCTTAAACTTTAGTATATCAAAACAATCTGCTTCAAAAGGTGGTAATAGTTGTGTACAACTATCAAGTGAGCGATCATATTCTTCTGCTGATATTTTCTTGGATGTGAGTGCAAGAAAAACCTTGGATGAACTTTTTGAACTTCTTCATGAGCATGGAACGGTAAGTTAAGAATAATTGAGTTTCTAAACATTTTATATGTAAATATTTAGTTTTTCAGATTATTTATGAGTTGTTAAATTACTGAACATTTATTTTTAAAGATTTTGTTTTCAGATTATTTATTTATTATTACAATGATAATTCCTAAAGGTTCTCCAAGCTATTATTCTTGCCACCATTGACCATATTGAAGATTCATATGGATGGTACTATAATTCATGCAAACGGTATAAAAGCAAAGTGCAAGCACAAGAAGGACAGTTTTGGTGTAAGAAATGTGATGCATTTGTGAACTATGCAATTCCTAGGTAATTAAATTTACCATAAATGGATTTTATTGTTTTTTGTTTAATGAGTTATTTATATTTGTTTTTTTCTGTGCAGATTTTGTGTTCAAGTTAATGTTATTGATGGATCTGGGACTGCTCAATTCACTATATTTGATAGAGAAGTTACTCAGTTTTTGAAGAAATCAGTTACAAGCATTATTGAGTCAAGAGATAAGGTAAATTATTGGGTCTTAAATTAAGTATATAAAATGTGAAGTGATACGTGCATAATGATTCTTATTTCGTAAATTCATTTTTGTTCATTTTTATTTTCAGGATGAGGACATTAGTATCATCCCGGACGATCTAAATATTTTGTTAAATAAAAAAATGTTGTTTAGAGTTCTCATTTCCCATTTTAATATTAGTCGACTTTCATCAGCAACGGCATACACAATAACAAACATGACCGATGATTTGACTTTGATTGAAAAGTTTGAACAATTCAGTTTAGAATCAGAGGTATGTATTCTTCATTTTATTTTATTTGTTTTAACTTTCAGATTTGGGTACTTGAATTGATCAAGTTTTTTTGCTTATTATAGAAAAATCAGGAATCACTCGATGTAGAGAATGATGTGGTGTGAAAAGTGTCATCAAATGAAATGGCGACACCCCGTAAGCGTGACTATATAAACATTGATGATGAGAAAAATAGCAAATCTGAGGAGGAGGAGGAGAGTACTAAATCTGAAGATAGTCGTATTACGAATCATGGCGATGGATCAACCACGAAGAAGAGGGTTACTCTAAAGAAAGTGAAGAAGGAAAAGTTGGACTAAATGAGATTGTTTTTTCTATTATTGAATCCAGTACACTATTTAGTTTTTCGGAGAATTCATATGTGTTTTGTTTCACTTTTTATATTGGTATCATGTTGCTAAACCATTGAATGAAATTTATATGGCCGATTTTTGCTTTCATCATGTTATACTTTTGTGTGGTTATTGCGTTTTTTGCTAAACCATTGAATGAAATTCAATTCAGTATCATAAATAACTAAGGTATTAAATTTGTTGATTAACAATCAGTTATGCAATTTTAGTATTAACATTCAGTTCTGATTTTTTATACACTTTGATTATTAAAAATCATAAATGTTTAATAAAAAGAAACATTTTTTTACGTTGAAACATTACAATGTTTTCTTGAACGTTACATAAGTATTCACAAAAAAATGAGTAGGCTAAACAACTCGCTGCAGAATATGCTTGGAGATGGTATTAGAAGAGCGGTTACTCTTAACACCCTCTCAGAGCATACTCTGCAGCGAGTAATACCCTCTCATTGATTATACACTTTATTATGATACTTATAAAATTTTAAAAGTTTTGTAAAAAGTTTAGGGTGTTTTAACAGTCTGTTCTTACATTTATTATACATTTTTAGGGTGTACGTGTTAGTGTGTACGTGTAAATAAGAAAGAATTTAGGTTTGTTTGTATATTTTCTTTAATGAATACATGTATTAAAGTAATCTGATAAAATCCTACATAAGATGCTGCATTAGCAAAATTACGTCTTTTTTCTATTACTTTTTTCAAGTCAGCTAAAAACATAGAAATAATTTTTTTCATTTATATACATTTTGCCTATATGTCTCCTTAAATTTGTTTTCATCCCTGAAAAGTTTAAAAACTGTATATAAATGTATAGTATATCTTTTCAATCTTCATATATGTACGATTTTTTTAAATATATGTCAAAGTATACATTTTCCCTACATGTGTCTATAAATGTGATAAGATCTTTTAATTCTTTCTCAAAATTTACGATGACATATATAATGTAGAGTGCGGTTCCGGTGCGGAGCACTCTTCCCGTGCGGACGTGCGGACATGCACTATAGGGCTTTATTTGTGCACTTTAGGGCCTTATTTGTGCACTTTTGCAAAAAAAATTGAAAAATGCTTGGAAAAAAATTTGAAAAAGATTTTTTTTTTTTTTAAGTGCACAAATAAGACGTTAAAGTGCACAAATAAGGCCCTAAAGTGCATGCTCCGCACGTCCGCACGGGAAGAGTGCTCCGCATATGATCCAAACTCATATAATGTATCTATAAATGTGATAAGATCTTTTAATTATTTCTTAAAATTTAAGACCACTACACTATAAAATATAGCCCCTTACTTTGTTTCACACATCACGTTCATAATCTGCTTTTAGCATTTATATTCCTTCTAAGAAGCAATCATGGTTCATCCTATTGCTCATGATATCTCAGTTCATAATGATGTTGTTTTTCTTTTCGACATTTTACCTGAAAGCCACTTTTTCAGATTTCCACGTAAGGCTAATAACTTCTACATGAGACTTTCGTTACCTATTGATCTATCTGACGAGGTGAAGTACATCAAATGTTCGATTTCTATGCCAATTGGTCGTGCTATTGCAGCAGAAAGGTACTATTTATATTTTTTTTAATTTTTAATACATTATTCCTATCAAAATGAATTTTTTACACATACGTTAGGTCATAATATATATATCTACTGATTTGTATTTACTACTGGTTTGTATTTATATACTATGAGTTATTATGTACATGTCAATGTATTCAATTTTTTTGTTACAGGTTTACACATGCTTTAGACGAAGTTAATAAGCGATATTGTCCCTTCATATACGAGAGAGACCCTATTTTGTTCCCAAACAAACAGCTCAACTGTGCAGTAAGGAATGTCGCAGGCTATTTCGGTCCAACTGAAGAGGCATATTTTCATTCAACGTTTGCATCCTATAATCCTATGATTATTGTTCTTACACAGGCTGAATTGAACGAAACTGGGCTTGAAGATATGTTCCTACAATATGGGAATGATCGTTATTTACGTATCGATTCATTGTCTAACGAAGAACATAATTACATCACATGGCGCAATAGTGATGTAAATATATGGATTGAAGGTGAAGGACGAGAGTATATGTTGAAATTCAGTAGTAAATGTGTTTTAGCATGGCAAATTTCGTGTATTTACGATATGGAGTATGAAATATCCGGACTTGAACTTTGGAGTGTATTGGATGAATTTGCAAAGATTAACCGTCTACGTTGGCAACACTTGAATAGGAGGCAGGTTGTTATTAATTTGTCAGATGAAGAAGGAGAAGAAGGAGAAGAAGGAGAACAGGTTCACGAAGAAGATGAGGAAGAGGAGCCTTTTGAAGAAGAATATGAAGAATAAGTTGCTAAGAATTTGTCATGTTTTATATTATTTTCAAGTTATTTAGAATATTTAGAATTTTTCTATGCCATTTCTTTTTTAGAACAAGTGATTGTCCGTTATATTGCATTTCTTAAATACATTTACTAAACAAATTACCATTTTGTTTGGATATTTAAATGATTAATAATGTTCTGTTTGATTGTAAATGAATTTGTTTGGTTATACATGAACAATCAAAAACAAATTATTACTTCATATTTTTTATTAATCCAATCATTACAATATTTATCAATTGAGTTATAAATTTGTTACAATATAATATGAAGCAGTGCAAATTAAAAATCTGAAAAAAGAGTGCAGTCTTACGATTATTTCCATTTAGTGGTGACATTACAATTCTATTTTATAGTTTATCTTACTTATATATTTCAATTTCACTAAGGGAATAATATATTCATATAAAGTATGTATAGTTATCAAGTTGAATATGAAATCTATTATTTACAAAAAATATGAAACTGTTCAAATTTCAATATCTGAAAAGCGCGTAGTTATTTAAGCATTGCAATCTATCTAAGGGAATAATAGATTTGTCCAAGTGAATGATATATTAATATAAATAATAGATTGGAAAAAACATAAATGTTTCATATATTTCTCTCTCTGTATAGTAATTAATATGGAAATATATATTTCTTAGCGTATTGGGTATATTAAAAATTATCAAGATCGTTTGTGATCCAAATTAAACCGAGATTTAATGGCCCAATAATGAAAAAACATATTATCATCTGAAGTATTGCAGAGTTCATTATGCAATGGTGTTATGCAATTAAGTTGTACTCATCAAACAAAATAAGAAAACGTTTAATTAGTCTGAATTTGGGTAAGGAAATTATAGATTGATCTAAATTGTAAGTAGACAAAAATAATTAATTTTCATAAATTTTTAAGTTTACATGTGAGCACATATATTTCACTTAGAATCATTGGAAAACACATACAAGGATAGTATATAAAACTTCTATGTATTATAAGAGGTCGAGTATATGTAAATATATGGAAGATCATTTATTGACATATATTAACATAGATATATAATCGCAATAATTATAACTTCTATATATCCTGTGAGATTCGACAAAGAGTGAGGGATGTGGTTTTATGAGAAAACCTAAGATGGTGTTCATCGACAATGTCAGATGTATTGTGGAGTTTTCGGAACGAGAATCATAGAAAAACTGCCCACATATACTGTTTCTTACAAGTATATTGATTGTTTAAGTTTTATTATTTATGAATATTTTTTGTGTTTGTTTAGATGTAACACCCCGAGCCAAAGGTGTCACAGTGCCATATTCTCGAAGAACTATAAGGCGATTTTTTAAGAAGAAAGAACCCAAAACACTCCCACATATACAAAAGTTATCAACATCAAAATCCCAATTTCAATTTTTTAAACAACATTTAACTTTGCATCAAGTTCAGTAAATCAATTTATGACCAAAACAACAAGTAGTTAATACAACATTTTTAAATCCGATACAAAAAACTAAATCTTTAACTTTGAAGACAAATCTGTGATCCAGAACCCCCTTGCTGCCGCCGGACCTGCAAAGACTAGTTGACTGGTGGACCCGATACACCAGCCAACCGCGGAAACATAAACCGAGGTTGGTTAGTCTAATGAAAGACTAGCAAGAATCATCAAGCAAAAACAATAGAACACAGGAGAGAATTATCATACCATCCAACCAACACCAATTAACAACACATCAAAATATATACTATTACTATCACATAACCATTACTTAACAATTCTTATCCAACTCTTCAATATGCTAAATACATTCAATCCGATCTCAACCACACATCGAGTATAAACGGGTGAGACTATCATCACCCTAGATAATCACACTATATATAAACGGGTGAGACTATCATCACCCTAGATAACCATACTAACATATACACGGGTGAGACGATCATCACCCTAAGTAACCATACTATCCATGGATAGACTAAAGATGGGACACTCACCATCCAATTGTGGCCTTGAACCAACGTAAGGTCACACCCTCACGTGGTCGGGTGAGGCAATCATCACCCCGTCCCAGCTATAAGGAGTCAAGCCCTCCTTCTAACTGAAACAAACAATCAACCAACAACAACCAACAACTAACCGAAAATCAATGGCAACTGACAACTACAACCAATGGCCAACAATAACCCACAGTCACAACTAACAACAACCGCATAATGATCCTACATAAATCAACAACAAAACCAATAACCAACAAACAACCAATATCCGACAACAAAACCAATAACCAAGCAAACAACCAATATCCGACAACACAACCAATAACCAAGCAAACAACCAATCTCCGACAACACAACCAATAACCAAGCAAACATCCAATATCCGACAACAAAACCAATAACCAAGCAAACAACCAATATCCGACAACAAAATCAATAACCAAGCAAACAACCAATATCCAACAACAAAACCAATAGTCAAGCAAACAACCAATATCCAACACATTCAACCATTTAGTTCTACGCCTACAATTCTAGATCAAGTTAACGGACAAGTGCATAAATCAATACTGAAAATGATAATATACGAAAATAATTATATTGGGAGATAGGTAAGAAGAAAGAGCAAGAATCATCTTGCCTTAAACTTATCGACACAACCATAGAATTTCACCAACTTCGCCAACCAATCCCGAACGAACCTGCAACGACAAACCGAACAATTCCCTGCATTAATTTAACACATACCATGCCCTTACTTGCAACCCCCAAATCAGCCCCTTAAATAGACTAAACAGTCCATCTCAGTCCATAAATTTCCAAAATTGAAATCAACACCCAACACGTACCAACACACTAGCCAAAAAAATAATCCGAATCTCTGACTGTCCACAAATCCCTGCAAAATCTCAAACCAAAACTGCCAAATTCCAAATCTGTCCAAGCATCCAATCTGTCCAATTTTAACAATTACATAGCAATTAATTTAGCCCCAAAACAGATGGAAATCAATTATCCAGTCCACGCATCATCTGCAGTTACCTCATCGGTGACTAGCTTCCGTCGCCGGGACCGGGCTTCACGTCGCCGAAGGGGCAGGAACAGCGGAGACACGGAGGTAATCGGTGCCCAACAGGCAGCACAGCAGCCCACCTTCGCACAGCAGTGACCGCGGTCTCGCACAGCCACTCGTCGCGGCTCGCACCAGCTCGTCGCGAGCCGAATCAAGGAAGGAAGGTGGTGACCGGCAGGATTCAGAGGTGGTGCCCACCGGCGGAGAACGAACAGCTCACGGGAAGAAGAAGGCAACGGCAACCTTTGAACAAGAAGACCGAAAGGGAGATTTTGCCCTAATTTCTGATTTTACTCCACTTTATAATTATGACAGTTATACCCTTATGATATATATATTGGGGTATTTCATTCTCCCCCCCCCCCTTATAGGAGTTTCGTCCTCGAAACTATAATCAAACATGTTCAGTTATTGATCTCTCATTACCGACTCCAATTCCCAAGTCTTTTCTGTTGTACCGTGCTTAGACCATAAACCGTTCACCAAGGAAATGACCTTATTCCTTAACTTCTTTTGTTCGACAACAAGAACTTTTACGGGTGATTCTTCAAATGTGCCATCAGGCTGAATTTCTATCTCCTCAAACTTCAGAACATGAGTCGGATGATACACATAATTCCTCAATTGTGACACATGAAACACATCATGCATTCTACTCAATTTCGGTGATAACGCTAATCTGTAAGCTATAACACCAACTCTCTTCAGGACTTAGAAGGGACCATCATAACGAGGACTCAACTTACCTCGTTTCCCAAATCTGAGCACTCCTTTAGTCGGTGAGACTTTAACAAACACGTGGTCCCCAACATTGAATTCTAAAGGTCGTCTACGAATATCTGCATATGACTTTTGTCTGCTCTGAGCTGACAACAATCTTTGACGAATCACTTCAATGTCGTCCTTAGTCTTCTGCAAAAGTTCGAGAGCAACTAAAATGGCATCGGTCATATCGTCCCAACACAGTGGTGATCTACACCGACGACCATACAGAGCCTCACAAGGTGCCATCTGAATCGACGCATGCCAACTTTATTATTGTACGTAAACTCTACCAATAACTCCGTCTTAAGTCCTTGTACATCTTACTGACTCCAGAATGTACAGGATATGCCGAAGAATGACCTTCCTTGAGAATCAACTCTCTCTGAATAAAAATATACTTCAAGCTCTTGTGATCCATGAAAATTAGACAACTTAACCCGTACAAGTAATGTCGCCAATCTTAAGGGCAAAGACTATAGCTGCAATTTCAAGATCATGTGTAGGATAATTCACCTCATACGGTTTCAGCTGACGAGAAGCATATGCAATGACCTTCCCATTCTGCATTAGAACGCAACCCAGACCTTGCTTAGAAGCATCACTGTAGGCGACAAACCCTTTTGTTCCCTGCGGTAAAGCTAACACTGGCGCACTAGTCAAACGCTTCTTGAGCTCTTCGAAACTCTCCTGACATCTCCCGTCCCATTCAAACTTCTTAGCCTTACGTAACAGATTAGTTAGCGGTTGAGCAATCTTAGAAAGTCCCTCTATAAACTGCCTGTAGTAACATGCCAATCCGAGAAAACTCCTAACTTCCTTAACATTCTGAGGTCGTTTCCTACTTGCTACTGCTTCTGTTTTCTGTGGATCTATCATCACACTCTCGTTAGAAATCACATGGCCAATAAATGCTACCTTAGGTAACCAAAAATCACGTTCAGACAGCTTTGCAAGTAGTTTCTGTCGCCTCAACACTTCGAATATAGTTCTGAGGTGAGTCTCGTGGTCCCCCTTACTCCGAGAGTATACTAAAATGTCATCAATGAAAACCACTACAAAACGATCCAAGTATTCTCTAAAACATCGGCTCATTAAGTCCATAAAAACCACAAATTCATAGTGACCGTACCTTGTTCTGAAGGCAGTCTTGTGAATATCCTCCTCTCGAATCCTAGGCTGATGATACCCTGATCTCAAGTCAATCTTTGAAAATACTGTAACTCCTTGCAATTGATCCAACAAGTCATCAATACGAGGGAACGGATACTTATTCTTGACTGTCACCTTATTCAACTCCCTATAGTCGATACAGAGTCGAAGGGAACCATCCTTCTTTTTAACAAATAACACAGGCGCACCCCAAGGAGATGCACTTAGCCTAATAAAGCCTAACACCACAAGTTCCTCTATCTGCTTCCTCCATTCTAGCATAACACACATAACCGGCACAACCTTGTTCTAATAGTTTTACAGCTGACATCGCACTAATAATTCTGCCAGAGTCTCTAGGATCATGACCCTCGAACACATACACTAATCCCTCATCTGTTGTTACATATAACTGAAACAAACAATCAACCAACAACAACTAACCGACAATCAACGACAACCAACAACTATAACCAATGGCCAACAATAACCCACAATCACAACTAACAACAACCAACAACAACCGCATAATGATCCTACATAAATCAACAACAAAACCAATAACCAACAAACAACCAATATCCGACAACAAAACCAATAACCAAGCAAACAACCAATATCCGACAACACAACCAATAACCAAGCAAACAACCAATCTCCGACAACACAACCAATAACCAAGCAAACATCCAATATCCGACAACAAAACCAATAACCAAGCAAACAACCAATATCCGACAACAAAATCAACAACCAAGCAAACAACCAATATACAACAACAAAACCAATAGTCAAGCAAACAACCAATATCCAACACATTCAACCATTTAGTTCTACGCCTACAATTCTAGATCAAGTTAACGGACAAGTGCATAAATCAATACTGAAAATGATAATATACGAAAATAATTATATTAGGAGATAGGTAAGAAGAAAGAGCAAGAATCATCTTGCCTTAAACTTATCGACACAACCCTAGAATTTTACCAACCAATCCCGAACGAACCTGCAACGACAAACCGAACAATTCCCTGCATTAATTTAACACATACCATGCCCTTACTTGCAACCCCCAAATCAGCCCCTTAATTAGACTAAATAGTCCATCTCAGTCCATAAATTTCAAAAATTGAAATCAACACCCAACACATACCAACACACTAGCCAAAAAAATAATCCAAATCTCTGACTGTCCACAAATCCCTGCAAAATCTCAAACCAAAACTGCCAAATTCTAAATCTGTCCAAGCATCCAATCTGTCCAATTTTAACAATTACATAACAATTAATTTAGCCCCAAAACAGATGGAAATCAATTATCCAGTCCACGCATCATCTACGGTTACCTCATCGGTGACTAGCTTCCGTCGCCGGGACCGGGCTTCACGTCGCCGAAGGGGCAGCAACAGCGGAGACACGGAGGTAATCAGTGCCCAACAGGCCGTGCAGCAGCACGCCTTCGCACAACAGCGACCGCGGTCTCGCACAGCCACTCGTCTTGGCTCGCACCAGCTCGTCGCGACCCGAACCAAGGAAGGAAGGTGGTGACCGGCAGGATTCGGAGGTGGTGCCCACCGGCGGAGAACGAACAGCTCACGGGAAGAAGAAGGCAACGACAACCTTTGAACAAGAAGACCGAAGGGAGATTTTGCCCCAATTTCTGATTTTGCTCCACTTTATAATTATGACAATTATACCCTTATGATATATATATTGGGGTATTTCATTAGATCTACAGAACTTCGTCCTAGAGTAGGCTTATTTAGTTTATTCTGATATTTGAACATGAGTTGTGTAAATTTCTGAAACAAACCAACATAGTTCATAAATTTTGGATGCTTTTAAACCTAAATTTTCAGCATGGGTTTAAAACCTAAATTTTGGATGCTTTAAAACCTAAACAAACCAGCATCAGTTAAAGATTAATAGTTTTATCTAATTAGTGTGAATAATGGTCAGCATGGGTTTTGCATAAAGTTTTTTGGATGCTTTGAACCACAAATGAACAAGTCATAGTAATTATTTACATCTAAACTATTTCATATACAATTTCCAGATATTACTACACTAAAAGTTAGTATCTAATACATACCTTTAGATCTTCTTTTTCTATAGATATATGATTATCCACTTTTTCTTTTGAGATCAGCATAAGCTCTCAAATGATTCCTATATCATAAACAATTGATATAATAAGTATAGACACATCAAGTAAATCAGTTAAGTATAAATATTAACAGTATTAAACCATGACCTCATAGTACAACTCCAATCCATTTAGGAGATGTATATTAGAGATTATATGGTTCAACCTATAATGGAATAAATTTTATGATCAGTAACGATTACAATTTAGTGAACATACATAAATAATTTTAATATTGTTCTCATACCTTTACTTATATTGTATAAATGTTCCTAGGAAAGGACAATGTTGTTTGTGTCCATCCAAATTTGCATCATGCATTACTGTTACAAGAATACATCAGTTATAGTTTGAAAAAAATGTATGCAATTGTTTAATATCCAATTAAAAATTATCAAACAGATAAACATGACCTGATTGTGTGTGCATAACATGGAAATTTGACTTCTTGAGTTGAGAACATGATATCAGGATTTTTTATATATTACACCTATAAGTGAAAAAAATAATTGTGCCACGTCAGTAATTATTTTGTAAACCAAAAGAGTAAGTTTGATAGTAGTAAATTATACATCAGAATTACACATACCTTTAGAGCTTTGTCATCCTTAGGATAATCATGATATCAGGTTTATGAATCCCATTTCAGAATAATCTACATTGGAGCTAATATGTTGAACTGAATGCATGTAAGAGAATCAGATATTTTTTAATTAGAATAGGAGTTAGAATCTGATAAATACACTATGTAAACTGTAGAGTTGGTAATATGAAAAGTTTTACCTTTCAGAATATGAAACTATTGATATTGAGATTCCTAATTTAAATTTCAATGCTCTTATCATTTACAACTGGAGTGCAAACCTGGAATCATAGATAGGAAAATATTTGCAAAGGTTAGATACATTTGTTATTACATATACTATTGATACATGAATATTATTGTTCTGTATATATTAGAATAATTTATATTTCAATATAACATGTGCACATCAGTTTTTTTACTTTGTTATATGTAAGACAACTGTTTCATCCTTAGGTTAAACATGATATCAGTTTTAGATTCCTTTCAGAAGCATCTAAAATGGAGCTTTTATGTTTCATTGAATGCATGCAAAAGATTCAGATATTATGTAATTAGAATAGTAGTTATAATCTGTAAAAAAATGTGTAAACTCAAGATTTGGCAATATGAAAAGTGTTACCTTTCAGAATATCAAAAGAATGAAGTTCAAGTTCCGAAATTCAAATTCACTGATCTTATCATTTAGACCTGGAGTGCTCAGCTACAATCATTAATACAATAGCATTTTCAAAGGTTAGTTACATATGTTATTCCATATGCTATTGTTATTCCATATGCTATTGTTACATGTATACTATTGTATTACTTTTTTGTTTTTAGGCTGTGTTTTGTAGTTTGTTCAGTGTTGAGTTTTAGTTTTTATTTCGTCTTCAATTCAACATTCTTCAATTCAACACTTATAAAAAAATCATGTCAAAAACAGATATTTGACTTACAACAAACAAGAATCATACAAATAAACTTTTTAATATCTATGCAGAATGAGTTATGCATTTCAATGTGAGACTAATCGTCATGGAAGATATAATTTAAACACTTACATTTGGTAGAGAGTCTTCCATAACTTCTTCCTTCATGGCAAAAGTGTATTTGTTATATGTATACCTTCGTTGGTGTAAAGTGTGTTTTATTTAAACCCTCGCAGAGAAAGAATTAAAAAAATTAAGATATCTGCAAATCTCATACTAAGATAGATAAATAGAGAGTTCTAGAAATATATAGATATATAGTGATATGGTAATGTTAAATAGAGATAGAGATACAAGAATTTGAGAGAGAGAGAGAGAGAGAGAGAGAGAGAGAGAGAGAGAGAGAGAGAGAGAGAGAGAGAGAGAGAGAGAGAGAGAGAGAGAGAGACGTTGGTTAAAGTAACAGTTTTAGAAATATGTTAAGTGAATTTCGATAAATGTTATTTGGGCCTTAAAATTTAAGTCCAATTAGCCCATTAGAATCGTTGCAGTCTCATTAAATTGGGTTAAAATATAATTGGGCCAATAAGCCCATCATAGTGCCGTAAAAATATTTTACAGGAATTTCTTTACACTTTTTCAAATCTGTGACATATAGCCCGCTAAACTCAATTTAAGCCCAATTAGCCCATTACAATCGTTACATTAATTATTGTGGGCCGCTAAACTTAATTGTAACGGTTGTTTTACATATTAATTGGGCCAAAAGGCCCACAATGTTTAATAAGAATCCGAAAATGTTGAAATATTAAAGTCGACCGGGTTTGATATATTTATTACAATGTAGGACCGGTTTTATCTAATATCATATTTTAATACGGTTTTCATATAATATCATATTTGACCTCATAAAAATAAATATTCCAAAACAAAAAAAAAATCACAAAGAAAACATGAAGAACAGTCTTGATCAAATGTATGAAATCAAAGAATTAGAAGAAACCGATTTATAGTTGAGTGTATTAGAAACATGATTTTGTAAATTTAAGCATTTTAAATATCCAAATATTTCCAGAGAAAGTGAAAGAGAAAGAGAGAGAAGGAAAACTAACATTAGATCTGGTTCTGGAATTTGCCAGAATATTCTTCAAATTTTCTTCATCATCCGCGCATGTTTGTTCTTCCAGATCTCCAACGCAAAAACAGGTTTCAACCAAATCAAATGAAACTAACATTAGATCTGGTGCCAGAGAATATAAATTATAGGTTTAAATCAAAAGATCGATAAAGCGACTTCTATCGAGATAAATACAAAGACTGACAAAGAGACTAAAAAAAATATATTACCTTTGAAAGATCTGGATCTCAAAATCAGCCTCTTCTTCCGGATCTGATAATGAACCTCCATCTCTGGCGACATCTTTTAGTACATCTTCTCTTTGCATGTGAACTTTCGAGAACATCGACAGTGGTTTCTGGATTTTTTAAGGTCGTTTGAAACAGATCTAAGAACGCCTATTTTTTTCTTCGAGATTACGAATGTTTAGGGTTGTGGGTAACATAGGAAGGGAAAATCGGTATTGTTTAAGGTAACTTAGAGGAAGAGGATGAATAAAAATGGAGATGTTCATTCTGTGCTTGAGTGAAGTTTGATGATGACGAAAATGGAAGATGAAATCGGAAAGAAAGGTTGATATTAAATCTGGAAAGATTGAAAATGGTAACTCTGGAAATGGAAGGTGGTAGAAGGAGAGAAGAGAAGCGTCCCATAATAGATTCAAACTTCGAAATGGAAAGATTGAAGAAAACCATAACCCTACAATTGGAAAGGGAAAGAAGCAGAGAAGAGAAGCGGCGTAGAGGGAAAGAATAAAGTGAGATTAGGGTTTCTGGTATGAGCTAATCTGATACGTGAGATTGGGCTTGGGCCAACAGAGATAGAAATTGGGCCGAGTTTTGGTTTAGATTGGGCCCAGATATTGTTGCAGAAACTTGACACGGGATTATTCAAGTGGATCGGGTATTATTTGTATATTTTGTATTAATGAAGGATCATTAACCCATTAATATATTTAGGATTGAAATATATTTGTTATTTTGTTATGTTTTAAAAAGATAGTATTTGTATTTGAAATTATTAAGTTATTTACGTTGTTTTTATTTTTGGGCCATATGTCCATTGATTATTTATAATTTTGTAATATAATTTAATAATACAAACAAATTATATAATGTTTATTTATTATATTTTTAATAAGTACATAATCTCTATTTTTGTATGTATTAGGCCTATATTTTGAAACTCTGGTAACGATATCTATTTTTTTTTTGCTATAAGTCAAGTAGCAAAAAACTATAAACATCTCCTTAACTGTTTACATATAGAAGTAGAGAATTTTTCATAAATATTTTTTTTCTATTTTAGTATTACATCTGATTACACTGTAAAAAATATATAAGTTTTAATTTGAATAGATATATGATTTTGCAGGGTGATTTTGTTATAGACGAATTAACTCGACATAACAGAGCGTTGAGATTGGCTGTTATTAGAGATAAACGACAACGGACAATTTCAAATCGATCAGGTGAATAAATTGCATTCAATTCTTTCACAATTTTTCCCGATAAATTAAAATATGAACTTGAATATAAATAGTCATTATGCAGGATGTATTCCTGAAGTTAGTCCCAATTCATTCGTTAGTGATCGTATCCCCATGTCCGACATTTCAAATGGTTAGTAATGTTATTCGATAAAGTCTTCAGTTAATTCAATTTGAACATCTATATTGTAATAAATGTTTGATGTTATATAATATAATATATCTTTAATTTCATGATTGTAAATGAAATTTGAACAAATTTTAACTATTTTATAACTATGAAAACATATAATTGTGGTATTGGTTTTTTTGCTTATGCTTTAAATTTGTAACACATATCCATGTATTTATGCAGTACACCACAATATTACACCGTCGGCTTTGCATTTACCCCGAAGTGATCAAAACGTTCATAATTCATTTTTATCTATAAGTGTTCGAGATCAAGAAAATTACGGTATATTTTTGTTGTTGTTACTCTCCTTTTTATTAAGTATCAAAAATAATTTTGTTTTATTATCTATAATAAGTAGATTATGATATAACTATTTATTTGTAGTTCAATTGCACAATGTCATGTTTACAGAACAAAATCATATGCATAATGTCGAACAAGGTATGATATTCTTAAAAGCTGTATGAAATAGCATAATTTATGTATTTTTACTATTTGAATTAAATTTTCATGCACAAATTAGCTCGACAAAGAAGGAAATTGAGAATGAATATGATAAGGCATAAGCGATATGGAACACCGCTAATCGAATCAGGTTAGAACAAAATATATCATATTTAATTACAATTTAAAATTAATTTAGTTATTTCTTAACCAAAATGAATGAAGTCAATATACTTGGAAATATTATCAACTCTATATTTACCCAGCCTACAACATTCTCTATTACAATTTATGGTCTTACGTTTGAATTAATTAATAATCTATTATTACTTAATACATTAATGTTCAGGTACAAGAACTTCATCTGCATTGACATGAGGTTCAAATAATGTACCACATATAAGTGATGGTAATTTCCGTTTTATAAAGTTCTAGAATTTATGTTTGGTAATACTTTTTTTTTATTATAATATTATACCTTTATGTTTACAGTTGAATTGCACAATGACTTGCTTCCAAAACAAATTGATTTGCAAAATGTTGAACAAGGTATGTTATTCGTAAAATTTTATATTTAATGAGTGATTTTTTAATTGATAATAATTGATATTTATTTTCATGCACAACGTAGCTCGGCATAGGAGGAAGTTGAGAATGAATGTCATACGACATAAGCGACATGGAACACCACTAAACGAATCAGGTTAGGAAAAAAACATTAGTTTAAATTAATAAGTCATGTATATTTTGTTTTAACAAACTTTGTGCAGGAAATGTACTTGGAAGTATTAGCAACTCTGTACTTACCTAATCTACACCATTAGCTATTACTGTTAATGGTTAGTTATTAATGAAATATATTATTTTATATACTTTTATGCATGCATTGTCTTAAGTTTGAGGTTTTCAAAATGAATAATCATTTAATACTTAAATGTGAAGGTACAAGGAATTCATCAATATTGCCAGGATGTTCATCTTTTCTACCACAAATAAGTAATGGCACTATTCTATTGTATTTATTATTGTACTAAGCATAGTTGTTATTTTATAATCTTTGATTATATGTATTTGTATAAGAAAATAAATTAATATATGTGTTTTTATGTAGTGTCCGCTAATGTTACGCCAACGGATTTGCATTTACCAATAGCGGATCAAATCGCTACTAACTCAGTTCTACCTATAAGCCTAAATGACAAGGAAAACTATGGTACAAAAATTATTGTTTTATCAAGCCGTGTTATTCAGTATTATATTACTTTTGTCTTCCATCACTATGTGTAGTATAATATATGTATTTATTTGCAGCTCCTTTACACAACGCAAGTCTTACTAATGAAGTTGACATAACAAATGTTGAACAAGGTACGTTGGTAATCAGTAAATATGAATTGCTTTCTCTTATTGCATTTCAATATTTGTAATTGTTTTCCATTGACAAATTAGCTCGACGTAAGAGGATGTTGAGAATGAATGTGATTAGGCATAAGAGGCATGGAACACCACTAATTGAATCAGGTTAGCAAAAACCGCTTACTTTTATGGTAAATCCTTAATGTAATTTACGCTCTCATCTAATTGGATATACATATATGGTATACATTCCGACATTGTTCAAAATATATGATCACTTACATATTTAAATTTCAGGAACTACTAATTCATCTGCATTGCTAGGGTGTTCATCTACATTACCAAATATTGGTAATGTTATAATTACTATCATATTTTTATTTGTATCCATAATATGATCATGTTTTCCATTACATTAAGATTGTTTAACATGTTGTAATGTCCATAATATATGTTAAAATAAGCACCTTTTAGCATATTTAATATATGTTACAATTTATTTGTTCGACCTTTGATTTGTTTATAACAATAGTCTGCTGTACAGATCCTGTCGCAGAAATGAATAGAACATGATAGGTGCCATTTCAGGCACCTTAACTAGTGATTATTGACGTGATTTAGATTGAGTTTTGGTGTAGATTTAGGCTAAGTCTGTAATCCAGAAGAATAGTTGAGAAGTGAAGATATCATAGGATTTACAGCTTAGTGGAGAAGATAGAAGATGAAGACTTGAAGAAGTTGGTCCTGCCGCCCCGCGCCACAAGCCACCGCGACCCGACGGTGGATCTCAGAGAAGGCAGCACAAGCAAAGCCATCGCCCCGCGGTGAAACCAACGCCCCGCGGTGGAGGTCGACGCCTCGCGGCCAGCGATTATTTGTTTCCGATTTTAGCATTTTCGGATATTATATTTGCTATTATTTTATTTCCTTATTTTGTTTGCTAGGTTAATTTTCTAAAACCTATTTAAGAATCTTTTCTAGTTTTGAGAAGGAGTTCGGTCCTCTCTTTTATTCATTCCACTTCTAGGGTTTGAACGAATGGAGAGCTAAACACCTTTGTTTCGCTAGACAATTGAAGCACTGTAATGAATTGGTTGTGAGATTTCTATTCCTTGTTCTATATCTTATAAAGTAAGTTTAATTCTCTTGAGCATATTGTCTATTGGTTTATGTTGATTCTTCTAGCGTAGCTAACTAGGTTTTTCGACATCTATCATAGTGCTAGGATTTGCATATAAGGGTTCTGAGTGCATATCTAGTGGAAAACACGATTGTTGCGTATAGGGGTTTCGAGCGTGCAATCGTGAGTGAGAATTATTTGCATGCTAAGTAGTAGGGTGTCCTTCTATTTGCATGTATCCTATAACCTTGTGTGCATTGCTATTGCTGTGTTAGTGGTAAAGTCTGCCGACAACTGTGAGAATCGGTGGTACTTTACCAGTGACATAGTAATAAGTCTATCGACAACTGTGAGAATCGATAGTACTTAAGATCAGGGTGGGAACAACTATAAGATTGTAAAAAGAACTTGGAACGATAGTTTTCAGTGATCAACCTATTTCATCTGCTGTGTGGATATTTGTCTAGTGGAATACTTTTCCTCGTCATATTTCTTCTTCTGTTAAATCTTGCGTCTTTGTTACTTTGAAATTACTCTAAAACCCCTCTGTTACTTGTCAGTCCCACGTTATTGCATACAGATAACCGACTCCCTATGGGATCGACCCTGACTTGCTTGCTATACTCTTTAGTAGGTGAATTAGGATTTCTTTGACAGGAAAACGACACCGGTTTCCGGCCTTGTCAAATTTGGCGCCGTTGTCGGGGAATCAAATACTCCGTTTGTGATTATTTGTGATTGACTGCGGTATGGATCTATCTTACGGTCCGCACCTTTGCTACTGATTCACTACTTGTTGAAGTTGATACAGAGACATGTACGAATGGCTCAGACACTCCGATAGTTGACTGCGCCAGATCTGATACAGCAGCCATTGGTTGTAATCATTCCACCCCTTGCTGATGGTGTGACGTTTGAGCTCAAAACATGAGTGATACGGTTGCTCCCGAGATACTATGGATGAAGTGGAGAAGACCCCATTGTTCATTTGGGTAAATTCCACAACGTCATTATGAGCATCAAACCAGCCGACGTCACTGAGGATCAGATTAAAATGAGAGCCTTCAGGTTCACTCTTAAAGACGATGCTGAGGACTGGTATTATCATCTGCCTGGCGGAAGCATAGATTCATGGGCTAAGCTACATAAAGCTTTCCTCGCGCGTTATTTTCCAGCCAAGATGGCGAATACCTTGAAAAGGGCGATTGCCAGCATTGAACAAGGAGAGGAAGAGACCCTTTACGACTATTGTGAGCGGTTCGAACAACTCTGTTCTAGTTGCCCGTTCCATGGTTTTGACAAGAAAGCTATGGTACTCTATGTTTACAACGGGTTGCTGGATGATGAAAGAATAATTATAGATGCTACTTGTGGTGGTAGTATCCTGAATATGACTCCTGATGCATCCATGACTAAACTTCATGATATGGCCGAGAGCACAAGGGATTTTGATGAAGCTCCACGGCTTAAAAAAGTTACTGCTGTCATCTCCAATGATTCACATTTATTATAGGAAATTGCTTCATTGAAGGAGGTTATTGTGAAAATGAGTAAAACAGAAGCCCCTCAACAGCAAAATGTCTGTGGAATTTGCGTTGACCCCTTTCACAACACCAGTGCTTGTCCCCAACTTCAGGACGTCACCACTGTTGAGGTGTATGCTGCTGGAGGCTATGGGCCTATTAGACCTCGACTTGATCAACAACAGTTACAACCACCGTCACAACCTCACCGTGATGAGCCACCAGCTGCTCCCCAAACTCGTAGTTCTCCTTCGACTGACGACATACTCAAGACCTTAACAAAGCACTTCGCAACTCATGTACAAACAACTGAGGCCAACATCGAGAGCATGAGGGCACAAATGGGTCAGTTGATAGATGTGGTAACCAGATTGGACAAAAGGGCTGCAGACGAAAGTGTAAATGCGGTTACCCTCCAAAGTGGCAAGAAGTTGCAAGTCGCTCCTACTGATGAGAAGGACAACAGGATTGGAATTGACGATGGGCATAAGGAACTGCCCCGCGGTCCCCAACACCGCGACCCGGCGAAACCGGCCAGTTATGTGGAGCCAATACCACCGCCCCGCGGCCAAGAGCACCGCCCCGCGGTGAAACCAACGCCCCGTGGTGAAAGCCCAGAGATCGATCGTGATGAAGAAGAGGACACCTATGTTCGTCCTAATTTCCCTCCTCTTGGATCGGAAAAGCCCCCTGCCTCCTTTCCGGAGGCACTAAAGGAACGGAGAGTGATTGACGACAAGGATCTCTTCGACACTTTCAGCAAATGTGAGGTGAACATCCCACTCCTCAAGCTTGTCAAGAGTGTACCGAGGTACGCTAAGTTTTTGAAGGAGCTATGCATCATCAAAAGAAACCAGAAGCTGAAGGGTAAGGAAAAAGTCAAGGTTAGCGAACGCGTATCCGCTGTATTCCAGAGGCGTCTGCCAAAGAAGTGCGGCGATCCAGGTATGTGGAGCATTCCTTGTATTATTGGTGACACTAAGTTTGAAAGAGCTATGCTTGATCTCGGTGCCTCCATTAATGTTTTGCCCTATTCTCTCTATGAATCTCTTGGACTCAGACCTCTGCAGGAAACAGGAATTGTAATTCAATTAGCTGATAGGTCTAGTGTCTACCCTAGAGGAATAGTAGAGGACGTTCTTGTTATGGTTGATAAATTGATATTCCCTGTAGATTTTTATGTCTTAGATATGGAAACAGATACAAAGGCAACCCCTATACTGTTAGGTAGGCCATTTTTGAAAACTGCTAAGACTAAACTTGATTTGCAAAGTGGGACACTTTCCATGGAATTTGATGGGGAGAAGGTGGAATATAACATATATGAAGCTATGAAACACCCCAATGAAGACCATTCTTTATGCTCAATTGACGTGATTGACTCTATTGCACAAGATGTATTTGATATTTCTGGTCCTGATGAGTTGCAATCCATTGTTGAGAATAATTTGGATTTGTCCCATGAGGAATACTCTTTACCATCTAACATGCAGGAAGTCATAGCTCAACTGGATGCATATGGTAAGTATCCTTTGGATCCTTTGGGCGTTGGCCCCAGTTTACTAAATCCGAGCGAGAAGCTTGTTCCCTCTGTTGAACAGGCCCCTGAGATTGAATTGAAGTCGTTGCCGGATCATCTCAAGTACGCCTTTCTTGGAGCCAACGATACTTTGCCAGTCATTGTGTCTAGTAAGCTATCTGCAGACCAGGAAATGAAGCTATTAGGCGTGCTCAGGGAGTACAAGACTACGATTGGATGGACCATTCCAGACATAAAAGGGATAAGTCCCTCGACTTGTATGCATAGGATTCTACTTGAAGATGGAGCAAAACCGTCCAGGCTGCCACAGAGAAGGCTCAACCCTCCAATGATGGAAGTGGTGAAGAAGGAAGTACTGAAACTCCTCAAAGCTGATATGATCTTCCCTATTTCAGATAGCCAATGGGTAAGCCCAACCCAGGTTGTTCCTAAGAAAGGAGGTATCACTATAGTGGAGAATCAACAAGGAGATTTAGTGCCCACAAGGACCACCACAGGATGGAGGGTATGCATTGACTACCGTAAGCTGAATGCGGTAACTCGGAAAGACCATTTTCCCTTGCCCTTTATTGATCAAATGCTAGAACACCTTGCTGGGCGCCCCTATTACTGCTTTCTCGACGGGTATTCAGGATATTTTCAGGTGGCCATTGCGCCAGAAGACCAGGAGAAAACCACTTTTACATGTCCCTTTGGCACCTTTGCATACCGCAGAATGCCATTCGGATTGTGTAACGCACCCGATACATTTCAACGATGTATGGTTAGTATCTTCTCTGAATATGTTGAGAAATTTATTGAGGTATTCATGGATGACTTTACAGTGTATGAGACTAGCTTTGATTCATGTTTGAACTATTTGGCACTTGTACTTAAAAGATGTGTTGAAACCAATTTGGTTTTGAATTATGAAAAGTGTCATTTTATGGTAGAACAGGGAATAGTACTTGGTCATATTGTATCTGCCAGGGGTATTGAGGTCGATAAGGCAAAGATTGATGTAATTCAGTCTTTGCCTTATCCTACTAATGTGCGTGAAGTGCGTTCCTTTATAGGTCATGCAGGTTTTTACCGAAGATTTATCAAGGACTTCTCTAAGATCTCTTCACCCTTATGCGAGCTACTGAAGAAGGAGGTGACCTATGCATTTACTGATGAGTGTAAGAAGGCGTTTGATTGCTTGAGAGAATGCCTGCCAAGTGCACCTATCATTCAGGCACCTGACTGGTCTCGCCCCTTTGAGATAATGTGTGACACCAGTGACTATGCAGTTGGAGCAGTTCTAGGACAGAAAGTGGGACGTGCCTCCCATGTGATTCATTATGCCTCCATGACTCTGAATGGAGCCCAGAGGAACTACTCCACTACTGAGAAGGAGATGCTGGCAGTTGTCTTTGCCTTGGAGAAGTTTAGGCAACATCTTTTGGGAGTCAAGGTGATTATCTATACAGATCACGCTGCTCTTCGTTACCTAATGACTAAGAAAGAAGCAAAGCCAAGATTAATCCGATGGGTTCTCCTTCTCACTGAATTTGATGTGGAGATCCATGATAAGAAGGGAGCGGAGAACCTAGTAGCTGATCACCTGAGTAGACTCGTACATGAGGAAGATAAGCCCAGAAAACAGAACCCCATTCACGGAACCTTCCAGACGACACACTCTTTATGATCGAAGAAAGTTCAGGAAGTAACCACCGCCCCGCGGTCCCCATTACCGCGACCCGGCGACTTGTAGTCAGTATGAATCTGAAGGATTCACCGCCCCGCGGTGACGCTCACCGCGACCCGGCGTCATATTTACTTGAGAACCAGGAAAGCTCACCGCGGCCCGCGGCGACAACACCGCCCCGCGGCAACATCTCTGGTGTCACACTTTGCTCTATAGACACTTCTGACTCCTCTCCTCACATAGCCAAGGAAGTCTTCGGAATCCGTTCTTTCAGACCGTGGTACGCAGATATCGTGAACTATTTGGTCTGAGAGGAACTACCCCCGGATTACACCAGAGCTCAAAAGGCGAAGGTACGAAGAGAGGCCCGTCACTATGTTTAGGACGATCCCTACCTTTGGAAGCATTGTGTCGATCAGGTAGTACGACGGTGTCTTCCGGATAATGAGGTACAATCTGTCCTTAACTTCTGTCATTCTGAAGCATGTGGGGGTCATTTTGGAGCAAATAGGACTGCTAGGAAGGTATTGGAGGCATGATTTTATTGGCCACACATCTTTCGGGATGCTTACGCCTTTTGCAAATCCTGTGACCGATGCCAAAGGGTTGGAAATATCATCAGAAGGAATGAAATGCCACAATCATCATTAATCTTTTGTGAGGTCTTTGATGTTTGGGGTATGGACTTTATGGGACCCTTTCCTAGCTCTCATGGGAATCTTTATATATTGCTTGCGGTGGACTACGTTTCCAAGTGGGTAGAAGCGAAGGCCACCAGGACTGATGATTCTAAAGTTGTGGCAGGTTTTCTTAAGGAGAACAAATTCTCGAGATTTGGGATACCCAAAGCTTTAATTAGTGACAGGGGTACCCATTTCTGCAACAAGACAGTGACTGCCCTGCTGAAGAAGTATCACGTCACCCAGAGAATCTCCACGGCCTATCACCCTCAAACTAATGGGCAGGCCGAGAACTCCAACAAAGTGATTAAATCTATCCTGGAGAAAACGGTTGCAGCTAATCGGAAGGATTGGAGCACCAAACTCAATGACGCATTGTGGGCATACCGCACAGCTTTCAAAACTCCAATAGGAATGTCTCTTTTTCGGTTAGTTTTTGGAAAAGCTTGCCACCTCCCTGTAGAGCTTGAGCATAAAGCATGGTGGGCAATAAAGAAATGCAACATGCAATTGGATGAAGTGGGAGATTTCCGGAAGCTACAGCTGCAAGAGCTCGAGGAGTTGCGCCTTGAGGCGTATGAGAACTCGGTCAGCTATAAGGCACAGACCAAGCAGTGGCATGACAAGCAAATTCTGAGAAAGGATTTTAAGCCAGGGGATAAGGTCCTCCTTTTTCAATCTCGGCTTAAGCTCTTTGCTGGAAAACTGAGATCCAAGTGGACAGGCCCTTATGAAATTGCTGAAGTACACCCCCAAGGCGCCATCGGATTAATTAACCCCAAGACTTACAACATTTTCAAAGTAAATGGCCACAGATTGAAACCTTATTATGAAGGCTTTGACCCGACCCATGTTGATGCGGTAAGTTTTGAGGCCCCTGAAGCTGAAACCTGATAGGCCACAGCCTGCGTCGAGCCAACGACGTTAACCAAGGCGCTGCTCGGGAGGCAACCCGAGGTATTTCCCTTTCTCTTTCCCTCTTATTTTGATTTCTTCTCCCCCTAGACTTTTCCGTAGTTTCTTTTGCTTTGTTTCGTTCGCCTGCTGCTAATGTTTCAGGTACGAAAGTAAATGGAGGCGAGTTTAACTCCCCAGGAACCTCACGACCTCCCCGCGGCACACTTCACCACCCCGCGGTGAACCCCACCGCCCCGCGGTGAAGCCTGGGTAATTTCACTCAATCCCGAAAAAAAAAACATGTTTTGTTTTCAAAAATATTTTTCCAAGTTGGATACGAAGGATTTGACGGTGTCAGTTGGACCGCCCCGCGGTCCGGTGCCTGGTATTTACTCCCATTACCCATTAAACACTCCCGCCAAACCCTAATCCCCTCTTCCCTTCTTTTTCTTCTCTCTCCCTCTTCCGCACCCTTCTTTCTCCTCTCACACCCTCAACCTAAAACCTCCAACCCCCAACTCTCCCTTGTTCTAAGCTTTGGTTGTAGAAGATACTTGAACCCAATTTCCCGTACCACCACATTGCATCCGTCCGATCACCCCATGGTGTTTATTAGTAGCAGGGAGGCATTTTGAAGTTTTGGATGTGTGATTGGAGGAAGTTGAGTGTTGTTTGGCTCATCGGAGGCTGAGAGAGAAGTGTCGAACAGTGGCCGCCTCGCGTTGGAATAGCACCGCCTCGCGCGAGTCGTGGTTTTTAAATTTGGAGAAGACGGTGAACAGTACTGCCCTGCGGTAGCCCCACCGCGACCCGGCGATACCTTTCAGTGGAAGTATCTGGCCTTCATCGCGCCCCGAGGTGACCCTTTGGTGCCCCCGTCTTTGGTTTGTAAGTCCGTTTTGCCTAGCTTTTTGACCCCAACGTCTTCAATTACTTTCATTATGCCGAGAGCTAGGAAGGTTGGCATGACTATAGAGGAGAATATGGCATATGATTTGGTTGCGGCGAGACCTGTGCACCCACCTCGCTTCTTTGATAGAGGAGCTTTGGCTGAGTTGGGTATGTTGGAGATGACCCAGCTGTGTTTGGATAGGATGGGAGTGGGGGGCTTCCTGACCAAATGTGCCCCTGCTTTCCCTGAACCCTGCTACCAGTTTATTGCCACTGTGTCAAATTGCCATGCGAGACGCACCATTGATGGTGAAGAGCGTAAATTCCTGGCGGGTATAAAATTTAAGTATGAGGGACGGTCATACGAAATGCCAGTGGAAGAAATCCGAGAGTTGTTGGGAGTGTCGAGACCGCCTACTGTTGGGTGGAAGAAGGGTCCCAACGAGGCGGACATTAGAGAATTCTGGACTACCGCTACGAGCATGTCCACTTATCAAACGTGGAAGGAAACCAGTAACAAGCTCGTGCACCCTTGTCTACTCTTAATTTATACAGTGCTGATGCGGTCCTTTTGTGGAAGTATGGAGGATAGGAAGATCTCCCTAAAGCGCCTTGGTTTATTCTCCCCGATGATTGACCCTTTGGATGAGGAGACTCCTGGTTGGGTTATGGTGTGGTTACACGAGATGAAGAAGATCCGTGAGGGAAAGGCGCGAGATATTGTTCAGGGCGGCCTGATCACCTTGGTTGCTGTGGCCAGGATTCAGACAGACACTATTCCTCAGCTGATCATGCATGTTCGCTATGACATCCCATGTCTGCGACGGTGTGGTATGCTGAACAACTCCTCGGAGCAGCTCCTATGGTGTTCTTATGGAGGTCACGTGCTACGTCTCCCTCGCCCCTTTTCCTACCCGCAGGACTTCACAGGATGGTTCATTCCGTCTGACGCTAAGGTTTTCCCTTCCGACACTGAGGATGAGCCCCAGGCCGCTATTCCTGCTATTATGGATTTTGATCCCCCTGCGTCTGCTGTTGCTTCTGCCTCTACATCGACTTTTGAGATTCCTTGGGATGAGACGTTTGCTCGTTTTGATGCTTTCACACTGCGTCAACACACTGTGAACGAGGAGATGCTGACTCGCCTGCAGACTTTACAGGCCGACATTGCGCGAGATATCACGAGCCAGTTGAGTTCAGCTGAGGCATTCATGCAGGAGCAGTACTTCGGGAGGCATCCACCTCCGCCGGGGTATCCACAGTATCCACCTTTCCAGTGAGTTTATGTTCTTCCTCCCCCATTTCGTTTTGTTTTCGTCTCTACATTGAGGACAATGTGTGTTTCAAGTGTGGGGAGGAATTTAGACTTGCTGCTTATCATAGTTAGTGTACAGTTTTTGTGTATACATTTCGTATTTGCATTTCAGATTCGAGCAGTTCAGTTTTCAATTAAAAAAAAAGCCAAAAATAGTGAAAAAGGCAACCAAAATCCTGGGATGGGCCGAAAACCCGAAAGGGCGGTTCAGGTAATAAGCAGGTAGTCCGAATGATATAGACCGGTGCAAAAATGGACTGGAGTGATGTGAGTACATGTGAGATGTCTAGTAAAATGAAATGAGTGGCTAGGTGAAAACCCGAGAGGGCGCCTAGGCAAGATGAGCGTAAAGAAAAAGGAGTGATTTTAGGATCATTCTGGAGATTGGCGTCATAAGCAGAGGTGATATAAGGAGTTCGGGTAGGTCACTCTGGAGCGATAAGGAGCTAGACAGGATTTAGGAATAGATTTATCTCGCATCACTTGTTTTGGTTGTCTCGAGCTGATTGTTGAAGTTGTTGTAGTCACTGGTATCATGTTTGCTCGCACTTCTTGAGGCCTTGGTGTTTGTTGACTGGAGTAGGATCAGTTTTGATTTACTCGGGACGAGTAAAGGTCCAGAAGAATAGTTGAGAAGTGAAGATATCATAGGATTTACAGCTTAGTGGAAAAGATAGAAGATGAAGACTTGAAGAAGTTGGTCCTGCCGCCACAAGCCACCGCGACCCGGCGGTGGATCTCAGAGAAGGCAGCACAAGCGAAGCCACCGCCCCGCGGTGAAACCAACGCCCCGCGGTGGAGGTCGACGCCTCGCGGCTAGCGATTATTTGTTTCTGATTTTAGCATTTTCGGATATTATATTTGCTATTATTTTATTTCCTTATTTTGTTTGCTAGGTTAATTTTATAAAACCTATTTAAGAATCTTTTCTAGTTTTGAGAAGGAGTTCGGTCCTCTCTTTTATTCATTCCACTTCTAGGGTTTGAACGAATGGAGAGCTAAACACCTTTGTTTCGCTAGACAATTGAAGCACTGCAATGAATTGGTTGTGAGATTTCTATTCCTTGTTCTATATCTTATAAAGTTGGTTTAATTCTCTTGAGCATATTGTCTATTGGTTTATGTTGATTCTTCTAGCGTAGCTAACTAGGTTTTTCGACATCTATCATAGTGCTAGGTTTTGCATATAGGGGTTCTGAGTGCATATCTAGTGGCAAACACGATTGTTGCGTATAGGGGTTTCGAGCGTGCAATCATGAGTGAGAATTATTTGCATGCTAAGTAGTAGGGTGTCCTTCTATTTGCATGTATCCTATAACCTTGTGTGCATTGTTATTGCTGTGTTAGTGGTAAAGTCTGCCAACAACTATGAGAATCGGTGATACTTTACCAGTGACATAGTAATAAGTCTATCGACAACTGTGAGAATCGATAGTACTTAAGATCAGGGTGGGAACAACTATAAGATTGTAAAAAGAACTTGGAACGATAGTTTTCAGTGATCAACCTATTTCATCTGCTGTGTGGATATTTGTCTAGTGGAATACTTTTCCTCATCATATTTCTTCTTCTGTTAAATCTTGCGTCTTTGTTACTTTGAAATTACTCTAAAACCCCCCTGTTACTTGTCCGTCCCACGTTATTGCATACAGATAACCGACTCCCTGTGGGATCGACCCTGACTTGCTTGCTATACTCTTTAGTAGGTGAATTAGGATTTCTTTGACAGGAAAATGACACCGGTTTCCGGCCTTGTCAGAACAACAAGAAATCATATTGGTAAACCAGGTAAGTCTGTTGTATTATTTGCTAAATTTGTAACATTTGTTTGTTTATTGTTTAACGTTATTAATATGTTATAGTGCAATACCTCGATCACGGTGAAGCAGTGTATGAATGTCTGCATTGTGGGGCATTGCTATGGCATGCTGAAAGATTAAATACAAAAGACTCTTCAAGCGAAGATATATGTCATATTTCTTCCTTATGTTGCATGAAAGGAAAATTTGAGCTCCCATTGCTACAAGAGCCACCGTCGTTGTTGAATAATCTTTTGACAAATAAGCATCCAAAAAGCAAACAATTTTGTGAGAACATTATAGCTTACAATATGATGTTTGCTTTCACCTCTTTGGGAGGAAAGGTCTCACCCATCACGAAAGGTCGTGGAACTTATTGTTACCGAATGCATGGACATAATTTTCACATAATAGGGAGTTTGTTACCAGTGTCGGGGACAACTCCAAAGTTTTCGCAACTCTATATATATGATACTGAAAACGAGGATTCAAACAGAATCATTGCGATAAGGTATGTCAATTACGTATATTTATATTTTGTTTGTTACTACTTATAGTTATGTAACATTATTCTTTATTACTAAGACATTACTTTGATCTTTACTTATGACAGCTCTAGAGTAAAAAAAAAGTTGATGATTCGCTTGTGATTGAGTTGAGAAAGATGATAGATCAACACAACCCCCATGCAAAAGCATTTAGAATGGCCAGAGATCGATTTAAGGATGCAGGTGTAACAGATATGAAGTTGCGACTGGTTAGCAAAAGAAACACTGATGGTCGGAGATATAATCTCCCAACGAGATCAGAGGTTGTTGCTCTTATTCTTGGTGATATTGATACAAATCTTGAGCCTAGGGACATTATACTTCATACAAGGCCTGGTCAGTTATAACGGATTCACGAATTACATCCTTCGTACCTTGCGCTTCAATATCTGTTGGCATTCCCTTATGGTGAGGACGGGTATAGACCTGACATTGCTTTAAGTGAAAGGTGCAACACTTCTGCAAGGAAGAGGTCAAGGGTTACGCTAAAATAATTCTGTCAGGTTCGAATCCACGAGCGTCGAGGCAAAACTGGGATTTTGAGGTCATCTAGAAAGTTGTTTCAACAATTTTTGGTTGATGTTTATACAATGATTGAATCAGAAAGGTTGAACTACCATCGAACTCATCAGAAGAACATACAAGCTGATTTATATAAAAATCTTACCGCATCAACGAGCAAGGGTCATACAGCACCGACATCATCTGGAAAGCGAATAGTGTTGCCATCTTCATTTACAGGTGGTCCTAGATATATGCAGCAGAACTATCAAGATGCAATGGCAATATGCAAACACCATGGTTATCCAGATCTATTCATAACATTCACATGCAATTCAAAATGGCCTAAAATTGTAAAGTTTTACGAAGAAAGGAGTCTACAGCCAGAGGATCGGCCAAACATTATATGTAGAGTATTTCACATGAAATTGGAGTCCATGATCAAAGATTTCAAAGTAAACAAAATATTTGGCAAGGTTAATTCCAGTAACGTCTCTTTTACTGTCCTCACTTTAGTTATTGTTTACATGTGTATAAAATATATTATTTCCCTGACATGTTTATAGTCTATTAAATGTATTAGTTTTTACTTTTTTAAAATGTATTAAATAAGTTGAACATATAACTTTGACTTATGGATCTTTTGCACTTATTTATACAATCGAATTCCAAAAGCGTGGTCTGCCTCATGCACATATTTTATTGTTTCTGGATAAGGAATCTAAGTTGCCAACTACTACAGATATCGATACGGTCATCTCGGCTGAATTTCCGCACCCAACTTAGGATGTTGATTTATTCAACGTGGTGACAAATTTCATGATGCATGGTCCATGAGGAGCTTCTAAACCATCGTCTCCGTGTATGGCTGATGGAAAGTGTAGAAAGTACTTTCCAAAACAATTTGTTGAGCAGACTTTTGTTGATGAAGATGGATACCCTGTTTACAAAAGACGTGACGATGGTAGAACGATAGAAAAGAGTGGAGTTCCCCTTGATAATCGGTATGTGGTTCCTTACAATGCATTTTTTCTCCTAAAATACAATGCACATATAAATGTTGAATGGTGCAACCGACCAGGCTCTATCAAGTATCTGTTCAAGTACATAAACAAAGGGCATGATCGCGTCACTGTTGCAATTACAAACTCTGATGCAAACAATGTCAGTGATAATTGCATGGACGAAATAAAAAACTACTACACCGCCCGCTATGTATCGGCGTGTGAAGCGGCTTGGAGGATTTTTGCCTTTGATATTCATTACATGACTCTTGCTGTTCAACGTTTGAATTTGCACCTTCCCGGTGAGGAAAGCGTTTTATTTGATGATGATGATCTTATTGATGCCGTCTTAAATGATCATGAAAGTGATAAATCAATGTTTCTACAATGGATAGCGTCTAACAAAAAGTTTCTAGAAGCTAAAGATTTGACGTATTCCGAATTTTTAGAGAAATTTGTTTGGGTAGCTTCATCTAAGCATTGGAAAAAACATGACAGGCGTGGTTCTGTTGGAAGGATTTATCACATAGCTCCTGGTAGTGGCGAGAAGTACTATCTTAGAATTTTGTTGAATCATATAAAAGGACCAACATGCTACGAAGATTTAAGAACTGTTGAGGGTTCAGTTTATAGTACATTTAAAGAAGCTTGATATACATTGGGGTTGTTAGATGATGACAAAGAATATGTTGACGGGATAACTGAAGCAAGTTTTTGGGGATCAGCAAACTACATTAGGAGTCTATTTGTATTTCTTATGGTGTCTGATTGCATGGCAAAACCAGAGTTTGTTTGGGAACAAATATGGAGGCTTCTGGCATATGACATTGTCGATAAACAGAGGAGAATTCTACGAATTAAGGGTATGTATTTCATTAACGTTGTTTACTTGATCATAATCGTAACTGCATTTGATCTACTTTTTGGGGGAATATATTGTACTCATTTAATTGTAGTGACATGTGAATTCTATGTATATGCAGATTTGCATGTTACAGATGAGCAATTATAAAACTACGCTCTTGCCGAAATTGACAAGTTATTACGACGAAATGGTAGTAGTTTGAGTCACTATAAAACCATGCCTTCTGTAGATTCAAGCCTCATATCTGAAGGTTTCAACAAGCTTATACAAGATGAACTTCGATATGATAAATCATGTCTAGACGAGGAACATTCACAATTACTTTCTAGATTTACAATGGAGCAAAAAGGGGTATATGATGAGATCATGAATGTTGTTTTATCAAATAATGGGGGTGTCTTCTTTTTATATGGTTATGGTGGTACAGGCAAAACTTATATATGGAGGGCATTTTCGACGGCTATAAGGTCAAAAGGTGAAATAGTCCTTATTGTTGCTTCAAGTGGAAATACAGCTCTCCTAATACCTAGCGGCAAAACTGCTCATTCGAGGTTTAAAATACCTTTGCAAGTTAATGAGGATTCAACGTGTCATATATGTTCAGTTACTGAACTTTCTGAGTTGATATGTGCCACCAAACTTATTATCTGGGATGAAGCTGTCATGACGAATAGGTTCTGTTTTGAAGCTTTAGACAGGACGTTAAGAGATATTTTACGGGCTAAAAATCCCCTTAGTTTAGGGCAACCTTTTGGAGGGAAAGTCATAGTATTTGGTGGAGACTTTAGGCAAATCCTACCCGTTATCTCAAAAGGGAGCAGGCAAGATGTTGTTTTTGCCACCATTAATTCCTCTTATTTGTGGGACCATTGCAAAGTTCTTACGCTGACAAGGAATATGAGGATTCAACAAGGTACATCTGAATCTCAGATCCAAGAGGCAAAAGAATTTTCTGAATGGATATTAAGCATCGGAGATGGGACTGCAGGTGTTGACAATGATGGAGAAGCGCAAATAGAAATCCCCGATGAACTATTGGTCAAGGATTATGACTTAGATCCGATTCCAGCAGTTGTTAAATATGTGTGTCCCTCTCTAATGGAAGATCAGTTGTCTCCTGCATACTTTGAAGAACGAGCAATTCTTGCTCCAACACACGAAGAGGTAGATAAAGTTAATGAGTATATATTGTCTTCGTTGCCTGGTGATGAAAAGATCTATCTCAGTTCGGATAGTCTGTGCAAGGCAGGTTCTGTTAAAGACAGTGATGTGAGTATTTATACGTCTGATTATTTGAACAGTATTAGATGTTCTGGTCTGCCAAATCATGTACTCAAACTAAAGGTCGGGGTGCCTATTATGCTGCTCCGAAATATTGATCAATCTTTAGGTTTATGCAATGGGACGAGATTGATAACCACGCAGCTTGGAAGTCATGTTATACAAGGGAGAATTATTTCAGGCAATAATATCGGACATACGGTGTTGATTTCTCACATGATAATGTCATCATCAGACACTTCATTCCCTTTCAAGTTTCAACGAAGACAATTTCCCTTGAGTGTATGTTTTGCTATGACCATAAACAAAAGCCAAGGCCAATCTCTTGCAAATGTCGGTTTGTATCTTCCACGACCTGTTTTCAGTCATGGCCAGTTTTATGTTGCATCATCAAGGGTGACTAGCAAGAAAGGTTTGAAGATATTGATTTGCGACAAAGATAAGAAGAGGTATAATACTACAACCAATGTAGTATACAAGGAAGTTTTTAATAATTTATAGCAATTTTGAACATCATTTCACATTTAATGTTTTTCGTTTAATTTTAATGTAATATATGATCATTTTTGTTATGTTTGATGGTTTTAGTACTATTGATGTAAGTGGTGTGGCTATACCTGTTTGAAAGACTATTTAGCCAATTTTTATTATTAATAAAGTTATGGAGAGTGCCGTCTCTCTTTATATAATTTATTTTTTTGTATATCTTGAATATTTTTTTTCGATTAGTCATGTTTTATTTAAATAACTAATCAAATAAATATTGAACCAATGACTCATCGATAATTTAAATAATACTATTTTTACAAATGTAAAAAAAATATAAATAAATCACGTGCAAGACACGGGTATTACACTAGTTATTATAAAATTAATTATAGACACTTAAAAATATCGGTTTTTTTTATACAAAACCACACCCTTCATTAAGGGTCTTTTAATAAAAACCACCCTTTAACTTGCAATTTATATAAAATCACCCTCTAAATCAAAAAAGTTAACAATCAATCACCCTCATATATAGGGGTGTGTAAAAATCTACCAGAATCGGAAAACTAAATCGGACCAGACCTGAAGTATTCCGATTCAGTCTGCGATTGACATATTTATTTATTCCGGTCTAGTCAAAACCCAAAAACTATTGGCTCATGTCGAATTGAACCGAAATTTTTAATAATTTAATATTATTTTTATGTATAGATGACTTATTAAATAGTGATAATTATTTTTATAAAAAATAAATCAAGAATAAAGATGTGATCTAAAAAAAGATTAAAAAATTAAAGCGGTTTTTTAAAAAACATTATAATGTATGAAATACACGTAAACCATATTTAAACTAATAATATGGTGGTCCAATCCGATCTAAGATTGAATCACCGATCCAACTAATCGGGGTCCGATCTAAGACCGGATCACGGATCCATTTAAATCAAGGTCCGGTCTAGACCAAATACACACCCTTACTTATATCAAATTAAACATCGATATATACAATTTATGAAAAAGATAAAAATCCCAATAAAGAGCTAAAACAAAAAAGAAAATTTAAATCTTTAAAAAAAAGGAGGTAGTAATCTTCTAATCAGTTTTCCGCTATTGACTGAATCGATAAACATCGAGAATATGGACTTGAATAATAAGTTATGTTAAATTTGAACACGGGAACACACCACGAATTTTATGCCCCACATTGTATTATTGGCGCAATATGGTGGCGTCCAAATATCGGTTGTGAATCTTGAGCGCAACATGATAGCACCCAAGATGGCGTCCAAAATTGAACCAATTTTTTTTAGAGATAACCGATTTAGCTGAACCGTTAACCGAGTAAAGAAAAAATAAATAAAAAAGGTTTGATCTGGGCGCAACAAGGTTGTGCCCAAACAAAAAAAAATTGATTTGGGTGCAACATAGTTGCGCCCAAACTCAACGCGATATATTCGCGTTCGCTCCATCTTCGATGACCTAGAAAAATCAATTGAGGCGGCGTCAAAAGCTTGAGCGGCGGCAGCAATGGCGATGAACGACGACAATGGCGACCAAGTAGAGGCGGCGACAGCTCATGCGGCGGCAGAGGAGTGGGCGGCGCTGGAGGAGGCTGATTTGGCGGTGTCCCCGGCGGAGGAGAGGGTGGCGGCGACAAATCTGGAATTTCCATATCTGTCGGTAGAGGAGAGGTCGGTGCCCCTTCGACGGTGGAGGAGGGTGTGCGTTAATACCCCTCATTTTTAGTAAGGGTATTTGGGTAATTTACTCAACCCTCGTTCTGTGATCGTATCGTTTTTGGAGAGGTTCGGATTTCTGTATCGA
Source organism: Rheum nobile (assembly GCA_027886185.1). Lineage (NCBI taxonomy): Eukaryota > Viridiplantae > Streptophyta > Magnoliopsida > Caryophyllales > Polygonaceae > Rheum > Rheum nobile. The sequence goes on from WOAB01000639.1 coordinate 12,016,228, forward strand.
GATTGATCTCTGTAAAATCCCATGAGTGATATAAAATACATTCGACGTATTTTTCGGGGTTTAGAATATTTTTTTGGGTACAAATATATTTAATCCGGGGTTTAATACCCACACCAAACCTTTCCCCGGGCAAACAGACGCGGAAAAGGTATTTCCGCGACTGTGGCGGCATTTCCGCGACCGCGGCGGCATTTCCGCGACCGCGGAAATATGGGCTTCAGAAGGGCTGGGCACAGGAATTTTCCGCGACCGCGGAAAACTCCAACACGCCAATGTCGCGTCGCTCAGAGCCTCGCCGTTCGTGCCACCGTTGATCTTCTGGCTCGCCGTTGATCTGGGCTGGGAGAGATCTTCCTTTGGCCTATAAAAGGAGCTTGATCTGGAGGTTGAAGGGGACTCCAATCCGAAATCACTCTCTCCCTCTCAGATTCTCTCTCGTTTTCGTGCTCGCTGGAGGTCGAAGCTCTCGCCGTAAATCTTCAAGCTGTCGTCGGAGCTCTTGTTGGAGGTGGTGGTGCTCTCAAGGTGGTGCATTGGAGGTGCAAGGTGCCCAAGAGTCGAGCCCCATCCGAATCGAGCCCCGTTGCGTCGCCCCCGAAATCTGTAATCTGAGTTATGTTCCCGTTTCGGACCCAGAAACCCGTCGTCTTTCAATCGTTCGTCTAATCTAAGGCAAGTGGTGGTTCTCTCTTGCTTATCATTCCATATTTCTACTAATTATCAATTGTTTTAATTGTTAATTAAATGGGATGAATGTTGTTTTCGTTGGGAACAATTTTGATAAACGTATTTGATACGATTAAAAGAGATATTATAATAGGTTGTATATACTGCTAGAAAGAACGCTATTATAGATACATATATATTGTTGCCATGATGGCATTGATGTGGATTATTATGTGGTTTTAACTGTTTAGTTAGAACGAGTATTCGTAGGAACGCTATGTACCTTGCGAGGTCTAGTTGTTTCTTTATAACTGGTGCTAGGAGGACTTTTCCCTAGTACTTTCTCTGGTCATGACCTTGCCCTTACTCAGGGTAGGTGCACACAGCTGGTGCCGATTCTTGGGATTTATTCCCTTCAATATCTCTCGCGGTGAGATGATATATAAAAGCTTATAACGTGAATGTACGCTTTGTCACTAAAATAAGATAAGTGCCGCTATGCACATAATTAATGAACCTTGGGCGAGAAGTACAACTTGGAAACTCGTCTGGAATTCGACTAAAGTAAGTCCTCCTTCCAAATCTGAATTCGCATTACGCGGTGAGGTTGGTCGTGGACCCAAATGGGCAAGTCTTTTTAAACGCTTGTGTGAAACTTTAATGTTCCCGAACACTTGTCATACTTTCCGATAAGACTCAATCTCTTGGAGTCTTCTCTGTATATGTTTCCTTTAGACTCAATCTCTTGGAGTCTTCTCTTCATATGTTTCCTTTAGACTCAATCTCTTGGAGTCTTCTCTTCATATGTTTCCTTTAGACTCGATCTTTAGGAGTCTTCTCTTGATCATTCTACTTTGAATCATTCTATAGAGGTATTGAGGTTTACTATCGTCATCGGCTTTCATTCGAGAAGCGATGGGTCTAACCTAATACGCCTACCTTAGAACCTTTATGTTTTACCCTTGCATAGTCTTTCATTAGACTAACCAACCGGGTTTTATTCCTTGCATGGTTGGCTGGTGTCATCCATCTCATACAGCACATCAGGTAAACTCCCGTTACGTGAAGGCTAGAAACGACGATGAAGGCAGATGGAGTGTTTAAGAGTTTTATCAAGGTTGAGATCCTAGGCGGGTGATCGCTCCGATCAAGACATTTTTGTTATTTATTTAAAAGACTTCCGTTGTATTGAAACATATTATGTATTTTGGTTGTATTTGGAATTGTGGATGTAATTCCGAGACTTTGATTTAATCAAATGTTATGATATTTCGTATTAAATGTTGTTTTATGATTTGTATAAATTGGTTAAGCCTTGGGTGGCTTCGGATGTGGAATCTGAGGTCACTGGCGGTAATACTTTCAAGGTTATATATTTGGGGGTGTTACAGTTTGGTATCAGAGCCGAAATGTTTTTTTAAAACGGGTTGGGTTTTAAAACGCTTTATTAAAAACGGAAATTTTATAAACCATTTACTCGTTTTGAACTAAGAATTTTTTTTTCATTCGATTTTTTTTTGAATTTCCAAATAAAATCATACTTTACTAGAAAATGTGTCGTTTTGAAATCTCTGTCGTTCTAGTCGTGCCTTTTTTCCAGTCTGATATAGTAAGTTCGCTTCTATATTTAGAAAGACTAATCCTTTTCTCGTCGCCCCGCAGACTATGGGCGCATTCATCTCTCACCAGAGGAACCCGAAAGAAGCCGAGGTGGCCTTGCCATCTCCATTAGGCTTGAGTTCCCGGTTCCCCCGCCGTGCTTTGAGGTCGGGGAGCCTAGTAGTCCACCCGAGGAGGTGAAGACCGTACTCGAGGAGTCTGTGGTGTTGGTGTCTGTTAGGGGCGAGGTTCCCGAGGAGGAGCCTGAAGCGAACCCAAGGGAAGACACAGAGGAAGAGGAGGAGCCGGCGCAGTACCTTGGAGGGTACTACAACGACGACTTCGAAATTGAGGAAGATCCTGAAGAAGACCCGGAAGAAGATCTGGAGGAGGATCCGGAAGAGGATCCAGAGGAGGAGGACCTCGAGGGGCAGGACTCCGAGTCCGATGGTTTGGAGCATTTGCTGGTGACCCGCAAGGATCCGGAGATGAAATTCATCTTCCCGAGTCCGACGTTGCCACTTGAGCGGGAATATTCGCCATTGTCCCCTGCCACTTGGGAGGCACTTAGTGATGAAAGTACCGTCAGGAGGACCAGTGGGCCGCGGAATGCATCTGAGGGCTCACAATTCAATCCTACTCCGAGCAGGCCAGTGTCGAGTCCTGACTCGCGGCAGGTGTTTCGCCAGAGTCAGATGGCTTCCTCTAAAGCACGTCGCCTGGTGGACGAAGCGGTTGAGAATGCTCGTAGGAGGGCAAGATCGTGGGAATCAATGGGTACACCGAGGGTGGTCCCGACCCAACAGGCTAGGCCAAGGCCCCAAATGCTGGAGGAACGACTGGAGGAGTGGTCGAACGCCCTAGACAACATGGAGGAGAGGACATATGAGGCTGAGGTCGGTCTCTCCCGAATGATTGTGGACGTCCGCGAACTCCAGGAGTATATCCGCCAAGCAAGATTGTTACTTGACCCTTTGTACGAGGTGAACAGGGCAGACTTCCAACCAGGATTTCTGGAGGAGTTTTGCCAATCACCGGGATCTGATGGGGCTGGATCAAGTGTTCCCGTGCCTAGGGAAGGACCAAGGGCACCGAGGCCGAGGGATGAGCCGTGTGCTCCAGGATCGAGTAGGTCAAGAAGTCCGACACCAGACCCCGATGATAGAACCCATGCGAATAAGCCATGCACGAGGGCTTCCGATTATAGGAATCATTTCCAGGCACCTTGATGGGGGCCGATATTAAGTTTAGCGGTTTTCTTTCCTAGTATTTCGGTTGTTTCGTTTTGGTTAACATTGTATTCTCCAAGCAATTTTGCCTTGTCGCTTGGAAGAATTTTCCTATATAACCCTTTCAAACTCAGTTTTAGTTCATCAATGAAAGCTTACCAAGTTTGGTCTATTCTAAGTTGACTTTATACGTTGTACATATTGAAATGTTATTAATGTTATAAAGCACTTGGAATTTGATCGGTAAACAGATGGTAAACACAAGGAATACCATTCGTGTTGGTGTTGGGCCAAGCAACGACCCCAGACCAAATGTAAGGAATGCCGCGAACCCATTGGATGAGAACGAGTCTGTTTCTCACAACAATCTGGTAGGCAGTGACCAAGTTTCGGTCAACGCCCCAGTGATTTTCGACGCTGCGGCAATTGAGGCTATTCGGGGGATTGTGATGAAAGCAGTCACCGATATTATGCGACCAATCGCGCCTCAGGCACAAGGTGTGCCAATTCCTCCTGTGGTTCCGAGATTTGAGGAGCCAGCTATCCATGTATCTCATGAGGAAGCTGTCAGGAACATAGGCAATTATGGCAGAGCGCTGAAGGCTATAAGCTCTATGAGGCCTGACAGTTATGATGGAAAGGGAGAGCCAGTCAGAGTAGCATATTGGTTCTCGTACATGGAACGACTGTTCCGAAACATCGAGTGCACAGAAGCTGAGAATATGCACATTGCTTCCCTTCAACTGAAGGAGGTGGCTAGCGAGTGGTGGGAAAGCACCGGTCTAGCTGATCACCCTGGATTGAACTGGGGAATGTTCAAGGCTAAGATGACTGATCGATTATTTTCCCGAGCTATGAGGGAAGAGAAGCATAAGGAGTTTCTCTATCCAAGGACGGATGGATTGAAAGTGACTGAGCTTGCGGCCAAGTTCAATCACCTGTTACAGTACGCTGGGCCGGAAATGTCCAGTGATGAGCAGAAGATCTGGCATTTCCATGAGTGGATGAATCCAAACACTAAGCCACTGATGGTGCATCACAGATGCTCTACTCTAGAGCAGTACGTGGATGCAGCGTATAAGTTGGAGGTAACTCTGGAAGAGTCGGCTAAGAAGCGCAATCGCCAGAGACCGGCACAAAGCCAGCCTCAAGCAACTGGATTCAAGCGACCCGCGCCACCGTCAAACTTTGCCAAATCTAGTCGGGCGAGAACAAAGATGACTCATGGAGGGTCTACGCAACGTTCGGGTCAGGGCAAGAATCTGATCCAGTGCTACAACTGTGGTACACCAGGGCACAAGAGCAATGAGTGTCCGAAGGAAAGGAAGATGTGCTTTGGTTGCGGAAAGGTGGGGCACTTGCAGACATTTTGTCCGCAGAGTAGGCAGAAAAGAGCCGAGTCATAGCAAGGGTCCATTAGTCAGAACAACCGACCCAGATTCAGACCAGTGGAGGCTCCTAGTCCTTCAACGCAGACAATTGCGCAGAACAAGGGGAAAGCCCCAGCTGCTTCAGGAGGTCAAGGTCAGCGGCTCTACGAGATGCGTGAGGCTGATGGACCAAATGCTCCTACTGCTCAAGGTACTCTATACCTTCATTCTACTTCTGTGTGTATACTTTTTGATTCGGGTGCTACCTATTCTTTCATTTCGGAAAGTTGCGTAAGTAAGCTAGGCTTAGTATGCAACGAGGCTTGTGAGCCTTTCGTAGTCAATCTTCCAAATGGTTAACATTTGGTTGGAACCAAGCGTCTGTCAGAATTTCCATTACCATTCAGGGTAATAAGTTCAAAGCAGATTTGATCTGTATAGCCATGGCTCCATACGACATTATTCTCGGTATGGATTGGCTGACACATCATGGGGCGGTGATCGATTTCAGCTCTAGGACTGTGACGGTGTCATCTGGGGGCCCGTTTGTATGCAAGTTCAAGGGTCGCAATGACGCTGATAACGGCAAGCTCATCAATGCGATGGCTGCGTTTAAGCTACTTCGACAAGGGTGTGTCGGGTACCTGTTCTACCTGGACGAGCCCAAGAAAGATGAGCCTTCAATTCTAGATATTCCGGTCATTTGTGAGTTCCCGGATGTCTTTCCAGAGGAGATTCCCGGTTTACCCCCGAATCGTGACGTGGAGTTTACAATCGATCTCGAGCCTGGTACCGCGCCAATCTCCAAGGCACCGTACCGGATGGCTCCAGCGGAGATGCAAGAGTTGAAGAAGCAACTCGAGGACCTTCTTGACAAAGGTTATATAAGACCGAGTGCATCACCTTGGGGCGCTCCGGTTTTTTTCGTCAAGAAGAAGGATGGATCGTTCCGACTTTGTATCGACTATCGAGAGTTGAATAAGGTCACGATCAAGAACAAGTATCTGTTGCCAAGGATTGATGATCTGTTGGATCAATTGTAAGGAGCAAAAGTGTTTTCCAAGATCGATCTGAGATCTGGTTACCATCAGCTCAGGATTCGTGAGAAAGACATTCTGAGGACTGCTTTCCGGAGGAGGTATGGCCACTATGAGTTCGTAGTCATGTCATTTGGCCTTACTAATGCTCTGGCGGTCTTCATGGATCTGATGCATCGATGTTTCTACCAATACCTGGATAAGTTCATGGTGGTCTTCATCGACGATATTTTGATCTATTCCCCGAGTGAGGAGGCTCACGAGGAACATCTTCGAATCACCTTGTCAGTCCTTAGACAAAATAGGCTGTATGCAAAGTTGTCTAAGTGTGACTTCTGGATCAAAGAAGTGGCTTTCTTAGGCCATGTGATCAATGAGAATGGGGTCATGGTTGATCCCCAGAAGATTGAAGTGGTAGCCGACTGGAAGCGGCCTCGGAATGTGAAGGAGGTGCGCAGTTTCTTAGGACTTGCTGGATATTATAGACGGTTCGTAGAGGGATTTTCCAAAATTGCTCTACCTATGACCGGTTTGCTCCACAAGGTCCACAAGAAGTTTGTCTGGGATGACAAGTGCGAGGCCAGTTTTTAGAAACTGAAAAAGTGTCTGACCTCTGCACCAGTTTTGGCGCTACCGGAAGGGAATGATGGTTATGTGGTCTATAGTGATGCTTCAAAGAATGGGTTAGGGTGCGTACTGATGCAGAAAGGAAAAGTTATTGCGTACGCATCTCGACAATTGAAAACCTATGAAGCAAACTATCCAACGCATGATCTGGAGTTAGCAGCTGTAGTATTTGCGTTGAAGATTTGGAGGCACTATCTCTATGGTGTAAGGTGCCAAGTCTTCACCGATCACAAGAGTCTCAAGTATGTGTTCACTCAGAAGGAGTTGAATATGAGACAACGTCGCTGGTTAGAGCTACTCAAAGACTACGACATCGAGTTGCTGTATCATCCGGGCAAGGCTAATGTAGTAGTCGATGCATTGAGCCGAAAAACGTCGCACGAGACTGTAGTGGCTCTACTCACTGCTCAGACCAAGCTGAACCAAGGGTTGTGTGAGATTGAAGTCTTGTACAATCAACGTCGAGGATACCTGAGTATGCTTGAGATTCAGGCTACACTACTTAATCAAATCAGGGAAAAGCAGGTTGACGACGTGGTCTTGGTAAAGCTAAGCAGTGAAGTGATGGATGGGAAAGCTCCCGGATTCATGATTCAGGAGGATGGATCACTCTGGTTTCAAGACCGGATTTGTGTGCCTGACGTTGTTGGTCTTCGCCAGTTGGTGATGAAGGAGGCCCATTCGTCAGCTTATTCTGTACATCCAGGCTCTAGCAAGATGTACAAAGACCTCAGAAAGAAATTCTGGTGACCCAACATGAAGTGGGATGTAGCGGAATTTGTGGCAAAATGCTTGACTTGTCAGAAAGTCAAGATAGAACACCGTAGACCAGGTGGTGAATTGCTACCTCTTCCAGTGCCAGAGTGGAAATGGGAGGATATTGCTATGGATTTCATCACCGAGTTGCCAAATACTCAGAGTCAAAAGGATGCGATATGGGTAATCATTGACAGGCTCACGAAGAGTGCTCACTTCGTGGCTATCAAGTCAACATAGGGAACCCAGAAGCTATCAGAAGTGTTCCTACACGAGATTGTCCGTTTGCATGGTACTCCAAAGACCATTGTATCGGATCGTGATGGCCGATTCATGTCGAGATTCTGGAAGGAACTCCACAAGGCTTGGGAAACCTGGGAGACTGAAGAGGATATGCTTAGCCGTTTTCCCGAGCTGTTTTCGGCCTAGTTTCGGGGTCGAAACCTTTTTAAGGGGGTAGTGTTGTAACGCCTCATTTTTTGGTTTATTCGGTCAAGTTTCGGGGTCGAAACTTCTTTTAAGGGGGAGGTGATGTAATATCCCTCATTTTTAGTAAGGGTATTTGGGTAATTTACTCAACCCTCGTTCTGTGATCGTATCGTTTTTAGAGAGGTTCGGATTTATGTATCGAGATTGATCTCTGTAAAATCCCCTGAGTGATATAAAATACATTCGACGTATTTTTCGGGGTTTAGAATATTTGTTTGGGTACAAATATATTTAATTCGGGGTTTAATACCCACGCCAAACCTTTTCCCGGGCAAACAGACGCGGAAAAGGTATTTCCGCGACCGCGGCAGCATTTTCGCGACCGCGGAAATATGGGCTTCAGAAGGGTTGGGCACAGGAATTTTGCACGACCGCGGATGAAGTTCCGCGACCGTGGAAAACTCCAACACGCCAACGTCGCGTCGCTCAGAGCCTCACCGTTCGCGCCACCGTTGATCTTCTGGCTCGCCGTTGATCTGGGTTGGGAGAGATCTTCCTTTGGCCTATAAAAGGAGCTCGATCTGGAGGTTGAAGGGGAATCCAATCCGAAATCACTCTCTCCCTCTCAGATTCTCTCTCGTTTTCGTGCTCGCCAGAGGTCGAAGCTCTCGCCGGAAATCTTCAAGTTGTCGCTGGAGCTCTTGTTGGAGGTGGTGGTGCTCTCAAGGTGGTGCAGTGGAGGTGCAAGGTGCCTAGGAGTTGAGCCCCATCCGAATCGAGCCCCATCGCGTCGCCACCGGAATCTGTAATCCGAGTTCTATTCCCGTTCCGGACCCAGAAACCCGTCGTCTTTCAATCGTTCGTCTAATCTAAGGCAAGTGGCGGTTCGCTCTTGCTTATCATTCCATATTTCTATTAATTATCAATTATTTTAATTGTTAATTAAATGGGATGAATATTGTTTTCGTTGGGAACAGTTTTGATAAACGTATTTGATACGATTAAAAGAGATATTATAATAGGTTGTATATACTGCTAGAAACAACACTATTATAGATATATATATATATATTGTTGCCATGATGGCATTAATGTGGATTATTATGTGGTTTTAACTGTTTAGTTAGAACGAGTATTCGTAGGAACGCTATGTATCTTGCGAGGTCTAGTTGTTTCTTTATAACTGGTGCTAGGAGGATTTTTCCCTAGTACTTTCTCTGGTCATGACATTGCCCTTACTCAGGGTAGCTGCACACAGCTGGTGCCGATTCTCAGGATTTATTCCCTTCAATATCTCTCGCGATGAGATGATATATAAAAGCTTATAACGTGAATGTACGCTTTGTCACTAAAATAAGATAAGTGCCGCTATGCACATAATTAATGAACCTTGGGCGAGAAGTACAACTTGGAAACTCGTCTGGACTTCGACTAAAGTAAGTCCTCCTTCCAAATTTGAATTCGCATTACGCGGTGAGGTTGGTCGTGGACCCAAATGGGCAAGTCTCTTTAAACGCTTGTGTGAAACTTTAATGTTCCCGAACATTTGTCATACTTTCCGATAAGACTCAATCTCTTGGAGTCTTCTCTTCATATGTTTCCTTTAGACTCAATCTCTTGGATTCTTCTCTTCATATGTTTCTTTTAGACTCAATCTCTTAGAGTCTTCTCTTCATATGTTTCCTTTAGACTCGATCTTTAGGAGTCTTCTCTTGATCATTCTACTTTGAATCATTCTGTAGAGGTATTGAGGTTTACTATCGTCATCGGCTTTCATTCGAGAAGTGATGGGTCTAACCTAATACGCCTACCTTAGAACCTTTTTGTTTTACCCTTGCATAGTCTTTCATTAGACTAACCAATCGGGTTATATTCCTTGCATGGTTGGCTGGTGTCATCCGTCTCATACGGCACATCAGGTAAACTCCCGTTACGTGAAGGCTAGAAACGACGATGAAGGCAGATGGAGTTTTTAAGAGTTTTATCAAGGTTGAGATCCTAGGCGGGTGATCGCTCCGATCAAGACATTTTTGTTATTTATTTAAAAGACTTCCGCTATATTGAAACATATTATGTTGACGTGCTGTCGTTCCTAGATGTCAAATATAAAACCTCACAAATAAACTAGTATAGTCAATAAGCAAGGGTCGATCCCACATGGAAAGAGCGAAACTAATGGTGGTTGCATGCAATGTCACTAAAAGGGGGGTTGTAGGTTGATTGGTCACAATTAAGTCAAACACAGCAAAGTATATGATGAAAATATCAAAGAGAGAAAACACTTAGCCAAGTAATGTCCACATAAGTCATTCAAAGGTTGTTCCTTGATTATGCCATATCTTCCTATTCGGTTATTCCTGTCCTGATCTTGTGTAGATTAATAGGGAAACCATCCCTAAGAACCCTTACCAATGAATAACCCTAGCACCACTAGTAATTCAACCCAAAGGCAGCAATGAACATAAGAATTAACCAGGATACACATAACACCTCAACCAGAAGCATTCAACATGTAATCAATTCCCTACATGGATAAATTCCACAGTGGCAGATAAAAATCTATGATCGCTACTCGAACTAGAGCGTTAGCCCAACAGTTCCCTAGTATTAGCAATATGAATGAAAGCAATAAACCTAGGTGATCAATCTAGATAAACCAACAAACATCCAAATAAGAATTTGCTCAAGAGAAAAGATATAACTCAATAGGATAAGATAGATAGGAACAAAACCTCACAACCAGATGAATAAACTTATGCTTCCATTACCGGACTAAGCAAAAGAGGCTTAGCTCTTCATAAACATGATGAACTCCAAAGGTATGAAAAGTGGCAACAATGAATTGAAATTCTCCAAAAACAACAAGCTCCCAAAACCTAATACTAAAGAGAGTAAATATAGGGCCTCTAACAAATGACCTAGCCCAATAAGAAAAGAAACGAAAAAATATGGAAAAATAATTAAAGAAATTAGAAAAGATAGACTCGGGAAAAGTCATAACTTCCAGCGTCGACGACCCGCGATCGCGGCCCATTTATCGCGATCGCGGCCTCTTGTGGCTCCGCGCTCTTCACATTCCTCCGCGCTTGCGGAAAACTCTCGACTTGCCCGAGGAACCGCGATCGCGGCACCCTTGCCCGCGGTCGCGGTTAATGCTCGGCCTTCACTCCTTGGCTTCGCCTCCTAACCTCTCGTCTTCACTTCCTTGGCGTCTTCTTTTGGTGGCTTCCTTCCTTAGTGTCTCCTATGATATCCAAAATAGCTCAAACACCTCCAAAAACACCAGACTTCGCCCCCAAACGCCATGCACAAGAATGTGTCTAAATCTACCTGAATGGCACCAATAAAACCCTCTAATAACTCTTAGTTAAACCCTACAAAGTAGTGCTTATCAAACTCCCCCATGCTTAGACCTTTGCTCGTCCTCGAGTAAACTAATGAAGAATTTACCCTCCAATGCTGTTCCCAAGATCTCAGGAAGCATGTCCTCCAACTAAGAGTCACCTAACCCATGCCAAGCTCCTGGCACCAATCTCATTCACGACACATCCACAACTCAACAAGCTTAAGGGGCAAGCAGAGTACTTCCCCTAAGCTTAACCCGGATATCAAGTGGTGTGAGTAACCTCTAATCCTAGCCTCCATCTATGACTCCTTATGCCTCCTAGAGTGACCTACCCGACAATCCTTCTTTGACTCCTCTTCTTGTGCCGCCCCGTCGGTAAAATGAGATCCTAGAAACACTCCTTTTCTTTTCACTCATTTTGCCTAGGAGCCCTTTCGGGTTTTCATCCTAGCCACTCATATTATTTTTTTTTCATAGATGTGCTCACATAAGCTCACGTCACTCAGACACCTTCTTACCCCAGCCTAGCGCTGGTCCGGGCCATCTGCTTTTTACCCAAGTCGCCCTTTCGGGTTTTCGACTTGTCCCAGGATTTTTTTTTTTTTATTTTTTTTTTTTAGAAACATAAAATGCTGAAAATCCAAAGTACAATGCTGGAAAAGAAATATATACAAGATAGGTAGTGAGCACTTCTACTCCCTCATGCTTAAATCATGCATTGTCCTCAATGTATGAAGGACAAATAAAAGATAAGGGAAAAATAGAAGGACTCACTGGGGTGGAGGCCAATACCCATAGGCGTTGAAGAAAGCCTCAGCTCTCCTCTGCAGATGAACCACATGGACCTCAACGGTGGTGAGGTGGTTGTCCAGGCGATTGGCGTGGTAGGCAAGGTTGACCTCCATGTTGCGCTGCCACTCAGCGCTTCTCCTCACATGCTCCTCTAGCCTCTGGGAGATGCCGTATTCCCACTCGGCGTTCTTCCGTATCTGCTCATCCTGCCTCAGTTGTAGGTTCGTCATTCTGTCCAGGAGCTGGTCCCAGGGCGCCCCGCCATAAGCACTACCAGACCCAGATGCCTGGTGAGTGTAGTCAGGAAGGACAGGGGAGACCCTGGAGCCCGAGGGCGATGACACATCTCTCTCCATGTCTGCCGCCGCAGTCTCTTCCTCGTCGTTGTCGTCGTCCCCTTCATCTTGGGACGACGACCCCTGCTCCCCGTCGGCATAAAGGTAGAAATCCCTCGCCCAGGGCCCAAAAGGCATCGGACGAGGCAACCTCATGTGGTGGTGGTTGCCGGCCAGGGAGAGCCAGGTGTACTCTCCATTACGGGCCTCCAGCAGATGGGATCTCCTCATGAGCCTGATGTTGTATGTGTAGCTCTCGTCGGGGAATTCCCAATGGTCCGCAAGGATCTCATACTGTCGGGCGATAAGCGTCACCATGCCTCCCATGGAGATCTTACCGCCCTTCTTCTCTCACAGTCGTAGGCAGCTGGAGAAAAACAGCCCGACCCAGTCGGGGATGTTGTGACTCTCTGGTGTCAAACACCAGAGCACTGTAAGGTCCTGCCTGGAGACCTTGTTCACCTCCCCTGTCCAAGGAAGGTCATGGCTAGCACCTTGTGAGCCAGCCTCAAACAGGGGTACGTCAGCTTGTAGTTGTACTCGCCGGCACTGGGGTTGATCACATCCTGGGTCGCATCTTGCCAGAAGAACTCTGGCAAGGTGCCTACAGCTTCCCAATCCTCGGTGGGTTCCTCAGTAATGCCAAAAAGGTCCCGCAGACCTTGGTAGGACATCCGTCTCTGTCGCCCCAGCAGGTTGAACGTGATCCTGTCGTCGTGGCGTTCCAGTGTGGCCAGGAACTCCAGGGTCAGTTCGTCGGACGTCGGGGCGGACAAGTCAATGAAATTACCGAGCCCTCCGTGGCTCAGTAACTGTTGAGTGCAGTCTTCCAAACCGAGTAGTTGCAGCGTCGGTCGATCGTAGAATTTCGTCGAGACGATCTTCCGCATGCTGAACGTCTCGAAATAGCGCCGGTGCCTCGGGCTTCTCATGCTGTTTACGAAAGCAGACATGGTGGGAAGAAGAAGTAAGAGGCACGAAAAGAATACTGGAGAGGCCCACGATCGCGGGGTGTGGGCCGCGGTCGCGGTTTAGGCGAATGAAGTCCTCTGGAGAAGAAGGGCCGCGATCGCGGGGTTGGACAGCGGTGATCGCGGTTTCTGGGCAGCAGAAAGCTTTGAATAAAAATGGCTATGGTGGTCCTTGGTGGTGCTATAGTGGTCACGGGGCTTCGGGCGTGGGTCTGGCGATCGCGGCTCGTGAGACAATGAGAAATCCAAGGGGGAAATGGAGATCTCACCCAAACGACGTCGCGGTGGCGGAACGATGGTCGCGGGGCTACAGGGTGTCGTCGCGGTGGTCGGAGTCGGAGATCCGAGTGGTGTGAGAGGGAGAGAGCGTGGTGGAGGTGTTGTGAAATGCCTCCGCCACACCCCGCTCTTATAAGCTCGGCGACGAGGGGCCGCGATCGCGGGGCTGAGGAACCGCGATCGCGGGGTTAATACCCTGCAGCGTAACGGCCGGCGCGAGTCACGAGGGTTGACTGCCTCGAAAAACGCGCCGGTATTGAAATCTGTGGGCCGATTTTTATTATTTTTATTATTTTTTTTAGAACTAAACGTCGTGGAACACCGTGGGGAAACCGCGATCGCGGGATCTATACCGCGGTCGCGGGTCGCTGAGGTCTGGGCTCCGCTGCAAGGTTAGTTCTAACGGCCCACAGAAGAAAGAAGAAAAAGAAAGAAAATGGCAACTAAAGCAAAGAATTCTAAAAACACAATAACAAATCCTAACGAAGCAAAGAAACAAAAATGACTTCAGCAACTCATACCTCGGGTTGCCTCCCGAGCAGCGCCATAGTTATCATCGCGGCATGACGTCCTGCTATACTTCTCAACCTGGGTTGCCTCCTGCAACCGCACTCTGCACTCTTGAGTCTGGGGGATGCTCCTGAATGGAATTCAGCTTGTGCTCTACCTTCCTCCGGTCAAACTCCATGCTTATCGTACCTATGCCCACGTCGATCTTTGTGTTGGAGGTCTTCATGAAAGGCCTCCCTAGCATTACTCGTCCTCCTTGTTTCCCTGTGTTCATGACGAAGAAGTCTGCAGGAAAGACGAGGGTATCGACGCTCACCAAAACGTCCTTCACAATGCCCTCAGGAATGATGACGGAGTTGTCAGCCAGTTGGATGACGATTTCCGTGCTTTCTAGTGGTCTGACATTGAGGGTGTTATAGACGGACAATGGTAGTACATTGATTGAGGCTCCCAAATCTAGCAATGTCTCGCTGAACTCGGTTTCCCCAATCTTGCAGGGTACACTAAACATCCCGGGATCTTCACACTTTTTTGGGATCTTCTTTTGCATCACAGCCGAGACATCCTTCTTGACTTTCACCTTTTTCTTCGACCGCTCCTTTTGCTCCTTCTTGAGCTTGCATAGCTTCCTTAGGAAGTTTGCAAAGCGAGGCATCGCTTTGCTCAATTGGGGGGTCACCTTGTAGTTCCTGAATGTCTCGAACATTCCCTTCAGCCCCTCAATGGGTTCGTCATCTTCTAGTGCTGCAGGGAATGGCACTGGGATGTCGAAATATCCCTCCGGGTAGACATACCGCGTCATGAAAGTAAGTGGAGACGGCCCGTTTTCCAAAATTTGATCGCGGTTTTCACCCCGCGATCGCGGTTCTTGCACTGGGGCCCCGCGGTCGCGGCTATCCTGCCCGCGATCGCGCTTAATCAGCGCATCTTGCCCATTCTCTTGCTCAACAGACCCGCGATCGCGGCAAATTTCCCACGGTCGCGGTTTGTCCTCGTAATTTTTGGTTGGCAGCTTTTCTTCTTCATGCTCCCATCTGGGCCTTGACGTCATGGAGTTGACATTTTGCCTAGGGTTTATCTCAGTTTGAGATGGGAGTGCTTGTGACTCTCTAGCTTCAAGCTTGCTAACCGCCTGGGAGATCTGCCCCACCTGCTTCTCTAAGTTCTGTATACTGGACTTGGTCTCGTGTTGAAACTGAACCATGTTTTGCTGCATGGTTCCCACGGTCTGCATCAGCATAGTCATGTACTGCGCCAGTGTGTTGACCTGGTCCTCAAGATTTTTGGTGCGGGGAGCTCCATGTCCTTGCGGTCTTTGATCTACTTGGCCTCTAAACTGCTGGCCTCCTTGAAACTGCCTCTGGGGGTACTGTTGTTGTTGCTGCTGGTACTGCTGAGGGGGTCTTGGACGGAACTCAGGAGGGTTCTCTATGTTCTGAGTGTTCCCGTACCTTAAATTCGGGTGGTCTCTCCATCCGGGATTGTAGGTACTGGAAAAGGGGTCGTACCGTGGTCTTTGTTGGTACCCCCCAACAGCGTTGACTTGCTCATTGGACTCCTCGTGGAGTGTAGGACATGCGTCAGTTGCATGCATAGTAGCATAGCAAAACTCGCATTCCTTGACCCTCTGCGGTCCCTCCTTCCTCATCAAAACCTTGATCATCTCCTTCATTTCGCTCATGTCTTTCACCATAGATGAGGGAGCATGATCACTTGAAGTGGCTTTCACTGCTTGGGCGCTCGCCCTCTTACTGAATTGCCTTGAGCGTTCCGACAACTCGCTGAATATCTCGAATGCTGCGGCAGGTGTCTTGTTCAGTATGTTGCCTCCACATGCCGCATTCACCATTCGCCGTTCTTCATCCAGCAATCCCCCATATAGGTATAAGACCAAATCTTGGTCTGAATACCCGTGGTAGGGACAGCTGGAGCACAACCTCTTGAAACGCTCATAGTACTCGTAGAGCGTCTTCATCCCATGCTACTCTATGTTGCTTAGGTTGCGCTTGAGACTGTTCAGCTTCGTTGCTGGAAAGTACTTCTCCAGAAACGCTTTCTTCATCTTTCCCCAGGTGTTGATGCTACCTGGGGTGAGGTAATAAAACCAGTCGTTGACCGAATCCTTAAGCGAGAAAGGAAAAGCCCTCAACTTGATTTGATCCTCCGTTACGTTGCGTGGCTTCATGGAGGTGCACACGGCGTGAAACTCCGAGAGGTGCTTGTTTGGGTCCTCTCCACTCAGCCCATGGAACTGGGGCAAAAGATGAATAAGCCCAGACTTGACCTCAAAGTTCACTCCTGCTGGGAGGTCAGGGAACTCTATGGCCAATGGTTGTTGCTCCAAGTTAGGAGCAGTCAGCTGCCTCAATGTGGGTGGATCGTCAGCCATTACTTCTTCTTCGTCGTTTTCTTCTTGCAGTATCGCCCTAGGTGGATCTGCCAAAAGTGTTGCTGCTCTCCGATTTTCCCTCAGTGTCCGCTCAATCTCTGAATCAATAGCTAAAGGGGAAGAGCCAGCAGTACGGGTGTGGACCATAAGATAGGTCCACACACACAAGCAAACACACGAAACACACACAAAAATTTCGAAACACACACAAAAACACCAAAAGCTCAAAACTTGCCTTCCCCGGCAACGGCGCCAAAATTTGACGTGCTGTCGTTCCTAGCTGTCAAATATAAAACCTCACAAATAAACTAGTATAGTCAATAAGCAAGGGTCGATCCCACAGGGAAGGAGCGAAACTAATGGTGGTTGCATGCAATGTCACTAAAAGGGGGGTTGTAGGTTGATTGGTCACAATTAAGTCAAACACAGCAAAGTATATGATGAAAATATCAAAGAGAGAAAACTCTTAGCCAAGTAATGTCCACATAAGTCATTCAAAGGTTGTTCCTTGATTATGCCATATCTTCCTATTCGATTATTCTTGTCCTGATCTTGTGTAGATTAATAGGGAAACCATCCCTAAGAACCCTTACCAATGAATAACCCTAGCACCACTAGTAATTCAACCCAAAGGCAGCAATGAACATAAGAATTAACCAGGATACACATAACACCTCAACCAGAAGCATTCAACATGTAATCAATTCCCTACATAGATAAATTACACAGTGGCAGATAAAAATCTATGCTCGCTACTCGAACTAGAGCGTTAGCCCAACAGTTCCCTAGTATTAGCAATATGAATGAAAGCAATAAACCTAGGTGATCAATCTAGATAAACCAACAAACATCCAAATAAGAATTTGCTCAAGAGAAAAGATATAACTCAATAGGATAAGATAGATAAGAACAAAACCTCACAACCAGATGAATAAACTTATGCTTCCATTACCGGACTAAGCAAAAGAGGCTTAGCTCCTCATAAACATGATGAACTCCAAAGGTATGAAAAGTGGCAACGATGAATTGAAATTCTCCAAAAACAACAAGCTCCCAAAACCTAATACTAAAGAGAGTATATATAGGGCCTCTAACAAATGACCTAGCCCAATAAGAAAAGAAACGAAAAAATATGGAAAAATAATTAAAGAAATTAGAAAAGATAGACTCGGGAAAAGTCATAACTTCCAGCGTCGACGACCCGCGATCGCGGCCCATTTACCGCGATCGCGGCCTCTTGTGGCTCCGCGCTCTTCACATTCCTCCGCGCTTGCGGAAAACTCTCGACTTGCCCGAGGAACCGCGATCGCGGCACCCTTGCCCGCGGTCGCGGTTAATGCTCGGCCTTCACTCCTTGGCTTCGCCTCCTAACCTCTCGTCTTTACTTCCTTGGCGTCTTCTTTTGGTGGCTTCCTTCCTCAGTGTCTCCTATGATATCCAAAATAGCTCAAACACCTCCAAAAACACCAGACTTCGCCCCCAAACGTCATGCACAAGAATGTGTCTAAATCTACCCGAATGGCACCAATAAAACCCTCTAATAACTCTTAGTTAAACCCTACAAAGTAGTGCTTATCATATGTATTTTGGTTGTATTTGGAATTATGGATGTAATTCCGAGACTTTGATTTAATCAAATGTTATGATATTTCGTATTAAATGTTGTTTTATGATTTGTATAAATTGGTTAAGCCTTGGGTGGCTTCGGATGTGGAATCTGAGGTCACTGGCGGTAATACTTTCAAGGTTATATATTTGGGGGGTGTTACAGTGCGAGCGACGGAGGAGGAGCTCGTGCAGGAGGAGCTCGCGCAGGAGGCGGCTGGTGAGGAGGAGGTCGCGCATGAGGCAGTTGGTGAGGAGGAGGTCGCGCAGGAGGAGTAGGCAGTGGACCCGACTCCGGCGGACACGGCTCCGGCAACGACAAAGGAGGTCATGCAGGAGGAGGAGGCGGTGGATCCGACTCCGGCGAACGCGGCTCCAGCAGCGACGGAGGAGGAGGTCGTGCAGGCGGTGGCGACAGTTGGGCGTAGGTGGAGGTGGCGTCCGAGAATGCGTTGGAGGTGGCGGCGGCCGTCGGTGTTGAGGCAGTGGCGCGAGTGCGGGAGGTGAGCCCATCTCAACGACCACGGAAATATGTTCGTCGGGAACTGGCTGCGGTAATTTTTCGTTCGTTTTAAATTTTAAGAGTGTTGTATTTATTCAATTTATCATTATATTAGTATTATTTGTAAGAATAGTTAGAATTGTAATTAAATTAAACCAAAATGCGTATATACTAGTTAAATTTGGGATTGTAAAAATAAAAATAGAATTTAATTCAAATTAGATAAAAGTTGAATTTTATGCAAAAATGAATTGTATATTTATATGAATTAAAAATTTATTAAAATTAGATAAATTAGAATGTTAGTGAAAAAGGAAATTAGAATTTTTAGAAAAAGAAAAAATTATTTAAATTAAAAGAATTAGAAAAAGGAAATAAATTTATTGGAGATTTAAGGTTTAGGGGTATAATATACGAATAATTGTAGGCCGAAAAACCGCACACTCCTTTTTTTTTAACTTCGCACTCTATATGGGCAGCACCTAGTGCAGCCCAGAAAACCCGATTTTCTTGGGCTGCACTAGGTGCCGCCCAAGATGGGTTCAAATTTATTTTTTATTAAAATTATGATTTAAATTGAATTTTAAAAAACCGGTTCAGTAGACCGGCTTAGTGGGCGGCATATATTGTCGCCCACTAAGCTGGTTCACTGAACCGGTTTGTTGTGGGAAAAAGGGTTTATGGGCGGCACTATGTGCAGCCCAGAAAACCGATTCACTAAAACCGGATTTCTGGGCGGCACATAGTGCGGCCTAGGGAGTGTACGACTGAAATTTAACGGTCAATTTGGGCTGCACATAGTGCCGCCCATAATTATTCTTTGTGGTCATGTGGCCGGCTATATATATGGGAGATGTAATAGTATACCACCATTGAAAGATACAACGGGAAAAAAACTTCAAACCCATTGTAATTTTCCGACTATATATATGTCGTCGTCAAGCGATCCTTTTTGGAGGGGGTTGTCGGAGTCGTCTTCGAGCGCGCCCACGTCTCTAGATGATGAGGATGATTTTCAGTCGCCGATTTCTCCTCAGTACTTCAAGGTACGTAATATTTTTAATTTTTATTGTATAAAATGATTAGATATTAACTGTACTTAGTCTTTAAAATGTAGACTATTTAGAAATAATGCGTGATTTTTGTATATTAATTTGTATAAATTTAATTATTAATTAGTTTCTAATTTACTAATTTTTGTATATAAATAGGGTGATTCTAGTGATGATGAATTTTTAGCAATTGACTTCTCATCTCATTTTACTACTAATGAGATATTTCCGAGTATGGAGGGATTGAGGCAGTGGGTGCAAAAGGTCGGTTTTAGTATTTCTATGGTGATCACTACTAAATCATCAAAGTCTAAAAAGATTGTTTTTCATTGTGAGAGATCCGGGTTACCTAGGTCCGGCAAGAAAAAGAAGTTAGTCGATGGTAAAAAGGTCAGTCTGATACGAGTGAATAAAGCTAGGTCAAAGAAGAAGGGTTGTCCCTTTTTGTTGCATGGTATTTTTAGGGAAGGAAATGCTATTAGAGATCCTGGGTGGACCATATCGGTTGTTAGAGGATGCCATAGCCATATGCTTTCAACCACCTTGATTGGCCATGCATTTTCTTCAGGACTTACGATGGAGCAGCGTAGAAAAGTGATGATTGATACTGCGGCGGGTGCAAGACCCAAGGTTATTTCTACACAGATTAGGAATGAATATACGAGTTCAACGGTATCGAGGAGGCAAGTGTACACTGTTAGGGCTAAGGAGAGGTTGAAATACCTGGGCAATCTGAATGTGACACAATGGTCATTGGGGTTTTTGAAGGACAAAGGCTATTTGTTGGACAGTGCTACTAAAACGAGGGAAGATGGGAAGGAGGTATTGGCGTGCTTGTTTATTTCTCATCCAGACGCTTGACATTTGTTGTGCATGTTCCCTAATGTCGTCATCATGGATTCGACGTACAAAACCAACAGGTAAACCTTACTCGTTTTAGTATTATGAGTAGATAATGATATTTTTGGCGGGTTTAAAGTATTTTTTGTGTTGCATTTATAGGTACGGTATGCCACTGTTCCAGATTGTTGGGTTTACTTGCACCAATTAACTTCACATATTGCATTGCTCTTGTGTTCATGGAAAGGGAGACGGCAAGCCACTATTCATGGGCATTGACACGATTGAAGTGGTTGTACGGGGGGAAAAGTCTTGTATGCATCATGTATGATCGAGAGCTAGGACTGATCAAGGCTGCCAAAATGGTGTTTCCGAAGGTTCGGCATCATTTGTGTCAGGTCCATGTAGACCGTAATGTGAAGGCATATGCTAAGTTGATGAAGATTGACGAGAAGAAATTCTCGGGAAGTGTTCGTCGGGTGATGAGGTCTCACACAAAGGAGGAGTATAGAGAGTGACTTGCTCACTTTAAGGAGATATGGAATGAAGGCCTTGTGAAATATGTCGAGGAAACTTGGTTTAAAGACCATAAGAAAAAGCTAGTTGCGGCATGGTGTGATGATGTTCTCTATTTTGCCACAAGAACATCAAACATGTAACTTTCATACAAACATTTGCAATCAAATTGGGTTTTAAAATTCATTTAGTAAATTGTAAACGATTATATTATTTTCAGGGTTAAGGGTCAGCACTCTATGCTTAAGGACATGATTGAGACATCCGTTGGAGGGTTCGACACAATTGTGCAACACATCGACAACATGTTTGTTGATCAGCATCGGAAGATCCGATTTGAGATGACCAAGAACTGCACTGCCTTTCCCATGGAGATAGTAAATGGCCCTGAGTGGGTTAAGGTCTTCTTCAAGCGCATCCTTGAAAAGTGCTCTGAGAAATGCTTGAGAATGTTGTATGCCCAAGCTGTGTTAGCAAAGGAGGGGAAAATTGGGGACAAATGTGATGATTTTTGGTGGAAGTCCACACTAGGACTGCCTTGCCCACACACAATTAAGGTCTATGTGGAGACGGGTTACCCGTTAGTGCCTGAAGAAGTTGATATTTTCTGGAAGCAGATCAGATGGGAAGGGGTGGATGTTAAGGATCTTGATGTCGATGATGGTGTTGCAATCACAGCGGATAATGTCACGGTGCAGGACTTCGTTGAAGAGTTCTTATGTGGGAAAGTTGATGGATTTCTGTTGAAGAAGATGGCGGATAAGTGGCGTGAGTCAACTGACCCTACATCGTGCCAGATTCAAGAACCACCACGTGGTGAGACCAAGAAGGGGAAGCCTAGGATGAATGCGAGAAAGACCGGCACCAAGAGGAATATGGGTTGGGACGAGCATGTGGATGCAAAAAGTAAGAAGATGAAGGAGAAGCATAATATGAAGAATATGGATGAGGAGTTGGGAGTGGAAGAGGAGGATGTGCCTGCAGAGAAAGAGACGACCAATGTGAAATCGTCCGTGGGATCAAGAGCGTCTATGGGATCGAAAGGATGTCCTTCTACCGGACGACCTCGCAGTGGAGTTTCAACAGCAAAGGGGAGTGCCACTAAACCTGGAAAGTCAAAATCTGCTTCAAACAAGTCCAAATCGGGTTCAAGCAAGTCGTTAAAGTATCTCGGCTTCAACTGGGGGCACGAGAATATTGATTATTTCATGCTCGCATACATTTCTAGGGTACAAAGTGTCAAAGGCGATGGTCATTGCGGGTTTCGTTCCCTTGCCGTTTTGCTAGGTCGCCGAGAAGAGGAGTACGTTGATGTCCGGTTAGAGCTTTCGAAGCATGTCCAGACACATCCAGCCAACTATGTAGCGATGCTTGGGGAGGAAGAGTTGACGGTGGAAGCATTTGTTAGGAGATTGAATTATATTGCGTCACCGTGCACAACGAACTTCTGGTGTATAATGCCTATTACTGGTTTGGTGTTTGCCACGGAACACCAAGTGGCGGTTGTTGTCTTATCATGGTTTGGACCGCACACATGTCTTCCATTGTGTGCCCCCCCGGGTGCTGAGCCTCCGACAAAGGTTTATGCGATAGCACATGTAGGCAGGAGAGACCATTACATACCGGTACGTGGAGCGCTACTCTCTGGTATTTACTTATTCTTTCATAAATTGTTATATAATTTTATCGTTTATGTTTACAGATTTGGCTTGTTAATGATCGTTGTCCAATTCCACCGCCTCCGAGGCAGTGTCTCATTTACAAGGATCCAAGTGTTGATGGATGAGATAGTCATGAGCGCTTTAAGGATAGGTTCAAGAGTTATGTAGAGGAGCGAGCGGAACAAGGGCGACCTAACATACTTACCTAGGTTTTTTGGATTGTAATTGACTTTATATATGTTATTGTAATTCATTTTGTGGGAAAGTTTGATTGAGATTGACCGTATATTGTTTTTATAATCATTTGTTTTTATTTGAATTGGTGTTGATTCGGGAAAATGCAATACGAGACAATAATATTACTTGGAAATCATTAACATTAAAGCGTACACTAGTTGAACATGAATCATAAAAAGCTATCTAATCCTCATCAGGATCGGTCTCCCCGCCATCATCAGAGCTACCGTTGTCCACCTCAGATTCCGGATCTTCTAAAAGACCTGGTATATGACGCTTCCGGTGTGCACACTCTGTGTAAATGGTGACTGGAACACCGGGTCTGTAAAGAGATATAATTTTAGCTACGTGTTCCTCGTCTACCACCTCACGGAGTCGTGGAGGATCCACACCCGGTGGAAAGTAAAAAATCCGACCAGGGCGAACCCCGGTTGGATTGTAAAATAACGCCATGAACAAGTAACCCAATGATAACCCCCCTCTCCAGGCGAGACATCCCTCATCCGCAAAGTGCGGACCTCGCCACCTTCGTATCCATGGAAAAACATGTCCATCCCACTTCGTTGGCGTATCATTCGATTGTAGGTGATTCGCCCATTTTCGTAAACTTTGAGAACCAAAGACGCCATTACCCAAAATAGAACACACGAAAAGTTTGTGAGAAGTTATGGAGTGGGAATTGTGTGGATTGTAGAGGTTTTCGTTTCGTATTTATAAGGGTTTGGCAACCAAAATATGACCAAGGTGGGCGGCACCTATTGCAGCCCAGGAGGATTTACTTGAGCGGCACCTATTGCAGCCCAAGAGGGTTTACTTGGGCTGCAATAGGTGCCGCCCACGAGGGTACTTGTATGATTTGTGGGATTTGTGTACCCTTTGGGCGGCACTACGTGCCGTCCACTTTGCTTTTTCACTATATAAGAAGAATTGGGGTTGTTTGTTCACTATAACAAGTCCAACACAAGCGGCGCTTGAAGAAACATTTTTGGGTAAGCTTATTCTTCCAGTTTCTATCGATTTATTAACCCTAAGTTTTTATATTAATGGATTCATGATATTTGTAGGAAACAAAGCACTACAACAAATAATAATGGCATCTTCATCTGAATCATCAACAAAATCAGATAGGCTATGCGAGTGTAATTTGAAAGCCGTTGTCCGCACTTGTGATTTGCAGTGAAACTACGGAATGAGGTATTTGGGATGCCCAAAACTGAGGTGTATTTTCAGGGAGTGGATTGATCATATGTACGAGGACAGGGCACACGCGGTTATTCGACAACAATGGCAGGAAAAACAAGATCTTGTTAAGGAGAATCAAGACCTTGTAAAGAAAAATCAAGAACTTCTTAAAGATCTTGATAACATTCGTAGGTATAACGTCAAACTATATAATGATGTACATCGTATACTGTATTGATGTCGTATCTTTTGTGTAATAGTGTTTATGAACTATCAACCATTGTAGGGAGCAAACAAATTTAGCAAAGCAGAGATATCATATGAAGCGAACGTTTACCAGAGACTATCTTAATTTCTTCAAACGCTAAAGCAATGTCATATATTTTGTCACAAACTTTCTAAGTTTATGAACAACTTGTATTCTTTCATGTATTGTGTGCTAAATGTATCGTAATGAACAATTTGTCTTTATCTTCTAGGATGATTATTTTGTATTGTTTTTTTATTAATATTACATAAACAAATAAATACTAAGAATAAACAATAATATGATAGAATAATATATTATTTATACACAACATTGAAACACAAATGTTATAACACTATGAACCGGATTTGACGAAAAAAATATGGGCGGCAATAAGTGCAGCCCAGCCTCTGAACCGGGTTTGACGAAAAAAATATGGGCGGCAATAGGTGCAGCCCAGCGGGATGGGCTGCACCTATTGCCGCCTAGACTCCGGTTTTTGGAAGGGTCTTCTGGGCTGCACCTCGTGCCGCCCAGCATGCCTATAAATACCACATCCAACTTCAACTCTTCCACATCCAAGGTTACACCTATTACTCATGTATTTTTCGCCCAACATGCCTATTCAGCTTCAAGAAATCAATATCGTGGGGTGGTATGGCTTCGTCGTCATGCATTTCCAACAATTCATTATTGCGGGAAAGAGATAAGCTCCAGAAGCTGTGCGAGTCGCTTTAGGGTTCAAATTGGAAGTTGAAGAGGAAGATATATTATCAGGGATTCTGGGCAGCACACAATTAGTTATAAAGAAGGATGTGATTGCCTTGTGGCCATTATACTCTTGACCGAGTCAAGAGTTCTAAAGAAGGATGAGCCTCCTATTACCAGGTCGAACATGCTGATCTGCTCCTTTTTCCGCACTGCAGCACAGAAAAACATGGAATCTTCAAATTTCGAAATTTGTAGGATTTCAAGTTTTTCTGTAATGCAACTCGGAGAAGGAGCATATTAGCATGATCGACCTGGTAATTGGGAGGCTCATCCTTCTTTACAACTATTGACTCGGTCAAGAGGATAATGGCCACAAGGCAATAACAAAACCTCAATGCCTGAAGAACCTTAAAGAAGGGTGAGCCTACAATGACCAAGGAATGGTCCCCATCGAACTTTCTGATTTTCCCCTTCTCCTAGCTGCAGCACATAAAAACATGGAATCTTCAAATTTCGGAATTTGTAGATTTTAAGTTTTTCTGTGATGCAGCGAGGAGAAGGGGCAAATTAGAATGTTCGATGAGGCCATTCATTGGTCATTGTAGGCTCACCCTCCTTTAGGATTTTTAAATTTTTTTTAGAATGTGTATGTGTTTTTTAGAATGTTATTTTTTTTGGAATGTTGGATATTTTGTCTTTTAACTAATTGATCATCGATTTGTTCTAGAAATAACGGAACGGAAATCTAAAAAAACCAAGAAATCAAACTAGATATAAATATTCTACAAACTCTCTGATTCACTATCCAAGGACACAACTAAAGTCTCAGAATCAGTACCCAAGGACACACCCGAATCCACGCCCGGTGCCCAATCTGGAGGAACCACCGGCGTCGGTTGAGACGCTGCCTGCTGAGCTGATGCACGCTCTTCCGCCATCCTAGATGATTCGGCCATCTCTCTATCAAATATAGTCTCGCCTGCACTAGAGGATTGGGAAGGCATCTGTGAAGCCCGTACAAGCGGAGGAGCTACAGGGATGACGTCACTGGAAAGGAGGTCATATATATGCTGAAAGTGTTCCAAACACCTTAAACCACACCCTAAACCACCTGCCTCTATAAGCTTCTGAAGATGCGCCTTGCTCATCGCCACACGCTGCAAATGAAAACAAACATTTTAAATACATAGACTTTCCTAAAATAATTAATAAGAATAAATAGGGGCAAAAAATATACCCTTTGCAAGTTGATAGCCGGAGGTGGTCCTCTACAAATACGAGGCTGTACTGGCGCACTCGGACTCACGTAAGGATGTGACACCTGTAAATACTAGTCCAGGTACGCGTCATGGACATCCCAATCCATCGTGGCAGGAGGACTCGTCAAGATGTGGGGGCAAAGACGATGCTCAAGCTGGTCCCACCTGTGCCAACGCGGGTCAAAGTGCAATTGGTATCGCCTCGTCCCCCTAAAATCATGAGGACGCACTGCAGCTAGAGGCTCTATGATATCGATGGGCCTGCTCTGTCGATAACCGAACTGTCGGGTAAGCCTATCCGGCATGTACGCCTCTTCTACACCGAGAAACCGAATAGTCCCTCGATACGTGGAGGCCCTGTGAGCACCTCGAAAATCAAGACCCTCATACGGCATCCACCGTATCTGCAATTAACCCCAAAAGACAAAACATATATTAACTCATTAAGCCTATCTTTAAGTATATTAAAATGGAATAAGAATACGTACATCCTCTGGCCTATACTCGTCCAGTATCCGTCTATAGTGTAACTGGTTGCGACTTAAACGGACAGGGGTCCGGCCAATGCAGTATCGTGCAGCGCGTCGAATGTCGTCATCCGCACCTTCCTTGAGGTTAGGGTTGCCCGGGAAGTATACAAAGTACGTCCAAATCCAAACCTGCGTACGGAGAAAGAAAGCCATTAGTTATAAACAATTAAACACAGTATATTCATGATTTAAATTACAATCTAACTATAATAAAAGTCTACCTCTAACAGACGTGCGCAACCGACGAACTGTGCTCTCCGCGTCGAGAAGCCTATCCGAGGTTTCTAAAAAGGAGAGCCAGAACCCCGGTCCCCCAAGCAGTATAAACGACACGCTCCCAATCCACAAAAAGAGGTAGCAATGTAGTCTTCAGCTCATTCATTGACTTGTCAACGAAGATACTAGCCGACATGGTGTGCCATAAGAAACCGGCTGCTATATCCTCTGGGTAGGCACCCTCCTCAATCATCCTCAACACATGCCTCGCTAACTGGAATTGCTTGACCCAACCCTTCCTAAGGTCACATACCATGTCAGCATCATCCTCATCTAAGTTGTACTCCGAATCTATCCCAAATAGATACTCGAATAAGGCCTCACACTCTGCCAGCTCGCTATCCTGACCGGTCCATGGTGACGTCACCTCAAATCCCTCAAACGACAGCCCTAGAATCATCATAACGTCATGTAGCGTAGGACCTATCTCGCCCTAGGGAAAGTGGAAGGTGTTCGTCTCTGGATGCCATCGCTCAACGAACGCTGAAATGAGGGTGTGATCAGCCATGCCGAACTGAAAATCAAGTAAACCGGTCAACCCCGTCTGCTGAGCAATCCAAAACCAGGAACCCTCCTCAGGGACCCCTCTGGGAATACGATCCCTCCAAAATGCAAATTGTGTAGGCCGTGCCTGAACCCTCAAAGTCCTAACAACGTCCTCTGGAGGGTCCAATGACGCCTTCCTCCATATCAACTCCGCAATGTGCGTATCAAAGTTCCTCAACACATAAGGAAACTGATGAGTTGGCTCAAGCGGAGGCGGGGCCTGCTGAGGTGGGTCCTGCAGAGGTGGGGCCTGCTGAGGTGGCTCAGTCGGAGGTGGGGCCTGTTGAGCTGGCTCAAGCGGAGGTGGGGCCTGCTGAGCTGGAAACTGCGGAGGTGGGTCTTGCTGATGTGGAGTCTGCTGAGGTGGATCAGGCGGAGGTGGCTGCTGCTGAGGTGGCTCCTCCTGAGGTGGCTCTGACGGAGGTGGTTGGTGCTGAGGTGAGTCCTCCTGAGGTGGCTGCTTCTCTGTTGGGTCGGTACTAAACTCCGGATCCTCAAGGATAGTAGAAGGGCCGATAGTAAAGTCCTACATAACCACGTCCTCATCTGAAAGGACGGGACCAACATCGTCCTCACTAAGCACCTCCGTGTCCTGCGATACACCCACAACCCTCCTCTTGCGAGCAGATGCAGTAGTAGGGAGACTGTCTCGATCCGACTGTTTGATTTTACCCAATACATCCTATTTTGCCATAAGAAATATAACTATTTTCATTTTATCCAATACAACCTAGTTATATATACCTTAACAATTGTTTAAAAAAATTGTTTTCTTATAAAATCAATATATTAATTTTTTTATTTTTTATTACGATAATATATTTAATATTATTTAACAGTAAAATTTAGCCTATTACCTTAATTGTATTTTTTAATTATGATTAAATACAATAAACATTAACTTTACAAATCTACGATTACAGTAACAATTTAAATAAATAAATTAGATTTAACAAATTAAAAATTACAAACATCATACCTCTACGGTCGGCCTCCGTTCATATTTGCGCTTTTGACGAACGGGAATTTCCGCCAAATCATCCATCGCCTGCATAGCAACCACTACCGACACGTCGAAGGCATTGTCCGCCGCGATATCCACCTCCTCGGCCCTAGCCGGCAATCTCTCCTCCTCGCCCAAAACCACCGCGTCGGAAACCTCCATGCTTGCCGGCAAGCTGGGCGGCACCTCGTGCAGCCCAGAAATCCCCTATTCCCCGGTCCTGGGCGGCACCTTATGCAGCCCAGAAATCCCCTCCTCCCCGGTCCCTTACGGCTCCTCGTGCAGCCCAGCTCCCTCCGCCTCGTCGCCTCCCCTGTCGCCGCCGCCGTCGACTCCTCCATCGCGACCGCCAACGAAACAAAGATTCATCGTCGTCGATTCCGCCGTCGAGTCCAGTGGATCTCCGCCGACTTCGCCGCCGAGATCTCCCACCGCCGCCATCTGGTTTTCCTCCTTGTCAACCGCCGCCCATATATCTTCCATG
Source organism: Rheum nobile (assembly GCA_027886185.1). Lineage (NCBI taxonomy): Eukaryota > Viridiplantae > Streptophyta > Magnoliopsida > Caryophyllales > Polygonaceae > Rheum > Rheum nobile. Next base: position 12,045,214 of record WOAB01000639.1, read on the forward strand.
GAAAATTCGCCGGAATCCGCCATCGATTTGGAATTTTCTCTGTGGGTGCTCGGAAAAGATTTCACTGGGTAACGGAGAAGACGACATAGGCGGCCCTAAATACCGCCGACTTGGAATTTTTTTGGGGTTAAAGGTGGGCGGCAATAGGTGCCGCCCACGTTCAAATTTTAAAAACCAATTATTGGCGGCAATATGTGCCACCCACGTTCAAATTTTAAACCCGGATTCGAAAAAACCATTCTATTTTTATTTAAATAAAAAAAAATTCCTAAATCGGGTTCTCCCCAACAAAAAATCTGGGCGGCAATAGGTGCAGCCCAGACTCTGAACCGGGTTTTACGAAAACCCGGTTTGTTTGGGCTGCGCCTATTGCCGCCCAGAGTCAGACCGGTTTTTAAAAGGGTCTCCTGGGCGGCACCTAGTGCCGCCCATGGTGGAGTGTGAGGTTAAAAAAAAAAGAGTGTGCGGTTCCTCGCCGATAATTGTATGTCACATGGTGAAGTATATTTATTCAAGTATACACATAATTTAGCCAAAAATGTTATATGAATAATATAGGCAAAAATGAAAATATTGAAATATACGTATAATTTAGGTAAGTGGGTAAATATTTAGTCAAATGTAAATGAATATTACAATAAATGTTATATGAGTAATTGGTTATAATTAAAACAATTCCATAAAATAAATTATAATTTGAATAAAACGGGATGTAGTCGCGAGAATCAAACGAAAGCTGCGGGGGGGTCGTGGGGCGGAATCTCGACATGTGACAGCTTCTGGTCGTAAGCGCAAAAATCTACTACACCCCCGCACCCGACGTGGTTGCAAGAGTAGAATCCCTACATAACTCGTTCCATTAGCAGATCCTCATCCTTTAGAAGTAGTTCCATCTCCTGATGTGTGTTTACCTCCGGCTTCGCAGAGTTTCGTCCGTGACATGGGTGATTCGCATATGGAGGATGCGTTTGCTGACACAGAGGAGACTGCGGCCGAGGGTCCTCATTTGGACGATGTTGTTATGGAGGATGTCCCTTCCGCCCCCGAGGAGCACGTTCCCCCTCTCGCCCCCAACAGCTCGTTCCCCCTCCCGTAGGTGAGGCTCCACCTGCCATGGAGGCCCCCCTGTACGGGCTTGAGTCGCTTGAGGTGCTAAAGAGCTTCGAGACTCACGTTGCGCACCAAATTTAACACGCTCCTCCTCCACCTGCACCGGCCCTCGTACGGCGTTTAAAGGCTTATACTCGCCCAACCGACTTCGATGGCTAGAGGAGTTTCATTCCTAGAGAGGTGGTTGAGGGTAGTTCATTTTGGCTTGTAGAGCAGTCCGGATTGACTAGTCTCTGGGATTTTCAGTTCAGTAGGGTCGACGCAACGTTCGTCGAGGTGGCACCCTGAGACGAACAACTTTCATTTTCCGTGGGACGAGATTACGATCACGCTTCACGACGTGGAGAGGATCTTGGGGCTAAGCATAGAAGGGTTTCCCTGCCGCGTATCGTTGGCAGGTACGGATGACGAGCTGAAGAAGTTGGGCGATGAGTTGTTCAGGTATATATATGGTGTTTGGGAGAGGAAGATGCGGAAGGAAGTTAAGAAGGGTCGTCTTACTGCCTTTGACTTTTTTGTGCACCTGCTACGCATGATAGAGGACGACGACGAGTCCTAGTCGATAGCGTCGGGATACCTATGGCACGCCATGACTTGCAACATTTTTGTGGTTAAGTCCACGAACCAGCTGTTGTTAAAGACGATGTTGTTGTTCGAGGATTGGGGGCCTGTCATTGGCACAACTTGGGGGACTGGTGTGCTTGCCTGGTTGTATAGGAACCTTGGTGAGGCTTCTCGGGGGAGGTCGCAGGCATAGCGGGGTGCACATATCTGCTTCAGGTAATTGAACGTAAATTTAACGTCTTTGCATTAATTATAATATTTTTTATATTATTGTTAACCAAATATATTAATTCATATGTAGACGTGGATATGGACATACTTCATATATTTCTCGGGGAACCCTAACCCCCTCCCTAGCATGGACGACAACGAGCGATGCGTTGCTCGGTATTATATCCAGCGCACCGCGCTGCGTGATCTCAACAACAACCGGCATTACATGCGTATTTTGGATGAGTATCGGCCTGAGGATGTAAGCACCCTAATTTTTTATATTTATGTCTCCTCTATGATTAATTATTTACACGATTGTACTTTTTTATCATTGCAGGTACGGTGGACGTTGTATGGCAGTCTAGATTTTGCTGGTGCCTATAAGGCCTCCACATATTGAAAGATGATCGCTTTCCTGGACATTGAGGAGCCGTACATGCCCGATCGGGTCATGCGCCAGTTTGGACGTCGTTAGAGCAGGACTTGGATGTCATAGAGCTGTCGTACGCACAATGCCCGGTCAAGTTTGTGGGGAATACCCCATACAAGTTGAGTTTTGGGCGCGCATGCAACGACTGGGAGCATCTCGATGAGCATCTACGTCCATTCATTTGGGAGAGCCCGATGGTTGTCCCAGCGTGGGATGTGGACGACGAGTACCTGGATTGGTATTTCCAAATCTCACATCCGTATGTGATCCCCCTCGCACGAGTCCAACCTCGATTGTGCGAGGTCCTCCTCCGGTTGTGGATGCGCATAGAGTACGTTTCTCCACCAATCTCTCTGCTATAAATGTATGTTATTATTATTTTCGAAATTCACGTATAACAATTTTTTTTGATTTGCAGCATTTGGCCATGGCGATAACATTTGCTCGAGATATTATTTAGCTACGGGGTGGAGGTCCGGAATGGGACCATATGCTGGCCATTCTATGCGGCGACAAGCTTCCTGTAGCTGAACCGTTTATCCGGGCGTCACAACTATCGTCCCAGTCCTCAGATCCTACAACCAAGTCGTCCATAGCATCATAGTTCTGAGCCTGAGCGGCGCGTGTTCCGTCTATATATGAGAGGGGAGAGTCTTCCAAGGCCGCGGTTGAGCGGGCCCGGGCCGAGGATATAGCTGCTTTTCTTGCGGAATCCAGCGACGACTCGATGTAGCTACTGACATTATGGATTTTGTACTGAAATTATGGATTGTGTACTGACATTTTTTGTATATATGTCTTTTATGTTGATTCGCATTGCGGATTTACGCGCGTCGCCCATCCAAACCGAAGTTTAATTATAAAAATACTGTTAAAAAATCAACCTTTAAAACTTGGCTATTTGGCGGACTATTAGCCAAAAGCTAATGAAGACCTACAACATTAGAGTGCCAAATGGTGCAGGGTCAAAAATCAAACTGAAGTGCAGTAACGGTTGAGCTTGGTTGCACAAAGGAAAATATTCTTATTCTGAAATTTTTCTATTGAAGGGAAACATCAGAGAATCTCATAGAGTCATACTTTCTTATACAAGAATCCCTAAAACATTCGGGCCATATATACATATTGAATATCCTTCCTAAACCCTAAACCCAAAAATTTCATACACTGTACTATAATGACAAAGACTCAAAAACCTTAAACCCTAAACCCTAAAAAACCCCAAAATAAAACCCCATTCAGCTTTTAGGCGCCACTAGGTGGCGCCCAAGACTTGTTTCTAGTACTTACCCTTTGGGCGCCACCTAGGTGGCGCCCAAGGGGTATCTAGTATTTACCCTTTAGGTGTCACCTAGTTGCATCCAAAAATTGTATGTGGATTTGTTTTTGGGGTTTTTAGGGTTTAGGATTTAGGGTTTTTGGATTTAGGATTTCATAAATTATAGGGTAGTGTGAAATATTTTTGGGTTTAATACGCATAAAGGATATTTAGTACATATATAGGGTCTTGGGCGCCACTAGGTGGCGCCCAAGACTTGTTTCTAGTACTTACCCTTTGGGCGCCACCTAGGTGGCGCCCAAAGGGTATCTAGTATTTACCCTTTAGGTGTCACCTAGTTGCATCCAAAAGTTGTATGTGGATTTGTTTTTGGGGTTTTTAGGGTTTAGGATTTAGGGTTTTTGGATTTAGGATTTCATAAATTATAGGGTAGTGTGAAATATTTCCGGGTTTAATACGCATAAAGGATATTCAGTACATATATATGGTCTGAATGTTTGCTGGTTCTATGTCTCTGCAAATTACTTTTTTGAACCCCCCCCCCCCCCCCCCCCCTCTTTGTACTTCCTGGTTCTATGGGAAAAGCTTGTCTAAGTATGCTTATCTTAGAGTACCAACTGGTGCATAGTCGAAAATCGAACTGAAGTGGCATAACCCTAAAAAACACCAAAAACCCTAAACCCTAAAAAAACCCATACAGCTCTTGGGCGCCACCTAGTTGCGTCCAAAGGATTTCTAGTATTTTTTAGGATTTAGGAGTTAGGGTTTAGGGTTTCATGATTATATTCTATAATTATATACTATGGTTATATCCTATATTATATTCTATAGATATATATTATGGTTATATTCTATAGTTATATACTATGATTATATCTTATACTTATATCCAATTTGGTTATATCTTATGATTATATTCTATAGTTATATACTATGGTTATATCCTATTTTATATTCTATAGTTATATACTATGGTTATATTCTATAGTTATTTACTATGATTATATCTTATAGTTAAATCCATTTTTTATATATCATACAGTTATATACTAGGATTATATCTTATAGTTGTATACTATGGTTATATCCTTTAGTTATATACTATGATTATATCTTATAGTTATGTCGGATATTGGTTATATCTATAGGATATACTATAATCATAGTATATAACTATAAGATATACTATAATCATAGTATATAACTATAGGATATACTATAATCATAGTATATAACTATAGAATATACTAAACCCTAACCCTAAACCATAAACCTTGAAAAATTCCAAATTCTATATGGCACCCAAGGGGTTACAGCATAAGCCCGTTGGACGCATCTAAGTGGCGCCCAAGAGGTTTATGTTGTAACCCCTTGGGCATCACTTAGATGCGTCCAAGGTTATAGCAATAATCCCTTGGACGCATCTAAGTGGCGCCCAAGCCTTTCCAATTTTCTAAGTTTAAAACTTAAAACTTTGTCTAACTTAAACTTGAAAATGTTAAACTTTGTACTTTAATGATAGAGATGACTTTGGGTTTTATATAAGTATGTTACGATTTTATATATTACAGTATAATGTATGATATGTTACGAAATTGAAGGTTATTAACTAGTGAACAATCAAAATTGGAAAAACCTAAACCTTGAAACATTACCATAATTTATATAAGTAGAGGAAACTACAAATTGGAAAAAGAATGGATTTACATCGACTAAACATATCCAACTCCATCCTGATCCAACATTTGTAGTAGTTGGATATCCTAAGCACTATGACTAAAGAAATCCCCCCCCCCCCCCGACCAGCCATGGTTCGTTCTGTGACGTAATCTCATCCTAGTCTCAAATGGTTTATCCCATCCTTCAACACTTGCATCTTTTAATCGGGTCCAAACACCGGGCGGGGGTAGAATCGGACAAAGATCATCAAGTAGCCAAACCTGTACAAATTCAAGGTTTAGAATACATACAAAATAAATAAAGTTTAATGATGATCGAATGTCGAAATGCATATCGGTTCAAAATGGTCATGGTTGCCTACAAGGCCTATCGCATGCACCGTAGTGGGAGGTTGTGCGCCTAGGGGAGCCCACATTGGGAGGCAGGCATGTGTGAGGTCCATACCATGATAGTACCACAAGAGTCACTTGGAATCGTGTGGCAATCGCCAAGCCGACCATAAGGAACTTTATTTTAGTGATGGCTCAAGCACTCTCCGATATAATTCACTAACCTGATCAGCTCTAATATCGGGGTAACAACACTAGCTCGGGTGTACAGCTCTCAACGTTGCTGTAGTTCCTTGGAAAGCTCCCATCGGACGTAGTCATAATTGTCTTGGTCCCCCCTAATAATACAACTAGTGAACGGTACCCACAATGACCATCACCCATTAGATTCTGTACTGTTGAAATGTAGGCAAACATGAACGGATCAATATTCTCTCGACCCCAGTTAAAGCCGAGGTAAATCACTTCCTTCCCACCCTTAGGTAGTCTAGTGGTGTAACACCCCCAACTTATGTCGGTAGTGCCACACGCTAGTGACCTCAGACGTTAATGTCCAAAGTCACCCCAGGCTTTAATCGGAACAATTAAGCTTAAATAAATACATAAATATTAAATAACGAAAGAATAATCAGCGGAAGATATTTTAAATGAATAAACTCAACCTTTTATTAAGATTCCTCTCGTAAAATGAGAAGAACGATTTTACAACAAAGTATGGTGACAGCGGAAGACTTTTAAATTACAGCGGAAGACTCTTTTAAAGTAGTCCTAATTACATGACTATGTATTACATTTATTTCAAATTAAACCTACACGCCTTGGAAATATTACTTCTTAAAACACAAACTTCATCTACAAGCTTTCTCTTCGATTGGTTACTTCAAAACGCTGGGACCAACCACTGATGTGTCGTATAGGACGGATGACACCATCCAACCATACAAGGAAGAAAATCCGGTTGGTTAGTCTAATGAAAGACTATGCAAGGGTACAAACAGAATGGTTCTAGTGATCGTAACCGTTTACTATCATTGTCCCTCGAACAATAACCGAAGGGACGATACATAACCCGGAACTTTCACAAAATGATAGAAAAAGACATGCAACGAAAAGAAGACTCCAACGGAATTGATTCTTATAGGAAAATATGAAGAATTGGTTGGAAACGTTAAGTTTTCACACAAGTTTATAAAAACGACCTTGATTATTTGGGTCCATAACCAACCTCACTGCGTACAGCGAATCCAGATTGGAAAAGGGACTTACTCTAACAAGAGTACGGGCGGGTTTCACGTTGTACTTCTCGCCCGAGGGTATATTAATTATGTGCGTAAAAACACTTATCTTATTTACTTTCAAAACGTACATTTACGTTAAGGCTTTTAATCCATATCAGTCTCATAATGAGATATAGAACATGGGACGAATCCCGAAGATTGGCACTAGCTAAGTGCACCACCACCTATATTCGGATAGGGGTAGGTCATGACCAAAAGCGTTAGGGCATTTATCTTCCTAACACAAAGTTATAAAGAAACGACTAGACCTCGTAAGGTACATAGAGTTCCTACGAATACTCGTGCTAATTAAGCATGTAAGTCCACATATAAATCCACATCAAAATCCATTTATCACTTTTTGGTAATATCATATTGAATAAAATATATAACAGCGTTGTTTCTAGCAATATATACAACCTATTATAAATCCATATTTTAACACATCGTTTTATCAAATCTGTTCCCAAACATAAAACAACAACTTTATTCCAACTTAATTAAACAATCAAATAATTGATAATCAAGGGAAACATGGAATAATGAGCAAGAGCGAACCGTCACTTGCCTTAGTCTAGACGAACGAGAGATCGGGTTTCGAGATCTAGAAACTTGAATCTGAGCACGGATGCCTATGACGACGACGAGTTTTAAGACAAAACCCTAAATTAGATACGATATGAAAAGACGAAGCAAAACGAAAGAAAAAGGGCCAGTGCCGCGGTCGCGGATGGCATAGCCGCGATCGCGGCCTTGCTGGGCAAAACCGCGCCTGCAGTTTTACAACCGCGATCGCGGTGGATGGAGCCGCGATCGCGATACTCCATCCCGACACGAGCTTAATCGAGCTTTCGAGGCCATACCGACGACGGCGACTTCGTATCTTCGCTTCTGAACCACCGCGCACCACCACCACTCCAAGGATTTCCCACGGTGACTACTCCGGTGACAAACACGAACTTTTGACGAGAGAAAGAGGAAGCTTGAGGATGATGGAGAAGCTCGGCTACAACCTCTTTTTTATAGGCTCAGAGAAGGAGGAGTTCACATCCATGCCGGCAATCCAAACGATCTAGCTCCCCGCCGTTCGGAGCACGAGGGAAATTCCAATCGTCGGCCTTCTAGAAGCAGACGAAGAAGACAAACAGAGGTTTCCGCGATCGCGGTTTGCCCCTGGGCAAATCCGTGCTCGCGTTTTTGGACCTTGATCGCGGTCAAGCTTAACCTTTGATTTTAGCACTCCATAACACTTTTTAAATAATTTAAGACCCATATATCTTTATTAAACGTATATCAACACATTCAAATGGTTCTTACAGAGTTTACAAAATAAGTCTAACACATCTTGCTTACAAAACGAAAGTTTGAAAATTACACAAATGCCCCTACTAAAATTGGGGGTTATTACATTACTATCCCCTTAAAAAAAGTTTCGACCCCAAAACTAACACTACTAAGTTAGAAGGATCGATTTCCACATTAACCTCTCTACTTGAGTTTAGTATCCTCAATTATTTCGTACTCAACATTAATCCTAAGAAAGTCGATCCGCTTCCTCAACCATGACATCCATCATACATCTCGTTTCCATATATTATCTCATATGCCAACTCTTAATATACTTACAAGATCATGATTACCCTAAAATCATAGTCTCCAAAATCATCACACGATCTTAGTACACCTTAAGCTTGAGAATACCTTTTCTTCCAACTTTTCTCTTTATAAGCGACTCTCAAAGTTCATACCTCATTTCCTTATAACCTAACATAGTACTCTCAATTATCATATCGTCTTATTCCTTATATATACATCTCATCCATTTCATGATTTACCTTAATTAGATTTGGCCCTTATGCCATTTCTTAACCCAAAATCTTTCCATTAATCAAGCTCTAACATAAGACCTTTAAGATTCCTTAATCCTTTTTATAATTAACCGCACAACATCTTAATCATGTTTTCCTCAAACATGATGTTAATAATCCGTTTAACACGATTATAATCAATCACCTTGTTCATCCGAAACGTGTCATATGATCACCTTAATAGACATAGATCACTTTTTCATCAAGTCCATTTGATAAAATCCATACACTTACGTTATCCCATATTATTAATTCACCCAAGTTACAACAAACTTTTACCGACTGAGTTTGTTATTCACCCATGCATCCTTCAACACTTAGTCGTCCTCACATAATTTATTATCCCAAATCAAGCAACCTTTTGCTTTATCAAAATTTAATATTACTCAAGACATAATCGTCTTAATACTCCTCATATCATTATCTCATCATATCATTTCCTTAAGAAAACCTCATAACGAAACCTCAAATAGGTCTTCCAAAATAATGTTTATGATTTCCCACACTTAGCTTTTCCAAAAACTTTAACCACTGGTCCTACAATGGACACACTCACTTATAGACCCCATAACCATAACTCTTGGGTTTTAAAGTTTATTCAAGATCATATTAGAGTACGATTATTTTAGAGAAAACGAATTCCTTATGAAATATCTCTCTTTTACATTTATTCACTTAAATATATAATTTATACAACTCACCCCATCTAATGCTCAGAGTATGCACATGAGGAATAACCTCAAACTCTATAGAGCATTACTACACACACCCAATCCTTATAGTAAGGAATCCTTACAACATTAACCTCTTGAGACAATGCTCATGACTTCGAGCAAAGCGAACAGATAATGTCAATGCCCAACTTGACATTATTTCAAGAACATAGAGGGGTTCTTACGAATATTTTCAACCCCAAAACTAACGCTAACCAGGTAGGGAACAATCACACATATCCCAACCCAACACTATCCTTCATGAGTCCAAACAGTCTTTATCAACACGTGAGTACGTGACATGTACTATTTTTGGCACTCAAGGATTCTCGTATGAATGAACAACTTGCAATAGTAACGAATTTAGTAATTTTCGGAACAAGGAAACACTTCTTTATTATTCGAAACATAAGTTGTTGTTAATGAGAATCAATGGATGCCAGCTTTGTCATCAACTCATCACATTTTCCACTGATAGGTAAAGTTGGAGTTAGAGATGTGCTCAGCAGGCTAAAGGCGTCAGATACGACACTGCACGAACTAGAAAACATAATAGAGGTGTAATACCCAAATACAGAAAGCACCAATCACAGAGCAATGTATGAAGATTTTATAATTTAAAGAATAATATTACAAGGTATCGCCCTAAAAATACCTGCTTGAGATATTGCGGGACTCAACGCCACTGAAACGTCAACATCTTTAATGGCTTCTTCTATAATGTCGATGCAGAAGCTAATGGATCTTCCAACTGACATGGCATCTGCTAGCCTTGCATGTGCTTGTTCATGTCGGTGCGATAGGAGGATGGTGTTCAGCACAACCCACCTCACTTGTGAATCTGGTTTCTTCTGTGTGAAACCCAAACCCTTGAGCAACTCATCCAGCTTTTGAACCAAAAAATGCAGAAGAAACTTAATTAGCCAAAGAAGATTCAGCTTAAGCAAGTGAATCTTACTTGCATCAATTATGCACAAGATGAACACTGGTTCTTTAGCAAGCACACCCAATACTAAAATCATATGAAGCCCATAAATCCAAACAAATCTTACCTGGTTCTTTAGCAACAGTAGATGCCTTGACATTTTCATCAGATTCCTTCACTTGCACAAAGGTAGTTGCTTGCACCTCATCTTCACCAACGAATCTGAATGCATCATTTAACACATAGTAACCATTGCTTTATGGGGCTAAAAAGAATGACTCCGTAAATTTCCTCCTCACATTGTCCTTTCTAGTTAAGCAACCAGTGACAAGAACAATCACACCATCCTTGTGAGAAGCATGTGCATCTGCAGTTAATATCTCTGCCTTACACTCCTTGCAGTCCAAATAAAGCATGAGATCATCGATGTCCTGCAAGAGAAAAAAAAAGAACAAAGATTGAGGTTCAAAAGACAACAGAGACATCTATAAATACGATAGCCTGCATTGGGAAAAATCTATTGGAGCCTCACAGTGCTTAGAAAATAGAAACATTAAAAATAAGCAGAAAACCAAAAACTACTAGCTCAGTTGCACAACCACAACATAACAATAAAAAAATGTGCGGAAAAATTAGAAGCACTAACCCACAACGAATGGGTGAAGAACAAGTATAACTATATCTGCATGTTAGAAGGTACTCTCAAATACACTCTCAAATACTTTGAGAGTACCAAGTTGAACTTACGAATTTGATAGGTTGGAGGCTCATCTGGGCAAAGATTTCATCTGTATCTATATCTGCCTGTCAAACATAGTAAAGAACAAGTATAACTAGCCGAGTTCTGCATCAGATAAATAATAAATTGAAATGAGATAGGGAAAAACACATACGTGTAGGGTCACATTGTGAACTTGACACAACAATTGTGATGGACGATTAGGGTAGTTAGGTACTTGTGACGTCGCACAACGCTTGGTCGAAACCGCTACCTGTAGCTAGGAAACCGGAATTGCATAAATTTGCAGTCAAACAAAAGCAATCACTAGTCACTACCATATTTTGAACTGCTCTTAGTAACATTTTTATGATGAATAATGCTTGCAAGTTTGAACAACAAAAAGTATCCATCAAAACTAGATAATGCTAAACAGTAAGGACATATGAGGACTCTAGCACAAGTGTTATATTCTTTATATTAGCAAGAGCTAAAAAATTAAGCTCCAAAGTCTAAAAATCTTCACACTAGAACCAAAACCCATATAAGTTGAACAACAAAAAATTGCTACAAATGCAAAAATAATCACATCAAAACATCATGAACAAGTGTGAATCTGGCCATGAGGAAAGTAATACACCATGCTTCACACCTGAGGCAATGAAGTTAGGGGGCCAGCACAAGCATGCCATAGCTCAGAGTGTAAGTGCTTCCTCACACTTGAAACCATTAAAATCACAAGCACACAATACTCACAAAAAATCCAATATTGATTCCAAAGATAGAAACTTTAGGAAAATTGCAGTGAAACACGCCCTTTTGATCATGCATTTTCTTCAAAATCTTGGTTTCCTCAACAAGAGTCTGAGACCCATTGACAAACCCTCTTGTTCTCTCAACACAAGCCATCGAAATTGTCTATGAAAAAAGCAGCTAAATCTCAAGAAAACTCTCTAATAAGACACCCCCATGTTGCATCAAGCAAAACCCTTTGCCCTTAAATTCCCAATCCTCTCCAAAGGGGAAAACTTTTACCTTGCACAGTTCACCAACCCGGAAAAAAAAGGATGATCAAGCATTACGTGGAAAAGGAAGGGCCAAAGGAAGGGGTTCTCGTAAAGGTGCTGGAAGGAAAGGTGGCCAAGGAGTCGGAAGGCACAGTCGCCATGGGAGAACCTCCGGCAGTCGTTGACGAACATAGTGGCGGCGAAGGCGGCGAGGTGAAGAATAACGAACAGAGATACAACCCATGTATTCTCCCTGTTTTTCGCCAGAGACCCCAGGAACCTCAGCTTCTCCTCCTTGTGACGGTGACGCCGGTGGGGTGAAGAATGGACATTTTGTGGGGATCTCTCGAATTCTCCACCTCCACCGCCCTCCTTTGCTCTCTCCTCCTCTCTCTTCTTTCCATCAAGCCCTAATATCTCTCCTCCTTTCTTCACCTTCCGCTTTTTTTCCTCCGGTAGTAGGAATGGAGACGACGGCAACGGCAATTGCCACTCTACTTCAGATCCGTGGAAGCTCACCTCGGAGAATGACGACCTCGGCGTCTTCGGCAATTTGAAGGGAATTGACGATGATGCGGAGAAGCGAGGAGGATCCGCCGCTGCTGCCGAGAGTGAATGAACCAGCCCTATTTATGGGTTCTAAAGAAAGGTTTTTTTGGTAGAAAGAGGACGAGAACCAGAGATGAAATTTGAGAGCGAGGAGGATCCGTCTTCGAAAATTTAGGGTTCTAAAGAAATTTGAGAGAAAGAGAACGAGAACCAGAGAAGAAAGGTTTTTTTTGGTAGAAAGAGAAGAAAGGTTTTGAAAAGAAGAAATTTGAGTTTTTGAATTTTAATAAAATTTCATTTCAGTTGAAAATTTTTCAAAATTAAAACTTTTTTAAAAACTTTTTTGCCATGTCATAATTTATTTTACAAAAGAAAAAGAAAACTCTAATTTCAATTTACCTTGTTATTTGGAGATATTTTTGCAAAAACAAAAGGAAAAAAAATTGGATGGGGTATATTTGCAAAAATCAAATAGGGTAGGTTAGAATTGCAAATGGATTAGTGAGATGGAGTATTGGTTGTTATTTCTCTTTAATTATTGCATTTTGAATGTTTTATTATTTTAAGCCTTGCATGATTGTTTGTTTATGTTATTTTGTTCACTAGTAAATAGACAATCATTGCATGCTTAAGTCCCTAAAAGAATATTGAGGTATTGTCTTTTCATGTCATAACCCATGAGATCCTTGGAATTCGTTGGATAGGTTTTGCCAAAACGATGTGCCCTTCTTTGACCTTGGGATAGTGAGGGTGGATCTATATAAGGGATTCATAAACCTTGATATGGTTATACTCAATAAGAGACCGAAAGACAAAGTTTTGGATCTTGAGGCATAAAGATGAGCCTAACATAGGATGTGGGCCATCAACCAAGAATTATAAGGAGTTATAATTAGTAAATGTTACTTACCTTGATCACATAAGACTTAAGGAAGTGTCAAAGTACGCTTGAGTTTTATCTGAGATAGGATCTTGGAATCATTTTATTCACTAGGGACAAACTTAATCTAAATAAAATGCGCATTAGCTTAAATTTTAAAGCATGTTTAATTTTGAGCTTTTGCATATTAAGCATAAACTTATATGCATGTTACTTCCTTTGTAGATATCATGTCTAACAGCGATAACTTGAAATTCACCCTACGCTCAATTGTTAAGAAGAACAAACTCAATGGAATAAATTTTCTCAATTGGGAACGGAACTTGAGAACTGTTCTCAAATCTGAAGGACGTGAGGACGTTCTAGAGACCCCTATCCCTACCTTGATTGACGCTTCTTCTGTTGAGGAGAAGGCGAAAGAAAAGGAGATAAAAGCTAACTTGGTGTCTGTCACCTGTCTTATGCTCGCTGCTATGGAACATGGCCTTCAAAAGAGGTTTGAACGTCAGGATGCTCATACAATCATTGAAAACCTAAAAGTACTCTTTCAGGAACAGGCAAGGATTGAGAGATATGAGACTCACAAGGCCATATTAGAGTGCAAACTTGAGAGGGGTAAACCAATAAGTACCCATGTATTTGACATGATTGGTCTCTTTGACCAAATGGCAAGACTGGGTTTCCCATATAGCCAATAGTTGGCTACTGACATCATATTACACTCCTTGCATGATGGATTTGCCCAATTCAAGATGAACTACCATATGTATGGAATTGGCAAAACTCTAAATGAACTACATGGCATGCTCAAAATAGCTGAGCATAATATCCATGTTAATAATAAGAAAGAAGTTCTTTTGGTCAACAGAGGAAAATGGTTCAAGAAAGGGCCTAATGGGAAGCAGAAGCAACATAACCAAGGGAAAGGCAAGAAAGTTGTCAAACCCAAGGTAGCTGAGAAGCCAAAGGTGGATGTTGAGCATGACTGCTTCTACTACAAGGCCAAGGGGCACTGGAAAAGAAACTGCCCCAAATACCTGAAAGACAAGAAGAATGGGACTGTGAGCTCCACTTCAGGTATTTTTGTTATTGAAGTCTTAACAACCAAGACTACTACTTGGGTATTGGATATCGGATGTGGTTCTCACATTATTTCGAATGTGCAGGGACTAAAAAGTAGGAGGCACTTTGATGTGACCTCGCCTACCATGACAGCTGCAGACGAGGAGGAGGATATGAGTCTTAGGTCCTCAGGTTCCATTACTAGAGCACGAGCCAAAGCTATTCAAGCTGTGACTCAATCACTGGTGACCAGACTCGTAGCAGGTCATAGACGTCCAACTACAGATGAGGGATCCATTCTGAGTTTAGTGACAGTTGGGACGTCTACACAGTCTGCAGAGATCCCGGATCTCACAGATTAGAGATATTGATCGCTATTCGCCTAGTTATCAATATTTCTGATTTATGACATTTTTAGTTTTTAATCCGGATATTATTTATTATTATTTTCAGCATTTTTAAGGGAGTTTAGGAGGTCAGTTCTGTACTTAGAATGACCAGCCCCCTTAGAGTTATTTTTAGAGTTTTATTTATTTTATTTTTAATCTTTTTGGTTAAGGAAAAGGAAGAGTCTTTCTTTTACTTAACCTAGCTTTGTAGCCCCCTTTCCTGGTACGTTGATATTCATAACTTTATGTTGAGAGAAAACCTCCATTGAAGTTCCTTCAACGTCACCTTGAATCACCTAGTCGAGCTTACTCCTTCGTCATTCTCACATCAAATCCTTTAGATCTAGGTCGAGCGTGCTCCCTTCATCTAACCCGCCTCCAAAACCTCTTCTTTCCATCATCATTCAGTCCGTCCACCATCACCCTTCATACGGACTGCATCATCATCAACTTCACATCGCTTTCGCAATCGCTTCCGCTTCGTCGTCGTCTTGCAATCTCCATCAACGCCGACGCCTATTCAAGGAGTTGCTTCGCCCCACTACGGATTCATCACGATCTCATCCGGGACTTGAGACCTTCTTCATAGCAAGGTCACATCAACTGGCATCAGAGCCTTCGAATCTGTAAGTCGAATCGATTCCTTGCTTATCACAACCTTATTTTCGTGTCAAAAAATTCCAAATTTTTTTTTTCCTACATTTTTCGTGATAATTCTGATTGTTCTTATTCAGTTCAGTTTTTAGAGTCAAAAAATTCGAAAAAAAAAAAATGTATTCCCCTTCAAAACCGAATTGATTCTAAACAAAAATTGGGTGATTTTCTCTAGTTCTTCACGGCTCTAGTGAATTTCGTCCTCAAAAAATTCGTTGGCTTGATTTTTAGAGTTCTTACCTTGTCCCCTACACACAACAATTGCTTCTTGTGTTGATAAATTGGTGATTGAATTATAGATCTAGATTTGCATGCATATACGTTGAATTGTTGTACTTGACCTATTTGCCATTAATCTGCATCTTCTTTGATCTCTTCGTTTCCCACTTGAATCAATTGAGTGTGTTGGTGTCTAGAATATTTTTTTTCAAATTTTTTGAATACCGATCTGCGCAAGGAGGCTGAAATTCTTAAAGATTAGGGTTCTTGAGTTCTTGTTGCAATTTCTCTAATTCAAAAAAAAAAAAAAGGCTGAGATCTTTCCTTGTAGAAAAAGCCAGATCTGAAGAATTGCCAAAAAAAATATCAATCAAAAAAAAATTCAAGGCAATCAAACAATTGTAATTAGGGCAAGTTCTTAGGGCTGGCCGTCGGCGCCAACAAGAACCGAAGCCACGACACTCGCAGCGTCGGCGCCCAGCAAGTCGCGCTCGCGCGCGCGCCCAGCCGCCCAGCCTTCTATCCCGGGTGCTGACGAACCGGGTTAAAAGCCCCCCGCCCAGCGCAACGAGCACGGCCATCTCTGATCCGGGTTCTTTTCGTGGGTTCCGAATTTTGCACCCTACGGAAGGTCTTTGGTATTTTAATTTTTTATTTTAATTTATTTTATTTCTTTCTTTTTGTGTCGATTTCTGCATTCGCTTTTTACAGTTATCCTTCTGACTTTGGTGTGAGTTATCCGCTTTTGTTAGTTTGCAGCTGCTTAGCCGGGACGCCTAGGTTTACGCCGGATTAATTTCTGTGCCTACCGTTATATCCGGACGACAGCAGTTGAGGTTACTGTAAGAGTCTTAGATTGCAGGGATCTGAGTCCTTTTATTTTTATTTTCCCTTTTGTGTCGGTTTCTGCATTCGCTTTTTACAGTTATCCTTCTGACTTTGGCGTGAGTTATCCGCTTTTGTTAGTTTGCAGCTGCTTAGCCGGGACGCCTAGGTTCACGCCGGATTAAGTTCTGTGCCTACCGTTATTTCCTGGCGACATCAGTTGAGGTTTCTGTAGGGGTATTAGAGTGCAGGAGCTTTTTGTGAGAAAAGCCGAACTTAGGTGGCAACGGTGAAGAGATATAGGGTGCGCAAAGCCAAAATAAGGTAATCGTTACCCTATCGTTATTGATTCAATTCTCATCTCCT
The DNA here is from genome assembly GCA_027886185.1 of Rheum nobile. Classification (NCBI taxonomy): domain Eukaryota; kingdom Viridiplantae; phylum Streptophyta; class Magnoliopsida; order Caryophyllales; family Polygonaceae; genus Rheum; species Rheum nobile. The sequence goes on from WOAB01000639.1 coordinate 12,062,271, forward strand.
CTCTCTCACTGTCTTGGCTGTTATAGTCTTGTTGGCATATCTAGGCTTATATTGCTGCAATTTATATCTACAATTTGTTTGTTGAGTTATCGCTGCAATTTGTGATTGTTGTGTGATTATCCTTAGCCTTCCCGCCCTCACGGCCATATCAGCTTTGTTTTCAGTTGTGATATCTTGGTAGTTCGACTTCTCTTTCGTTTCTGTTGCTTTGTTTTTGTTTTTCCTTTGCTCTGTTGGGGTCTGTTGTCTTTTCAGGATAATGGTGAACTCCAATGACGGACAGGATACGGGTCGGGTCGATCAACTGGCTACGGCCATTGAGCTATTGGTGGCCAATCAGCAACGTTTCGATGAACGTTCAGAAGCGAATTTTGCAGCCATGCGTGATCTGCTCAGTAGAGTGATGCCGTCTCCGTCACCGAACAATCGTGACGACCAGAGTACCCTAGCCCAAAAGCAGAAAAAGGGCAAGGGCGTTCTGATATCCGATCCTCCTACGCAGCATCAGCGGAAAGGATCGCAGAAAGAGAGTAGCGCGTCGAAGAAGAAGGTGCGCTCCAAATCAGCCCAGTTGACAATTCCTGAACGCAACTCTCAGGACGAGGACGAGCAGGACGATGATGAGTCATCTTCAGAGGAGGATGCACCGGTCGATGACAGTGCCGTCAAACGCCAGAGCAGACGCACAGAACCACATGCTTCCACAAGCAAGCAAGGGAAACACTCCACGGCTCGTCCAAGTCGACATCAGGTAAATTCTGAAACCTTCAATGTCCATTCTTTTGCTGACCATCAGAGTACTGTTTCTCTTGTTGAGTCAGATTCAGATGAAGGATTCCAGGAATTTGATCTTGAGGATGAGGAAGAAGGGGCCTATGGGTTTTCTGCAGGTTATCACCCACCCCTACAGGACCCATCAGAGCAGCAGTTTCATCGTACAGGTTGGGTTCCTCCTCCACAGCAGCCACAGAATCAGGCTGCTTATTACGCTGCACAGGGTCATCCACAACAATATCAGCAACAACGGGTTGTCGGTCCTCCACGAGCGCAGCGACGGCAATAACTACCAGTTGGACAGCAGCGGCAGGGGCTTCCACAACAGAATTTCTATGCTCCCGCTGCAGCCCAACAGCGATACCCACCCCCAGCTACGTATCGCCAAGAAATTAAGGTGAAAATCGAACCCTTCCTTGGTACTTATGATCCTTCTACTTTCATAGATTGGTTGTAGAGTACCTGCCATGTTCTTCAACACTATCAATATGAGGAGCATGCGAAGGTGGAGATCGTCACCTTGCATTTCCAAGGAGCAGCGCGCACCTGGTGGAACCGACTGGTCCAACAGCAGGCACGCATGGGGTGGCCACCTGTGACAGAGTGGCAACAGCTAGTGGCGCTCATGACGCGCAAGTACGTGCCGACGACATACCGAGAGGATATGAAGATAGCCATTGCACTTGCTACTCAGGGTCGTGATACGCCACAGGAGTTCTTTGCTCGCTTAGAAGACATGTACTTCAAGGCCGGGGTAAGTGTTACTCCCTCTACTCTCCGTACACGTTTTATAACGGGTTTGTCACAGCCGTACCGGGATCAGGTTGACGTTCTGCCAATCCGAGACCTCAACAACGTGGTACATACTGCGCAGAAGCTCTATCTTCAGGCGCAGAGACGTCGACAGCAGCCTTGGCAGTCTTCGTCTTCTCCCTCACCAAGGTATACCTCGAACCCTGTCAATTCTTATCGCACTAACTCTTCTTCTAGTTCTGTGCCTCGACAGGATCATACAGGTATTGCGTCTTCTACGACGCCGCGGCCGACGCCCCCTACTTCTGCGCGCCGACAGCCATCGACCTCTGCTGAGACAAGCCGTACAGATCGTTCTAGCGATCGAGAGTGTTACAGATGTGGTGGATGAGGACACTATCAGAAGGACTGCCCTAATCAGAAGCGTGTCCTCTACTCCGCCCAAACTAAAGACTACGAGAGCCTCTCGGATGAAGAGGAGAACGACCCAGAGGAGTCTGTAGAGCTGACTGATGAGGTGATCAGGCCGAGCGACCATGATACCGACGTCATACATTATGCCTTGGTCACCAGACGCATCCTCAGCGTCAAGGAAGGAGGTCTGCTTGACCAAAGGGAGAATCTGTTTCATTCCCGGTGTCGTATGAAGAATGCGTCGCTGAGTCTGATAATAGATGGAGGGTCGTGCTGCAACATTATAAACGAGAGAGTCGTCCGCGACTTCAATCTTCAGACGCAACCACATCCTCAGCCCTACGGTCTGCAGTGGATTTCAGACCAACCAGGTAACAATGTTTCTTTACAGTGTCCCGTTGCTTTTTCCATAGGACCATATACAGACACTGTTTTGTGCGATGTTACCGCCATGGATGCCACCCATATTCTGTTAGGGCGTCCTTGGCTATTTGACCGTCGCGTCTTCCATGATGGGTTTTTGAACAGTTACATGTTCACTCACCATGGCAAGCGCGTGACGCTCTTACCTATGACTCCGAATGAGATTTTACAGGACCATGCTATTAGACAGAGGAACAAGGCTATACAGGTTGTAAAGGACGCAGGAAAACCCCCTCCAGAGTCCCCTACAGCCTTCCAGCCGAGTTCCCTACAACTTCCTGCAGCATCTTCTTCGGGTACCCAAGGCAACTCAGGACAGGTAAGTGACCAGCCCATTAGTCTTAAATTTCCTCACTGTAGTGGTATTGGTCAACAGGTACCTTCTGGAGTCCATCATCAGAAGGGTGGAAAAGGTAGTTCTGCGCTGAAAGGCACTTGTGAGCAGCGACTTCTCTTGGCGCGACGCCGGAAGGTTTCCAACGTCATCCAAGGCAAGTCTCCCTGTTTCCTACTCATTGCTCTTCCTACTGCCCTACCTGTTTCAGAGTCCGCACTCCCCTCTTGTATTTTGTCAATTTTGCAGGAGTTTCAGGATGTGATGCCGGACGAGTTGCCAGATGGTCTTCCACCACTTCGTGGCATTGAGCACCAGATCGATTTTGTACCAGGAGCTACTCTTCCCAACCGAGCTGCCTACCGAACTTCTCCAGAGGAAACAAATGAGTTGCAACAGCAGGTGCAGGAACTGTTGGAGAAGGGGTATGTGCGCGAGTCTCTTAGCCCGTGCGCGGTTCCCGTCATCTTGGTGCCTAAGAAGGACGGTTCTTGGAGGATGTGCGTGGATTGCCGTGTCATCAACCAGATCACCGTCAAATACAGACATCCCATTCCTCGCCGCGATGACATGCTTGACGAGCTACATGGAGCGCAGTTCTTCAGCAAGATTGATCTGAAGAGCGGCTATCATCAGATTCGCATGAAGGAAGGGGACGAGTGGAAGACTGCTTTCAAGACGAAGTATGGTCTGTATGAGTGGCTAGTCATGCCATTTGGACTGACCAATGCTCCTTCTACGTTCATGAGACTGATGAACCATGTCTTGAGAGCTTTTCTGGGTAAGTTTGTAGTTGTCTATTTTGATGATATTCTTATTTACTCTAGGACTTTAGATGACCATGTTGAGCATCTTCGCCTTGTTTTAGAGTGTTTGAGAGTAGAGAGCTTATACGCCAATCTTGACAAGTGTGTATTTTGTTCTCCTTCTACAAACTTCCTAGGTTTCGTCGTCAGCAAGGACGGCCTGCAGGTGGATGCAGAAAAGATCCGCGCTATCCAGGAGTGGCCGACGCCAACTACTCCTACTCAGGTACGTTCGTTTTTGGGTTTGGCTGGTTTTTATCGACGGTTTGTTCGTGATTTCAGCACTATAGCCGCCCCATTACACGAGCTGACCAAGAAGGCCGCGTCTATCACTTGGCTTCCCCGGCATGATGCTGCTTTTGCCACCCTGAAGGATGCCATGTGCCGCGCGCCACTGCTGCAGCTTCCTGACTTCACCCATCGGTTCGAGGTGGAATGCGACGCTTCTGATTTCGGCATCGGAGGTGTCTTGCTGCAGGAGAAGAGGCCGATTGCCTATTTTTCAGAGAAGCTGTCAGGTGCACAGCTGAACTACCCGACGTATGACAAGGAGTTGTACGCGCTCATTCGGGTTCTGAAGACGTGGCAACACTATCTGTGGCCTGCAGAGTTCGTGATTCACTCCGATCATACAGCTCTTAGTTATCTGCGCAGCCAGACGACTCTTAACAGACGCCACGCTCGCTGGGTTGAGTTCATGGAGACGTTTCCATATCTCATTGTGCACAAGAAAGGTAAGGAGAATGTGGTAGCCGACGCCCTTTCTCGCAGGTACGTCCTCATTACTCAGCTTCAGTCTCAGTTATTTGGGTTTGCATTGCTCAAGGATCTTTATGTTGTTGATCCTTTCTTTTCTACATTCTTTGAGCAATGTAAATCCACTGGCCGTGAACATGCTACGTATTTCCTTGATGACGGATTTCTGTACAAAGGTGGGAAGCTTTGCATCCCTTCATCCTCTGTCAGAAATTTGCTGATTGAGGAAGCACATAGTCGTGGTCACTTTGGCGTGTCTAAGACGCTGGCATCACTTCGCGAACACTTCTTCTGGCCTAAGATGGCCAACAATGTTACGAAGTATTGTCAGAGTTGTATGACATGCCATAAGGCTAAGGCCAGGTCTAGTCCGCATTGTCTCTACACGCCTCTGCCGATTCCCGCTGGCCCGTGGGAAGATCTTTCCATGGATTTTATCACTGGGTTGCCTATGTCTCGGCGTGGTAGAGATTCTATATTTGTGGTCGTCGACAGGTTCTCTAAGATGGCACACTTCATTGCCTGTAAGAACACTAGTAACGCCACTGACGTTGCTACTCTGTTCTTCGACAATGTCGTGAGACTGCACGGTATTCCGCGCACTATTGTTAGTGATCGGGACACCAAGTTCGTCGGCCATTTCTGGAGAACCTTGTGGGGTAAGCTCGGTACTAAACTCCTATTTTCTACGCGCTACCACCCACAGACGGATGGTCAGACAGAGGTGACCAACCGCACTCTTGGAGCCCTCCTTCGGACGGTTCTGAAGAGTAACCCACGCCGGTGGGAGGACTTATTGTCTACTATGGAGTTTTCTTATAACAGGTGCAGGCACAGCACGACTAAACTCACCCCGTTCGAAGTTGTCTACGGACGGAACCCGCTGACGCCGCTGGACTTGACTCCCTATCCTAGGAAGGATACAGACAACACCACAGCTGACAGATTGGCCGATCACATCAAGGAACTGTACACTCGGACGTGCACCCAGTTGGAGCGCAGAGCAGCACAGTATACGGCCCAGAAGAACAAAGGACGACGCATGATTGTCTTTGCTCCTGGCGACTTGGTTTGGCTTCACTTGCGGAAGGAGCGTTTTCCTTCCAACCGCAAGTCTAAGCTCGACCAAAGGGGTGATGGACCATTCCGTGTTGTCAAGGCCATCAATGACAACGCCTACCAGCTAGAGCTCCCAGACAAGTATGGTGTTCACCCGACCTTCAATGTTGCCGATCTATCATCGTACGTGGAGCCAGAGTATGATGAGGGTGAAGCGGGGACGCTTCACACTCAAGTGGGGGAGGATGATGTGACCTCGCCTACCATGACAGCTGCAGACGAGGAGGAGGCTATGAGTCTTAGGTCCTCAGGTCCCATTACTAGAGCACGAGCCAAAGCTATTCAAGCTGCGACTCAATCATTGGTGACCAGACTCGTAGCAGGTCATAGACGTCCAACTACAGATGAGGGATCCATTCTGAGTTTAGTGACAGTTGGGACGTCTACACAGTCTGCAGAGATCCCGGATCTCACAGATTAGAGATATTGATCGTTATTCGCCTAGTTATCAATATTTCTGATTTATGACATTTTTAGTTTTTAGTCCGGATATTATTTATTATTATTTTCAGCATTTTTAAGGGAGTTTAGGAGGTCAGTTCTATACTTAGAATGACCAGCCCCCTTAGAGTTATTTTTAGAGTTTTATTTGTTTTATTTTTAATCTTTTTGGTTAAGGAAAAGGAAGAGTCTTCCTTTTACTTAACCTAGCTTTGTAGCCCCCTTTCCTGGTACGTTGATATTCATAACTTTATGTTGAGAGAAAACCTCCATTGAAGTTCCTTCAACGTCACCTTGAATCACCTAGTCGAGCTTACTCCTTCGTCATTCTCACATCAAATCCTTTAGATCTAGGTCGAGCGTGCTCCCTTCATCTAACCCGCCTCCAAAACCTCTTCTTTCCATCATCATTCAGTCCGTCCACCATCACCCTTCATACGGACTGCATCATCATCAACTTCACATCGCTTTCGCAATCGCTTCCGCTTCGTCGTCGTCTTGCAATCTCCATCAACGCCGACGCCTATTCAAGGAGTTGCTTCGCCCCACTACGGATTCATCACGATCTCATCCAGGACTTGAGACCTTCTTCATAGCAAGGTCACATCACACTTGGAGAAGGGAGAGATAGACCTGTGCATTGGAAATGGAGCAAGAGTTGATGCGCTTGCCGTAGGAGATTATAGTCTATCTTTACCTTCTGGCTTAGTTTTAGAATTAAATAATTGTTATTTTGTTCCTTCAATTACTAAGAACCTTATTTCGACTTCAGTTTTGGATCTTGAGGGTTTTGAATTTGTCATTAAGAATGGATGCTTTTCTATTTTCAAGAATGATATTTTCTATGCCAATGCTCCAATGAGTAATGAACTTTATGTGTTGGACCTCAAGTCTGAGATTTATAACATTAATACTAAGAGGCAAAAATCGAATGATTTGAGTGAAGCCTATCTATGGCACTATCGCTTGGACCACATTAGCTTGAACCGCATGAAAAAACTCCATAAAGATGGAATTCTCAAATCAATAGATTGTGAATCTTTTGAGACGTATGAGTCATGTCTAATGGGCAAGATGACAAGATCACCTTTCACTAGGATGAGTGAAATGGCGACTGATCTACTGGCCCTAATACATACTGATGTCTGTGGACCAATGATCACATAAGCTAGAGGAGGCTATCGATACTTCATCACATTTACTGACGACTTGAGTAGATATGGGTATATCTACTTAATGACGCACAAATCTGAATCCTTTGAAAAGTTCAAAGAGTTTCAAAATGAAGTAAAAACTCAAACTGACAAGAAGATAAAGGCACTTCGCTCTGATCGCGGTGGTGAATATCTAAGCCATGAGTTCGATCATCATCTGAGAAGTTGTGGGATAATAACACAACTGACTCCACCAGGCACGCCACAACTGAATGGTGTATCTGAAAGGAGAAACATGACCTTGTTTGACATGGTCCGATCAATGATGAGTTTTGTTAACCTTCAAGTATCCTTCTAGGGATAAGCCCTCACAACTGTTGCGTTCACACTAAACATGACTAACGTCTAGGACTGTAGACAAGACACCATATGAGATATGGACTGGAAGAGTTCCAAGTCTGTCCTTTTTGAAATCTGGGGATGTGAAGCTTATGTAAAGCGTTTACTATCATATAATCTTGCACCCAAATCAGATAAATGCTTCTTTATAGGGTATCCTAAGGAAATCAAGGGATATTACTTCTATAATCCCACTGAGCACAAAGTGTTTTTTGTAAGGGATAGTGTCTTTTTAGAAAAAGAATTTATTTCCAAGAAGCCAAGTGGGAGAAATGTTCATCTTGAAGAAGTTCAAGATGAGCAACAAACCCAACAACAAGTCAACATGGACGATGCCGACGAGGAGATGCCAGTATCTAGAGGCATAAATTCCCATAGGGAAGTCGTCCAGGTATAGAAACCAATCCCTCAAGAACCAAATTCAAATGAGGACCCACAAACAGTTGTGGAAAATGCTCCAATTGTTGAACCCACACGTAGATCAAACAGGCCAAGGGTACAACCAAGACGATATGATGATTTCATCTTGACTGCAAGCCTTGATGTTCTGCTTTTAGAAAGCGGAGAACCTGCCACCTATAAGCAAGCAGCGACAGGTCTAGACTCCGAGAAATGGCTTAAGGCCATGAAATATGAAATAGATTCTATGTCTGAGAATCAAGTCTGGGACTTGATAGATTTGCCAGATGGGGTAAAACCCATTGGATGCAAATGGGTTTTCAAACTCAAAACAGACAAAGATGGAAATGTGTATGTTTACAAGGCAAGGCTAGTTGCCAAGGGATTTAAACAGATTCATGGTACTGACTATGACGAGAAATTTTCACCGGTCGTAATGATCAGATCCATCAGGATACTCCTAGCTATTGTCGCTTATTATGATTATGAGATTTGGCAAATGAATGTCAAGACCGCTTTTCTAAATGAATATTTAGAAATATGTACATGACACAACCAGAGGGTTTTGAAGATCCAACAGACCCTAGGAAAGTATGCAAGCTTAAGAAGTCCATTTATGGACTTAAGCAAGCATCCAGGAGTTGGAACATTCGATTTGATAAAGCTATCAAAGAGTTTGACTTCAGCAGATGGGAAGAAGAGCCTTGTTTTTAAAAGAAGTTTAGTGGGAACAAAGTGGTCTTCTTGGTCCTGTATGTGGATGACATACTACTTATTGGAAATGACATTCCGATGCTAGAGTTCGTTAAAGGGGTGACTGAAAAAATGTTTTTCAATGAAGGACCTAGGAGAAGCAGAGTACATATTGGGTATCAAGATCTATAGAGATAGATCTAAGAGACTGCTTGGATTAAGCCAAGGAACTTATATATAAGGTTCTTGACAGGTTCAAAATGCAGGATTCCAAGAAATGATTTCTACCCATGTACCATGGCATATACCTCAGCAAGAAGCAGTGTCCTAAGACACCTGCTGAGCTAGAGAAGATGAGCAAGATACCTTATGCTTCTGCTATAGGATTTATCATGTATGTCATGATATGTACACGCCCTGATGTTGCATTTGCTTTGAGCATGTGTAGCAGATACCAATCGAATCTCGGAGATGCACATTGGTGTGCAGCCAAGAACATCCTGAAGTACTTGAGAAGAACCAAGGATGACTTCTTGGTATTAGGGGGTGATGACGAGTTAGTCGTTCAAGGATACACTGATGCAAGCTTCCAGATAGATCGGGATGACTTTGAGTCCCAGTCAGGATATGTCTTCATCCTGAATGGAGGAGCTGTGAGCTGGAAGAGCTCCAAGCAGGACACAGTGGTAGATTCTACGACAGAGGCATAGTACATTACCGCTAGTGAAGCGGCGAAGGAGGCTGTCTGGATTAGGCAGTTCATTGATGAGCTCGGCGTTGTTCCTAGCATATCAGGGGCAATTGACGTCTATTGTGACAACAATGGCGCTATAACCCAAGCTAAGGAACCGAGTTCAAGCTCCAAATCTAGACACGTACTGCAGAAGTATCACCTCATTCGACACATCGTTGATAGAGGAGACGTGAGGATGTGCAAGGTGCACACATATGACAACATTGCAAATCCACTGACCAAGCCTATGCCTAGGCCCAAGCATGAGAGTCACACTAGGGCCAAGGGCCTCAAGCACATTGGAGAATGACTTTGAGATTGCATTGTCTTACATTATGAACTTTGTTTTATATATATCAGACACATTTTATGCTTGATTATATGATATACAACTTTCATTCTTATTTAATCATTGCTCATCATAAGTGTTTTGGTGAATGAAACCCCATTAAGTGAACTGAAGTTATGAATTATTCAAAGTCCATGGTCTAAGTCATTAACTTGGACATAAATGACTTCATTTAAGACTGTATTGTAAGTTGACTGATAGCGCCAGGTTTCATGGGCTATAGGGACATAGAGATGTCTAGTCAATTACATAGATATGTATGGATGATGCATATAGGACTGACCCACCTTAAGACTCTCCAAAAGGGCTTGAAGAGTTTTAAGTTAAACCATGATTGATAGATTCCTCAAACATGAGTATGATATGGTTTCTCTTGATGATTGGTATGTCTTTGACGCTGTTAAACGCTGACCGTAACAGACAGTTATAAAGGCAGTGATTAGGATTGCCAAAAGTTGAGTGGGAGCTATAGTCATACAAGACTGGAGAAGTCCTCCTCCTTCATGCATACTGTGATGCATGGACAGGAATGGTGTCTCGGCCACTTGAAGAGCGAGAACTGAAAAATGCATGGCCATACTTGGATGGATTATCTGTAATCATCCGTTATTTGACAGTTCAAACTCATGAGTTCAAGAAACACATTTGATAAGAGATATGGATGTCATCATATAATCAAATAAGACATTAAGAGACAAAGGGATTTCACATTGCACACTTGTTTTAAGGACAAGTGGGAGATTAAAGGAATTGTGTCTTTTAATCAAATGTGTAATTACCGAACATGAAATAGGACTATTAATGGAGATTTACAATCCGAGTATTTTAGGGATCGTAGTGCTTTGCTAAAAGCCAACTACGATTAATGGGCTTAATCGGGTTAGGCCCATGGCTATAATAACCGGGTCCTATGAGGTCACATACATAGAGTTATCGGGCTGGATCAAACCGAACCGAAAGCCCATGTTGGACATGGAATTTCGACCCAATGGCTTAAGTTGGGAGATTGGCTTTTATTATCAATAGATGAGAGTTACTATTAATAACTACTAGATAAGGAGATATCTTATTAGAAGATATAGATACAATATAAAGATATTATATCTATTACCAAAGATAAGATATGATCTTATAAGTAATCGTTACCAAAAGGAAAACACAGACTTCCTCCTCTCCTTAGAACCGTACGGCCGAACCCTCCCACAAGCAACCGAGTTCATCCCTTTCGTCGTTCGTTCTAGCAGACGAGAACCAAGGCGATCCAGATTCATGACTCGTGTGGACCAAGTAGAGAAACCACACTTGGGGCTTTCGATCTCCACTAAAGCTCTGTCGAAACGATTAGATTCGCATCAAAAGGTATGTAACTCTATTCCTAATTGACTTGTATCAATTCATGCATGAGATCCTTGTTAGATGTAAGAAAATAGTTTTCTGTAATTTCGCTTATTCGCATCTAATCACTACACATCAATCACTATAACGCGTCGTTTTAGGTTTCAGGGAGGAAAAATCAAAAGCCCTTCCACAATAACTTAGGCCTTGTTTGGCCTAGTATTTATAATGTCTTTATTTGCAAAAAGTACTGTTTTTCCTCCTTACACACTTTCCCATATCACCCAAATTTCAAAAACTACTTTTCCCAAAAAAGTACTTTTTAACCAAAAAAGTCTTTATAAATACCCTTACCAAACAAACCCCTGGTATTTATAATGTCTTTCTTTGTAAAAAGTACTTTTTTTCTCCTTATACACTTTCCCATATCACCCAAATTTCAAAAAATACTTTTCCCAAAAAAGTACTTTTTAACTAAAAAAGTCTTTATAAATGCCCTTACCAAACAAACCCTAAAGTAGTTTTTGAAATTTGGGTGGTATGGGAAAGTGTGTAAGGAGGAAAAAAAGTAGTTTTGCAAATAAAGATATTATAAATACTAGACCAAACAAGGCTTGTGGTTGTCAGTTCTTCTCTCTCACGAGAGGGAAAGAGAGAGAGAACGAATAAAACAGAACCATAAATCATTTCGCGAATTTGATAATTTGGGGTTTGTTTGGAACTTTTATTGTGAAAATTGGGCACATTTATGGTAATGAGTCTAATTTAGTTGCCAAATGGCTATGTATATGTGGATAGTGAAAATAAGATCAGAATGCTTAGACTTTTAGTTGGGCAGATGATGGTTATGCGCATAGCACTTGAAGCACCAATATGTTTTTTTTTATTCAGTAAGAATTCGAAGTATACAACTTCAAGAGGCCAAAAACTGGCAACCGGACAAACCGACAAAACAACAACAACAAGGAGAAACAAGAACAAATAACAATGAAACAAAAAACAGACAAAAGCGAAACAAACTAGAGCATGAAAAAGCAAGGAAGCCAAGAGAAGAGGTGAGTAAAGCACAATGAACGATGCGCCGCCGGAAGGATGGTCATCCTCTACGAAACCGGAACTACAACTCGATTCATCGTCAAGGCAAACTCCATCATCCAAAGAGAGTCTCACAACAGAATCGAGAAAAAAAAAGGGTACGCCGGAAGTCCGGTGGACCTACTCGCTTGGGGGGAGTGGCCGGAGCTTCTCGGTTTGGGGGTGGCTATCGAAGCCAGCTCGGAGACCCACTCGGATTTCAGATCCAGATCTTTATCCTCCTCTGCCAGGATCCACACCAGCCGGGGCCTCTTCAGGGTCCTCGCCGGCTCCTCGTTCCCTCCGCCAAGCACGGCAGAAGAGGAGTCGAAGTCGCCGGAAGAGGGCTGATGTTGGGCGGGAGGGGGAGCCCCGCAGCTCTGGTGGTGTGCTGGTGGTGGAGGTGGCCGGAGTCGAAATTGTTGGTGGGCTGGATGTCGAAAGGAGGTGAGAGGAGAAAGGGCCATGGTAGCGGCGGCGACTCTTCTGGGAGCATCTGATTCAAGGGCCGGCTCGTCTCCGGTGGGCGGTGGCCATGGTTGGCTTTCTAGGGCCGGCTCCCAGAAGGGAGCATTTTCTGGTCTTTTTCTCTCTCTCTGTTTACAAATTGAAGCACCAATATGTTGATGTAGTTGAGGAAGGCATCAATTTTTTTAGATAGTGGAAGAATGATTGACCAAAAGACTCAATTTTTTTTAAGAGCAAATTAGAAGTGTTTGTCTTTGGAACTATCACTAAACGCCTTATGGAGATTATCTTCTATTTACTATTTTCTTGATGACATGTTATGCGTTGATTTGTATTGCTTGTTTACAGAATCTTAGTAATTTACCATCAGCGGAAGAATACTTTATAGAAACTTTAGACTGAAAGGAAGCTACTACTGCTATGGATATTTGATTACTTGAACATATTATTTACTAAAAGATGATATCATCGCTAAGTTCAAGTGAAATTATGAAGTGTAAGCTGACTGTAACATTGTATTGTATACATGGTTAACAACAAGAGATGTTGGCATAAAATACATGGATCTCATTCATCAAGCTCCTTCTCGGCAAATATTTTCTAAGGCAAAACTCACACCTTATAGGATTAAGCACTTCCAATTCATAACAACACAGAACTTACAGATGCTCAAGGACCGAACAAATTCGCAAAAAAATCAATATAAAATTAACGGATGCTCAAGAAACCATTTTTTATTTGGGTTTAAGTCTAAATTTCTACACAAATTAACAAAATTTAAACCCTAACAAATCAAGCAAATTTAAACCCTAACATTACCTTAGATTGAGTAGATGGATGCATTGACAGCCCTACCGTGTAAATTATTTACCAAATCAGCAACAAATCAAGGGAGACGAGATCATCGTCCAAATCTGACAGTTTCGTCGACATTCCTGATGCGTGGAGTCTGGTTTCAGAGACGAGAAGAGGTTGTCGGAGGGAAGAGAATGAGGGATAAACCTGCATACTAAAAAAATGTTGCATATGTCGTGTTAATGAGTTAATCTGCAGGTTTTGGAAGCTGATCAACCGTATTAAGTGGGCTGTATCAATTTTGGGCCTGGTTTTGGCCCATTAAAGATGGTTTGGACCATCGCCTTCCAGATTATGAAACAAAAAAAATAGCTCTTATTTTTTGGGGTAAAAAATTACGAACAACTCTGCTTCAAAAACCGATGGAGTTTTGGCAAATTGGTTACTCTAACAATGCCTTGTTTGACATAATATTTATAATATTTTTATTTACAATTTTTTTTTTCTTACACACTTTCCTATACCATCCAAATTTTAAATTTTAAAAATTATTTTTAACCAAAATAAATATTTTTTAACTAAAAAAATCTTTATAAATACTTTTACCAAAAAAACTCATAACATTAAACGGACCTGTTTGAATTACGCATTATAATGCCAAAACTTGATATTATAATATAGTTTTTAGCATTATAATACTAGTTTTTAAAATTATAACAAGTAATCGAAACATTCCCGAAGCTAGAGTAAGAAGATCAAATCTGAAACTGCCATGGCAACGCCTAGCTCTCCATTACTTGTCCCTTCTCCTCCAAAGCGTTCCACTCTAGAAAAAGGCACCCATGTACAGCAAATAGCAGTCAACAACGATCGCCGATTTGCTAACCACACTTTGGTCAAAACCCTAGAACAATGCACCCACGTCCAGCAAATCAAGCAAACCCACGCCCAGATGCTTCGCCTTGGCCTCTTCTCCGATCCGTTCGCCGCCAGCATGCTTCTTACTCCCTTAACTCTTCCTCCGCTGTCGGACATTACCTATGCCCGCAAGGTGTTCGACCAAATTCCCCAACCAAATCTCTACACATGGAACACCCTCATCCGTGGCTACGCTTCCAGCGCTCACCCGTCTGTGAGCTTCTCGACGTTTCTCGACATGTTGTGCTTTTGCCAAGAGTTGCCCAATAAGTTCACCTTCCCCTTTGTGATCAAGGCGGCTGCCGCGGCTTTTGACGAGAGGTTTGGGAGGGTTGTTCATGGGATGTTGCTGAAGATGAAGCTTGGTTCGGATTTGTATATTCTTAATTTACTTGTACACTTCTATGCCTCTTGTGGGTGTTTGGATGTGGCTTACAGGCTGTTCTTGAGCATCTCTGGCAAGGATGTTGTGTCTTGGAACGCGATGATTACAGGCTTTAGCCAAAGGGGTTGCGCTGAGGAGGCTCTGGAGTTGTTCCAGCAGATGATGGGGCAGGATGTTGAACCTAATGAGTTGACAATGGTGGGTGCTATATCAGCCTGTGCAGAGAAGGGGGATTTGGAAACAGGGAGATCTTTGCTTTTATATATTGAGAACAAGAAGAATGGAGGATGCAAAGAGCTTCTTTGATGGGATGGTAGAGAGGGATGAGTTTTCATGGACAACTATGGTTGCCGGGTATGCTAAGGCAGGAGACTACAATGAGGCTCGGCGTGTTTTAGATGACATTCCTTGTCAAGATATTGCTTTGTGGAATGCCCTTATTTCGGCATATGTACAAAATGGCAAACCAAAAGAGGCTTTAGACCTCTTCCAGGAATTGCAAGCCAGAAAGGACATGAAACCTGATCAGGTCACACTTGTTGGTGTGATGTCCGCATGTACCCAGATTGGTGCAGTGGATTTAGGTGGATGGATCCATATTTATATGAAGAAACAAGGTGTGAAATTGAATTGCCATCTCCTTACCGGTTTCATCACTTTAAAGAAGGTTGTTGCTCATGTATGGACTATTGGTGAAGACTAGGATAAGGATAGCTGATGGTCATTGAAGTAGCAAGATATTGATCTGTACCATTTTCAGTGGGGAATGTAAGTGATTTTATTGTAAGGTTCAAGTTCATATATGTCTGGAAACCAGGCAAATGCCAAACAAGGGGCATTAGAATTTAGAACAGAGCAAGAAAAGGAAAGGATGATGTTTGAAATCCTTGCGAAGACATAGCAAAATTTGATGAGAAAATAAATCATCAAAATTTACTGTGACCCATGAAAGCAAAGACCCTACAAAACAAATAATCAGTTTATGAATCACCAAAAAGGGGAGATATTTCCCTTTTGGTTTGAGTTA
Organism: Rheum nobile; assembly: GCA_027886185.1. Lineage (NCBI taxonomy): Eukaryota > Viridiplantae > Streptophyta > Magnoliopsida > Caryophyllales > Polygonaceae > Rheum > Rheum nobile. The sequence goes on from WOAB01000639.1 coordinate 12,077,820, forward strand.
CTGAATATATTTATTTCATTCCTTTTCAATTTTGTTCGGCTTCAGAGGATGGAAAATTTGTTGGCGACTCAGATGTCGGGGAATTCTGGAGCTTATTTGGAGGCTATGCTCCTATTCCTAAGGATTCACCTTCCTTTTTTCAGAGTAAACAAGGCGCATCAATCATAAAGTTGTTCTGGTAATCATACTTCAAGCATTTTAAGTGTTAGTTATACAACATGCATTAGTTTTGTTAGCCAAACACAACTGAAAAATGTTTCAATTATAAAACATAAAATATGTTAATAAAGCATCAATTTTACATTCAAACGGGGCCTTGGTTACTTTTGGCATTGGAAAAAAATGAATATGATATATCTCTAACCAAATGCCATTAGCTTTAAACTTGATCCATTTGAATGGAGTGGCAATATGACATATCTCTAACCTTCAAATGGAGTGGTAATATGACATATCTCTATTCTCTAACCTTGTCTCAGCTCCTTGTGATTTATGTATGTACACTTCCCTTGCAGTAATCTCTTCAGTATACTACTCGACCTGAACATATTAACATGTTATGAACATGGTAACACTCCAGGGTAAATTAAGTGAAATCGTGGCTGATTTGCTGCACAGAAGGTTGCTTAGCAATGACAAGTGCTATATGTTGGATTGTGAGGCAGAGGTGTATATTTGGATGGGAAGAAGTACCTCTGTCTCAGAAAGGAAGAAGTCAATCTCAACGGTGGAAGTAAGAATTTGTCTATGTTTTTATTCAGTGTTTAATCTAACCAATTACTTACAACTCGGATAACACATACCAGAAAAGAAAATGAATTCCTTAATTCGGTCTAATAAGATCAAATTTTGCCATCATCTGTCTTTTATGTTTGCTGCATCTACGATAAAGTTTGTAATTTGTTTTGCAATCCTTCTGTCTGAGTAATCTTTTCCAGGGTTTCTTCAGATCTCAGGAAAGGTCGAATATAAGTAGTTTAATCGTCTTGACTGAAGGACTGGAAACTCCTAAATTCAGGTCATACTTCACGGATTGGTCACAAACAGGAAAACAGACACTCTACGAAGAAGGCCGAGAGAAGTAGCAGGTATATAACTAAAATGACAAGGAAGCTGGAAGGAGATTTCGGTATCAGTGTCTTAACCCAGTGTTCTATTGTATGATTTGCAGCAATGTTCAAACAACAAGGATTTGTTGTTAAAGAGCTTCCTGAACAAGAATGCAGTCCTGTAGAAGTTAGGATCGAGTTTGATTCAGAAAGAAATCTCCATTGGAGCAGCAAGAAGAAAGAGAGAATTACTCTGTGTATTTCGTAAACTCACAAAAAGAAAAGAGCAATACAGAGACAATATGTACAACAAAAACTAACCTAACAACCTTACCTACAACACCAGGTGAAGACATCCACTAGAACCGGATACAACCGTTAACAACTAACTAAACAAGCCACATCAGTGACACCTCAACGAACAGAAATAAAAACAAGCCACATCAGTGACATAATTCAATATCCTCCCCTCAAGATGGAAGATCAATCATTCCAATCTTGACAGAAAGAAACAGATGTTGCTGAGCACCAAGTGCTTTGGTCATGATATCTGCTAGTTGTAGACTAGTATGAATGCAGGCCGTTTGCAGAAATCCTGCTTGAATCTTCTCCCTGGTGAAGTGTACATCAATCTCCAGATGTTTGGTTCTTTCATGGAAGCAAGGATTTGCAGCAATGAGTTGAGCTGCTTTGTTGTCACAGAACAATGTGATAGGGAGTGGCACTTCCAGATGGAGATCTTGGAGAGAAAATTAGTCCAAACAAACTCAGCTGTGGTAGAAGCCATACTCATATACTCTGCTTTTGCCGATGATCTACTAATTGTTGCTTGCTTCTTTGTCTTCCATGAGACAAGAGAATGCCCAAGAAAGACACACCAACCTGTAAGAGACTTCCTTGTTGTTAAACAAGCTCCCCAATCTGCATCAGTGAATCCTGTCACATCAGTTCCTGTTGTATGGGGTAGAACAAACTCTTAGTCATTGTTCCTTTGAGATACCTCATAGCATGAATTGCTGCTTGCAAATGTGGTTGTCGTGGCTGGCTAACAAACTGAGATAGATGTTGAACTGCATATGAAATATCTGGCCTTGTCAAGGACAAATAAAGTAGTCTCCCAATCAACCTTCTATACTGCTCACCATTTTCCAACAACTGACCAACATCTAATTGCAATTTCAAACCTGTAGGTAGAGGAAAAGCTGTAGGCTTCAATTTCCCAAACTGAGCTGACACTAAAGTATCATGAATATACTTTTGTTGACTCAAATATGTGCCCTTGTTATCTCTATATATCTCCATCCCTAGGAAATATCTAGCAATACCAAGATCCTTGATAGTAAATTTACTGTGTAAGGCTGCTTTAACTTCCTCAATACCATTGACATCATCTCCAGTCATTAGAATGTCATCAACATACACCAATAAAGCAATGAAAGATGACTCACTGTGTTTGACAAACAGGGAATAGTCATTGGTAGACTGAACAAACCCCAAAGAGACCACAAACTGAGTCAATTCATGATTCCACTGCCTAGAAGCTTGCTTAAGCCCATATAATGATCTCTTGAGCTTGCAAACTTCATGATGTTTAGCCTTATGATATCCTTCTGGAGGCTTCATATAGATGTCTTCATCAAGGAACCCATGCAAGAAAGCGTTGTTGACATCTAATTGGAAAAGAGGCAACTCCCTAGCTGTGGATAAAGCTATGAAAATCCTTACTGTAGGCAGCTTAGCCACTGGGCTAAAAGTGTACTTATAATCCTTTCCTAATTTCCGGTTGTATCCTTTAACAACTAACCTAGCTTTATGCCTCTCAATGCTACCATCTGCCCGGAATTTAGTTTTGAACACCCATTTAGAGCCAATAGCAGAGTGTCCTGGAGGAAGAGTAGTGAGTTCCCATGTACCATTCTCTTCCAAAGCCTGAATTTCATTTCCCATGGCTTGTTCCCACTCTGGCTGACCCTGAGCTTCAATATAAGAACTTGGTTCATTGACAGACAAAACCTGAGACAGTGAAGCACAAAAACTGAGGTGTGTAGCTCGATCATCTATAGCATTCATCACATAATCAATGGCCTAACTAGGCTGTCTTCTTACTCTAGCAGATTGTCTGTGTGAAGAATCATCAACAACTACTGGTGTGATTTCATCCACTGAAATATCATTATTGCTTGATGAAACATTTGTATCCAATGCTTCTGTATTTGGTGAAGAAGGGGAAGAATCTGTCAATATGGAAGGTGGAATGAAGGAAAATACCTCATCATCTGCTTCAGCTAGAGATAAAATAGTAGAAGGACAGCTGTTAATGTCAACTGACTGCATAACTGGCTGTTTGTAAGGAAATTTGTCCTCATAAAACTGCACATCTCTGCTTAGAAACACCTCTTTTGTAACCAAATCAAGCAACTTATATCCCTTCTGATTGGTAGGATATCCTATCAAGATACACCTTCTTCCTCTAGGATCCATCTTATCCTTCCCTCTCCTTAAGCTGGCTGCATAACATAAGCATCCTATCACTCTCAAGTGATTATAAACTAGTTCCTTATTGAACAACATTTGGTAAGGAGTTTTCCAATTAATACTGACTAAAGGCATTTTATTTATCAGATACGTTGTTGCTAAAATACACTCTCCCCAGAATTCATTTGGCAGATTGGCATGAATACTGAGGGATCTGGATGTGTCAAGCAAATGTCGATGCTTCCTCTCTACTATCCCATTTTGCTGAGGTCTGTATGGCATGGTCCTTTGATGAACAATGCCTAGGCTAGCAAATAAGGTTTGACAAGCTTGATTAACCAGTTCAGAACCATTATCTGATCGAATGCTTTTAGGCTGCTTCTGAAATTGTGTCTTAACTAAACACAAAAAATTCTTAACTATATCAACAACTTGTTGTTTGTTGTGCAGTAGATAGGTCCATGTAGCTCTGCTTTTGTCATCAACAATAGTGAAGAAGTATTTTTCTCCATTAAAACTCTGAACACTAAATGGACCCCAAAGATCCATATGCAACAACTCAAAGTTATTAACAGCCCTTGAAACACTGCTTTGGAAAGGCAGTCTATGAAATTTAGACATGGAACATGTATCACAATAATTGTCACCAGAGGACAGAATTTTAGAACTAGGTACATGAGACATCTTTGAAAAAGATATATGTCCTAGTCTATTGTGTAAAACATGTGCATCCAAGCCTCCACTAGTTGAGCAACAAGTCTTATTCTCTTCATGAGTCTTCCTGCATTTTGCTTCAATTCTGTAAAGACCACCAAGTTCCTTTCCCACAGCCACTGTTTTCCTACTCAAAAGGTCTTGTAGAGCACAATGAGAAGCATCAAAGTAAGCAAACACCTTATTTTGCTTAATGATCTTACTCACAGATAGCAGATTGAATTTGAACTCAGACATAACACATCAGTAATCATTAATCCTGGACTCATATGCACATCTCCTATTCTGTCTACTCTCTTGGCAGAACCATCAGGCAATTTGACCATGATTGGAACCTTTAATGTCTTGACATTAAACAAGCAATCAAGCAAGGGACTCATATGGTCAGTGACTCCTGTGTCAAGGATCCACTCATGCTTACTAGGCTCTAGAAAACTGAGTTCAGATAAGAGGTACCTGCAAAGTTTACAGATGCAGAAGGCATGATATTCTTCCCTTTGAACATCTTCATCATCTCCTTGCACATGGCCTGAACAAAATCTGGATCAAGATTAGAGAATTTCCCACCATCTGAACTTTCCTCAAGACTGAATGGTGTAGACTGTACTTCTGTTTCCTGAACCACATTTGCAGCCATCTTGGAACCTCTTTTCCCTTTCTTTCCTTTGTACCAATCTGGATAACCTATCACTTTAAAACAGCTGTCTGCGTTGTGACCATCCATGTCACAAAATGTACAATGCTTTCTATCATTTTCTCCTGACTTCCTCACCTCTTTATTAGAGCTATTCCCTCCTCCAGCATTCTGAGAACCAGCCATGAAAGCAGCTGGCTCAACTACAGATATAGAAATATGTTCCTGTCTTTCCACTTGAAGAACACGGTAATATGCTATATTTAAAGCAGGCACAGGATCCATTGCTAAAATTTGACTTTTAAGAGAATCATAATCCGAGTTCAAATTGATCCAGAAATGCAGCAATCTATCTTGATTTTATAATTCAAGAACCCTAGCCATGATCTTACAAGTACATTGGCCAAGAAAACCACAAGTACAAGGAGGAATGGCATTTAAAACCTGTAATTCATCCCAACACCTCTTCAGTTTAGTGTAATAACTTGTCACTGACTGATTTCCTTGAGCGATCTTCATGAGCTCTTGCTTCAACTGGAACAAGATCGGAGCATTGCTCTGACTGTATCTGTCCTTGATTTCGATCCATAATTCGTTCGTAGAATTCATCAAGATAAAGGAATTCGCCATTTCTGGTACCATGGAGCTTAGTATCCAACAAGCTACCATTTCATCGCAACGAATCCACCTTGGTAAATCCTTTGATCCTGCTTCTGGACGCTCAATCGTCCTTTCCATGAACCCTAGCTTCATTTTTGCTCCAAGCGATCGTCGCAGCTGCCTACTCCAGGCAACAAAATTGCTTCCATCAAAGAGCATTTGAGTCAATTGTGCATTCGGATTCTCTGAATTGGACATTGACAGAGGATCTTCTGATGTCATTGCGTTGAATTGTAGAAATTGTTCATTCATCGCCGCCATGATCGCTGTCAACTGATGAAGTTTATAAAAACGAAGAATCACTCTCAAATTCTCACTTTTCTCTCAATCAAACGTTGCTCGCTCTGATACCATGTAGAAGTTAGGATCGAGTTTGATTCAGAAAGAAATCTCCATTGGAGCAGCAAGAAGAAAGAGAGAATTACTCTGTGTATTTCGTAAACTCGCAAAAAGAAAAGAGCAATACAGAGACAATATGTACAACAAAAACTAACCTAACAACCTTACCTACAACACCAGGTGAAGACATCCACTAGAACCGGATACAACCGGTAACAACTAACTAAACAAGCCACATCAGTGACACCTCAACGAACATAAATAAAAACAAGCCACATTAGTGACATAATTCAATATTCCATAGCCTGTAGTGGCACATTAAAAGTAACTTCTATATCCTTGGGATCTCATGGCCATTTATGTTAGAGTTTTACTCGTGGATTTTCAGCATTTTTTTGTTGTTGACACATTTATTTTTTAGGTTTGGTTGTTAAATGACAGTGAAATGCATGCTATGCCAACTGAGAAAGACATAAAGCTGTTTAGTGGGGATTGATATATCATGCAGTACACGTATCCAGGTTTTGAATCAAATGAGCACATATTTTACACGTGGTTTGGTCGGGCAAGTGTAATGGTGAGTATTATCTATTTTGAGACAGAATGTGTGTCCATTTCTATATTCTATCTCTAATTTTAGTCATATTTCTTGAGAGCTTTCATTTAGTTTCTGTATTTTATTTTACAGGAAGATAGAGTTGTTGCCCTATCCCAGATGATTGTTATGGCCAAGTGGCCAACTCAATAAAAGGAGCTTTAGTTTTGGTCAGTTTTCATACTCTACTAGAGATCTTCTCGTGCTGCCTTCACTAATTTAGTAATACAAGGCTACAGCTGAGAACTTCTTAACAGTCGTAGTTGTGCAAAGTGTTTTTGATTTTCAATGCTAACATCTCCATTATTGTTTCAAGGCTCAAATCATGGAGGCCAAGGAACCAGATCAGTTTTTTTCTGGATTATGCAAAGATTAATCATTTTTAAGGTTTGTACTCGTGAGGCTAGTGGTCCATTATTGTAGATTTGTTGATTTAATGCTCAATTTTAATCCGTTACCTTTCTTATAGGGAGGCGCGAGTGAAAGGTTCAAAAACTATATTGCTGAAAATGGTATTCAAGATCAAACTTACAATGGCACCAAGATTGCACTTTTCCGAGTTCAGGGAACAAGTCTAGAGAACTTGCAAGCCGTCCAAGTTGATCCAGTAAGGAAACTAAGAATTATGCAGAAGATCCACGTTTGCTTGTGTGTCGTACAACCGCTGATGGTCTTACATTTCTTCAATCATTTTCGTGTTACACCATCTGCTAACTATCTAAGCTGTGGTTTTCTCTAATTCTCTGGTTTTGGTATGACAATTCCTGCTCAGGTGACCTCAAAGTAAGTATGAGCTTCTTTGGTTTGTTAAGCCTGTGAAGGGTGTATCTAATGCACAAACCTAATAAATGTAAGTTGTCTTTGGACATTCTACTGATTTTCAGGTGAAAGAGATATTCAACTTTGGACAGGATGATTTAACCATAGAAGACGTCTTTATACTTGACTGCAACAAAGAAGTTTATGTCTGGATAGGAGGACACCATTCAGATGTTCAATCAATGGACCGTGCCTTGAAACTTGGCCAGGTAATAACACTATTGAATCTCTGATTTACCTGCAAGGCACAAACACCTTTTTAACAATCATTTGTATATGTATTCCCCGTGTTTTTCGCTGGTTAGCAGAAATATCTAGAGGCTGATGTTTTGGATCAAGGTCAGTCTCCGAAAACTCCTCTTTATGCCATTACAGAAGGGCATGAACCAGAGTTCTTCACTCGGTTTTTTGCATGGGATCACTCAAAAACAAAGGTAATTAAGTTTTTTTATAAAGATAGGAGTTCTTCAACAATTTGAGAATTTTCAAGAATATATAAAGATAGGAGTTCTCATTTCTGTATAGCCTCAACTTCATAGTTCTAAAACTGCGGCTTAAGGAATGTGAATTGTTTTTCACCATGACAGATTCATGGTAACTCATTCGAACATAAGCTTGCTCTTCTTAGGGAAGAAAAACAGAAACTTGAAGTAAGTAGTTGATGTTTAAAAAGAAACCTTTGGATCCTAAGTAATGCTAAGTGCACTCAGAATTGCTTTATTCCTCTTAAGATTTTTACTGAGTTTTGTTCAGGGGTCACGTTGGATTTAAGTCACATAATATTTAAGTCACGTTTGATATTTGTGAAAATTACCCTACATATGAAGATTCCTCTACATTTTTGTTGACTTACATTCAATGACTTCAATTTCCTGTCAGGTTCAACTGAATATAACAGTAAAGGCTCTCCTCTATAATACCAGTCAAGCCTATTTCAGATGCTCAGTGTATAACCGCGTTTGCAGCTTCTCACTTATGTTTCTCAAGAAAAATGTTGTAATCCTTACTTCCCCAGGTCCTGAACAGGTAAAAGTGAAATCACTACTATTCTTTATTCTTTCTGCCTTCTACATGTTAGTTCAAGCTCGAGAGACTATACCATTCGAAGTGGCTTGTATCTGTACGTTGTTGATTGCCATTCCAATCTAGTTTTCTCTAATATTCATATGCTTAGCCCTATTCTTTTCAGGTTAAGAACCATGATTGGTAATGGTATATCACTTTGTCATACGGCCCTAGATGGCTCACGTTCGTTGTGGGCTTAGGTTATTTTCTGAACTGTTGTTTTTAGTATAATCTTGTCTTTACTTCACTGACAACCATCATTCATAGGTATCTTGGGCATAGTTGCACTATTACTATTCAGATTCAGTAAACTGTTCCAACAAAGACGTGGAGATGGCATTGGCACACAATAAGTAATAGAAGATGATAATCAAGAGCCCTTGCTTTCCCCCAAAGACGACGATCTCTCCAGCTGGGGCTCCTCTTATGACTGTCTCAAATGACGAGGACGGCTTTGAAGAGTGGCTCCCGGAGGAAGGGAAGTAGCTCAAGGAAGGAGAAAGCACCATTAATCCTAGGAAGCTTTGTGTTATATGTTTTGATTCTCCAAGAGACTGCTTCTTCCTCCCTTGTGGGCATTGCACATCCTGCTTTACCTGTGGATCAAGGTAAAGTGACAATGCATATGCTTATCCTGAAGAAATTGTGTCCTTTAATCAAATGTGCAATTACCGAACATGGAATAAGACAATTAATGAAGATTTACAATCCGGGAATTTTAGGAATCGTAGTGCTTTGCTAGAAGCCAACTACGATCAATGGGCTTAATCGGGTTAGGCCCATGACTATAATAACCGGGTCCTATGAGGTCACAAACATAGAGTTATCGGACTGGATCAAACCGAACTGAAAGCCCATGTGGGACATGGATTTCGGCCCATTGGCTTTAATTGAGAGATTGGCTTTTATTATTAAAGGATAGAAAGTTATCATTAATAATTACTTGATAAGGATGTATCTTATTAGAAGATATATGAAAATAATATAAAGATATTATATCCATCAATTATGATAAGATAATGATCTTACATAAGTAATTGTTCCCTTTGGAAAACATACGTACACAACATGGGAAATATATAGATCTCTCTCCTCCTCCATTCAAGAGCACGGCCAAACACACCCAAAAGAGAAGCAACCCTGTTCTTCGTTCGTTCGTTCGTTCGTTCTAGCAGGCGACACCGGAGGCGATCCAGATTCCAGACTCGTGTGGACCAATTAGAGAAGCCACACTTGAGGCTTTCGATCTCCGCTGAAATCCTACAAGAACGTTTTAGGCTCGCATCAAATGATATGTAACTCTACTTCTAATTGATTCCTATTGATTCATGCATGAGATCCTTATTAGATGCTAGAAAATAGTTTTCTGAAATTACGCTTATACGCATCTAATCTCAACAGTGGTATCATGAGCCTCTTGTATAAATTGATAGGATCAAAATATTAAAAGAGTTAATTTTGATGCATGTCTTGATTCAAATTAAGTGGTAAATTGATATGTAGGTTAATTTGCATGATTAAAATTCTGATTTTAATTGATTGGATTAGTAAAGTTGAAGAACTTTATGAACAAATATGTATGTAAAATTGTTCTACTCATACTTGATTCATGTGATTTAATTATGCAAGAGATATGATTTTTTGGCATGTTTTAAATCATTAGATGAAGATTATGATTTTCATAAGATGAATTAATCCCCAAAATTCTGTTTTTTATTAATTCTGAAGGAAAAAAAATCAGAACCGAACCGGATCCGATCTGGTTCGGGCACACACCCCGGCTCATGGGGATGACACCAGAAGGTGTGACCCACGGTCTGCATGCGCGGACCAACCCCGGCTCATGGGGATGAGCCCAGCAAACCACGGTTCTGCACAGTGCAGAATCGTGGCATGCGCGTGGTGCGGTCTGGCGCGCATGGGCTCGGTTGGCTCGGACCGCGGTTGGGTGTGCTGGGTGCGCACATGGCTGCAGTGTCCAGCCATGGCTTGTGCGGTGCATACTGCGACTCACGTGTTGGTCCACAAGGGCGGCGCGGTTCGGTGGGCACGAGTCGATCCGGGTTTGACTCGGGCACGACTCTGTCCGGTTGGATAGATTTTGGGTTTTAGGATATTTTCCTAAAGAGTATAAGATAAGATCTTATTTTTCCAATTGGATAATATTTGATATTATCTACAATATAATTTCCTAAAAGTTGTTATGATAGATTCCCACTTGATTAAGATAAGGATATTTGATATCTTACCTTATTTATGCATATCTTATCCAATAATGCACTTTAATGATTAATTATGATTAATTCTATATATTTATTTTAATTTGAATTAAGAATTTGATATTAAATTATTTATCTCATAAGATGATTTATTTAATTTAATAGTGTTTTATTTAATTTGCTTATTGTTATTAATTAGATTAATATTATTGATAATATTTGATATTAATATTGCGTGCATGTTTTTTAATATTATGATATTATTGCTTGTATGAGGTGACTAGTATGGCCCACTTTAGGATAGAAAATACGATATGTGTATCATTATGTTTTCTTGTACACGATCTGTGTATCGTTATGTATTTTTGTAATTTAATTTTCAATAATTAGATTATTTAGAAAATTATGTAATACAAGAAGAGAAGATCCTAAGAAGACCAAGGATGGAGATCCATGAAGTACAAGACTCTTGAAGATTAGATCTTTAATTTTTGTTTTTTAGGGGCCATACTAGGATCACATTTAATTATTGCATTTTGAATGCTTTATTATTTTAAGTCTTGCATGATTGTTTGTTTATGCTATTCAGTTCACTAGTAAATAGACAACCATTGCATGCTTAAGTCCCTAAAATAATATTGAGGTATTGTCTTTCCATGTCATAACCCATGAGGCCCTAGGAATTCGTTGGATAGGTTTCGCCAAAGTGAGGTGTCCTTATTTGACCTTGGGATAGTGAGGGTGGATCTATAAAAGGGATTCATAAATTTTGATATGGTTATATTCAATAAGAGACAAAAGGCAAAGTTTTGGATCTTGATGCATAGAGATGAGTCTAACATGGGATGTGGGCCATCAACCAAGAATTATAAGGAGTTATAATTAGTAAATGTTACTTACCTTGATCACATGAGACTTAGGAAAGTGCCAAAGTACGCTTAGGTCTTATCTGAGATAGGGTCTTGGAATCATTTTATTCACTAGGGACAAACTTAATTTGAATAAAATGTGCATTTGCTTAAATTTTAAAGCATGTTTAATTTTGAGCTTTTGCATGTCAAGAATAAACTTATCTGCATGTTACTTCCTTTGTAGATATCATGTCTAGCAACGATAACTTGAAATTCACCCTACGCTCAATTGTTAAGAAGAACAAACTCAATGGAACAAATTTCCTTGATTGGAACGGAACCTGAGAATTGTTCTCAGATTCGAAGGACGTGAGGACGTCCTAGATATCCCTATCCCTACCTTGACTGACGCTTCTTCTGCTGATGAGAAGGCGAAAGAAAATGACATAAGAGCTAACTCGGTGCCTGTCATCTGCCTTATGCTCGCCGTTATGGAGCCTGGCCTTCAAAAGAGGTTTGAACGCCAGGATGCTCATACAATCATGACCAACCTAAAAGTGTTGTTTCAAGAACATGCCAGGATTGAGAGGTATGAGACACACAAGGCCATATTGGAGCGCAAACTTGAGAAGGGTAAACCTGTGAGTGCCCATGTATTTGACATGATTGGTCTTTTTGACCAAATGGCAGCACTCGGTTCCCCATATAGCCAAGAGTTGGCTACTGACATCATATTGCACTCCTTGCATGATGGATTCGCTCAATTTAGATTGAACTACCATATGCATGGAATTGGAAAAACCCTGAATGAACTCCATGGCATGCTCAAAACAGCCGAGCAAAACATCCAAGTTGACAATAAGAAATAAGTTCTTATGATCAACAAAGGAAAATGGTTCAAGAAGGGGCCTAAATGGAAGCATCAAAACCAAGGGAAAGGCAAGATAGTTGCCAAGCCCAAGGCAGCTGGGAAGCCAAAGGTGGTTGCTGAGCATGACTGCTTCTACTGCAAGGCCAAGGGGCACTGGAAGAGAAACTGCCCAAGTACCTGGAAGACAAGAAGAATGGAATTGTGAGCTCCACTTCAGGTATTTTTTGTTATAGAAGTCTTAACAACCAAAGCTACTACTTGGGTATTGGATACCGGATGTGGTTCTCACATTATTTCGAATGTGCAGGGACTAAGAAGTAGGCGACAGTTGGAGAAGGGAGAGATAGATCTGCGCATTGGAAATGGAGCAAGAGTTGCTGCATTAGCTGTAGGAGATTATAGCCTATCTTTACCTTCTGTTTAGTTTTAGAACTGAATAATTGTTATTTTGTTCCTTCAATTACTAAGAACCTTGTTTCGATTTCAGTTTTATTACATGATGGATTTGAATTTATCATTAAAGATGGAGGCCTTTCTATTTTTAAGAATGATATCTTCTATGCCAATGCTACTGAGAGTAATGGACTCTTTGTGTTGGACCTCAAGTCAGAACTATATAACATCAATACTAAAAAGCAAAAATCGAATGATTTGAGTGAAGCCTATCTATGGAACTGTCGCTTAGGTCACATTAGCTTGAACTGCATGAAGAGACTCCATAAAGATGGAATTATCAAATCAATAGATTGTGAATCTTTTGAGACATGTGAATCATGCCTAATAGGCAAGATGACAAGGTCACCTTTCATTGGGACAAGTGAAAGGGCTACTGAGCTATTGGCCCTAATACATACTGATGTTTGTGGTCTAATGAGCACAGAAGCTAGAGGAGGCTATCGATACTTCATCACATTTACTGACGACATGAGTAGATATGGGTTTATCTATTTAATAACGCATAAATCTGAATCCTTTGAAAATTTCAAAGAGTTTCAAAATGAAGTAGAAACTCAAACTGGCAAGAAGATAAAGGCACTTCGATCAGATCGTGGTGGTGAATATCTGAGCCAGGAGTTCGATCATCATCTGAGAAGTTGTGGGATAATAACACAACTAACTCCACCAGGCACACCACAATTGAATGGTGTATCTGAAAGGAGAAACAGGACCTTGTTAGACATGGTTCGATCAATGATGAGTTTTGCTAACCTTCTGGTATTCTTCTGGGGATATGCACTTACAACCGCTGCGTTCACACTAAATAGGACTCTGTCTAGAACTATAGACAAGACACCATATGAGATATGGACTGGAAGAGTTCAAAGTCTGTATTTCCTGAAGATCTGGGGATGTGAGGTTTATGTAAAGCATTTACTATCAGATAAACTTGCACCCAAATCAGATAAATGCTTCTTCATAGGGTATCCTAAGGAAACTAAGGGATACTACTTCTACAATCCCAATGAGCACAAAGTGTTTGTTGTAAGGGATAATGTCTTTTTGGAAAAAGAATTTATTTCCAAGAAGCCAAGTGGGAGATATGTTCATCTTGAAGAAGTTCAAGATAAGCAACAAACCCAACAACAAGTTGACATGGACGATGTCGACGAGGAGATACCAGTATCTGGAGACATAACCTCCCAAAGGGAAGTCGTCCAAGTACCAGAACCAATACCTCAAGAACCAGATTCAAATGAGGGACCACAAACAGTTGTGGAAACTGCTCCAGTTGTTGAACCCACACGTAGATCAAACAGGCCAAGGGCTCAGCCAATACGATATGATGATTTCATCTTGACTGCAAGCCTTGACATTCTGCTTTTAGAAAGCGGAGAGCCTACTACCTATAAGCAAGCAGCGGCGGGTCCAGACTCCGAGAAATGGCTTAAGGCCATGAAGTCCGAAATGGATTCTATGTTTGAGAATCAAGTCTGGGACTTGATAGATTTGCCAGATGGGGCAAAACCCATCGGATGCAAATGGGTTTTCAAACTCAAAACAGACAAAGATGGAAATGTATCTGTTTACAAGGCAAGGCTAGTTGCCAATGGTTTTAAACAGATTCATGGTACTGACTATGACAAGACATTTTCACCGGTCGTAATGATCAGGTCCATTAGGATACTCCTAGCTATTGCCGCTTATTATGATTATGAGATTTGGCAAATGGATGTCAAGACCACTTTTCTAAATGGATATTTAGAAGAGGATGTGTACATGACACAACCAGAGGGTTTTGAAGATCCAACAGACCATAGGAAAGTATGCAAGCTTAAGAAGTCCATTTATGGACTTAAGCAAGCATCCAGGAGTTAGAGCATTCGATTTGATGAAGCTATCAAAGAGTTTGACTTCATCAGATGCGAAGAAGAGCCTTGTGTCTACAAGAAGTGTAATAACCCCTAAAAGTCCCAAACTGTCATTCTATAAGAATGACGTGATGGGCAATTTCTGTAATCTCTGTAATAATCTTTTTGAACGAAATTATATACGTTAATAAGATTTTGGGTCATAAAGTAATTAGGCAATGCTAAAAATATAATTTAACATGTCCCCGATCGAGACCTGCGACCAAAGGCTAAGAAACGCAATCGCGCCCAATCCGCGACCGCGGATCTGTTTTCCGTGACCGCGGAAGTTCTCCTGTCTTCTTCCTCATCGTTTCCACTTGCCGACGATCTGTTGCTCTGCGTTTTCTCCGAGCGATGGGTTAGGGGGAGCCTGACCGGTTGCTCTCCCTCACAATTAGTAGGGGAGCTGCCTCATCACCCTATAAATAGGGCCCAAAACCGAGCTCTTCCATCACCATTCACAGCTCAATCTCTCTCTCCCTCTCAAAGTGTTTGTCGCCGGAAAAGTTGTGCTCGTCGTCGGTGTTTTGGTGCTCACCGGAGTTCGCTTGGAGGTGCTTGTGAAGCCCTTGGTTGTTGTGGTGGTGAAGCAAGCGGCATCGTCATCGATAAGCCTCGAAGTCGAGTTGGGTCACGTCGGAAGGGAGATCCGCGACCGCGGGGATGAATTCCGCGACCGCGGCTCTGCCCAGATTTCCGTGACCATGGATGTGCAAACCGCGACCGCGGCTTGCCTTAGCAAGCGCGATCATGGCTTGGGCATCCACGGCCATGGCTTAGGCTTTTGTTTCCCTTCGATTCGTTTCGTGTTTTTGTTCATTCCGTTATTTCGTGTTGTATCGTATCTAACTTAGGGTTCCGTCGTTTAACCCGTCGTCATCATAGGAATCCATACTCAGATTCCAGTCTCTAGATCTCGGACCCCGACATCTTCATTCGTCGAGATTAAGGCAAGTGGTGGTTCACTCTTGTTCATTATTCCGTGTTTTCCTTGATTATCAATTAATTGATTGTTAATTAAGATGGGATAAAAGTTGTTGTTTTCTGTTTGGGAACATATTTAATTAAACGATGTGTTAAAATATGACTTTATAATAGGTTATATATATTGCTAGAAACAACGCTATTATATAGTTTGATGTGATATTGCCATAATGGATTGTTGGTGTTGATTTAAATGTAAACTTAAATGCTAGTTTAGCACGAGTATTCATAGGAACGCTAATTCCTTACGAGGATTAGTCGTTTCTTTATAACGTCGGTGTTAGGAAGTAAGTACCCTAACACTGTTTTGGTCATGACCTACCCCTATCCGAATATAGGGGTGGTGCATACAACTGGTGCCAATCTTCGGGAGGTAATTCCCAATCTTAAGGGATTTATTCCCAATGTCTCATTGCGAGATGTGAAGTTAAAAGTTTCAACGTTAATGTGCGTTTTGGAAGTAAATAAGATAAGTGCGGTTATGCACATAATTAATAAACCCTCGGGCGAGGAGTATAACGTGGAAACCGCCCGGACTCTTGTTAGAGTAAGTCCTCTTTCCAATCTGGATTCGCATTACGCGGTGAGGTTGGTCGTGGACCCAAATAATCAAGGTCGTTTTTAAACTTGTGTGTAAACTTAACGTTCCCAAATAATTTGTCATACGTTTCCCATAAGACTCAATTCCTTTGGAGTCTTCTTTTCAGTGCATGTCTTTCTCTAATCATTCCGTGAAAGTTCCGGGTTATGTATCGTTCCTTCGGTTGTTATTCGAGGGACAATGATAGTAAACGGTTACGATCACTTGAACCATTCTGTTTGTACCCTTGCATAGTCTCTCATTAGACTAATCAATCGGGTTTTATTCCTTGCATGGTTGGCTGGTGTCAGCCGTCTTATACGGCACATCAGTGGTTGGTCCCCGAAGACTTGAAGTAACCAATTGAAGAAGAAGTTTGCAGTCGAAGATTAAGTGACAGTGTTTTAAGGTTATTAAGTATTTCTTTAATGTATATTCCTATAAAACGAGTCATATAATAGGATTTATTATAAAAGTCTTCCGCTGTAATTTCACCATGTTGTAAAGTCGTCATTCTCATTTAATGAGAGATCTTTTAATAAAAGGTTGACTTTCATTTAAAATGTCTTCCGCTGATTAATCTTTCGTTATTTCGTATACTTATTTAAGCTTAATTGTTCCGATTAAAGCCTAGGGTGACTTTGGACAGTAACGTCTGAGGTCACTGGCGTGTGACGCTACGGACATAAGTCGGGGGTGTTACAAGAAGTTTAGTGAGAGCAAAGTGGCCTTATTAGTCTTGTATGTGGATGACATACTACTCATTGGAAATGACATTCCGATGCTAGAGTCCGTTAAGGGATGGCTGAAGAAATGTTTTTCAATGAAGGACCTAGGAGAAACAAAGCACATATTGGGTATCAAGATCTATATAGATAGATCTAAGAGACTGCTTGGATTAAGTCAAGGAACTTATATAGATAAGGTTCTTGACAGGTTCAAAATGCAGGAAATGCACACTGGTGTGCGGCCAAGAACATCCTTAAGTACTTGAGAAGGACCAAGGATGATTTCTTAGTATTTGGGGGTGATGACGAGTTAGTCATTCGAGGATATCGTTGATAGAGGATATGTCAGAATGTGCAAAGTGCACACAGATGACAACATTGCAGATCCACTGACGAAGCCTATGCCTAGGCTCAAGCATGATAGTCACACTAGGGCCAAGGGCCTCAAGCACATTGGAGAATGGCTTTGAGATTGCATTGTCTTACATTATGAACTTTGTTTTATGAATGTCAGACACGTTTTATGCTTGATTATATGATATACAATTTTCATTCTTATTTGATTATTGCTTGGAATTAGATAAAATGTCCAAATAATTTATAATTCGCAAATGGGCTCATCATAAGTGTTTTGGTGAATGAAACCCCATTAAGTGAACTGAAGTTATGAATTATTCAAAGTCCATACTCTGAGTCATTAACTAGGACATAAATGACTTCATTAAAGACTATATTGTAAGTTGAATGATAGCGCCAAGTTTCATGGGCTATAGGGACATAGAGATGTCTAGTCAATTACATAGATGTGTATGGATGATACATATAGGACTGATCCACCTTAAG
Source organism: Rheum nobile (assembly GCA_027886185.1). Taxonomy (NCBI): domain Eukaryota; kingdom Viridiplantae; phylum Streptophyta; class Magnoliopsida; order Caryophyllales; family Polygonaceae; genus Rheum; species Rheum nobile. The sequence continues at coordinate 12,095,597 of WOAB01000639.1, forward strand.
ACACTCCAAAAGGGATTGAAGAGTTTTAAGTTAAACCATGATTGGTAGATTCCTCATACATGAGTATGATATGGTTTCTCTTGATAATTGGTATGTCTTTTACACTATCAAACGATGACTGTAACAGGCAGTTATAAAGGCAGTGATTGGGATTGCCAAAAGTTGAGTGGGTGCTATAGTCATACAAGATTGGAGAAGTCCTCATACTTCATGTATACTGTGATACATGGACATGAATGGTGTCTCGGCCACTTGAAGAGCGAGAACTGAAAATGCATGGCCATGCTCGGATGGATTATATGTAATCATCCGTTATTTAATAGTTCAAACTCAGGAGTTCAAGGAACGCATTTGATAAGAGATATGAATGTCATCATATCATCAAATAAGACACTAAGAGACAAAGGGATTTAACATTGCATACTTGTTTTAAGGACAAGTGGGAGATTGAAAGAATTGTGTCCTTTAATCAAAGGTGCAATTACCGAACATGGAATAGGACAATTAATAAAGGTTTACAATCCAGGAATTTTAGGGATCGTAGTGCTTTGCTAGAAGCCAACTACGATCAATGGGCTTAATCGGGTTAGGCCCATGGCTATAATAATCGGGTCCTATGAGCTCACAAACATAGAGTTATCGTACTGGATCAGTTATCGTACTGGATCAAACCAAACTGGAAGCCCACGTGGGACATGGATTTTGGCCCATTGGCTTTAATTGGGAGATTGGCTTTTATTATTAAAGGATAAAAAGTTATCATTAATAATTACTTGATAAGGATGTATCTTATTAGAAGATATATGGAAATAATATAAAGATATTATATCCATCAATTATGATAAGATAATGATCTTACATAAGTAATTGTTCCCTTTGGAAAACATACGTACACAACATGGGAAAGATATAGATCTCTCTCCTCCTCCATTCAAGAGCACGACCAAACACACCCAAAAGAGAAGCAACACTGTTCTTCGTTCGTTCGTTCTAGCAGACGACACCAGAGGCGATCCAGATTCCAGACTCGTGTGGACCAATTAGAGAAACCATACTTGGGGCTTTCGATCTCCGCTGAAGTCCTGCAAAAACGTTTCAGGTTCGCATCAAACGTGATGCGCTCCTACCCACCATGACTGCCACAGAGGAAGAGGAAGCTATGAGCATTCGCTCAGAAGGCCCAATAACAAGATCACGTGCCAAAGTCATCGCCAACGTGACACAATCATTGATTGTGCGCGTCGTCGCTAGCCAAGGAACACAAGAGACCGCGTTCTCCCTAAAGCGCCTCCAGCCAAGTCCAGAGAACGCGTTCTCTGTCAATATCCTCTCAACCATCATTGAACGCGTTCTTTGAGTTGTTTTGTCATTTCATAACATTAATAATTTATTAGTTATTTCTTTTTGGGCGTGTGTTCCACGCGTGTCGCGTGGGCTAGCCCATTATGCGAGACTCGGCCCATCTGAGTCCCGCTATCCCTTATAAAAGGGCAACTTGACCTTCTGTACTAGGTTACGTTCATAATTAATCAAAGCTTAAGTTTGAGAGCCAATTGCCTCCTTCCATTTGATCGAACGTCAAACTCTCGTCTGACTTCTCATCTCTTTCACTCTGCCGCCGACGCTACGGCACCCACTCGATCTTCTTCGAGTCCATCCCCTCCGTCGCCGACACTACGGCACCCACTCGATCTTCTTCGAGTCCATCCCCTCCGCTGCCGACGGTACGGCATCCACTCGATCTTCTTCGAGTCTATCCCCTCCGCCGCCGACGCTACGGCCTCGCTCGACCCTTCGAGCCACCAGCTCTCACGCCTAGCCCTGAGGCTGCGAGACACATACACCTCACACTTCGCCTACATTCTCGCGTTCGCTTACTCACGCGAGCCGACAACATCGCGTTCCACCCATTTAACCTCAACAATCAACACGCGCGACTCATCACCAAGATCACGATCCGGCATCCACAAGCAGGAACGCATCAAAATGGTATGTAACTCTACTTCTAATTGATTCATATTGATTCATGCATGAGATCCTTGTTAGATGCTAGAAAATAGTTTTCTGAAATTCTGCTTATACGCATCTAATCTCAACATATCCATGCTCTAGGCTGGTTTGCCAAGTTATCCCTTGACTGAATTTTAAATTGCTCAATTGGATGATATTAAAAAGTGTTGATTCATTGGATTTTCTTAATCCTGCAGAATAGCAGAAGAGGCGGGTACTTGTCCTATATGCCGAAGAAGGACGAAGAAGGTAAGGAAGATATTTTCAGTATGAGTTCTCTTAAGCTGGCAATGGTCCTCTTCTTTCTAGCTCCATGGGGGGAAAACCATCATTTGTATAAATGAACTGCAGTTGACATGAGGCTAGTGTATATATATGCACATATGGATACAACAATAGATGAGTGGCAACTCCATTTGTTCAACCCTTGTGGGAATTTGACCCTCAATGTCTGATACAAAACCAAGCCAAAAACAGAACAACATAAAGAATTGTTTGCCTTGCTTTATGCTTTTGGCTTCATCTGTGTGTGTTATTTGTCAAATATACAACATAAAGGATTGGTACTTTGCTGGTGTCTTAGACATTGTTTATCTTTATTCTGTTTTGTTTGGCTAGACTAGAAGGGCATTGGTTGTGTGTTCTTTTCGTGGTTGTCTTTTTGCTGGATAACATTGATAAAACTTCCATTGCAGTTTGCCATGTGTTTTGCTTGACAATTGATTGAGAGCTCTTCCTTGACCAAATAGCTGGTTAGTTGACAATTAATTTTGTTCTGTGACTGGAAGCAGTGAAACTTGCACATTTTATTTGCTTTGTTTTGGTATTCAATTGTAATAAGCATTTGGATTCTGCATTCACGCCCAACAAATGTAAAGGTAGAAGATGTAGCCAAGAGAAGAGTGGAGTGAATTTTTTGGTCACTTGCTACGCAATATCAAGTTTGCTGTCAACCTTTCTCTCTTTTACTTGTAATAAAAAAACCTTTCTCTCTTATATTTTTCCATAATTTCAGCTTTTTGTGCAAACATTTGGCTGTCAAAAGTAGTCGTATTAGATTATGCTGGTGGGTGAGCTTGATTTTCAATCTCTAATAAAGGTTGCATTTTGCAACCCATAACCCCATAAAGATAAAGGTACAAGCTTGTCTTTGCTAATTGTAACATGATAATACCATTTAGGAACATTTCACATTTTTCTTGGGATCTATTTATCTAAATACTCCGTAGTACGCAAACTCCATTTTTTATTTATTTATAATAAATTACTACACGTATTATTAGTTTTCAACATCAAAACAAAATATTGAAAAATGAAGTAGTATTTTTTTTAATAAAAGATGAAGTACGAATTTGACCTTTTTTCTTATTTTCGAGTGGATAATTTTAAAAACAAATCACTAAAACACTATATTTGTCTCGTGCGAAGCACTGGGTCAACCTCCTAGAACTAGCTACGTCCATCAAGCTACGGGTACTTTCATATAGCTACGTCCGTCAAGCTACGCCCATATTAAAATGTTATGCATTTTGATTAGACTTGTCAAAAACCGACCCAACCCGAAAACCCGACCTGACCCGAAAGGACCCAAACCCGACCCGAACGTCACTGGGTCAAGAAGGACCCAAACCCGAAGGACCCGAACCTGACCCGACCCGACTCGAACGCAAATCCGAGCTTGCGAGTCCCCTTTATTTTGTATATTTTATTTCGATTATATTAAATATTTTAATATACTTTATTAAATAATAATATAATATTAATTATATTATTATAAAGATTTTATTAAAGTTACAAATCATAATAATAATCATAAAAAAGGGCATGTTCGACCCGCCGGGTCAACCCAAACCCGAACGACCCGGAAATTTTATCAACTCGATCGACCCGAATTCGATTTGACCCGAACCCGACATGACCCGAACCCGACCCAGTTGACAAGTCTAATTCTGATGGTATATGTCAGTGATTCACACGAGATAAATTTAGTAAATATTAGGATGGGCATATAACTTAAAACTATGAGTACTTTGCACGGGTACTTCGCACGAGATATACACTGATGCAATTTTATTATTTATGTATTATACAAACACAAATAATAACGACAATAAAAAACATTTTAATGACAATGAAAAAAATGGTAACAATCACACATCATCAATAACATAAATAACAAATTACAATGTATTAAACTTATTAAATATTAAAAACAACAAATATTTTGTCTCGTATGAAGCACGTGTACTTCCACCTAGCTACGTCCATCAAGCTATGTCCATATTAAAATGTTATGCATTCTGATAGTATATGCCCATGCTTCGCATGAGATAAACTTTGTAAATATCAAGATGGGCATATAACTTAAAAGTATGGGCACTTCACACGAGATACACACCAATGCAATTTTATTATTTATGTATTATACAAACACAAATAATTATATTTTTGGTCCGTTTGGGTCACGTAGTGAACTATCTAGCTTTCCTGAGAATTAAACTATAATATTTTACAATAAAAAATGATTATAAATAAACCGACATTCTCTAACAAAAAAATATACATTCTGGTATGACAAACCCAAATTCTACGCATTCATATAAACTGAAAATTGATATATTATGAGAAAAATTGTGGTATTTACTCTAATTTGCGTATTGGCTGTATAATAAAATGAATTATATGATTTATTTACTATTCACAAAAAAAGTCAATCGCCTTTGAAATTTTATAAGTTAATAATAACTAAAATTATCAAAAACATGTTTGATAAAATATAACTACAAAACTTACCATAACACATCTATCACGACCCGTGCGAAACACGGGCATATAGGCCTAGTATTACCGTATACTATAAACAAAAATTAAATTACCCGTGCAAAGCAAGTGAATTAAGCTACTAGTAGTAATAATTGGTGGGGCTTGAAAGTTGAGAGTGAGAGTGAGAGGCCAATAGTAGGGGAGTGATTCTCTTACCCTTTGTGTAGCCTACCCTATCTCCATGTCATCAAAATTTAAAATGCATTTAATGACTTTGCATGAAAAAAGAGAGTAAAATCTTATTTCTAAATAATAAATTTTCTGCTACAGTTTTCAAAAAATATACCTGCACTAATTAAAAGTAACTACAAAAATGCTAAATTGTTTCCCCTTATATTCTATAAATGGGTTCATTCTATACGTACGTTTTCTTCCTCTTCTTTCTACCTTACAATTTTGTTAAAAAAAGTGGTACTCCATATATTAAAGTTGTGGTGGCCGAATTTTGATTAACGTGCCAATTTTGTGTGGTTTGTATTGTAATGTTTCTTTAAATGTTTTAGATATAAAACAACGGAATATTTGATATTTATTTCGCTTTTTAGACTAATCTATCATTATTTGATTTTTCGTTCTTGGTTGAAATGGAGATATAACGTACCATATAATAAATTTAGGATTGTTAGTTTATTTTAAGGTGCACTGTAAATACAATCTCACATTTTAGGTATATCGTTTCGTTTTCGAAGCCAATCTCAAAATTTTCGTTGGAGAGAACGAAGAGCACTTGTGGTCGGAAATGGGGCCATTTGGGAGAGACGAAGAAATGTGTGAAGATATACCCAATTTGGCCGATAGTCAAACTCGTATACAACAAGAACAACCAAGGAGCGCAAAGTGAGAGGAGGAAGAAAATGATTTCGAAGGAGAATAGTCACTTCATTTTTTCAAAAAGAACAAAGTGATTGTTTTTTTATAAAAAAAGGAAGAAAATAAAAAGTAATTGATTAGAAAGTAGTGACAAGATTGAATTTTTAATCATTGGGTCCAAGGAAAAGATTGTAGAGATTGATGTTATGTTACTTATAATGACAGGGGATGAACAATTAATGTTTGAAAATTTTACAGTTAGATATTAAGTTTTACTCTTTGTAAGACAAATTTTCATAGTTTTATATAGTGATGGAGTTTATGTAATGTAAATTACATAGTGATAGTACGCTATTTCTTCATAATGCCTTTCACGCGTGCTATTCATCTGATGTGACAACGAATTGGTGGTGAGACATTCCTTTCACGCGTTCATTTGGTGGGATCACATGGAACTTCTCCCGCGTGGGCATACCACCTCGAGCCCGTTGGACCCAAAAAGATTGTTACAAGGAGCTGACGCCACGGGACATTCTTCATCGCGTTCGTTTCGTAGGATCGCGTGGAACCTTGCCAACATTGCCCAACCGCCATTAGCCCATATGACCAACCCGAGCAGGCCAACTGTGTGTCCCCCCCAGCTTGACACGTGCTCTCCCATCTTGTTAGTTCGATCTCAGCCCTACACGCACTCGCCGACGTCTGTCACTAGACGAATCAGGAGACGACACGTAGCTCTGTGCCAACGGACTTCAAACCAAGTCCCTCTCCTATAAATAGCCAAAGACCCCCTCATAAAAAGGGGTCCAAAAGAAAGGAGAAAAGACTACGTTGTAAGCTTTTTCTTGAATTCTTGAGATCTGTGGTGATTCTCTCATAATTGTAAGAAAGCCAGGAGTTCTGTGTTCCACGATATTAATATACCGCGTTTCCCGTTCGGATTCACACTCTTGCCACGAGACACATTTATCGCGTTCATTTAAGGATCAGATTTATTCTATAAGCTCCAAACTTTATTTACTTAGAGAATTTGAGAATCATCACTGGCGCCGTCCGTGGGGACTTCCTCACACTAGGGCACCTTGATCCTATCAGGGAACGCGACAAAGGAATGTCTCGCATTTTCAACGTAGGCCAGAAGTAACCTCTCCTTTGAGCCAACGTACTCCAACCATGGTGCCCTCTAGGGAATGGATATCCTAGGCCCCTTTCCTAAAGCACCAGGGCAAGTCCGCTACATCCTAGTAATTGTGGATTACTTCACCAAATGGATAGAGGCTGAAGCAATGGCTAAGATAACTGCGTCAAAGGTATGCTCCTTCCTGTGGAAATGTCTCATATGTCGTTTTGGGATACCCTGGTCTATCATCACTGATCACGGTCCTCAATTCGAATGTCGAGAAGTCCGCGATCTCTGCTCATCTTTAAAAATCTCTTTAAAGTTCTCATCTGTCGCTCACCCACAGTCTAATGGACAAGTTGAAAATGTCAACGCACGGATACTTGATGATCTAAGGAGGAGGCTAACTGGAACACAGGGAAGGTGGGCCGAGCTGTTACCCTTGGTGCTCTGGACCTATCACACCACCGCACGGAGAGCAACTGGAGAGACTCCTTTCGCCATGGTTTATGGTACAAAAGCTATTGTTCCTGTGGAGACCTTGGTGCCCTCGGCCCGAATATTTGACTTCGACCCAAAGGACAACGAGGATGCCCTCAGACTGGACATGTATCTCAGAGAGGAGTTGCGCAATGTTGCATCCCTGAGATCTGAAGAATATAAGCGCCGTACCGCGGCATACTACAACAAAAAGGTGAAGTCACGATCACTCAAGAAAGGAGATTTGGTGTTACGTCGCGTGGATGGAGGAAAACTTGACCCGAAATGGGAAGGCCCGTACCTTCTTGGCGACGAGGTCCATGAAGGCGCTTTCAAGCTACGCGATGAAAATGGAACAACTCTTCCCAAAACATGGAACGCGGCGCGTCTGAAGAAGTACTATGCGTAAAATGTAAACCAAAGACAAGCTATGTAAACCTAGTATTATCGTCGTTGGACGATCCCATGTATATATTTCAGGAAATGATGTGTATGTTTTGCATCTCTCTTTACTTTGCTCTACAAATGATGTATACATTCTTCAGAAGAACGGGTGAGATCCCTCAAGTCTAGGCTTGGGGCTGCCACCGCGTTACATCCTTCAGAAGAACGGGTGAGATCCCTCAAGTCTAGGGTTGGGGCTGCCACCGCGTTACATTCTTCAGAAGAACGGGTGAGATCCCTCAAGTCTAGGCTTGGGGCTGCCACCGCATTACATTCTTCAGAAGAACGGGTGAGATCCCTCAAGTCTAGGCTTGGGGCTGCTACCGCGTTACATTCTTCAGAAGAACGGGTGAGATCCCTCAAGTCTAGGCTTGGGGCTGCCACCGCGTTACATTCTTCAGAAGAACGGGTGAGATCCCTCAAGTCTGGGCTTGGGACTGCCACCGCGTTACATTCTTCAGAAGAACGGGTGAGATCCCTCAAGTCTGGGCTTGGGGCTGCCACCGCGTTACATTCTTCAGAAGAACGGGTGAGATCCCTCAAGTCTCGGCTTAGGGCTGCCACCGCGTATATCCTTTATAATAAAGAAATCAAGGAATCAGACTAAGAACAGAAAGACAACGGTATTCATTAAACATTTTTACTTAGGAATATTCCGCAAAAAAACTACATTGTTTTCAAGAACAACCAAAAGCATCGATCTAGAAGAACCCAATACAAGGCATCACACGGTGAAATCCTTTGCCATTACGTCCCCAGCTCCACCCGGCCCGGGTGACGGAGCCGCGTCATGCCCCTCATCGTCCGAGTTAGGGATCTCTGGCTCCCCAAAGAGGCTTGTATACTCCGGCTCGAAGTAGGCAATCTGAGGGTCAGTACCGCCAAATCTCGCTACTGCCTGCCTAACCCCAATCCGAATCCCCTGTTTCCAATGCGGCAGGATCTCATCAACATGCTTCATCTTATACTCCACAGAAGAAAGGTAAGCCCGGATCCCTTCACCCCTGATGTGCTCCTCTACAGCCCGAAGCTTTTCCTCCGTAGTTCTAAGCTTCTCGTCCGTAAGACCGTGTTCTTTAGCCAAATCCTCGTACGCTGCTTTGAGCTTATCAACCTCCTTCCCTTTCTTCACAACGGCTTTCTTCAGATTTTTAGATTCATTCATCACCGCGGCAACTTCCTTCTTAGCCTCGGTGGCCTCCATCCTCGCTGCATCAAGCTGAGAGGTGAGCTCTTCACTTTGCTTCTTATACTCTTCTAGGCGCCCCCCTTCGTCACGTGCCTCCCAAGCGGAACATCCAGCTTCCAAAGTCTTGCAATACGACGCTGTGGCGAGCAGCCCCATACGCGCCATCTCCAAATACTTTAAGATCTCGAACTCCAAATGGGTCGCGGGTAAAGTATTAAAAAATGTCCTTTCTGCAACACAAGCCTCCCTCGATATTGCCAACTTTCTCAACTCTTTTACCGCGGGAGCTGGAGCAGTGTAGCGCCTGGCAGTTTCCATATCAACGGAATCAGAACGCCTAACTAGGTTAATCCCTACTGGGACACCCACCATGGCCCTCTTCGCAACGGTCCCACCGGTGTCGATTCATGACGCCCCTTGCTTCTCTTTTCTACTCCAGCCGTAACAACATGAGGACACGAAGTACTGGTAGCGTCGACCATCGCGGTCGTTATGGGGACCTGTTCCTTCTCCACAATCGGACCCGAAGTAGCTTCAAGATCGGACACCCCGACTGGAAGGGAAGGTTCTCCTCCCTTTGTACTACGCACTACGCTCCCCAACAAAAAAGAAGAACCCACCATACCTGCGAAGGAACACAGCAACGACCACGTTCAAAAATACATAGAAAAAAGGATTGATAGATCGCGTTAACATAAAAGCACATAAGCAACTACCCTGCCCTCCATCGCCTGCTCTCGAAGGAAGGCTTAAACCCGCCTTCTCCAAATTCTCTTGAGTGAGCAACCTCTTAAAATCTGGAACATTCGAATCATTGCGAAACCTAGCCTTACACGCATCTATGTCCCTTTGGGAAGGTTTCTTGGGTCTCTTAAAAACTGTGGGGTATATTTTACAGTTAAAGGCATCCTCCGAAGGGCCTCGGGCCAAAAACCACCTATCCTTCCATTTTCCCACGTTCGAGGGCTTACTAATAACCTTCAGAGTGGGAAGGCTGAAATTGCACATCCCCTTCTCGTATTTCATGGCGAAGAGGCAATGCATGTGTTGCGCGTCAGGAGTAATTCCTTCTTTTCAACACCGCATGGTATATCCGCTAAAATATCTCCAAGCATTGGGGTAAAGCTATGCGGGACTTAAGTTTGACATGGCCAAGAAATCGCGGTAATGATCTGCCAAAGGCAAGCGAAACCCCCCCTCCAGACTAAATAGGTTAACCACAAGGCAGTTCTTATAGTACGCCAAAGAAGAGCCTGTACGTTCAGGAAGGCACAACTCCACCCCGGTAGGCCAAGGGATCTCCCTTGCCAAGTGTACCAGTGTTTGAAGAGAGACCGTGGTGTATGATCCCATATCGCGCAAGTCTTCATCTCCAGAGGGTGGCATCATTGGGACCTCCTTCGGATCCACTCTAGCAGAAGACGGGGGCTCTACACCCAACCTATGACTAGGGAAATCAATACAACTATCTGCCCTCCCTTCCTGATGAGAAGACGCGCCCTCAGGAAGCACTGCAGATGACCGCGCCTCTGCACCTACCGGCGAACTCGACGCACCTTGTGTTCCTATCCCAGGGAGTTGCGCTACGCCCAAAGTCTCTTCAGAATCTAAGGAAATAGTCTCAATGCCCCCATAAACCACTACACTCCCTCCAGCCTTAGATGGCCGCAAAACATCAGGAAAAGGAGAAGATGACGATGACGCGGAAGATGATTCACCCGGACTGGTCCCCGATATTCCTTCCAGGTACGATGCTTCCCTAGCACGGCTTAACGGATCCATGCTCCCCGAATTTGTCTCACTGTTAGGCATCTTAAATGGCAACTTGAGGGTGATACGCGTTCTCTCAAACCCTCTGGAAACAAGGTAAAACAGAAGAAGGCTTAGCACGGTGAAAGAAAAATATGGAGCCATCCAAACGAAAAGGTATGAGAGATAGAATCATTAATCACCACGCAACTGACTCAAGAAGGGGAGTGATTAGGGAGGAAAAGGGCCAGAACCGGGCTCCCAATTCAGTAAACCGGTTTGTAGAAACTGGGTCGACAAGGACGAAAGCGGGGGGAAGAAGAGAACCGACTCAGGGTTAGACCGGAGGACATTTCTCCCCTAAATATCCCTTCACTTTTCACCCACCACCAGCACCGCCACCAGCATCCGACCCTTTAACTTTCAGGTCAGTAAAAATCGCCCAAGTTCGGAGGCGATTGCTCAGAGAATAGACCCGAAAACCGGTCCCTCGCTCCCGAGAACCATCCAAATCACCCCGAAAGAACCCCGAAAGAGACCTGTTCCCGGTGGCAGTAAACCCCACCGGAAAAGAGAGAAAAGGGCACGACCCCCCCCCCCCCTCCTAATCCAGAAATTTCTCACATATAGCTACTTAACGACAGTGACGATCAGAGAAAGAAAAGAAAAACAACTGGCGTTTACCTGAAGAGTTTGCAAGGAGATTCGAGCGAAGAAGACAAAGAAGCCAAAGAGGCTCGAAACCGCAATCGCCTGGAGAAGGGAGAGAGAAGAAGGACATAGAAGGTGAAGTGACTTCCCGCCCATCTGCAGACCCGTCCCATTAAATAGCAAAGCAATTGGGCCCCCACTTACCAAAGCCCAACTACCAGGAAAGTCGCCCGGAGGCCCACCAGAAAAGAAGTCAGCTAAGGGCCCACCGGAGAAGAAGTCAACTCGGGGCCCATCAAGGTATGAATAGAACGCGTTCATTTTAAGGTAAACAGATCCATTTACTATTTGTTGTTTTGACTAAGCCAGGAATGACTCGCCAAATCAAGGGGCTGTGATAGTACGCCATTTCTTCATAATGCCTTTCACGCGTGCTATTCATCTGATGTGACAATGAATTGGTGGCGAGACATTCCTTTCACGCGTTCATTTGGTGGGATCGCATGGAACTTCTCCCACGTGGGCATACCACCTCGAGCCCGTTGGACCCAAAAAGATTGTTACAAGGAGCTGACGCCACGGGACATTCTTCATCGCGTTCGTTTCGTAGGATCGCGTGGAACCTTGCCAACATTGCCCAACCGCCATTAGCCCATATGACCAACCCGAGCAGGCCAACTGTGCGTCCCCCCCAGCTTGACACGTGCTCTCCCATCTTGTTAGTTCGATCTCAGCCCTACACGCACTCGCCGACGTCTGTCACTAGACGAATCAGGAGACGACACGTAGCTCTGTGCCAACGGACTTCAAACCAAGTCCCTCTCCTATAAATAGCCAAAGACCCCCTCATAAAAAGGGGTCAAAAAGAAAGGAGAAAAGACTACGTTGTAAGCTTTTTCTTGAATTCTTGAGATCTGTGGTGATTCTCTCATAATTGTAAGAAAGCCAGGAGTTCTGTGTTCCACGATATTAATATACCGCGTTTCCCGTTCGGATTCACACTCTTGCCACGAGACACATTTATCGCGTTCATTTAAGGATCAGGTTTATTCTATAAGCTCCAAACTTTATTTACTTAGAGAATTTGAGAATCGTGAGATAGTTTATGATTTTTTAATATGCGAATTATAGATGTTAATTTAGAAATTCTATCTACAACCTTCGAATGACGTAAGATCATTTTTATACACATGAATACAAAAGATTGTGTTACTAGTTATCAATATATATATATAGAGAGTCAGGCTCCGGTGAAACGGATGCTTACGGTGAAACGTGAGGAGGAATGAGAGCCAATCATTTTGGGACAATGGAAGGCTATGATGGAACATCCATCATAGCAAACATACACCCTCTCACACACAATCACACCCCATGGTCAACATCTGACCATTGACCGGTCAATGGTCAGCGTTGATCAGTCAACGGTCAACGTTGACCGGTCAAACTGATTTTTGTCCGGATTTTTTTTTTAAAAAAATTTTAAATAAATTTTTTTTTTTAAATTTGTTTTTCTACACGTTTTTATCATAAAATTGTAATTAAAAAAGTTGAACAATTCCTTATTAAACTTGAACAATTATATATTAAAATTTGAACAAAGTTTTTTGAACAATATATAAAGTTGAACAATTGTACAAACAAATTGAACAATTGTATCTTAAAGTTGAACAATTTCATTTTTATGGTTAGACGACTGTTTCACTAAGCAATATTTTTTTTTGGGCAAGTTTTTTCCTTCATTTTTTTTATTGTTTTTATACACGTTTTTATCATAAAATTTTAATTACAAAAGTTGAACAATTCCTTATTAAATTTGAACAATTGTATGTTAAAAGTTGAACAATATATTTTGAATAATATATAAAATTTAACAATTATACCAAAGTTGAACAATTGTATCTTAAAGTTGAAATTTTTTATTTTTATGGTTAGATGATTGTTTCAGTAAGCAGATTTTATTTTTATTTTTTTGGGCAAATTTTTTTCTTCCTTTTTTTTCCCTTGTTTTTCTACACATTTTTATCATAAAATTATAATAAAAAAATTTGAACAATTGTATGTTAAAAGTTGAACAATGTTTTTTGAACAATATATAAAGTTGAACAATTGTACGAACAAAGTTGAACAATTGTATCTTAAAGTTGAACAATATTTTTTGGGCGAGTTTTTTTCTTCTTTTTTTTTATTGTTTTTCTACACGTTTTTATCATAAAATTTTAATTAAAAAATTGAACATTTTCTTATTAAATTTGAACAATTGTATGTTGAAAGTTGAACAATATTATTTGAACAATATATAAAGTTTAACAATTATACCAAGAAAATTTAACAATTGTATCTTAATGTTGAACAATTGTATCATACAAGTTGAACAATTTTTTTAACAATATATAAAGTTAAACAACTGAACCAGAAAAGTTGAACAATTTAAATTGCATGAAAATTCAAACTTATAACAAAAGATAGATTAGACAATACTTCATTAATATTTTAACAATTGTCAAATAAACTTGAAGTTTTGTTTATAATGTAATATAAACATAATACAACTAAAAAATGTTCAAAACATAAACCCTAAATCATAAATGTGTAGGAAAATAAAAAAACGGCAAAAATGGCCATATACAACTAAAAAACTTATAAAAAATAAAATTATTCAACATTAAGAGACAATTGTTCAAATTTATATACATAGCGAACACAGTTGTCGAACTGTAAAAAAAATATTCAACTTTAAGATACAATAGTTCAACTTTTCATGTACAATTGTTCAACTTTAATATTGTTCAAATTTTAAATGTGCAACTTTAAACATACAATTGTTCAACTTTAAGAACAAATTGTTCAATTCTTTTCATACAAATTTTATAACGAAAACGTGTATAAAAAAAAATATTTTTTTAAGAAAAAAAATAATTTTTTTTAAAAAAAAAACTGGCCTTTGACCGGTCAACGCTGACCATTGACCGGGATTGAGTGTGGTAGGGTGTATGGTAATATTAAAATAAATGGTCTAAAATGCTCCTCACGTTTCACCCTAAGGGTGCTCCTCACATGAAGCTCTCCCTATATATATATATATATATATATGCAAGTCCAAGATCAAATCGTTGAGGGGTCTACGAAATTGAATCATGAATTGTAAAATTCTAGATTATATAGGATTTAGGATTATAAGAAGCACTTATAAAGTCGAAATCTAAGTTATATGAGTTACATTTTAAATGGTTTACATATCTTACTTTTAGTAAGACAAAATAACTATGTAATTATGTAGGATTACATTAGTATATGCATATATAATTATAGGTTGAATGTAATAATTTAACAACATGTCAAAAGTAAGATATAAGATATATAAATTATGTAATATTATATAAGGATATGACTTGCATTTATTTTACATGAAAAAATTGTGTTAGTTAAGTTGGTTTTTAATACATATCTTAAGGTATTATTCGTATATTGTTATTTCAAATTGTATGTAATTTACATATCTTAAATTTAACTATCCATATCACACTGAATGTGCATGGTATTGCATCTTGAATCTTATCAATATGTAAAATAAAATAAAATTAAAAATGGAAATAATTAAAAGTTGTTCGTTGCTCCATCCCAATTTCAATAAGTATAGAGTAACAATCAAATCTAGCTGCTAAACCAAATTATCCTATGCAATGTTTTATGCTACCAACTCACATTCACAAGGAATTAGATAAAACAAATAGAAATTTCCTCTGGAACAAAGATCCAAGCTATAAACATCTTATATGATGGGATAAAATATGTAAAAACAAGGCCAATGGTGGTATTGGTATCAGAAAAACCCAAGATATAAACAAAGCATTACAGATGAAACTCATATGGAAAGTCTTGGCTGAACCGGATAATATTTGGGTTAAAGTTATCAATGAAAAGTATCTTAAAAATATTAACATATTACTTTATGACAAAAAGGGCAATCTCTCCTGGCAATGGTCACAACTACTAAAATTAAGAACTGAATTCAAAACTGGTCTCCAATGGTTGATAGGTAACGGGAAAGCCATTAACTTTTGGCAAGATAACTAGCTTAATGACACTCATCTACTAAATGAATGCCTACCAAACACCACACCAAATCTAAATACAAGTGTCAGTGAATTCATTGTGAATAAACAATGGGATCACACTAAATTAATCAATACTCTTAACATCTCAACTACCAAGAAAATTATGAACATCCCTATACCGAAAAATGATATTATTGATAGGCTTTATTGGAAACCTAGTATTAGCGGATGATTTTCCACAAAAAACAGCATTTGAAATGATAACCAAACAACAAAATCAACCATTAAATGAATATTCTTGGTTGTGGAAACTTGACATATACCCAAAGGTCAAGAACTTTCTCTGGAAAATATGCCATGACGGATTACCAACCAAACTTAGACTAACACAAAAACATGTAGCAGTTCCACTCGCTTGTGACTGTTGCAACAACCCTGTCGAAGATATTATTCATTTCCTACTTCAATGTCCCTTTACCCTAAAACACATCAAACTTCAAAATAGTCATATTGAATCATTAATTAAGAATATCAACATAAACAACAAAACACCCAAAGCTTTAATAAATGAAATCAACCAATCACTCTCTAGGGAGGAGATTATCTGTCTTGCCACTACTTGGTGGGGACTTTGGATCAATAGAAACCAAACTATTTTTAACTATTCTAATGCGGATAAAATCAAAAATCTCAAGAACTACATTCATAATCTCATTTTAAACTGGAAAAAAAACAAAACTCATTGATGATGAAGAAATTATTAAAACTAGGAAAAATGATGGAATAATCATGAAAAAAAGAAACTTAAGATGGACTAAACCCCAAACAAATTATTATAAAATTAACTTTGATGGATCAAAATTAAATAGTGGAGAAGCCGGTTTGGGCTTTATTATCAGAAATGATAAAGCAGAAATAATACACATGGATAAAAATCGTTGTGGCCACAATACCATTTTAATGACTGAAGCTTTGGCTCTCAGACAAAGCGTAACTAAAGCTAAACAGCTTAACCTCTCTTTAATTGAAATTGAAGGAGACAACCTTTGCCTTATTAACTCTCTTAAAGGCATTTGGGTTTGTCCTTGGGAAATAGAAATGGTTGTCGCAGATATCCTCTTTGATCTCCATTCTTTCCAAGATGTCTGTATCAGACATATCTTTCGAGAGGTGAATCGTTCCGCTGATCATATTGCTAAACTCATCTTTTCATCTCGTATGTCTGATCTCACTCTTGATTCAGAATTCTGTGTTCTCATCCAGCAGGATGCTCTAGGCTGGCCTACAGTGAGACGGTAGGCTAGTCTAATTTCTTTCCTCATCAAAATAAAAATAAAAAAATAAGTATAGAGTAACACATTTGGTTTGTTGGGCTTTTCGAGAAAGTAAAAGTTAAAAATTCATCGATTTTTTCGCCTGGTATCCCTGAGGTACGGCGAAATTCGCGAGGTGTACCAAATTTTGACCTATTTCGTGCGGTACCCCCGAACTTTATTTTTTTTCCGCCAAATACCCTTCTGTCAATATATGTTTAAAAAAATCCAAAAAACCCCCAAAAATCAGAATTCGTCTTCTTCCAAGTTGCTTCTCGCGTCTCCACCGCTCCGCGACGTCTGTCTTCTGCACAGCTCCGACGGCTCCACATCCTGTCGGCCCTCGACCCGACGGCCATTCTGTCGACACCGCTCCGCGACGACGTTTTGTTGCTCGCCTCCACCGCGGGAAGGTTGCACTTGAAATGAGTAATGCACAGCTGAACCCTCTAGCCTCAATTGGTTAGTTCTTATGGGCGACAATTTTCAGCATTTATGAAGGGAAGTAAGCCACTTCTCCAGGAATTGATTGGCGTTGCTATGGTTTCTGTAGCAGGGAACCAACATAGCAAAGCTATCATTCATCTCATCCTCGCTCAGAAACTCGGATGTGTGTGGCTCCGACCACCCAATTGACCAATCGAAATTCCAATAAAAATTTGTCCCTCAAATGACCAATTCACATTCCTCTTCAATTTCTAACCGAAATTCCAATTATGAGCAAAAATAACAAAGCGACTTCTGTGAGCCACAAACCACTATCTTGGAAACCATTTCACTAAATTCAAAATCAAAATATCCAATAATACAGTTGATGAGCGATTGTGAAGTGAAATCCAAGAAAATAGTAGCAATTTTGTTAGAATAAATATATCATTTATGTTTGCTTTTATTAAGGTGTCTTTCCCTTTCCTGCATCTGTCCGTTGTGGGCTTCCTGCCTTGGGGAGTTTCTATCTTTTTGTTTTCCTTTGCTGTGTATTTATGGGTTGGCTTCTGTTGTTCAGAGAGGACAAGAAAAGCACAGAATTCTCTCAATCTATCCTCTCCTAAAATCCTTCATGGTATCAGAGCGATGCTCATAACCTAGCTTTCCGCCATCTTCATCATGCCCTCCGACGCCGAGACTTCCGCAGACGGAGAGAAGAAGAGTGTCGCTCCTTACATCTTGACATCCCATGATAATCCTGGGAACGTCATCACGCAAGTCCAATTGAAGGGGGGAAATTACGACGAGTGGGCTCGGGCGATTCGGACATCGCTAAGAGCTAAGAAGAAATATGGCTTCATCAATGGAGAAATTAGTCTTACTGATGATTCACCTCTAATTGAGGACTGGTGGACAGTGAACTCCATGATTGTTTCATGGATTTTCAATACTATTGAGGGAAGCCTGCGTTCAACAATTTCACACAGGGAGAAGGCGTTGGATTTGTGGGACGACATCAAGTTGAGGTTTTCAGTTGGCAACGGACCGAAAACTCATCAATTGAAGTCTGATTTGGCTGGATGCAAGCAAAATGCGGATCCGGTTGTCAAGTACTTTGGAAGATAGAAGAAGCTATGGGACGAACTCAATGAGTTTGAGTCGTTACCTGTGTGTGTATGCACTGGCTTCAAGTGCAACCTTCCTGCGGAGTCGACAAGAAGAAGAGAAGAGGAACATCTTCATCAGTTCTTGATGGGATTAGACCATGAAACTTTTGGGGTTGTTCGTTCAAACATCCTCAATATGGAGCCTTTACCATCTGTGAACCGGGCTTATGCTATGGCGATTCAAGAAGAAAGGGTGAAATCAATTGTGGGCAAGTCCACTGAAAATCTGATCCCGTCAGTTATGCAGCCCATGCAGGAGGAGATTCGCGTTCCCCTCGGTGGGAAAAGAAAGATTCAAATGTCGTTTGCACTCACTGTAATTGCAAAGGCCATGTAAAGACTGGATGTTTTCAACTTGTCGGATACCCTGAATGGTGGGGACAAAGGCCTCGTACTACTGCTGGGCGTGGAAACGGGGTTGGAGGTCGTACATCGAAGGGTAATGCAACTAGCTCTGGAGGAAGAGGGTGTGGGTTTGCAAACACTGCTCGTACTGACAGCTTTGGGTCAGGAATTGAAGAGCAAGTTCATGTTCTTGGTCTCTCGCAGGATCAATGGAATGCTCTACTGAATTTGTTGAATGAGCCAAAAGGTGGTGGAAATCAAAGACTGAGTGGTAAGGCTATTAATTTACCATGGATTATTGATACAGGTGCTTCTCACCATATGACTGGACGACTTGATTGTTTGTCTGATGTGATGAACATTGATCCTTGCCCGATCCGAATGCCTAATGGAAACGTTTCTCATGCTTTGAAGATGGGAACGTTGATTTTAGGAGCTGATTTCAAACTTAAAAATATTCTATTTGTGCCTGATTTGGACTGTAATTTAATTTATGTTCCTCAATTACTTGAAGATCAAGATGGAACAGTGATGTTTACTAAGAGATTTTGTGTGATTCAGGACCACAATACGAGGATGCCGATTGGAGCGGGTGAAAAGAGTGATGGGCTTTATCAACTGAAAGGAGTGTCACAGGCAAAAGCATGTAAGATTGTGCATTTAGAGACAGCTGAGGTATGGCACAAGAGGCTCGGTCATCCTTCTTCGCAAGTTCTGAAGTTGCTTCCTCTGATCAGTAATGATACTAATAGCCCTCATAACTCTGATATTTGTGATATTTGTTGCAAAGCCAAGCAAACTAGAGACATGTTTCGTTTGAGTGCGAATAAAAGTAAAGCATGTTTTGAAATGGTTCATTGCGACCTTTGGGGTCCATATCGGGTTCCTGCTTTTTGTGGTGCAAAATATTTCTTGACTATCGTTGATGATTACTCTCGAGGGGTCTGGATATATCTATTGAATGATAAAAGTAGAGTTTCATCTATAATGCAGAACTTCTTTGCCTTGGTTGACAGACAATTTGACAAGAAAGTCAAAATAATTAGAATTGATAATGGAACGGAATTCACTTGTATGAGGAACTATTTTTCTGAACATGGGATTGTTCATCAGACATCTATTGCAGGAACTCCTCAACAAAATGGAAGAGTGGAGCATAAACATCGTCACATATTGAATGTGGCACGTGCATTACTTTTTCAGGCACATCTTCCCTTGGAAATTTGGGGAGAAAGTATTCTTGCTGCAGGATACTTGATAAATCGAACTCCTAATGTTCAACTGAATGGAAAAACACCCTACGAGATGTTGTTTAGTGCCCGACCTGCTTATGACCACATTCATATCTTCGGATGTTTGTGCTACGCGCATAATCAGAAACGAGGTGGAGACAAGTTTGCTAGTCGAAGTAGGAGATGTGTCTTTGTTGGGTATCCGTTTGGGAAGAAGGGGTGGCTTCTATATGATTTGGAGAGCAAGGAGTTTTTTGTCTCAAGGGATGTGAAATTTGTGGAATTTGTCTTTCCATACGAAAACTCAAAAGAAGGAACACCATGTGAGGAGCATGACCTTATTAATAATGATGTCAGTTGTGATGGAGAGGTTGTTTGTGGTGAGTCACACAGGGGACATGTTGATGATGTTCCATCTGTCCAAACCGGGATCGTTGAGACTGAACAACCTCGTGAAGAAGAGGTTACTGCGAGTATTCCTGATGTGCTTGGTCGAGGGCATCGATCTAAGCAACAACCTGTTCATCTGCGTGATTATGTGGTTGGTACTGCTCGTCTGAACCCCTCACTCACACCTAGTCTCCGATCGACATCCTCAGGTACTCGTTACCCAATTGCTCATTTTGTGAATTGTGATAAGTTTTCTGCAAACCACATGTGTTTTCTGGCATCCGTGTCTGTAGGAAGAGAACCAGAAAGCTTTCATGAAGCTGTAAAAAGTGAGAAATGGTGTGAAGCTATGAAACGAGAAATCCAAGCATTGGAGAATAATGAGACATGGACAATTGAGGAACTTCCTGTTGGGAAGAAGACTATTGGAAATAAGTGGATATTCAAGATTAAATACAACTCAGATGGGAGTATAGAGAGATATAAGGCTCGTCTTATAATTCATGGCAACAGACAAGTGGAAGGTATTGACTACAAGGAGACTTTTGCTCCTACTGCCAAGATGGTGTCAGTTCATACCTTTTTGGCTCTTGCTGCTGCTCGTCAATGGGAACTACATCAGATGGATGTGCACAATTCTTTCTTACATGGAGAATTAGAAGAAGAAGTCTACATGAAGCTTCTTCAAGGCTTCAACTCGGATTTCACCAACAAAGTTTGTCGTCTTCGAAAATCGCTCTATGGGCTCAAACAAGCGCCGCGATGTTGGTTCGCAAAGCTTTCAAAAGCCCTTGTAGAGTATGGCTTTGCTCAGTCCTACTCTGACTATTCTCTGTTTACTCTACGGAGGGTTCAAGTTCACCTAAGTATTTTGGTGTACGTGGATGATCTGGTTATTGGTGGCAATGACAAAAGAGCGATTCAGGACTTCAAGGAATATCTAAGTTCATGCTTTCATATGAAAGATTTGGGCAAACTCAAGTACTTCTTGGGTATTGAGGTATCTCGTAATGCTACTGGCATTGTTATTTCTCAAAGAAAGTATGCTTTAGATATAATTGCTGAGGCTGGGTTGTTGGGGGCTAAACCTGTTGTGGTTCCAATGGAGCAAAATCATCGCCTGGCATATGCTACGGGAGATTTTTTGTCCGATCCAAGCTCCTATAGACGTTTGGTTGGTCGGCTGATTTACTTGTCTATCACTCGACCCAAAATTTCTTATTGTGTTCATGTTCTTGCTCAGTTCTTGCAAGCGCCACGTCGGGAGCATTGGGCAGCTGCTATTCGTGTTGTCCGTTACTTAAAAGGTCGGCCAGGACAGGGAATTTTACTCCGTTGTGATTCTGATTTGTGTCTGTATGCCTATTGCGATGCCGATTGGGCAAGTTGTCCTACTAGTCGTCGATCCCTTACAACCTATTGTGTTTTTCTTGGGGATTCTCCTATCTCCTGGAAAACAAAGAAACAAGCAACGGTCTCCCGCTCGTCGGCTGAAGCGGAATATCGATCCATGGCATCTTCCATTTGTGAGTTGAAGTGGTTGCGCGGATTGCTTCGTTCTCTTGGGATCAACCAAACTCAAGCAGAAACTTTATTTGGTGACAGTCAATCGGCCCTGCATATCGCTCGAAATCTTGTGTTCCATGAGCGAACAAAGCATATCGAAGTTGACTGTCACTTTGTTCGAGATGAAGTCTTAATGGGCAATGTGACTTTACAGTATGTTCATACATCTGAACAACCCGCTGATATTCTGACCAAGGCTTTGGGTGTTCGCCAGTTTCAATAACTGCTTGGCAAGTTGGGCGTTCTGGATGTTCACGCGCCATCTTGAGGGAGGGTGTTAGAATAAATATATCATTTATGTTTGCTTTTATTAGGGTGTCTTTCCCTTTCCTGCATCTGTCCGTTGTGGGCTTCCTGCCTTGGGGAGTTTCTATCTTTTCGTTTTCCTTTGCTGTGTATTTATGGGTTGGCTTCTGTTGTTTAGAGAGGACAAGAAAAGCACAGAATTCTCTCAATCCATCCTCTCCTAAAATCCTTCAAATTTTGTTAAACTCTAGCAGAATTGAATGTTCTCGCATCGCCCCGTCGAAGTTCCCCAGCGGGAAGCACTTGGGCTCCCTCTCCCATTCTCCGATCCTCTTCCTCACCGTATCGTCGTCGTGCGCCGCCACACTCCGCCTCAAAATGACAAGTAATTCGAACTGTACTTGTTTTGTAAGAGGCGAGTCGTCGCGGAGCGGTGGAGGCGGGCTCGAAGGCGGTGGAGGCGGAGGGAGGCGAGCAACAAAACGTCATCGCGGGTCGTGACCGGCAGAATGGCCGCCGGGTCGAGGGCCGGCAGGATGTGGAGCCGCCGGAGCTGTGCAGAAGACAGACGCGGAGAGGTGGAGATGCGAGAAGCAACTTGGAAAAAGACAAATTCTGATTTTTGGGGTTTTTTGGATTTTTTTTAAAAACATATATTGACCTAAGGTATTTGGCGGAAAGAAAAAATAAAATTCGGGATATCGCGCGAAATAAGTCAAACTTTGATACATCTCGCGAATTTCGCCGTAGCTCATGATACCAAACAAAAAAACCGAAAATTCATTTACTAGTATTAATACATTTAAGTATTTAAGAGGCAACTCAAAGAGGGGTAAGTACACCTCAGGGTAAGCAAAGCATTTTCCCAGTAGTAATGGAAAGGAGAAGGCGAGAAGGCTTTTACCAAACCGGCAACAATCAATCAACGCCGAGATCGGTGTTTGAATTCTGCGTGATTTTCTGGGAACACCCAGTTTTTATAATACCAAAGAGGACGCGATTACGCGTGACAGCAGACGATTATGAGCTCACACCCAATCACCCACCAAAAGCCCCACTTTTGCTAAATTAAACTACACTATCACATTAATTACATAAAATTCATTTATTATATTCTTTAATTGTATCATATATTTAAGCGGGCGTTTGATACACTCAAATTTTATGTTTTTTACGCTCAAGAAAGTCACGCATACGTAAAGCGTGGGCGGGATTAAGGTCACGGTTACACATCGGGTAAGCGAGACATTTTATTGTATATCCGGTTTTGCGGAACAAAAACCACAAAAGGACATGTTCACGCATTGCGTGACCGTGGATATTTTAATATAGAAAAATTTACATTTTAATAAATAAAAAATTAAATAGTTACGGTCACGCATTAATATTTAAAATATATAAAAAATAATTTTTTTACTTGTAAATAATTTTGTTTATTTAAAAAAAAAAATTATTCTATATTCAAGATATAAGATTTAGAGTCTTTGAGACTCTGAAACAAGACAAAATATGTTATGGACGCTCTATGAGTTTCAAGATTATATAGTATGAAAATAATGAGTTAAGTATAGTGTAATCTGAACTTCATTATCGTATTATTTGAATATCGGTTATACTAAGTACAATGTAATCCAAACTTTATTATCGTATTGTTCAAATATCGGTTATACTAAGTATAATATAATCACAACTTCATTATAGTATTGTTCGAATATCGGTTATACTAAGTATTGTGTAATTATAACTCCATTATTGTACTATTTAAATATTGGTTATACTACGTATAATGTAACCTTAAGTTCATTTATTGATTGTATTATTCGAATTTCGGATCCTAAATCCCATACCTAGAAAATCCTAGGGTAAGTAGGATTTCAGATTTAGGGTTTTTAAAACGATGTTATTTTCATACCCTATCATGCTTGTAGCACATAGGGAGTTCATACCATAACAATCTTTTGTATCAAAATATCTATCTTAATATTTATTATTTTCATTAGGTACTTCATTATATTATCATACTTTATGTTAAATGATTTAAAGTGTTATCAATTTGATAAAGAAACTATATTATTTAACTATAAAATTTTCCTAATTATGAAATCGATATATTTTTATAATTATAACAATATTAAACTAGTTGTTTCATAAATCTTGTGTGAGGTACGAGGACTAAGTTAGCTATTTCTTAACTGTTCCTTAAAGTGAATGAGACAAATCCTTAGAAAAAAGTTAAATTAATGGCTAAAAAATATTATTATTAGACATAGAATTTTTATTGTGTGTCCATGAACACATTAAAAAAAACTTAACTTTATGAAAGTACGTAATGTTTTTCTTTAATGAGCCTATTTAGTAATTTGACAAAAAAATGAAAATCAACAATTATTTTCATACCATAATAATCTTGTTATTACTTTAAAAAATGAACTCGATATATATTTTAATTGATAAAAATCATTAGCAAAAACTTATTGAAGGTTGGGGCTATGATATTTTTTCCTAAAACTACTGCCTTTGTTAGCCTCCAAATAATGATGTTTACTTATATATGTTCCTATTGTTTTTCAAGGAAATGTATCTCGTATAAATTATAAATTTAATAATAAAATTGGTCATATTGACTATAACCCCTCCATTTGTTGGTTTTAAAGAATGATTAGTGATTACACTTAGAAGATTTTAGATATTTAAAATAAATTGAATAACTATTTTAAGATAAATATAAATACACTAAGAAAGTATTTTTCTTTGTTCAATGATATATGTATTTTAGCTTTCGATACAATTATTAAGAAATTATTTATTACTATATTTTTTTTCTTAAAATTTATGCTTTCATAATTTTTAGCTAATGAATAAAAAAAAAGTATATATAAAAATTCAATATATGCAATTTTAAATAACAAATTTGATAACTCATCAATAAAAAATTATTTATAACTTTCAGATAAAAAATATTTTTTAATAAAATTTGGAAGATAAAATGACATTAAAAAAATGAATAGAGAGCATATTAGTAATTTATTTTGTGACATTAATAGAAGGAGACAGAGTGGCCTCCAATATGGCCATGTGAAATTGTAGTGATTCCCGCGTATTATCCAAGAATTATCGGGCGCATTCGTCTTTAAATGCATGCTAGCTGTTTCCTTTTTTAGGTGCATAAAAGCAAGCACCGCCCAACCCCAATCCACCTCCTCTCTCCACCTTCCTCTGCTAAGTTTCTGGGTCTCGGAATCTAAGCCGAGCAAGATCTTCAGTTTCGTGAATCCCAGTTGCCTGTTCCGCGTCCTCGTTTTCCAGATCTAAGAGCACAAAATGGGGAAGACAAAATTACCAAACTTGATTTGTGGAATCGTTGCTCTCTTGAGCTTTGCTGCTGTGAGTGCTGAAGATGGCTACAGATTCTTCACATGGACGGTCACTTATGGCACAGCTTCTCCTCTGGGCGTCCCCCAACAGGTTTGATTTTTTCTTCCTCTTTTTCTGAGATCAAACTTTGCATCTTTTTTGGATTTAGATCCAGAAATTACACATCTCTCAAGGGCGATTTCTGTCCTTTTCACAGGTTATTCTTATCAATGGTCAATTCCCTGGCCCCTCAATTGAGACTGTGACTAATGAAAACATAGTTCTTAACCTCATCAATAAGCTGGATGAGCCTTTCCTTTTGACATGGCAAGTTTCCCTCATCTCTCTCCTCTCGTTATGTTTTTTTTATAGCATAAATTGAGCTTCTGAGTCCTGTTTTTACTGATTAGTACGTATATATAATGCTAAAATACTTTATACTATCAGATAGTCAAGATCCTTGTTCTTCTTGCTGAATATGTTTAGACAATCATTTCTTTGGGAATTAATACCCGATTTACTGAACCGGCCTATATTGTGTTAAACAGTCAAGATGCTTCTTCTTCATCTGTGACTAATGCCAGAATATGTTCAAATTAAAGCAAGTATTTTATATCTGACTCCAGTTTATATGTTGTTTAAGGATATCTGCATCACATGGGGTTTACACTTTATTTCAGCTGCAAGTGCATACTATTTAATATTAATTGTACAGGTAAACCACGTAAGACCTCCCTTAATTTATCTCACTTTCCACAAAATCACCCTTTATAACTGAAATAGCCCTTAACCACCATTTATCGAACTTTGTTAGCAATATTTACACCCAATCCGGATTTGACCTTATAAAAATGTTCTAATGGAATAAGAAATCTCCAAATTGCCTCAATTTGTACACAGTACTTGTGTTTTCAACAAAAAGTGGGTTTATTTTGGACACTTGACATATTTTTGTAATATAAAATAGGTATCAGAGTTGAATTGCTACAAACTGAATAAAAGCACAATACTGGTATTTATTATGGACACAAATAAGTATTATTGATATTTGTGATCTTAGTTTGAAATTTCTTATGAGGGTCTCATCTCAACATGATGTGAAATGTAGTCTAGCTGAAGTTGGAACCTTTTTATCTCCTGCTCTGAATTAGCTAATTGAATTAGCTTTCTTCTGGAAATAGGAATGGAATCAAGCAAAGGAAAAACTCGTGGCAAGACGGAGTCCTGGGAACCAACTGCGCAATACCTCCAAACTCAAACTACACGTACGGCTTCCAAGCTAAAGATCAGATAGGAACTTATACATACTTCCCATCAACCGCATTGCACAAGGCTTCTGGCGGGTTTGGAGCATTCAACATCCATAACCGAGTCGTGATCCCCCTTCCCTATCCTACGCCCGATGGTGAATTCACATTGCTCACCGGAGATTGGTACAAGGCTAGCCACAAGGTCAGACGGCATTCTAAGCAACACACGAGATCAGATTCTTGATTGAATTTGATCTACTAGTAATTCTGAAATTGTTGACATATCAAATCTTCTCCAGGCACTGCGACAAACCTTGGACTCGGGGAAACTCCTCCTGCCACCTGATGGCATCCTCATGAACGGCGTTTCTCGTACCTCCTTCACTGGCGAACCAGGTACACACCTAGCTAGTACTTTTAACAATATAATGCTCTGAGATCGATCCTAATGGGATCCGACATTGTTACCTATCAGGCAAGACATACAGATTTCGGGTTTCGAATGTGGGGTTGTCTGCATCATTCAACTTCAGGATTCAGGGCCACAAAATGAAGGTGGTCGAGGTGGAAGGATCCCACGTGCTTCAGAACATATACGACTCCATAGACGTGCACGCAGGACAGTCGGTTGCAGTTCTTGTTACACTCGATCAGCCTCCAAAAGACTACTACATTGTCGCATCCACACGCTTCACAAAGCATGTGAGAACTGTCACTAGCGTGCTACGCTATCAGAACTCTGCCGCTCCTGTATCCGGAACCTTCCCTCTGGCTCCAGCGTCACAGGTCGAATGGTCCGTAAATCAAGCTAGATCCTTCAGGTAGATTCCATAAACAACAAATCTCTCACTTCAGCTATAGCACTTTGTTAGAATATACATCACACATCTGAAGTTGGGACATAACTTGTTTAGTATATAAGCTTAGTGGATTACTGCTCTTATAGCCAATTGGTTTTAGGATGAAACCCCACTTGGCTTATGTGCTAGGTCCATCCATGCATTTGCGCACATACATATCCACATTCCCCGCGTAGGCCCACTGTCTAATTTGACACACTTGCATACATTTATGGTAGAAGTTAATCTTAACGTTCTTCGTATGGGGCAAATTTATCAGGTGGAACCTAACTGCAAACGCTGCGAGACCGAACCCTCAGGGGTCGTTCCATTACGGGCAGGTTCCGATCACAAAGAGGTTCGTATTGCAGAGCTCAACTCCGGCTATCAACGGGAAAGAACGATGTGCTGTTAACGGAGTCTCGTACGTCAACCCTGACACGCCATTGAAGCTTGCTGATCACTTCAATATCCCGGGGGTGTTCAGCCTGAACACCATCCAGGGAAGCCCTTCGGATGGTCCTGCGAAGCTCGGGACCGCTGTCCTGCCTACGCTCATTCACGATTTCATTGAAGTCGTCTTCCAGAACAACGAGAACGCCATGCAGTCTTGGCATCTTGATGGCTATGATTTCTGGGTTGTTGGGTAAGCTGTGTGCTTTTGCATCTCTCTGCGTTATGCTCTGTACTGTGCGTTGGAGGACCGACTCTGACTCTGAATTGCGACTACTCTTGCAGGTTCGGGTTTGGCAAGTGGACCGAGGCCAGCCGAAGCACCTACAATCTGGTTGATGCCCTTACCAGACACACCACCCAGGTAAAGCTAGTTATATTTATCATTGTTGAATAACATCTCAATTGGTAAACTACTAAGGATATGTTTAAGGCCTTATTAGCATGTACGTTACAAGTGAGCTTTGATTTGTGGGTTCAGGTATATCCAAACTCATGGACGGCCATACTGGTGTCGCTGGACAACCAAGGGATGTGGAACTTGAGGTCGGCGGTGTGGGACAGACGCTACCTGGGGCAGGAGCTCTACTTGAGAGTGTGGAACAGTGTGCAGAGCCTTGCAATGGAGTACAACATCCCAAGCAACGCCCTCATGTGTGGCAAAGCAATTGGTCTCCACCCTTAATTACAAATTTACAAATCAAATACCTCATTATCATCATAAGCCTAATTTCATCTTCTCGTTTGATTTCCCCAGTAGTCATCAAAGTTTGACTGCCAAACCACAACACAGAAATGTATTTGATTTCCCCAGTAGTCATCAAAGTTTGACTGCCAAGCCACAATTCCATGTGCTCCTCTGATTTTATTTATCACTTAGATTACTGTATTTTGGTCCCTATTTGTTTATTCATCCAAAACTTACATCTTATGCTGAATGTTTGAGTAATAAATGTATTTAATTTTATCCTACGTAAGACCCTGATTGCAAAGTTTTTTGTTTTTAATCCTTTATTGGGCCACCTAGGTAAAATGGGCCAGGACCTTTTCTTGTAGGTGGCCCAATCAGGATGGGCAGCGTCTCATGTTGGCCCGTCTGGAGTAGAGGTAGGTACTGCAAGCAACTCACACCACATGCGTTATTAGAATTGTAGCTTTTCGCAAACTTTACAAACATTTTTAGATTTACATTTTGTTGGTTTTTGTATCGAGGTAAGTGACTGGTAGCATTATTCAACAAATGAGGGTTTTAAGTAAAAAAGCTGGACATATCAAAAACAAAAGAAGAAAACGCTCCCAAACATGTGCCTCCAAACCCTAAATCCCACCCCGCTGCCGATCTCTAAAATTTTGATCTTGATCCTCTGGATCTCTTGCCCCCTCAAATCTCTCACATGGCTTGGATCTCCTTCCTTCCATCTGAACAATTTCTCTCCCTATGCTGTCAAACTCGAGAAGCCTCCACCGCTGAACCAAACTTCGACCTTGCTCTTCTGGATTCTTCTCCTCTTCGAATCCCCTTCTTGGATCAATCGTGTGCTCTGCCTGGTCTTCGAAGATGCTTGGTTCATTCTCTTCCTCCGGATTGGCGGTGGTGGCGGGTGGCCCGACTTCCCGACTTGTTGGTGGGAGCATTTCTGGTGTGACTGCCCTTGGATCTGGTGGTGGCACCGAGTCGGAGTCGGCGTGGTGCTTCTTCTTCTGTTCCTGTTCTCCAAGGTTGTAGTGGTGGTGGTCTGGTGTTTCGTCAAGCCTCATTGCTATAGGAGATCGGTCTGGAGGAGCGGTTTTACTGTCGTCTTTCTCTTCCTCTGCGAATCCAGGTACTATCCTTCCAATCTCTCCTCTCCCGAACCCTCTCTTGCTTCCTGTCTGTGTTTGTTTCTTTTTGTGAGTGTTTCTTGCTTATTTTCCTTTCTTTCCTCTGATCTTGACTTGTTAACTCCTAATCTGTTATTTCCCAACTCTCTCTTTTACTGTGAACCTCCTACACTGACTTGGATCCATTATCATTGGTTGTCTTGTGTTTGTGATCCGAACCTTTTCTCTGAATCTGACTCGCATGTGAACCATGAGGCTTTGACTTCTTTTGATCTTAAGGATAATCTCCTTACTCTGGTGGAGAGTTTATGTGATTTCGTATTTTTTCTTCATCACCACATTAGTTCTGGTTGGCCCTTTGAATTTCAAACTATGAATCAATGTGGAGAACAACTTGTGCTGGACAATATGAGGAAACTGAAACCTTACCAATTGAACAAACAGTTTGATTCTTGGATATCTTGCAGATCTTATCTGTGTGAACAAAAGTATACTATGAACAAACAAGAAACTCGACTCCTTAACCGTTATGGTTGCCATCTTATCTTAACTTTGCTTGAATCCGATCTTTTTATGTTTCTAGAGCTTCCTTGGCTTTGTCTGAGGCTGCTCAGATGCTTGACTCCATTTTCTACCCATGTTTCTGATAAAAACCTTTTTGCCTTGTTTTGCAAAGCTGGTACTTTATCTTTTGAACCCTCTGCTGAACATATTTACTCTGACTATGGATTGCTTTGTTTCTGCATGAATTTCTTCTGTTTGAATGAAGTGATCTCTGCACTCTATTACAATTTGAATCATCTCTCGATCAATATCTGCCTTTGCTTTTTGCTTAGTGACTGTACTTTTGACCACTTCTGGACTCCTATTTTCTGGTGCTTATTCATTTCTATGAAATGCTATGCTTACCATGTACTTAGGACTGATTATGACTCTTCTTTACATAGTTATACCTCTTTTATGAGCATGCTAAATCCTAGAATCATCACTGTCGAAATTAAAATTTCAAATCTTGACCTTCACCTCTATTGTGTTTACTGGTGGTGCTCCCAGGTACAGGTTGCCCGAACTACTAATGGAGCACATATCTTCAATAAGGAAATCAAGACCAAATCTTGCATTGAAAAAAGGAGCAATAGAAAAAATCATTACATGAAACCTTATCCTATGAACAATCTTTACTGGAACCCTAATTTTGAAAAAATTGGTTCCTGTCAGGACCTGCCATCTCTGTTTGTGATTCTCATCTATTTCGGATCAAATTGTTCTTTTGTGTGTGCTTACATGCATGTGAAAATTTGTATTAGAACCCTTGAACAAAATGTAAATATTGTTAAGTGTTTGTGGACACTTGTTTATATTTCTGACTGATGGGATGAACTCCCCCTAAAAAATACAGCATGAAATGAAAACTTGGGAAAATCATATATGGAAATTTAGATTTGGTTTACATGTTTTTAAACCAGTGAACAAACTTCCGAATCTACATTGCATTACATTACATACGAACAAACATGAATATAAAAACGGGACCTCTATGAAACTCCTTACCCTATCACCCTTTAATAAGTCCCCTAAATGTCTTAGGATATGGGGCAATAATATTATTGGTTTTTTATGAAGATCACGACCTGGAATTGTCGTGGGATCGGGAAGAAAACCTTTTGGATGGATGTTGAGTCTTTCTGCAAAATTGAACGAATACAACTTCTTGCACTATTTGAAACAAGAACAAACAAAGAACCAAAGGAAAAAGTATGGAAAAAGCGGGGTTTGATCAATTCTACTGTGTCCCAGCTACGGACTTTGCAGGGGGGCATCTGCGTAATGTGGAAGACTTACCAACTTACAAATGAAATCCTTGAAATTGAACAAATTGAAACAAGATTCATTAGTATTAAATATACAAACCTGCACACGAACAAAAAACTTATGATAATCCTAACTTATGCGCCACCAAATGAATCTGCTAAGAATGTGTTCTGGAACGAATTTATCCCCTATATTAAAAATTGCTCTCTTCTGTGCATTATTATGGGAGATCTGAACGAAATACAAGACTCTACTGAAAAATTAGACGGGATTTTACCACCTTTGACAAAATTTGCAAGATTACGTCATTTTAAGAATGAATGTGAACTATTGGATACCCCTATTCAGGGAAACATCTATACTTGGCGAAAGAACAGCACATAAATAGATACCATATGGGAAAAACTAGATAGGGTACTTATTCATCACCATATTCTTCAATGGTATCCTGATATCTGTACTAAGCATTTTGCTTTTTCCAGTTCAGACCATTGTCCCATCTCTGTTGAGTTGGAATCAGCAGTACCTTTCAAAAATCAGCCGTTTAAATTTGAAAAAAAATGGATGACTAGAAAGGATTTCAGAAATGTTGTTAAACAAGCTTGGAAAACTAACTATCATGGATCTAGATTGTATAATCTTGTATCCAAAACAAAATTACTTAAGAAACATGCCAAGATCTGGAATAAAAGTACCTTTGAAAATGTTTTCACACAATTACAAACTATAGAAAAACAACTCTCTAAAATCCAATATGAGATCTGTACTCACCCAACAACTGATCTCATTAAAAAACAAACTAGAATCATAGAAAAAAAAGAAAAACTTCTGTGTTTCCAGAAGATTTACTGGAACCAAAGAGCAAAAGTAAAACACATCAAATATAATGACACGAATGCTAGCTATTTTCACAAAATAACAAGTGGAAGAAGAAATAAAAAAATTATAAAAGAAATCAAAACACAAGAAGGAACAAGCATCACTGGAGAAGAAAACATTAGAAATGAAATCAGAAATGATTTCATTAAAAGATTCAGAAGTGAGGATATGAACCAAAGACTATTCCAGGAAAATCTCGAATTAATCCAGCCTGAAATCTCTACACAGGACAATATGGATTTAATAAGAAATGTATCCAATGGAGAAATTAAAAAGGCGGTCTTTAATATTGGCTCGGATAAATCACCAGGGCCGGATGGCATGACAACATAATTTTACCAAAAATATTGGGACATTGTTGGTCCTTCTGTTATCCAAGCAGTTAAAAGCTTTTTTCTATCTGGAAAACTGCTTACACAAATAAAGCACACATTTATCTCCTTGATCCCGAAATGTGACAATCCGAACTCTACTAATCACTATAGACCCATAAGTCTGTGCTCTACAATTTATAAGATTATCTCAAAGATCATAACAACTAGAGTTAAGGAAACCATGGAAAAATTAATACACCCCCTTCAGGGTGCCTTTGTTGCGAACAGAGCCATTCAAGATAATATCTTGATTGCCCATGAAATCTTTCACTATTTTAAATCGAAAAAAGGAACTGAAGGCTTTATTGCCCTAAAACTAGACATGGAAAAAGCTTATGATAGAATCGAATGAGACTTCATTATCAAAATTATGGAAAAATATGGATTCCATGAAAAATTTATCAATTGGATAAAAGAATGCATTATAACAATATCTTTCTCGGTACTTGTAAACAACGGACCCACATAAATTTTTAAGCCATCAAGAGGACTTCGACAGGGAGACCCCCTTTCGCCCTTCTTGTTTATTCTAGGATCTGAAATCCTTGCTAGAAAACTACAAAAAGCTTCAGAGAGAACTCGAAATCCTTTAGGATTTCAAATCAATCAACAAGGAACACAAATCCCGTTTCTGGCATTTGCAGATGACATTGTCATCTTCTCAAAAGCTAAACAAGAAAACTACAAAGAAATCAAGAATATTTCTGATGAGTACTGTAAAATCTCAGGACAAAAAGTCAATTTTCATAAATCGGCTTTTCAAGTTACAAAAAAGGTTACCAACCAAAAGAAATTAGCATTACAAGGTACTCTCACAATCACAAATATGATATCTCTCAAAAAATATCTTGGTTGCCCTATCATTAATGGTAGAGTTAACTCGAATACCTTTGCTGACCTCTTAGTTAGCACCCAACATCAATTATCTAAATGGAAAGCAAACTCTCTTTCCCAAGCAGGAAGAACAACACTAATAAAAAAACCAATATGGCTTCAAGACCTAATTATCTTATGCAAAGTTTTATGTTGCCTACACACACACAATGAACTTGACAAGCTAAATAGATCCTTTTTTTGGAACAAAGACAGCTCCTATAAACCTCTTATAGGCTGGGAAAAAATTTGTAAACCAACTCATCAAGGAGGTCTTGGTTTGAGAAAAGCTAAAGACATGAATAAAGCCCTATAATTCAAATTACTCTGGAAAATCCTAGCAGAACCTAATAACTTTTGGGTTAGAATTGTTACTGAAAAATACTTGAAAACAAACCATATATTTCATTACGAGAAAAAAGGAAATTGCTCTTGGCAATGGTCCAAAATGATTGAACTCATGGTTGAGTTCAAATCTGGACTAATATGGCAAGTTGGAAATGGCAAAACAATCAAATTCTGGACAGATAACTGGGTTTTAAACACCCCTTTATGTGATACCATAAACACACAATCAATCATGAATAAGGATGCCCTGGTAGCTGAATTTATGCTGCCAAATAAATCCTGGAACAAGAATCTACTAGAACAATGTTTACCATATGATTTAGCCAAAAAAATAACTTCGATCCCAATACCCTTAAATGAGATCCATGATAGAATGTACTGGAAAACTAGCAAAAATGACTGGTTTTCTACAAATTCTGCTATGGAACTAATTAACAAAAACAAGAATTATACTGCCTATGATTCTTCATGGATCTGGAAGATGGACACATATCCCAAAGTTAAAACCTTTGTCTGGAAAATAATGAAAAAAGGACTTCCAACAAAAGCTAGATTAGCAGAAAAATGTGTAGCAACCCCTCAGGGTTGTATACGTTGTAATGCTCATTTGGAGGATTTGAATCATCTCCTTTTCCAATGTAACCATACCATAAAAACAATCGAAAAAATGAATTATGATACCTATGACATCATCAAATCCCTAAACATTGAAAAAAAATCAATGAAATCATTGATGAAATTCGACAAAAAACTAATAGATCACAATTCATAGAATTAATGGTCTCTTGGTGGGGTATTTGGTTTTATAGAAACCAACAAAGCTTTGGAATAACAAACAATGATGACGACTCCATAAAGGATGTACCAATCTACATTAAGAGACAAATTGAGAACTAGAATAAGACGAAAAGCTGGAACCCTGACTGTTTAGCAGAAGACAAACAAAAAACTCAGCGAACGAACATTGTTAGACGGCCAACAAAGAAATGGAAAAAACCACCAGATAATATTATTAAGATCAACACAGATGGATCCACCAAAACCAATGGTGAATCTAGTTTTGTTACATCTTTAGGAACAACCTGGGTAAACCAATTTTCCTCTTTGGGGATAAATGTGGTACCTTAACCCCGCTAAAAACAGAAACATTGGTAGTAAGAAATGCCCTGGTAAAGACCTATGAATTAGGCATTACCAACATTCATCTTGAATGCGATAACCTTACCATTGTGAATGTTCTAAATCAAATCTGGCACTGTCCATGGGATATTGAAATGTTAATTTCTGATATCCTATGTGTTTTACAACTTTTCTCTTCAGTGCAGATTTTTCATGTCTTCCGAGAAACAAACGTGGTGGCCGACTGCATCGCTAAGAAGGTCCAGCTGAGTTCCTTGGAAGATATTCGAGCTAATCTAGAATTTGTAATTCTCATCCGAAAGGATGCTATAGACTGAGAAACCGACTCTTCTGTGATTTCCAGTCTAATTCTTACCTATTCAAAAAAAAAAAGAAGTAAAAAAGCTAGACAACCATATACAAACAAAGAAAATCATGGAGAAAAAACCCTATCTAAAAAACCGAAAACATTCCCTTTTACCCACCTCATACAAGGCACATCCACATGTGCTACTAAGGTAGCTTATTCTGCTATTCTTTACTAAAGAGAAATTGGGAAACACCACCACCGGGTAACACCCAACTACCACCACCACCGGATAACCCCTACCTTCGGGCAATCCCCGATATCACCGGACAACCCTGACCACCTCTAGGTAACCCCTGAACATCCTCACCCACAACTCAAACTTTCAATTCCAACAGAACAATAGCTACTAATTAAGTGGAGCATGAAAACCCCCTTGGCCACCATCAAACAACATGCGCTTTCGAGGCTACCAACTCACCGGGGCAATCCCCCGCCTAACACACCGATCAACCATCACCAACTCCATCTGGGCATCCTCCACCAACACCAAGGGGTCTAATCTTCAACTATACTGAAAATGCAACACTCAAAAACTTCCAACACCTAACACCAAATTAGCTCCTAATTATCCCAAATCTTGCTCAATATGGATAAAAATTGGAAAAAAACAACCCTACATCTTGTACACTATTCTCCTTATCTCTTGATTTCTAGATTTCAAACCCAAATCAAACTCAATTTTGATTCCCCACTGTTACAGGAATCTGGGCACAGGGTCCTCCTTAGGTGCCCTGACCCAGCCAGTCCTCCTTAGGTGCTGTCGGGGTCGGTCCTCCTTAGGTGCCGACAATCCAGGGACCCGTAACAGGCCTGCAGGCCATACACCCCAACCATACAAGGCCCAGGTTCATTACTCCTGGGTTGGCTTGCTGGGTGTTGCCCGTGGGGATCGAACTGCAGCTCAATTGGTTAGCAAGTTGCCCACAAGGCACTTGTTAAAGGTCCTTGTGATGGAGTTCGATCCCCACGGGCAACACCCAGCAAGCCAACCCAGGAGTAATGAACCTGGGCCTTGTATGGTTGGGGTGTATGGCTTACAGGCCTGTTACGGGTCCCTGGGTTATCGGCACCTAAGGAGGACCGACCCCGACAGCACCTAAGGAGGACTGGCCGGGTCATGGCACCTAAGGAGGACCCTGTGCCCAAATTCCTGTAACATAAAAGTGCAATTGAGCTGCAGCTCAATTGGTTAGCAAGTTGCCCACAAGGCACTTGTTAAAGCTCCCTGGGATGGAGTTCGATCCCCACGGGCAACACCCAGCAAGCCAACCCAGGAGTAATGAACCTGGGCCTTGTATGGTTAGGGTGTATGGCCTGTAGGCCTGTTACGGGTCCCTGGGTTATCGGCACCTAAGGAGGACCGACCCCGGCAGCACCTAAGGAGGACTGGCCGGGTCAGGGCACCTAAGGAGGACCCTGTACCCAGATTCCTATAACATAAAAGTGCAATTGAGCTGCAACTCAATTGGTTAGCAAGTTGCCCACAAGGCACTTGTTAAAGGTCCCTGGGATGGAGTTCGATCCCCACGGGCAACACCCAGCAAGCCAACCCAGGAGTAATGAACCTAGGCCTTGTATGGTTGGAGTGTATGGCCTGCAGGCCTGTTACGGGTCCCTGGGTTGTCGGCACCTAAGGAGGACCGACCCCGACAACACCTAAGGAGAACTGGCCGGGTCAGGGCACCTAAGGAGGACCCTGTGCCCAGATTCCTGTAACACCCACCCAACAACACGGGATCAACCCCCCACTTATTACTCTCCTTCTATTATTTCTATGTACATTTAGATCTAAAATTTTATCAAATCAACTACCTATATATCGATGATTCCGCGCTTGTTGGCTCGATCTTTTCGATCCTATCGCTCACCGGCTCAAACCATGCTCGAACCACCCGATAATAAATGGCTTTGAGCCCAAATCTCCCGTCCAAGAATCAGATTTAGCACCATCGGCTCAATCGTCACTTGTCGACTCGAACGACGCTCGGACCGCCAATTGCCAACTCAACCCTTGCAAGAACCAAGCTCAACGTACTTGTTGGCGTGAGTCGGCGCTGAGCCACCATCCAAGATGCAGCTTGCTAAACAAGTCAACCAAATAAATTGATTATAAATTATATAATCATAAAAAACGTTGAGTTTGGAAAAATCTTTAAAAACCAGTCTTAAAAGCCAAATCGAACTGACAGTAATCCGTGTAGGAGAAATGAACAAAAAAAATAGAAATAAAAATTCTCATTAGCTTGCCAAGCAAGCTTGATTACTTGACAAATTGTTTGTGTGTAGGCTACTCTATTTAATAGATTGACTGTACACATCAATTGAAAAGTCAAAAGGTAAAAAAGAGTCCAAAACTTTTTCAAAAGCTTAGGCTTGCTGCGCAAGCTTTCGAAGGTTTTACAAAATAAAAAAAGAAAAAAAAGCAAATTAATTTGTACGCCCTTGCTCACAAAGCTTTGCACGTAGAGGGCCTTGTCTTACTTGCTTGAGTTCCGGATCGTGCACAAGTAGGCTTGATCTTCTCCTTGGGACACCAGCAGGTTCTTGATGGTTCCTTGAGGATGATTTGAAGGCAAAAGCAAGAGGAAACTCCTTGGAATGCCAAGAGAGGGCAATGTCCAGCCGAGGGTGCTTGAGGCTAGCCCAGGTGGAGCAACGGGCCAAGGGAACCTCTAGAGGAGGTTCCTTGGTTGGCTTCTTCTTGGAACAAATTCAAGAGATTGATTTGAGTAAGAGGTGCGTGAGATTGAGAGAAAGAGAGAAGATTGAGAAAGCTTGAGTTGATAGATAAACTGGAGGCCTTAGGGAAGTATTCCTCAACCCAATGATATAAATCTAATTCTTAAATCTTCAACTAGTTACAAATGAACAACTAAATGCATTTAAATACTAGGGTTGCTAGTGGGCTGAGATCCATGTGCAAATGGGTCCACACGCCCAAAATAGAAAGGTCCAAAACATAAATAAATGACTAAAAGGGAAAGTGGATAAAAGCCTTGGAAAGGCTTGGATAGTTGCGGCCACTAGGCCAGCCATGGGACGCACGCCTATGAGTGTCATGGAGCTGAGGCGCGCCCTTTGCCATCTTGGTCTTCATGTGTGGATATAGTCACCAAAGTGACTAGGCGTGGTGACAGTGGCTTGGCGAGGACAATGCTTGGCCACCATAGAGTCGAGGTGAGCGGCGGCCAGCCAAGTGATGGCATTGATGGAGGTTGGCATCCATCACTCTCTCCTTCTTGAGGGAGAATTGTCCTCAATTTGTCTGCATAAGCCGGGGGCACATATGGGAAAAGGACTGCCAATGTGAGAGCGGGGTGGGCGTTGTAGTCCTCGAGAAGCTCCACCTCATAAGCATGGGCTGCGAACCACTTGAGCACTTTAAAGGGGCCATGGCCGCATGGGCTGAGCTTGGGGTGGCGCCGGGCTAGAAACCTCGCAAAAGGGGGAAGCATGTTCGCCAAGGGCATAGTCCTAGGACAAACAAACTCAACAAGCAAAAGTAAGTTCAGCCAATGGCGCGAGTGGGCCCTAAGGATGGCTCTAAGCAAGGCACCAAGGTGGGGGTGACAACTAGTGGAAATGATAAGGCTCGTCCCAAATTTCAGCCATAAAGTCCTCAAAAAATGACCCACAAAGTCAGGATTCCTAGCCAACACTATAGTATAAGGGATTCCATGTAAGTTCACCACGAGATCAAAGATAAGACTAGATATCTCTGAGGCATGAGATGGGGTCCTACAAGAGAGGGAATGAGCTATCCTAGAGAAGCGGTCTACTACTACACAAATGGAATCCCTCCCCTTCTTAGATGTGGGCAATCCGGTAATAAAAGCTATTGATACATCATCCCAAGGGGCGGCTGGAAAGGAAATGGGTGTGTAGAGACCGGGAGGATGAGCCTAGTCACATGGTGGGCAAGTTTAGGCCAAAAGACATATTCCTCAAGTACGGCCATGATTGTTGCATTCCCAAACTGTGCACGACTCTCATGGGCTTCCCTAATCAACAAATGCTTAATGGGGGCTCTAGGGGCACAATGCTCACCGGCTCGGGAAATGGAACCATCATCCAGGAAATAGCCCTCAAACTCACCCTTAGGGGAACACTCTGCTAAGGTAAGGCTAAAAGAGGGATCATGAGCATGCAAAGACATCATAAGATAAATTCCCAAAATGTGAGCATGAAGAATAGAAGGGATCACATACCTCCTAGACAAGGTGTCAACAATGATGTCTTGGTCCTTCTTGCGCTTGACACCATTCGGCTAAGTCTCCATAAGCTCTATCCCACGCGCATGGCATCGGCCAATGTAGGGGTGTCTCTTCAAATAGGCAAGGGCCTCATGATGTGAGTAGAGGGAGAACTCCTTTGGTAGGGAAGTAATGAGGCGCCAACTTCGTTGGGTGTGGGGCAATGGTGAGGCACCGAGTGGCAACAAGGGCGCCGACCAAGGCGGCAACAAGGCACCTTCCTCCTATGGTAGTGCAGCATGGGGCGTCGATCTTCGTGGGGGTGGGGCAGAGGAGAGGCGCCAAGAGGCAACACGGGCGCCGGCGAAGGCGGCAACAAGGCACCTTCCTCCTTTGGTGGTGCGACAATGGGGCACCAACCTCTTTGGGGGTGGGGCAATGGGGAGGCACCAAGAGATGAAATGGGCGCCGACCAAGGAGGCAACAAGGCACTGTCCTCCATGGTGGTGAGGCTACGATGAGGCACCAAGGGGAAACAAGGGCGTCAGCCTTGTAGCATCGACATGAGTTGGCGGTGGCGAGCCAAGTGTAGCCGAGGGTTGCTACGCCCTTGTAGGGGGGCCTGGGCACTACGCGTTAAATGGGGATTGGATGCCTCCGACACGGGCGCCGAGCCGGTAGAGGCGGAGGCCGTGCCAGTGGTGAGCGCGCCAAGCGGTGGTTGGGCATCGGTGGCCGCACGCTTACCCTTGCCCAGGTGTTGAGGCACCGGGGCGGGAGCCGATGTAGGAGCCTCATCCGTGAGCCAAGGCACCGAGGGCGTTGAGGCACCAGCGCCGCGCGCTGCATGGGGTTTTGACGCAGCCGACACGGGTGCCGTGCCGGGAGAGGCGGAGGCCGTGCCGGTGGTAAGCGCGACAGGCGGTGGTTGAGTACCGATGGCCGTGAGGTGAGCCTTGGTGGCACGTGCCTCCTCGGCGGTGGCTTCGTGACGGCGGGCACTAGGCTCAACATCGGCGTTGGAGACTGGGGTTGCACGTGATTAGGGGCCACCATCCATGGGGGCGGCGTGGTCTTGTGGATGTCGGCCGGACGGCGGCCGAGCGTCATGACTCTCTTGGGGCTCCTCCTTAGGTGACTCAATGGCGGCCAAGTGACGCTCAATTGCTGCAATCCGGGCGTCGGTGGACTCATTTGCTCGGCGCTTCTCGATGACCTTGATCTCCTCCTCCCGACGTCACTCGGCCTCGGTGACCTCCTCCTTTCGGCGTCGCTCGGCCTCGACAAGCTCCTTCTCGCATCAGAACTCGACCAGTGCGGCTAGAGTGGCACGATACTCCTCGAGGGCAGCATCTATGGCCTCGGCCTCATCATAGCGGCTCGCGGTGAGAATGGGAGCCTGTCGGGGCTGGACCATGAGTGATGTGGGCGCCGCGGGTGCGGTGTGAAAGCTGGCCAAGAGGTGCCAATCTTGTTGGGGGTGGTGATCATGGACATTGGCGCGGGGAGATGGCAACCAATCTGGGTCACGACGGTCTAGCAGGCGTCGAGGCAGGACCATGGGTAATGTGGGCGCCGCGGGTGCGGTGTGGAAGCTGGCCAAGAGGCATCGATTGTTTTGGGTACGATGATCATGACCATTGGCGCGGAGGCCGGTGTGGGAAGGCGGCAACCAATTTGGGTCCCGGTAGTCTAGCGGGCGCCGGGGCTGGTCCCGGGTGCGGCCATGATCCCGTGAGTACACATCCGCCAAGGACCTCGTCGGCGGCGGCGGGCCTAGGAGCGGCGCGTGGGTAAGGGCCTGCATCCAAGTGGATGGCATCACGAGCTTGGCCTTGTGGACGTCGGCCCGACAGTGGCCGAGCGTGATAAGGCACTTGTAAGGATGGGAAAAAGTAGACTGGACCGTAACACTGGACCGGACCGTAAATTTATGATCCGGTCCATGGTCCGAGAATTTTACATTTCCGGTCTTACGGTCTGGTCCGGTCGAACTGTAAAAATTTAAAAAAAGTTTAAAATATTTTTTGGGGTAATTTTTACGGTCCGGTCCATAATTTTTACGGTCTGGTCTGGTCCGGTCCGGACCGTAATCAAATAATTTAAATGTCAAAAAATATGAAATCCGGTCTTCCCGGTCCAGACCGTTACGGTCCGGGCCACGGTCCATACTTTAAAATGTTTATGGTCTGCCGGTCCGGACCGAACCGTACGTGTCCGGTCCGGTCCGGTCCAGACCGGATGCCCATCCTTAGGCACTTGTGGCTCAAGTCAAAAGTTCAAGGCAATCACACCAATAGAGGGATAACAAGCTAAGCCTAAGACAATCCAAACAAATGCAAGACAAAAAGGTATAAGGAGGTAGCATGTGATTTGCAAGACTTAGGTAAGACTTAGGCAATTTAAGGACAAGGCAAGACAAAGAGAGCAAGTCAAAGTAAACAAGTCAAGAGCATGTCAAATAATTCCAAGATTACTTATAAATATTTTAAACAAGTATGGAACATAGACATGCAATTTAGTAAAATGAGTTTAGAGTAGTTGAGCCAAGTGACAATGAAAGAAGAATGATGGGGAGGCAAGCTTAATGAACCTTGGATGCCAAGTGAATGTAAACATCCCTTTTGGTGTGAGGCCTTTGAGTTCGTCCAAGGAGGTGAAACTTACAACTTTTGATCTTTCCTTGGAAACGTTGTTGATGTTTCTTTTGTTTTGTTGACTTTTTTTTTGTCTCTTTTTTTTTGACTTGGAAAGACAATAAATAAAAAAAGAAATGTGTAACTTGGAAGGATACTTGACCTTGGACTTAGGAAGACCACAAATGTGTTTGAATGGGCAACCAAGGGGTGTAGACGTTTTTGGCATGTACCACAAATGTGTTTGGTGGTCAAACTTTGAATGACATGTACCATAAACGTGCTCTTTTTTTTTTGGCATGTACCACAAATGTTTAGTTAGGCTCGCAAAATACCATAGTTGTTCTGCCTCTTAAATAATATATAAGACGTTTTTAACAGAAGGTTAAAAAACAATGCCTTCTATGTATATATACAATAATGAATGTTTGCATTGTTTATGAAATATTATGTGGGACCATTTAACTGTAGGAGCACGTTTATATTAGAAGATAAGAGAAGTTATATGGAAACTGTACCATATGTTTGTTGATGAGGTGATTTTATATATGATAACTTTATGATATAATATGATAAAAGAAAGTAGCTGATAAATATTAGAATACCTTAATATGAAGGATTAACAATATTAACTAGCAAACACTTCCTTAGTAGCATCAATTATTTAAGAAAATGCTAACCTTTAAATTGATTAGATTGTAAAATAAGTGAGCACCCAAAACTACAAGCAACGTAGTTACTCTGCACAATTCAGTATACGCTCAATAAGACACTACAAGTAAGAAAGAAATGCCAAAAAACCACAGATGAAAAAAGCACCATCCTTATGAGATGGTTTTCTAATAAATATTAATTTAATTTTCTACATATATTAAAATATGTAGATCCTTTTTAAATGCACTCATGTATCATCTATTCATTATTTTGAAATTCATATGCAGTCGAAATAATTTTTTCTTTAACAAATGTTTATAAACATTGGAAGATGAATGAAAAGTCATATTATCCAAGTACAAATAGCTTTTAAGCAAAAAAGAAGAAGGCATTCCAACAGTAAAGTTTAAAGCTTGAAGGAAATAAAAGAGCTAGAGCAAAAACAAGATGTAAAGTCTTTGGTATCTAATGATAAGAAGAATGAAGAGAGGTTTAATTTGCATATCAAAATGTTACAAGAGCTAGAGAAAGATGAAGAATCTTTGGTATTTTATGCCAATAAGTTTGAGGATATTCATATACAGAATGTTTCACGTATTGAGTTATGTTGGGCCACGTTTTGATCAGATTGGATCGGCCCATGAACGATTGAAGACCAAGGCCCAGCACGCGGAGAAGATAGCCTGTCTGCTGACGCATCCAACGGCTCTTTTTGAAACGTTCGAGCGAAAATCATGGGCATGATCTTAGCATTGAAGTGGCTG
This sequence comes from Rheum nobile, assembly GCA_027886185.1. Taxonomy (NCBI): domain Eukaryota; kingdom Viridiplantae; phylum Streptophyta; class Magnoliopsida; order Caryophyllales; family Polygonaceae; genus Rheum; species Rheum nobile. The sequence continues at coordinate 12,139,357 of WOAB01000639.1, forward strand.
AGTGATCCTCTCAAATCTGGCATTAACTCCTTTCATTTTAAATAGATTAGGATCAATACATGGTAGGACACCTCTGATTACGCCACTCACCAGCATATTCGAGCTTTCATTGTAATCTGAAATACAATTTTTCTAAGCAAGGCGGAGTTCGATTGCTCTAAGCATCCATTCGACATTAGTCATCCTCATTCGACCCATTGCAATCTTTTATAGCTAAGCTTTATTATCGTTATTTCGTCTCATCATTTTGATTCTTTGATTATTTGAAGTATTAATTTGATTCGTTCGACTAATAGCACCACATCGAAGGCAATTTAGGTTTGATATCTTTTTGCCCAAAACAATTTGGCGCCCACCGTGGGGCCGTTAGCCGATTCGTATTCAAAAGCTTCATCAAAAGTTATCCAAAAATGGTGAATGATGCTCCTCCTAGCACCTCTAGAGAGGGGTCAGTCTTGGGAGCAACCGCTAACGACGCCGTCGTCGTTACAACGGAGGTTTCTACTCAAGAGCAGATCCACCAAATGGCGCAAACCCTGTCGTCATTACAGGAAGAATTAGTCGACCAATGTCGGACTAACGAATCAATCCGTGCTACTTCCGTTACTGCAATTAATCGTTTGACTAATGAAAATAAACTTCTCAAAGCGCAGGTCCAATCCGCTGCATCCGCGCCAACCAGAAGCAGGCGCCCAATCAACCTCGAAGGGATCCAAACTCGACTAGATATGGAGGGCATAATCGTAACGCCAGCAAGCGAGCGAAATCAAACCCACACGACCGGTATTCCTGAAACCTCTCGTGTCAACCCTATTATGACTAACAATGTTTCTTTTACCGGTTTCGAAGGGACCCGAGTAAACAATCCACAGGTTACGGCGACGCTGAATATCCAGACGCCTATTCAACAGGCTATCAACGAGCATATGAGGTCTTTCGATGAGCGTCTCGCGAAGATCCCGGACGTTCCCCAACCCATCGAGAAAGAGGCGCTAGACGGCTTCGAAGAGTCTCCCTTCATGGATGATATCGCACGAGTAGAGATCCCAAAGAAGTTTCACCTCCCAAGCATGACTATCTACGATGGAACGAGCGATCTAGACGATCACATCTCCCTCTACAAGCAAAAGCTCATGACCATTTCCGTCTCCAGAACCAATCGCGAGGCGGTTATGTGTAAAAGCTTCGGCACTTCCCTTGCGGGGCCGGCGCTAACTTGGTTCATGCATCTGCCACAAGGATCAATCGCATCCTTTGCAGAATTAGTCAATGCTTTTTTTAAAATTCAATTTACGAGTAGCCGAAGGCTAGAAAAGCAATCTAGCGACCTATATCGTGTTGTCCAGAAGCATAACGAACCTCTGCGTACTTATCTTAACAGGTACAATAAGGAAAAGGTCGCCATACCCCATTGTGATGTTCCTACATCCATCGAGGCCTTCCGGCGGGGTCTGGTCCGTGGCAACGAATTGTATCGAGAATTAACGAAGTATCCCTGCCGAACCTTCGAAGACGTCCATGCCAAGACAATGGCTCATGTTAGGTTGGAAGAGGACGAGGAACCCTTCAAGGCCGAACCAAGCCCGGATCGAGTCAATTGCAGATCGACGTCCGATAGTCGTAAAGACAGGCGTCAACTGTTGTATCCCCGAGGATGAGACGATCAGAGTCGAGACAGGGGACATGAGTGGAAGGAAAATCCTTCACTACCCCCCAAGGTACAATCGTATAACTTCTGTGTTTCCATTGCAAAGTTAGTTAAAACGTTCGACAAATATGGTAAAGACGTGAGATGGCCACGAAAGAATGACAAATCGGATTTCAAGAAAGACATGACAAGGTGGTGCGACTTCCATGGCGACCACGTGCATAAAACCGACGAATGCGTCGCACTGCGAAAGGAGGTCGCAATGTTACTGTCGCAAGGATTCCTCCGAGATGTCATTTCGGACAAAGCCAAAGCCACCATGGAACGAAGGGATGATGTACAAAATAAACGCCCTTCTTCTCCTATACCTGCCAAGATTGTCAACTCCATTTCAGGTGGGTCCGATATTTGCGGGATCTCATATTTCGCGGCAAAACGCCACGCCAAACAAAGCATAGGCAATGTGCCTCCACCCTCTGAGCCAAGGCCTAGGAAGACAAGCGACTTGCCCACAATCACTTTCGACGAAACCGACGCTAGTGGATGGGCAGAGCATCATGACAGTCTGGTAATATCCTTGTCCATTGGGAATTGTCTTGTTCACAGGGTACTAATTGACACAGGTAGCTCCACCGACTTGATCACCCTCGACACTCTAAAAGAGATGGGCCTTAGTGAGGAAGATGTGACCAAAAGGAGATTACCCATGGTCGGGTTCAGCGGTGAAGTCCGATATTCACTTGGCGAAATCACTCTCACCACTTATGCGGGAGGAATCAACCAACAGGTAAAATTCGTAGTAATAGACTGTGAATCTCCCTACAATTGCATCATTGGCAAGCCTTGGATACATTCGATGAAGGCGGTCCCCTCCACTTATCATCAAATGATCAAATTCCCAACCAAGTGGGGAGTCCAAGAGATCAAGGGAGAATAGAGACTCGCTAGGGAATGCTACGTGACATCCATGAAGCAAGCGGTCGAGAGCAACGCGGCATAGCAATTACAGAACGGGGAAGGGTCGAGCGAGTACATCGAACCAGAAACAGAGAAATTAATCGAAGTTGCTCTCGACCCCGCCTCGCCAGATCGAACGGTCCGAGTCGGATCCGATCTGGATGACGCAACCCGTGAAAAATTGATGGAATTCCTACGGTTGAACTCCGACTATTTTGCATGGTCTCACGAGGACATGGTAGGTATTTCTCCTGATATCACAACTCACAAACTAAATGTGGACGGAAGTTTTCCCCCTGTCAAACAGAAACGCAGGAAATTCGCCGCCGAACGAAACAAAATAATCGACGACGAAGTCAAGAAGTTATTAGAGACCGGTAAGATTAGGGAAGTCAAGTACCCCGAGTGGCTGGCCAACGTGGTGGTAGTCGAAAAGAAGAACGAGAAGTGGAAGGTCTGTATAGATTTCAAGGACCTCAACAAAGCGTGTCCAAAGGATTCGTTCCCTTTACCACATATTGATGCAATGATCGACGCGACGGCAGGCCACGAGATGCTCTCTTTTATGGATGCATTCAACGGCTATAACCAGATACTGATGGACCCCCAAGACCAGGAAAAAACGGCCTTCGTCACCAGTCAGGGGACCTACTGCTACAAAGTCATGCCCTTCGGTCTAAAGAATGCAGGGGCAACGTACCAGAGACTAGTGAACAAAATGTTCAAGGACCAGATTGGGGACACCACAGAGGTCTACATCGACGACATGCTAGTCAAGTCAAAGCAAAAAGGAGATCACATCGAACACCTGAAAGAAGCATTCGAGGTACTTAAACGCTATAATATGAAATTAAATCCCACTAAATGTTCTTTCGGAGTCTCTTCAGGGAAATTCTTGGGATACATGGTGACCCAAAGAGGGATCGAGGCGAGCCCCGAACAAGTAAAAGCAATTATCAATCTAAGGTCGCCTAGATGCGTCAAAGATGTTCAAAAGCTCACAGGACGAATAGCAGCGCTGAACCGCTTCATTTCGAAGTCATTTGACAAGTGCAAGCCGTTTTATGACGCACTCAAGAAGAACAAATCATTCCAATGGGGAACGGAGCACGGGGCGGCATTCCAAGAATTAAAGAAATATCTGTCGAATCCATTGTTGCTCGCCAAACCAAAGGATGATGAGCCATTGCCCATCTATTTGGCTGTGTTAGACACATCGGTGAGTGCCGTTTTGGTAAGAGAAGAAGACGGAAAACAATCCCCGATTTACTATGTTAGCCGATCACTACTCCCAGCCGAAACAAGGTACACTTCACTGGAAAAGCTAGTCTTGGCATTAGTCATGGCCTCTATCAAGTTAAAACCTTACTTTGAGTCGCATACTATTATTGTGAGAACTAATCATCCCATGAAAGCAATCATGAGGAAAACTGAGTTCACAGGTCGAATGGCTAAATGGGCTATACAATTAAGTGGTTACAAAATTGAATACGAGCCTAGAACATCCATCAAATCTCAGGCGTTGGCCGATTTTGTGGTAGATTTCAGCCCAACACTAGAACAAGAGACCATAAAAGAAGCGACAGAACTGCTCACGACAGGCAAACAAGGCACTTGGGAGCTACACACCGACGGAGCATCAAACGTCAGGGGCACAGGTTTAGGTGTTGTACTCAAATCACCACAAGGGGACAAGGTAGCTCAAGCCGTGAGGTGTGAGTGGGACGCGACCAATAATGAGGCGGAGTACAAGGCACTCATATTCGGCCTCAACTTAGCCCGAGACCTCGCGATCGACGACGTAAAAATGATCTGCGACTCACTACTAATTGTAAATCAGGTCCAAGGACTATACGTCGCCAAGGATGATAGAATGGTCGCCTATTTGAGCATCGTCCAAGGGTTGATTGCGCAATTTAGAACATTCGACATCAGCCAAGTACCAAGGGAATTAAACACACAAGCAGACACCTGGCTAACCTGGGATCAACGTTAGATCCAAAAGAGTTCCCCAACGTTCCCATAGTCCACGTCACGACACCTGCAGTGTCGAGAACGGCCAAAGACACAAAACGGCAAGACGAGTCGGAAAAAATCATCACCATAACACAAGACAACTCCGAAACTCATTCAGCAAGTGATTCCGAAGACTGGACAAAACCATTCATCGATTGGATAGCACACGGCACCCTACCGCACGATAAAACTGCGGCCAAACATCTGAAGGTACAAGCCCTATCCTTCGAAATGAAAGAATGTTTTCTTTTCAAACGATCTGTCACAGGCTTGCTACTGAACTGCCTCACGCCCGTCGAAGCCCGAAAACTTCTTCAATCCCTACATGATGGGGAGTGAGGCAATCATGCCGGAGGACGGAGCTTAGCTTGTAAGGCTCGACGCATGGGATACTATTGGCCAACAATGAACGCGGACGCATTAGACTATGCCAAGAGATGCGACGCCTGTCAATGGCACGTGCCAGTCGCACACCAACCATCAGAACCCCTACATCCAACACTCGTGCCTTGGCCGTTCATGAGATGTGGAATGGACATTGTCGGCAAGTTACCACCAGCACAGGGGCAACGCGTCTTCTTCCTAGCCATGACAGATTACTTCTCCAAATGGATCGAAGCCGAAGACTATCGAGAGGTAAAATAAACTCAAGTCATTTCATTCATCAAATGAAACATTTTGTGCAGATTCGGCGTGCCATCAGATATCGTATGCGACAATGGCTCCCAATTCATCGGTCGCAAGACTAGAGCCTTTTGCGAATAGTGGAACATCAACTTAGTCACATCCACCCCCAGATACCCACAGTCGAATGGGCAAGCAGAGTCCAGTAATAAAATCATCATCAATAACCTAAAAAGGAGACTAGAAGGCGCCAAAGGCAAGTGGACAGATGAACTCCCGTACATCCTCTGGTCCGACAGAACCACACCGAAGAATGCAACATGACAGTCACCCTTCTCGCTCATCTACGGATGTGAAGCGGTCATTCCCACCGAGATACTTATCCCTACAGCCAGATACGGCCTACAGACCCCAGAGCAGAACGACGAGGAGTTGTCGCATAACATTGACACAATCGACGAAGTCAGAGAAAAGGCCAGGCTAAGGATGGTCCAATATCAACAACATGTCACAAGGAGCTATAACAAGAATGTACGCGTCAGGGTTTTTAAAGAAGGCGATTGGGTCCTAAGAAAGACATTTCAAAACACCAAGGACCCCAAGGACGGTAAACTGACCCCGTAGTGGGAAGGACCCTACCTGATCACAAATGTCGTTGGACAAGGAGCCTACAGATTACAAGACATGGAAGGATGCATCATCCCAAGAAGTTGGAATGCGACATACCTAAAGCAGTATCATTTCTAAAAACCTTTTTGTTATTCGTCAGATTATCAATTACATTTTTCTCAAACCATTGACTGCCCGGATGCGTTCACTAACTTAAGCATTGGAAGGCCATTGGGTTCGCCCCCAATAGCCATTTCCTAGCGACCCTTCGCTTTGTTTCGTTCCAACACAGACACAACAAAGTTCAAACAAAGCAGTGGATCCACTCAAGACAAACAAAAGCGCTTACAACTTACATAACACGATCGATCGACACACATGGAGTTGAACAACAAAGGCACGACGGTACACCACCCGCCTTATTACAAAATAAGGTATGCAAAACCTTAACATTTAACGCAAGACACACTTGCTTACCTCCCTGGATTACGATATACAAATGTCATGACTAAACTTAACACAATTTACAGGCCTCCCCTCTTTTCAAAATGGAAAAGGCATCCATACAAGCATACATCAAACGCAGCACTCGCTAAAAACCAAAGAGTGCCATTCAAAAAAGAAAAAGAAGGCAAAATGCCGATCATCATTGTCTTACAAACACGCGACCCGCGATGGTGGACGGGTCGCCAAAACACAGAGTTTGCCCACGTAACAGAGGGACTTACAACACAGCTAGTCCGAATATCCAAGCAACAGATTAACAAATTAAAGTATAAAGAGCTTCAAGCTTCGACATCTTTGCCTGGGGCAGCGTCGGGGGTAGGATCGGATGCCATTTCTGTCCGTCCAGAACTCACTTCAGCTCCTTCTTCCGCCACGACTCCAACAGTCCCGCACGCTTGAAGAAAGTCGACGTCGAGGCAACCACTGGGAAACTGCTCATCCAAGTAGGCCCGCTCCTTCTCCAGATCCCATGATTCATGGCGACCAGCCTGTAGATCCTCCATCATCTCGATCCTGGACTTAAGCGTGAAGTAGGCTCCAACATCAGTAGCGACCTCGCCGCCTTCCTTCTTGGCATTTTCAAGCCGAGCCTCCAATTCACTAATCCGTTGCTCAGAAACCTTCAAGTTAGTCTCAATGACGCGATGCGCACCCTCCGACGCCTTCAACAACGCATCCGCTTCCTTTGCCCTGCCCTCGGCTTGGGAGATCTTCGACTGAGCATCGTCCCACATCTGTTTAGTCTTAAAATGACTAGACCTAAGATGCTGGAAAACCTGCACACACAGATAGCAAGTCAGCAAACTCGCCACAAACGCAAGTAAAAAAAAAAAAGTTTAAGATCAACCGTCCAAGAACTCGTAGCGGCCATCTCCAAGTTCTCCAAAGCAGGAAGGTCTTCAATGTCGTCAGGCATCGACAAAGTCAAAAGTTCAGGGAAATCGATGCTCCTCTTCACCGACTTGCCTTTCGACACATCGTCTGAAACACGAACGAATTTTCTCTTGTGGCCAGACGATTTTGGGGGGAGCGACTTCGAGGGACACCCTTTGGGGAGAGCCTTGGAACGCATCCTCTGCTCCAATAGATCTTTCGCCGAGAGACGAGCACTGGACCACTCACTTCGAGACAAGGCTGCATTCGTCAAGAGAAAAGTCAGTTTCAGTGGATAAAAGAAACAAAACAGGGTAAACCTAATTGGTACTCACGTTTGGAGGAAGACGACATCGGCGAAACTACTTCAATTGGGAGAGGATGAGCGGACGAAAAGGCATTGTTATTAGCGAAAGTCCTCTCGATCTTCGAAAGCTTCAAAACCGCTTGCGTCTTCGACTCCAAGACAAGATCTTCCTCTGGTTCTTCAATCTCATGTTCTGCAAAAAGTTACATGTAAGCCAAAGTTAAAAGCCATGCGATCAGCTTCAAGCACAGGAAAGAACACAAACCTGGCATTAACTCCTTTCATTTTAAATAGATTAGGATCAATCCATGGTAAGACACCTCTGATTATGCCACTCACCAGCATATTCGAGCTTTCATTGTAATCTGAAATACAATTTTTCTAAGCAAGGCGGAGTTCGGTTGCTCTAAGCATCCATTCGACATTAGTCATCCTCATTCGACCCATTGCAATCCTTTATAGCTAAGCTTTATTATCGTTATTTTGTCTCATCATTTTGATTCTTTGATTATTTGAAGTATTAATTTGATTCGTTCGACTAATAGCACCACATCGAAGGCAATTTAGGTTTGATATCTTTTTGCCCAAAACAAGTTAGAAGGAATAAAGACGATGTCACAAGGTGAGAAGATGCTCAATATCAAAACTTTACCAAAGGAATTTAAAGCCAATGAGCTTTTTGGCATACAAAAATCATTTACAAATGAAGAAGTATTGCCTTCGATTTTTGGTGCGAAGAGGTTGATGGGCTTCAAATATGAAGTGTTTCACATGTTGAGTGATAAGCACTACTTTGTAGGGCTTAATTAAGAGTTATTAGAGGGTTTTATTGGTGCCATTCGGGTAGATTTAGACACATTCATGTGCATGGTGTTTGGGGGCGAAGATTGGTGTTTTGGTGGTGTTTTGAGCTTATTGGAGTACATTTGAAGATTCGGGATATGGAGCCACCAATGAGTATGGAGTTAGAGAGGAGAAGTGTTGATTTGGTGGTCTGGAGAAGCAAATTGAAGATATCCAGAGGAAGAGAAGTTGACCACTGAGGAGACGAAGAAGAACCAAAGAGAGAGTCCACACGAGAGTAGAAGAACAATATGCTGAATTCAATTGATTCGTTCTCTCTACTCAGATGTACAAATGTAGTGATTCCAATTCGAGGAGTTAGATCTTGAAGTCTACTACAAGTCCCCAAAATATGAGCGCAATCTGAGTTGGGAATCAAAATTTATTAAGTTTTTACGAAAGTGGTGCAAAAGCTGAAAATCGAGCATTAACCGCGATCGCGGGTCTTGGGCCGCGATCGCGGGTCATCAGCGCCGAAAGCTGCGTCTTTTCCTGAGCTTATCTTTTCAGATTTCTTTTTTCCCTTTTTCTTATTTTTAATTTAGTTAGTTTCTTAATGGGCTAGGTCATTTTGTTAGAGCCCTATAAATACTTTCTTTTAGCATTAGGGTTGAAATCTTCCACACTTTAGTTGCAATTTTCATTCATCGTTATTTTCTTTTCCTTTGAAGTTTTCACCATGTCTATGAGGAGCTAAGCCTCTTTGGCTTAGTCCGGTAATGGAAGCATGAGTTTATTCATCTGGTTGTGAGGTTTTGTTCCTATCTATTTATTCCTATTGAGTTATATTATCTCTTCTAAGCTTATTCCATTGGATTTCATTAATTGCACTAGCCCGCGCAACTAGTTGTTATTGGTGATTTTCATATTGCTAGGATTAGGAAACTGTTGGGCTAACGTCCTATTCTGCTGTAGCAACTACAATTTATATGCTCTGGTTGAAATTGTTCTATTGTAGGGAGAGATAATTACATGGTAAATGCATCTGAGCGAGCGTTCTGTGTATCCTGGTTAATTCTTATATGCATTGCTGCCTTTGGGTTGAACCTTTAGTGGTACTAGGGTTATTCATTGGTAAGGGTTCTTTGTGGAAGGTTTCCCTCTGAATTTACATAAGATCGGGACAGGAATAACCGAATAGGAAGATAGGACTTAATCTATGAACAACCTTTGAATGACTTATGTGGACATTACTTGGCTAAGTGTTTTTCTCTCTTGATATTTCATCCATTCTACTTTGTTTTGTTTGTTTTGTTTGCAACCAACCAACTACAAAACCCCCTCTTGTTACTATTGCATGCGAACAACACATAGATTAATCCCTTCCTCCCTGTGGATTCGACCCTTGCTTGCCCTAACTACTTGTTTAGGTTTGCTAGGATTTATTTGATTAGGTGATACGACGACTATCCCCCCTATCATTGAGTCAGAAATTAAGAGAGCCAGTGTCACAAGGTCAGGAGAGGCTAAATTTCCAAGCCAGTATAGGACATTATATAACTTCTGCATGATACTTTGCAATCGAAAAAACAAAGATGGAAACATAAGAATAAAGATATATTGTCACATCCTTTTGCTTTTGGTTTCATGCAAAAATGTATGTACAAGATCAACCCATGCACATATAATAAGTCCAACATCGCTTGCTTATTTACTTATTATTGACGAGACGAGATATTAAACCTTTACAAAGTCAATTCAAAAGGTTCATCCTAGAGCATTGTATGCTACATTTGAACATTATCACCTAATTAATTCCATGATTCTCAACATGACCTTTTATGGTTTTACAGTACAAAGCATTTCTTTAAGTAACCAATGCTACAAAGGAAGCACTTGATCGCCGATCTTGTTAACCCTTCTTATCAAGAGATTCTAATACTTATCAACTACTTTTCTTTTATCATATCATATCACATATATTATATCTATAAAGTCGTCCCATTAACAAACAAACGGTACATTGTTTTATATAACTTCTTTTATATACTAATATAAAGTGATCCTACATATGCATAGTCCCTCATAATATTTGCAAAATAATGTATAGTTTTATTTATATATTTATAGATGACATTATCCAAAAAACTATAGATTATATGAGAGATGCCTTATTTGTTATTTAAGAAGCGGAACATGTATGATATTTTACGAACTAATTAAACATGTGCACAAAAAGAAATTGAACTACATCTTCTAGACATACTTAGCGTATTGTCACAACATTTAACATGTTAACTACAAAAATACTACTATGATTTTACAATTATATTTTCCCGTATGAATAAAAAATACTACCACTTAAGAACATTTAAATTCCCGGTGCGAAGCACGTGGCACAAGATCTAGTATATAAAAACACGAGTGTAGACCCCGAATACAAAATAATGCAAAACTAACTAAAAAATATATGAAATATGCATGAGAATGACCTAATTTAATATGCAAATAGACTCCTAAATAATGTATAAATTAGGTGTTATCATGGACCTGTCACATAATATAGTGCATCCCATCAACAAATACAGATAAGCAAATGCTATCTGCTCTGCATCTCGTCCGTCCTCGCGCAACCGGTGACACCACATCCCCAAGTTGTCCACGAAGATGCCCCCGGATCCGGTGAGCCTGTAGAGATGCTGAATGTCAATTCTCAATGTCAAACATCTCGCAAATGCGGGACCTAAGAACGGTGTCACCTAGTTGCACAGTCATCTCCAACCCATCAATCTGTAGGCCCAAAATCTTCTTGACGTCATGGATGGTAATGATGATCTCGCCCTAGGGGAAATGGAAGTCGTTGGTCTCAAGATATCAACGTTCTACAAAGGCAGTAATGAGGACGTGGTCGATATAGCCATACACCAACGTCCCAAGGGTTGTCAAGCCGTTGTGCTAGGCTATACCCCACTATGTATTGGGCCCAAGACGGAAAACTAGTACATGCTTAGGAAATTGAGAGGACGAGTGTGGGCCCGCACTATCTTGTGCACCAACTCTTGAGAAATCCCACTTCACATTTACGAGGCGACGTGGGTGCGGTAGCTCCTTAAGATTGACCCGTCTTTAGGGCCTCTTGGATACTCGACCTGGAGCTCACCTCCATCTTGGCCAACCTTTGGCTGGGGCTCGTGGATAAGGGGTGTCGGGAAACGTCGAGCGTGCGCTCGGCATGCATAGGGAGAAGGAGCGAGTGCGAAGAGGGTTGCTCCATGGGAGCCTCGGGGCAACCCTCGAGAAAAGTCTCCGTAAACTAGTCAAAATCCTCCTCGATGTACACCTCGTCCTTGGGATCAACACGAATGGATTCATGAGCGAAGGACGAGGACTCTAGAGTGGCGGATGTTTGTGTCGCTACAGGGTCGTCCAACTCTAAATCCTCCCCCGTACCCACCAGATCCAAATCCATGGACACAAGGTCGTCGGTGACGGGCACGTCAGACACCGTCTGATGGAGATCAACCAGCAAAGCTCTGCCCGCCATACGATTTGCATCTACCATACGACGTGACGATGCAGTAAGACCCCGCTCAACTACATGGTGACTGAAGTCTCGATGGGCCTGCGCTGCTGCATGACGGATGCACTCTCTATCGACTCGTTGTGTATTAGTAACAAGGCGGGCCAAATCCTGGTTTCATAATTAAAAATATTAAACCTTAAACTACTTACTTTCTTAACTATTTTTTGCAATTTTTTAAATTTATTATTCATACTTAATTAGTATTTTCAAATTTCTCTTTAGTCTTCACTATTTCGAATTTATTATTCATACTTAATTAGTATTTAAATCGAACAATTCTCGATCTTAATTCATTATTTATCTCTTATTCTTAATTAATAATTAATTATATTTTTCTTATTTTCTTATTACTATTATTTCTTATTTAATAAATTATATTATTTCTCTAATACTTAATTAATATTCATTTTGTATTCTTATTTCTCTAATACTTAATTACTATGCATTTTTATATTTGTTAATTCATTTCTTGTTATTTCGTAATCCATTCTGTTTCCTAAATTTAAAATTTAAAATTCATTCTTAATTAATGTTTTGATATGTTTATGTAAATTCGCAATTCATTATTTATTCTTAATTAATGTTTTCCTAAATTCATTATTTATTCCTTAATCAATTTTTTGAATCAATTTATGCTTACTAATGTTTTCTCAATCATAAACATAACTAATTTAATTTATCTAATAACTATGACTAAATTCATTTTTGCAATCATAAATTGACTACATATGACTAAATTTCACAATCATAAACATGATTAAATTAATTTACCTAATAATTATGACAAATTATTTTCACAATCTTATAATGACTAAATTCAATTTGACAATCATGCAGTTTCATGAATGAAATCCGCATGCGTAACAAAATGTAAAAATCCAATTTCATAATCATAAATATTACTAAAAATATTTACCTAATAAATAATCAATTCAGTATTTTTCAAAAAGTTCAAATCGAATATACGTACCTCAGGAACACCCACGATGTATCGCCGTGATCGCGACCTCCGTCAAGTCTCGAAACCTCGACCGCGGTGCGCCTCGACCTATCTATCTGTCTCGAGCGCCGGCGGGATGCCTTCAATGCGTCCTCCGAATCATGATCACCTTTTCTCCATCATCACCAGCCCCAAGATCCATCATTGCACCGCTGTCGCCAATCGGAGCCTCGTCACCTTCGCCAACCACCACCTCGCCGCCAGGAATTGCGGGATTTCGAGCGCCCTCAACCTAGACGTTATCGCTGCCCTTGACGAAGTCGCTCCCGCCGTCAGCTGTGCCGTTGCCGCCACTGGAAGGTCGCCAAAGTTTGCCATCTGAGAAGTTTTGGGGAAAAAATGATGAAGAAAGAGGAGAGGAGTTGAGAGGAAGAAGAATGAGTATGAAATGATGTAAGAAGAGGAGCAGAGGATGAGAAATCGTCGGTGAACCTGGAATTGCAAAAACGGCAGAAGAAAGGAAGAAGAAAGGAGAAGGAAGAAGGAGGAGGTATGTGGCGCCTCTTTCAACCTATAAAAGATACGCGGGGATGCCATATAATAATATCCTAATGACTTGTTAAAAAATAAAATAAAATAATCATAATTTTTTTTTTAAAAAGTACACGACAAGGCTGCCTACCTCTTTATGTATTTTTTTAAATAACGTTGATCGGATATATACTTGGATATCGGATATGATATCCGATTAGACAGGTATAGGTACGTAGTGCCTCTTATAGGTTTATAAGTACACAATGCTTTTTTAAAAAGTACGAGCAAGGTATGTGTACCTTGCCCTTACATTGTTACACATGTATAGGTACCATACACATTAATGTACCTTTGCAATTCGTACGTATCGCATACACATATATTTTCAGAGTACAAAAAGTAAAAAGAGAAAGTGTATATAACATCGTCATTAAGAAATTGTACTTGTAAGAGTTTGTTTAGATTTTTAAAATAATGTATTATCTTATATTAAAATAACAATTTAACATAGGATAATGCATTATTTTCAAGAACTCAATATGTAATATTTGTTCTACCAAGTACAAAAATATTAATAATAATGGGATATTTGTGTCATGTGATTCTTGGCGGGCAAAAAAACGGAAACATCAACTTCCATCGCAAGCGACGCCGGTTGGGGAGGAGTTGCCATGGGAGAAACCTTAGAAACCAAACAAAGAGGAATAATACAGAGAGATTCGATCCGCCGAAGCCTCCTATTTCCTTCTCCTCTCTTCCTCCATGTGCTGTCGTTCTCCACCTTTTACAACCTATCCTCCCATCTCTACGTTTCTCCAGAGCTTTTACTTGCGGCTTTCAATTTAGGGTTTATAGTTTTCTGAATTTCTCGTAACGGTTCACAGACGTTAATCGATGCGTTTTTGCAATTAATGTCGCCGATCCGTTTTCGGTTGCGTCGCTTCCGCCAATTTTGTTCGCTCATACAAACAGCGCTCCTCCTCCCAATTACAAATCGGCACCATGTGCGAGCTGTACCAAATCAGACGGGGTTACGATGCAGTGATATGATTTATACTCTCTGGTGTGTTATTCTTGACATTTAGGCCGAAGCGTGAAGTGCTCCAAACGTAATAGATATCTGATTTCTCGGTTGGTTCGTCCACGCTGTAATTGTTGGCTATGGAGAAGATATCTCATGTCCAGCTGTTTTATATAAGCAGCATGTCCAAGTACAAGCTGAGCAACTGTGGGTCCGCATCCTATCTCAATCCTCTTTCCTTCATCAATTGGAAGATTAGGAAAAAGGTGAGTTTGCAATACCCATCTTCAGCAAACTGTTTTTGGATTGTATTCTGCTAGTGCTGAATTATTGTGCTTAAACAACATGATCATTTTCCTTTTAAGTTTGTTTTAATATTTTGTGGGTTTTTCACTACTGCTATGCCTAGAGATTTAGCCACTTATGTAGTATGAAATATGACTGCTTGACAATTATAAAAAAAGATGAAGTGAACCTAGTTGAAATGGTAATAGAGCTTAGTTGCATTCTCATTTCACAGTATTACAGTGTCCATACTTTTTTGTTCAAGTCATACTTAACTTCAGTATTCTTGGTGACATCATCTCAAAACCATAACAAGAATGTGTAGAAACTTCTATTTCTGACTGTTTATTTTGGAGCAATGCTTATAAAGGTTTAGTTCCTTGCATTTTTTCTATGCCTTTAGGTATGCACAGTACAAGAATGGTGTTTGGATAGTTAAAGCTCTGTGAAAGATTGAAATGCATGATAGAGATCATTGATATTTAAACCGATATTTTCCCATTCCTAATTATTCTCTTCTCTATTGGATCAGGAAGTAGATTTGTGAAAGCATATCATTTGATAAGATGAGATGGGATGAGCACCTACATTTTCTTTTTGGACTTGTGGCTTTGGCAATTATCCTTTCAGCTAATGCAGAAGATCCTTATAGATATTATACTTGGAGAGTAACATATGGAACAATATCTCCACTAGGGGTCCCTCAAAGAGTAAGTTTCTATTATTAGGCTGTTCTTCTGCCATATCTTGGATTCTATTTAAATATGCTGGAGCAACCAATTGGTTTACTATTTCCTCTCTTTTTATGTCTTTGCGCTTCACTTTTGTAGGGAATCCTCATCAATGGACATTTTCCTGGGCCAACTATTGATTGTCCAATGACAATGTGATTGTTAATGTTATTAATGAATTGGACGAGCCCTTCCTCATCACATGGTTAGTTCTCAAGCTTCAGTTTCTTTCGTTATTGGTCCTAATCTGTGTACTTTGAAGTTTGGCTGAGATTACCTAGTGATGGAAACTTTCTTCCCACTGGCTGATAAACCACAAGATGAATATGTGTGACTTTCAATTTCATTTCTAGGAATGGGGTTCACCAGCGAAAGAGCTCCTGGCAAGATGGAGTTCTTGGAACAAACTGCCCTATTCCTCCTAGATCCAGCTGGACCTACAAGATGCAAATGAAGGATCAAATAGGTAGCTACAGCTACTTTCCTTCGACATTGATGCATAGAGCAGCTGGAGGCTTTGGTGGGTTGAACATCCACAGGCGATCAGTAATTCCACTTCCATATCCAGAACCAGCCGGTGAATTTACTCTAGTTGCTGGTGATTGGTACAGGTCTGACCACAAGGTACCTAAGGATTTTTTTTGTGTCTCTTGGGCTATTCTAAACTCAAATCACCGAGTTGTTTCTTTCTGGCCCTGCTTTACTGATATACTGTTTTTATTGGTTCTTAAACCTCATTTAATGTGGCTGCAAATCACATTCTACATTTATCAGTCTACCTATCATGTTAGGTCTTAAATAACTTTTTGATGTAGGCAATTCTCACTCTTTCCATGACTTATCTTGTAATATGGCAGTACTTTCCATAGTTGAGACATTTATCTCACATACTCCATGCTGAAATGTTGAAATCGTGAAACTGATGAGATGACTGCTATGTTGCAGAAATTACAAAAGTCATTAGATGCTGGAAAACCTCTCAAGTTTCCTAATGCTCTGTTGATTAATGGTCGTACTCGTGGTTCTGTACTCAAAGGGAAACCAGGTGAACATCAACTTCTCTTCCTATTAATTATGTTTCACTTGTGAATGCCGACAATCAAGGGTGTTGGTGCTTAGCAATTCCTGTATTAGATGATAAACCTGACAATTATTTCAAAATTCACAGGAAAAACCTACTTGTTTAGAGTTTCAAATGTGGGGATGTCAACTTCTATAAACATCAGAATACAGGGACACATGCTGAAGCTTGTTGAAGTGGAAGGTTCTCACACTATTCAACAGGGCTACGATTCACTTGATATTCATGTCGGTCAATCCCTGGCCTTCTTGGTCACTCTTAATGCAAAGGTGAAAGACTATTACATTGTTGCTTCTACGCGTTTTGCTAAACATAGCCGCACAGCCACTGCTATCCTCAGCTATGCTGGTTCAAAGACCCGCGTTTCTGGAGCACTGCCTGCTGCTCCTGTAAATGATGTTAACTGGTCATTGAAACAAGCGAGAACAATGAGGTATATGATATTGCTTTGTTTTTAAAATACTTACTAGTTTGATAATTTTCTATCATTCTACACTTACAGTTAGTTCCTTTTTACATTCTTAAGTTCCTAATTTCTTTGTTGTCTTTTTCCCCCACATAAAGAATGAATTTGACAGCCAACACAGCAAGGCCGAACCCGCAAGGATCTTTCCACTATGGAACTATACCAATCACAAGGACGATAATTTTGGAAAACTCTGCAGCAAAGATTAAAGGCAAGTTGCGTTACTGTGTCAACAGGGTTTCTTACATCAACCCAAACACTCCATTGAAGCTTGCTGACAACTACAACATTCCTGGTGTATTCAACCTGAAAACGATTTCACCCACTCCAACACGTGCACCTCCGTCCCTAGGCACATCCGTCTTCGGGATTACCCTTCATGATTACATTGAAATTATCTTCCAGAATACAGAAAAGATTATTCAGTCTTGGCACCTTGATGGCTCTGAGTTTTGGGTTGTGGGGTAATTCCAACTCTCTCTTTTTATCTTGTGTGTGTTACTTCAGCCTCATTGATTTCCCTGCTCTTGTGTTTGTCAATTCAGGCTTAATAATATCCATTTTTTGTATTCAAAAGCATTTTGTTGAAACCAATATTCTAACAACGGGATATTATAAGAAAATGAAAACAAAATAAGATGTCTTAAAAACAAGGTAAGAATTTTGTGTAATATTTGAATTTGTGAGCTTCACTTCATCTCTTGAATCTTATGCCGAGGTCCTCTCAATGGTGAGTTTTATGACAATTAAGGCCTTAACTAAATCATAATCCGTGCCTTCATTTGGTGAAAAATTCAGGTTTGGGTCAAACAGATGGACTCCTGCTATGAGGAGGCAGTACAATCTGAATGATGCCATCTCTAGGAGCACTGTCCAGGTAACTTAAAACAGCCCTTGCCCTCTTTATCTAAAATACAACAAAAGCAGGCTCCAAAATCTTGGTGTACATCTTCCTCTTTTCAGGTTTACCCCAACTCTTGGACTGCAATATTCATTTCTATGGACAACAAGGGAATGTGGAATTTGAGGTCTGCAATCTGGCCAAGGCGATACCTCGGGCAAGAACTGTATATGAGAGTCTGGAACAATGAGAAGAGCCTTTATACAGAATATGACATTCCTCCTAATGCCTTGAAATGTGGCAAGGCTGCTCGCTTGTAGTCCATGGTTCCTGCAATGCTATCTTCTTCTCGCCTTTTCCTTGTCCTTCTTTTCTTTGTTGGATTGCATTTCGCATATCAGTAGGAATTTGGAAAGATCATTGTAATAACAATGAAACCACAATATATCAGATTGTTGCTTGCATCTGCCTTTTTATGTTCTGCCAAATATTGGAGCGTTTGTTTTTTTTGGTTCTCTAGCTGCTAATTTACTGTGCACTAAACAATATGAAGATAGACTAGATGATGGCTTCTTTCTCAAGATCAGTACCTGAGAAGGGAAACATTCATACTCCCAAAAAGTAGGCAAACCCAAAAAGGAAAAAAAATACATTCATGCTCCTGGAAATGATCAACCCCATGTTCAGATTGTTTACAGAACACTCATATTTAGCTTTCATGAAAACAATCACACATTTCAAATCCTTTTTTAATGAAAGCTGTAAAATAGCAAATCCACAACACTTGTCATATGCACTAACATAGGCTTGATGAAGATGTCATCACAAATATGGTTCCTTTCCACATGCCAAACATGAGAGATTCCAGAACTGGCTTCTTTTCGTTGATATTCTGTAGGTAGATTAATTTTGGGTGTAGGAATGTTGTAGCTTTTGATGGGGAAAGGGTCAAACTGGAGATGGAAGTTCAGCACAGCTATTATTAAGCATAAACAGCACTTCTTGCATTGTTGGTCTAGTAGCTTCATCTTATTGAGCACAAAGCAATGCTATTTGAATACATCTCATTACTTCCATCCTCGAAACATTCATCTGCAATATAGGGTTCATCTATTGTTGTGATTTTAATTGATTGGATGTGTACAATTGTAAATTTTATTCAACATATACTCCTAAAGGTCAAAAATTTGAAGTATTAAAATATTGATTTTTTTTGCTTAACTTTTACCCACAATTCGATATACATGGTTAATTTATGCAATAGATATGATTTCTTGTATAAATTATAGTAATACAATAAAAATATTAGATTTTTTATGTTGATCTTAATCGAATAAGACCCTAGAAATTTCGAATTTCACATGCCCTAATTTGATTAATTTTGCATAAAATTGTTTTATGCCTTAATTGTCAAAGAACCCTAATTTTATGAAAATTACACCTTATTTATTTTCTCTCAAATTCAATAAAAAATAAGTTGTTTTAGATCCACCCAAAATTTATAAATTGTTACAATGAGTTGAGTGGGGGAGGGAGTAGGCCGCGGTTGGGTGGCTCATGGCGAGCCACGACGGGGCAAGGGTTGCAGTCGGGGAGTGGGCGGTGAGCAGTGGCTGCGGTGGTACGGCCGTGTGGGTGTGTGTTGGTGACAATTTATTTGTCATGGGTTGCACATGCCTAAAACCCCAACTTGCATAAAAAGTTATTCTATTTTGAGTATATAATTCCAATTATACATATTAATGATTAATATAGTATTAATTTCATATATGAGTTAATTGAATTAAAATAATAAGAAAGTTGTATATATTAAATTATTTCATGAGTTAATTTGATTAGTTAAATTTTAAAGTTTATTAATATGATTAATAGTTTAGGGCCATTTACTTGATGAAGTGAATGAGTGAATGTTTAATATTTGATATTATAATTGTGTGTATGGATAAATATATGATATTATTACATGCAATGATTGGTGTGATCCAAAATAGGATAGAAAATACGATATGCATATCGTTATTGTTTTCTTGTACACGGTCTGTGTATCGTTTGTAATTTAATTTTCAAGCAAATTAGATTATAATTATATTATGTAAGCAAAAAAGGAGTATCAGGGATGAAGATCCAATAAAGAATTCAAGATGGATATCCAAAGAAGAATCAAGGATGGAGATTAAAGAGACAAACATGAACCCATGAAGATTAGATCTTATAGGTTTTAGGGGTCATACTAGGATCACATTTATTTTATGCATTTTATATTGCTTTAAAATGCTTTTGTAAGTTTATTCATGTTGTTTATTTATGTTATTTAGTTTACTAGTAGATAGACCAATATAGTAAACTTAGGTCCCTTAAAAAAAATTGAGGTTTTGCCTTTTCAAATCATAACCTATGAGGTCCTTGAAATTTGAATGATAGTTTTTGTCAAAGCAAGGTGTCTTTCTTTGACCATGGAATAGTACAGATAAATCTATATAAGGGATTTACAACCTTGGTTTGATTATACTCAACAAAACGCCACAAGATAAAGTTTTGGGTTTTGAGGCATAAGGATAGGTTTGACATAAAATGTAGCCTATCAACCTAGAATTATAAGTGTTATAATTAGTAAAAGTTACTTACATTGATGACATACTTAGGGAAGTGCCAAAGTAAGCTTAAGTTTTGTTTAAGATGTGATTTTGGAATCATTTTATTCACAAGAAACAAATTATTTGAATTAAATGTACATTAACTTATTTATGTTTAAAGCATGTTTAAAATCTTTAAGCTTTTGTATGACAAACATAATTTGTATATTTCCTATTATTGTAGATATCATGTCTAAAAACGATAACTCCACGATATCAACCTGTGTTCAATCCTTGAGAAGGAAAAGTTGAACGAAAACAACTTCCTCGATTGGGAAAGAAATATGAGAATTGTTTTTAGATCTGAAGGATGAGAGAATGTCCTTGAAACCCCTATCCCAATTCTGAGTGAAACACCTACTGAAGTTGAAAAGGATGTCAGTGATTGTCACCTGCCTTATGCTAGCTTCCATGGACTCGAACCTTCAAAAGAGGTTTGAGAGGATGGATGCTAACACCATCGTTCGTTTACTGAAACTCATGTTTCAAGAATAAGTAAGGATGGAAAGATATGGGACCTATAAGGCAATTCTAGAGTGCAAACTCGAGAAAGGAAAGCCAGTCAGTGCTCATGTGTTCAAAATGTTCGGACATTTTGAGAACATAGAAAGACTTGGGTTCCTATATGGTCAAGAGTTGGCTACTGACATTATACTACACTCTTTGCATGATGGTTTCACTCAATTCAAACTAAACTTCAATATGAGTGGAGTTGGGAAAAGTCTTGAAGAACATCATGGGATGATCAAGGCTGATGAGCAAAACATCACTGTTGAACCAAAGAAAGAGGTTCTCATGGTCAATAGGGGAAAATGGTTCAAGAAAGGGGCCATTGGAAAGAAGAAGCATGTGCAAGGAAAGGGCAAGGAAGTTGCTCGTCCTAAACTAAAAGCTTCTGAAAAGGCTAACGTAGCTGTTGACCATGAATGTTTCTATTGCAATGCAAAAAGGACATTGGAAGAGGAACTGCCCAAAGTACTTGGAAGACAAGAAGAATTGAAATGTGAGTCCCACTATAGGTATATATGTTATAGAAATCCATGCATCAAAAACTTCATCTTGGTTATTGGATATTGGCTATGGTTCTCACGTTATTTCAAATGTGCAGGGACTAAGAAGAAGTAGAAGCTTGGGTAAGGGAGAGGTAGACCTACGCCTTGGAAATGGAGCAAAAGTTTTTGCGCTAACAGTAGGAGAGTACAATCTATCTATGCCTTCTGGTTTGGTTTTAGAATTGAATAATTGTTATTTCTTTCCTGCTATTACCAAAAATATAATTTCGGCTTCTATTCTGGGTACTGAAGGCTATGAATTCATTATTAAGAATAATTGTTGTTCCTATTTATATGAATGATGTGTCTTATGCCAATGCTCCAATTAGTAATGGACTCTATGTATTGGATTTAGAATCCCATGTCTATAACATAAATACTTAAAGAAAAAATCAAATGATTTAAACACTACCTATCTATGGCATTGTCGTTTAAGACACAATAACTTGAAATGCATAAAGAAGCTCCATAAAGATGGACTTTTAACCTTTTTTTGTATTGTGAATCATTTGATACATGTGAATTCTGCTTAATGGGAAAAATGACAAGATCACCTTTTACTAGAATAGGTGAAAGAGCAAGTAAACTTTTGGGCCTAATACATACACATGTGTGTGGACCAATGAGTTCAATAGCTAGGGGCGGTTATAGTTACTTCATAACTTTTACCAATGACTTAAGTAGATATGTTTACATATACTTAATGAAGCATAAGTCTGAAACTTTTGAAAAGTTCAAATTTTTTTCATAATGAAGTAGAAAATTAACTCGACAAGAAAATTAAAGCATTACGATCTGATCGTGGTGGTGAATATTTGAGTCAACATTTTGATAGTCATCTAAAGGATGTGAAATTATTTCACAACTGACTCCACGAGGAACATCACAATTGAATGGTGTGTCTAAAAGGAGGAATTGAATTTTGCTTGACATGGTTTGTTCTATGATGAGTTTTGTTGATCATCCAATATATTTCTGGGGATATGCTCTCATAGTTGTAGCGTTCACACTAACTAAGACTCCGTCAAAAGCTGTAGACAAGACACCATATGAGTTATGGAATGGAAAAGTTCCAAGTTTGTCTTTTCTAGAAGATCCATGGATGTGAATCTTATGTAAAATGTTTACTCTCTGACAAGCTTGCACCCAAATTAGATAAATGCTTCTTCGTAGGGTACCCAAAGGAAACAAAAGGATATTGTTGGATCAGGTTGTCTTCTGTTAAGAAGGTCTACGACCTTCACAGAGAATGCAACGAAAATATAAAGTTAATGCAAAGGATATGGCGATAGATGCAACACAAGTACTTAGAGTGGAAACTCTAATTAACCAACTAGTTAATTAGAGAAAAACCACTGCCCCAAGCTTCTCGCTTGTAAAAATTAGAACAAGTGTACTTATCTTATTGATTTCTTGAGCAATTACAAAAGGCGACCATGACTAGACTAGAAGATTCCCACTTACTATCTACTCACTCCCCTACTCGTACCTTGCTCTCAATCTCTAAGATCAAGTCACACTTGAACTCTCTTCTCCCTGAGCTTCTCGCTCCCTTTGGTTCACTCTCTTTCAAGTGAACTAGATTTTACATAAGGCGATTCCACTCCTTATATAATCGCTAGCTCAAACCGTCGTTTTGTACCACATACCCGACACTACCTCCTAGAGATGTTTCTCTAGCCTCCTAGGTCTCTCTTTCCTCTTCGCTTCCGACCTCCATACATGGTATGGTCTTTGCTCCACCTTCTTGTGACATACTCCTTAGGCTCCAAGACTTTCGCAAAGCAACAAAAGGACAAGATTGCTTTTCTGTGCTTGTGTCAGACAATCCTTGTCCTCTTCCTTTCTTCTTCTCAAGATTGTTGTTGTTTGTTTCCTTCCTCTTTTGCCTTGATCAGAACCACCTAATGTCTCCATCAGGTGTTCTTCCCAAGCCATGTTGAGCTCCAAGGCCAGCTGCACTTGTCTCTTGTTTGACCAACATGTAGCTGTTGTGCCAGCTGCCTAGCTCCAGCGTCTAGGACTTCTCTCATGTGTATACTTCACATTGTCTCGACCACTCTACTGATCTTGATAACGTTTAGTACCTTCCGACGCATCCTGCACTCTGTTCTTGTAACACTTAGTTCACACGCTAATCCTTGGAGGTTTGTAACCATCAAAACTGAGGAGGTCATCGACTCTTAAGTTCACCACGCTTAAGATTCCAATAGTTGGGGACAAGGATTTCGGCGAGACTACGATGAGATGATGGCGAAAAGCTTCAATGAAGGTTGAGGCTTCGAAGACAGATTCGCGAGAGAGGGGGGCGCAAATGCAGACCGCTTGTTTTATGAAAAGATTTGGGAATAAAATAAAACTCTCAAATCACGATTATGCATAAATCGTGTGTGCGTGAATCCATCAGCCTATTTTGCAGCGCTCTAGATTAAATTTTGGCCATCAATTTTGTTCTCATCCAACACTCTAGATTAATACCCTCGTTTTACCGTAACTCCCCGTTTCACTAGACCCTGAAAATAAATATATGCTCGTGGAGAGTACATTATCCCCAATATGGTATTCACACAACGACAATTGTTTAACATCACCAGTTCATAAAAAAACAATTAATTTTGGCAAGGCCAGGATTGAGAATTATCACCTAGGTGAGGACATGAAAACAGAGTTTTTATATGCACACTTAGTAAAAAAAAGTATTGTGGTAGCATGAATTTGTACCATTAAATATTCGTTGATTGCGACGACGATCGATCTTCAATGAATCTGAAGAGTTAACATAACACGAACAATTTAGAGTGGAAAACCCTAGTGCGAAATAGCACACAGGGAAAAACCACTACCTTCTAGCTTCCTGCTAGAAGGATTTGAACGGTCTACTTCTCTTATTGATTTTCTCTTTTGTTTACAACAATCACTCATACTCAAAGCTCTCTCTTTTTCAATGGAGGCTGCAAACTGAATTAACTCGTTCTAGGGTTCATGGTCGGTATAGGTTATTAAATACCTCCCCTCTTTATGTCTTAATGGGCCTCATTTAAGTAGATGGGCCTGATCTTCTGTTTTAGGAAAGTGGGATAATTTCCCCCTTCATTTTGCCCCTCGGGTTCTCCGGGTTCGACAGAAATTGCGGGATCCGATAACTCGGGGTCGTTCCTCGAATCAACATTCGGATCTGAATGATTTTCATCTCGATTCTGCAGCACTAGGTCATCCATCTGATGGACCTAAGCTACCCAAGCCGTTTCGTAATGCGTTGGCCCCTGCCTAACTTGTTTATGCTTGCTTATAGGTGTTCGGATTCGACTCCTATACTCCTTTGTGGGTCGCTCGGATTCGGCGCCCGTGTGGCTCGTTACCACGAAAATACATGCCTGACTACGAGTAGCTCGAATTTGGCTCTCGTGTCGGACTTACACTATTGGCTCTTGCCTAGCGTGGGTCGCTCGGATTCGGCGCCCGTGTGGCTCGTTACCACGAAAATACACGCCTGACTACGAGTAGCTCGAATTCGGCTCTCGTGTCAGACTTACACTGCTGGCTCTTGCCTAGCGTGGGTCGCTCGGATTCGGCGCTCGTGTGGCTCGTTACCACGAAAATACGTGCCTGACTACGAGTAGCTTGAATTCGTCTCTCATGCCGGACTTACACTGCTGGCTCTTGCCTAGCGTAGGTCGCTCGGATTCGGCGCCCGTGTGGCTCGTTACCACGAAAATACATGCCTGACTACGAGTAGCTCGAATTCGGCTCTCGTGTCGGACTTACACTGCTGGCTCTTGCCTAGCGTGGGTCGCTCGGATTCGGCGCCCGTGTTCTACTGCATGTAGGCTAATATAATAAGATGACAGCTTGTGCCACTGCGGCCTATAGGCTAATAAGATGACAACTCGTGCCCCTGCAGCTCGTAGGCTAGTTTTTTCGAACCATCTGTTATATGTTTCAAATAATATGATGCTTTATCATGTACGCGGAAGGATTGTCAGAAAACTTATTTGGTGAGTAAGTTTCAGATCTTGCTTCTACTTCAGTTGAGCTTATTGGTTCGCCTTGATATGCAAATTCCTTGAACAAACTCTGTAGGGCTTGATGCATGCCCCTATTATCGTTGTAAGATAGCTCCATAAGAACTTTATTAGCCCCAAATCTCAATTCCTTGATGGCCAATGCTTGGATCTCATTTCCGCTTTCATTAACGGTTTGCTCCGAGTTCGTACCGACATGACATAAACATATAATAATTATATAAAATTATATGTATACTACTTGTAGAAAATTAAATAGGAACACAATATTTAGAGCAATTTTACCGGTCGAATTAAATTAGGACTTGGATGGAATTAGACCTGAGCAAATGCGGGACGGCCCGCCCGGCCCGCCAACTAATACGGGGCTGGACAAGGGTTTCAGCCCGAACGGGCCGGTTGGCCCGACCCGTTCGGGCTTACGGGCCGAGCGCGGTATTGGGGTTAAGCCCGTACGGGCCGCTCAACCCGGCCCGCGGCCCGTATATAATTTAATTATATAAAAATATATTAAAAAAAACCTAACCTAAATCCTCCTTCACTCCATCTCTTCTCAGTTCTCACGCCGCTCTCAGACATTTCTCCTCAGTCCTCACGCCGCTCTCAGACATCTCTTCACTCCATCTCTTTCACTCCTTCTCCATCTCAGACATCTCTCCTCACGCCGCTCCGCCTCCGACCGCCGAGCCGACCATCTCTCTCGCATCTTCCGAGTTCAGACCAGGCGACCGCCGACCATCTGTCTCGCCGACCATCTCTCGCATCTTCCGAGTTCCGACCAGGCGACCCTCGACCGCCGACCATCTCTCGAGTCTTTCACATCGCATCTCCGCATCTCTGCATCCGGTTAGTATTTCTCATCTCCGCCTCTGCCTTTAACATGCTTGTTTTGGCCTTCCATTGCCTGCTGTTGGTAGAGGGTTTGGAGGTCCTGGTAGGGGTTACTATGCCTCATTGTTGAATTCACCAATCTCTATCTCAGATTTCTCATCTCCGCTTTTTGACGTTTCCATTGTCTGCGACTGCTGTGTAGATTGTGTACATTTCTTTAGATTAAAGTAAAGTAATAAACTTAATACAGTTATATGGCTTTGAGTAAAGTCATTTATCTTATCACTTATCATTCTTATTTGTTACTTGTTACTTGTTAGTGTGTGTTTACTGTTTATATAATGAAAAATTCAGAATTCAGAATTCAGAATACGCAACATATGTAAGCAATTTCTGTGTTTTATTTTGTAGTGTATGGAGCCAGAATCTGAGGGTGACAATGGTATTTCTCCATCTGAAAATCCCTCTCAATGCACTTCTCGGGGGAAAAGACTGAAATCTAATGTGTGGGAGCATATGACCAGAGATGTAAAAGATGACGGAACAAAGGCTGTCTGCAACTACTGTAAGCAAATTCTGAGTGCTAATTCTAAGGATGGTATGTCGCATTTAACTAGACATATACAAAAATGCATTATGCGTCGTCATCATGATTTGAAAAATTTCTGCATTGCTAGTGGTGGATCTAGTAGTATTGGAACCGATAACATGTCTATGAAGAAGCCCGTTGCTAGTTTTGATGAAATTCGTGAAGCTATTTGTGTGTTTAACGTATCTCTTGGACTTCCATTTAGTGTTGTTGAATCGCGGGGCTTTAAGAATCTGATAAATATTGTTGTACCTGATTTCACTGTTACTAGTAGGCATACAGTTAAGAGAGATGCAATTTCTCACTATAAGGAAGACAAAAAACTAGTTTGCCTTGAGTTACTAAATGCACCTGGTCGGATTTGTTTTACAACTGATAATTGGAGAAGTGAGAATACTGATGATGAATTCATGTGTATAACGGCTCATTGGATTGATAATGCTTGGAAGTTACAAAAGAGAATAATTAAGTTTGCTGCCTTGACTCCTCCATTTGATGGTGCTTCTCTTGCTGATGAGATATTGTTGTCTTTGGGTGAATGGAAGGTTTCCCACAAGGTTTTAAGCTTTACACTTGATAATGCATCTTATAATGATACCATGATTGAATCTCTTAAAAGTCATCTTTTAAGAAAACACTCTTTGATGCTAGATGGGGAGTTTTTTCAGATGCGATGTGTTGTCATATTATTAATTTGGTGGTCCAAGCTGGTTTGAAGCTTATTGATCAGGTGGTTGTGAAGATTAGGAAAGTTATCATTCATTTGAGACATTCTATTCCAAAGAACAAATTTTTTTATGAAATTGCTACCACAAATTTTGGGTTGAACTCGTCTAGAAGGCTTCGTTTAGACACCCCTACTAGGTGGAATTCTACTTTTACAATGCTTGATAGTTGCATTTACTTTCGAGACGCATTTGATAGCTTTGTTAGTAAGGATATGGAATTGAAGGTGCATCGCCTTTCAGAAGAGGATTGAGAAAAAGTTGATGAACTTCATCAGTTTTTGAAAGTATTTTATAATGTTATTACTGAGTTTTCTGCATCTAAGACACCTACTGCGAATATTTATTTTAATGGGGTATGAAAGCTTCATATGGCCTTAAATGCTGTTGCTGGGGGTGATAATGTTCTGTTGTGTGATATGGCTACTGAAATGTTGCTGAAATTTCAGAAGTATTGGTCAGATTATAATTTATTGTTGTCATGTGCTGCTGTTTTGGACCCCCGTTTTAAGTTGGCAGCGATTAACTTTTGCTATACAAGGTTGTTTGGTGAAACTTATGCTAAGGAGATGGTTGGAAAGATTAAGGCTACTTTGTTTGAACTGGTAGATGAGTACAAGCGATTTGTAGGAACATCAGGAAGTGGACCAAGTGGTGGAAATGATCAGGCTGATGGTAATAATTCTACACTTGCGAGTTCTCGAAGTAGGAAGGTTTCTTTCAATGTAGCTGGAGATGAGCTATTTGACTTCCTAATCCAGGAAGTTAGGACTACTGACAAGTCTGAATTGGAGGCTTATTTGAATGAAGAGAATGAAAATGCTAGAGAAGAAATTGATATTTTGGCTTTTTGGAAAAAGAAGTCTCAACGAGCACCCGCACTTTCAGCTTTGGCCCGTGATATTTTGAGTATTCCCATCTCTAGTGTTCCTGCAGAATCTGCTTTTAGCCTGGGAAAGAAAATGATAACTCCATGTAGAAGCTCTCTTCGATCTAGCATAATTGAAGCACTTTGATAGGCGTTGTCGAGGCGCCTAAACAAAATAATCCTAAACAAACCTAAACAAGTAGCAAAGGCAAGCAAGGGTCGAATCCCACAGGGATGAAGTAATCTTTCTAAGTGCACAATTGTATGTCAAAGGTAACAAGGGGGGTTTTGGTTGATTGGTTGTGAAACAAGTAAACAAAGCAAAGTAAACAAAACAAAAGGTTGAAATCAATTGGGGAAAAACACTTAGCCAAACAAATATCCACCATTCATTTGATTGGTTGATCCTAGACTCTCTCTAATTCCTCCCTATGAATGTTCCTATTCCTTTTCATAAGTTATAAACAGGACAAACAGACCCTGAGAATACTAACTATTAAATAACTATGAAAATCTCACGCGTCAATTCAATAGCAGCAATGAGCACAAGAATTTAGATAGATACATGCAAGAGTAGCAAACAGTCATACTATTGCATGCAATTAATTCTCTCTACAATAAACTAGTCCCAAACAGTTCTTAGAGTATTGCAGTTGCTACACATGAATTAGGTAACTCAAACAGTAATTACCAAACCCTAGCAATAGACAATTACCAATAACAACTAGTTGCGTCCAACAAGCGAAATCAGTAAGAATCAATGGGATGAAGCACAAGAGAATCAATACATTCAAAGGAAAAGAAATAGAATTAGAATCTCACAACCATTATTCAAACGAAGGCTTTAATTGTCGGACTAAGCAAAAGTGCTTAGTTCTTCATAGTTCAAAGGAAAAACAATACTCAATGGAAACAACGATAATGATAAAACGTGATTGCGAATGTAGATGATGAATGAATGGAGGCTATGGAATTTAGGTTAAATGGACTTAACCTAAAGCCCAAGATCACAAACCTCATCTAAAAGGAAATAATAGTATAAAGTTCGAAATAAAATAAACAAAAATAATCGAAAAAGGAAAAATAACAAAAACTTCGGAAATCTCAGCGGGCTCGCTCCCGTGTCATTCCGCGGTCGCGGCACCAATTCCGCGGTCGTGGAAAACAGAGGTTTGCTCTCGACTTTGCACAGCTCCGAATATTCCGCGGGCGCGGTGGAAATTCCGCGGTCGCGGCCGTGACCTTCGCTGCTCCGCGCTTCGCCTCTCGCCGCGGCTACTTCGTGACATTGCCCTTGGTCGCGGTGGCCCGCGACAACCTCTTCTTGGCTCATTTGTGTGGCTCTTCTTCTCTTCTTCTGGATGTCTTCAATTAGCTTCTCCAAACCACCATATCCACACTTCTTCTCTCCAACTCCATACTCCACAGTTGTGCTCTAAATCCCTATGAATGGCACCCTAAACACCGGTAACAACTCCTAGATAAGCACTACAAAGTAGAGCTGATCACACTTGCATGTTATGAGGATTGGTTGCGAGTGAAAGGCTTTGAAGCATGTAATTTGTATTTCTTATTTTTATTTAAATGTTTTTTCTCATGTGTATAGATTTAATCACACTTTTAGTATGTTTCTATCATGAAGGTACATCATCAATGCTTACAATTGGTGTTGATGTCGAGGATGATGTCGAAGATGAAGAAGACGATTCGGTAGTGACTGAGATCTCTTAGGATGAAGGAAGCTACATGAAGATTGAAGAACGACTAGATGCATTCACTTGTGTTTTTTGTTGTTGTAAACTTGTAATGGATTTAGTAACTTTGTCATTTTATGTTCAAACTCTTGTAATGGATTTAATCATGTTTTTGGATTAAACTTGTAATGGATTTAAGCAGGTTTTTGAATTCTATTAAGCAGGTTTTTTAAAAACAGATTTTATATTATATATTAATTGCGGGCTGCCCACGGGCTAGCCCGGCCCGGATTTCCGGGCGGATACGGTTTATAGTTTTGGCCCGACAAACGGGCCCGACCCGGCCCGAACCCGCAAAAACGGGCTCAAAAAATAGGCCAAGCCCGGCCCAGACCCGACCCGACCCGTATATGCTCAGGTCTAGATGGAATTGATCCAGTGGGTCTCATTGACCTGCTAACTTCCATTGTGGAGCCCACATGCTCCTTTGCTTCGTAGCAACTTCCCAGCAAACAATAAGAATTGTCGAATTCTTTTCTTGAAAATCGTGATGCACTTATACATGGTTTCGTTCGGTTCAGATTTCTTTATTGGGCTTCTAGGCCCAATAATAATCTTCTGGCCCATTTTTCCTCTCTTCCATCTCGAACACGCACACCAGCAAGCGGAGAGTTCATCCGCGGCGAAAACTTTGCTCTACTTGATCGGCGTCGGTGTGCCAATTGTCAAGCCTTGCTCGGCGATGACGATGACCTTGGTAGATTTAGGATGCCTCAGACGAAAGTATCGTCGGATTGCATTCCCCCTCTGGTGATGCGGACGGCGCCAATCGATGACGGCCTCCCTGGCGCGGCGAAACCTGGCATCCTCGCTGGTCGGACTGCCTCCCTCTGGCTCTGGAAGCAGAGGAAAAAGTTCAAGGCGCCTTCCAATGCCTAAACTCCTCATGCTCTCGCCTCCAAGCCACTAGATCGGGATCGATCCCTACCTCCCGTTCCTCGCGTCGAAGGCCTCGCCGCACCCTCAGATCCACATCGCCTTCTCCCCCGATGCGCCCGGGATCTCGATGCGCATCCAGATCTGCGTCATCTCGGTCGCTAGGGTTCCAGCGGCGGCCCAGATCCAGACTCGTCCCAGCCCGTCTAGGGCTTTGACGGCGCTCGGGGAACTCGAGGATGCTCTCCAATTGCCGGTCCCGACCACCTGCAGATCGAGCCTCCGCCATCAGTCTCTTTTCAGCCGCGTGATCCGCCCTCCGAGCCGCCTCACTTTGATCGACCATCGCCTCGATCCCCATGGACGACGCCAATTGTGGTAGCATGAATTTGTACCATTAAATATTCGTTGATTGCGACAACGATCGATCTTCAATGAATCCGAAGAATTAATATAACACGAATAATTTAGAGTGGAAAACCCTAGTGCCAAATAGCACACAGGGAAAAACCACTACCTCCTAGCTTCCTGCTAGAAGGATTTGAACGGTCTATTTCTCTTATTGATTTTCTCTTTTGTTTACAACAATCACTCATACTCAAAGCACTCTCTTTTTCAATGAAGGCTGCAAACTAAATTAACTCGTTCTAGGGTTCAGGGTCGGTATAGGTTATTAAATACCTTCCCTCTTTATGTCTTAATGAGCCTCATTTAAGTAGATGGGCCTCACTATGTATGAAAGTGTATACACACATAGGGAACATATGCACACATAAGAAACATATTCATACTTATTAAGAAAATATATGCACACTTAGCAAATATATACATTTTCTAAAAAAACATATGCATAAAAGAATATGAATACACATGTTTTACACTTAATAAGAATTTATATACACATGAATGTGTATATATATTAAATGTGTATATCAATACTTCGTTATGAGCCTTAATTTTTAGAAAAGAGCTTTTTAAACCCTATTTAAGCTACTCATGTTACTTTACTCCATCAAGTTTTCTCCTAAACTTTGGCTAACTTTTAAACATCTTGTCATGATCTTATCACATTAGAAAAGATTTTGAGGTAAAGCATAGGGATTTGGAATTGAATTTTGGTTTTTCTAATTTTATTTTTAGGGATTTTGTAGGCTTTCATCAGTTACTAATAAAGTTTTCTCCTAGACTTAGGCTAATTTCTATATATCTTATCATGAACTTATTGATGGATCACAATTCGATCTGCGGAGTCCGCGAAGGAGCTGCCAACCAAGAGTGTCCGCGAAGACGTCAACCTAGGTTTCGAGAAAGTTGGGCCAGCCCATGAAAAAGCCCATCTTCACCTTGGGCCTCCGTCGTGTATAAAAGCAAACGAAAGTAGAAGGTTTGAGAGATCTTTTCCTGCTTTTAGCTTCCTTCATCAATCCCAAAAACCCTAAAAACAGAATGGCGGCGGCCATTAATGGGCAACCAAGATTCTGTTAGCTCTACTGTTCACCCTTTGTCCGATTCGATGAATTCCAATTTCCTACTATTGAACGACCTTTCTCCTTTATTTCAGTTGACTTTCTGATATCTTTTGATCTTAAGATGATTCTGACTTGGGCGTCAAAGAGTTTTCTCCCGGAACCCCACCCTTCCGGGATCTGTTTCAGGCCGCAAGAGTCAAAGAAGAAGTCCGGTCCACCATCGTCCATCACGTCCAGGGTCTTTGCTGCGAAGAGAAGATTCCCTGGTGAAGGAAGCACATGAAGGTCCAGCCTGAGGGTGTCTGGAGTGCTAGCTAGACATCCGTTGCAGTCGGGTTTCTGCACTGGCGCCGACCGTGGGGACTATCTCACGCGGCTAGAGTCGGACCCTAGAAGATGGACAACGAGCATATGCAACACGAAACCTCAGATGAGATCCAGTCGCAAGCTCCCAGAATAAATCCGGCGTAGAGGGAAGAACATGCCTTAGTGAACCACCTAGCTCCGTCAGCCAGGAGTTCAGTACCGCCTCAGGGTCGTAGGTACGTCTTAGAGGGCGAAGAGCTGGAGCAGTTCCGACAGTTTCAGGAATGGAAGCGCTATGCCCAGCAGCAACAGTACTAGGAGCCACCACCCCGTGTACCTTTGGAAGGTCCTCAGCTCCAGGATCCTTACCCAGAAGAGTATGGGGGGAACGCGTACGCATATAGAGTATCCATGGCGCCTGGCCACCAATACCACCCTTCTAGGAGGGATGATCCGCGGGGGTACACCACCGTACATCGGAGACCCCCCATGACGCTGAATTCGCCACTGACACTGGCGCGTTTCTGTTCTAAGTTAGCCGAAAAGAGCCTTCCCTTCTTCAATATCCTCAGGAAGCCAGAAAAATTCGAGTGGTCATCGGAGTGCGAGGAGGCATTCGCGAAGCTAAAAATACACCTGACGAAGCTACCCACTCTGACAGCACCAACAATAGGGGAGGACCTCCAACTCTATATCTCTTCCAGTTCAAGGGCTATCAGTGCCGTCTTGGTAAGGCAGCAAGAACAACCGATATATTTTGTCAGTAGAGCGCTCATCCCCGCAGAAACTCGCTACCTTCCTGTGGAGAAAATCACGCTTGCCATTGTGATGGCGGCCAGGAAGCTTCGCCCATATTTTCAGGCTCACCCTATCCAGATATTATCTAACTTGCCATTGCGTAGATTTTTCCACAGACCAACCGTCTCGGGGCGGCTAACCAAGTGGGTGATAGAATTGTCGGAGTTCGAGATTGATTACCGTCCGAGGCCGGCAATCAAAGCTCAAGCCTTGGCGGATTTCATAGTTGAAACCAGTTTCCGCGAGCTCAACGAAGAGGGTCTCCCTGAAGACCAGTCCGCGTGGACCTTGTTCGCGGATGGAGCTGTTAACGAAGAGGGCTGCGGGGCAGGGATCACTCTGACTTCGTCGGGAGGAAAAAGCTACAGATACGCCCTCACTCTGAGTTTCCAAGCAACTAACAACGAAGCAGAGTATGAAGCCGTCATAGTCAGAATTGAGCTAGCCTTAGCAAACGGAGCAAGAAATGTGAAATGCTACAGTGACTCAGAAGTGGTAGTGAAGCAACTCCGCGGAGAGTATGAGGCCAGGACGGGCAGTCTACCCGCGTATTATCAGAAAGCTATGACACTATGCTCCACGCCGGACCACTTTGAGATACATTCAGTACCCAGATCAGAGAATGAGAAAGCAGACAAACTGGCCAAGCGGGGGTCGCGAGTGAAACTGCAAGCAAAAGAGCATGTATGGTTGGAAACCAGGACACAGAGGTCTGTGGGGCAAGAAGTCATGGCAATAGAAGGAGAAGAAATGCAAACAGATGATTGGAGGGTTTCGATTCGCGAATACCTCCAAACCGGAAAGGTGCTTGAAGACCCCAAAGAAAGAAGAAAGTTGCAAGTCAGAGCTTCGCGATTTTATATGAACGGAGGAATCCTGTATAAAAAGGGGTACATGCTAGCAGGGATGAAATTCATGGAGGAATTTGCGGAGGAATTTGCGGAAGCCATTCAGGCTGGAGAGCCATGGTGTACAAAACCATGCGGGCAGGCTATTTCTGGCCTACCATGAAGGCCGATGCTGTGAAAGTATCCCAGTCCTGCAAAGGATGTCAGGCTCATGCCCCAGCTTCTCACCAACCCGGAGTCCCCATACAGGTCATTAGCTCCCCTTGTCCTTTCGCAAAGTGGGGAATGGACATTCTCGGCCCCTTTTCGAAGGCTCCCGGTCAGTTACAGTATGTACTAGTGGCAATCGACTATTTCACTAAGTGGGTAGAAGCATCACCACTAGCGTCGACCACCGTTGAGCAGGTAAAGAAGTTCATGTGACAGAGCGTCATATTCCATTTTGGATTGCCACAAGATATTGTGACCGATAGGGTTCCCCAGTTTTTCACGGACAAGCTGAAGGATTTCTGCGAGGGTTTGGGCATCAGACTGCACTTCGCTTCAGTCCCACACCCCCAGACAAATGGCCAAGTGGAAAATGCCAATGGGAAGATACTTCATGGACTGAAGAGAAGGCTAACCAAAGCCCAAGGAAGGTGTAATATCCCTCATTTTGTAAGGGTAATTTTGAATTTTTCTTATGACCATATTACAAGTCAGATTAAATTCAGAGAAGTACGGACATTCTATGCAATGTGCGACCTCTGTAATATTTTTCTGAGTAATATAAAATATAGTTAAGGTATCTTTGGGTTAAAAGGGTCGTTCGTATACAAATATATTTAACCCAGAGTTAAGAATATTTTTACCCCTTAGTAAAAACGACAAAACGGGTCAAAGGGGGCAAAATTGGCCTTGACCGCACCCTGGCCGCACCCTGCCACACCCGCGGCGAAGGCCAATGCCAGTGGCGGTCATGAGTCGGCCACCGCACCCCCACCGCACCCTGGCCACACCCCGCGGTGAGGCGCTGTCGCTTCGCAAGTTGCACTGCAACTCGACGACAGCAGAACCTAGCCTTGGTGACTCACCTAGGCTATGCCTGATTGTCGAGACACCTCTTGGTTGTTGTCTCCTGAGTGTAAGATGCTTGGTTGGCCTAAAAAAGGAGGGAGGGAGCTGAGGAAGAGGGCCATAACTCAACTGCAACTTCATCCCCTTCCTCTAGAAATCTCCATTGTTGTGCCAAGTTTTGAGCTTTGTTTGAGAAGTGATCGAACCCCTTTGAGTGTTTACAAAGGTGCTCTTGAGTGTTATTCAAAGATCTAAGGTGTTGGGAGATCAAAACCACAACGAATCGAAGTCGAACGAATCGATTTGGGTGAGTTTCTCCCCGAAAATCTGTCGAAGCTCTAGCCCCTAGCACTTGGCCGCACCCGCGGCAGAGGCTCCACCGCACCCCGCGGTGAGCTTGTCCGAGGTGTGTGTTCTTGGGCGTTGGGCTTTGGGCGAGGCTTGACTCCTTTGGTCCTTTTCCTATTCTTTTAGATTCATATATGTAGATATTGAATCTAACTTAGGGTCTCGTTATGGGTCGTTCCAAAGGAAATTATTGTCCAGGATTTGTCCCAGTTTCGGACTTGGAAACCGTTATCTCTAAGCTTGTTAAAGCTTCGTCTAATCTAAGACAAGTGGCGGTTCACTCTTGCTTATCATTCCATATTTCCATTAATTATCAATTGTTTAATTGTTAATTAATTTGGGATGATTTGATAAATGATGTGAAAAGTTTGATAAATGATGTGAAAAGAATATGATATTATAATAGGTTGTATATCTTCTAGAACAATGCTATTATAGATATATATTTATGATATTAGCCTGGAGGGCTTTGATATGATTATTACTGTGTTGAACTGTTTAGTTAGCACGAGTATTCGTAGGAGTGATGGACTATTCGAGGTCCAGTCGTTTCTTGATAATGATTAATGGTGCAAAGGGTGATAAACCCAAAAACCATTTGGTGGGTCATGACCGATCTCTATACTCGGGTATAGAGATGGTGGCACTTAACTGATGCTACAAATCTTGGGATTCGTCCCATTCAGGAGTATGTCCCTCATGGCGAAATATATCCTATATGTCTCTCATGATGAAACATATACTCAATATATGTCCCTCATGGCGAAACATATATTTAAAAGTCTATAACGTGATGCGCGTTTTGGAATTTAAATAAGATAAGTGCCGTCGTAGCACATGATTAATATACCTCAGACGAGTAGTTCAGCTAGGGAATAGTGCAGCTAGGAAAGCTCGTCTTGACTTTGATCAGAGTACCATTCTCTTTCCGATCTGGATTCGCATTAAGCGGTGAGGTTGGTCGTGAACCGAAACATCAAGTCATTTTTGAACGCTTGTATGATTAATTAATGTTCCCCAACATTTGTCATATTTCCGATAAGACTCAATTCGTTGGAGTCTTCTTTGGGATTGATTTCTGTGAGACTTGGTCTTTCAGAATCTTCTCTTGATCATGCCTCTTCATATGTTTCAGTAGAGTATGGTGGTTGACTATCGTTATCGGTTTTGATTCGAGGAGCGATGAGTCTAACCTAATACGACTACTTCGAACCACTCTGCTTTGTACCCTTGCATAGTCTTTCATTAGACTAACCAACCGTAATTGTTTTCTGTATGGTTGGCTGGTGTCATCCGTTCGATTCGGCACATCAGATAAGAATCTGAGAAACAAAGGCTAGAACGACTATAAAAGCAAACGGTGTTTTAATGGATTTATCAGGTTGCGATCCTTGGCAGGTGATCATTACGATCAAGACCCTTGTATTTATACTTTGCAAAGACTTCCGCTGATTACTCTGTTTTGTCCTATGGGGATTGGGATGTAATCCCCAGACATATGTTTTAACCAAAGATTTTGGTGTTTACATCATGATTGTTGTTTATGATTTGTATTTAAACCGGTAAAGCCTGGGGTGGCTTCGGTGTGGAAACCGAGGTCACTGGCGGTAATACCTTTCCAAATGGGTTACGATTTGGGGGTGTTACAGATCTGGTATCAGAGCCGAAATTTTTTTAACGGGTTGGGATTTTATAAATCGTTTACTTGTTTTAAATTGAGAAATGTTTTCGAGGGCTCTGGGTTTTCAAAAATGAAAAGAATTTGAAATGACATCGTTCATAGTCGTGCCTTCTTCTTTAGTCTGATATGGGAAGCGAACTTTCATATTTAGAAAGACTAACTCTCTTCTCGTCATCCGTAGGATATGGGTGCCTGCTCTTCACTCCCAAAGGATAAGGAGGAAGCTGAGGTGATTCCATCCTCCCCGACGGAGCTTGAATTCCCAGTTCTAATTCGTAGTTTCGAGGTCGGAGGACCAAGTAACCCACCTGAGGAAGTAAAACACGTGCTTCCAGAGTCAGTTGTGCTAGTGTCCGACCAGACCATGGTCCCAGTGGCCGAGCCGATAGTAGCACCACGGGAGAACATGAGACATGAAGTAGAGTTGTCAAGATATGCTAGAGGATATTACGACAATGACTACATGGTTGAGATGATCCCAGAAGGGGAAGAAGGAGAAGAGGAGGAAGAAATCCTAGAAGTGGATTCTGAAGAGGATCCCGAGGAGGATCCAATGGAAGATGAAGATCCAATAGAAGATCTCGAGGAAGTCCCGGTGGAGCAGGGCTATGAACCTGATGGTTTAAGACACTTATTGGTGGATGATGATCATACGAAGATGCAATTCATCTACCCTAGTCCGCCAGTTAGACCGACGTACTCGCCAATGACTGAAGCGGACTGGGAGAACCTCTATGTCGAATACGGCATTAGAGGAAGTCGACCCCAAGAGATACTGGAAGGTTCCCAGCCTGATCCTGTTCGGAGAAGGTGGAGGTCAGAATCCGAATTAAGGGAGATACTTCGACAGAGTGAGGAAATCTCTTTCGAAGAGCAGCATCAGATGGACGATATTATTAACCGTATTCTAGGTTGAGTAAGGCCAGGAGGTCCAGAAGTGAATGACCAGGGTGTTACCAGGCCAAGTATGAGGCCGAGGACACCAGAATCAGTAGACGAACCAAGTATCCCAGGGCCAAGTAGGGTGAGGAGTTTATCACCAGACCCTGATGAAGAACCCCGTCCTAAGAAACCATGTGTGGACAGCTTGCCATATAGGAAGCGTTTCGGGGGACTTTGATAAAGGACCGATGTAACTATAGTAGTTTCCTTTTGTGTAATACTCTAGTGTACATGCGGTAAATTAGTGAATTCTCTGAGCAATTTTGTCCTAAAGCTCAGGAGATTTCCCTTTTTGTAAAACCCTAGGTATAAGTTTGAAAGTTCATCTAATAAAGTTTACCTAGTTTGATCCTTTCCGAGTTGATTGTTACATTAAGTATACTACAAGGTATTAATGTATAAAATCCTTGGAAATTGATCGGTAAATAGATGATGAACACAAGGACAATGCTCGTTCTGGTGCTGGGCCGAGTAACAATCCCAGACATAACGAGAGAAATGTTGGAAATCATGAGAATGTACGTGAGTCCAGTTCCCAACATAATCCCGGAGGCAATGACCCAGCTCAGGGCAACGCTCCAAGGATATTTGATGAAGCGGCCGTTGCAGAAATTCGAGGAATTTTCATGCAAGCAATGAACGATGTCCTACACCCGAATATGCCTCAGGCACAAGATGTGCCGGCATCCTCAGCGACCCCGGGAGTTGGAGAACAAGAAACTTGTGTACCTTTGCATCAGGAGAATGTGGTTAGGAGCAGGAACGATTGTGGCCGAGCGCTGAAAGCCATAAATTCTATGAGACCTGACATCTTCAATGGGAAGGGTGAACCAGTTGAAGTAACGCATTGGTTTTCCCACATGGAGCGGTTGTTCCGCAGTGTGGAGTGCACCGAGGCTGAGAAAGTGCACATAGCCTCTCTTCAACTGAAAGGAGATGCTAGTGAGTGGTGGGAAAACACTAGTCTTGCTGATAGCCCTGACTTGAATTGGGCAATGTTCAAGACCAAGATGACTGACCGATTCTTCTCTCGGGCAATGAGGGAGGAAAAGCGCAAGGAATTTCTTTACCCTAAGACTGAAGGGTTAAAGGTGAACGAGCTGGAAACCAAGTTCAATCACTTGTTGCGGTACGCTGGATCGGAAGTATCCAGTGAAGAACAAAAAATCTGGCATTTCCACGAGTGGATGAACCCAAAGATTAAGCCAATGATGTTGAGCCACAATTGCTCTACCATGGAGCAATATGTGGATGCGGCTTACAAGTTGGAGGTGACTCTGGAGGAGTCGACCAAGAAGCGTAATAGCCAGAGGCAGGTGCAGAACCAGCCTCAGGCGAGTGGATTTAAACATCCTGCGCCACCGTCTAACTTTGCTAAATCCAGCAAGGCGAAAACGGGTGGGGCTCAAGGAGAGTCGACACAGCAATCGGGTCAGGGCAAGAGTCCGATCCTATGTTATAATTGTGGTGCCGCTGGGCACAAGAGTACTGCGTGTCCTAAGGAAAGAAAGACATGCTTTGGTTGTGGGAATGAAGGGCATTTGCAGAAGTTCTGTTGGCAGGGAAAGCAGAAAGGAGCGGAGTCACAGCAGGGGTCTGTTAATCAGAGTAACCGACCCAGGTTCAAACCGACAGCGGCTCCTAGTCCTTCGGTGCAGACAACTGCCCAGAACAAGGGGAAAGCCCCAGCTACTTTTGGAGGTCAGGGTCAACGGCTGTACGAGATGCGTGATGGTGATGGACCTAACGCTCCAATTGCTCAAGGTACTTTATACCTTCATTCTACTTCAGTGTGCATACTGTTTGATTCAGGTGCTACCCATTCCTTTATTTCAGAGAGTTGTGTTAGTGAGTTAGGATTAGT
The DNA here is from genome assembly GCA_027886185.1 of Rheum nobile. Lineage (NCBI taxonomy): Eukaryota > Viridiplantae > Streptophyta > Magnoliopsida > Caryophyllales > Polygonaceae > Rheum > Rheum nobile. The sequence continues at coordinate 12,179,825 of WOAB01000639.1, forward strand.
CTGCAACGAGGTTTGTGAGCCTTTCGTTGTGAATCTTCCTAATAGTGAACGCTTAGTGGGGACTAAGTGTCTGTCTGAATTTCCGATTACCATTCAGGGTAAGAAATTCGAGGCAGATTTGATCTATATTGCCATGACTCCATACGACATTATTCTCGGTATGGATTGGCTGACACGCCATGGGGCGGTAATCGACTTTAGTGCAAGAACTGTGACGGTGTCATCTGGGGACTAGAGCGTGTGCAAATTTAAGGGTCAGAATGACGCTGATAACGACAGGCTTATCAATGCGATGGCTGCGTTTAAGTTACTTCGACAGGGTTGTGTCGGGTACCTTTGCTATCTGGATTCGCCCATGAAAGATGAACCAACAATTCTTGATATTCCTGTGATTCGTGAGTTTCCGGAAGAAATTCTTGGATTACCCCCGCATCGTGTCGTGGAATTTTCAATTGATCTCGAACCGGGTACTGTGCCGATTTCGAAGGCACCGTACCGGATGGCTCCTGCTGAAATGCAGGAATTGAAGAAGCAACTGGAGGATCTTCTCGACAAGGGTTATATAAGGCCGAGTGCATCGCCTCGGGGTGCTCCGGTCTTGTTTGTCAAGAAGAAAGATGGATCGTTCCGACTTTGTATCGACTATAGAGAGTTGATCAAAGTCACGATCATGAATAAGTATCCTTTGCCAAGGATTGATGATCTGTTAGATCAGTTGCAGGGAGCTAAAGTCTTTTCCAAGATCGATTTGAGATCTGGTTATCATCAACTCAGAATTCGTGAGGAAGATATTCCGAGGACTGCATTCCGGACAAGGTATGGTCACTACGAGCTCGTAGTTATGTCATTCGGACTTACCAATGCTCCAACGGTCTTTATGGACCTGATGAATCGGTGCTTTCACCAGTACTTGGATAAGTTCGTGGTGGTTTTCATCGATGATATTTTGATTTATTCTCCGAATGAGGAAGTTCACGAGGAACACCTTCGGATTGTGTTGTCAATCCTTAGACAAAATGAGTTGTACGCTAAATTGTCTAAGTGCGATTTTTGGATCAAGGAAGTGGCTTTCTTAGGCCATGTGATCAATGAGAAGGGGGTAATGGTTGATCCCCAAAAAATTGAAGCAGTAGCTAACTAGAAGCGGCCTCCGAATGTAAAAGAGGTGCGCAGTTTCCTTGGACTTGCCGGATATTATAAACGGTTTATAGAGGGATTTTCTAAGATCGCTCTACCTATGACCGGTCTGCTTCGCAAGGTCCACAAGAAGTTTGTCTGGAATGACAAGTGCGAGGCCAGTTTTCAGAAATTGAAGCAATGTCTGACCTCTGCACCAGTGCTAACGCTACCAGACGGAACTGATGATTATGCGGTCTATAGTGATGCTTCAAAGAGGGGTTTGGGTTGTGTGTTGATGCAAAGAGGCAAGGTTATTGCTTATGCGTCAAGACAACTGAAAACCTATGAAGAAAACTATCCAATGCATGATCTAGAGTTAGCAGCGATAGTATTTGCGTTGAAGATTTGGAGGCATTATCTCTATGGTGTGAAATGCCAAGTCTTCCCTGATCACAAGAGTCTCAAGTATGTATTCACTCAGAAGGAGTTGAATATGAGACAACGTCGTTGGTTAGAGCTACTCAAAGACTACGACCTCGAATTGCTGTATCATCCGGGCAAGGCTAATGTAGTAGCCGATGCATTGAGCCGAAAGATGCCGCACGAGGCAGTAGTGGCTTTGCTTATGGCTCAGACCGAATTGAACCAAGGATTGTGCAAAGCAGAAGTCTTGTACGATCAACGTCGAGGATACCTGAGTATGCTTGAGATTCAGGCTACACTTCTTGATCAGATCAGGGAGAAACAGGCTAATGACGTGATCTTGGTGAAGCTGTGTAGTGAAGTGATGGACGGGAAAGCTCTCGGTTTCGTGATTCAGGAAGATGGATCACTCTGGTTTCAGGACCGGATTTGTGTGCCTGACGTTGATGGTCTTCGCCCATTGGTAATGAGAGAAGCCCATTCGTCAGCCTACTCTGTACATCCAGGCTCTAGCAAAATGTACAAGGACCTCCGAAAGAATTTCTGGTGGCCCAACATGAAATGGGATGTAGCAGAATTTGTGGTGAAATGCTTGACTTTTCAGAAAGTCAAGATAGAGCACCGCAGACCAAGTGGTGAATTGCTACCTCTTCCAGTTCCAGAATGGAAATAGGAAGATATCGCAATGGATTTCGTCACAGGATTACCCAAGACTAAGAGTCAGAAAGATGCTATTTGGGTTATCATTGACATGCTCACGAAGAGTGCTCACTTCGTGGCTATCAAGTCAACGTGGGGAACCCAGAGGTTAGCAGAAGTGTTTTTACACGAGGTTATCCGTTTGCATGGTACTCCAAAGACCATTGTATCGGATCGTGATGGCCGTTTCATGTCAAGGTTCTGGAAGAAACTCCACAAGGCCATGGGAACTGAATAGAGATTCAGCACTGCGTTTCATCCTCAAACGGATGGACAGTCTGAGAGGACTATCCAGACTTTGGAGGATATGTTGAGGGCATACAAGCTGAAAGATCACGCCGACAACCCAATTCCTAATATGTGGAATGTCACGAGGCTCCGCAAATTTTATCCCTGAAGCGTTCGCGGAGGCAAGGGCAGGTATGCAAGCACGTTACCGAAAACACTTAATTTCCATTTCCCTTGTCAACTCTCGCTAACTAAAACGAGACATGGCTAAACAGTAGGCCCGACAATAAAAAGCGAGAAAGCAGAAAAGAGCAAGTACCAACAATGGCAATGAAAGAGAAAAATGGGCAAGCAAACGGGCAAGAGCAAGGCAAAAACAAAGAAAGCCATACCCTGTAAGTGCAATTCCCGCGATAATCGAATATGGTGTGTGCACCTATTTTGACAAAAGCAACGAATGTTGTGCAGGAAAGTCCAGTTGAAAAGCAAGTACCCAGGGGCTAAGCAAGTTCAAGCAAGGAAAGAAATGAGTGCGCGAAGCAAAGTAAAGGCAAGGCGGTAAAGCAATCAAAAGCAAGGCGCGCATGGCAATACCCTAGCACGCGAAATTATGCCTGGAGGACGGAAAAGGGGAAGAACACCAGGTAACTGTTGTTACCTACGCGAGCAAGTTTATGCCCGATGACGCGTTCGCGAAAGAAAAACAATTAATCATGGCCCTATGTGCAGGTGGTATTCGCGAAGCATTGAAAACGAAGAAGCAAGTGCAAACTATAGCAACGCAAGAAATATCAGAGGAAAATCCAGAACATGTAAATATAAAAGACTCGAAAGTCTATCACATTACAAACTCAAAGCAAGAAAGTGCTAGCTTAACAGAAGAGCAAAGACAATTAAAACATACATTCCCGCAACACCTCCATGTTTCTTGCCATTCATTTTTTCTTTCCTTTTCTCCAAAAGCTTACAAAAAGCAAAGAAAAATGAAAGTGGAGGGGGGGGGGGGAGGGGTAAGGCCACGGATTGGCCTTATAGACCCGCGTAGCGAAGGCTCCGAGGAGAGAATCCAAGCGGCGGCGGGGGCTCAACATAGAGTGTTACCGGTCCAGCCGCGCCCAAAGCGACGATGTTGTCCATATCCTCGTTACCATTCACCTCACGTAAACGCCGGGGCTCTTCGCGAGAAGGAAAATAAAAGACATGACCTATATCCGGCCAAAAGCCATGAAACGTAAAAGCCATGAAAGCGCCATAATCATATTGGGTAACTTCACCCATCGCCAACACCTCTCGAGTCCCGCCCACATAGCGATGCACCGATCCTAGCCGGCGATCTCCTCGATTGCAAACAATGCGACCACCACGATAAAACTCCAAAACCAAGTTTACCATCTCTCTTAGAGCATAAACAAAAATCGAAGGCAAGAGTAGTGAAATACTAATGAAGAATGACCAAAACAGACAAGACATTTATAGCAAAAATCGAGAACAAGTAACATAATCAAAACATTTAAAAATACCATAAAAGTAGAAGCAGTGGTCAACATGAAACTGACAAGGCTATAAAAGAAGCGAGTCAGAAGTACAGATAAGCTCCGTCAAAAGTCAAAATCAAAACGTCCAATCAATCAAGTACACCCAAAGACAAGTTCACGGAGGGGCATCCATGGTAGCATCCTCGGAGCGATCTCTCTTCCTCGAAGAGGGAACAATAGAAACGGCCGGACCTGCGCGAAGAGACTCCCCATCTGGAAGAGCACTAACTCCCCAAGCCTCCAGGGTTCCTTCGCAATCCCCAACAACATCCCCCAGCGCTGGTGGGACATACCCCTTTCGGTTCGCCGGACGCAGATTATAGTTTTGAGTAGGATCGAACTTGACAATCAGAACTTTATAGTGCCCCGCCGTTTGCCTTACTCCAGCATGACCTCCCAGAACGTAAAACGATCCAGCAAAAAAAAAAATCACGCGAGGCTTTTGACGAAAACCAGCGGCATACTCGTCCACTACATCTTGCCTAGCCTGCCCCACTTGTTCGCGAAGACTCTCCAACTCATCGTTCAACAATGATAGCTTCGTAAGCGCATCTTCCTTCTCCGCGGAAGTTTTCTCCTCTCGCAAGAGGGCCTCTTTTTCCCGTGAAAGTGCTTTCTCCTTTCGCGAAAGTGCTTCCTCCTTTTGTGAAAGTGCTTCCTCCTTTTGCAAAAGAGCTTCTTTCTCGCTTAAAACAGCTCTTTCCTTGTCGGCCAAAATCCTCTCGCAGCTCTCGTGCACAACCTTCAACTCTTTGTCCTTCTCCAACTGGCAAGACCGCAATAGATTGATTTCCCCGCGAAGACAAACAGTCTCCGAAGCATGGCCCTCGGCTTCTCCCCAACCAGCCTTTAGGTTGGCACAAGCCCAAGATGAGACATTGAAAGCCTAAGATACACAAGAACGCCGAAAATGCAAAAAGGCCAAATCAAACAAAAAAAAAGAGAGAAGAAGCAAAGTGAAAAGCCAGAACTTTGAGTGAAAAAGAAGAATTACCGATTGGAGATGGCGCTGGACTTCGGCCCACGCAGCCTCATTAGAACCGCCTTTGAGGGCGGGGGCCTTAGCTCGGAAAGAAAAGCCCGAGACCTCTTGTTCTTTGCGATCAATCCGCTGGGGCTCCAATGCGTACCCACCCTTGTGAGACGAGGACCCGACGTCGACTGCTTCGCGTACTGGGTCGTAGCCCACCTCTTGTTCCACAGGAAGTATGCCTTCATCATCATCTACAATGTTCACCACTGGAGCGTCGAGGCCAGCGCTGCCACCCTCCACTTCCATGGGAGGCTAGTCCTCCATCGGTGACAAGGCCTCCAAATCGGGAAGTGTTTCCGCGAAATCGCAAAACTTCATCCCTGAAAGACGAGCGAAATATTAGTTAAACAGTTGGCGAAAAAATAGAATGTCAAGGGTAAGAGGCTAAAAAACAGACCCAAGAGCCCTATTTGGGACGAAAGCCGCTTAGAGCAATCCAGGCGCCAGTCTCAAGGAAGTTCCCTCACCGTCGGACGGATGAACCAGACTTAGCCCGGAGCGTTCCAACCTCTCGGGGGTCACATATGTATCGCTATCCAGAAGATCCTCCCTTTTGAAATTTGCAAAAAATCTTCGTCTTCCCACCTTTTGGTCTCTTCTTCTCTTGTGGACCCATGCTTAAAAGAGACTTGCCAAGACGAGGAAGGACCAGTATCCCAGGATCTTCGCGGAGCCTGACAAGCAACCACCTTTCCTTCCACTTATCTATACGGGAAGGTTTGCTCAATTTCTGCGAGAACAGGACCTTCAAGGTCCAACAATCATCCGACATAGATCGCGGAGAAAATAGTGTAAACAAGAGATCAAGCGTAGGGGTAATCCCCATTTCTTGGCATTGAATGACGGAGGCAGCGAGACTACGCCAAGCGTTCGGATGAAATTGGATGGGGCTTATGCCCATGGTGTTTAAGAAATCCCTAAATATGGGAACCACTGGAAAACGGAAGCCCACCCGGAGAGCGTCGACACTTATCGCGAGGAAATTAGGATACGAATGAAAAGACAAAGAGCCCTCAGCGGGAAGAGCTAAAATAGTTTCCTCAGGAAAAGGATATGCGCCCGCGATTATACGCAAGTCGTTCTCGGTTAAGCGAGACCCGGCCCCACTCCCCTCCCGATATATACTCCCTCTGCTGAAAGGAAGGCGTCTAACGGGCTTCTTCAAGATACATGGCTTGGAACAACAAGGAAAGCTAGAAAGGGTGTCTTGTTGCGAAAGAGCAGAGTCCCTACGCGAAGGTGAACTACTCTGGTCACCCCCAGACTCACTCTCCGCGGACGATTCTCCCCTGTCTCCGGAAGAGTCCCCGCGAACACTTTCCATCGAGCTGCCGACGGGACGCTTGTTGTGACGTCCTTTCCGGCGGTTTTCGCCGTTCGAGCTCTCCGATGAGCCCTCCCCGGGACTTTCTACATTGCTCATAATCGTGGTCCGCTTGTTCATGAAAAGCGAACACCCAAATGAAGAAAAGCGCAAGTGAGAGCCCTAATTCCTGCCAAAAAAAAAGGGAAGAAAAAATGGCGCCAACATTTACACTTTCGAAACTGCCTCAAAATTCAAAAAAAGAAGCTCTTCCGCGTAGAAGTTATTTGCCAAGCTTTCGCTTCATTAGCGAAAGGCTTGGGGGGCTGGCTGTGGGATCACAATTCGATCTGCAGAGTCCGCAAAGGAGCTGCCAACCAAGAGTGTCCGCGAAGACGTCAACCTAGGTTCCGAGAAAGTTGGGCCGGCCCACGAAAAAGCCCATCTTCACCTTGGGCCTCCGTCGTGTATAAAAGCAAACAAAAGTAGAAGGTTTGAGAGATATTTTCCTGCTTTTAGCTTCCTTCATCAATCCCAAAAACCCTAAAAATAAAATGGCGGCGGCCATTAATGGGCAACCAAGATTCTGTTAGCTCTACTGTTCACCCTTTGTCTGATTCGATGAATTCCAATTTCCTACTGTTGAATGACCTTTCTCCTTTATTTCAGTTGACTTTCTGATATCTTTTGATCTTAATCTGATTCTGACTTGGGCGTCGGAGAGTTTTCTCCCGGAACCCCACCCTTTCGAGATCTGTTTCAGGCCGCAGGAGTCAAAGAAGAAGTCCGGTCCATCATCGTCCATCACGTCCAGGGTCTTTGTTGCGAAGAGAAGATTCCCTGGTGAAGGAAGCATAGGAAGGTCCAGCCTGAGGGTGTCTGGAGTGCCAGTTAGACATCCGTTGCAGTCAGGTTTCTACACTTATCACATTAGAAAAGATATTTGAACTAATTATTGGTAATTTAGCCACCCTCATTGATATATACTTATTCTATATTTTGTAATGTACACTAATTACTATGATATTTGTCCTACTTATTTCAACCATATCACAATGTCTCGTACATCGCACGAGTCCATTTCACTAGTAAATGTAAATATTCATCGCACACATTTACAGATCCCACTTGAACTCACCCTGTAACACAATCATTTTACAATGTAAGAGTAATTAAGAATTACCACATCCGAGAAAACAAATTATCCACATGCCACAACACACCAAAACGACTCCACGATCACAAGAATGAGTTTCGTGCAATGTTCAGTACCACTTATACGTCGACCTCCATTAACTAACGAGCATATAGGTCCTGGAATAAATTGTTGTTGGAGAATTCATACTGATCGGTTTGAGAAGACCGAGTTTGTCCGCCTTGAGAAACAGTAGTGATAGACATAGCCGGTGGGCGACTGCCACGGTAAAAGGTTGAAGGGGTTGGATTTGGAAGCTCCATGGACTGGTTTTCCAGCATACTCAGCAGTACTCGTATTGTAGGCCTCTTTCCCTCGTCGTCTTCAACACATAGTAATCCAATTTGAGCGCACCTCTCCGCTTCAATCCTCGAGTATTTGCTCTGCAGAGTTGGGTCCATTAGCCTTTCAATTGATCTCCCATTCCAAAGTCTCCATGCCTACAATCATCATCAAAGTTTTATCTAGCTCTATATATGATTGAATAAAAAAAGATTCACGTGTGTCATTGCAATTGCATACATACATAGTGCAGAAGCCCGTCGTGGCTAATAGGATCATAGAACTTGGCTATACTTTTACCACTTAGAATTTCTAGAATTATGACCCCAAAGCTATAGATATCAGACTTGACAGTACACCTTCCTGCCATTGCGTATTCAGGTGCCATGTATCCCCTAAAAGGTATAAATATTCCATTTATTCTCATCAAATTGAAAATATTCATCGCATCAATATTAAATGTAAAGATATTTTCAGCTCTTACATTGTACCGGCGATTGCGGTTACATTTACTGTGGTTTCATTAACCGTGACTAATTTGGCGAGTCCAAAATCTGCTATCTTAGGGTTCATCTCCTCGTCAAGCAAAATATTGCTTGATTTAAGATCTCGGTGCACAATGGTAAGTAGAGAATCAATATGAAGGTATCGTAGTCCCCACGCGATCCCTTCTATGATTCTAAACCTTGCTCTCCACTCCAGATTGATAGACTTTGAGGTATCTATATAATTTGTTCATCAAAATACCATACGTAATATACATTTGACTTTAGGATATACGAATCTGGTGAGAACTCTTTTTAAAATGAGAAGAAAGTGCACAATGCACTTGATCAATATGAAGGTATCGCATTTTACGAAAAGTTTGCATTTTAATAACAGTTCTCATTAGATTCGTTTACTATACTTACATATGATAATACAAGGAAAGAGTAGAGTTGAATCCAGTGTACATACCAAAAAGGAATTTATCGAGGCTCAAGTTAGGCAAGAACTCATAAACAAGTATACGCTCATCATGATCCGCGGAAAATCCGAGGAGTCTGACCAAGTTTCTATGTTGAAGCTTGGCTACTAAAGCCACTTCATTCCTGAACTCTCTTATACGGTCGCCAGAGCTCTTTGAAAGCCTCTTTACGGCTACTAATTGTCCATTGGGAAGAATACCCTGCCCATACATGACTCGCCTTCAGTTAATTAAAGATACCAAACAATACTTTGAGCTAATTAGTTTATGGTCAGCGAGATTAATTACCTTGTGGACACTTCCAAATCCACCCTGGCCTAATTTATTTACATAGGAGAAGTTAACCGTTGCAGACTCCATTGCTTTGAAATCAAAGCATTCTACATTGCCTATCTCTGGCTCCTGCATTCGCTTTGCAGGAACCGGATCAATCGGTACTTCTGAAGGCTTTCTAACTTCTTTCTTTCTTTTATGCCAACAAAACCAGCCACCAAATAGCAATAGTAACAATAATATACTTGCGATAGGGACTGCAATTCTTGTAATATAATACAATACACCTTTTCCTGTGTAAACAATTACAATTTCATAATAATTAGGAATCTATCACTAGCTTGCTCACATGTTTTCTGTTCACCCTAATAGCTAGGTTTAGGGTGAATAGAAAACGATTCTACTTCTTTGAAATCAAAGTAATAGTAACAATCGTACAGTTGGTCTGAAAATGGTTTTTCTTTTGAATAATCCTGTTAGTATGGGGTATACAAATGTCAAAGTTTCACCACAAATTAAGGCTAGTCTCGAGTTCAGATCCATACAATAGGTCAAGGTTAAGTAAATCTGTGACAAATCAATCATACTAGTTCATGTAAATGTTAATAGCAAAAATTTATAATTAATATCCAATTAAATAAAAGATTGCATATAAGCTATAATGATAGCAATAATATATAAAATCAAATTCAATAATATTAGGTACTTAAATAAAAGATATCTTATGTGGTTGTAGTTCCTTAGAGTTTCATGTCTCAAACTCAAAAACAGACAAAACAGATAAAATAGAGAAGTGTTCTATTTGAATTTTCTCAATAATGTATTAAAATATATTATTTTATATTAAATTGATAATTTAATATAAAATAATACACATTAATAATTCTAGTATGGAGTCCAAACAAACTTTTAAAGAGAAGCAGCGCTGAGTCAAAATGAGACAGAGAAGGGAAACACGTCCACGCAGTTTCTTTGAGTAATGAAAATGAAATCGAACAATGATTGAGGAGTGATAAATTGTTTACTTACTTCATCAAAGATCTTATCTACCAAGTCATGATAGAATATCAACACTTGGGGCTCAAAGATTGATCGAAGACTGGGTAGAATAAGATAGAATTATATTTTAGGAAACTTGTCTTTCGAACTTAATATTATGTGATTTGTTATCTTAGTAGAGGATTGAGGAGATAAGAGTATATATTATCTTTCAGAATCTGTTGGAGAAAGATATTATCATATATTGCAGGTTGAAATGTTATATAATGAGCATTTGGCCGTTTAGCTCATTTACGCATTTCCAAGGAGGAAGGGAGGGAGGGAGGTGCAATCTTTGATTTGGAGCATAAGTTCGGATTGTTGGGCCAATAGGCCCAATTGGTCCAGCCCAATATGATTTGCTAGTTGACCTAACAAATTGAAAGAATTGGAAGGGGGAGCTCTTGTGAGAGCCACCACCGAGAATTAAAGAAGTTGTGAGCTTCTTGGAGGGCAGCCATCAAAAGAAAGAAAAAGAGAAAAAAAAAGAGAGAGCTTGGAGAAGAGAGAAAGAGAAAGGGGAAGAAAGAGCTAGTTTTGCTCTTCCTTAGTCTTGGAGGTCGTCTCTTGAATCCGGATAGCTCGTTACCGACACGGGTTTGGTAAGTTCATCTTTCTTTGGAATCTCTAATCGCATGAACAAGTGTTTTAGTTAGTTGGAGAGGAATCTTTTCTAGATCGGATTGTATTTAGAGGGGTGTTTGAAATCTCCATGTTTGTCTCCTGTGTGTGAGACTTTGTATTGCTAAACGCTTGTACAGATTTGTTGATTAGTGGATTGATTGGCTTGGTTGGCCGGTCGTGGGTTTTTTCCCCTCTCGTGATTGAGGGTTTTCCCACGTTAAATTCCTGTGTTGGTTATTGTGATTATTCTGTTGCTTGAGTTTGTCTGTGATCTGGTTATCCTGAGATTCTGTGTTTGTCACTATTTCTGGGTGTCATTTGAATGTCAGCAGAATTGTCGTTACTCCTAGTTGGCCTCGAATCTGCGCTTCCGGGCCCAACAAGTGGTATCAGAGCTTTTGGTTGTGTTGAGATTGTGGGCATTAGGAGTGGAGATGACAATGAAAGTTGAAGACTTTGCGGGTACAATGATCAAGTTGACGGCTTCAAATTATTCGATTTGGAAGTCGCGGATGGAAGATTTGTTGTACTGCAGGGACTTGTATGATCCGATTGAGTTGGGATCAAAAGGGCCGACAGAGACATTTGAGAGTGACTGGAAGAAGCTGTACAAAAAGGCTATTGGAACCATCAGACAATGGGTGGATAACTGTGTTTATCACCATATTAGCAACGAGACGGATGCACAGGTGTTGTGGAAAAAATTGGAAGATATGTATGAGAGGAAGTCAGCCCAGAGTAAAGCTTTTGTGATTAGAAAGCTGGTGAATCTCAAGTACAAAGACGGAAAGCCTATTGCAGAGCATCTGAGTGAATTTCATGAATTGGTGAATCAGTTGAACACCATGAAGTTGGTCCTTGATGATGAGTTACAAGCTCTATTGCTCTCGAGTTCTTTGCCAGACAGTTGGGAGACTCTGGTGGTATCGATCAACAATTCTGCTCCGAGTGGTGTTGTGTCTTTATCTGCAGTGAAGGATAGTCTCTACAATGAGGAGACTAGGAGGAAGGATATGGGCACGGATACGTCACAAGCTTTGGTGACAGATTCAAGGAGTAGATCGAGAGGTAGATCGCAGACCAGGGGGAGCTATGCTTGTTACTTCTGTGGCAAAGAAGGGCATATCAAATGGCTAGAATCCCTATGTTTTACGATCCATGGTCAGATTGACGATTTTACAGTAACAAGTTGACAGGTTGCTCTGTTGCGGATTGTATAAGGGTTGAAATATAGGGAATCCCAGATACGACTTGTAGTGGAACTCGTACGAGCCAACCATTCCTCCTCCCTTTAGGTCACGTAGGCGCTAACACTAGCCGTCGTGTGCACCACAATGCGCTCCATGACCCACGCATGGCAATGCCAGCGCCTTCGCTCGCCAGTGCCTCGCTTTCCATCGCTCGGCAGCGCCTCACTTGTCATCGCTCGCCAGCTCCTCGCTTGTCATTGATCACCAGCGATGCGCTCCCTAGCGCTCTAGTTTTGTGCTCCAGTGGCGCACTCCCTGGCACTCTAGTGTCGATGCCTCGCTCGCCAGCAATGTGCTCCCTAGCACTCTAGTGTCGCGCCACAACATCGCGCTCCCTTGTGCCCCAGCGACCACCCCCATGGAGCTCACTGTCGCGCTGTGCATCTTGCGCTACGCGCCCCAGTGTCATTTATCTTAGTTTTTGACATCATGTTATTTTTATGTTATCTTGACATTAGTTTCATATTTAGCATATTAGGCTATTTTAGTAAATAGCTTGGGCGTGCGCCACACGTTGTGGTCCGCTAGTCCAAGCCCGTATGTGTTTCTTTCTCTATAAATACTCTTGTTATGTCATTAATAAAATTACATTTAGTTTTTTACTTGAATTCTAGTTGAGATTATCTCCTTATTTAAGCCATAGGTGTCACCCAAATGTTCAAACTTTCTAAAGCAATCACGTTTGCTTGGTGATCAATATCATCACATTGATCTCCACCTAATCAACCTCAATCACGTTTAAGTATTTCCCACCGACTATTCTAAAATTTGATTGAGCACTAACGTGTGTTCATCAAGGAATATTTTTCATGTCCAGTCTTTGTACAAGATAGCCCGAACAAGTTTGAGACTTCCATGAAAACATCGGTGATGTGTCATAAAGTTGGTAGGAGTTTTTATGGAGAGTTTGCTAGCGCAATGACGAGAGCATGGCTTGGCACGAAGGTTCTCAAATCTATTGTGAGCGCATCAACGGATGTCGTGTACATCAACTATGACATGGTTTAAGCATATTGAGATTTTGTAAAGTGATGATCTATATGTACGGACTGCTAATAACTAGTCTTCTTTGAATTATATTGGTCCTTGTCAAAACTTGAGTTCCTATTGTCTAATCGATATTTTTTACCTTTTAATCCTTTGTGATCTTTTGGAAACATATTTACAGTTTCCAAGAAATAAAAGATATTTCCACAATCCGTGTGTGTTGCGATCAACGATTGGGGTGCTAGCTCCACGTGGCATGCTCCCATAGTCCCTACACCTCCCATCTAGTTTCTCAATCTCGGCCAAGTGATGGGAATTCTTCATGGGCTAAGAATTTTCTTTGGCTTTAACATTCAAATTTAAGTATAAGAAAAAGTTTGTTGAATTCCTCGGTTTTGATTGTAACAAACATCCAACTAAAATGTGTGTTGAGTGTTTCAAGAAACAATAAGTATGTCACATGGAACATACGACGACTTGGTCTCGACGAGGAAACTCAAGACCTTCTAGATGTTTTGTTACATTGAAAGGAACAATTGCTCACACAATGACGACTGCATCTACCAAAAAGGAAACTTGTGATATGTGAAGATCTCGTCTTGGAAGAGACGCGGTTGCGATCTAAAGACTTGGAAGATCGCGCATCTAGGGTTGTTGGAAAGGTATGGAGAGAAGATTTGATATATCTTATCTTGTAGATTTATTCTAAGAAAGTATCTCTAGGTAATTCTTTATGGTTAAGATATTATCTCTTACAGTTTGAGAAGATCTTTTTTATACTGGATAGTAGGAAAAATATATTCTTGGATACTAGGATTTCGGGCCAAGATATATTGGAGTGGTTCGCTCATTTTCGAGTGTGGACTTTGAGGAATCATTTCTGGTGCAAACAAGTGAAGGTGTTTATGCAATCTTTGAAGTTGAGTTCACTTTCATCAATTCTAGGAGTGATTCAAGACTAGGTTGGAAGTCTAGGGTTTAAAGTCCAAGCTACAAGTGTAACTGAATAAAAAATTAATAAGACAAGTAGACCTCTTCAAAATCCTCTCAAGCGAGAAGTTTGAAGGTAGTGGTTTTTCTCTAGTTAGTTGTTTGACAAATTGGGGTTTTTCACTCTAAGTCGTGAGCTCTATATTTGATCTTTCTTGTGTTTCATTTTGCTGTATATTATGTGGGAACAAAGCATTTGTTCCCTTAGACGTAACACTAACGATCCAACAACTGGTACCAGAGCCTGGTCTCTAGATTGTGTTCGTTAAGTCTTTGCATGAAAGATATCTTCAAGCATGACAATAATGATTCCTTCTAGAAGCCACTGATTCTGAAAGCTGGTGGGTGGAATAGATTGAGTCCCACATTTTCTCGCTCAATGTTCAAATCTAGAGTATCATCGAGATTGGTCCAATTCTCATTCCTGATACGAAGGATCCATCCAAAGCCAAGGCTAGGACTAACTATGATGATGCTGACTGGAAGAAGATGGAGAAAAAATAGTATTGCCAAAAAGATTCTTCATATGACTTTTCTATCTGTTGATCTCAAAAAGATCATATGCTACAAGATTGCTAAAGAGATATGGGATTCCCTGAAACAACTTCACAAAAGAAAATAATGATACCAAGAAAATCAGATTCTTTCTCTAACGAAGGAATACAATCACATTGCTCAAGGGAAGAATGAATCTATTCAAGACTTCTATTCTCGCTTCCATGGAATAGTTGGACATCTTGAATTTCTTGGAGAAAAACTTCCTAACTGGAAACTTACTCATCACTTCATGCAAGGATTAACTCCAAGGTGGGATGCCATTTCCCTTGCTCTTCATGCTCAAACAGATATCAAGTCCCTCACCATGGAGGAACTTGTTGCCAAACTAGAGAGCAATGTTGTTGTTCAACAATCCAAGATGGATCGAAGTGGCTCAGAGAAAGCTTAAAGCATAGCTTTGAAATTGAGAAAGCCTTTGATTTACCTCAAATTAAAGACGATGATGAAGACGGTGAAGAAGACATTTCCCTCATCACCAGAGTAATAAAGAGATTCTGGTCTCAAAATAAAGGCTCAAATTGTTTCTCTAAAGGGAACAAAGACCTGGTGGACGTAGTTTGCTATCATTGTCATAACAAGGGACATTTTGCTAAAAACTGTTTCAAGAAGAAATCAAGTGTTCCTCCTGTTCGTTAAGAAAGCAAGTAATGGTTGTTACTTGGGGTGATTCTGACTCAGATGATTATGATTCTACTCGTTCCAAAGATGTTTGTCTGATGGTGGTTGATGACTTGTCTGACTCTGATGAAAGCACTCATTCATCCAATATGCTCTACCGCATGGTTGAAGGTGGCTCCATTGACTCTAAAATAAATGATTCTGAAATTCTTTCAAAATTGAAAAATAAATCAAAACATCAATTGATTGCTCTTATAAAAATACTTGGTCAAAAGAATAGTGTCCTCAGAGAGCAACTTGAAGAAAATGATGACACGATCTTCAATCTACTTGATGAAAACAAAGGTTGGGTTGAGAAGGTCACCAATCTGGAGAACCTATCATCTTCTTCTTCAAGTAAATGTGAAGAATGTCCTAAGCTCATTAAAAAAATTAGCTCTCTAGAAGTCTATGTTTCCTCATTAGAATATGAAACGCTAATGCTAAAACTCTGCAATGCTAAGTTGTCTAATGATTTGCTAGAGTCAAGAGATAATGAGGAATAGAAAAAGAAGGCTTGGATTGATGAGTTTGTTGCATCCAAGGCAGAAAAGGAGAAGGGTAAGAAA
Organism: Rheum nobile; assembly: GCA_027886185.1. Lineage (NCBI taxonomy): Eukaryota > Viridiplantae > Streptophyta > Magnoliopsida > Caryophyllales > Polygonaceae > Rheum > Rheum nobile. The sequence goes on from WOAB01000639.1 coordinate 12,195,555, forward strand.
AATGTGGCTCGTTTCGGTATTGGAGATAAAAGTGAGACTTTTGTTAATGATACTAAGAAATTAACTCTAAAGTCGAAGGAAAACAACCACTCCAAGAATTTGAGTTCCTCTCATGGGAACAATCACAACACTTCAAAGACCGATTGTACAAACTTGATTGAAAAGAACAAACCTTGGTATCATGGACAGAAGGCTCACTCTATCTGGTTACAGGCACAGAACAATCAACCCACTCAGATTGATTTTCAAGAAAGGATTGCTAACAAGCCCATTTGGCCAGGTCAAAGCATATACGTTGATCTAACTGTCACAGAGTTTGTTGGTACTGCGATAAGGCAAGACATTACAAACAAGAGTGCTATCTTAAAAAGCACAATGAGGAAAAGACACGTATTGCTCAGACTAATCAAGGTAAAAGACATGTTATGACTATGGATGTTTCTCCAAAACCTAGTAAGCCTAAGCTTATATGGGTTCATAAAAACTAATCTCTTCAATTCGGGATGACGTAAGGAACAATTCCTGGTACTTTGATAGTAGTTACATGACATGGGATAAAATTTGGTTCACCGCACTTTGACATATCTCCGGAGGTTCCGTAACCTTTGGAAATAAAAGCAAGGGAATAGTTTGCGGTCTCGGAAAGGTAAGTCTCTCTAATCGCATAGAGGTAGATAATGTGAATTTGGTGAACAATATCAAGTTTGATCTTTTCAGTGTTGCTCAACTTTGTCAAAATAGAAAGAATAGGGTTGTGTTTACTATTGATGATTGTCAAGTTAAGTGTGCAAGTACATGGAAGATTCTGTTGAAAGGGATTTGTGAAAACAATGTCTAAAAGGTTGAGTCCACTTTCATCTGAGAAGGAACTTTGTTTGTCTTCTATTTACGTGACTTCAGAATTGTGGCACAAGCGCTTTGGTCATGCTAGTCTTCAACTTCTTTCCAAACTCCAACGATCAGAGCTGGTTGATGGTCTGGCTAAGATCGAAAAGATTAAAGGTGAAGTTTGCGATGCTTGTGTCCAAGGAAAACATGTAAGGTCTTCCTTCAAATGAAAGAAGGAGGTAAGTACTACTCGTCCATTGGAACACATCCACACGGATCTCTGTGGGCCTATGCGCACAAAGAGCCGTGGCGGAAACCAATATTTCTTTGTTATTTTTGACGATTTTTCTAGATATACATGGACTATTTTATTGTCTTCCAAGGATGAAGTGTTTGTAGAATTCGTGACTTGGTTAAAACCAATTGGAAAGAGGCTTGGAAAATCCCTAGGTTCCATCTGCACTGATCATGGAACTGAATTTGAAAATTCTCAATTCTTATCACTCTGTCGGAACAATGGCATAAGTCACAACTTCTTGGCCCCCACGACACCACAACATAATGGTGTAGTGGAAAGAAAGAAAAGGACCCTAGAGGACATGACTCACACGTTGCTGATTGGAAGTGGTCTTCCAAGAAATTTCTAGGCTGAAGCTTTGGATGCTTCTTGCTACGTCCTGAAATGGGCGACTATTCTTCCCCTGCTGAATAAGACCCCCTACGAGCTCTTAAGGGGAAGGAAGCCAAATGTTTCTCATTTGAGAACATTTGGATGTAAGTGCTTCGTCCACAACAACAAAAAGGACTCTCTGGGAAAGTTTGATCCAAGAAGCGATGAATGTACTTTTGTAGGATACTCTCTTAATAGTAAAGCCTGTAAAGTGTTTAACAAAAGGACAAAAATGGTAGAGGAAAACATTCAGGTTATTTTTGATGAATATGTTATGGTTGGTAATCTTATGCAAGAACAAAAGGTGAAAGTCCCAAGTGAAGAAGAAAGTTTTTCATCTCATTAAAACTGTCACACAAGAAAATTAAGGAAATGATGTCAATGTTGGTACTGCTCCCAAGAGTGAAATTTCAGGTGAAGTTGAAGAGCTCTCAGATTCTACAAATCATAACTCAAGTTGTGGAGCATACAGAAGAAACTCTAGAACCTTCCACTCCGGGTGTCCCTCAAGAGAAACAAAGTCATGTTCCTAATGTAGGTCAAGCTGTAGCCGATGCTCACGAAAATCCAGCTTCTGGGGATGCTAGCTTTGACGACTTTGACATCACAACCATGTATGTGAGGAAATACCAGCAGAAGAGTTCTCATCTAGTGGATCAAATCATCACAGACTATCGAAAGGGAAATCTTACTCGCTCCTCTCTGCATAACTATTGTGCTTTCAATTATTTATTGTCTTTGCAAGAACCTAAAACTGTAAGGGAAGCGCTAAAGGTTTCATAGTGGATAAGTGCAATGCAAGAGGAACTCCATCAATTCGAGAGGAATAAAGTCTTGCGGTTGGTTCCTCGCCCTGAAAATAAAACCGTGATACGAACAAAGTGGGTATTCAAGAACAAACTTGATGATCAGGGACAAGTTACTAGGAACAAAGCAAGGCTGGTGGGTAAGGGGTACACTCAGCAAGAAGGGACTGATTATGATGAGACGATTGCCCTTGTTGCTTGCTTGGAGGCAATTCACTTACTCATTGCTTACTCTGCCTTCCATGGATTCAAGCTGCAACAAATGGATGTGAAGACTGACTTCTTGAATGGAGTTCTCAAGGAGGAAGTCTATGTGGAACAAACCCCTGACTTTGAAGACTCTTCTCAACCGTATCACATATATATCATAGACAAGGCATTGTACGGTCTTTAGCAGGCTCCTTGAATCTGGTATGATATATTTTTACAGTTCCTTTTGTCACATGGATATGTACGTGGTGAGGTTGATAAGACTTTGTTCTTGCTGAAAGAAAGAAATCACACTCTAGTTGTGCAGGTGTACATTGATGACATCATCTTCGGGTTGACAAATAACAACTTGGTCAAGAAGTTTTCAAGTCTCATGGCTAGTAAATTTGAAATGAGTATGGTAGGAGAATTGAAGATCTTTTTGGGTCTCCAAGTTATACAAGGTGAAGATGGTAGTTCATCAACAGAAGTATCTCAGGGAATGCATCAAGAAGTTTGAAATGTCAGATGCTAAACCTTTCTCTACTCCTATCTCTCCAAATAATCCAATGGGAAAGGAAGAGTATGAACGTGGAGTTGACACGACTCTATATCTAGGGATCATAGTCTCGTTACTCTATCTCATTGCATATAGACCTGACATTATGTATAGTGTGTATTTGTGTGCCAGATTTCATGTTGATCCAAAGGAAACACACCTCAATGCAGTTAAGGGGATTCTGAGATACGTAACGGGCACAGATGCCCTTTGTCTATGGTACCCAAGGGGATGTGACTTCAACTTGGTAGGGTACACAAATGTTGACTTCGCATGGGAACAAAGTGGACATAAAATCTACATCAGATATGGTTGGGCCATGTTTGGTTTCTTGGGGGTCAAATAAGCAAAAACTTTGTTGCTCTCTCGACAGCCTAAGTAGAATACATAGCCACCACAACTTTTTGCACTCAACTCATATGGCATAAATAACAACTCAATGATATGGTATTCTTCTTGGCTTTGTTCCCATCTTATGTGATAATACTAGTGTTATAAATATCTCCAAGAATCATGTGCAACACTCTCGCACTAAACATATTGAGATAAGACATCACTTATTTCGTGATTGTGTGGAGAAAAGGTTGGTTTCTATGGATTTCTATAGAACCAACGATCAAATCGCTAATATCTTCACCAAGACACTCAGTAGGGAACCTTTTGAACAGTTCCGCATGGAACCTAGGTCTGATCTCCCTTAACTAATGACTATCCCCTCTTTGTTCCCTCAATGATTGGCTAAAATCACTTGTATATTTCTCTACATGACGAGTCTTGTCTAACTCTCTAACATTTCCTAAGTCTATTAAGTTGATGATGTTTTTAGAGTGTTTGCATGTGCTTCTATAATTTATATGATATTCTATACTTGCATGCTATCACATGGAATAGATTTTTCTTTGAGTCCAAAAGAGTCAACTTGATGCATTGATCCCTCATTACAAGCCCAAATGATTGTTGACTCTACTGCTTACCCAACTTATCATGCTTGAAGCTCCCAATGAGCCCCTCTTCTCATCCACAATTGGGAGGCTCTCTTCATGATAAAAAAATAAATAAAATTTATTATCGTATTTTTGTGTCTTGTTCTTTGTACCCTCTTTGGTAACAATACCCGCACATCACACTCTTCTACACTTTTTTGGAAATCCAAGAAGTTGAATTGTCCTCTGTGTGTTGCTGGTCGGGATGTGACATGTCTGAAAAGCAATTATGGCGGCGGTTGGGAATTTGAAACAGATGAGGGAAAATAGGTTTTTGATGGGACGACGACTTAGGCAATTAATTTGGAAATAGGTTGATGTGGGTTTTGGTGTATTTAGACGTGATCTTTTGGAAGATAATTTTGGATAAGGAAGAAAAGATTTGGGATTTCATATCTTTGGCAACTAAAAGATCTCTACTCTCCTACATATAGAGATTCGCTTAAGGTATTTTCTCTCACCGCTATGTATTTCTTCTCTTTGTCTCCTTAACCCTCTCAAGAGTATCTCTATTCAAAGCTCCTCAAATGGCCTCCCACTCCAACACCATCTCCATTGACGGGACTAGAAGCCCCCAAACCCTGATCCGTAAACTCACTACAATGGGAACCCATCCTTTCATCATCTCCACCTTATCCCAAGCTACTTCGGCCCCAGACACCACTCCACAAGAAACTCCGATTCCACCTCCCTCCTCCCCTATCACAAAACTAGCCACACTTCCCTCATTTCCCCCATAATGACAACCTCGCAATCGTTCCCTACACCCCCCAAATCAGCCACAATCCCCAACTTAACAACCCCCACTCCAATGACTTCGGTAAACCCTTAACCTAACCCCAATATGTTTGCACCTATGAAGGACTCCTCCACTGAGAAAGAGGAGGTTCTCTCTTCCCCCCACCAACCCACCCCCACCGGAGACGGAGGCGGAGGATATGGTCTGTGACACCACTGTGATGATGCCGATTGGAGCAGAGGGTCATGAGTTTGCCAAAGCAACAATTCGGGCAATTGTGCAGAATTTGGAAAAGGAACTGGAAGAGGAGGGTGAGATCTCTCCGCTGGCTGGTCTGAAATTCTCTGGTCGCACCAAAGCCACTGTGACTTCCAAGCGCAAAACGAGGTCTCAAGTGGCCAAGGCGATTACGATCAATTCAGGTGATAATTCAGAGAAGGAGGTTGATCGCAAGAAGAAAAGAGCCAAGGTGGCTCCTGCTCTGGTCCGGAAAAGCCAACACCGCTAGGCGGCTAAGTCCAAATCCAAGGCGGATCCGGAGGAGTTCAAAAACATGGGTAAAAAAGGGATGGTGAGCAAGATTCTTCTCGATCACGGTTTCCAAGATTCAAATGCTCTGGGAGAGGTGGTCTCCATTCTAAAGGCACTAAATGGGACAACCTGTATCTTGAGGCCGAATGTGTTGATGTTGAGCAACTAAGGGCTTTCTACTCCACTTTCATCATTAAGGTCAGTCCACATGGTAGTCTGGGTAGCTATACGCTGGAGAGAACAACTCATGTGTTCTCCATCTTAGGGCTTGGTGTGGTTCTGGGTGTTCCTCACCTAGAATATGAAGACTACCCCAAGGGACATTAGCCTAAGGACATTCCCTATAATGTTGCAGTCAAACGGGTCTATGAGATCTCCACTCCTCCCCGGTCAGGTGATGTGCACACAAATTCCATGTCCGCTATGCATAAAGTGCTCTATCACTTCCTCATCAGTAACGTTACTCCAAGGGAGCAAACGCTCAACTCTCTTTTGATCCTCGTTATTGTACTGCTTGATAAGCGTTTGGGGAAAGATACCATAAACCTCCCCAATATAATGATGCAACATATGGCTCATGCGAGAAAAACTGAGAGGCATGCCCTTCCATTCCCCAGTGTAGTCAGGAAAATCCTGGAGTATCACAAGGTGTACAAGAAGGATGTTCATGAGTCATTCTTCTATAGAGGGATGGACGCGAGCAACCTGCACACGATGCAGATTGTGCTCAAGGAAGGAGTTGGCTGGGTGAAGGTTCACCCATGATTGAAGAAGAGTAAGAGTTGCCTACTCAAGAGGCATCTAAAGGGGAACAAAAGAATGAGCATAGTATGGATTCTGAAGTGCTTATTGTTGTGAGGAGGCTATGTCAACTGGTTGAGTTGTTGGTTGAACAACAAAGGCAAACAAGGGAGGATGTGCACACCATTTTAGCTAATCAAACCTCTGCTCCCTCTGCAGACACTGAGGGTGTCTGATTCGTCTACCTTCGGCTAACCAATCCCGCTTTTGTTCCCCAACTTATTATATCTTGATTTGCTTGTTATTTCCTTGTTTTGGTTCCTTGTGATCGCATTGTTTAGCATGATTGTCTTGTTTGTGAGTTTTTTGTTAATTTGTGGTTGTACGTGCAATAGTTTAGCACATTGTTTTCTTTAGTGACAATGGGATTGGTTGCTTAGTTAGACTTGTGTGCATTCAATTTTGAAATTCTCTAAGTTTTTGATGATGCCAAAAGGGGGAATATGATGGGATGGTCTAGCTGAGGGGGAACAAATCAAGTTATATGCCTTACAACTCTAAAGGGAACCTATGCATGTCTTGAGGGAGAACTCTTCTCCATGTCTTGTCCTTATCTCTTTTGTGGTTATTTTTATCAAGGATGTTTGTCACCATCAAAAATGGGGAATTTGTTGAATTCCTTGGTTTTGATTGTAACAAACATCCAACTAAAATGTGTGTTGAGTGTTTCAGGAGACAATAAGTATATCACAGGTAACAAACGATGACTTGGTCTCGACGAGGGAACTCAAGATCTTCTAGATGTTTTGTTACCTTGAAAGGAACAATGTTGCTCACACAATGACGACCGCGTCTACCAAAAAGGAAACTTCTGATATGTGAAGATCTCGTCTTGGAAGAGACATGGTTGCGATCTAAAGAGTTGGAAGATCGCACGTCTAGGGTTGTTGAAAAGATATGGAGAGAAGATTAATATATCTTATCTTGTAGATTTATTTTAGGAAAGTATCTCTAGGTAATTCTTTATGTTTAAGATATTGTCTTACAGTTAGAGCATATCTTTTTTATACTAGGATAGTAGGAAAAATATATTCTTGGATACTAGGGTTTCGAGCCAGGATATATTGGAGTGGTTTGCTCGTTTTTGAGTGTGGACTTTGAGCAATCATTTTTGGTGCAAGCAAGTGAAGGTGTTTATGCAGTTTTTGAAGTTGAATTGAGTTCACGTTCATCGATTGTAGGAGTAATTCAAGACTAGGTGAGAAGTCTAGGGTTTGAAGTCCGGGTTACAAGTGTAACCGAACAAGAAATTAATAAGACAAGTATACCTCTTCAAAATCCTCTCAAGCAAGAAGCTTGAAGGTAGTGGTTTTTCTCTAGTTAGTTGTTTGACTAATTGGGGTTTTCCACTAGTCATGAGTTCTATATTTCATATTTCTTGTGTTTCATTCGACTGCATATTCATTGGGAACAAATCATTTCTTCCCTCAGACGTAGCACTAACGACCAACAAAGTTGATGGACCATGCGGGATTAATAAGCACTTAACGTACCGATGGTGTGATGTGATGGAGGTGGGGATGATGGAGGAGGTGGCGGCGGTAGCGTAGTAGCGGTGAAGTAGAAAGGGCTAAGACCAAACCTTAACTGGCAACTCGGGGAGAATACGTACACCCACTCCACCGTGTAACTGCAACACACTCTAATGTACCTGTACAAAGACTGCAGACAACTTTCACAAGACGAGCCGTTGATGTCGGGCCTGCACTGCACCAGAGAGTACAACGTCTCCATCTGAGTAACCTCCTCCCTCCCCGTCGCAAACCCCAAGGAGGAGCCGCTTCCGTAGGCCGCCTTGTGTATGATACTCTTGATGTTGCTTTGAAGGACTTGGAGAAACGCGGACGGATCCGACACGTTTGTGGTGCTATTCCACCACGTCATGAAGCTATCCTCCACCAGCCCCACCTTGGACACGTTGGAGTACTGCAGGGTGCACTCCTCGTACCAAATCTCGGCCTCTTTTATGGGGAAGCAGCTCCCTCCATCCAACGAGTTCTGGGTGGCGGCTTTGACGCAGTCCGAGCAAAGCTGCGTGGAGATGTCTCCCCGACAATAGTAGAGGCCGTACACTGCCGCGTCAGCGCTGAGGGCGCCCACGGAGGTGCTGTAGAAGGGGAGTCCCGCGGAGGCTTGGGAAAGGAGGTCAGAAAGTACGAGTTTGAGGTTGTTGTGGTAGGCGCTGTTTTGTGTGAAGTTGCCGGTGTCATTGAAGCAGCCTATATCGAAGAAGGTGGGGCGTGTGGGTAGTTGAGCCGTTACATGTTTTGTTAGGAGGAGGAGGAGGATGAACAAGATGAAGAATTTCACGCTCCTAATTGCTCTCGATGTAGGAATCATGGCTTTTAATTATTTTTGTGGTTTCCTGCAAGATGCATGCATGCGCGCCTACTAGCTTTTATGACGGATGCGATCGATTAGCAATATTAAAATGTCAACCGACATATATAGCGCGCGAGCTCATTATATTAACTTGTTGATCCCGCCAATAAATTGTTTTAGATGTTGATGGATGCATTATATTATTTGTTAGGCAGTGACTTCATCTCTCAACTTGCACTAAATCAACCAAAATCTATAGTCTTATGTAATCGATCTATCTCATGATTAGTATGTACAATTGCAAAGCAATACTTGGTCCAAATATGTCACAATACAATGGGATAATTCATTTGGTGCTCACTAGGAGTTAGAAGTCGTCAAATGCTTCCCAATAGCCTATGTATAATTTAATATCGGTTTCGTGCCTATATATATATATATATATAGGACGCTCAGGTAAAACGAATCTTGTGGTGAACGAGTGGACAATTTTGGAGCGTTGGATTGAGGATGATAGATGGCTAGATTAGGAGAGAGAAAATAGGGTGTAGTGGGGGTGTGAATCATGGAATAAATATCACCACCAAAATAGGCAGTTAGAAGGAGATTGGAGAGAGAAAGATTGGAGAGAGAAAATGTGGATTTGGTCCAGAAAATTTTAAACCGTTCTGCATATCGACACAAAAAATCTGCATATCAAGACGAAAAAGATGAATATTGTTATATATAATTTGCATATATGTTAATCTTGTTCATGTTCCATCGTATATAATGCATCGACTGAATTGAGATACAATGTGTTACTATCAAAACACATTATCTGAATATCGTTCAAGTATTATTGAATAACTGTTATTCGTGATCATGGTCAGTCGTATATATACTGATATTCAAAAACATTGAACATATATGCACATTGTGGTAATTGATATTCCAATTTAAAACTGACAAGTATATTCTGCATATCACTGTACAAAAAATGCATATCTCATCCACACAAATGAATATCATATTTACGATCAGGAAAATAATCCATAATTACAAATTACATATCATACAAGTATATTCTGCATATCACGGTACAATGAATGCATATTCCATCCACATAATTGCATGGTCGGACTCAGCGAGATCTTCCTTGGCCGCGCCCGCGGCTTCCTTCCCGCGCCCGCAGCTTGTTCTTCTCAGCTTCTGAAGAGAATATCACTCAGCGATATTTTCCTTCGCGCCCGTGACTCCCTTTTCGCGCCCATGGCTTATTCTACATATCAATGTATAGAAAATGCATAACTCATCCACACAAATGAATATCACAATCACAACCAATGAAATAATTTATCATAAAAAATTACATATCATACAAGTATATTATGCATATCAATTTATGAAAAATGCATATCCCATCCACATAAATAAATATCATATTCACGATCAATGACATAATCCATTATTACAAATTGCATATCATATAAGTATATTCTGCATATCACTATATGGAAAATGCACATACAACAGAATAGCTAATCATTCACCGACGGATAGTTCAATAAACATATAGAAAGACACAACCTTATGCATCATAAACTTTAGGATGGACATTATAAATGGAAATTCATACCTTTGTAAGGAAAGGATTGGCATCGTCAACTAGAATGCAAGAACGAACACTTAATCGCACACATGCACTTGTATATGTCTACTGAAGTCGGTCGTCTGCGTCGGACCGAGTAACACCTTGCTTTAGACTTTAGTAGCAAAACCAATACCTGCAACTAATTAAGGGTTGAGAAATTTAATTATAGGAAGAGATCCCGCAAATCACGCCGAACACGATCCCGCAACTCCGTCATCATCTTCTTCCCATCTCGGCCCATGAACATGATCCCGCAAATCACGCCGGTCACGATCCTCTTCGCGGAGTCGACGCTGCACGTCATCCCTGCGAGTCCGCCGGCAAGCCTCATCTCCGACCTCGACACCCCGGCGCTCCTGGCGGCGCTCGCGAACCGGGGTAGCACTTCGCTCCCTGGGCACCGGTGCGCCAGATCCATCGCGTCGTCTCCCTGCTCCACTCGCCGACAATGACGAACGGGCGATCCTCCACCGACCGAAGAGCTCCTCCTCCGACCCTTGCCTCTCTCTTCCCTGCCGCGCATCCGTACCCCTCCGAACACCAGATCCGTGGCGACTAGGGTTGGTTCGGAATCCCAGATTCTTGCCGCATGACGGGGCTAAAAGTGCGCAATGCAAGTATCGTTGATTAGCCTTATCAAAGTAAAAAGTCCTAACAGACCTACTAAACAGATGTATAGTAAGCAAGCAAGGGTCGAACCCATAGGGAAGATCTGATGCAGTATGAAATCGTGAATGACAAGTAACAAGCAAGGGGGGGTTTAGTTATCAAGAAAGAACAAAGCAAGCAAAGCAAACAAGTTTGGTTGAGTAGAGAAAATATAATGGGGAAAGTAGTCCTACTAGAGCGAGATCCACAATACAGAGATATAATTTGATCACAGAAATCTATTAAATCCAAGTTCTTTTACAATCCTTATAGTTGTTCCCACCCTGATCTTAAGCACTATCGATTCTCACAGTTGTCGATAGACTTATTACTATGCCAATGATAAAGCACCACCGATTCTCACAGTTGTCGGTATACTTTACCACCAACAAAGCAATAGCAATACACACAAGGATATAGGATACATACAAATAGAAAGACACCTTACTACTTAACATGCAACTGATTCTCACTCACGATTGTACGCTCGGGACCCCTATACGCACAATCGTGTATGCCACTAGATGTGCACTCGGAACCCCTATATGCAATCCTAGCAATTGATAAAAAGTATTCAACCTAGTTGATCAGGCTAAGAAGAACAACAAGAAATCAATAATCAATATAACCAAGAGAATCAAACCAACATTTATAAGGATAAGAACAAGGAATATAAATCTCACAAACACATCAACTGTATTGCTTCAATCGTCTAGTAGAACAAAGGGAAGTTAGTTCTCCATTCAAACGAGAATGAAAACTAAGGGAAAATAACGTCTGATGTAAAGCGAAGTTGTGTTTCCTCTTAACCTAGAAAGAGGGCTTAAATAGTCTTAAGAAAACTAGGTTAAACTAATGTAAACAATAAAGGAAATAGAATAATAAAATAACAAAGTCTGAACGAAATAAAAGGAAATAAATGTCTCTGGGCGCGCGGAATTTAACACGGCCACCGCGGGGCGGTGAGATCCACCACAGGGCGTCAGACTCCCACCGCGGGGCTTCAAGCTTCTATGGGAGTCACCGCCGGGTCGCGGTGAGGATCGCCGCGGGGCGGTGAACTCGCTCACTCTCTCCTTCAGCTTCTCTTCCTCTCTTCTGCTGCTCTTCATTACTACCAACTATTGGTAGTCTTCTCCAAGTATGCTCCAGCAGATCCATCTCCATCCTCATCATCTCCATCTAAGTTGCAAATCCTGGGATATCTTCACTTCTTTCCACAATGTCGGGACTGCAGACTTATCCTCAAAACTACTCATAAACTCCTCCAAATCATGCTAATAATTGCTAGTAAAGGTGTATGAAATAACACCTATCACCGCCAGCGACTCGATCCGGTCTTCCTCCTATCTGACCGGACTCGGCTTCTCTGCTTCTTCCGGGGTGCCTCCCGCCGTTCGCATGCCCGGAATCTCCATCGGCGGTCACTACGCAGTTGTTCGCGTGAACCCCGATTTCCGCCTCTGTTTCCCTTCGCTTCCCCGCGGCAATTTCTGCCCGGATACTTGCTTCCGCCGCCTGCCTGGCCGCCTCCAACGCTTCCCTAACGACGGTCAACTCAGACTCCCTGGCGGCAAGGGCTTCTGCCGACTCCGGCATCATCCTATCTTTCTCCGTGATCACTGCCTCTGCTTCAGCCTGGCGGCGGGCCATCTCCGTTGCCACTGACGAGTCACCGACGGGAGAGGGGTCTTCGATCCATCGAGAGAGAGAGCGAGAGAGAGAGAGAGAGAGAGAGAGAGAGAGAGAGAGAGAGAGAGAGAGAGAGAGAGAGAGAGAGAAAGAGACGGTTGTGGACTGTGGGTGAGAGCGTGAAGATGACGATGAGAGAGCTATGGAAACGAGGCAGTTGAATGAGAGTTAATCGTGGAAAGAGGATATTTCATATCCCATGAAATCAAGAAATAGGAAGAATTTGGTGTGGGTGATTCCATCTTTTAATTTTGTGTTGTTTCAAATTAGATCTTAATCCTTAATTTTAGTCTAATCTAACGCTCTTCATTTATTCACCCGTTTCACTATAAAAGGTCGTTTTACTAGAGCGTAAGTCTATATATATATAGGCGTATTAGTAAATATACCAGATTTTGAAAGCCAACTTGCAAAAAACCAAGATTTTGAAAAGTATTGCAAGAATACCAGATTTTTGTACGGATTGTGTTAGTTTTGCTATTGTTAAGGGTGAAATTTATCTTTTCTTTTAAATATAAAATCCATAAAAGTTGACTAATATTCTCTCCAAAAAATATAAAAGAACGGGTTAATCTCTCCTTAATGACTTTGAAGCCGTCGGTGACAGTCCCATCACATCAACCTCAAGCTATTTTCAGCTTCGTTGAACTGTGACTAAATTCCTCCTCATTAAAATTGGCGGGCAAGTTTCCCTCCAAAAGAAAACTGGCCTCCTTCAACCCTTAATCCCTCCATCTTAGCTCCCTGACAAATATCCCTGAATATTCCTGGAGAACTTCAAAGTAGCCTGACTCTAGGACTTACTCCACATGAGATATTTCACACCTGCTATTTCACACCTGACGCTTTCAATTACAGCTTGAATGGGTAAGTAAACTCTCCTGAAAAACAATCGATTTCCCCCCTCTGTATACGTGAAGTTCAAAAACCTTCTTTATTTGTAGGTACGAAACTAGTGTATGTGAAGTTCATCAGTGGTGGAGAATGGAAACAACAAGGGAAAATGTGGTTGTATGAGGGTGATAGAACAGTGAAAGCCATGTTGCTTTCCCCTGACACAGACTTGGCTACACTGTGCGACAAATGGACTGAGAAGAATCCATTTGATGAAGAGAAGTTGTTTATGCAATACGCTTATCAAAATAAACCAGAACTTCCATCCATCTTTATAAATGATGACGACGATCTTGATGTGTTCAAGTTCTTGAACAACTGTGTAGAAAATTCAGCAGAGTGGAATATTGAGTTGTACACCAACCTTTTAAAGAAGGAAGATATTCGAAGTGAAAGGGCTGAATATCGTACTCTTCCTTCTCCAACAGCTCCACCACCAACTCAGAGCCAATAACACAGAACGAGGAGCAAATAGAGGAGGATCAAGAAGAAGAGATTGATGTTGATGAAGACATGCTTAGAGACATGCTTAGAGAGATTGAAAACTGGCCTCCTTCAACCCTTAATCCCTCCACCTTAGCTCCCTGACAAATATCCCTCAATATTCTTGGAGAACTTCAAAGTAGCCTGACTCTAGGACTTACTCCACATGAGATATTTCACACCTGCTATTTCACACCTGACGCTTTCAATTACAGCTTGAATGGGTAAGTAAACTCTCCTGAAAAACAATCGATTTTCCCCCTCTGTATACGTGAAGTTCAAAAACCTTCTTTATTTGTAGGTACGAAACTAGTGTATGTGAAGTTCATCAGTTGTGGAGAATGGAAACAACAAGGGAAAATATGGTTGTATGAGGGTGATAGAACAGTGAAAGCCATGTTGCTTTCCCCTGACACGGACTTGGCTACACTGCGCGACAAATGGACTGAGAAGAATCCATTTGATGAAGAGAAGTTGTTTGTGCAATACGCTTATCAAAATAAACCAGAACTTCCATCCATCTTTATAAATGATGACGACGATCTTGATGCGTTCAAGTTCTTGAACAACTGTGTAGAAAATTCATCAGAGTGGAATATTGAGTTGTACACCAACCTTTTAAAGAAGGAAGAGATTCGAAGTGAAAGGGCTGAATATCGTACTCTTCCTTCTCCAACATCTCCACCACCAACTCAGAGCCAATATAATAGAGACTTTTTCAGGTCATTTTTTACAAAAGACAGAGCACCATACACTGATGTTAGGTCAGTTGATGAAATTATTGAAGCTGACAACGAAGCAGAGTTAAGGAGATTAAAAAGGGATGAAGTGAGGGGGAAAGACAAGAGAAATTGTCCCATGATACTAGAAGACATTATATCATTGAGTAGCGATGATGAGGACATTGAAACTGTTACATCAAGAAACAAAGGGAAGGAGAAAATGACTGATTATGCCAACAGTGGAGATTCTTTGGAGGATGAAATAGAAGATGGCTTTGACTACGGGGGCTGTTATCAATCGGGTGATGATGATCATGTTGATGGTGGTAATGGGTTAGGGTATGCTTCAGGTGATGCTTCAGGTGATGATGTGAATACTATTGGTCTAGATGATGTGTGGAAAGAAATAAATGGCATTGAGGGAACACAGAACGAGGAGCAAATAGAGGAGGATCAAGAAGAAGAGATTGTTGATGAAGACATGCTTAGAGAGATTGAAAAAAGGTACTATCCAGCGGAGAGGGACATGTTAGTTGAAGATGAAGAAACAAGTGAAAACAAGTCCTCATATCCAACAATGAAGGTTGGTCAGCTCTTCAATTCTAAGGAAGAGTTCAAAGCTACACTCTTCTCCCTGGCAATGGAAAATTTCTATGAGATGCGTGTGAAGAGGTCCGATAAGTCCAATTATGATGTTGAGTGTGTTGACGATAAATGCACCTTCGTTTGTCGTGGCTCATTGTATAGAAAAATGTCCTTGTTTTTGGTGCGACAATATGTTGCGGATCATACCTGTGGCATGAGAGTAAACCACAATCATCACAAAAGAGCAACTTCTCGGCTGATTGCCGAGAAAGTACTTCACAAGTATGTTTTTCTTGCATTTGAACAGTTTTTGTTATCAAAGGCCAATATGAATGCTTCTATAGATTCACTTCGTGACATCTCAGGTTTTTAAACGGTCGTAAAGGCCTACGTGCTTCAGAAATTCAGGATTTTATGTAACAACATGGGATAAGGATAAGCTACTACAAAGCCAATCGAGCTCGGCTCTTCGCCCAGGACATGGCACATGGTACAGCTAAGGATAGCTACAAGGCAATGTACTGTTACATGCACATGTTACAGAAATCTAATCCGGGAACATACACGAGAATAGTCAGAGATACTGAGCAACGCTTCAAGTACGTCTTTTGGACTTTAGGTCCATGGATAAGGGCAGCGCTATATCTGAAAAAGGTCATTCTTCAGTCTTCATGTTGTTACGTCAGGAAATATAGTCACTTTGTCAGGTTAAACTACTATATGACTACATATGTGACAAACAGAACAAGCATCATTTGTCAGGCGATATAATGTTTTTTCAAACCTTATAACTCTATTGTCAGGGAAACATCTGAGAAAATAGTTTTGCGTGTGTATGTAATATCAGTTGACGGCACTCACCTGACAGCCAAGTTCAAGGGGATACTTCTCCTGGCAACGACACAAGATGGAAACAGTCAAATATATCCACTTGTTGTTGCCGTTGTTAATAGTGAGAACGATGATGCATGGTCATTTTTCTTCAGTGAATTGAGGGTTGTTGTTCCTGATCACCCCGAGTTGTATTTCGTGTCTGATCGTCATCTTAGCATTGGGAAGGGTCTGAGAAACAGCTATCGTTTCGCCAAGCATGGATATTGCATATATCACATATACCAAAACTTCAAGAGGAAGTTTGGCAGGCAAGACCTCTTCGGCATATTCAAAAAAGCTGCTCATGCTTACACAGTAGCTGAGTTCAATCATCAGTTTGCTCAAATAACAGCTGCATCTCCAAAGATTGGTCAATATCTAAAAGAAGTTGGAGTTAAAAACTGGGCGAGAGCGCATTTTCATGGGAACAGGTTTAACATCATGACAAGCAACAACGCCGAGTGTCTTAATGGCCTGTGGAAAACACAGCGTCAGTGGCCTATTCTTGCTCTGTTTGATGCCATTGTTGAGACCATTTCTAAATGGTTTTGTCAAAGAAGGGAAGCGGCTTCAAACTGGGACCAATACTTGTCACCCTCTGTGTACACGCTGGTAGAGGTGAACTACAGAAGGTCAGCAAAGATGAGTGTTCGAAGACTAAGCCAGTTTGAAGCAGAGGTCATGCAAGGAACTTGTAGATACTCGGTGAACCTTAATGCTCGTACATGTGATTGTAACATGTTCCAGATTGATAAAGTTCCTTGTGCTCATGCCATAGCGGTTGCAAGTGATAGGGGAGTGCGACTCACTGATCTCGTCCATCCCATGTTCAAGAACGAGTGCGTGAGAGAAGTGTACAAGGAAACTGTGCATCTTGTTCCTCCCACAGGCCGATGGTCAGTTCCTGAAGCCGTGTCATCCATAAGATGCTATCCACCAAAAGTAAAACGTCCTCCTGGAAGGCCACGCATTAACCGATACAAGGCGACGTGGGAGAGGAACTATACTAGGAAGAGGCGGTGTTCGTATTGCGGCAACCAAGGCCACAACAAGTAGTACTGTAGGAGGAGAAGGACTGACTAAGGATTATAGGAAGAGAATGTGTTAGTTTTTTTTTGTTTAGAATTGTCACCATGTTGGTGTTTTTTTGGGCGTTTATGCTAGTAAACGTGGAGGATGAAATATTGAGTATGTTGTTGTTGGGTGTTTCAGTGAAAAGATATATGGTTTAAGTCTCTATAGTCTTAAACCACACCTCTTTTTTGTGGGGGCTCCCCTTTTGGATGGGATACAAACTAGATAAATTCAATCTTTGCTTAAGAGTTGATTACTTGTCATCTTGAACCTTATAAACACAATCATCTGCGAAGTTGTACTGACAATGTGCTCAGGTTCTCTGCAAACGTTGTATTTGTCCTGTCATCTTTGCTTAATAGTTGATTACTTCTCAGCATCACTGTTAAACTCACAAGAAAAAAACTGTAAGACTCTACAACACCCTGTAAAACAACGTATATGTCCTGACATGATCATTTGCTCGAGGAAAACCTAATACATAAACACGACCTATAAAGCTTCAATACGTCCTGTAAACCTTCAATATGTTCTGACAACCGTAATCTAAAAACCTAATACATAAACACAATCATCTGTGAAACCATTTCAGTTAACTCAAGGTTTGAACCTTATAAAAACAATCATCTGCGAAGTCTATAGTTCTTCATATGAACCCTAGAATGTTTTGAATCTTGTACTGACAATGTGCTCAGGTTCTCTGCAAACGTTGTATTTGTCCTATCATCTTTGCTTAAGAGTTGATTACTTCTCAGCATCACTGTTAAACTCACAAGAAAAAAACTACAAGACTCTACAACACCCTGTAAAACAACGTATATGTCCTGACATGATCATTTGCTCGAGGAAAACCTAATACATAAACACGACCTATAAAGCTTCAATACGTCATGTAAACCTTCAATATGTTTTGACAACCGTAATCTAAAAACCTAATACATAAACACAATCATCTGCGAAACCATTTCAGTTAACTCACGGTTTGAACCTTATAAACACAATCATCTGCGAAGTCTATAATTCTTCATATGAACCCTAGAATGTTTTGAATCTTGTACTGACAATGTGCTCAGGTTCTCTGCAAACGTTGTATTTGTCCTGAAAACGCTTGCACATGATCCATACTCATAAACGCATCCCCACACATAATAAGAGATTACATTGTTATGAAAACATTATACAGAGATTACGTTGTTCAACTTTACAAAAATGTGCCCTTGGCATGGCATTCCCACACACAAAAGAAAAAAAAACTAGCATCGCAAAGTTCATACAAAAGGAGGGAAGATTAAAAACACTTGCATATGAAAAACGCATCCCCACACATACTCAGAAACTACCCTGTTATGAAAACATTATCCAGGCACCCATCAAGATAGATAGCGCGCCTTCAGATCTCCCCTTAAGAACTCAACATGCTCCAACACCCTTTTTATGTTGAGTTCAGTGAAGGCGGTGTCCCATTCAATCTGCCAAAAAAAAAAACAAAGCATCTTAGGCACGTCCCTTGCACATAGGAAGAAAATATACAAGAAAAGCCTTACCAGTCTGAGCCTGAGCTTTATCCGGGCCTTTTCTTCTTCGGTCTGAGCACCTTCCGGACTCACCGCAGCAAGCTCCCGCCTCAGGCGGCCCAAATCCTTAATTATAGCTACAAACTCCAAATCTCTCGCGACAATGTCGCGAGAGTAGCTCTCAAAATCGGCCTCGGTCATCATCCGCCCTCCAAGATGATCCACCACATCCCGGGCAGCTTGCAGAAGTTCATATACTTCAAAGTACACGCCAGTGACAAATTCATGTTCTCCAGCCATGGCTTTAGAATATAGAGAAGATTTGGGAAAGTGGGAGTATTTGAGTAACCAAGAGAGCGTGTGAGTATTTGAAGAACCTTGGTAGAGAGCGTGGGAGTTTTTGAAGATCCTTGGTAGAGAACTTTGGTACAGGACCGGTGAGTATTTGAAGAAACTTGGTAGAAAAGATTTACGAAAGTAAGGGTGTTTTAGGGAAAATTAAGAGGGGTCAAATCGGATAAAAATTGGAAACGAACTCACTTATTTCAATGTCACCTGACAAACCTAAACCCGTACTGTAAATAGCTTAATAAGGCCTGAGAAACCCGAAAAGGCAAAAACTATCTATGTTGTTATTGCTCTAACTTCAATTAACAGTGCGCGAGTGAGACTAACTATAAGCCCTGAAAAACTACATATCTCAGAAACAGAACAAGCATTAAACGTCAGTCGACATATGGTTGTTTGCAAGGCTTATAACTACGTTGTCAGGCCAAATATTGAGTCTGTAGAGAAGCAAGTGAGAGCCTCAGAGTATTTTAAGAACCTTGCTACAGAGCCTGGGAAAAGCACTAAGGCCTCGTTTGGTACGATTCCAGTGGAATGAGGAATCAGAATGAGGAATGGATGATTCCGAAATCATGTTTGGTTAGGTGAAAAATTAAAATTTCTTTCATTCCATTCCAAGCTCAAGGAACAATTTCATTCCATCTCAAAACCCAAGGTTTCATCCATTCCAGCAAAATTAAGGATTTTTTTTTATAATCGCTCCTCTTAATCGAACATTGCTTTCATTGAATAGTAATAATTATTAAATAATTGAATAGTATTAATTATTTTTATTGAATAATACTAATTATTTTCATTGAATAATATTAATTATTTTTATAAAATAATTAAATAAAGTTATTTATTTTTATTAAACATGATAATCAAATATATAATATTTCGTTTTACTTATAAAGCATATATATATAGTTGTGAAAACATTAAAAACAAATATATAATATAAAACATGATTTAATTTCTAATATCAAATTCAAAATAACATTTTTTAGGAATGGTTCATACCGACAACATACCAAACAACAAATTTACAGGGAAATATTGAGTCTGTAGACAAGCAAGGGAGAGCCTCAGAGTATCTTAAGAACCTTGCTAGAGATCCTGGGAAAAGCATTAAGGGGGCGTTTGGTATAAATCAGGTATCGGGTTGGAACTCTATTCCTGAAAAGATGTGTTTGGTTACTTTTCTGGAATCAAATAACAAAAACTAATCTCATTAAATTATTTTAAAAATAATATTTAAATTACATAATTAATTAATTATACATGAAGCCTCATTATTTAAACAAATTAAACTAGAAAAAGTCACTTTATATACGGTCTTTCAGGGAAAATTAAGAGGTGTATGAAAATTAAGGATGGTTGGTTCCTCATTTATGTTGTTATTATTTCCATAAAACTGACAACCTGAATACTTACCCTAAAAGACTTAATTGGAAAGGATGACGTCAGGTCAAGATTTATTCAAAAGCCTAGGTTTTTGTACTTAATATGACCTGACAACTCTGAAAACGTCTTGTAAGACTTTAATACGGCCTGACTTCAGTCAAACCTTTGCCTCTGTATTTGCAAATAATCGAGAACTTACCCCGCCATTTTAGGGAAGTTTTGTGGAAGTTTTGAAATCGTTTAAAGGCTATTTTTTCAGTTTAAAAACTCATTAAATTTGAAAAATATTAGGTTGGTTAATGTGGAAGTTTTTAAACAGTTTTTTATGTTTTTATAGACGGTTTGAACAAGTGTGACGTTTGTTTTAAAATCCGCCCTAACTCCTAGTCCTTATATGGTTGTGTATCCTGCTCTGGCTAAAAAAAAGTAAAGCTGGAGAATATTGACTGAAATCTGCATGTAAGAAAATGATTGCTTCAAAAAGCTTTTGTGCATGTAAGAAAAAGATGATGACCTGACACACATCACATCAGCATTGAAATTTCATTTCATTTCTCTTTCTTTAATAAAACAAAAAAAACAAGTACAGTCCATATTTGCACAGAAGAAAAACAAAGAACAACGAATAGTAGAAAGAGGAACACCCTCTCCGAAAACAATTTTAATCGAGAGTATCTTATAGCCAACGAGAGGAAATTATACGATGACAAAAGGCTGGACACAAGGAAGCTCATCTGCCAATTCAAATTCGTGGAGGAGAGGGCACGAAGCTGGTGAATCATCAACTCAAAAATGTTTCCATGGCCTCCATACAACAATACAAACTTGCAAATACACTCAAAATTCGGGAAAACAGTTCTATGGGTGTCCATTATGGAAGATATTGTTGAATTTGAAATTTAGTGCAAAATATGATTTTGTACTTGTTGGTAATTCAATTGGGATTTCATTTAGAATTAAATTAAGTTCTTGGACGATTTCATTGATAGTTGATTGCTTTAATTTTGTATTAAACCATAGGCATGACAGATTGCAAATACTTCAAATGGGTGGATGGTCAAGCTTATAATTTTAGAGCCAATGAGACCATTGAAAGCGTAAGAGTTGTTGAAGATCACAGGACAACCTCTCGGCCAAATATTTACCCGCATCAATTGACTTCAATCAATGACATTATGAATATCAAAACATAAAATTTAGTTTTGAAAGTTGTACTTGGTGTGGTGGTACTTGTGGTGTTAGTTGTTGTGTTGGTTGTCCAATCTGTAACCTTGTTGGTTATAGTATGATAACTAGTCATAATCGTATGTTTAGCAAGACAATGTATTCTGGTTCCTTGATTATAAAACGAGGGTTTTCTGCATGTAAAACATGAATATTTCCTGACTTAAGCACCAATTTGCTTGAAAACATCCTTGAAATTGTCATCACAATTTCAAATACAATTACCACAAGTTGTTAGTACTCTGACATATAACGCGGATTATCCTGAAGATGTTATATTTCTCCTGAATATGCATGTATACATATTCGATGTTATTGCTCTGAAAAAATAATCAGTTTGCCCTAAACATTATTATATGTATTATGAACACGATAAGTTTGTCCTAAACACACATAAAAATAGTCAAAAGTAGTAAATGCGGGAATAAGGGCAAATGATCTTTATTATTAGATGGAATAACATTACATAACCACCATAAGTTCCAAAGTAAACACCCATAAGAAACAGCATGAAAAAAAAACTAAGAAGCATAATTAAAACTTTTTTAAAACATCCCCACGGGCATCACTGGGGCAGAGAAAGATCTGGATAATCACGAACCACGAACACCTTCACTCCGGCGACCTTCTCGCCGAGGCGAGTGAGATCTGCAACATCGTCTTCTGTCTGCAGCGGTTGAAGGAAACGCTGGCCGGATGTTGGGACCTGTTCAAAAAAAATCAATTTTGTACCTAGAGAGAGGTTGTTGATCATCCCGTGGACGGACCAAATATCCATCTTGTCTGTTGGCACCTTAAGGAGTTTAGTGCTCCCCCCCCTCCCCCTCCGTGTATTCATGGGTCGTAAACAGGGCCATAACACCGGTGGATGGGGATAATTGCCCATCCCAATAGACCTGAAGGAAGACCTTCTTGAAGGAGTCCGGCATGTTAAAATAGGGTTTTTGGAATTGAGAGAGGGTTTTTGGAATTGAGAGAGGAGTAAGAGGAATTGGGAGAGGAGTAAGGAAGACCTTTTTGAGGGGTTTGCACAAGGCAAGAACGCTATTTATACACAAAGATGAGTGGATAATGGAGTTAATGACGAGTAGTTGAGGGAGTAAATGATATTTAATTAAAAATTAAGAGGGGTCAAATCGGATATGTATTGGAAATGATGACTTTGAATAAGATTTATTCATCATGACCTGACAAAGTATATTACATACTGTAAGTTAGTAACATGACCTGACAAAGCTTATTTCCAAAGCTTTGGTTTTATTCAAAAACTAGTTAACCCCACTAATAACGGTTTTAAACCGTTTAAAACGGTTTTAAAACGTTTTTAAACCATATGCAGGGCATAACTCATTGGAAAGGATGACTTTGAAAAAGATTTATACAACATTGTATAAACGGTAGAAAAGATTTATACAACATTGGAAAGGATGACTTTGAAAACCATTTAAAACGGTTTAAAACCGTTTTTTTGGGGTTTCAAAACCATTTAAAAACATTGTATTTTTCTACCTTTTTTTACCATTGTGATGTTTGTTTCAGTTCGCCATAACTCATTAGAAAGGATGACTTTGAAAAAGATTTATACAAAACAAACTGACAAATTTGAATATGTGTTGTAAGTTCGTAATATGGCCTGACGTAAGTCACAATTTTGCAAAGCTTTGGTTTTATTCGAAAACTAACCCCGCCATTTTACACGGTTTTAAACCGTTTGTAGCCATTTTTTTCAGGTTTCAAAACCATTTAAATATAGCAAAATATTAGGTTAATGTGTAAGTTTTCCCCCTCATTTTAAAGGCTATTTTTTGATTTAAAAACCCTTTAAATGTAGAAAATATTAGGTTGGTCAATGTGGGAGTTTTTCAACCGTTTTTTACTATTTTATAAAAATGTGATGCTTGTTTCAAATCCGCGATAACTCCTAATCCTCCTATGGTGTAGCCTGGTCTGGCTATGCAAATGGGTGGATGGTCAAGTTTATGATTTTAGAGCCAATCAGACTATTGAAAGCGTAAGAGGTGTTGAACATCACGGGACAACCTCTACGCTTATTTACCCGCATCATTCGACTTCCGCAATGAAAAACATAGGTTTTGAACTGAAATTGACCTGACAAACCGTGGTCTGTGCTTGTAAAACGAGAATATGTCCTCACCTAAACAGCATCACAAGCATAGGTTTATGAACCGAAAAGGACCTGACAAACCGGGGAGCTTGCTTGTAAAACCAATATATTTCCTGACATAAACACCATTACAAGCATGTAAACATCCTGAAAACAATATCTTTCAAATTAAAATACGTGTTCCTTGTCGAATGGTTCCCAACAACACAACACAATTATCACATTAAATCAAAAGTCTTTAAAAACCATCCCAACAACATCTAAAAATACTACGAGCCATTTGATTTCTATGTCCATCTATGAATTTGTCGGACGCAAGATCCAAGTTTGTCATGCCGAGAATCAACAATTCAATGTGCTTCAAGGTGTAGACCCCACAATCTCCTCTGCAAGATGTACAAAAGCAGTTAGAATGTATATCAATTGTAGTTTGATAAGGATTTATCATTGCATAAATACACATATACTTACTCGCGCTTGTTCTGCTTAAGGTTATCACGACGGGAAATCGACATTGGCTTGTCCAA
This sequence comes from Rheum nobile, assembly GCA_027886185.1. NCBI lineage: Eukaryota > Viridiplantae > Streptophyta > Magnoliopsida > Caryophyllales > Polygonaceae > Rheum > Rheum nobile. The sequence goes on from WOAB01000639.1 coordinate 12,219,711, forward strand.
TAACGGTTCACATCTCTTTGCCAGTGGCTGGTACATCTTGACATATCTTTGAACAGTTTCAACGACGGGCTGGATCATATCGAAAATTTTCTTGTATGGGTACAGATCCACATTGCAGTCATACACCGTCACACTCCAGTCGCATAGTTCAAATTCTAAGGCAAACTAGTGGGAATCTGGGATGTTGAAGGGCGCATATATGCGTTCCACATCATCCCATCTCTTGCCATAATCTACCGGACATGAACCCATCATGTACTTCATCACTGCATCCTCACCTTGACGTGGAAAGTCATTCTGGAAGCGATTGAACTCAGTGGTGACAAAGCCTTGCCAAAATGGGTCAAGCACAACCACCTTCGAAAACCGCTCCGAATCCTCTGAAATCCTTTGACGATAAAGTAACATCATTTGCTCCAGATGCTATAATGGTGCAATAATGTTAATGTATCCACTGAAAACAATTTTACACATGCATACTATTTTGAAAGAATGCATTGGAATATTACCTCACTGCCCAACCAGATCTTTGGGGCAAACAATTTCTCAAAGAACTCCTTATCCAATGGTTGCCCACCCGGTCCAATTCGGGGTTCAATACTGCATGATGGTACATATTCATTTGAATATTAAACAAGGCAATATATTAGTACAATATACAGGCAATATATAAGTTAGTCAGTCCACAAAGAATCAATTTCCGTCAGATTACTAACAATCATACCAGATAAGATTTTGACATTAATTCAATTCATTATTAAGTTGAGTAGAATGGTTAAGTCACTAACCTCTCACTCTGCATCCACTTTACCAGGTCTGTCATCCCTTCCACCTTGCTATTTTTGATAATCTTTTTCGCCAATTTCTTCTCATCCATATTGCGATAGGGTGATTTTGCCTTGGGAGCAAGCTCGCGAGTGCGACTTGGATATGTCTTTTTCGGAATTTGGCTACCCTTCCTTGGTCTGCCCTTCCTCGACACTTTGGACTCCTTGGTCTCCCCTTCATCATCCACCACGTCATCAACATTAGCCTGTGATACCTTCTCACCTTTTAATTCAGTCCCAGCCTCGACATCTCGCTCATCAGCCTTGGTCCCTCCCTCCACAACATCTCCCTTTGATTCCACCATAACTCCTTCATCCACCGTGTTGAGTCCCTCCACATCTCCCTTCGGTTCCTCCATAACTTGGTCATCAACCTTGGTCCCTCTCTCCACATCAACTCCATTTGCTACCTCCTCAGCATCCATACCTCCGTCATCAACCTTGCTTCCTCCCTCCACAACAACTTCCTTTGGTTCCTCCACAACTCCGTCATGCACACCCTCATTAGACACTCTTTTGTTGCCACCTCATCTTGTGTTGCCACCACAGTCCCATCATTAACCAACTCGTCATTAACCAACTCCTTGTTGGGTCCCTCCACATCTTGTGGTGTTGCCTCATTAACCAACTTATCATCTGCATGTAGTATTGTACAAGTCTGGACAAGAACTGACAGTGGATCTGTTGCATCCCCTTGATCTTCTTACTCATTTACTATTGGGACATCTTCACCCGCCTCTTTCTGACAACCTACATTAACTGCAACATAAGCATCTGTTGCATCCCCTTGATCTTCTTGCTCAAAAACAACTATTTCACCAGTATTTTGCTCTACATCCATTGTCTCCTGAAACGATGATATAAGGTCTGAAATAAGCAAATATTTTTGGAATTGTGCTCAAATGGACTGAAATGTGCATATATGGACTGAATATGCATATATGGACTGAACTGTTTCCTAAAACGATGATATATGGTCTGGAATGTGCACAAATGGACTGAAGTATGTACATTTGGACTAAACTGTACATATAATAACTGAAAATTTTAGGCATACATACCTCATCAGTCTCGGCCTCTTCGGACTCTCCCTCTTTGGACTCATTCCCATTGGCCTCATTTTCTTCGTCATCTTGAGACTTCATCTTTTCCTCTTGATCATTTGCTTCAGACTCCGTCTTTGCCTCATTACCCAAAACCTCCCTCATGCTCTGCTGGTGTTGGGTGATGTTGGGTTCATCATCACTGTTAACCTCCCCAGAGAGCTCCTGGTGTGTACTGATGTCTTGATCACTGGATGAAGATGCCCCTGTTCTAGGAGCTTTGCCTCTTATGAACTTCTTTAACTCAAGGACTTCCTCCCTTAACAAATCACGCTTTTCAATCAGAGTATGCATCGTTTCATGCAATTCATTCAAACAACACATAAATTGCCTTGGGTCCAAACCCTCAATGTTTCCAGCTTGCCCTCCCTTACCAACTCCCTTGTCCTTTTTACCAGCCCTTTTTCTTTTGGGCTTCAAGTGCTTAACAATCTCATCCAAGGATTTGTGTCCTTCCTCCTCCGGAAAATAACAGCTTTCTCCCAAGTCCTCTCCGTCCTCCTCAACAAGGATCTATTTAGCAGGGAAATTCCCCTCTAGGGCAGCAGAAATCGCATCCAAGCTTGGCCTACTCGTTTTAACCCACCTCACACCTCGGGGCAGCACAACTTTATTCAGCTTTTGGGCAAATGTTCTGCCAAAATGGGGCACTGCCTCATACAACCATATCTGAAACAAACAGAATTGGAATTAAACCACAATTATATTCTTCATATTAACCTTTCTCAGTTTTACATACTCAACTACTAACACGTTACCTGAAACACCATCGGGAAACCCCGTATGGTGTATCCTGCTATGGCATTGTCTGAAACTGCAAGTGCAGCCTGAACTTACTCCATTCTTGTGTCCAAAGCAGAAGCCAGACTTTGATGGAGGTCAATATATGCACTCCTACCCCATGGGAAATTATTGAAACGATCCAAGTCTTGGGTCAATTTCACATGTAGGGGTCTGACCTTCCTCTTCTTATCACCCCCAAGTACAACACCCTCAAGAATTAACAACAAGGCCATCTTCAGCTTATATACATTGTCCTCCCGATACGATAAGAACTTGGTTAAAAGGTTAGCAATGGTAATACTCCTCACACCAAAAAAATCAAAGACTGCATTCTTATCCTCCATACTGTCCTCCTCATCGGGCATCCCACAATTCAGTCCTGTTATTAGCCTAAACTCCTCTATTGAAAACCTACATGGTTGTCCACCAAAATCATACCATGTCTCAAACTGCTTTTTTGTGTCCAGTTGCCTAAACAACACATGGTGAATCAGTTGTGCACACAGTTTCATGTTTTTCATTATTTTGATTATTGGGCCAAAGGGCCCCTACAGAACTGTCTGCCAGTCTGTTCGAGTTAGGGTGTTCTCGATACAATTCAGATACTGAAGCCTTGAGTTCTGATTTATCCGTCCAAAAAACAACTCCTCAGAATACCACTTGTACATTATTTGTAATGAATGACATTCACATATAGATGACATGTAAGAATGACTTTCATATTCACATAAAACAAATAGAGGCACCATCTTACTTTGTCAAGTAAAGATATATGTTTTCAAGATACAAAATAAATTGTCAAACTACATTTTGGTTTGCCAGGCCAAATGGAAGTTGTTGAGGAAAAGTCTTTACCCTAGAGTATAACTTACAATTTTGTATCAACATGAATCAGGCTACTATGACATTCTAACATTCTAACCACACAACAAATACATGACATTCATATTCACATAAACCCGAAAACTTACTTTGTCAGGTAAGATAATTCGCTTGTCAGAATACAATTTCGTTTGTCAGGCCATATGGATGTAACAGTTTAGGCTACTATGAATTTTCCAGATCTCTCCGTGCTCTATTTTTCACAGAGCAAATCATGCTCTGTTTTTCACATAAGCCTAATTTTAGCATGCATCACAAAATTCAGACAAAATATTGTTTTTTTCCAGATAATTAAGAGTTAGAGAAGACCACTAACCCCGCCAACCGTCTTCGATGGCTCCTTCCTCGACCTCTTGGCTTTTGGTTCTTCAGCCTCCGAGATTCTCAGTTTCTTCTTCTGCATCGAAACGACTGGACTTGGTGATTCTTCTTCCTCGGACGACCTGTAGGCTCTCTTCTTTCGGCCACTCACCACAGTAGCCGCCTTTGCATTCGCGCTCTCCTCAACCCTATTTCTCTTCGAATCTGTAGAAGCATTCGCCTTCACCTTCTTCACTCTGGCTTTCGCAGACTCCAAACCTCTGGTCTTCACCATTGTCGATCTAGGGCTTCAAAATGGCTTCAGAAAGGGCTTCAGAAAGGGCTTAACAAAGGGCTTCTCGCCTTTGGGGATTTAGGATTTGCTGTGAGGAATACGACTCAGGGATGAAAGGAAAAAAAGGTTCTTCAGCGGAGAAAAGAATTTGGGGAAGATGAAGTGCTACCGGTTGAACATGTATATCATTAGTCCTACTCATATAACCGTTTGAAATTAACTGCATCTTAAACTTCTCTTAAGCACTTTTATGTTTTTTGAAAAAGGTTTATTCAGAATTTATTTTACCTTTTTTGTTTTCAAAATTATTGCAGCTTTATGGCATATTTGCAAGACTTTTCAAAAGATGGTATTTTTGCAAATGGGCTTTGAAAATCTGGTAGTTTTTGCAATTCCGCCATATATATATATAATAGGCAAGAATTGTTCGTGTGTGTGAAAGATTGGATGATGTATCCCCTAGGGTTTGTCTTAGAGCATCTTTAACCAAGTTCCATAGAATGGGTCTTTTAGGGGGGTTTTGGGAGAATTATTTGTTAAAAGATCCATGATATATTATTGGGGGCTTTTAGGAGGGGCTTTTATATTTAGTATAAATTACAATTATATTATTTTTTATATAAAACTTACAATGTAATTTTCATAAAGCAAAATTAAATTGGTATTTATTTTATTTTAAAACACCGATACTAAAATAAAATGATTTATTTTTACTTAATGATACCTATAAAGGCTATAATACAGAAATAATATTAAAATTAAACCAAATTTATACAAAATAGATGTCTATGGATAGAAAAAAATGTAATTAGAATTATGGTATTTTTTTTAAACAACCAACTTTTAAATATATGAAATTAAAATAAATAACAAACGGCCATGAATAAATCATGGCCGTCCGTTGATTGCCACGTGGCATGCATCAGCGCGCGCCAATCAGAGAGTGCCACGTGGCAATCTGATGCCAAAAAATTGTGCATGGGACGGTCCCATTTTTTACCCCAAATTTGGGACTCTTCTGCTCTTCATGGGTCTTATAGCCCAATTTGAATATTATATTAAAAAAATTCTATAAGACATACCTATAAGACCCCATTAAAGATTCCCTTAGTATTGATATGTAACAATTAAATCATATATATTCCACTTAACATGTAGTTTTTAACTGCTCCTGCATTGTGAATCGAGAGGTTGATGAACATATAGCCTGGATCAAAAATCTTGGAGCGGAGGTGATGGCAACCCTTTTAGGAGAATAAATGCAAACTGATTTGACGATGGGATAAGAAGAATACGTACGAGACCAAGAACAACTTTTTCACAGACAATTGAATAACAATCTCTATGTTTTTTGTTTGTTGATGCTAAACATGATTGAAGTTAGATAAATTGCACTTACATTGTCACTAAAAATAAATGTTTCTTTGTAAATTGGTTAACTCAGTTCATCAAGCAGACTTTTTAATCAGTAGGAATCGACAAAAGCATTGGCCAAAACTCTATATTTGGCTTTTGAACTTGATTGGGCAATGGTTATTGTCGTCTAGACAACCAGGAGTACAAATTAACGCCATAAAGAGTTAATAACCGAAGACAGAGCATCTAGAGTTGGGCAACCAGCCCATTCAACATCTGATCAGGTTGTTGGTTGAAATCTAGTCAGACTAGATGTGCAAACCAAGAGTTGTAATTCTTTTAATATGCCATAAATTATTTTCAAGGCTTGGAACAAAGCTTTCATTGGATCATGCATATGAAGACAACATCATTCAACTGCGTAGCTAATACCTGGCCTTGTAAAGTTAAGATATTGAAGAGCCCCTACCAATGATTTGTACTCTGTTAGATCAAGAACGGTCATGCCAAGAGTATTCCTTAGCTTGAGATTTGTATTAATAGGTGTGCGGTAGGGGATGTAGTCCTTCATCACGTCTTTCTGTAGAATCTTGCGTGCATATTTTTCTTGACTGAGATGAAGACCATTGGAGTTCTTTATTACACAATTTCCCAAGAAATAGTGAAATTCTCTTAGATATGCAATTGTAAACTATTTGTTGAGAGCCTTGATAATCTCTTGAAGAAAAATGGGAGAAGAGGTCATCAAAATGACATCGTCGGCATAGACATGGAATTTTAACCGACTTTGTATATGAAAAGGGACGAATCTGACTTGCTTCCATGAAAGTCACGACACAACAAATGAGCTTGTTCCATTGCAAACCGGATGAGGTTGTTGGGTTTGACTATGGTTGTTTTTGGCTGGTATGGGAAGCTTTCTCATCGAAAATCACATGTATGAAAACAATCACTTTGGTAGTAGATAAATCAAGACTATCCTAATCCTGATGATTAACTGCATAGCCTAGAAATACACAAAGAGTGGATCTTGGGCCTTAGGGTAAGTGTGTGGGGCATGACTACTAAATAGTGAGAAAATAAAGACAATTGAAGATTTGAAGATGGGGTAGGTAGGCCGTGTATGGAACAGGGACTTGTGGTGGAGCAAATCGATTGGGTCTTGGTGAGGTGGATGTTTAGGAGGTAGGTGTTTGTGTTAAGGATCCAAATCAATGATTTGGAGGAAGGTGAGCTTGGAACAACAAAGATTGATCCACAATGGTGAAAGTTTGAATTATGTGTTCCGACTTATCATTTTGTTGGGAATGAGGGCATGAGAACCTAAAATCAATGCCATGTTAGTTGAAGAAAGATTGAAGTTCATGATTATCAAACTCTTTTCCATGGTTACAATTAACATTATTAATTAAAAGATTGAATTGTTTGTTGACATGGGTATGGAATTGTTAAAGTTTTTCATCAATATTAAAAATCTTGTCTTTGAGGAAAAGTAAAAATATATCGAGAATAAACATCAAATATTACTAAAAATTACTTGAAACTGGTAATACTAGCAATAGCTAATGTCCATGGATCACAATGAAAAATTAGAAAGGGAATAATAGATTTAGAGTTTGAAGAAACAAATGACAATCTAATGTATTTTCCTAATTAACAAGTCTAACAGAGATTAAATTGATCATTATTAAGTGATATGAAATTCAAAGAAACTAATTAATTATGACATGTGCTCTTAAATGACCAACTCTATAATGCCAGAGCACGAAGGAAGGATTTTGACTCGCCGAGAGGCCTATGGTGGTAAGGATAGACCTAGGGAGGAGAGGAATGAGTAAACGTATCCTCGACTTTTGAACTTATTGATCTATTTCTTGGTTGGAAGATCCTTAACATAAAAAACGGAGGAATTAAATGTGAAAAAAACTTGATTATCAATGGTAAATTTCCTAACAATGATAAGATTTTTATGATATTTTGAGTAACCATGACATTTTTTAGGTTAGGGGTGGCATTTCATATAAAAGCATGTATGGCCAACTTTTGTGATTATGATAATTTCCTAACAGTGATAAATTACCTCCTTATATATACCTTCCCTTGAAGGCCAAGTAGTGAGTTGGGAGAAGAGAGGCCCCCAAACGCACACCGTCGCTATCGTCCATTCGTTTAGGTCCGGTCCGATTTATGGCACATGCGCGTTGTGGTGGGACTGGGTATCTTTTTACGAGTTTGCTTATTATTTTGCATATAAAGGGCCAAATGAATTACGGATTAGCATTGACGGTTGCTCTTCCGTAATCTTGTTTTTACTACAACGTCTTTAAAACAAAGATTTTGTTTTGAATGAATTAAAACATAATTGATGTTGTTTTAATGGTGGTCTGATCTAGTGATAAAGAAGAAGATTTTGCAAATTGTTGTTTGATTTCGTGGTTAATGCCAAAGGAGCAAATCAAGGGATTTTGTATGTCTTTTCATAAAAGACAGACAAAATCCCTTGATAAAAGGGTTGCCTTTCTTTTTAGAAAAGACACGGAAAACAAAATCATTTCCTCTTCTTTATTTTCTAAACACATCAGCAAACTTGCCCTTCTCTTACCGGTCCGAGTTCTTGCGATCCATTCTCTTCTTACCTGAAATGCACGTGTTCGAGGAGAGTTGTGCTAACCTTGGGGGGGGGGGGGGTTACGCCATCTCTGACTCGCACCAGTGTCATGGCGATATGCTGCTAAGGCAGTGGCTTGTACCACGACACAACAACGAGGCTAAGTCTACATCAATTATTGTCCTACATTTCAATCTTTGTTCGAAGTTCTTGTCCTTGCAGTGATTCTCTACGTACACAAGTACGAGAGTATTCTACCTTACTTAGTCTATCCTTTCCCCTCATTTCCACTATATTACGTGGTCAATAAAACCACAATAAGGGAGAACGCAAAAGGAATTTTAACAACGAATATGCATTGAAGTACACATTTTAGGCACAAGCTCGAAATTAAAGGGTTGAGTTGGGTCATCGATGTGTCAAATTTACAATAATGTTTATATCTAGCGATTCTTCAACTCAGAAAGCGTGTTGATTTAGGGGGTTGGAGACCGAATGAGATGGTGCCAGAAGCTTCTAGAACAAATGCGCTTGGAGCACAATCGATGCTTGCTCCAGGGCCTACAGAACTCTTGGAGGAAAGTGTCGGAATGTAGATAGACATTGCTTTGGAATGAAAAGCTCGTGAAATCCAATTGAATCAAGAAGAGTAGATTTTCCACAACCTTTTAACCCAAGTAAACCATAACGCCTTCAATGGTGGTTTACTACGGTTTTGATTTCCGTCGGAAGTGGAGTCCTTTCATTGTCTTTGTTTCCCACGGTAGGCGTCAATTGTGGTAGCAAAAATCTGGCACAATAAATTAAATATTATCTACAACGAGTACCCGCAACTCCTGCGAAAGTAGGCTCCCTCCGATCTTTAACTCTGACGCTAAGTTAGGAATATTTCTATAGAGAATGCGTGTAGGTTTTTAATTTAGAGAGAAAAGATGGATGCATTGAATGATATTATTTACCTCTATTTAAGAAAGAAAGATAGTAGGTTTTTTCTTTAAATAATAATTTTTATTAAGATGTATATAATGTTTATTTTTCTTAATTAGACATATTAATATTTAATAAAAAAAAATTATCTTTTTAAAACGTACTTTTTTTAGTTCCGCAATAGTATTATGTAATTTTGTGCAAAAAATGTCAAGGAGTGCACTTATTTCCAGAAACCTGTGAAGCATAGACACGCCTAGGAAGGGGATGGGGGGAAGCTTCAGGACACTCCCAGGAAGTGACGGGACACGGCGTGACACGGTCAATAATTTGACACGTTTTGGATACGGTTAAGATACGCTGGACACAAAATACGTCCAATCAAAATACCGTCAATAATTTCGTTTTCTCTATCTTTGGATTTGTTGATTCCCATGTCCTGCTGTTTTCGTGTCCTGTGTTCGTGTCCGTGCTACATAGCCAGAAACGAAAGTGTCGATTGTGATGGGTTACAACAAGTGCTCGAAATAGTTATTAAAACATTTTACGCAATAATGTGTCAACCAAGAAAGTGCAAAAAACTATTTGAATATAACTTTCCACATCTAAAGTTGAGACATTATTTGTTGTATATAAGCTTGACGGGCTACTCCTCTTGTTGTCAATTGGTTTGAGGATGAAACCCCGCTGAACTTATGTACTGGGTCTATCTACACATATGCGCTTGTGTCCGCACGATCCCCAGTCAACGAGCCCATGGACTTTCACATGGTATCAGATCGGGTTCGGTCTTGGGTTCCTTTCTTGGGTTGATAGGGTCCACCTAAAAAGAGTTTGAGATTGTAACACCCCCAAATTTTAACCCATTTGGAAAGGTATTACCGCCAGTGACCTCGGTTTCCACACCGAAGCCACCCCAGGCTTTACCATTGAAACACAATTCATAAAGAACAATTATGATACAAAATTACCATAACTTTCATTTAAATCATAGTCGCGGAATTTTAACACAATTCCAAATGCGACAAAATACAGAGTTATTACAATACAACGGAAGACTTAAAATAATTTACAAGAGTATTGACTTCAGTAGTCAACGCCCAAAGATCGTAGCCTGATTAAAACATTTTCAAATACCGTTCATGTTCATAGTCGATCTAGCCTTCATGGATCCTCGACTCATCTGATGTGCCGAAACGGGCGGACGACACCAACCATGACGATGCAGATAACAAAAATACCGTGGGTTAGTCTACTGAATAGACTAGCAAGTGCCCAAAGCAGAAGGTTCAAAGTAGTCGTACTAGGTTTAAACTCATCATCCCTCGAATAATAACTGAGTACAATAGTCAACCTTCACACTCCTACTGGAATACAACAAGAGATATGCAGAAGAGACGACTCTGGAAGACTGAATCTCCACAGAGACCGACCCGAAAGAGACTCCAAGAGATTGAGTCTTAAGGAAATATGACAAGTCTGGAACATTTAAAGAATCACTCAACAATGATTTAAAAGCTGACTGAGATGCTTCAGTTCACGACCAACCTCACCGCTTACAGCGAATCTAGATTGGAAAGAGAACGTACTACATTCAAGTCGAGACGAGCTTTCCTAGCTGCACTATTTACTTAGCTGTACTACTCGCCGAAGGTTTATTAATTATGTGCGCTCGGGCACTTATCTGATTTAATTCCAAAACAAACCCACATCACGTTATAAGCTTTTAAATATATGTCATGTCACGCATGAGATATATTGAAGGAATGGACCTCGCAGAGTCCAAGCCTCTATATCTATCGAAGGAATGAACCTCGCAGAGTCCAAGCCTCTATATCTATCGAAGGAATGAACCTCGCATAGTCCAAGTCTCTACTATCGTTGGGTCTTGTTTGCCCTTAAAAAGAATGAACCTCTCAGAGTCCAAACTTTTACTATCGCAGGGTCTTAATCGCCCTTTACAATTATAAAGAAACGCGCATGGACCTCTCAGAATCCAGGCGTTCCTACCAATACTCGTGCTAACTAACAGTCATAGCACAATAACAATTTAGGATAAATCCACATAAATGCCCGAAAGGCGATCATCAATAATAGCGTCGTTCTAGCAGATATACAACCTATTATATGATTTTCCAAAACAGTTTATAAAACCTTTTCCAGACATGAACAATAATCAGTCCAAATTAATTAACAATTAAGCAATTGATAATTAATGGAAATATGGAATGATAAGCAAGAGCGAACCGCCACTTGCCTGGAGTAGATTCGGCGATGAATCTAGACGAGACGACTACTAATTATATCATTTCCGAGGATATGGCCTAAGCTTCAGATACCTCCAACGGATTACGAGTCCACACGCGATCCAACACGTGACAAATTAATTAATATCAATTAATTTGTCTGGACGAACTCAAGGAATTTAACTTCATATATTTTTATGATTTCAAATCATAAAAATATTAATTAAATTTTCCTAAAGAAAATACGGATGAAAGAGGGTCGAAATTATACCGCTCGAATAATTTCGGGTTAAATCTGGACTGAAAGGGTTTTGGGCCTCTCAGCCCAGCAATAATTAAACAAGGGGGGGGGGGGCACTTGTCTTCAACCTCCGAATTGAAACAACAATAACAGAGGGGAGCTCGGCCTCAACAACACGATCGACAGGGGTTGCTTCGCTGGTGCTTCCGCCGCCTCGTCGCCGGGAGGGAAGCCACCGCAGCAACAGCGGAACGCACAACGGCTCGCCGAGGTTGTCTTCGCTGGGATGGAGCGATCGTCGTCGGGAGATAGCGGTGGCGGCAGTGGCTCCAACCTCCAGCGGCAGCTCTCGGTTCTGGACAATAGCAGCGATGTGCCACCCTCGCACCATCAGCTCGTGGCGACAGCAGAACACAGTCACAATGGCTCGGCTCACGTAGCTCATGAACAGCAGCTCAGTATTGGGTCATCGGCGGGAGAGACGACGGGGAGAGCAGCCGAGACGATAAAAGAACAGAGGAAGACGAGTGAGTTGATGAGGTGCCCGGTTTCCTTCTGATCCAGCTTTATTTGAAGCCCCAGGGAAGAAGACGTGTAACATCTTGGACTTATCCAACTCAAGAGATGCACAGGGGACACGTACACGGAAGAGGCGAGCTACGTGCAATTTTCATGGCCACACAATTTGTGGGGGAAAATTTGGTATGGGTTTTAAACCCCGGAAATTATATGTTTGTATCCAAATAAATATTCTAAGTCCCGAAAATACATCGAATGTATTTTATACCACTCACGAAATTATTTCGGACATCATGGATGTTACGGAAAATCCGAACTCCACTGAAAGCGAAATAATTAATTTGAACGAAGGTTGGGAAAATTACCCAAATACCCTTACTAAAATTAAGGGGTATTACATCACTACCCCCTTAAGAAAAGTTTTGACCCCGAAACTTGCATTAAACTAATGAGGAACCTGCTTCTTTATCAAACTTATTATCTGAACTTAATACCCTTAATCATGACATCATCACACAACCTTATCTCCATATAACATACCAGGTAATAACTCTTACTACCTCCACAAGATTATGTCTACCTTAGAATAATGGTCTTATACAACCATCATTACGATATTACTACATCTTTAATAGGAGAACACACATTTCTCTTTCAATCTCCTTATAGACAAATCCAAGGTTTACACATTAACTTCTTATAACTCAGATATTAAATCTTAGTAACCTCGAATTATAACTTCCTTAATTTCCTTAATGGTACTTTACACAATTCCATCATATATCTTAAAGTAAGACTGGCCTTACGCCATCTCTAACTTAAAATCTTTACAAGAATAATTTAATACATCTCTTTAAACAATTCCTAACTTAACTCCTTTAAGATTCAAGAATAATCACAATATCTTATTCCTACGTTCCTCGAAACGTATCACATAAGATATTACTCTTATTTCCTCAAAGAGAGTGATACCATAAGCCTTATAGATGACATGCTCACAAGATGTCAATCCTTGACAATTCCCAAGAGTCCTAACTCTTCATCCTCTGGAAATTCCACTTATCGAGTCCAACGACTCGTACTGTCTTAAATGACTTATTTCTAACTTAAAATACTTATATTCATCACGCAATCTACTATCCATCCAGGACTTAATCGCATCATTTTCTTATATTACCTCAAACGAATGTCAAATAGATCTCCCCAAAGGATACCTATGATTTCGTACACTTGGCTTTTCCAAAAGCTTTAACCATTGGTCCTACATGGGTCATACTTACTTATGATCCCGACCATCATAACTCCGGATTTCACAGTCTTACTCAAGATCGCAAAATAGGGAAAACGAGTTCTTATAGAACTATTCCTTTAATCAACTTATTCCTTCACAACACTTTATCCACATTAATGCCTACAGCATGATTCCACTACTAGGCATTCCAGACTTTGCACTAGTCCACCTCTATATATTTCTAGTGGAACAAAAATCTCAAGTACACAAGTGAGATATAACTCTTAATCTCATTAACTCCACATAACTCATACCTCCAAACACTAGGAATATGATGTCTCCAGAAGAAACAAATCTTTCCATAACTTCTCCCAATATCCTTATTTCCTAAAAGATACTCATAAATGAACACTTTAGGCATCAGACTCTTCTAGCCTTGCCTTACGAGGTCTTCCTTCGGGTCCTCATCTGAAGTTCCTTCTGGATCTTCCCTCGGATCTTCCCCCTCTCGAGGATCTTCCTTAGGGTTTTCCTCTGGATCTTCCTCTTCCTAAGGATCTTCCGCAGGATCTTCCTCCTCTCGAGGATCTTTGATGCGGTACTGGCCCTCCATCAGATGGTTCAGTAAGAGGTTGAGTCAACCAAGACCATGGCGTCCTCCCTGGAATAGTACTTAGCTCAGTTTATTATATATTTCTATATTATTAGTTATTTCCAGTTTTAGTATGTTTCCCGTTTTGGTATTTCTATTTCAGTCATTTCTATTTCGGGCGTGTGCCAACTCTTGTAGAGTGGGCCGGCCCATTTAGCTAGAATAAGGCCCAAGACCATTAGGGTTTTTGGGAGAGTCACTTGGCTATTTAAAGCCTCTCTTGTACTTCATTTTAATTACGTTGAAATTAATCCAAGCCTTGTAGTTGAGTTTTACTCCTCCCCTTGGTATCAACGTCATCTGTTCTTGTTACAAATCAAACACAATTTATCCCTAATCAATCCAAACACAACCAATTGGCGATACGGTGAATTCCTCGATCTAGATTCGTGCGCGAGATGAATCGAGCCCCACTCGTTTTCGTATCAACTGGTATCAGAGCGCCAGTCGATCGAGCCACCCGAGTCGCCACCCCCATCGTCCGATCATCACCGTTCACTGTTCATCATTTTTTTCCATCATCATCAGACCCGCATCATCTTGCATCGTTACTGCATCATCATCAGATCCACATCATCATGGATCAACATTCATCATCTTCATCCAGATTCCGGCGCCCCTGTTCGGAGTTCATCAACGCCGTACGTGCCGCCACCCACCATCACCAGATCCGCCTCGCACTCGCACGGATCTGCACAGCCCAACCCGCCACCGTCTCCCAGATCTGCTCGCATCAACCGGTCTCCTGCCGACGAGGTCGTCGTCTTCAACCTCCAGCCTCGTCGCACGCTCGCCGTCGGCCGCTCGCGCGAGCTTTTTCTCCGCCGCTGCATCTCCATAGATCTACAGGGAGGCGCGACTTCTTCCCAGTCTCAATCCTCGCCACCGCCTGCGAGTCACCTTCGTCTTCAACCTCCAGCCTTCGCCATAGAGTCGCCCCGACGTCCACCGGTTCGCGTCGTCGCCCACACCCAGATCTGCCTTCGTCTTCACCGCGCCCCCGCCTGCGAGTTCGTCTTCGTCTCCCCTTGAGTCCCAGCAACGCCAGATCTGCACCGCGTCACGCCACCGGAGATTCATCTGCAAGGGGTGGCGGCTGCAATTTACAAAAAAAAACGAGAGAGATAGAGATTAGGTTAGGTTTTGTTTGTTTTGTTTTAATTATTAAAAAAAAAAAAGAGAATGTAGTGCTGTAAAAAAAAACAAAAAAAAATATAGAGAGAGAATTAAAAAAAAAGAGAGAAAGAAAAGAAATTTGTCAATTTTGACATGGCATGTCGACTTTCGGATTGGCGCCCACCCGAGATCCGCTTGCGTCGTCGACGTTTTTATGGTGATGACGAGGAGTTCCTGGAGTGGTCCCGACACATGGCTTACTACTTTATCCAACGAGACTACGACGAAGTTGAGCAATGCGACATCGCGATCAATTGCCTCGCTGGCTACGCGTGGGACTGGTGGTGCCGCGTCGAAGACAAGAGATGGGACCGTGCTTGGCAACCCGTGGAAACTTGGGAGCAACTTGTTTACTTGATGACTCGACATTTTGCTCCCCAGGTTGACCCAGTAGCCTACGCTGCCCATTTATACAGACGAACAAGACTGCTTCCAGCGCGTTCTCCTTCAATGCGCTCTCCTGCGAGCGCCACAGTTTCAGCGCGATCTCCTGCGCGCCCCACAGCTTCAGCGCGCTTCCCTGAGCGCATCCCAGATGTAACGCATCTTCCTGAGCGCGCGCCAGCGCCCCCTGCTGTGCTCGTCACCGCGGCGCCTCCAGAGTCAGAATTCATCGCGGCGCCACTCGAGCCAGAAATCATCACGGCGCCCTCCGAGCCAGAAATCATCGCGGCACCCACCGAGCTCGAATTCATCGTGGAGCAGACATTCATCGCGGTGCCTACTGAGCCGACATTTAACGCGATGATTTCCGTACAAGTGCCCACGGGCTCTTGCTCCTTGTTGTTCCCTGAAGAACCAGATGACGCGCCTTCTCCTGGACCAGAGTTCTACTTAATCACATTCGAAGTTCCAAGAGTCGGACCCCTGTATGACGTCGTCTATCAGCTGCTGATCACGCACTTGCTCTCTCTAGCCCCACCAAGCTCGAAGCGGGGACGCTTCGATCCTAAGGGAGGGAGAATGATGCGGTACTGGCCCTCCATCAGATGGTTCAGTAAGAGGTTGAGTCAACCAAGACCATGGCGTCCTCCCTGGAATAGTACTTAGCTCAGTTTATTATATATTTCTATATTATTAGTTATTTCCAGTTTTAGTATGTTTCCCATTTTGGTATTTCAATTTCAGTCATTTCTATTTCGGGCGTGTGCCAACTCTTTTAGAGTGGGCCGGCCCATTTAGCTAGAATAAGGCCCAAGACCATTCGGGTTTTTGGGAGAGTCACTTGGCTATTTAAAGCCTCTCTTGTACTTCATTTTAATTACATTGAAATTAAGCCAAACTTTGCAGTTGAGTTTTACTCCTCCCCTTGGTATCAACGTCATCTGTTCTTGTTACAAATCAAACACAATTTATCCCTAATCAATCCAAACACAACCAATTGGCGATACGGTGAATTCCTCGATCTAGATCCGTGCGCGAGACGAATCGAGCACCCCTCTTTTCGTATCAATCTTCCTCCAGATCTTCCTTCTTTTGAGGATCTTCCTCGGGATCTCTCCTAGGATTTTCCTCTCCTTGAGGATCTTCCTTAGGATTTTCCTCGGGATTTTCCTTAGAGTTCCCTTGGAAATCGCTTCCATTTAAACGTCGTTATTACAATATCCCGTTGGCCTACCTTAACGGCTCAGCGAGTTCTACCCTAGGTTCATCCCACGAATTCTCATACGGAGGCAAATCCCGACTGCATCAAGCATTAATCCTTCGTATTCGTTTTCTCAACAATGAATGTCAACGACTATGACATCATACTTAGACATCAAAACTCCTAAGAGTGATTCCTTAATTATTCCATATATCAATGTAATAAAATCACTTAGAATAGATCAACTTGATAATTCTATAGATGAATTATGAACATAGAGCACAAGATTCATCTACACTAATCTCCCGAGCGTTCACACCAAATTACTCGGAGATTACAGAACTAGGATATTAAGTACTACCAACTCAGGAAGTACATACTTGATACCTTCGAGGGAACTACTAGGTCCTCCAACCTCGAAATATCTCTGAGAAACAGGGAAATCTAACATTACTAGAAATGATAGAATCATCTCGGCACCTTTCGAGTCCTTTCAAAAGAATAGACAAACACCTATGTCTTACAACAACAACAACAAGAAATCAGTCTTGCTAGATATAGAGGTAACTCCCATACCTCTCATATCAGACTAAAGAAGGCACGACTATGAACGATATTTATTTCAAATTCGTTTGGAAGACATTTTCCAGTTCAAAACGGGAAATAGTTTTAGAAGGATAAAACCTTTCAAAACACCCAACCTGTTTTAAAAACAAACTTTAGCTCTGATACCAAATCTGTAACACCCCCAAATTTTAACCCATTTGGAAAGGTATTACCGCCAGTGACCTCGGTTTCCACACCGAAGTCACCCCAGGCTTTACCATTGAAACACAATTCATAAAGAACAATTATGATACAAAATTACCATAACTTTCATTTAAAACATAGTCGCGGAATTTTAACACAATTCCAAATGCGACAAAATACAGAGTTATTACAATACAGCGGAAGACTTAAAATAATTTACAAGAGTATTGACTTCAGTAGTCAACGCCCAAAGATCGTAGCCTGATTAAAACATTTTCAAATACCGTTCATGTTCACAGTCGATCTAGCCTTCATGGATCCTCGACTCATCTGATGTGCCGAAACGGGCGGACGACACCAACCATGACGATGCAGATAACAAAAATACCGTGGGTTAGTCTACTGAATAGACTAGCAAGTGCCCAAAGCAGAAGGTTCAAAGTAGTCGTGCTAGGTTTAAACTCATCATCCCTCGAATAATAACCGAGTACGATTGTAACACCCCCAAATCTTAACCCATTTGGAAAGGTATTACCGCCAGTGACCCCAGTGTTCCTTACCGAGATCACCCAAGGCTTTACCGGTTTAAATACAATTTAAGGCATACAATGATACATAATGATCAAAGTATCCAAATCAAAACATCAATCAAATGAAACATGAGTTACGGGATTACATCTCAATCCCGAATAGGACAAATACAGAGTTTAAACAAAGTACAACGGAAGTCTTATAAAAGATATTACAAAAAGGGTTGTGATCGTAGTGATCACCTGCCCAAGGATCTCAACCTGATTAAAAGAAATTATTAAAACATCCAAAAACAACCGTCGTCTTCATAGTCAATCTAGTCTCCTCATATCTTCACTCTATCTGATGTGCTGAATCGAACGGATGACACCAGCCCACATGCGGAGAACAATGTTTGTGGGTTAGTCTACTTGAATAGACTAGCAATGGTAAAAAGCAGAGTGGTTCGAGTGATCGTAACCGTTTACTATCATTGTCCCTCGAATAATAACCGAAGGGACGATACATAACCCGGCACTTTCACGGAATAACAACAAGAGGTATGCACAAGAGAAGATTCTGGAGGACTTAATCTTCACAGAAATCGACCCGAAAGAAGACTCCAAAGGAAATGAGTCTTTAAGGAAATATGACAAATCTGGAATGTTTACAGAATCAAACAACGGCGATTAAAAGCTGACTGAGATGCTTCGGCTCACAACCAACCTCACCGCTTACAGCGAATCCAGATCGGAAGGAGAACGTACTACATTCAAGTCTAGATCTTACAGAACCACACAATGATTTAAAAACTGACTAAGATGTTTCGGTTCATGACCAACCTCATTGCTTACAGCGAATCCAGATTGGAAAGAGAACGTACTCTGATCAAAAGTCAAGACGAGCTTTCCTAGCTGCACTATTTACTTAGCTGCACTACTCGCCAAAGGTATATTAATTAAGTGCTCTCGGACACCTTATCTTATTTAATTCCAAAACGATTAACGCATTAAAAGCTTTTAATATATGTCCCTGTCACGCAGGACCCATATCTAAGGAATGAACCTCACCGAGTCCAAACCTCTGAATCTACATCGAAAGAATGAACCTCACAGAGTCCAAACTTCTACTATCGCAGGGTCTTGCTCGCCCTTTAAAAGAATGAACCTCACTGAGTTCAAACTTCAACAATCGTTGGGTCTTCATTGCCCTTACAGTTATAAAGGAACGCGCATGGAACTCTCAGGATCCAGGCGTTCCTACAAATACTTGTGCTAACTTACAGTTACAACACAACCACAGTACAAGATAAATCCACATAAATGCCCGGAAGGCGATCACAGATAATAGCGTTGTTCTAACAGATATACAACCTATTATATGATTTTCCAAAACAGTTTATTAAACCGTTTCCAGACGAACACAGTAATCATTCCAAATTAATTACTCATATAAACAGCTGATAATTAATGTAAATATGGAACGATGAGCAAGAGCGAACCGCCACTTGCCTGGAATAGATTCGGCGATGAATCTGGACGAGACGACTACCAAAAATATCCTTTCCGAGGATATGGCTTAAGCTTCAGAATATTCCTACCAGAGTACGAGTCCACACGCGACCCATCAGATCATGTTCTAACTGACAAATTAATATCTATCAATTAATTTGACTGGACGAATTTAAGAATTTATATTTAATAAATATTTATGATATTAAATCATAAAATAATTTATTAAATTTTCCTTAAAAAAAATACGGACGAAAGGGAATCGAAATTATACCGCTCGAATAATTTCGGGTTAAATTTGGACTGAAAGGGTAAATGGGCTTCTCGGCCCAATACCGAAACAAAGCAAAGGAAGGGCCCCACGGCCACTGTTCATCATCTTTCCAATTCAAAACAGCCATTTCACGTGAAAGAAAAACAGAGGGGCAATAGGGGGGGTTCTCGTCTTCGACACGGACGACGCCGGGGATGGAGCGGCACCGACGGGGAGGAAGAGCACCACGACACCACCACAGCACGCACTGGAGACGAAGGCTTCACCTTCAACAGTGGCTCACCGGGGCCTACGTCGACACCGGGGTGACGAGCTCAGCAGGGGCGACGACGAGAAGGAGCTGGGAGGGAGACGACACCGGGTCTGAGCCACCACAACTACACCGCAACCACGACCTAGCGCGGAGGAGGAGGAGCTGCACGGTTGCGAGCTCGAACCGGGGACGCGAACAGGGCTCCAATGGCTACAGCTGCGGTTCAGCGGAGCACGGCGGGGCGGCTCGACGACTTCACTGGGCTCCTTGGTGCCGGAGATGGGGCGGCGACACCAGCAGCAACTCAGCGGGAGGCGAGAGGGAGGCGAACTGGAGATCGGGCTCCGCTTCGCCGGCGGAAGACCGAAACAGAGGAGGGACTGAGCAGGGACGAGAGACGAGAAGGAGATCGAGAGGTCTGACCTTCGTGTCCTTCAAGCCTTCAAGACCACCTCCATATATAGCCCAAGAGGAGGGCAGCTACTCCGACCAACACAAGGCTCGAGAAAGCTAAGCCGGGGAAAGGCTCGAGAAAAGCTAAGCCGGGGAAAGGCTCAAGAAAAGCGTAGGGGAGACAAGGTTTAGAATATTAAAATGGGGATGGGTATTAAACCCCGAAAATTATATGTTTGTATCCAAACAAATATTCTAAGTCTCGAAAATACATTGAATGTATTTTATACCACTCAGGGAATTATTTGGGATATCATGGATATTTCAGAAAATCCAAACTTCACTGAAAGCGAAATAATTAATTAGTGAATGTTGGGAAAAATTACCCGAATATCCTTACTAAAAATTGAAGGATATTACAACGATAGTCAACCTTCACACTCCTACTGGAATACAACAAGAGATATGCAGAAGAGACGACTCTGGAAGACTGAATCTCCACATAGACCGACCCGAAAGAGACTCCAAGAGATTGAGTCTTAAGGAAATATGACAAGTCTGGAACATTTAATGAATCACTCAACAATGATTTAAAAGCTGACTGAGATGCTTCAGTTCACGACCAACCTCACCGCTTACAGCGAATCCAGATTGGAAAGAGAACGTACTACATTCAAGTCGAGACGAGCTTTCCTAGCTGCACTATTTACTTAACTGCACTACTCGCCGAAGGTTTATTAATTATGTGCGCTCGGGCACTTATCTGATTTAATTCCAAAACAAACCCACATCACGTTATAAGCTTTTAAATATATGTCCTGTCACGCATGACATATATCGAAGGAATGGACCTCGCAGAGTCCAAGCCTCTATATCTATCGAAGGAATGAACCTCGCAGAGTCCAAGCCTCTATATCTATCGAAGGAATGAACCTCGCAGAGTCCAAGCCTCTACTATCGTTGGGTCTTGTTTGCCCTTAAAAAGAATGAACCTCTCAGAGTCCAAACTTTTACTATCGCAGGGTCTTAATCGCCCTTTACAATTATAAAGAAATGCGCATGGACCTCTCAGAATCCAGGCGTTCCTACCAATACTCGTGCTAACTAACAGTGATAGCACAATAATAATTTAGGATAAATCCACATAAATGCCCGAAAGGTGATCATCAATAATAGCGTCGTTCTAGCAGATATAGAACCTATTATATGATTTTCCAAAACAGTTTATAAAACCTTTTCCAGACATGAACAATAATCAGTCCAAATTAATTAACAATTAAGCAATTGATAATTAATGG
Organism: Rheum nobile; assembly: GCA_027886185.1. Taxonomy (NCBI): domain Eukaryota; kingdom Viridiplantae; phylum Streptophyta; class Magnoliopsida; order Caryophyllales; family Polygonaceae; genus Rheum; species Rheum nobile. The sequence continues at coordinate 12,241,431 of WOAB01000639.1, forward strand.
AAATATGGAATGATAAGCAAGAGCGAACCGCCACTTGTCTGGAGTAGATTCGGCGATGAATCTAGACGAGACGACTACTGATTATATCCTTTCCGAGGATATGGCCTAAGCTTCAGATACCTCCAACGGATTACGAGTCCACACGCGATCCAACACATGACAAATTAATTAATATCAATTAATTTGTCTGGACGAACTCAAGGAATTTAACTTCATATATTTTTATGATTTCAAATCATAAAAATATTAATTAAATTTTCCTAAAGAAAATACGGATGAAAGAGGGTCGAAATTATACCGCTCGAATAATTTCGGGTTAAATCTGGACTGAAAGGGTTTTGGGCCTCTCGGCCCAGCAACAATTAAACAAGGGGGAGGGCCCACTTGTCTTCAACCTCCGAATTGAAACAACAATAACAGAGGGGAGCTCGGCCTCAACAACACGATCGACAGGGGCTGCTTCGCTGGTGCTTCCGCCGCCTCATCGCCGGGAGGGAAGCCACCGCAGCAACAACGGCACGCACAACGGCTCGCCGGGGTTGTCTTCGCTGGGATGGAGCGCTCGTCGCCGGGAGATAGCGGTGGCGACAGTGGGTCCGACCTCCAGCGGCAGCTCTCGGTTCTAGACAATAGCAGCAATGTGCCACCCTCGCACCATCAGCTCGTGGCAACAGCAGAACGCAGTCACAGTGGCTCGGCTCACGTAGCTCATGAATAACGGCTCCGTATTGGGTCACCGGCGGGAGAGACGCCGGGGAGAGCAGCCGAGATGATAAAAGAATAGAGGAAGACGAGTGAGTTGATGAGGTGCCCGGTTTCCTTCTGATCCAGCTTTATTTGAAGCCCTAGGGAAGAAGACGTGTAACATCTTGGACTTATCCAACTCAAGAGATGCATAGGGGACACGTACACGGAAGAGGCGAGCTACGTGCAAATTTCATGGCCACACAATTTGTGGGGGAAAATTTGGTATGGGTTTTAAACCCCGGAAATTATATGTTTGTATCCAAATAAATATCCGAAGTCCCGAAAATACATCGAATGTATTTTATACCACTCACGGAATTATTTCGGACATCATGGATGTTACAGAAAATCCGAACTCCACTGAAAGCGAAATAATTAATTTGAACGAAGGTTGGGAAAATTACCCAAATACCCTTACTAAAATTAAGGGGTATTACATCATGCATCGCAATTGGTATCCACTCCTTGCGGGGAGGGGATAAAGGGGAGAGGTCTCGAGTTCGAGCGCTCCCAACAACCTCTTGAAAATGGCTTCCATTAATTTGGAGTAGCCAACAAGGAAGGGTTGTGGTACATGGGCTACGGCCCATGCGAGTGTCTCATGTTGGGCTAGGCCCGTGGCTTGAGCACTCACATAAAAGTGTACTTTTTTGTAATACCTCAGCCACTTGGGCCGGCCCATCACAGGGCTGTAGCCCATACACCCCAACCCATCCTTGTTGGCTACTCCAAATTAATGGAATCCATTTCCAAGAGGTTGTTGGGAGCGCTCGAACTCGAGACCTCTCCCCTTTATCCCCTCCCCGCAAGGAGTGGATACCAATTGTGCTGCAGGATGGGTTGGGGTGTATGGGCTACAGCCCTGTGATGGGCCGGCCCAAGTGGCTGCGGTATTACAGAGATGCCACCCACAGTCGTTTGTCCAAGTGTCAACTGGGTCTGGCCAATTGCCGGCCCGTTGCACTTGCGGGGCGCGTTGGAATATAACTTTTCACATCTAAAGTTGAGACATAATTATTTGCTTAGTATTTATGGACTACTCTTCATATTATCAATTATTTTTAGAATGAAATATCATTGAACTTATGTACTGGACTATCTGCATTTATGCGCTCGTATCCGTACTATCCCAAGTCAATGGACCCATCGACTTTCGAAAAACAACAATATTTTTGAAAGGCTAAAATAGCTGAGTTGACCTTTACGCATCAACCCTAATTCTCACCTCACAGGAAAAGGGTCACAATCATTAGAATAAGCTCCAATACTCACTCTGCTTACTAGTTCAATTAATTCCTATGCATAGAAAAAATGACAGTGACGCGAAGAAAACCAAACAAATATTTGTAAGGAGCACTTGTACACAAAGAATTCGTCTTTTGGTTTGCTTGAAAGAGAGAATAAAATCAAATTTGAAATTTTCTGTTTGTTCAAATCCGAGTTTCAAAACGGGGAAAAACTTAAATAAAAATAGTAAAATATTAAGAGGACTAACTAGCATTACAAAATCGAAATGTATTACAAAATCAAAATGTGTAAGTATTACCGTTTTTTTTATAAGGTAAGAATTTAAAGTTGCAAATAAAACATAAATGCAATTTTGAGAGGCCGAATACATCAGCTGTCGATAAACCGATAAAGTAATAAACAAAACAAAACAAATAAAAAATACAAACTAGAAGAAGATAAAGCAAAGGATCCTAGAAGAGAGGTGAGTAAAGCACAAAACAACTTTGCGCTGCCGAAAGGCTCGTCATCATCCTTGACAAGTCCGGAACTACAACTCGATTCACCGCCTAAGAAAGCTCCATCGCCCGAAGAGTGCATCAAAAGGCTCACAGAAAAAATGGTGGTCGGAGCTTATCGCTCGGTGATTTCTTTTCAGATTAGGGAGATGTGTAGCCACCGGTTAGGATTTCATTTCAGATTTGGAAAATCTGGAGATGGGTTCCGTTAGGGCCGGCGGGGTTTTTCTAATGGGGAGAGTTTTATCAGTTGGGAGATCAGTGCTCACTGAAACCAAGCAAGTGGCTTGTACCACGACACAACAACGAGGCTAAGTCTACATCAATTATTGTCCTACATTTCAATCTCTGTTCGAAGTTCTTGTCCTTGTAGTGATTCTCTACGTACACAAGTACGAGAGTATTCTACCTTACTTAGTCTATCCTTTCCCCTCATTTCCACTATATTACGTGGTCAATAAAACCACAATAAGGGAGAACGCAAAAGGAATTTTAACAACGAATATGCATTGAAGTACACATTTTAGGCACAAGCTCGAAATTAAAGGGTTGAGTCGGGTCATCGAGGTGTCAAATTTACAATAATGTTTATTTCTAGCGATTCTTCAACTCAGAAAGCGTGTTGATTTAGGGGGTTGGAGACCGAATGCGATGGTGCCAGAAGCTTCTAGAACAAACGCGCTTGGAGCACAATCGATGCTTGCTCCAGGGCCTACAGAACTCTTGGAGGAAAGTGTCGGAATGTAGATAGACATTGCTTTGGAATGAAAAGCTCATGAAATCCAATTGAATCAAGAAGAGTAGATTTTCCACAACCTTTTAACCCAAGTAAACCATAACGCCTTCAATGGTGGTTTACTACGGTTTTGATTTCCGTCGGAAGTGGAGTCCTTTCATTGTCTTTGTTTCCCACGGTAGGCGTCAATTGTGGTAGCAAAAATCTGGCACAATAAATTAAATATTATCTACAACGAGTACCCGCAACTCCTGCGAAAGTAGGATCCCTCCGACCTTTAACTCTGACGCTAAGTTAGGAATATTTCTATAGAGAATGCGTGTAGGTTTTTAATTTAGAGAGAAAAGATGGATGCATTGAATGATATTATTTACCTCTATTTAAGAAAGAAAGATAGTAGGTTTTTTCTTTAAATAATAATTTTTATTAAGATGTATATAATGTTTATTTTTCTTAATTAGACATATTAATATTTAATAAAAAAAATTATGTACTTTTTTTAGTTCCGCAATAGTATTATGTAATTATGTGCAAAAAATGTCAAGGAGTGCACTTATTTCCAGAAACCTGTGAAGCACAGACACGCCTAGGAAGGGGATGGGGGGAAGCTTCAGGACACTCCCAGGAAGTGACGGGACACGGCGTGACACGGTCAATAATTTGACACGTTTTGGATACGGTTAAGATACGCTGGACACAAAATACGTCCAATCAAAATACAGTCAATTATTTCGTTTTTTCTATCTTTGGATTTGTTGATTCTCATGTCCTGCTGTTTTCGTGTCCTGTGTTCGTGTCCGTGCTACATAGCCAAAAACGAAAGTGTTGATTGTGATGGGTTGCAACAAGTGCTCGAAATAGTTATTAAAACATTTTACGCAATAATGTGTCAACCAAGAAAGTGCAAAAAACTATTTGAATATAACTTTCCACATCTAAAGTTGAGACATTATTTGCCGTATATAAGCTTGACGGCCTACTGCTCTTGTTGTCAATTGGTTTGAGGATGAAACCTCGCTGAACTTATGTACTGGGTCTATCTACACATATGCGCTTGTGTCCGCACGATCCCCAGTCAATGAGCCCATGGACTTTCACATGGTATCAGATCGGGTTCGGTCTTGGGTTCCTTTCTTGGGTTGATAGGGTCCACCTAAAAAGAGTTTGAGATGCCACCGACAGTCGTTTGTCCAAGTGTCAACTGGGTCTGGCCAATTGTCGGCCCGTTGCACTTGCAGGGCGCGTTGGAATATAACTTTTCACATCTAAAGTTGACACATAATTATTTGCTTAGTATTTATGGACTACTCTTCATATTATCAATTATTTTTAGGATGAAATATCATTGAACTTATGTACTGGACTATCTGCATTTATGCGCTCGTATCCGTACTATCCCAAGTCAATGAACCCATCGACTTTCGAAAAACAACAATATTTTTGAAAGGCTAAAATAGCTGAGTTGACCTTTACGCATCAACCCTAATTCTCACCTCACAGGAAAAGGGTCACAATCATTAGAATAAGCTCCAATACTCACTCTCTTACTAGTTCAATTAATTCCTATGCATAGAAAAAATGACAGTGACGCGAAGAACACCAAACAAATATTTGTAAGGAGCACTTCTACACAAAGAATTCGTCTTTTGGTTTGCTTGAAAGAGAGAATAAAATCAAATTTGAAATTTTCTGTTTGTTCAAATCCGAGTTTCAAAACGGGGAAAAACTTAAATAAAAATAGTAAAATATTAAGAGGACTAACTAGCATTACAAAATCAAAATGTATTACAAAATCAAAATGTGTAAGTATTACAGTTTTTTTTTATAAGGTAAGAATTTAAAGTTGCAAATAAAACATAAATGTAATTTTGAGAGGCCGAATACATCAGTTGTCGATAAACCGATAAAGTAATAAACAAAACAAAACAAATAAAAAATACAAACTAGAAGAAGATAAAGCAAAGGATCCTAGAAGAGAGGTGAGTAAAGCACAAAACAACTTTGCGCCGCCGAAAAGCTCGTCATCATCTTTGACAAGTCCGGAACTACAACTCGATTCACCGCCTAAGAAAGCTCCATCGCCCGAAGAGTGCATCAAAAGGCTCACAGAAAAAAATGGTGGTCGGAGCTTATCGCTCGGTGATTTCTTTTCAGATTAGGGAGATGTGTAGCCACCGGTTAGGATTTCATTTCAGATTTGGAAAATCTGGAGATGGGTTCCGTTAGGGCCGGCGGGGTTTTTCTAATGGGGAGAGTTTTATCAGTTGGGAGATCAGTGCTCACTGAAACCAAGCAAGTTGGAATTGATGGTGGTGGTTCAGCAATGGAGGTGTGGGTCACGCAAAGAGATGGGAGGCGGGCTCGGTGGGGGTCTCAAGCGCGTCCAGGCTCAGCAATAGTGGGCAGAGGCTGGATTAAGCGAGGTGCAAGGCGAGCCAGCAGATCTAGGGTTAGGCTTGGAGCGAGGTGGCTCGATGTGGGTTGAGGCGCGGTCGAGCAGGAGGCGCGGGATCTGGATCCGACAGGTGGTGGGTGTGGTGGCATGGAAGCTCCGACGATGGAAGCTCCGGCGGTGGAAGCTCAAGGGTGCGTTGGAAGCTCCGGCGGTGCAGATTCGGCCGGTGTCGAAGCAACCCAAGGGAGCGGTGGAAGTTCCTGCGACGACGACGGTTCACACCGGCCAAGGGAGGCTCGGTCGAACAGAGACGCGGCGGAGGGTAGCGGTGGTCGGCCATGGCGGCTCAGTGGAGCATTTGCTAGGGACGGCAGAGGCCGAAAGAGAGCTTTTTTCAGTTGTCTTTGGCGGCATCGACGGGGCTCGGGGTGGCCGGTGAGATGGGGATGGGGGAGAGTGGTCGAAGCCTCAGCGGCGGCGCTCCATGAGAGCGTTTTCGTTTTATGCCTCAGCGGCGGCGCTCCATGAGTTGCAGGACAGTGAGATCCGGCGAGGAGATGGAGTTGAGAGAGTGCGTCGAAAGAGAACGCCTATCTGGATGAAGTTGCATGACAGTGAGATCCACCATTCATGGTTCAAGAGATATTTGGTTAGGGGTGAGGGAAAGGGGAGGTGTCGGCCGGTTCTCTGGTTTAGGGTTTGCATTGGGAGTGTGTAAGTATTACAGTTGAAAATGATATGAGCGTACTCTTACTTGTTGGAGAGGAATATAGACGTAGCCGCGCTATGTTGAGAACACCACTTTTCATCAGAATTAGATTGATATCCTAAGATTTTAATTTTATTTTTCAATAACAATAAAGTTGTATATAAATTTTATATGTATATATACATTTTTAAAATATATTATAAATATTTATAAGAATTTCTGTTTTACGTAAATTATGATACGTCAATATACGTGTTTATATATATCAAAACATATTATAAGACATAGTAAAAAAATGTTATAAAATTTTCACATGAAAATATAAAATATATTGTAAATATTTGTAAGAATTATAGTTTTATGTAAATTATGATATGTCAATATACGTGTTTATTCACACAGTAAAACATATTATATAAAATATTATAAATTAGTATTTTTTTCACAAAATATGATATGATATGACTATATGAATTTCTCTATCCATAATTAACAAAGAAGTCAAAGCAATCTTGTAGGGCTATTGAATATTGGAATGGCACAACTCTCGGATTTTCCACATTTAATGTTTAGTGGATACAGGTCTTGAGAAAGTTATCAACATAAGAGAAATTCAAAAGGTTTGTAAACAGAAGTTGTTGCACAAGAGGTTGATGCCAAGACGAAAGAAAAGAACCACCACTACAATCAGTAGCTAGATAGGTAAGACTGAAATGTGTCACTGCTTTTCTGCTGGACACATGGAAATGTAGTTCTTCATTGTTTATTTTGACAATGTGGAATAACTGCCTTCTCTGGCTGGGATATTCTGCTTTACTTTGGGAAATTTCGGCCTTCTGAACAACCTTTTTCTTTTGAAGTGAGGATATTGTACATTTGTCTTGATGAACCCTTGTTCATGTTGCTTATAACAATATGCTATGTCCGAAATTGGCAATAGTGTTGTGAATGAACACTGGTAGTTAGTGTTTCGACGCATAAGGTGTAATCATCATTGTGCCATGTTGATGATTGGAGTCTTAGATAGTTTTTCAATTCAAAACAGATTCGTGACAAAAGTTGGGTTAAAAGCTAGCCTATGGGCTAAGGACAACTCAACATCAGTTTTACATGGCAACTGTTTTGGGGAGAAAAGATCGAACTGACCTAAATCGCTTTAAGAAGGACAACTAAACAATAATGAGATTGAATTTATCTAAATAATCCAAACCAACTTAGTAATCAAGCGAACGAGATAAAGCAGACGTAAAATAAGCTTATCTCCCTAGAATGATAGACTAATCGAATACATAAATTTAACCGTCGGTCGCCTCAATGTTTGGACAAGAGGCCGAGCAAGAGAATGATCCTTCGTAATGAATAGAACAATAGTAGAATGCTGCTTGAAGTGAGTAAGACTGAGAATGTGTCTTTTACATTGATTATTTTCCTTGTACTTATACTAATCCTAGGCTTAAGTTGTTTAACAGATCTATTCGAGATTCACGGAAGTCGTCGCTCTGCGTACCATCCGGACCGAGATCTTCTCTAATGTCCTCCTTGTGCCAACGTTCACTTTTGGTTCTCCAGATCTTCTAGAAGATGGCCTGGTAAGTTTATTCGGCCGGTATAACGGACCGGATGAAAACGTGGCCCAACAATTTCCCCAAGATCAAACTAGGTCAGGGATGACGGTTGATGGGACGGTTTGATCTTCCAGATCCTGTCTCATGCGTAATCTTTCTTTGTCGATTTTCTCGCAGACATTCAGGCGATGTGGCGCTCTGTTATTGGACCAGCAGATTGACCGAGGGTTTGGCGGTTTTACTTTCTTAAATAGGCCATCATTCATTTTCTTCTTTCACCGTATTTTCTCTGTAAAAGTTTTCAACTTTCCAAGGTAAAATTTTGAATTCTTACTGTTCCTTTCTTGCTTCATCCTTTCATGGTGCTTATGAGATCCAAGATGAATCGGGTCTCATCCCGCGGTTCTGACGAGAAGGAAGGCGTCTTCACCCCCCCCCCCCAGGGCTCTGGAGTCTAGAGAATTCTTAGCCTGGTACTCTAACCAACCGGAATTGGGCATGATCCTTGAAATTGGCCAGTTTCCGGCCGAAACTGTAGCGCGTCTTTCACATTCTCACGAGCGAGCCGACTGGCACCGGGAAGGTTGAGTTTTCTTTTTTTATTATCCTTTTAAAATTGGTCATTCTTTCCACTTTTCCAACCTTGTCCGAAACTTTCTCGCCGTCTTGAAACTTGCCCCTTGTGAGGTCATACCCCATGCATGGCGTTTGCTTAGAGTTGTTGACCTCTTGGTCTCTAGTGTTAACTTTGTCTTTGATTTCGATGCATTATAGTACACCTACTATATGAGTAGTCGCGGGTCGTCTTGTTCCAGTTATGCCTCTGGCGGAATAGATCTCCCATAGCCTTGAGTCTCGATGTTAACGAATATGGATGAAGATCCCGATTTTTCTTTGTGGAGCGAAGGTCACTCGAAGGGGGTGTCGACTGCACTTTTTTGCTCTCGGACTGGAGAAAGACACGTATTGTGTTTGTCCTTTCAAATTTTTTATCGGACGTCTTCTAAACTTTTGCTCACATGTATCTTGTTGTAGTGCCTGATCTAGAAGAGCCTAAAGGATTTGAAACATAGACTTCAGCAATGCTTGCTCTTTTTGAGGTTGATCAGTTTTTTAAGAACACCAATTTTCTGGCGTCTGCCCCCATCGATATGTCGACTCCTTCCGCTTCCATAACCAAAGGCACATGTTCGTTCCTACAAGTATACATTTGGTTGATTTTCGGGGTTGTCGTTTGCTTACTATGTTGCACTTTCCTAACAACATCCCGAGGTGGAAGGTCAAGCGCTCACCTTTCGGGGAAGAGCCTTATTGATCACAAGTTTTCTATGACTAAGGCATCGACGTCGGCTAAGGCTATCGTCTTGGATTCGCCATCGTCTAAAACTTCGGGGGCAAATAGGAAGGCAACCGTTGTTGCCGAGGCGCTGGTTGGTGAACTCAAACATAGGTCTTTGAGCGACCTGCTTCAAACTTTGGACCCCGAAGACAAGAAAGAGATTGGAAATTTGCACCCGATTGATTGCATCGACGAGGCGGGAGTCGCGGCCTGGAAGGTATGCGTAGAGTCACTCGTATATGTATAGAAACTTTTCTTTTTATTGATAATTGATTACATAATCTTTTGTGTATAGGCTCTTCAATATTCCATAGTGGCGTTCTCGACTGTGCAGGCATTGAGTGACGGGGCCGACAGACGTATTGCCCAGGCCGAAGGTCAGCTCAAGACAACCAATATTCGTGTGAAGGCGGCCGAGAGTAAGTTGGCTTCCACTGAGAAGAAATTGAAGGAAGTCCAAGCTCAGTTTCAGGAGTTGAAAGGTAGTGTTGAGGAGCTTCGAGTGAAGGATGCCTAGATCGCTTGCGACGTTAGAACATATATCTACATCAAGTCCCGCTTTGAAATGATGTAAGAGTATGCTACAAGGACCCATTTAGCCTGGAACATTGAGGAGGAGAAGGCTAGTATGGATTATCTCTACCCCAATGGGAATCCTGGTGATAAACTATTCAAACTCGTCGGTCTGGGCGAGGACGAGTAGAAAGAAGAGGGCAACCCTGAGGTAGTTTTCCTGATGATGGCGGTAGTTTCCCTACAATGTCCACATGTTGTGAATTCAACAAATCTTTTTGGGTACTTATACCTACATGATGATTGAAGGCCGGTTCGTTTCATGTATGCACAGTTAGGATGTTTGGACCCACATGGACCATGCATCATATATCGTAGAACTGTTGTCCATAGATGTGGATTTTCGTTTGACGAAATTTATGCGCATACATATTGATCTTACTTTTCTGAACTAACGATTTTATGAGAGCGTTCTAAAATTATGAGTAAATGTGCATAGGTAGACCTCTTTTCTAGAACTCGATAACAACGACCCTTGCTGCCATTGGGCCAAATAGTTTCTTTTGGATTATCTCATTCTTTAGCATTATAAGTTTCACATGGAAAACTCGTGCTACTATATCAGGTCGGTCCTCAATTTTTTCTCCTGGTCCTAGTTGTTCCTGTATTTCAAACCAATTTGGGTTACACGTTATGGTAATGAATAGACTTGGTTTTCTAAATTTCTGCACAAGTGTCATGGCATTAAGATATCTGCACTTTACACCCCCAAGGTCCACCAATAAAAGAAGGAGGTCATATTGTGAGATGACCTATACCGGATGCAACATTATGGCCTACATGCAAGCTGTCAAGTATCCTTTGATAAAGTTAAGCTCTGATGGTGGTTTCATTTTGCCTTAAATAATCAAGTCAAGTGTTTTCAATTTTGGCGTACATGTCAACTATGTATTGCTGGAAGAACCTACATGCTTTAAGGAGGTGGTTCCATGGTCGCATTTGGAGCTTGTATGCGTAATATTGTCAGCAGGATACTGCAGTGCGAGTCTTTGATGGAGTTCTTCTTACAACTGTGAAAATAGGAAGTAATGAAAAAAATGGTAGTGTGAATGAATATAATATGTAGGCTACATTCATTATAAGCGTGTATGATACATGTAACTTCCTCTATGAATAAGTAAGGAGGGTCTTGAAAGAGGGATGATGATTTGGAGAATGTAGGGTTGGTATAACATTGTGTACTCCTACTTGGAATTTAATGTAAGTCTTCATGCCAACCTGATCCTCTTACGGATGAAGAAGTGGGTATCGAAGTGGATTGCAACATCCATAGTAGTGCATAATTCTGTGTGAAATATTGTCTTTACCATACACTAAAATAAGTGGGCTGTTAATGTTATGTGAATTGTTGCTTTCTACATACATTGCAGCCACATCTTCAGACGATGGAGCGTTGTAAATACGCTGGTCGAGAGTAGGGCTATGGGATATCATGAATTTTGTGTTCTCTGAAATTCCCAATTCCCGTAATGAGAGGAAAATTCTTGCATAAGGACTATGCCTCATAACTTGCATTAGAATGTGGACAATTTCAGGATTTACCTTTGGGAATAAGCCGGTGCAATTTTATTTTTCCTCTTATGCGTCGTAAAATTACAATTGCATGTATGTTGATTGTTATTTTCATGTAGAAGTTTACAAATAAAATGGTATAGCTGACCTTTTAGTCTGAAAACGTAAATACTTTTTTTTGAGTCTGCATGTACAGAGCCACCTAGGGAGCTGAATACGAACAAGTTATTGTACATCCTTGCATATTTTTGAAAATGGATTGATTTGCCATCTGTCCCACCGAAAAAATTTAAAAGTTCTGGTGGGAAGTCGTTGCTTATGATGTGGACCTTTCCATTAGAACAACAAAACGTTCGAGGCTCAAATGCGAATTTGGTCGCCCCGTATTTATTTGACTCAGTCGATGGAGGAAAAGTTGTTGTTGTGATCGTCCAGTTTTCCGAGAGGAAATAGTTGGCGGTCCACACAGAACTAACTCCGGATCGTCTCTCTCGGAAGCATTTCTCCTTGTTCCCCATCGGTTGCCTCCGGTTACGTCAGACGTCGTTCAACCTCAAGTCCTATCTGAAAAAAGAAGAGGGACCCGAGGTTGCCTCGGGCTTACCACTCTGATGCTCAAGTCCGTGCTCAACTCGCAGGTGGTGCATAAAGGGAAACCGAGTAAAAGAATAACGTGGCAACAATGGTGAGAGAGTGGAAAAATAGAGCTTTCGGTGTCTAACCGATGGGGTGAGGGAGAGAGGCAAGCCAAGGAGAGGATCGAGAATCTTATTCTCGGTTGCCGCTTCCTCTTTATATACCTGAGGCCGATGGGCCCTTGGCCGCATACCCAGGCCGGAAAGAGGGCCGCGTGGCCGGACTGGACCGGGAAATGGCCTCTTGGGCCTTACTCCGAGTTGGGTCATCCTGCCAAATAGGCTTCTCCTCTTGTCTGGGTCGTGTACTTGGGTCGGGCTAAATACGGCTCCCACACAGCCCCTCAATCCACACGGTCGAGACTATACCCGATCGGGGGGCTTGATCTTGAAAGGAGTCGGCAGGCCTGGTGTGGCCGCAGACCTCGTGAACTGGCCGTGAAGGAAGAAACTATTTTCTCGTCATTATTGGAGGACAACTCGTGGGTCCCTCACACCCTTTATGGATGGATGGCTATGAAAAAAGGCAGCGTTGTTTCACTTCTTGCTCAGATTGCTTCTTCTTCCTTGCCCATATTGTTCTAAATACTTGCTCTAAACACTTGTTTCTTTTTTTGCGGTTCTTCGCTTATCCGGACTTTTCCGCTAAACGCAGATCTACTTGATTCTTCTCTTTTTCTTTGCAGATGACCTCACCATGTGATCACCGGAGGGGGGGAGGTCCTTTTGAGTCCAGAGGACGTTGTCACTTGGCGTCCGCAAATTCTGATGCCAAGTTACGCCGACACAGCGTGTAAAGTAAGTCTTAGTTAGGCTCTGAGCGCCTGCGGGTCGTCGCCCCTAATTCTCCTCCTTAATCCCTCCTCTGAGAAGCACCTCAAGAAGAGGTGCTTCAAAGGAGGTGGGATGTGGTTGATATCTCTCGGGACACTCTTGGCTTTGGAGCACCACTACCGCCTGGTCGAGAAGGGGAAATCACCTCTCGGTTCAGGAGGAGCTGGGTGAAGTGGCGCAAGAGTCAGAGGGCAGCATTTTGCTTCCTTTCTGAATGGAGGGGCCCTTCTTCGTCTTGGCGACTTCCAGGCCGCGGAGCGTGGAGCACCAAGGGTGCCTGGGACGCTAGACAGGGGGCGTGCCTTGATGCAATCCTACCCGTCCAACAACCGGTCTACAAAGCGTCTTGGTACCATCCACATGTCTTGCCACCAATCCGACTGGCGTTCGCCCGAGGTCTTTTTCGGCTATGACGATGCCGACACATTTTTGGAATGGGTCCGACACGCGATTTAATTCTTTAGCCGTAAGGACTATGATGAGTGTGTGAAAATGGTAGTCACACTCTGTTGCTTCCGCGGCTACGCCCTCGGGTGGTGGTTTTGACTTGAGGAGGATAATTGGAATCGTGGTTGGGAAAACGTTGTCACTTGGGAGCAACTCGTGTATGTCTGATGAGGCTAAAGTCGTGATGTCTATCAAAAGAATCCCTAAAAACCTAACTAAGTATAGCATACAAGTAAGAGTTGAATCCCAAGGAAATCAAAGGATCTATCTCTAAATATGCAAGCAAGTTGTCAACTAAGAACAAAGGGGGGTTTAGTGTTTAAGTTCTAAACTAATGAATGAAAACAAGCAATGATTAAAGTGATTATAAAGTATGATGGTGAGGGTATTCCACCTAACAAATATCCACACTTCAGTATGATGGTGAGGGTATTCCACCTAACAAATATCCACACTTCAGTATGATAGGTTGATCCTATGTCTCTCTTGTTCAATCAATCCAATGGTTGTCCTAATCCCTATTATGAATTAGTTACCAGTCCAACTAGTCTTCGCAGCCCTAACTATTGAACACACAAGAAACTATCAAGATTTAGAATAATAGTTGCAGGAAGCATAGGAATAGATAGGTGCATGCAGCATCAGTATTTAACATGCATTTGAGTCTCTTCACAATAAACTTTCATAACTCGTTCTAGTAAATTGTGGTTGCTACTTAAGATAAGGAATTTCAACTCAAAATAACCAAACCCTAGCGATAGAAAATTACCAATAATAACTAGTTGCGTCCAACAAGCGAAATCAATAATAATCAATATGAATAAGCACAAGAGAATCAAAACAACCCAAATGAAATAGAACAAGATTTATAATCTCACAACCAAATCAAACCGAAGCTTCAATCGTCAGGCATAATAATAGAAATTAGTTCATTCTCATGGTTTGTGATCAAGAACTAGGAAAAAAACAAAATGTAAAAACTAAAACTGAATAATCAACGAGTTCTAGGGAAACTAGGTATAAACCTTAGCTAAACCTAACTCATAAGATAACAAACAATATCCTTCCATAAAGAAATAAAAACGGAATAAAAATAACTAACGAAAAAGGAAAAACATTAAAGTTCGGAAGGAAATAACACGCCGCGCTGCTCCACATTTCCGCGATCGCGGAATGATTTCCGCGGTTGCGAAAAATGCATCTTTCAGGTCCTCGCCTACGACTTCTCCGCGGGTGTCGTCCGCGAGCTGCTCCGGTCGCGGCTGCTCTTTGGTTGCTCCAGATGGCTTCTTTTCTTCATTCTTCCTTCGGTCTTCACTTGTGGTCTCCTCTTCCATCTTCAATAACTTTTCGTTTACGTACTTGAGACCACTAATTCGCCATATCTTCAATTCACTCCAATCTTCTAACATGTCATGTAAAACAATCCAAATGGCACCCAAAATAACAGTAACAACTCCTAGTTACGCACTACAAAGTAGGGCGTATCAATGTCATGACACGACACTTTGACCCGGAGATTGACGCAATCGCCCATGCCGTACGTACGCATCGTAGGTCCAGTCCCCAACATGAGCGCCACATCGAGCGCTACACTAAGTGCTCTCCTGAACGCATTCCAACACATTGTGCCAGATCCCATAAGCATTACACTGTGCGCTCCGTAGCGCAAAATGCCAAGCGAAACCCAACGCGGTCCTACAAGCGCCTTAGCACACGCTCCTATTCCACTCGGGTGCCCGACGTCTTTACTGTTCCACCACGGATGCCCACACCTCCAACGACACCAACTTGGATGCCTCCTAACGCGCTCATTTCGACTCACAGTGCAACAACCACTCCCAGCTTGGCTCCCAGCGCAGATCCCGCTCGCGCTACGGCTCCCATCATAGCGCCCGCTCCCACACCAGCTCCCATCGGAGTGCCCGCACCAATGGCTCCAACAAAGTCCGCCTCAATGCTTAGCAGGGCGCTCACGTCAACGCCTTCAGTGATGACTGCGCCAATACTTAGCGTGGTACCTGCACCCGCACACTTGCATACCTCCCCAGCGATGCTCACTCCATCATGGGTGTCTTGTGCGACGACTGTCTCGGCGCCCGACGCATTGATTGCTCCAGCGCCCGCCTCTTGTGAGACGATCTTCTTGGTGCCTAGTGTAGCTCACAAGCCGACACTACACCATGATGCTTGTGCTACCTTTGTTGTTGATTGCATGTTCTCCCTGGCCACCACATGCTCAAAGCGAGGATGCTTCAAATCTAAAGGAGGGAGAATGATGCGATCCTACCCGTCCAACAACCCGGTCTACAACGCGTCTTGTAAGGCCACGTTGTAGACCAATTGTTGGACGGTTAGGATCGCATCAAGTGTTACCCATGCCAGGTGACTGGGAAGAGAAGATACTCCTCGAAGATCTCTAGTCAGAGGGTGTCAAGCAGGCCTTCTTTCTCCATGACGGGTTCTTCTTGCATCTTTCCCTTCGCGGGTTTCGCATGATCTGCAAGTTCGGTTGGGGTTGGGAGGCCCGCGGGTCATGTTCTCGTTCGCCTTATTTCTCCAAGCTTGTAGTTTTCGCGGAGGCCTTAGGACTCGCGGCTTGCGACGACGCTCGCCTTCCTTATCATCTTCGTTCTCCTTTTTTGCTAGATTCTTTCTTGTATGCTCGCGGCCGTAGTGGGCTGGCTATTTGTAACCTCACTTTCTACCTTGATTGACATGAATAAAGGACAAGACCAGATTCTCAACTATTTCTCATTTTGACTTTGCTTGCGGTTGTACCGGTTTTTCTTTTTCGTGCTTCGTCATGAGTCGCGAGCAGTGCCCACAGACTCCACAAACTCGTCTTGCTCGATTTAACATTGATTGTGCCTCATTGCCGCTTTATTGCCCACAAACCAATTACTGGGTTTGCGATGGAGTTTGAACGTCGTATGAGCGGTTGATTTTTGACAGTTTTCCGGCTTCGGCAATCATAACCATTTAGTCACATGGCCGATATAAAAGGAGCCCTCCGACTTCTCCCCGACGTCTCACCTCTCTTTCGACTCTTTCGTCACTTAGCCATTGCCGATTCTTCCTCCGTTCGAGCTTCTTCGTGGAAGGTGCAAGGTGGACCAGGGCTTCATGTCTTTAATTGGGTAGGTGAGCAGCCATTTTTCGCCTTTCTTTCACTCTTTTTTGCATTCTCTCTTTGTTGTCAATCGAAAAAGCTCTCGTTTAGGGCAAACAATTTTACTTCACATGCCCCGTCGTCATCGCCTTTCTTCCTTTTGATTTTCGGCGACTTCTCTCCTTTCCTTCATCCTTGCACCGACGATCTTGCTCGTGGTTGGGTTGGGTTGTCTTCCTTTCTCTCTTCTTTCTGCGTATTTTTCTTCAAGCGGGTTTTGCGTTTCTCCTAAAAGTCCTAACTCCAAAAAATGTCTCCGAGTTCTAGCGATAGAGATGACCTCCCGATTGGGCCCGGTGGTCGGAAGGTCTCGGTGGTCAGTGTGGAGCCTCCAAGGGTGGACCCCTAGGCAAAGGTCGGCGGGATGCCAACAGTGGTTCTGATGCATCCTCAGGGCCGCCAACAAGCAATTTTGACTTGGATGGAGGGGCCGAGAGCCCTCGTGGCAGGGTCATTGTTCCCATTCTAGCCGAGAGAACCCGGTCGGTCCGGCTCAAAGGGGATGACTTCAGGAAGTTCACGCGCGAGCATGGCCGCTGCTCCTCCCTGACCTACGCAAACCTTCAGGCAATCTAGAAAAAGTGTGAATTTCCTCCCGGCATCTCGCTTGTGTTGCCTTTGTTAATACCCCTCATTTTGTAAGGGCATTTTAGTAATTTTCCCGAGCTCTCGTACTGTAGTCGAATTAATTTCAGAGAAGTTCAGACAATTTATAATTTATTTGATCTATGTAATATTTTCCTAAGTGGAATAAAATACATTCGACGTATTTTTGGGGCTTAGAATATTCATTCGGGTACGAATATAGTTAACTCGTGAATTTAAACCCTTAAACTTATCTTTTCCCGGGCAAAAGAAGAAGAAAATGCCCAGACCGCAGCACCGCCACCGCCATCGCGGTAAAAGACGGAAAGAAAACATATTGTCAAGCCTGACAAGCTGTCGCGACCGCGGTTTGGAAACCGCGACCGCGGTTTAATGCAGGCGCGACATACCTCTTTCTGCAGCTCGCCGGAGTCAGAAGCGTCACGTCGTTCGCCGCCCAAGTTGTCCCATCTGGTCGGGGCGACGCACCTGGTTGCTTGGGGCTATAAATGGGGAGGAGTTGGAGGAGGTTTGGTGCCCATCTGATCTCTCAAATCTCCCTCAAAAACTCTCCACCATTTTCATCATTTTTCTTCAAGCTCTCGTCGGAGTGTCGCCGGAGCTTCTTCGGTGGTGTTAAGGGTTGCAAGGTGGTGTCTTGGAGGTGTAAGAAGCTTAGGAACCAAAGCCCTCATCAACCGAATCGAATCAAGCCGCCCCCGGTGAGAATTTCTCTCTCGCGTTTCGCTGTGTTCATCGATCGTGACCGCGGTCATGAACACCGCGATCGCAGTTGTTTTGGGGCGAAAAGACCAGACGATCTAAATCGCCTTAGACGGGGTAACTAGTCGATCGGGTTGTAGGAATCGGACCAATTCAAGCAGACAATCAACCAATAAAGAAGAAATGAGAAATAGTAGAATAATTTTATTGATATATTGACAATTGAGTCAGATTGAAGTACAACTTATCCTTGTAGGACAAAGGATCGGATCTGGTCCGACCGGTGACTCTGGGGCTCGACCGGTGGAGACTGAGCGGGATTCCGAGGGGAATAAACTAGAATGGGTGTATTCTTCGGTCCTACTCAGAGCGAATCAGCGGATGTGTGTTGTAATTGCGTGTTGTCATTGTATGTCCCTTTCCTTGCTTCGTCGCGTTCTATTTAAGGTAATTTCCTTCTTCTGACCGTTATCTCCCTGATGATAATATCTCGCACTTAATGTAATAACCCTCATTTTAATAAAGAGTATTTTGGTAAGTTTCCAAACACTCGTATGATAGTCGAATTATTTTCAGAAAAGTTCAGACCTCCTGTTAAATTCCTTGCCTCTGTAATAATTCTCTGAGTGGAATAAAATACATTTGACGTATTTTTGGGGTTTAGAATTAATGTTCGGGTACGAATATATTTAACCCAGGGTTAAAAAAAACTCGTACCCATACTTTCCCCGGGCATACAAATGCGACCTTTCAGAAAAATCATCACAATTTTTGATTCCATGATCCGTACAATGTGAAATTTGGAAGGATTAAAATAGACTTCCAGATATAACTCCTCGATTTGGAATCACCCCATTTGGAGTTCAGAGCTGAGAGAACGACCCCATCGAAATCAGGAGAATTTCCTGTTGGTCACGACTGCACCCGCGGTGAGCCTGGGCGAGTGTGGTTTTGGCTTGGGCTTTGTGATCTCGTTTGGGACTTTTGTTCCTTCGATTCCGTTCGTATTCTTTTAGATTCATATATGTGGATATTGAATCTAACTTAGGGTCTCGTTATGGGTCGTTCCATAGGGATTTATTATCCAGGATATGTCCCTGTTTCGGACCCGGAAACCCCTCGTCTCTAAGCTTTGTTCAAGCTTCGTCGGATCTAAGGCAAGTGGCGGTTCGCTCTTGCTTATCATTCCATACTTATATTGATTATCAATTGATTAATTGTTAATTAATTTGGGATGAATTGTTGTTTTTGTCTGGAACGGTTTTAAAGGATTGCATGTGATTTTAAAAGGGATATTATAATAGGTTGTGTATTGTTAGGACAACGCTATTATAGATATATGTTTATTTGATTATTATCAGATATTATAATAGGTTTTATATTGTTAGAACAATGCTATTTAATCTGTGTTTAGCCATGATGGCTTTGATATGTATTATTATTGTGTTGGACTGTTTAGTTAGCACGAGTATTCGTAGGAACGCTACTGTGTATCTCATCGCGAGTACTAGTCGTTTCTTTATAACTATGGTGGAGAGGGCGACAAAACTCCTAATACCTTCTTGTGGTCATGACTGACCTCCATACTCGGGTATAGAGGTGGTGCGCACTTAGCCAGTGGCATAAATCTCGGGAATCGTTCCCAAATAGATCTCTCGTCTCGGGACGAGATGATCATAAAAGCTTATAACATAATTGTGCATTTTTGGAATTAAATAAGATAAGTGCCTCCACGCACATAATTAATATACCCATGGGCGAGTAGTGCAGCTAGGCAATAGTGCAGCTAGGAAAGACTCGTCTTGACTTTGATCAGAGTACGTTCTCTTTCCAATCTGGATTCGCGTTAAACGGTGAGGTTGGTCGTGAACCGAAACATCTAGTCAGTTTTTAAACACTTGTGTGTGTGAAACTATAATGTTCCAGACATTGTCATGCTTTCGATAAGACTCGATCTCTTGGAGTCTTCTCTTGATTTATTTCCCATAAGACTCAATTCTTTTGGAGTCTTCTCTTGATCATATCTTTTCATATAATTTTAGTAGGAGTATAGTGGTTGACTATCGTTATCGGCTTTCATTCGAGAAACGATGGGTCTAACCTAATACGACTACTTCGAACCACCCTGCTTTGTACCCTTGCATAGTCTTTCAATAAGACTAACCAACCGAAATTGTTCTCTGCATGGTTGGCTGGTGTCATCCATTCGATTCGACACATCAGATAAACGTCCATGAAGGCTAGAAACGACTATGAAGGTTGTTGGAATTTTGAAGAGTTTTATCAGGTTGCGATTCCTTGGCGGGTGATCGTCTCGATCAAGACCCTTATGAAAAATTATGTATTAAGACTTCCGCTGTAATATACTTTGTTATATGTTTTGAATCATGGATGTAATTCCGGATTATTTCCTTTAAATCAGAATCTATGATATTTGGTATTAAATGTTGTTTATGATTTATATAAATTGGTTAAGCTTGGGGTGACTTCGGGTGTGAAATCTGAGGTCACTGGTGGTAATACCCTTTCCAGAGTATATTTACATAAGGGAAAAAGGGGGTGTTACAGATCTGGTATCAGAGTCAAAAGTTTTAAAACGGGTTGGGTAATTTTCAAAACCGATTACTCGTTTAAAATTGAAAGATGTTTTCGAAGGCTCTGAATTTTCAAAATTAAAAGAATTTGACACTTACCGTTCATAGTCGTGCCTTCTATTTAGTCTAATATGGAAGTGAACTTCTATATTTAGAAAGACTAATTCTCTTCTCGTCGCCCCAGGATATGAGTGCATTCCTTTTCTTCAGAGGGACTCGGAAGAAGCTGAGATGGCTCCGCCATCTCTAGATAAGCTTAAGTTCCCGGTTCCCTCGTTGTGTTTTGAGGTCGGTGAACCTAGTAGTCCACCCGAGGAGGTAAAGACCGTACTCCCTGAGACGGTAATGCTAGTGTCCGGCAACGCGAAGGTTCCTGTAGTGGAACCTGAGGTGGAGCCAAGGGAGGACACTGAGGAAGGGGAGCCGGCGCAGTACCTTGGAGGGTACTACGACAACGACTTCGAAATTGAGTCGATTCCCGAGAAGGATCCTAAAGAAGATCCTGAGGAGAAGGACCCCGAGGAAGACCTCGAGGGGCAGGGCCATAAGTCCAATGGCTTGGAGCGCTTATTGATGGGCAGCAAGGACCCGGGAGTGGAGTTTATCGATCCGAGTCCGGTGTTGTCACCTGAGCGGGAGTACTCACCATTGTCTCCTGCCACTTAGGAGGCGATTAGTGCTGAAGCGCATTGCCAAGTGGATGAGACGGTTGAGCATGCTCGTTTGAGGGCAAGGCCGTTGGAGTCAATGGGTACACCAGTTGTGGTCCAGACTCAACAAGTCAGGCCAAGGCCCCAAGTACTAGAGGGACGACTGGAGGTCAAGGTCAGGGCATTTACGAGATGCGTGAGGCTGATGGACCGAATGCTCCAATTGCTCAAGATACTCTATACCTTCATCCTACTTCAGTATGTATGTTATTTGATTCGGGTGCTACCCATTCATTTATTTCGGAAAGTTGCGTTAGTAAGTTATTCTGGTTGTTTGTGAATTCTCGGATGTTTTCCGGAGAATATTCCTGGTTTACCCCCGTATTGTGACATGGAGTTTACTATTGATCTTGAGCCTGGTACCGCACCGTTTTGTAAGGCACCATACTGGATGGTTCATCTTGAGATGCAAGAGTTGAGAAAGTAGCCTGAAGATCTTCTTGAGAAAGGTTATATAAGGCCGAGTGCATCGTCTTGGGGTGCTCCAGTCTTGTTCGTCAAGAAGAAGGATGGATCGTTTCGACTTTGTATCGACTACCGAGAGTTGAATAAAGTAACGATCAAGAATAAGTATCCGTTGCCTATAATTGATGATCTGTTGGATCAACTACAGGGAGCAAAAGTCTTTTCCAAAATCGATCTGAAATCTTATTACCATCAGCTCAGGATTTGTGAGGAAGATATTCCGAGGACTGCAGTCTGGACGAGATATGGTCACTACGAGTTCGTAGTCATGCCATTTGGACTTACTAATGCTCCAGCGGTCTTTATGGATCTGATGCATCGATGTTTTCACCAGTACTTGGATAAGTCTGTGGTGGTCTTCATCGACGACATTTTGATCTATTTCCCGAGGGAGGAAGCTCACGAGTAACATCTTTGGATTACTTTGTCAGTCCTTAGACAGAATCAGCTATACGCGAAATTGTCTAAGTGTGACTTTTGGAACAAGGAAGTGGATTTTTTTTAGGCCATGTGATTAATGAGAATGGGGTTATGGTTGATCCCCAGAAGATTGAAGCGGTAGCCAATTAAGAGCGGCCTCAGAATATGAAGGAGGTGTGCAGTTTCTTAGGACTTGATGGATATTATACACAGTACGTGGAGGGATTTTCTAAGATCGCTCTACCTATAACCGGTTTGTTCCGCAAAGTCCACAAGAAATTTGTCTGGATGACAAGTGCGGGGCCAGTTTTCAGAAGCTGAAATAGTGTCTGACCTACGCACCAGTATTAGCGCTACCGGAAGGAAATGATGGTTATGTGATCTATAGTGAGGCTTCGAAGAGTAGTTTGGGATGTGTATTGATGCAGAGAGGCAGAGTAAATGCATACGCATCTTGACAATTGAAAACCTATGAAGCAAACTATCTAACGCATGATCTGGAATTAGCAGCAGTAGTGCTTGCACTGAAAATTTGGAGGCACAGATTAAGGCAAGGCGCCTATGAAATGGTGATACGTCACCCGACGGAAGGGAAGCTTTGTACAAGCGGTAGTACTTAGTAAGGTTTCTAGAATGGGGAGCGATGACTTGTGTCGATAGTCTCCCTAGTTTCGTAATCCATCTGTTCGACTTCCTGTCAGTTGCTTTATGTAATGTTTCGAATAATGAAGAAGTGTTTCCTTATTCCGGAAATTACTAAATTCGTCACTATTGCAAATTGTCCGTTCATTCGAGACCCCGTGAGTGTCAGGAACAGTATAGGTCCTGTATGGATAAGGACTGTCAGGACTCACAGAGGAGGGGTAACATATGTAGTATAGATGTTTGTTCCCTACATGGTTAACACCGGGGTCGACTCTATTACTTAATTCTAGATCCATTTCTGGAGTAACGATACGTCAGTATGACTTTAATCGTTTTCTTATCTCAATTGGCCAGTGTTATCTCGTAGGCTGAGTTTTACCCAAAAAAAAAATTGTGTGAACAAATGTGAGTGGGTAATGCCCTATGGGATCTAAGGGCTAAAATCTCATACGGGTACCCTGAACAATTATTCTGATAAAAGTATATAAGGGTGAACTATATGAAGTTCATAATGCCTCGTTGTGAAGCCATGCTGTAGGCATTGATATGGACAGACTGCTAAAAACGGAAATGTATAAGAGGAATAGCTCATAGGGAACTTATGTCCTCTATTACGACCAGTGTAAGACAATGGTTAAAGTTTGCTTTTAAAAAGCCAAGTGTGCAAAGTCATAGATATTATTTTGGAAGATCTATTCGAAGTTTCGTTTTGAGGTCCGTTATGAGGCTTCCTTAAGAGAAGCGATATAAGGATTGGACAGAGAGTGATTGATATCTATTATGACAATTTAATGTCACATTCAGGAAATAAAGTGATTAGGCACAATTGTACTAATCGATTTATCACGATCTTGTTTCGAGGAAACTAGAGGTATGAGTTGGCAGTGTGCTTTAGGGCCAAATTTAAGTGGGCCAAATGACTGAATTTGGGAAGTTGTCCTTTCAGGGAATAAGGAGTTATGATACTTTATAAGGTTGCAAGGTTCAAAATTTGGACATTATGTGAGTGTGCCATCTATAAGGCTTATGGTACAACTCTTTTTGGAAGAGATGCAGTTTAAGGATAGATCATATTGATGATTCCAATAAACGAAAGGATTTAGTACATAGATTAAGTTTGTGTGTGCTTAAGGAGTAAGGTAACAATGCTACTTGTGTATATCTATTGAAGGATGAGGACACAAGTGATTGATTCTGTTGACAATGAATCATTTAGCAATATGATGCTTTGAGGAAGTAAGAGTAAGACCTCATGTGATTTGTTCGGAGAACATATGAATAAATCTTGTGATTATTCTTGAAAAAAGTTAAGGAATCTTAAAGGATTTAAGATAGAGATTGCTTAAAGGAATACGTTAAAGTTAAACTTACTTTCAGGTAAATGATGGAATTGTGGAAAGTATCTTTAAGGAAATTAAAGGTGTAATGTTTCGAGGTTACTAAGATTTGATATTGGGATTGTAAGGAGTTAAGGAGTGAACTTTGGGATTGTTTATATAAAGAAATTGGAAGAGAGATGCGTGTTCTCCTATTGAAGGTGCAGTAATATCGTTATGATAATTTTTGGAGACCATTATTATATAGTGGTCAGGATCTTGTGGATATAGTGAGAATGGTTACATGGCATAATACATAGACAGGTGACGGACGATATCAAGTAGACTTGAGAAAAAGGTGGCCATGTTTATTAAGGTGACCAATTGTGGGAAGATATGAGTTAAAAATATGACAAAGAGGTACTAAGTTGTGGTACAGTTGATTTCTATATATGTACTTGATAATTGGATTGTCGAAAGGAAGTTAGTAGAGAGATGTTATATTCTTTTATGTAAGAATATTAAGGTCTTTAGGAGTAATCAGGCATAACAGCGAAGTTATATGGGAGATTTTTGTAATGGATACTATGGTTAAGGTAATGGTAATCATGTGGATGATTACATCTATTCTAGCAAGAGTAAGGAATGTAGACAATATGTTGTAAGTGGATACATGATGGAATAGGTAGTTCGATATTGGCAATATAATTTATGAAAACCAAATTGGTTAAGGATACTAACCTAAGGAAGTTTGGGTATATACTTCGAAAGAAGTTTAGAGGTAAGTAAAAGAGAATGTGTATTCTCATAATTAAAGTATAGCGAGTCTATTGTGGTGATCATGACTTTGATAATGGTCACGAGTTAGTACAAGTATAGCATATGGAGATAGAATATGCGAGATAGTAGTATCATCTCTGCCTTCGGGGGAGTGATAAAAGATGAGGTCTCAGGTTCGAGTCTCTTCACCAACCTACTAGAGGGTCAAGATAAAGCATCGCAGACCAGGTGGTGAATTGCTACCTCTTCCAATTCCAGAATGGAAATGGGAAGACATTGCTATGGATTTCGTCACAGGATTACCCAAGACTTGAACTCAGAAGGATACGATATGGGTGATCGTTGACAGACTCACGAAGAGTGCTCACTTCATGGCTATTAAGTCAACATAGGGAGTCCAAAAACTATCAGAAGTATTTTTACACGAGATTGTCCATTTACATGGTATTCCCAAGACCATTGTATCAGATCGTGATGGCCGATTCATGTCTAGATTTTGGAAGGAATTATACAAGGCCATAGGAACCGAGTTGAGATTCAGTACTGCATTTCATCCGCAGACGGATGGACAGTCTGAGAGAACCATCCAGACCCTGGAAGATATGTTAAGAGCTTGTGTACTTGATCGTCCGACTAGCTGGGAGAGCAGCCTGAGTCTGATTGAGTTCACATACAACAACAGTTGGCACGCTACCATTAAGATGTCTCCATTTGAGGCTTTATACGGTAGAAGGTGCAGATCCCCGATTTGTTGGGATGAAAATGCTGACAAGATTTTGCTTGGACCAGAGTTAGTAGAAAGGACTGCCTCGGACATTGCGTTAATAAGACGAAGGATGTTGACCGCTCAAAGTCGACAAAAGTCATATGCAGATCTGAAGCGCATAAATGTTGAGTTTGAAGTAGGTGACAAAGTGTTTGTCAAAGTATCACCGTCCAAAGGTGTGTTTCGATTTGGTAAGCGTGAGAAGCTTAACCCTCGCTATGTGGGACCGTTTAAGATCCTAGATAGAGTGGGGTCACTAGCATACCGTTTGGCATTACCACCATCGGCACATCTAGTACACAACGTATTTCATGTATATTTGTTAAGAAAGTACGTACCAGATGAGTCTCATGTGCTGAGTTATGACGACATCGAGATTCAGATAGATGGTACCTACGAGGAAACACCGGTGCGTATTCTTGAACGCCGTGACAAGCAGTTACGGAACAAAGTGGTACCATTGGTACGAATTTGGTGGTCCAAGTCAGGAATTGAAGAAACTACTTGGGAAACCTGGGAAACGGAAGCGGATATGCTTAGACGTTTTCCCGAACTCTTTTCGGCCTAGTTTCGGGGTCGAAACCTTTTTAACGGGGTAGTGTTGTAATACCTCGCTTTTCTTTGGTTTATTCGGCCAAGTTTTGGGGTCGAAACTTTTTGTAAAGGGGAGGTGATGTAATAACCCTCATTTTAATAAAGAGTATTTTGGTAAGTTTCCAAACACTCGTATGATAGTCGAATTATTTTCAGAAAAGTTCAGACCTCCTGTTAAATTCCTTGCCTCTGTAATAATTCTCTGAGTGGAATAAAATACATTCGACGTATTTTTGGGGTTTAGAATTAATGTTCGGGTACGAATATATTTAACCCGGGGTTAAAAAAAAACTCGTACCCATACTTTCCCCGGGCATACAAATGCGACCTTTCAGCAAAAGCGTCACAACTTTTGATTCCATGATCCTTACAATGTGAAATTTGAAAGGATTAAAATAGACTTCCAGATCTACCTCCTCGATTTGGAATCACCCCATTTGGAGTTCGGAGATGAGAGAACGACCCCATCGAAGTCAGGACAATTTCCTGTTGGTCACGACCGCACCCGCGGTGAGCCTGGGCGAGTGTGGTGTTGGCTTGGGATTTGTGATCTCGTTTGGGACTTTTGTTCCTTCGATTCCGTTCGTATTCTTTTAGATTCATATATGTGGATATTGAATCTAACTTAGGGTCTCGTTATGGGTCGTTCCATAGGGATTTATTATCCAGGATCTGTCCCTGTTTCGGACCCGGAAACCCATCGTCTCTAAGCTTTGTGCAAGCTTCGTCGGATCTAAGGCAAGTGGCGGTTCGCTCTTGCTTATCATTCCATACTTATATTGATTATCAATTGATTAATTGTTAATTAATTTGGGATGAATTGTTGTTTTTGTCTGAAACAGTTTTAAAGGATTGCATGTGATTTTAAAAGGGATATTATAATAGGTTGTGTATTGTTAGGACAACGCTATTATAGATATATGTTTATTTGATTATTATCAGATATTATAATAGGTTGTATATTGTTAGAACAATGTTATTTTATCTGTGTTTAGCAACGATGACTTTGATATGTATTATTACTGTGTTGGACTGTTTAGTTAGCACGAGTATTCGTTGGAACGCTACTGTATATCTCATCGCGAGTACTAGTCGTTTATTTATAACTATGGTGGAGAGGGCGATAAAACCCCTAATACCTTCTTGTGGTCATGACTGACCTTTATACTCGGGTATAGAGGTGGTGCACACTTAGCCAGTGGCACAAATCTCGGGAATCGTTCCCAAATAGATCTCTTGTCTCAGGACGAGATGATCATAAAAGCTTATAACGTAATTGTGCATTTTTGGAATTAAATAAGATAAGTGCCTCCGCGCACATAATTAATATACCCTTGGGCGAGTAGTGCAGCTAGGCAATAGTGCAGCTAGGAAAGACTCGTCTTGACTTTGATCAGAGTATGTTCTCTTTCCAATCTGGATTCGCGTTAAGCGGTGAGGTTGGTCGTGAACCGAAACATCTAGTCAGTTTTTAAACACTTGTGTGTGTGAAACTATAATGTTCCAGACATTGTCATGCTTTCGATAAGACTCGATCTCTTGGAGTCTTCTCTTGATTATTTTCCCATAAGACTCAATTCTTTTGGAGTCTTCTCTTGATTATATCTTTTCATATAATTTTAGTAGGAGTATAGTGGTTGACTATCGTTATCGGCTTTCATTCGAGAAATGATGGGTCTAACCTAATACGACTACTTCGAACCACCCTGCTTTGTACCCTTGCATAGTCTTTCAGTAAGACTAACCAACCGAAATTGTTCTCTGCATGGTTGGCTGGTGTCATCCGTTCGATTCGGCACATCAGATAAACGTCCATGAAGGCTAGAAGCGACTATGAAGGTTGTTGGAATTTTTAAGAGTTTTATCAGGTTGTGATTCCTTGGCTAGTGATCGTCTCGATCAAGACCCTTAAGAAAAATTATGTATTAAGACTTCCGCTGTAATATACTTTGTTATATGTTTTGAATCATGGATGTAATTCCGGATCATTTCCTTTAAATCAGAATCTTTGATATTTGGTATTAAATGTTGTTTATGATTTATATAAATTGGTTAAGCCTGGGGTGACTTCGGGTGTGAAATCCGAGGTCACTGGCGGTAATACCATTTCCAGAGTATATTTACGTAAGGGAAAAAGGGGGGTGTTACACTTAATTCCGGGAGTAATTGATGGGATTTGCTCTTTATTACCATCATTATTTCGATGTTTAAATGTTATGGCCGTTGCCCCAATCAAGCATTCAATGCTCCAGCGTGATCTTCGCAGCTGGTCGGGAGCTACTCGACTGCAAGGGGTCCGACGACTTTCTCAGCCTTCGATCTTGCTTGGACCTGGGCCCATTTTGCTTTGTCCGACTTCTTGGAAGGATGTTGGGCCCGACACCTTCCATGTTTCGTCGTGGTCTATATATGGCAATTCTCGTCTTGTGACCGTTATTCTCCTCTTGCAATCTTCCTCATTAAATCTGGGCGAAATCTTAGGGATATGCTCTTAATTGTCAGCATTATCTCCGTGTTTAATGTCATAGCCGTTGCCATTGATTGAGCATTTAATGCTCTGGGCGAGATTTCCGGGATTGGTCGGATCCTACCCGTTTGAGGGTTGTCCGACGCTTCTTTATAGTTTCCCTTGGATTCCGATTCTGTCTGGATCTTGGCCCAATTCTTTTGATCCGTTTTCATAGGATAAGTCTGGACCCAACAATAGCCCCAAAATTAAACTGGTCCAGAGCGTCAAGCGATGGGACGGTTTGATTTTATAACTTCTCTTTCTTCTGGCGTGATCTTGATTTTGTTATAGGCGTTCTGGCGACAGGGCCGACATGTGTATTGCTCAAACTGAGAATCAACTTAATATAGCCAATAATCGTGTGAAGACGACTTTGGGCGTTTCTTGTGATGACGAAGGGTCAGGAGATCGCTCCTTGTTTCTCATTTGCTTTGCAGGTGGACTCGTCAGTCGCTTCCTAGTCAAGTCGTGTGACATTGGTTGAGTAGACTTGTAATTGAGTGGGACATGTCGTGTAGTTCCAGGGAAGAGCGTCATAATATTTGTAGAAGACATGTACCTTGATCAGGACAGGTCTTGTAAAAATGTATTGTGTTTTTGTTCCTCTATTCCATGTGTACCGATCGATCGTGTGATGTATAAACGACATGTGTGATTGTGTTTCGTGTGTGTTGATCAACTTGTTTTTGTCAATCGCGCCTTGGCAGTGATGCGAAATGTTTGGTCGTGATGACCTGTAATGTAGCATGCTTTGTCTGTCTGGGGAGGAGTTGTATGTATTGTAGGAAAGGACGAGTGCCTTGGACAGGACAAGTCTTGTAAGTAGTTCATAGTATGCCATTTTTCTTGGTTTTCTTGTGATTTATGTATTGTCTGTCGTGTCAGCGTCTCCGGTTGGTCGAGTTGCAGGCGACGTAGGCGCTTTTTACGCGTTAAAGTCGCATGTCAAGATGATGGAAGAGTTTGAAGAGGGCAAGCAGGGGACCTGAGATTTGAAGGCGTAGAAGGAGACCATGGAGATCTTGTTTCCGAAGGGAAATCCAGGCTTGGAGCTTTTCCATCTGGCCGATGTTAGAGAGGAATCTCTGGTCGAAAGTGCCGGTAAGGACGAGGTCCATTCTGGTGACTCCGTGTCGCTTGAGCCCCAACCTTCTCCCGATTTGGCCCCTGCTGGAGGTGGCGTTGCAAACCCTGACCCTTGGTTGTTTTTCGTAATTTGATTTGCGACCCCACTAGTGTGTGGGTAGAATACTTTCTGTTTTGGCGACTCGCCCACCATCGCGGGTCGCAGAGTGGACGATTTGAAGTCCTGCGTGTGTGTAGGCAGACAATGTGCGTTGGCGACCCGTCCGTTATCGCGGGTCATATGTATGTACAAAATGCTTTTATTTGATGCAATCTGTTTTATAAGGGATCGTACATTTGTGTGTTCGTACGTTTCGTTGAATTCTTCTAGAGAAGATTGTCGTTAACGCCTTTGATTTGTGTGTCGGGTTTGCCCGTGTGCTCTGTCGAGTAGGGCTTGCCGTATTTATGTAAAGAAAGAGGCCTTTATGTATGTGTTTGTGTTTAGTCATGACTTTATGCCGGGGAGGTAAGCAATATGTTTCTATTGCGTAAATGTAATAAGGTGTCTTAACCTTATGTATTGTGTAAGGCAGACGGTGTGTCGACGTGCCTGTGTTTGTTCATCTCCCCGTGTTCCGATCGATCGTGTAAATGTAATAAGGTGTCTTAACCTTATGTATTGTGTAAGCGCTTTTATTTATGACTGGATCCAGTGTGTATGTCAATGTCATCTTGTACTTATGTTATGCAAGGAGAAGGTCCTTACTTAGCATTAGATATTCAGAGTCAAGATATAGAGTTGTGCATGCGACAATAAGTAACGTATGATATGCGAAGAGACGTTAGTGTCTTACCTTGTTGGTTCAGAAATGATATAATTTCAAATGTGTCGCGTTCCAACTCCTTGGGAGTGGTCGTTCGTCCTTGTCTTCTAATTGGTGTGCTCATTGTTCGACTACTTCAGTGATCAGGTAGGGTCCTTCCCATTGGGGTGCAAGCTTTCCGTCGATTGGGTTCTTGGTATTCTGGAACGTTTTCCTAAGGACCTAGTCTCCGACTTTAAAGACCTTGGCTCGAACGTTTTTGTTATAACTCCTAGCGACCTGTTGTTGGAACCTGACCATCCTGATCCGAGCTTTTTCCCTAGTCTCGTCCACTGTATCCAGGTTGTGAGCTAATTCGAAGTCGTTCTGTTCGTTCGTCTGAAGGCTGTAACGAGCGGTCGGAACTAATAACTCGGCAGGAATGACTGCTTCACTTCCATAGATGAGAGAGAGAGGCAACTGTCCGGTCACGTTCTTTGGAGTGGTCCTGTCGGACCATAGAATGAATGGGAGTTCGTCTGCCCATTTGCCTTTAGCCCCTGTGAGGCGTTTCTTGAGATTATTGACGATGATTTTGTTGCTGGATTCGGCCTGTTCGTTGGATTACGGATACCGAGGCGTAGAGGTGACCAACTTGATGTTCCATTAGTCGTAGAAGGCCCGAATCTTATGACTGATGAACTGGGAGCCATTGTCGCACACGATTTCTGATGGGATGCCAAATCTGCACAAGATATTGCGTTTTATAAACGAAATGACGTGTTGCTCTTTTACCTCTCTGTAGGCTTCGACTTCGATCCATTTAGAGAAGTAGTCTGTCATGGCAAGGAAGAAGACTCTCTTGCCCGACGCAGGCGGGAGCTTTCCGATGATATCCATTTCCCACCTCATAAAGGTCCATGGTGTCAGAGTCGGATGGAGGAGCTCTGAAGGTTGATGAGGAACGGGTGTATGCCTTTGACAGAAGTCGCATCTCTTGGTGTATTCCATGGCGTCTTTGTTCATTGTGGGCCAGAAGTACCCATTTCGTAAGGCTTTCCCTGAGAGGCTCCGTCCGCCGGTGTGATTTCCGCATTCCCCTTCGTGCAACGATCATAGGATATGTCCGACTTCTGGAGTCTTGAGGCATCGCAGGAGTATCCCTGTGACAGACCTTTTCTACAGGATGTTATCTATGATATCGAAAGAGAGTGTATGTACTATTTTGTCGTCGGGTAGGGTGCCGTCTTTTAGCCATTTGATGTAAGACGATGTCCAATCGTCGTGGGCGTTGGTGACATCTCCTTCTGGTTGATCGCCTATCTCCATTGCGACAAGCTCTTCTAATGACGTGGTCGGTTCGGTGGATGTTCTTGGGACGGCTAGCGTCGTGATGTGTGCCAATGGGATGTATGGAAATTCTTTTGGATCCAAGACGGACCCTAAATTGGCGAGTGCGTTAGCTTGAGAATTAAGATCTCTTGGTACCTGTCTGATGTCGAATGTTTGGAATTGATTGATCAGCTTCTTAGCTACTTCCAGGTAGGATATCATTCTGATGTCTTTTGCATTGTACGATCCTTGTACTTGGTTCACGACTAGCAGGGAGTCACAAATGACTTCGATCTCTCGGACCCCTAGGTCATGAGCCAGGATAAGTCTGAATATGAGTGCCACGTATTCATCTTTATTGTTGGTTGCATCCCAATCACATCTTACGGCTTGGGCTATCTTGTTTCGCTCGGGGGCGAATTTCCTGCATTTTTGCTTAACAGGGGGATGAGACGGATCCACATTTAATTTATGCGTAATAATATTCGGAGATATACTGACCATGTCCTCATGTGACCATGCAAAACATTCAGCATTGGACCTAAGAAAATCAAGGAGTTGTTGTAACACCCCAAAATATTTCCCTTGGAAAGATATTACCGCCAGTGACCTCGGATTTCACATCTGAAGCCACCCAAGGCTTTACCGGTTATATAAATCATAACAATAGTGCAAAACATCGCAACCTTCAATTAAAACATAAGTCTAGGGATTACAGCCCAATCCCGAATAGGACGAAATATAGAGTAAGCAGTTTCAGCGGAAGTCTTTTAAAAGAAATAACAAGTCTTGATCACTGCGATCAACGCCAAGGATCTCAACCTGGATAAACTTATCAAAAACATCATTCGCGTACATAGTCGCTCTAGCCTTCATGGGGCGGCAACTTATCTGATGTGCCGAATCGAACGGATGACACCAGCCAACCATGCAGAGAACAATTGCGGTTGGTTAGTCTAATGAAAGACTATACAAGGGTACAAAGCAAAGTGGTTCGAAGTAGTCGTATTAGGTTAGGCTCATCGTTTCTCGAATCAAAACCGATAACGATAGTCAACCATCATACTCCTACTAGAATATATATGAAAAGGCATGAACAAGAGAAGATTCTGAAAGACCGAGTCTTACAGCAATCAACCCAGAGAAGACTCCAACGAATTGAGTCTTGTCGGAAGCACGACAATTGTCTGGAACA
Organism: Rheum nobile; assembly: GCA_027886185.1. Lineage (NCBI taxonomy): Eukaryota > Viridiplantae > Streptophyta > Magnoliopsida > Caryophyllales > Polygonaceae > Rheum > Rheum nobile. Next base: position 12,274,345 of record WOAB01000639.1, read on the forward strand.
TATGTGTTCATACAAGTGTTTAAAACTGACTTGATGTTTCGGTTCACGATCAACCTCACCGCATAATGCGAATCCAGATTGGAAAGAGAACAGTACTCTGATCAAAGTCGAGACGAGTATTCCTAGCTGCACTATTGCCTAGCTGCACTACTCGCCCAAAAGTATATTAATTATGTGCAACAATGGCACTTATCTTATTTAATTCCAAAATGTTCACCACGTTTCAATCTTTGAGAATCTCATCCCCATGGGATATTGAGATATAAAGTCGGGAATAAATCCCAGAGAGTGGCACTAGCTGTTGTGCACCTCCCCTATACTCGGATAGGGGACAGTCATGACCAAAGAAAAGTGTTGGGGCCTGGACATCCCATCCACTTGGTTATAAAGAAACGACTAGTACTCGCGAGTAGATACCAAGTAGCGTTCCTACGAATACTCGTCCTAACTAAACAGTTCAGAATAATAATAATCCACATCAAACCCATGATGGCTATCATCATAGATATATTTCAATCTATATATATATATAATAGCGTTGATTCTAACAGAATATACAATCTATTATAATATCATCTTTTAATTTCCCAAACAGTTATCAAAACTGTTCCCAAACAAAAACAACAATCATTCCAAATTAATTAATCACTTAAACAATTGATAATCAATGGAAATATGGAATGATGAGCAAGAGCGAACCGCCACTTGCCTTAGATTTGACAAGAGCTTAAACAAACATAGAGACGATGGTTTCTGAGTCTAAAACTGGGACAGATCCTGGATAATAAATCCTTATGGAACGACCCATAACGAGACCCTAAGTTAGATTCAATATCTACATATATGAATCTAAAAGAATAGGAAAAGAATCAAAGGAGTCAAGCCTCACCCAAGACTACAAACCCAAGAACACACATCCCGGACACAGCCCACCGCGGGTGCGGTGGAGCTCTTGCCGCGGGTGCGGTCAGGTGATAGGGGCGAGGAGAACGACGACAGCGATGGGGAAGAACACTCACCAAATCGATTCGTTTGACCTTGATTCGATTGGGGTTTGATCTCCAAACACCTTATGCTTTCAAATACCACTTGGGAGGACCTTTACCACTCAAGAAAACTTCGGCGACAACTCCGGCGAAGCTTCAAACTCAGGCAACAATGGAGTTTTGGGAGAAATTCAGAGGAGGAAGAAGAGAGCTCAGCTGTGCACTCTCCTCTCTGGATTTCTCTCCCTTTTATAGGCCAAGCGAGGAGCACACAAGCAAGGAGGTGGGTGGCCCGACCAGGTTGTAGGGCTAGGGTGCCAGCTCAGGCGAGCTACGCCTGCAACTCCGGCGATGCAGGGCAAGTTGTCAAGAAGACGTGGCTCACCGCTGGGTGCTGTAGGGTACGGCAGGGTGCGGTGGCCGCCCAGGGACCGCCTCTGGAAATGGTCTTCACCGCTGGGTGCGGTGGCCTGATCGCGGGTGCGGTCAAGGCCATTTTTGGGCCTTTGTCTTTTTCGCCCTTTTGTCCGATTTACCCCTTTGTCTTTTCTTACTTGTGGTTAAATATTTTTAACCCCGGGTTAAATATATTCATACACGAACGACTTTTTAACCCAAAAATACATTAACTGTATTTTATATTACTCAGAAAAATATTACAGAGATCAAACATCTTATAGAATGTCCGAACTTCTCTGAATTTAATCTGACTTGTAATACGGGGTTAGAAAATTTCAAAAATTATCCTTACAAAATGAGGGATATTACATTACCTCCCCCTTAAAAGAAGTTTCGACCCCGAAACTTAGGCCGAAAACAACTCGGGAAAGCATCTAAGCATATCCTCTTCAGTCTCCCAAGTAACATCTTCTGTTCCTGACTTGGACCACAGAATACGTACCAATGGTACTACTTTGTTGCGTAATCGCTTCTCACGACGCTCGAGAATACGCACAAGTATCTCTTCATAAGTAACATTTGCTTGAACCTCAATGTCTTCATAGCTCAGCACATGAGACTCATCTGGTACGTATTTTCTCAACAACGACACGTGGAATACATCATGCACTGGATGTGCCGATGGTGGCAATGCCAAACGGTATGCTAGAGATCCTACCCTATCAAGGATCTCAAATGGTCCCACGTAGCGAGGGTTGAGCTTCCTACACTTACCAAATCTGAACACGCCTTCGGATGGCGATACTTTGACAAAGACCTTGTCACCAACCTCAAATTCAACATTCCTATGTTTCGGATCAGCGTAAGACTTTTGTCGACTTTGAGAAGTCAACATTCTTTGTCTTATCAGGGCAATGTCTGAAGCAGTCCTTTCGACCAATTCTGGTTCGAGCAGAATCTTATCAGCATTCTCATCCCAACAAATCGAAGATCTGCATCTTCGACCATACAAAGCCTCGAATGGAGCCATCTTGATAGTAGCATGCCAGCTATTGTTGTATGTGAACTCGATTAGACTCAGGCTGTCCTCCCAGCTAGTCGGACGGTCGAGTTCACATGCTCTCAACATATCCTCCAAGGTCTGGATAGTCCTCTCAGACTGTCCATCCGTCTGAGGATGAAACGCAGTGTTGAATCTCAATTCAGTTCCCATGGCCTTATGGAGTTCCTTCTAGAACCTCCTAGCTGCACTACTCGCCCAAAGGTATATTAATTATGTGCAACAACGGCACTTATCTTATTTAATTCCAAAACGTTCACCACGTTTCAAGCTTTTAGAATCTCATCCCTACGGGATATTGAGATATAAAGTCGAGAATAAATCCCAGAGAGTGGCACTAGCTGTTGTGCACCTCCCCTATACTCGGATAGGGGATAGTCATGACCAAAGAAAAGTGTTGAGGCCAGGACATCCCGTCCACTTGGTTATAAAGAAACGACTAGTACTCGCGAGGAGATACCAAGAAGCGTTCCTACGAATACTCGTTCTAACTAAACAGTTCAGAACAGTAATAATCCACATCAAAGCCATCATGGCTATCATCATAGATATATTTCAATCTATATATATATATAATAGCATTGATTCTAACAGAATATACAACCTATTATAATATCATCTTTTAATTTCCAAAACAGTTATCAAAACTGTTCCCAGATGAAAAAAACAATCATTCCAAATTAATTAATCAATTAAACAATTGATAATCAATGGAAATATGGAATGATGAGCAAGAGCGAACCGCCACTTGCCTTAGATTTGACGAGAGCTTAAACAAGCTTAGAGACGATGGTTTCTGAGTCTGAAACTAGGACAGATCCTGGATAATAAATCCTTATGGAACGACCCATAACAAGACCCTAAGTTAGATTCAATATCTACATATATGAATCTACAAGAATAGGAAAAGAATCAAAGGAGTCAAGCCTCACCCAAGACCACAAACCCAAGAACACACATCCCGGACACAGTCCACTGCGGGTGCGGTGGAGCTCTTGCCGCGGGTGCAGTCAGGTGACAGGGGCGAGGAGAACGATGACAGCGACGGGGAAGAACACTCACCAAATCGATTCGTTTGACCTCGATTCGATTGGGGTTTGATCTCCAAACACCTTATGCTTTCAAATACCACTTGGGAGGACCTTTACCACTCAAGAAAACTCCGGCGACAACTCCGGCGAAGCTTCAAACTCAGGCAACAATGGAGTTTTGGGAGAAATTCAGAGGAGGAAGAAGAGAGCTCAGCTGTGCACTCTCCTCTCTGGATTTCTCTCCCTTTTATAGGCCAAGCAAGGAGCACACAAGCAAGGAGGTGGGTGGCCCGACCAGGTTGCAGGGCTAGGGTGCCAGCTCAGGCGAGCTACGCTTGCAACTCTGGAAATGCAGGGCAAGTTGTCAAGAAGACGTGGCTCACCGCTGGGTGCGGCAGGGTGCTACAGGGTGCGGTGGCCGCCCAGCGACCGCCTCTGGAAATGGTCTCGACCGCTGGGTGCGGTGGCCTGACCGCGGGTGCAGTCAAGGCCATTTTTGGGCCTTGTCTTTTTCGCCCTTTTGTCCGATTTACCCCTTTGTCTTTTCTTACTTGTGGTTAAATATTTTTAACCCCGGGTTAAATATATTCATACACGAACGACTTTTTAACCCAAAAATACATTAACTGTATTTTATATTACTCAGAAAAATATTACAGAGATCAAACATCTTACAGAATGTCCGAACTTCGCTGAATTTAATCTGACTTGTAATACGGGGTTAGAAAAATTCAAAAATTATCCTTACAAAATGAGGGATATTACAGTTGTTGTCTGGTCGGGTCGTCCAGGTCCGACCCAACCCTTACCGTTTGATTTGGCTTTGAAGGATCTAGTACGATATCGTCGAGTTTTTCCATCTCTGGTTCGACGTATCGATTAGGTCCTTCGCCGCTCTGTGGTTGCTATGCGATCTTGTGCTCGACGACGCTTTTCATGGAGGCGACATAGCACTCCTTAGCTCCCCTTTGATCTCCCCTGATTTCTTGGACTCCCCACTGGGTAGGGAACTTGATGATTTGGTGGTATGTCGAAGGAACTGCCTTCATAGCATGTATCCATGGCCTGCCAAGAATGCAATTATAGGGAGACGGACAAACGAATACACCTGTTCGTTAACTCCTCCGGCGTACGTTGTGAGAACGATTTCGCCGGTCGTATGCTTAACTTCGCCACTAAATCCGACCAGTGGAGTCAACTTTTTGATCAGGTCGTCTTCACTCAGACCCATTTCTTTGAGGGCGTCGAGGGTTAAGAGATTGGTCGAGCTCCCTGTATCGATTAGTACTCTACATATTAAGCAATTTCCAATAGATAAAGAGATTACCAGACCGTCGTGGTGACTCTCCGATCCGTCGGTATCGGACTCGTCGAACGTGACCGTCGAAAGGTCAGAGGCTTTTCGTGGCTTGAATTCCGGTGCTTCGGGCTTATCGCCCTTGCTTTCCTTTGCATGTCGCTTGGCCGCGGAATATGTGTTTCCACATATGTCCGAACCACCTGAAATAGTGTTGACAATTTTTGTATGAACAGGAGAAGGAGGTTTGTTTTGTTTTACCTGATCTCGTCGTTCCATGGTGGCTTTGCCCCGCTCCGAGATTACGTCACGCAAGAGCCCTTGTGCGAGTAACCTAGCGACCTCCTTTCGCAGGTCGATGCACTCGTCTGTCGAGTGACTGTGGTCATCGTGGAATTCGCACCATCGGCTCATGTCCTTCTTGACGTCCGGTCGGTCGCTCTTTCGGGGCCATCTTACCTCTTTCCCATACTTGTCGAAACTCTTGACGAGCTCCGACACAGAAATATTGAAGTTATAAGATTGGACCCTAGGGGGCAACGTCGGACCGTCTCTCCAGTCTTGTGACCTATCTTGAAAAGAGTTTACCTGATTTGGCTCCTTTCGATTACGAGGATAGGGATGATGACGTCTGTCTCGACGGTTGTCGGAGGGGATTTTGCGATCGGATGGATCAGGTCCGTGAGAGGATTTTCGCGACTCATGGTCCTCTTCCAATCTTACCTCGGCCATGGTTTTGGCCTCGACGTCTTTGAAACTTCTACACGGGTACTTGGTGATCTCGTTGTAGAGGTTGCTATCTTTGACCAATCCTTGTCGGAAGGCTTCGATGGAGGTCGTGACGTCGTAATGGGGGATCGCGACTTTCTCTTTATTGCACCTGTTTAGATAATTTTGGAGAGGTTCGTTATACCTTTGGGTGATTCGATAAAGGTCACTCGATTGCCTTTCGAGCCTCCGACTGCTGGCAAATTGGCTCTTGAAGGAGTTAACTAGATCTGCAAATGATGCGATCATTCCCTGAGGCAAATGCATAAACCAACTCAGTGCGGGGCCCGCGAGGGTCGTGCCAAAGCTTTTGCACATGACAGCCTCGCGGCTCTCCCTTGGAATGAACGCAGTCATTAATTTTTGTTTATAGAGAGAGACATGGTCATCTGGGTCGTTGGTGCCGTCGAACGTCGCCATGGTGGGGAGATGAAACTTCTTAGGGATCTCGACCCTAGCGATTTCTTTGGCGAATGGGGATTCTTCGAATCCGTCCGACCCTTCCTTTTCGATCGGTTGTGGGACTCCAGGAATCCTTGCGATGCGATTGTCGAGCATCTTCATATGTTGATTGAGCCTCTGTTGGACGAGAGCTAGGATATCGGGAGGATTGGTAACCTGTGGTTCATCGATTCGGGTCCCTGCTGACCCGATCGGCGTGGAGAAAGTGACATTGTTAGTAGAAAATGGGTTAACCAAAGGAGTTCGAGATGTACCCTCTGTGTGTCCAGGTCGTCGTATACTTGGAGGGGTTGGTTCGATGTCATCCATGTCGAGACGCGTCTGGACGCTGCTGTGGATGGGCATGCGCCTAGATCCGAAAACCATCGATTGTACCTGCGACTTAAGAGACTCATTTTCACGGGTTAGTTGCGCGATCTCGGCTTTGGACTGGGTGGACAAGGTGGCTAAGGCTTCGGTCTTTTGGCGTTGCTGGGCTAGTTCCTCTTGGAGGGCAGTCATTTTCTGGGCAAGCTCTTGGAATTGGGTTGGAGTAGGATTTTCGGTAGGAGTCGTGTTTCCTTGAGCTTGGGTGTTGTCTTCGAGACTTGGCTCTTCGGTATTGGTAGGTGGGTTGATAGTCATGGTTGGAAGGTTTCAAGAGAGTGATCGGCAAGTTGTCCCACGGTGGGCGCTAAATTGTTTTGGGGCGAAAAGACCAGACGATCTAAATCGCCTTAGACGGGGTAACTAGTCGATCGGGTTGTAGGAATCGAACCAATTCAAGCAGACAATCAACCAATAAAGAAGAAATGTGAAATAGTAGAATAAATTTATTGATATATTGACAATTGAGTCAGATCGAAATACAACTTATCCTTGTAGGACAGAGGATCGGATCTGGTCCGACCGGTGACTCTGGGGCTCGGCCGGTGGAGACTGAGCGGGATACCGAGGGGAATAAGCTAGAATGGGTGTATTCTTCGGTCCTACTCAGAGCGAATCAGCGGATGTGTGTTGTAATTGCGTGTTGTCATTGTATGTCCCTTTCCTTGCTTCGTCGCGTTCTATTTAAGGTAATTTCCTTCTTCTGACCGTTATCTTATTGATGATAATATCTCGCACTTAATTCCGGGAGTAATTGCTGGGATTTGCTCTTTATTACCATCATTATTTTGATGTTTAAATGTTGTGGCCGTTGCCCCAATCAAGCATTCAATGCTCCAGCGTGATCTTCGCAGCTGGTCGGGAGCTACTCGACTGTAGGGGGTCCGACGACTTTCTCAGCTTTCTCTCAGCCTTCGATCTTGCTTGGACCTGAGCCCATTTTGCTTTGTTCGACTTTTTGGAAGGATGTTGGGCCCGACACCTTCCATGTTTCGTCGTGGTCTATATATGGCAATTCTCGTCTTGTGACCGTTATTCTCCTCTTGCAATCTTCGTCATTAAATCTGGGCAAAATCTTAGGGATATGCTCTTAATTGTCAGCATTATCTCCGTGTTTAATGTCATAGCCATTGCCATTGATTGGGCATTTAATGCTCTGGGCGAGATTTCCGGGATTGGTCGGATCCTACCCGTCTGAGGGTTGTCCGACGCTTCTTTCTAGTTTCCCTTGGACTCCGATTCTGTCTGGATCTTGGCCCAATTCTTTTGGTCCGTTTTCATAGGATAAGTCTGGGCCCAACAGCGGTAATGGCACTGGTCGAGTCCGAGTGCTGCCGCCATCGCTGTGTCTTGCGGGGCTTTGTCCCTGACGACTGCGATCACGGCAGAGGAACCTCGACCGCGGTTGCCCATCACTTGGCCGATTTTGGCCTTTTGTTTCGAGGCTTTGATCGGGACTTTGTTCCTTTTGATTTCTTTCGTCTTCCTTAGATTCGTATATGTTATTATCGAATCTAACTTAGGGTTTCATTATGGGTCGATCCGTAGGAATCTGTAATCCCAGATTTATCCCTGTTTTGGACCCGGAAACCCATCACCGTTGTGCTTTGTTAAGCGTTCGTCTAATCTAAGGCAAGTGGCGGTTTGCTCTTGCTCATCAATCCATATTTCCATTGATTATCAATTGTTTAATTGTTAATTAATTGGAATAATTGTTTTTTTCGTCTGAGAACAGTTTTGATAACTGTATGTGGAACTAAAAGATGATATTATAATAGGTTGTATATACTGCTAGAAACAACGCTATTATATATATATAGATTGATATATCTATGATGATTGCCATGATGGCACTGATATGGATTATTACTGTGTTTTGAACTGTTTAGTTAGAACGAGTATTCGTAAGAACGCTACTATGTATCTCATTGCGAGTACTAGTCATTTCTTTATAACCTGGTGGATGGGATGACCAAGCCCCAACACCCTTCTCTGGTCTAGACCATCCCCTATCCGAGTATAGGGGAGGTGCACAACAGCTGGTGCCACTCTTTAGGGACTTAGTTCCCGACTATATATCTCTATATCGTGAGGGATGAGATTCTAAAAGCTTATAACGTGACTGAACATTTTGGAATTAAACAAGATAAGTGCTTTAGTGCACATGATTAATATACTCTTGGACGAGTAGTGCAGCTATGCAATAGTGCATCTAGGAAAACTCGTCTTGACTTTGATCAGAGTAAAGTTCTCTTTCCAATCTGGATTCGCATTGTGCGGTGAGGTTGGTCGTGAACCGAAACATCAAGTCGTTTTTAAACGCTTGTGTGAAAATATAATGTTCCAGATATTTGTCATGCTTTCGATAAGACTCAATCTCTTGGAGTCTTCTCTTGGATATTTCCCATAAGACTCAATTTCGTTGGAGTCTTCTCTTGATCATGCCTTTTCATATATTCCGATAGGAGTATGGTGGTTGACTATCGTCATCGGTTGTTATTCGAGAAACGATGAGTCTAACCTAATACAACTACTTAGAACCTTTCTATTTCTCCCTTGCATAGTCTTTCATTAGACTAACCAACCAGATTTTATTCCTTGCATGGTTGGCTAGTGTCATCCGTCTCATACGACACATCATATAAGCTACAGTTCCGTGAAGGCTAGAAGCGACTATGAAAGAAAACGGTGTTTTTGACAAGTTTATCCAGGTTGAGATCCTTGGGCGAATGGTCGCTTGATCAAGACCTTTTGTTATTTACTTTATAAAGACTTCCGTTGTAATCAAGCTACTATGTATTTTATTGTATTTTGGATTATGGATGTAATCCCAAGACCTTGGTTTAAATGAATGTTATGATATTTTGTATCATAAATGTTGTTTCTATGATTTTTATCAATTGGTTAAGCCTTGGGTGACTTTGGATGTGGAATCTGAGGTCATTGGCGGTAATGCATTCAAGGTGATAATTGGGGGTGTTACAGATTTGGTCTCAGAGCTGAATTTTTTTTTTTGGGGTTGGGGGAAATTTTAAAAACGTTTTACTTGAAATGAATTTTTTTATAAATCGTTTACTTGTTTTAAAATGAAAAGGATTTGAAATATCGCCGTTCATAGTCGTGTCTTCTCTTTAGTCTGATATGGAAGCGAACTTCTATATTTAGAAAGACTAACTCCCTTCTCGTCGCCCGCAGGACATGGGTGCCTGTCTTTCCTTTCGAAGAGACTCGGAAGAAGTCGAGATGGCTCCACCATCTCCAGATAGGCTTGACTTTCAAGTTCCACCGCGATGCTTTGAGATCAGAGGACCTAGTAGTCCGCCCGAAGATGTGAAACACGTACTTCCCGAGTCGGTAGTACTAATGTCCGATGATGTTGTTGTTCCTGTAGTAGATCCTATAGAGCAGCCACGGGAAGACACAGAGGAAAAAGACGAATTGTCAAGGTACGCAAGAGGGTACTACAATGACGACTTCATGATAGAGATGATTCCTGAGGGAGATGAGGAAGAAGAAGATGAGGAAGAGGAGGAAGATCCTGAGGAAGAGGAAGATCCAGAGGAAGATCCTGAGGAGGAAGAGGACCCAGAAGAGGATCCAGAGGAGGACCCTGAGGAAGACCTTGAGGGGCAAGGCCAGGATTCTGATAGCCTAAGACGCTTATTGGTGGACAGCGAGGACCCGGAAATGCAGTTTATCTACATGAACCCGGTGCCGCCACCTGAGCGAGAATACTCGCCATTATCCCCTGCTGATTGGGAGGCACTCTATGTTGAGTATGGCATCAGAGGAAGGAATGATCCCCAAAATGTATCTAAGGACTCACAGTCTATTCCTGTTCGGAGAAGACTAAGGTCGAGTCCTGAATTGCGAGAGATACTTCGCCAGAGCCAGATGATTTCTCTTGAGGAGCGTCGCCAGATGGATGAGGTGGTTGATCGTGCTCGAAGAAGGGCAAGGCCAGGAGAGTCAGATGAGGATGGTCAAGGTATTTTCGTGCCTAGTATAAGGCCGAGGACACCAGGATCAAGGGATGAGCCATGTGCTCTAGGGCCGAGCAGGGTGAGAAGTCCATCGCCAGATTCTGATGGTGAACCCCGTTCGAAGAAGCCTTGTATGAGTAGTTTGCCTTACAGGAAACGTTTCAGGGCGCCTTGATGAGGGCCGACATTGACTGTAGTAGTTTATTTTCCTAATATTTCAGTGTTCATTTTGAGAAGTATTGTAATCTCCGAGCAATTTTGTCTGGACGCTCGGGAGATTCCTTTTCTAGAATCTTGTAAACCAGCTCCTGTTCATCTATGAAAATTACCAAGTTTGATCTATTCTAAGTGATTTTATTACGTTAAGTATATTGGAAAGATATTAATGTATAAAATAATTGGAATTTGATCGGTAAACAGATGGTGAACACAAGGAATACCATTCGTGTTGGTGTTGGGCCAAGCAATGACCCCAGACCTAATGTGAGGAACGTCGCAAACCCCATGGATGAACACGAGTCTGCTTCTAACAACAACCCTGTGGGCAATGACCAAGCTCAAGCCAACGCTCCAGTGGTGTTTGATGCAGCAGCAATTGAAGCTATTCGGGGGATTGTTATGCAAGCAGTCACTGACAAGGCCGGAAACCGGTGTCATTTTCCTGTCAAAGAAATCCTAATTCACCTACTAATGATTATAGCAAGTAAGTCAGGGTCGATCCCACAGGGAGTCGGTTATCTGTATGCAAAAGACGTGTGACTGACAAGTAACAAGGGGGGGGGGGGGTTGGTTGGTTGCAATTAAACAAAAGAAAGTAAAACAAAGGTCGTAATCAATTAGGAAAAGGGTACTTAGCCAGACAAATATCCATCATTCATTCGAATGGTTGATCCTAGATTCTCTCTAATTTCTACCTATGAATGTTCATATTCCTTTTCTTGTGTTATAAACAGGACAAACAGACCCTGAAGATACTAACTATTAATTAACTATGAAAACCTCATGCATCAATCAATAGCAGTAATGAGCATAGGAATTTAGATAGATACATGCAAGAGTAGCAAACAATCATACAATTGCATGCAATTAATTCTCCCTACAATAAACTAGTCCCAAACAGTTCTTAGAGTATTACAGTTGCTACACATGAATTAGGTAACTCAAACAGTAATTACCAAACCCTAGCAATAGACAATTATCAATAACAACTAGTTGCGTCCAACAAGCGAAATCAATAATAATCAATGGGATGAAGCACAAGAGAATCAATACATTCAAAGAAAAAGAAGTAGAATTAGAATCTCCCAACCGTATATCAAATGAAGGCTTCAATCGTCGGACTAAACAAAGGTTCTTAGCTTTCCATTGGTTTGTGAATGAAAAACTCTAAATTCAAAGGTGAAACCTACGATGATAAAAAGTAAAAGTGTCTCGTGGTAAAGTGTCTCTCTCTTAACCTAGAAAGAGGTCTTAAATAGGCTTAGGAAATAAGTTTAACCTAATTAAATAAGCAAGGGAAATAAAATACTAGAAATAAGAAAGCCCGAAAATGCATAAAAGGAAATAAAGTCTTCCGGACGTGAGGCGTCCATGTGCCCACCGCGGGGCGGTGACTCCCACCGCGGGGCGGTGACTTCCACCGCGGGGCGTCAGTTCCTTCTCTGAGATCCACCGCCGGGTCGTGGTGGCTTCTGACGCGGGGCGTCAACGGTGTCTTCTTCAGCTTCTGCGACACTTCCGTAAAAATGCCATAACTTTTGATTCCCAACTCAGATTGCGCTCATATTTTGAGGACTTGTATTAGACTTCAAGATCTAACTCCTAGAATTGGAATCAGTTCATTTGGACATCTGAGTAGAGAGAACGAACCATTTGAATTCAGCATATTGTTCTTCTATTCTTCAATACACTTCAAACCTCTATAAATCTCATGATTTCTTCACTTCTCCACTCTAACTCCATAATCCATGATTGTGCTCTAAATCCATCCAAACGGCGCCTCAAACTTGGTAATAACCCCCAGATATGCACTATAAAATAGCACTGATCAGTCACCGATATAATGCAACCAATCGCGCCTCAGGCACAAGGTGTGCCAGTTCCTCCAACAGTTCCTAGATTCGAGGAACCAGAAACCCATGTACCCCAGGAAGATGCTGTCAGAAATAGAGGTGACTATGGCCGAGCACTGAAGGCCATTAATTCTATGAGGCCTGACAGCTATGATGGAAAAGGAGAGCCAGTCCGAGTGGCTTATTGGTTCTCACACATGGAGCGGTTATTCCGCAATGTTGAATGCACTGAAGCCGAGAAGGTACACATCGCTTCACTTCATCTGAAAGAAGTGGCTAGCGAATGGTGGGAAAGTACCGGTTTAGCTGATAGCCCTGATTTGAACTGGGCAATGTTTAAGTCAAAGATGACTGACCGTTTCTTCTCCCGGGCTATGAGAGAAGAAAAGCATAAGGAGTTTCTCTATCCGAAGACGGAGGGATTGAAAGTGACCGAGCTTGCGGCCAAGTTCAATCATTTACTGTAGTATGCTGGACCGGAGGTGTCCAGTGAAGCGCAAAAGATCTGGCATTTCCATGAGTGGATGATCCCAGATATTAAGCCATTGATGGCGCATCATGGATGCTCTACTTTGGAGCAGTATATGGATGTTGCTTACAAGTTGGAGGTGACTCTGGAGGAGTCGACCAAGAAGCGTAATTGCCAGAGGTCAGTGCAGAACCAGCCTCAGGCAAGTGGATTCAAGCGTCCTACGCCATCGTCTAACTTTGCCAAGTCTGGTCGGGCAAGGACGGATATGACTCATGGTGGGTCTACGCAACAATCGGGTCAAGGCAAGAATCCGATTCAGTGTTACAATTGTGGTGTACATGGGCACAAAATAATGTGTGTCCGAAGGAGAAGAAAACGTGCTTTGGTTGTGGAAAGGAGGGACACCTGCAGACATTTTGTCCGCAGAGGAGGCAGAAAGGTGCTGAGTCACAACAAGGGTCAGCTAATCAGAGCAACCGGCCCAGATTCAGACCAGTGGAAACTCCTAGTCCTTCAACGCAGACAACTGCGCAGAACAAGGGGAAAGCCCCAATTGCTTCTGGAAGTCAAGGTCAATGCCTTTATGAGATGCGTGAGGCGGATGGTGTAACACCCCCAAATATCCCCTTGGAAAGGTATTACCGCCAGTGACCTCAGATTCCACATCCGAAGTCACCCAAGGCTTTCAATTAAAACATATGTCTCAGAATTTCATCCAAATTCCAAATACGACAAAATACAGAGTAATCATATTACAGCGGAAGTCTTTTAAAATAAATGACAAAAGTCTTGATCACATCGATCACCGCCAAGGATCTCAACCTGGATAAACTTGTCAAAAACACCGTCTGCCTTCATAGTCGTTCTAGTCTTTGCGGAACTGCAATTTGTCTGATGTGTCGTATAGGATGGATGACACCAGCCAACCATGCAAGGAATAAAACCGGTTGGTTAGTCTAATGAAAGACTATGCAAGGGTACAAAGCAAAGTGGTTCGAAGTAGTCATATTAGGTTAGACTCATCGCTTCTCGAATAATAACCGATGACGATAGTCAACCACCATACTTCTACTGGAATATATGAAAAGGCATGATCAAGATAAGACTCCAATGAAAATGAGTCTTATGGGAAATATCCAAGAGAAGACTCCAAAAGATTGAGTCTTATCGAAAGCATGACAAATGTCTGGAACATTTAATTGCATATAAGCGTTTAAAACTGACTTGATGTTTCGGTTCACGACCAACCTCACCGCGCAATGCGAATCCATATTGGAAAGAGAACGGTACTCTGATCAAAGTCAAGACGAGTTTTCCTAGCTGCACTATTGCCTAGCTATACTACTCGCCCAAGGGTAGATTAATTATGTACGACAACGGCACTTATCTTATTTAATTCCAAAACGTTCATCATGTTACAAGCTTTTAAATATATGTTTCACCATGAGGGACATATATTAAAGATATGTTTCGCCATGAGGGACATATATCGAAGGGAATAAATCCCAAGTATCAGCATCAGTTGTGTATAGTACCCTGAGAAGGGTAAGGTCATGACCCGAGCACTAGGACAAATCCTCCTAGTACCAGTTATAAAGAAACAGCTACACCTCGCAAGGTACATAGCGTTTCTACGAATACTCGTTCTAACTAAACAGTTCAGGACAGTCAACAATCACATCAATGCCATCATGGCAATCATCATATATATATCAATCTATATATATATATAATAGCGTTGTTTCTAGCAGTATATACAACCTATTATAATATCGTCTTTTAAATCCACATACAGTTATCAAAACTGTTCCCAGACGAAAACAATAATCATTCCAAATCAATTAACAATTAAACAATTGATAATCAATGGAAATATGGAATGATGAGCAAGAGTGAACCGCCACTTGCCTTAGATTAGACGAAAGCTTGAACGAGCTTAGAGACAATGGTTTCCGGATCTGAAGCAGGGACAGATCCTGGATAATAAATCCCTATGGAACGACCCATAACGAGACCCTAAGTTAGATTCGAAATCCAAATATATGAATCTAAAGGAATACGAAAGGAATCAAAGGAACAAAGCCTCACCCGAGACCACAACACCCAAGAACACACCACGAACCCAGCTCACCGCGGGTGCGTCGGCCCTCACCGCGGGTGCGGTGGCCCTTGGCCGCGGGGTGCGGTTGATCTGGCCGCGGGTGCGGTGGAGTTACAGGGGCGGGGTTTTGACGACGACGACGATGGAAATTTACCGTGATCGACTCGTTTGGCCTCGATTTGGTTGGGGTTTGATCTCCAAACTCCTTGTACCTTCAAACACCACTTGAGAGGACCTTTACCACTCAAATGAAACTCCGGCAACACTCCGGCGAAGCTTCAACACTCATTCAACAATGGAGGAAAGAAAATTTCAGAGAAGAAGAGAGTTCAGCTGTGAAATCTCCTTCTCAGATTTCTCTCCTCTTATAGGCCAAGCTAGGAGCTCAAGCAAGGTGGTGCATCTCCCGACCAGATGGGACAGTCTAGGGGCAGAGGGTGGCACCGCTACATGAAGCTCGGCGTTTGCAGAAAAAGCTGTGGCGACGACGTCGCTCACCGCGGGGTGCGTCAGGCCACCGCGGGTGCGGTCAAGGCCAAATCTGGGCCTTTTCATGCTCTTTTGTCCGGGTAACTTTATGGGTAAAGTTTTTAACCCCGGGTTAAATATATTCATACATAGTTAATATATTTGCACCTGAATGACTATTCGAAGCCCCGAAAATACGTCGAATGTATTTTATTCCACTCAGGAAATTATTACAGAGATCGAGAACATCACGGAATGTCCGAACTTCTCTGAAATTAATTCGACGACAGTACAAGAGTTTGGAAAAATTACCAAAATGCCCTTATAAAGTGAGGGGTATTATAGATGGACCCAATGCTCCAATTGCTCAAGGTACTCTATACCTTCATTCTATTCCTGTGTGTATATTGTTTGATTTGGGTGCTACCCATTCCTTCATTTTGGAGAGTTGTGTTAGTAAACTAGGCTTAGTTTGCAACGAAGCTTGTGAGCTGATACGCCGTATTTTGTATGGCGTAGTTAGGGATTATTAGCACATTTATAGGAGACTTTGGCGGGGTTTCGGAGGTAAGTTGGTGTTTGAGGTGCGGAGCTGCTTTGTGGATGTTTTTGGAAGCACTTACGAGTTAAAGACGGAGCTCGAAGCCATGTAGGAGAGCTGATGATCAAAAGACAGAAGTTGCTGGAGTGGAAACCGCGAGCTGACGCGACTAATGGCGACCAGCGGTTAACAGATTTCCAGCAGAACCTTGGGGAGCACAAACCGCGATCGCTACCACCCGCGGTTGGTCGCGGTTTTCTGAGCGACTGAACAACTTCCGATTTTCTCGAACTGCTTGGCTGTTTTGTTTTGTTTAACTAATCTAGGTATTTAAGGGGCTCGGATGAGGGTTTGAGGTCCGTCGAGACCTAGCCTCTTACCTTAATTGTTCCTTGCTTTTCTCTCAAGAACGCTTAGTTTTTCTTGTCTCTTTTGGATTTGAATTGTGTGTGAAGAACATGAACCAGAACTAATTTCCTGTTTTGCCTAGCGTGGAAGCACAAAGTTAACTCGGTTGTAAGGTTCAATTCTCTTGTTCATCCCTTGTTGGATTTGATATTAATTTCCTTGAGCATATTTCAGATTTCTATATTTTTGACTAGATTGATCTCCTGGTTTAAATCTATAGTAATCTAGGTGCTGGATTTTGGGATATACGGTGGAATCCCTAATCACTTGTAGCGATTACAATTGCATGAAATTGGTAAATTGAATTCAATTGTGAAAAGGAAATTGATTTGCATGGCGTACTTGCGTTGTTGAGTTTTTGCATGCAATCCATACATCTTACACTTCATGCTGCTGATTGAGCCAAACCTAGGAGGTTTTCTAGGATTATCAATTAGTAAGTGTTAGCAGGATCGGTTGGCTTGTTAATATAAATAAGATCAGAAGAGGAACAAATCAAAAGGGTGAATATGAACATGAGAGGAATCAATGATCAACTTGGTTAACTTCTGTGTGGAAACTTGCTAGGTGAAACTCCCTTTCTTCTTATTTTCTTAAGCTTGATTTTGGTGTTATTTCATTTGTGTAGTCTTAGTATAAAACCAATCTCCCCCCCCATTTGTTCTTTAAAGTTGATAAATTAGTAATTACATAGAAATTGACGTGTTGATTCCCTTGGGTTCGACTCCTTACTTGCATGCTATACTCTAGTTGCATATTAGGATTACTTTGATAGAGCGCACGACTGAAAATATGTTATCAAATGTGACGGTAATTTTCCCGAATCGCGAGCCTCTAGATTACTCACAGCTTGAGCAATTTGTGCCACTTGTTTCTCAAGATTCTGGAGAGATGACTTAGTTTCAGCCTCTTTCTGCATAACTGTCTGAGCCAATGACTTGATCATTTCTTCAGCTGACATGGATGGTTTAGGGTTGTATGGTGGCCTCGGTTGTTGTTGTTGCATGAGGTGAGGATTCTGAATATTTTGCTGATTACTCCCGCCTCGGTTGTTATAGGCTCGGTTGTCGTTGTAGTATAGTGGTAAGTATTCCCGCCTGTCACGCGGGTGACCCGGGTTCGTTCCCCGGCAACGGCGCCAAATTTGATAACGTATTTTCAGTCGTGCGCGCTATCAAAGTAATCCTAATATGCAACTAGAGTATAGCATGCAAGTATGGAGTCGAACCCAAGGGAATCAACACGTCAATTTCTATGTAATTACTAATTTATCAACTTTAAAGAACAAATGGGGGGGAAGATTGGTTTTCTACTAAGACTACACAAATGAAATAACACCAAAATCAAGCTTAAGAAAATAAGAAGAAAGGTAGTTTCACCTAGCAAGTTTCCACACAGAAGTTAACCAAGTTGATCATTGATTCCTCTCATGTTCATATTCACCCTTTTGATTTGTTCCTCTTCTGATCCTGCTAACACTTACTAATTGATAATCCTAGAAAACCTCCTAGGTTTGGCTCAATCAGCAGCATGAAGTGTAAGATATATGGATTGCATGCAAAAACTCAACAACGCAAGTACGCCATGCAAATCAATTTCCTTTTCACAATTGAATTCAATTTACCAATTTCATGCAATTGTAATCGCTACAAGTGATTAGGGATTCCACCGTATATCCCAAAATCCAGCACCTAGATTACTATAGATTTAAACCAGGAGATCAATCTAGTCAAAAATATAGAAATCTGAAATATGCTCAAGGAAATTAATATCAAATCCAACAAGGGATGAACAAGAGAAATGAACCTTACAACCGAGTTAACTTTGTGTTTCCACGCTAGGCAAAACAGGAAATTAGTTCTGGTTCATGTTCTTCACACACAATTCAAATCCAAAAGAGACAAGAAAAACTAAGTGTTCTTGAGAGAAAAGCAAGGAACAATTAAGGTAAGAGGCTAGGTCTCGACGGGCCTCAAACCCTCATCCGAGCCCCTTAAATACCTAGATTAATTAAACAAAACGAAACAGCCAAGCAGTTCGAGAAAATCGGAAGTTGTTCAGTCGCTCAGAAAACCGCGACCAACCGCGGGTGGTAGCGATCGCGGTTTGTGCTCCCCAAGGTTCTGCTGGAAATATGTTAACCGCTGGTCGCCATTAGTCGCGTCAGCTCGCGGTTTCCACTCCAGCAACTTCTGTCTTTTGATCACCAGCTCTCCTACATGGCTTCGAGCTCCGTCTTCAACTCGTAAGTGCTTCCAAAAACATCCACAAAGCAGCTTCGCACCTCAAACACCAACTTACCTCCGAAACCCCGCCAAAGTCTCCTATAAATGTGCTAATAATCCCTAACTACTCCATACAAAATACGGCGTATCAAACTCCCCCGTACTTAGACCTTACTCGTCTCGAGTAACTAAAGAAAAGCTACCCTCACCAATATATGCAATCCAGGTCTCAGGAAGTATGACGAACCTTGTCTAGAGATTACAACAACTCAACAATAAACATTCCAACCAAATCAACAACCAAATAGAGCAATGCGAAAGACAATCAAAAAGAACCCAACTACACCTTATCCCTCCAAGTGGTGGCCTACCCGAATCCTCTTATACTCCGTCCACTTATGTCACCACGCCAAGCTAGAAAGTCCTAGATCACTCACACTCATTTTGCTTAGGCGCCCTTTCGGGTTTTCAGCTAACCACTCTTTTTTTTTATAGATGGGCTCACCAATCTCGCATCACTCCAAGTCTCATTTTTGCCTCAATCTAGTGTTGAGCGAGTCACCTTCTTTTTGCCTATGCGGCTCTTTCGGGTTTTCCGCATATCCAAGGATTTATATATGTTTTTTTCCATTTTTCTGGCTTTTTTTTTTTTAGAAATCTCAATACGAACAACATGAAAACGCAATGCAACAAAATATGTACAAAGTAAAGTAATATCCCCTTGATGATCATTCCTTGTGTTCCATTGATGTGATTGAGCCCTTAGCTCAAGATGTGTTTGATATTACTTGATGTGATGAGTTGCGATCTATTATAGAGAATGATGTAGTAGATCCACATTCGGAATTGTCTTTGTCCACTAACATGCAGGTAGTATTGGCTCATCTGAATGCTGGAGGTAAGTATTCTCGTACCCATTTGGGCAGTGGCCCCATGGAACTAATAGTACCGAGCGAGAAGCTCCTATCTTCTATTGTGCAGGCACCCGAAGTTGAGTTGAAGCAGCTGCCCAAGCATCTTAAGTACGTGTATCTCGGGAAAGAGGAATCATTGCCGGTCATCATCTCTAATAGTATTTCCAAAGAACACGAGGAGAAGTTGGTAGCGGTGCTTAAGGAGCACAAGATAGCTTTGGGATGGACGATTGCAGACATCAAAGGGATTAGTCCTTCCACATGTATGCACAGAATTCTACTAGAAGGAGATCCCAAGCCAATCAGGCAGCCTCAGAGAAGACTTAACCCACCAATGACTGAGGTGGTGAAGAAGGAGGTGTTGAAGCTCCTACAAGCTGGTATGATTTTCCCCATTTCTGATAGTCAGTGGGTGAGCCCTACACAAGTTGTGCCCAAGAAGGGAGGTATCTCGATTGTGGAGAATCAACAAGGAGAGTTGGTCCCCACCCGGTTACAAACAGGATGGCGAGTATATATAGATTACCGTAAGTTGAATGCGGTAACCAGAAAGGATCATTTCCCCTTGCCATTTATCGATCAGATGCTTGAGCGACTTGCTGGCAGTCCATTCTATTGCTTTCTTGATGGGTACTCAGGATATTTTCAGATTGCCATAGCACCGGAGGACCAAGAAAAGACGACGTTCACATGCCCATTTGGTACCTTTGCATATCGAAGGATGCCATTTGGGTTGTGTAACGCTCCCGGGACATTTCAGCGGTGTATGATGAGTATTTTCTCTGAATATGTGGAAAACTTCATTGAGGTGTTTATGGATGATTTCACTGTGCATGGTGACAGCTTTGATGCGTGCTTGGATCATTTGTCTTTAGTGCTCAAAAGGTGCATTGAAACCAACTTGGTTCTTAACTCAGAAAAGTGCCAATTCATGGTTGAACAGGGAATTGTGCTAGGTCATATTGTGTCAGCTAAAGGCATTGAGGTGGACAAGGCCAAAATTGATGTGATTAAGACATTGCCCTACCCTACTAACGTGCGGGAAGTGCGCTCCTTTTTAGGCCATGCGGGTTTTTATCGCAGGTTTATTAAGGACTTTTCAAAGATTTCATCTCCTTTGTGTGATTTGCTGAAGAATGAGGTTGATTTCGTGATGAGCAATGAATGCAAAGCGTCCTTTGATGAGTTGAAAGCACGTCTTACTAGCGCCCCTATCATTCAGGCACCGGATTGGTCTCGCCCTTTTGAGATCATGTGTGATGCAAGTGATCTTGCTGTAAGAGCAGTTCTTGGACAGAAGGAAGCAAGGGCGTCCCATGTGATTCATTATGCTTCCATGACTTTGAACGGAGCACAAAGGAACTACTCTACCACCAAAAAGGAGATGCTAGCAATTGTGTTTGCCTTGGAAAAGTTTAGGCAGTACCTTCTTGGGACCAAAGTAATCGTCTACACCGACCACGCAGCACTTCGTTACTTATTGACGAAGAAGGATGCCAAGCCAAGGCTGATTCGGTGGATCTTGTTGTTGAGCGAGTTTGACATTGAGATTAGAGATAAAAAGGGGGCCAAAAACTTGGTGGCTGACCACTTGAGTAGGTTGGTAGGAGGAGATGACAAGCATGAGATGCAAATGCAGATTTAGGGAAATTTCCCTGACGACACTTTATTTGGAGTTACTGCAGCAGCAAAACCACGACCCCACGCGATCTACTGCGATCACGGTTATTCTTCAGAATGTCAGACAGATTCCATCTCTACAACAGACACAAAACCGCGATCGCCATTGCCCGCGGTCCCTCGCGGTTTCCAACTTGATATGAATTCCGATGTTGCTCGAGAGGAGACGCTTCTTGCACTTAAAGCTTTTAAGCCATGGTATGCTCATATGGTGAACTTTCTCATCATTGGAGAGTTTCCACCCAACTATTCCAAGGCCCAAAGGGACAAGATGCGAAGTGATGCCAGATTCTATGTGTGGGATGACCCTTGTCTTTGGAGGCACTGTAACGATCAAGTCATACGATGTTGTCTCCCAGATAATGAGGTACAATCGGTCTTAACTTTTTGTCATGCCTATGCATGTGGGGGACATTTCGGGGCTAACAAAACAGTTAGAAAAGTGTTAGACGTAGGTTTTTATTGGCCGCACATCTTCCGGGATGCATACGCCTTTTGTAAAACCTGTGATAGATGCCAACGACTTGGGAATGTGTCCCAAAGGAATGAAATGCCGCAAGCGCCGATCATCTTTTGTGAGATTTTCGATGTTTGGGGTATTGACTTCATGGGACCGTTTCCTAGTTCATTCAGGAACCTATACATTTTACTTGCGGTGGACTACGTTTCCAAGTGGGTGGAAGCGAAGGCCACCAAAACTGATGATTCACGAGTTGTAGCAGGTTTCTTGAAGGAGAACATTTTTGCTCGTTTTAGTATCCCGAAGGCTATAATAAGTGATAGGGGCACTCACTTTTGTAACAAGACCGTGAGTGCTCTGTTGAGGAAATACCATGTCACCCAGAGAATCTCTACAGCCTACCACCCGCAGACGAATGGACAAGCTAAAGTGTCCAATAGAGAGATCAAGACAATCTTGGAGAAAACTGTCGGGCCCAATAGAAAAGATTGGAGTTTGAGATTAGATGATGCACTGTGGGCTTATCGAACAGCTTACAAAACTCCTATTGGGATGTCACCATACAGATTGGTTTTTGGAAAAGGTTGTCACCTTCCAGTGGAGCTTGAGCACAAGGCATTTTGGGCCGTGAAAAGGTGCAATATGCAGGCTGATGAAGTTCGAGAATTTCGGAAGTTACAGCTGCATGAGTTGGAAGAGCTCCGTCTTGAGTCTTATGACAACATCGTCATCTACAAGGAGAAGACTAAGGCGTGGCATGACAAGAACATTCTGAGGAAGAATTTCAAGGTCGGAGATAAAGTTCTTTTATTTCAGTCACGACTGAAACTCTTTCCAGGAAAGCTCCGGTCTAGATGGACGGGACCGTATGTCGTTGCCCAAGTTTTCCCCCACGGAGCGGTGGATTTATATGATGGGGAGACGCACAAGGTTTTCAAGGTGAACGGACAACGGTTGAAGCCGTATCATGAAGGCTTTGACAATGGAGTTCTTGAGGAGGCACGTTTGGAGGTGCCCAAGATGGAGGTTTGAGTTGAGCACCATTGAGTCGAGCCACGACGTTAAAAAAAAAGGCGCTTCTCGGGAGGCAACCCGAGGTTTGTGGTGCTTTAATTCTTTTTGAATTTTTTTGTTCATTTTAACTGCCATTTTAGTGTGTTTGTGGTTAGGGAAGGATGCCCGAAGTGCAGTTTTAGCTGCAGTCTGCAGCCAAAACCGCGACCTCACGCGATCGCTTCCGGTCGCGGTTCTCCCCACTGTAAGTCCGTCCTTCCACTCGATGCCCAAAAAAAAAAATAAGAGTCAAACCCACGGTTCTCAAAATCCACAAAATCCACAAATTCACCTCCTTCTTCCTCCAAACCCTACCTCCATTCTCCAAAACCTCCATTTCTTCCATAAATCCTCCATCTCCCACAACCTCCATCTCCACCCAAAACAACATCAAACTTCCATTTCCCACATACCCCAAACCTAACCCTTCACTCTCCCACTTCAAATTCCCAGCCTCCGAACTCTCCAAAAACCCCCCTTCTCACAAAAACCCCTCCCACAAACGATTCATTTCACCTTGTCTCCACCGAGCTTATAATCCACCTGGGGCCGATGAGCCAGGTCAGGCTGATGAGGAGATGGAGGATGAGCAGGAGGAGCATGTTGAGCCTGTTCATGCCCCCATGAGTGATGAGGCAGGCCCTTCCAGAGGATACGCCGGATCCTCTTATGAGGAATCTAATTGGAGGGGTGACATGGTTGCACAGCTTGCCCGTATGTCGCTGAGGCAAGAGGATATGTATGCCCAGTTCTCTGAGTTTGGGCGTAGCATGAGAGAGGTGCAGACTACCCAGGAGGAGATGCAGCAACACATTGCTGCAATGAGGAGAGCACAGGAGGAGTACTTCAGGGGTGCTGGCCCCTACTATCCACCACCACAGTGAGTCTTTGTCTTCCTTACCTAATCATTTCAGGTCCTTTTTGTATCACATTGAGGACAATGCGTCATTCAAGTATGGGGGAGGGGATAATACTTTACATTGTACATATCTCATTGCATTGCATTTTCTTTTTAAAAAAATAAAAATAAATAAAAATAAAAGCCAGAAAAATGGAAAAAGGCATATATAAATCCTTGGATATGCGGAAAACCCGAAAGGGCCGCATAGGTAAAAAGAAGGTGACTCGCTCAACACTAGATTGAGGCAAAAATGAGTCTTGGAGTGATGCGAGATTGGTGAGCCCATCTATAAAAAAAAAGAGTGGTTAGGTGAAAACCCGAAAGGGCGCCTAAGCAAAATGAGTGTGAGTGATCTAGGACTTTCTAGCTTGGCGTGGTGACATAAGTGGACGGAGTATAAGAGGATTCGGGTAGGCCACCACTTGGAGGGATAAGGTGTAGTTGGGTTCTTTTTTATTGTCTTTCGCATTGCTCTATTTGGTTGTTGATTTGGTTGGAATGTTTATTGTTGAGTTGTTGTAATCTCTAGACAAGGTTCGTCATACTTTCTGAGACCTGGATTGTATATATTGGTGAGGGTAGCTTTTCTTTAGTTACTCGAGACGAGTAAGGTCTAAGTATGGGGGAGTTTGATACGCTGTATTTTGTATGGCATAGTTAGGGATTATCAGCACATTTATAGGAGACTTTGGCAGGGTTTCGGAGGTAAGTTGGTGTTTGAGGTGTGGAGCTGCTTTGTGGATGTTTTTGGAAGCACTTACGAGTTGAAGACGGAGCTCGAAGCCATGTAGGAGAGCTGGTGATCAAAAGACAGAAGTTGCTGGAGTGGAAACTGCGAGCTAACGCGACTAATGGCGACCAGCGGTTAACATCAGCTCAGGATTCGTGAGGAAGATATTCCGAGGACTGCTCTCCGGACGAGGTATGGTCACTACGAGTTCGTAGTCATACCATTTGGGCTTACTAATGCTCCAGCAGTCTTTATGGATCTGATGAATCGATGTATTCACCAGTACTTGGATAAGTTCGTTGTGGTCTTCATCGACGACATCTTAATCTATTCCCCGAGTGAGGAAGCTCACGAGTAACACTTTCGGATTACCTTGTCAGTCCTTAGACATCATCAACTGTATGCTAAGTTGTCTAAGTGTGACTTTTGGATTAGAGAAGTGGCTTTCTTAGGCCATGTGATCAATGAGAACGGGGTTATGGTTGATCCCCAGAAGATTGAAGCAGTATCCAATTGGAAGCGGCCTCAGAATGTGAAGGAGGTGCGCAGTTTCCTTGGACTCGCTGGATATTACAAACGGTTTGTGGAAGGATTTTCTAAGATCGCTCTACCTATGACCGGTTTGCTCCGCAAAGTCCATAAGAAGTTTGTCTGGGACGACAAGTGCGAGGCCAGTTTTCAGAAGTTAAAACAATGTCTGACCTCTACACCAGTATTAGCGTTACCGGAAGGAAATGACGGTTATGTGGTCTATAGTGATGCTTCGAAGAGTGGTTTGGGATGTGTATTGATGCAGAAAGGCAGAGTGATTGCATATGCATCTAGACAATTGAAAACCTATGAAGCAAACTATCCAACGCATGATCTGGAGTTAGCAGCGGTAGTTTTTGCGCTAAAGATTTGGAGACACTATCTCTATGGTGTGGGAATCCAAGTCTTCACGGATCATAAGAGTCTCAAGTATGTGTTCACTCAGAAGGAGCTGAATATGAGACAACGTCGCTGGTTAGAGCTACTCAAAGACTACGACATCGAATTGCTATATCACCCGGGCAAGGCTAACGTAGTAGCCGATGCATTGAGCCGGAAGATGCCGCACGAGACTGTAGTTGCTCTACTTACTGCTCAGACCAAGCTGAACCAAGGGTTGTGCGAGACTGAAGTCTTGTACGATCAGCGTAGAGGATACCTGAGTATGTTGGAAATTCAGGCTACGCTACTTGACCAAATCAAAGAGAAGCAAGTTGATGATATAGTCTTGGTGAAACTAAGCAGTGACGTGATGGACGGGAAAGCTCCCGGTTTCATGATTTAGGAGGATGGATCACTCTGGTTTCATGACCGAATCTGTGTGCCTGACGTTGATGGTCTTCGCCAATTGGTGATGAGGGAAGCCCATTCGTCAGCTTATTCTGTACATCCAGGTTCTAACAAGATGTACAAAGATCTCAGGAAGAAGTTTTGGTGGCCAAACATGAAATGGGATGTAGCAGAGTTTGTGGCAAAATGCTTGACTTGTCAGAGAGTCAAGATAGAACACCGCAGACCAGGTAGTGAGTTACTACCTCTCCTGGTGCCATAATGGAAGTGGGAGGATATCTCTATGGATTTCATCAAAGGGTTACCCAAGACTCAGACTCATAAGGATGCTATATGGGTAATCATTGACAGGCTCACGAAGAGTGCTTACTTCGTGGCTATCAAGTCAACATGGGGAATCCAAAAGCTATCAGATGTGTTCCTATGCGAGATTATCAGTTTGCATGGTACTCCAAAGACCATTGTATCGGATCGTGATGGCCAATTTATGTCGAGATTCTGGAAAGAACTCCACAAGGCCATGGGAACCGAGTTGAGGTTCAGTACTGCATTTCATCCTCAGACGGGTGGACAGTCTTAAAGGACCATCCAGACCTTGGAAGATATGCTGAGAGCTTGTGTACTCGATCGTCCGACTAGCTGGGAAACCAGATTGAGTCTGATTGAATTCACAAACAACAATAGATGGCATGCTACCATTAAGATGGATCCATTCGAGGCATTGTACGGTCGAAGGTGCAGATCTCCGATTTGTTGGGATGAGAATGCCGACAAGATTCTGCTTGGACCGGAGTTAGTCGAAAGAACTGCCTCGGATATTGCTTTGATAAGACAAAGGATGTTGACAGCTCAGAGTCGACAGAAATCTTACGCAAATCTGAAGCGCAGAACTGTCGAGTTTGAGGTTGGTGACAAGGTGTTTGTCAAAGTCTCGCCATCCAAAGGTGTGTTCAGGTTTGGTAAGCGTGGAAAGTTCAACCCTCGCTACGTGGGACCATTCGAGATCCTTGATAGAGTGGGATCTCTAGCATACCGTTTGGCATTGCCGCCATCGACACACCCAGTGCATAACGTGTTCCACGTATCCTTGTTAAGAAAGTATGTGACAGATGAGTCTCATGTGCTGAGTTATGAAGACATCAAGATTCAGGCAAATGGTACTTATGAAGAGATACCTGTGCGTATTCTCGAGCACCGTGAGAAGCAGTTGCGCAACAAAGTAGTACCGTTGGTACGAATTCTGTGGTCCAAGTCAGGAACAGAAGAGGTTACTTGGGAAACTTGGGAGACTGAGGAGGATATGCTTAGACGCTTTCCCGAGTTGTTTTCGACCTAAGTTTCGGGGTCGAAACTTCTTTTTAAGGGGGAGGTGATGTAATACCCCTCATTTTGTAAGGGCATTTTAGTAATTTTCCCGAGCTCTTGTACTGTAGTGGAATTAACTTCAGAGAAGTTCAGACATTTTGTAATTTGTTTGATCTCTGTAATATTTTCCTAAGTGGAATAAAATACATTCGACGTATTTTTGGGGCTTAGAATATTCATTCGGGTACGAATATAGTTAACACGTGAATTTAAACCCTTAAACTTATCTTTTCCCGGGCAAAAGAAGAAGAAAATGCCCAGACCGCGACCGCGGCACCGCCATCGCGGTAAAAGCGGAAAGAAAACATCTTGTCAAGCCTGACAAGCTGTCGCGACCGCGGTTTGGAAACTGCGACCGCGGTTTAATGCAGATGCGACAGACCTCTTTCTGCAGCTCGCTGGAGTCAGAAGTGTCGCGTCGTTCGCCGCCCAAGTTGTCCCACCTGGTCGGGGCGACGCACCTAGTTGCTTGGGGATATAAATGGGGAGGAGTTGGAGAAGGTTTGGTGCCCATCTGATCGCTCAAATCTCCCTCAAAAACTCTCCACCATTTTCGTCGGTTTTCTTCAAGCTCTTTCCGGAGTGTCGCCGGAGCTTCTTTGGTGGTGTTAAGGGTTGCAAGGTGGTGTCTTGGAGGTGTAAGAACCTTAGGAACCAAAGCCCTCGTCAACCGAATCGAATCAAGCCGCCCCCGGTGAGAATTTCTCTCTCACGTTTCGCTGTGTTCATCGACCGTGACCGTGGTCATGAACACCGCGATCGCGGTCATGGCACTGGTCGAGTCCGAGTGTTGCCGCCATCGCTGTGTCTTACGGGGCTTTGTCCCTGACGACCGCGATCGTGGCAGAGGAACCGCGACCGCGGTTGCCCAGCACTTGGCCGATTTTGGCGTTTTGTTTCGAGGCTTCGATCGGGACTTTGTTCCTTTCGATTTCTTTCGTCTTCCTTAGATTCGTATATGTTATTATCGAATCTAACTTAGGGTTTCATTACGGGTCGATCCGTAGGAATCTGTAATCCCAGATCTATCCCTGTTTCAGACCCGAAAACACATCGTCGTTGAGCTTTGTTAAGCGTTCGTCTATATTTCCATTGATTATCAATTGTTTAATTGTTAATTAATTGGAATGATTGTTGTTTTCGTCTAAGAACAGTTTTGATAACTGTATGTGGAACTAAAAGATGATATTATAATAGGTTGTATATACTGCTAGAAACAACGCTATTATATATATATATATATATTGATATATCTATGATGATTGCCATGATGGAACTGATATGGATTATTACTGTGTTCTGAACTATTTAGTTAGAACGAGTATTCGTAGGAACGCTACTGTGTATCTCATTGCCAGTACTAGTCGTTTCTTTATAACCTGGTGGATGGGATGACCAAGCCCCAACACCCTTCTCTAGTCTAGACCATCCCCTATCCGAGTATAGGGGAGGTACACAACAGCTGGTGCCACTCTTTAGGGACTTAGTTCCTGACTATATATCTCTATATCCTGAGGGATGAGATTCTAAAAGCTTAGAACGTGAATGAACGTTTTGGCATTAAACAAGATAAGTGCTTTAGTGCACATGATTAATATAATCTTGGACAAGTAGTGCAGCTAGGCAATAGTGCATCTAGGAAAACTCGTCTTGACTTTGATCAGAGTAAAGTTCTCTTTCCAATCTGGATTCGCATTGTGCGGTGAGGTTGGTCGTGAACCGAAACATCAAGTCATTTTTAAATGCTTGTGTGAAAATATAATATTCCAGACATTTGTCATGCTTCTGATAAGACTCAATCTCTTGGAGTCTTCTCTTGGATATTTCCCATAAGACTCAATTCCGTTGGAGTCTTCTCTTGATCATGCCTTTTCATATATTTCGGAAGGAGTATGGTGGTTGACTATCGTCATCGGTTGTTATTCGAGAAACGATGAGTCTAACCTAATACAACTACTTAGAACCTTTCTATTTCTCCCTTGCATAGTCTTTCATTAGACTAACCAACCGGATTTTATTCCTTGCATGGTTGGTTGGTGTCATACGTCTCATACGGCACATCAGATAAGATGTAGTTTCGTGAAGGCTAGAAGCGACTATGAAAGCAAACGATGTTTTTGACAAGTTTATCCAGGTTGAGATCCTTGGGTGAATGGTCGCTTGATCAAGACCTTTTGTTATTTACTTTATAAAGACTTCCGCTGTAATCAAGCTACTCTATATTTTATTGTATTTTGGATTATGGATGTTATCCCAAGACCTTGGTTTAAACGAATGTTATGATATTTTGTATCATAAATGTTGTTTCTATGATTTTTATCAATTGGTTAAGCCTTGGATGACTTTGGATGTGGAATCTGAGGTGTAACACCCCCAAATTTATAACCCATTTGGAAAGGTATTACCGCCAGTGACCCCAGTGTTCCTTACCAAGGTCACCCAAGGCTTTACCGTTGGAATACAAATGATACAAAATGATAACATTTATTCATATAAAACATGAGTCTCATGATTATATCCCAATCCCGAATAGGACAAATACAGAGTTTAAATAAGTACAGCGGAAGTCTTTTAAATACAATAAACAAGGATCTTGACCATAATGTGCATTTCCCAAGGATCTCAACCTGATTAAAAGAAATTATTAAAACGTCGAAAAGCCACCGTCGTCTTCATAGTCACTCTAGTCTTCGAAACTACACACTATCTGATGTGCCGAAACGGGCGGACGACACCAACCATGACGATGCAGATAACAAAAATACAGTGGGTTAGTCTACTAAATAGACTAGCAAGGGAAACAAAGCAGAAGGTTCGAAGTAGTTGTATTAGGTTAGACTCTTCGTCCCTCGAATAATAACCGAGTACGCTAGTCAACCTTCACACTTCTACTGGAATACAACAAGAGATATGCAGAAGAGACGACTCTGGAAGACTGAATCTCCACAGAGACCGACCCGAAAGAGACTCCAAGAGATTGAGTCTTAAGGAAATATGACAAATCTGGAAAGTTTACAGAATCAAACAACGGCGATTAAAAGCCGACTGAGATGCTTCGGCTCACAACCAACCTCATCGCTTACAGCGAATCCAGATTGGAAAGATAACGTACTACATTCAAGTCTGGATCTTACAGAACCACATAACAATGATTTAAAAACTGACTGAGATGCTTCGGTTCACAACCAACCTCACCGCTTATAGCGAATCTAGATTGGAAAGAGAACGTACTACATTCAAAGTCGAGACGCGCTTTCCTAGCTGCACTATTTGCCTAGCTGCACTACTCGCCGAAGGTTTATTAATTAAGTGCTCTCGGGCACCTTATCTTATTTAATTCCAAAAACGATTAACACGTTATAAGCTTTTAATATACATGTGTTTGTTACACAGAACACATATCTAAGGAATGAACTTCTCAAAGTCCAACCACTACTATCGCTGGGTCTTGCTCGCCCTTTTAAAAGAATGAACCTCACAAAATTCAAACTTCAACAATTGTTGGGTCTTCATCGCCCTTACAGTTATAAAGAAACGCTAATGGACTTCTCAGAATCCAGGCGTTCCTACGAATACTCGTGCTAACTAACAGTTACAACACAACAACAGTAATACGGATAAATCCACATAAAGGCCCGGAAGGCGATCACAGATAATAGCGTCGATCTAGCAGATATACAACCTATTATATAATTTTCCAAAACAGTTTATAAAACCTTTTCCAGAAAAACAGAATAATCATTCCAAATTAATTACTCAGATAAACTACTGATAACTAATGTAAATATGGAACGAATGAGCAAGAGCGAACCGCCACTTGACTGGAGTAGATTCGGCGATGAATCTAGACGAGACGACTACTGATTATATCATTTCCGAGGATATGGCCTAAGCTTCAGATAGCTCCAACGGATTACGAGTCCACACGCGATCCAGCATATGACATATTAATTAATCTCAATTAATTTGTCTCGACGAACTCAAGGAATTAAATTCAATAAATTCTTATGATTTTAAATCATAAGAATATTGATTGAATTTTCCTAAAGACAGATACGGATAAAAGGGAATCGAAATTATACCGCTCGATCGATCTCGGGTTAAATCTGGATTGGATGTCTAATTGGGCTTTCGGCCCAACAAGTAATTAATTAAGGAGGGGGTCCCACGGCCACTACTGTTCATTGTCTTCAAGATTCAATTTCATGAATCAAACAGACAACAAAAACAGAGGCTTCGCGCAGGGTCTTGTTGGGCTTTGCTGGGCTCGTCGACGCCAGGGATGGAGCGGCGCCAGCCAGCCACCAGCAGTAGCGGCTTGCGGTGACAGCAGCAGCACCCACGCAGCTCAGCCGTTCCAACGAACTTGGGAACGCCGGCGAACTCGGGCAAAACCGGCGATGATGCGAACGAGAGGAAGAGAGATTGAGCTCCGAATTGATCAAAGATTTGAGGGTTGGGCCTCCTTTTATAGCCAAGGAAGATCATCCTCCACTTGCCCAAGGAAAAAGACGTGCCCAAGGAGATCATGCTCAGACCACCATGTGTCCCGACAAGAAATACACGCGGCATAAATTTAAGGCTTGCGTGAAAAGTTGTAATTGAAAAGTTTGGTATGGGTTTTAAACCCCGGAAATTATATGTTTGTATCCAAACAAATATTCTAAGTCCCGAAAATACATCAAATGTATTTTATACCACTCAGGGAGATATTTCGAGGATCATGGATGTTACGGAAAATCCGAACTCCACTGAAAGCGAAATAATTAATTTGAACGAAGGTTGGGAAAATTACCCAAATATCCTTATTAAAAATTGACGGATATTACATTACTACCCCCTTAAGAAAAGTTTCGACCCCGAAACTTGCATTATTAACGAGGAAATGGTCTCTCTACCAATCTTACTACCTGAACTTAATATCCTTAATCATGACATCATCACACAACCTTATCTCCATACGACATACCATGTAATAATTCTGATTAACTCCACATGATCAGGTCGACCTTAGCATAATGATCTTCCACAACCATCATTACGATATTACTGCACCTTTAATAGGAGAACACACATTTCTCCTCTAACCTTCTTATAAACAACCTCAAGGTTTACACATTATCTTCTTATAACCAGATATCAAATCTTAATAACCTCAATTCCCTTAATGGTACCTTTCACAATTCCATCATTTATCTTAAAGTAGGATTAACCTTATGCCGTCTCTAACTTAAAATTCTTACAAAAATAATTTAACGCATCTCTTTAAACAATTGCTAACTTAACTCCATTAAGATTCAAGAATAATCACAATATCTTATTCCTACGTTCCTCGAAACGTATCACATAAGATATTACTCATATTTCCTCAAAGAGAATGATACCATAAGCCTTATAGATGACATACTCACAAGATGTCAATCCTTGACAATTCCCAAGAGTCCTAGCTCTTCATCTTCTGGAAATTCCACTTATCGAGTCCAACGACTCGTATCGTCTTAAATGACTTATTTCTAACTTAAAATCCTTATATTCCCACACAATCTACTATCCATCCAGGACTTAATCGCATCATTACCTTATATTACCTCAAACAAATCTCAAATAGATCTCCCCAAAGGATACATATGATCTCGTACACTTCGCTTTTCCAAAAGCTTTAACCAGTGGTCCTACATGGGTCATACTTACTTATGATCCCGACCATCATAACTCCGGATTTCACGGTCTTACTCAAGATCGCAAAATAGGGAAAACGAGTTCTTATTGAACTATTCCCTTAATCAACTTATTCCTTCACAACACTTTATCCACATTAATGCCTATAGCATGATTCCACAACTAGACATTCCGGACTTTGCACTAGTCCACCTCTATATACTTCTAGTGGAACAAAAAAAATCTCAAGTACACAAGTGAGATATAACTCTTAATCTCATTAACTCCACATAACCTATACCTCCAAAGACTAAGAATATGATGTCTCAAGAAGAAACAAATCTTTTCATAACTTCTCCCAATATCCTTATTTCCTAAAAGATACTCATAAATGAACACTTTAGGCATCAGACTCTTCTAGCCTTGCCTTACGAGGTCTTCCTTCGGGTCCTCATCGGAAGTTCCCTACGGATCTTCCCTCGGATCTTCCCCCTCTCGAGGATCTTCCTCAGGGTTTTCCTCTGGATCTTCCTCCTTTTAAGGATCTTCCGCAGGATCTTCCTCCTCTCGAGGATCTTCCTCCGGATCTTCCTTCTTTTGAGGATCTTCCTCGGGATCTCCCCTAGGATTTTCCTCTCCTTGAGGATCTTCCTCAGGATTTTCCTCGGAATTTTCCTTAGAGTTCCCTTGGAAATCGCTTCCATTTAAACGTCGTTATTACAATATCCCATTGGCTTACCTTAACGGCTCAGCGAGCTCTACCCTAGGTTCATCCCACGAATTCTCATACGGATGCAAATCCCGACTGCATCGAGCATTCATCCTCCGTATTCATTTCCTCAACAATGAATGTCAACGACTATGACATCCTACTTAGACATCAAAACTCCTAAGAGTAATTCCTTAATTATCCTATATGTCAATGTAATAAAATTGCTTAGAATAGGACAACTTGGTAACTCTATAGATGAATTATGAACATAGAGCACAAGATTCATCTACACTAATCTCCCGAGCGTTCACACCAAATTACTCGGAGATTACAACACTAGGATATTAGTACTACCAACTCAGGAAGTACATACTTGATACCTTCGAGGGGACTACTAGGTCCTCCAACCTCGAAATATCTCTGAGAAACAGGGAAATTTAACCTTACTAGAGATGATAGAATCATCTCGGCACCTTCTGAGTCCTTTCAAAAGAATAGACAAACACCTATGTCTTACAACAACAAGAATAGGTCAGTCTTTCTAGATATAGAGGTAACTCCCATACCTCTCATATCAGACTAAAGAAGGCACGACTATGAATGGTATTTATTTCAAATTTGTTTGGAAGACATTTTCCAGTTCAAAACGGGAAATAGTTTTAGAAGGATAAAACCTTTCAAAATACCCAACCTGTTTTAAAAACAAACTTTAGCTCTGATACCAAATCTGTAACACCCCCAAATTTATAACCCATTTGGAAAGGTATTACCGCCAGTGACCCTAGTGTTCCTTACCAAGGTCACCCAAGGCTTTACCGTTCGAATACAAATGATACAAAATGATAACATTTATTCATAAAAAACATGAGTCTTATGATTATATCCCAATCCCAAATAGGACAAATACAGAGTTTAAATAAGTATAGCGGAAGTCTTTTAAATACAATAAACAAGGATCTTGACCATAATGGTCATTTCTCAAGGATCTCAACCTGATTAAAAGAAATTATTAAAACGTCAAAAAGCCACCGTCGTCTTCATAGTCACTCTAGTCTTCGAAACTACACACTATCTAATGTGCCGAAACGGGCGGACGACACCAACCATGACGATGCAGATAACAAAAATACAGTGGGTTAGTCTACTAAATAGACTAGCAAGGGAAACAAAGCAGAAGGTTCGAAGTAGTTGTATTAGGTTAGACTCTTCGTCCCTCGAATAATAACCGAGTACGCTAGTCAACCTTCACACTTCTACTGGAATACAACAAGAGATATGCAGAAGAGACGACTCTGGAAGACTGAATCTCCATAGAGACCGACCCGAAAGAGACTCCAAGAGATTGAGTCTTAAGGAAATATGACAAATCTGGAAAGTTTACAGAATCAAACAACGGCGATTAAAAGCCGACTGAGATGCTTCGGCTCACAACCAACCTCATCGCTTACAGTGAATCCAGATTGGAAAGATAACGTACTACATTCAAGTCTGGATCTTACAGAACCACATAACAATGATTTAAAAACTGACTGAGATGCTTCGGTTCACAACCAACCTCACCGCTTATAGCGAATTCAGATTGGAAAGAGAACGTACTACATTCAAAGTCGAGACGAGCTTTTCTAGCTGCACTATTTGCCAACCTGCACTACTCGCCGAATGTTTATTAATTAAGTGCTCTCGGGCACCTTGTCTTATTTAATTCCAAAAACGATTAACACGTTATAAGCTTTTAATATACATGTGTCTGTTACACAGAACACATATCTAAGGAATGAACTTCTCAGAGTCCAACCACTACTATCGCTGGGTTTTGCTCGCCCTTTTAAAAGAATGAACCTCACAGAATTCAAACTTCAACAATCGTTGGGTCTTCATCGCCCTTACAGTTATAAAGAAACGCTAATGGACTTCTCAGAATCCAGGCGTTCCTACGAATACTCGTGCTAACTAACAGTTACAACACAACAACAGTAATACGGATAAATCCACATAAAGGCCCGGAAGGCGATCACAGATAATAGCGTCGATCTAGCAGATATACAACCTATTATATAATTTTCCAAAACAGTTTATAAAACCTTTTCCAGACAAACAGAATAATCATTCCAAATTAATTACTCAGATAAACTACTGATAACTAATGTAAATATGGAACGAATGAGCAAGAGCGAACCGCCACTTGCCTAGAGTAGATTCGGCGATGAATCTAGACGAGACGACTACTGATTATATCATTTCCGAGGATATGGCCTAAGCTTCAGATAGCTCCAACGGATTACGAGTCCACACGCGATCCAGCATATGACATATTAATTAATCTCAATTAATTTGTCTCGACGAACTCAAGGAATTAAATTCAATAAATTCTTATGATTTTAAATCATAAGAATATTGATTGAATTTTCCTAAAGACATATACGGATAAAAGAGAATCGAAATTATACCGCTCGATCGATCTCGGGTTAAATCTGGACTGGATGTCTAATTGGGCTTTCGGCCCAACAAGTAATTAATTAAGGAGGGGGGTCACACGGCCACTACTGTTCATTGTCTTCAAGATTCAATTTCATGAATCAAACAGACAACAAAAACAGAGGCTTCGCGCAGGGTCTTGCCGGGCTTTGTTGGGCTCGTCGACGCCGGGGATGGAGCGGCGCCAGCCAGCCACCAGCAGTAGCGGCTTGCGGTGACAGCAACAGCACCCACGCAGCTCAGCCGTTCCAACGAACTCGGGAACGCCGACGAACTCGGGCAAAACCGGCGATGATGCGAACGAGAGGAAGAGAGATTGAGCTCCGAATTGATCAAAGATCTGAGGGTTAGGCCTCCTTTTATAGCCAAGGAAGATCATCCTCCACTTGCCCAAGGAAGAAGACGTGCCCAAGGAGATCATGCTCAGACCACCATGTGTCCCGACAAGAAATACACGCGGCATAAATTTAAGGCTTGCGTGCAAAGTTGTAATTGAAAAGTTTGGTATGGGTTTTAAACCCCGGAAATTATATGTTTGTATCCAAACAAATATTCTAAGTCCCGAAAATACATCGAATGTATTTTATACCACTCAGGGAATTATTTCGGGGATCATGGATGTTACGGAAAATCCGAACTCCACTGAAAGCGAAATAATTAATTTGAACGAAGGTTGGGAAAATTACCCAAATATCCTTATTAAAAATTGAGGGATATTACATGAGGTCACTGGCGGTAATGCCTTCAAGGTGATATTTGGGGGTGTTATACCTTTGCCGAAGGGGCGCTCCTTGTATGCGTACCCACAAGCAATGGCAACCAATCTGGACGCCTTGAAGGCTGGCTTGCTCTATCCGGCCCATGGCTTAGTGTTCGAGTTGCTAAGGGGCTTAGGGGTTGCACCAATCCAGCTACACCTGAATGCATGAAAGTGACTATTTGTCTTCCTGATGAGGTGCCACAAAATGGGGGTTTGTCCCACCTTCTGGCGATTCATTACATTATTCTCGGCCCGGACCTTCTAGCCCGGCTACTTCACTCTAAAGGTGGAGGCGAGCAAGACGTTGGTTCTTCCCTCCAAGGTTAAGGGTTGGGAGTCTAAGTGGTTCCTGGTCGTGAGTGAGGATGTCGAGGGCCTTGGCATGACGAATGTTCCCTCAATTGGGTCTAAACTAAAGTGTTCAAATGCTCTACCCGCGGACGTAGGGAAAGAGTTTGCTGACCAGTTCGTGGGCCCTTCCAAGGAGTTGATTAAGTGTGCCGACTTTTTGACGCTCGAGAGTATGACCGCCGCATGGTTATTTGGTCCGCGGACAAATCCCAGCGGCCGACGAAGGGGTAGGACCCCCCATGCTGCTCCGCGACCCTAGTGATTGGCTTGTTGCTACATCTCTTTCCTTCTTTTTGATGTCTAATCCTTCATGCTTTCCCTTTTTTTTTTGTAGATGACAGGATGGAGTCAGGGGAATTTGGGAGCATTGGCGAGTCCGACATGGGTTTTGGCAAAGGGACCAGCCGACAAGCTGACCCTGGTGCGGAATCAAGCTTCAGCCTTAGGCATGAGGAGGGAGTTGGTGATCATATCACATGGGCAAGCGTTGGCTAACATGCAAGACCCACAACGGCATCGGGTTCTAGGGCTCCAATTCCTGCAACACCTACTGTTAGTGTGCCGAACATTCCGGTACCACCACCTGTTCGGGGAAGATTTGAGGTGACTGTCATCCTGAGGTAGATCGGAGGGATTCGGGTCCGGACAAATGGCTCTGTGAGTTTAGCTATTACAAGCTTTCCTTTTTCACTGAAGCTTATGGGAAGGACGTAGAGTTATGGTTGAGACAGGTCGCATCTGCCCTTAATTCGATCAAGGTGCCAAAAGATCGAAAGGTGTTGCTAGCTCAGAGTCTGCTTAGGGATAATGCATTTGACTGGTGGTCCTTACAACTTTTGGATCATGAGGTGAGTTTTGAGGAGTTCTCAAGGATGATAAGGGATGAGTATTGTCCCGTTGTTGTTAGGGATGCTCGGATTTGAGAGTTTTACAATGCCAAATGGGAAGGTTCTTCTGTTGCGGAGGCTGCCATAAACTTTAAGAAAGAAATGACGTATGTAGATGATGTTGTGAACACAGAAAAAGAGCGCATTCTTGATTTTTCTAAGAGGGTTAGACCAGATGTTCATCAGTATATGGCTGGACTTGGGTGCTCCACGCTGAGAGAGTACCAAGACAGAGCTATGGCATTTGGGATGGCCAACCCGCAATATAGGCATCCTGATGCTACTCAAGGAAGTGGTAAAAGGCAGAAGACATCATTAAAGCCTAGAGGTGAAGAAAATTTGGGGATTGCACTACAAGGGGGTGTAGAGTCGAGATCAACACAAGGATATTCACAAGTCCAAAACAATCAGTTTAGGCAATTCGAGGTTTCTGTTAGACAACGAATATGCTTCAATTGTGGGAGTTCTGACCATTTGAGGAATGCATGCACTAGGGGTCCGTTTGGATCAACTCATTATAAGTTATAAATTGTTTATTTTTTGAAAAACGCTATTCTCGTACCTAAAAAGACGTGTAAAAAAATAGTTTATAAACAAAAAATTAGTTTATAAACTGCGATCCAAACAGACCCTAGACCATTGATTACCTGTCACAATTGTGGAAAGAAGGGACATCGTGTTGATTTTTGTTATAGTAAAGGGACCACCCCATCACAAGGATCCTCACCAGCTCTTGCTAATTTCGGGGCCCATCTGCCAGTAGCTCCTAGTCAACCTAGTAGGGCATTGAGCGGGGGCGATGGAGCCACACGACCTCGCAACTTTGAGCTTAGAATTGAGGACCAAGGTGCTCCTTCTAATGCAGGTGAGTTTTGTTAGATCTTCGCTTCTATTTGATATCACGGTGAAAGTGTTTGGCATCCAAAGCTGACCATGATTGCAATTTTCAAATATTAGTAGTACTTTGTGGGGACGGTGCTGGGAGCACTTGAACTTTAACCGGTTATCAAAGTTTGATGATTGTTTTAGAATAGTGAGTTAGTGCTTAGCCTAGTGTAAAGAGTTTTATCATGTTTGTTATTCGATCTTTCTGCGAGTATTAAAATGCTTGATTTCTCTTATGCTTATTTAATTGATCATATCGATCGAAAGAGGCTGAGGAGAGTGGATGATGCGATACATATATTTGATGGCTAATCATGTTCGCGGACGAACTTGTTTTAAAAGGTTGGGGTATTTGTGAAGCCTTCAGAAATAGTACGATTTCTCTATCCGCTCGTAATTTATTCTTTACCTTATTAATTGTAGGTTCGGGGACAAACTATTTTAAGAGGGGAGAGTATGAAATATCCGATTTTATTATATTTCTCATAGAAGGACTCCTAGGATTGGTTTCTATATATATGACTATATATGTTTTCTTAAAGTAATTAGTTTATTGATTGATATTTTATCATATGATATTAATAATTAGTATTTATTTAAGCTTTTTTAATTAATAATTTATTAATTATCCCTTAACCCTAAGCCTAATCCAACTCAAACCCATATATACCTACTGATTGATATTTTATCATTCTACAAATATGTTTAAATATGTATTTGTAGGGCTTTGAGTCTAATACCCAAAAAGTACGAGTTCAATTGTTTATCATAAATCAAACTATATATGACCGAGAATTGACCTCAATCTTCAAACATAGGTATCCCAATCAATTTTATCTTAATATATAATAAAATAATCGATTAGAAACTAATATACCATTAGGTACATGCGTGGGGTCTACACTATTTTAACTTTTTCTACATGTTGTTGTTCAAGATATCTATCATTTCAAATCATTGTCCCAAACTTAAGGTGAGTATATCTGTGATGATAGTCTCACCAAAAAAAATATCTGTGATGTTACTTTCTAAAATAAATCAATTTTCGGGATTGTGCAATGAAAATAGATTAATGGTCACAACTCACAAGGTTAACGATACACACAATTTAGCCTGAGATAATATCATGTAGAAACATCGAATTCCATGTTATCATCCCTCGCATGCTTCTCACTCCTTCAGATACCGCATTGTCTTTTCAATTCAAGTATAGTCAATTTTCTATTTTTCTGTCTTGATTTGTTTCCAAGATTGTTTTGCTCCTTCCAAGACTAATATTAATACATGACCAACTTCATGTTGCATTTTCAAGTATGTCTATCTATATCTATATAAATATATAAAGTTGAGTGAACTTTTATTTAATTTCAGCCTATTAATTTAGCCTATGATCTCCCTCTTTTATATACTTTATAATAGGTGAACTATTAATTTTTAATTAGGATTTTAATTAATTTGGTTTTAAATTCCTTGACTCCTCAACTCTTATTTATGTGTCTTTCTGCGTACTCCATCTACCTGCGTTATCCTCCTCCTTGCATTCCTTCTCCATTTATGGAGGTTTGACCCTTTTGTTTTCCCTTGCTTCTCATCCTATAAATCCTCATAACTAGAAATCGAAGCCCGTGCTTCGCACGGGCCATTTATATAAAATTTTATATTTTAGCTAAATTATCATATTTCTTAATATGTATTTAAAATTTTAAAATTACAAGTATTATCAAACACATAGATTAGTAAATTGTCTTTAATGTAGGATGACACTGTTTTTCCTGATTTTTTTTTATAAGGTAGTAATTAGACGGAATAACTTATACTTGTGCTCTTATGCGAAGATAATCCATTGTGACATTTCCTGGCATACAAATCACCTACTGGCGTGTAAGCTACAAATCGTGAATACAAAAGACACACACAAGGGAAGAACGCTTACGTTAATCATGATACCTTTTGTCCCAGTTGAGATCAACAACAGAATCACCTAAAATTTCAGAGGAGGATTAAAAGGACTTGAATCATCTTTCTTTCCACACTGTGCATTCACTTCAAGCTGCTTTTGAGATGCAATGTGTAATCTTCCATGGGATCCGACAGGATAACACCCTTCAGGTTTCATCAGTTGATTTGTGCCCATGCAACGATGATGCATCACATTACTTACCTTACCTGATATGGCGATACCATCAGTGGCACCCAATTGTCTGATTCATTTAGCCTAAAGGTTTTCTTTTTTTCTAAATCACCCTCATACATATGCTATCCAACAATTTTATTGATCCCACATAACAGAATACCAATAGTTAATAGAATTCAGTAAAATAAAAGATGTCTCGAAAATTATAGCCAATTAACAAATTTAGCTCGATCTAGAATACCCTGCTTAACTGGTGGTGCTTCTATCCTAAGAGTCTTCAAAGCTAACTCTACAGAAACAATGTTTTGGGAAAGAACATTCAACAACCCGTCAATCATCCATCTTAATATTAATCTCTTGTGTTACACACCTCTAAAACCCCATAAATGTCCATCAGAATCAAGATCCTCTCAAACCATAACACAAAGTGCTCATCAAGAAAACAACCAACCACAACAAACAAAACAATAAAATTATAAAAAGAGTACTGAATTATGCATAAGCAGATGAGGAAAAAACAGACACTACCACACATTAGAAAAAGAAAGAAAGATTCTGTTTAGTACTCCTCAACATTTTCCCATTTATCTTGGTACCCCTAATTTTTAAAAGTCTAAAGAGCTGAAGCTTTGTATACTACAAATATTAAAATAAACATAGAAACTTAGTAAATACAGAAGAAGAAATATATATAAAAAATTGAGTCAATTTGATAAGCGTATATGGGAACATTTTGATCACTTAATTAATACAATAGCTAGATCGTTCAGCAAGTAGGCATCGAAGCAAATGCTAATGCAGTGGATCAAAATCCTCCACTTTCGCCTCAGTAAAGCAAAAACGCTTACGTTGTCAACCCAAATTGCAGGAGCGCAGAAAATGCCACAAAGAAAGATAAAAATCAAGTAAACAGTAGTAGTATATCATACATAAAATTATCAGATAAATGCCACTTACTGCTAGTTTGTGTTATATCATACATAAAAGGGAACGTTCTGGCGTACAAATCCCATCTGAGAGGATATCTACTGGCGTACAAATCGTGAATGAAATTCACGATTAAGTGAAGAGAATCCATTGTGCCCACTAACTAACTGCGAGAATCAAATTCAACTTTTCTCAGTGTTCTCACTGGAATTGGAGCCGACATCACCGAACAGACATGCTCGGCCTCTACGACTACGCTGTCAACCCAAATTATGACGAATCGGTGTTTCTCGAGTAATGTTGGAGCACCTGCATGTACGCGTCACTGCCTCCGCCGCCGCCGCAGCTATCACCGGCCGATTCCGGGAAGAATCACGCCACCCCCTTCTTCTTATCGGCGGTCTAAGCGTTGGGCGCCATGTTTCTGATCCTC
Source organism: Rheum nobile (assembly GCA_027886185.1). Lineage (NCBI taxonomy): Eukaryota > Viridiplantae > Streptophyta > Magnoliopsida > Caryophyllales > Polygonaceae > Rheum > Rheum nobile. The sequence goes on from WOAB01000639.1 coordinate 12,316,629, forward strand.
ACCACTCGTGAAATCCTCTTCAGACGCGATCTCCTGTGATGCGGCAGCAGCGGTGAAACACCACAAAGCTTGTTGAGACCTCCTGCACCACCTCTTCTTTTGGGTCTGCTTTGAGAACTGCAACATAATCATTTGAATTCATTGGTGGAGCAATCAGAATCCTTTGACTCGGCTCTTTAGTCCCTCAAAATTCCATATAAACAACATCTCATATGGAGATATTAACAACCACAAGTTTTTAGCAGGTAAGGTGACAAATTCACCAATTCGATCGAAACAAACATCAAATTCACAAAATTAAACAGTCGAGAAGAAAGAACTAACCCCACCTTGGTCGCTTGTAAATCTCTATAGGATGTATTGCTGCAGTATGTACTGTGCAGATGATGTTTCCTACAATAGGTTTTCAATCAGCACTTGTTTAGGTTCAAATGGATGCAAAATAGTGGATATAGAAAGGAATATGAAAAGCATAATACACAAAAATGGGAATTAACTTTTGGCCAAACTTGTCAAAGAACAATGTCACAATACCTATCTACATCAAACAAGAGACATGGAATTATTAATTTCTTCTTATATCAATGTTAAGAAATCAAATCAATGATACAAGAGCATGACATGATTGCCATTAGTCCATCACAGTAGAAGTAACAGTAGGTTTTCGTCGGATATAGTCTATTAGTCTAACAGAGTGAAAACATGATACAATCTATTCCAACTACACTGCATTTGCGTCCAAGAACAAAAGAACAGACAGATTAACATAAGAATCCCCTTTTCATCAAAAAACACCTGATGCGAAACAGCAAGTAAGAAACACAGTTTCAGCTTCTCAAGTAACCAAAACAATAGCAAAATACTGCAAGAATAGGTTCTGTAACCAAACAATCTCACTACACAGTCAAGCAAGATCAGAGCATTTCCTTAAATCTCAACAGAGTAGGAGAAAACAGAGATACTAACAATGGGAGTAACTTTGATGCTGAGGTGGGGGAAAGGCTCGTTGGGGCTAACGTGCACCGGAGCAAGCGGCGCACCGAGAACACCAAGCAACAGCCTCAGATCCGAGCGTTTACACGCCGACGAGCCCGAGGAAACGGAGACGTTTCGCTTCATCAAGTGGGCCCAAACTCCTCCTTCAACCCTAGTCTCGTGCACGCCGCCTTGATCGGGGCCCTCCCGGAGCGGCGATAGCGCCTCCAGCGGCCTCAAACTCCCCGATCTCACGATCAGAACCTCCGGGATCGTGGCGCGGTGGTTCCTCCGGCGGCGGTTGATCAGAGCGGCGATCGGAGAACGGCTCCTGCCTGGGCTCCTCCTCCTCCTGGACGCGAATTTTCCGGGAGAAAGGCCTCGCACCACTTCCTCCTTGAGGGAGGAGAAGAAGCCTTGCTTTCTCTCCATCGATTTGGTGTGAAACGAACGCCGATTTTGCAACGTTTTATACACCAAGCAGCCTGAAACCCCCAACTCCCCAAGTCATGCAAAAAAAATGTGAGGACTTGATTTCAGTGAAACGAAGAGGAACACCATTGATGGAGGGATATGTGAAAGGTTAATCGTTTATTTCTTTATGTCTCTTCATCGTCTCTACTTAATTCTCTTAATTAAATGGAGGTAGGTGTAGGATTTAATTTTATTTGAACATTAGCAGATAGTTAACACATATTTGTTAGGCCAAATGTTACCATTAAGGTCAAGTCTAAGATTATTTTTTAAAATTTCCCTTAACACCTCTTAATCTTATTGGGCCCAAAATATTAATCCAACTGGCCCATACATATATGTGTTTTAGGCCCGAGTGTTTGAAGAAGAGCATTAAAGTGGGCATGAAGCCAACTTTTAAATATATATTGATGCAAGCGCAGTAGGCGATTTTGTTCTTCACTGTCTGTGGTAATACTCTTGGAAATCGCCTACAATCTCAGTGTTCTTTGTGTGAGAGATTTGATTGTTCCTTCATCGCAATTGCACTCAGCAATCAGGTATTAGGTTTTCGTAATCTCTCAGTCACTATCCTTTGAAATTCTCCTCCTTCATCGACTGTTCGAATTCAATTTCTCTCCTAATTCATGTGTGTTTTTCATTTGTCGGAAGTTGTTCGACAAAATGTCTGGTTTGTGTTCAATTGGATAGTTTTGAAGAAAGAAGGCTGTGAATTCTACCATGCCGTCGTTGCAAACAGCTTTGCCCCCGAGCTTGCCAACAATGCCAAGTGGTTGATTAATTCAATTCACCTCTTTGTTGGTCCAAAGATTGTTGAAGGTGCTCATGCCAAAGTTTATGCCAAAGATTGGTGAAGGTCCGATTTGCGCGAAAAACTTGGATTCTGTCGGAGACGAAGCCGTCTTGGAGGAACAAGGTAGAATTACAAACTCTAATTTGGCTTACCTATTCAATTTTGTGTTTGTTTTCGTGCTTGCTCGGTTCTAGCATATGTGTAATCAGTAGAAACAATCAAAATTCCAGGGTAATATTGCCTCTCCGCCTCAACCACCAGCTCCGGGTTCTGCATGAATGTCTTTCCCTGCTCTGATTGGGGTACTTTCCAGGATATTGCCTCTGATTCTTTGACACTTATTCTCCCGTTACGAGAATAACTTCAATCAGAATGCTAATAGCAAGAGCTGCATTACGAAACCTCGAAATCCATCAAATGGATGTAAAAACTGCCTTTCTAAACGGAGAATTAGAAGAGGAGATATATATGAAACAACCTGAGGGTTATGTGGTTCCTGGATAGGAACACAAAGTGTGCAGACTTGTGAAGTCTCTATATGGACTCAAACAAGCTCCAAAGCAGTGACATGAAAAATTTGACAATGTCATGATGTCAAATGGCTTCAGCATCAATGAATGTGACAAATGCATCTATTTCAAAGACACACCAAATGGTTACATCTTGTTGTGTTTGTACGTAGATGACATGCTAATTATTGGAAGCAATAAGGACATGATCAACCGAACTAAGAACATGCTTAGTGGGAAGTTTGACATGAAAGACTTGGGATCAGCAGATGTCATACTAGGGATTAAAATCACTAGACATTCTGAAGGAATTATCCTGTCTCAAGCACATTATGCTGAAAAAGTACTTGAGAGATTCAAGAACTACTCAAGCAGGACTGTAAAGAGTCCTGTGGATCCTCATCTCCACTTGACCAAGAACTCGGGGGATGTAGTATCACAATTGGAGTATGCACGTGTGATTGGAAGTCTCATGTACTTGACCAATTGCACAAGACCTGAATTGGCGCACTCAGTAAGTGTACTAAGTCGCTACACAAGTAATCCAGGACACAAACACTGAAAAGGGATAGCTAGAGTATTGAACTACTTGCGCTATACTCAAAGTTATGGGCTGCATTATGGGAAATACCTAGCTGTTTTGGAAGGATACAGTGATGCAAACTGGATATCCGATTCCAGAAACTCAAAGTCCATAAGTGGATATGTATTTACACTTGGTGGTGCAGCAGTCTCATGGAAATCTTCCACACAAACACTATTGGCCAGATCCAATATGGAATCTGAGTTCATTGCTTTAGACAAAGAAGCTGAGGAAGCTGAATGGCTTCAGAATGTGTTGGAAGATATCCCGATGTGGGACAAAACCAGTGCCAGCAGTAAGTGTACACTGTGATAGCCAATCGGCTATAGCTCGGGCACTGCGTCGTTTGTACAATGGTAAGTCACGTCATATACGAAGACGACATATAACCATTACACAACTACTCTCGCATGGTATAATCTTAATAGATTATATCAAGTCGGCTGACAACCTAGCGGATCCATTTACTAAAGGTCTGTCACGAGATCAAGTTGTTAAATCATCAAGAGGAATGGGTTTAAAAGCCTATGACTAAAGAGGACGCTTGATGGCTAACCCTACCTACCTGACTGGAGATCCCAAGAAGTAGGTTCAAAGGGAAAACTAAATCAAGCTGAATCAAGATGAGCACTGGGAGACAAAAGTCTCATCCCAGTTCCTAGGATGATGAATAGTGCTACCTGTATGAGTTAAGGTTAAGCTTGTCTTTTAATGATTCCATAGCTTTGAAATAAAAGTGGGGTATGACAGGATACTCTTTATGGCAATCACCTAATGAGTGTGAAATGGGGCCGTTTCTAGGAGAATTAAGAAAGGCTAAATTCTCCAAGTTCACTCATGAATAACTAGGGATGTTCAAGGCCAAAATGAACACAACAAAGAACCTAGTTCTGTGAGAAGATGAAACTGTGTGATAGTTATTGTCTCGGTTTACATCAAAGCCCGGGTGGTTCAAGACATCATGTTCACTACCTGGTCGAGTAAATCCGATAGCTACTCACTATGGGTGGTTCAAGGCTGAAACATGCTACCAGCCCAGATGTAGTGATTTTTCGACTGTACTCTCAAAAGTCTTTTTGTTTTTAAACCAATGTTTAGAATCATTTCTATTCATGTGGGGGATTGTTGGAACTCATTTTTAACATGTGGCGCCGGGCACTTTTTCGGGCACAATTTCGGTGGGCTCCAGCCATTGTCAACACCGGAAAGTGAAAGCATTGGCTTCCTCTACGCGAGCACACTCTCGTAGTGTACTCATACGATAAAAATGATTTCCGTTTGAATGAGAAATGGAGGCCCAAAGTAGCTTGTATGAAGTGCAAAACTTGGGAAATGTGGGGGCAAAATTCTTGTCCCACATTGAAAGTTTGGAGATAAATCTCCTAGCATATATAGAGGAGAAATGGACTCAAGGTTGTGGCCTTGGATCATTACCCATTTTCAATGGGGAGAGGACCTAGCTCATCAAGCCCACACGCGCGCCGAGCCGAGTCGAGTCGAGTCGGGCGAGCGAGCGAGCGAGCGAGCCGTACCGTGCCGTGCTCAGGCCGGGTTGGGTTGGGTTGGATCGGATTGGGCTGGCCAGCCAACGTCCTATCCTTTTGGGCCGATCCAAAAGGCCCATTAGTGGGCTTTGACCCAGCTTTAACTCCCTCAATGAATTCTCTCCGTTAACTCCAGAAGTTACGCTTTACAAATGTGTAACTCCAGCAAGTTACGTATTACAACGGTAATGACGATTTGCGTCTCATTTAAAAAGATTTGTGGGTTCGTAGGCTCTTGCTTTACTGGGTTGTGCAGTTCAAGAGATCGTCGCAGTTGTATCCTGGGATTCAGAACGTCAACAACCGTCACACTACGGGGCATTTTCAGAATTAAGGAAAGAGATTTCGGTCTCGACTCTGCATCCGTTCTTCGTTCGGTATTTCTAAACTTCAGATTTCCTTAATTCATGTTTGTATATTTGCAGTTTAAAGCTTTTGTATGCGTATAGGAAATTATGTTCCTACAATCTTAATTCTGAACTTTCGCTTCGTTTGACTGCTTATACGGACTAACGGTTATGGTTTTCATGGAGTTTACATGAACAGGTTTATTCTCCGATTTTATTTGCTGTTCGTGAATCGTTCTGATATTCATGTTTATCTGCTGTTCGTGTTTTGTTCTGTTGTTCATGGGCTATTTTTGCTGTTCGTGGGCTATTTGCTGTTCGTTGGCAAAAAAAATTTGGCTGATTTCGTGGATCTGTTCGGCTATATGCAATTTGTTTGCTGATTAATTCATTCGTGAATTCTTGCACTTCGTGATTCATTCTGCTATTTGTGGTTTAATTGCTGTTCGTGCATTTTTTTAATTTTTGCCGATTCGTGATTCTATTATCTCATTTGCTGCATAATGATTTGTTTTATGGTTTTGGCATTTACTGATTTTGGTCTCATGATTTATTTGATGATTCATGAATTTGTTTAATTATTATTCATGTTTGAGCATGATTTTATTCTGATGTCCATGAATCTATTTTGTTGCATGTTTATTCTGATTGCTGATTTTGGTCTTCTAGATCTGAATCTTTTCGGCCAGCTGTACTGGTGTACAGAAAAATCAAACAAAAACAACATTATATACGCGTATGAAACTGCAATTTATAGTTTAAATTGCTTCGTTTGTGTATTTGCTCATTGAACTTGTTGTTGCAATCGTACTCAATCTGGTTTAATTTTTGTAAAATTATGAGATGTATGATTAACCAAACTGAGAATGCGAATTCTGGTTCTGGTGCTCGTGTTGGAGCCGATATTGGAAATCGTGTTGAGTCGACACCCCGGATTCAGTCTGAGAGTGGTCTGCCAGCAGTGAATTTGCCAGTCATGAGGTTCGGAAACGCTGTTAACTCAGATTGTCCAAACCAATAGCCTATCAGACTAGAAAAGTTTCTGAAAGAGGATAAGCATGTGCTTTTACCTCAGAATTCATATCTTTTCTCCCTAGCCAGCGTCGAGGCCTGGACTAATGGGGATTGTCTGTGCAAATGTTGGGTTCAAAGCCGTCTGATAGATCCACTGTACAATGGTACAGTGAGATCAAGACTTCTAAGGAATACTGAATTGCCTTGGAAAGAGATACAAGTCTGAGGACGCAGGCTCTAAGAAGTTCGCAGTGGCGAAATTTCTGGACTTCAAAATGGTGGACTCCAAGCCCATCATGGAACAAGTTGAAGAGCTGCAATTGCTTACGCATGAAATTATTGCGGAAGGAATGTCGATCTATGAGACGTTCCAGGTAGCTACTTTCATAGAGAAACTCCCTCCAGGATGGAAGGATTTCAAGAGCTATCTAAAGCACAAGCGAAAGGCTATGACTGCTGAAGACTTGATTGTCAGGCTGCGGTTTGAGTCAACCAACCACAAAGCAGATGGTGGTCAGGTACTGAACCCGAAGGCCAACTTGGCCAAGAACAAGGACAAGGGGAATAAACGAAAGTTTCAACCCCAAGGCTCCAACAACTTCAATAAGCAACGAGCTAAGAAGTTCAGTGGAAAATGCCACAAGTGTGGTAAAATGGGTCACAAGGCTGACGAATGTCGTAGCAAGGCTGATCCGCGTAAGGACAAGGGAAATCCCAAGTCAACATGACTGAAGGTAGGCTCACGGATGCAGCTCTGTGTGGTTTGACTTATGAAGTCAATATGGTTGGAAGCAATCCAATGGAATGGTGGTATGATACATGTGCTACCAGACATATCTGCTCTGATAGGGGAACGTTTACCACTTATCTGAAGAGCAAGAGTGACGAGCATTTATTCATGGGGAACTCGTTCACATTCAAGGTCGAAGGTCACGACAAACTGGTGTTGAAGCTGACTTCAGAGAAGGAGCTGACTCTCACCAATGTCTTGCATGTGCCAGATATTCAGAAGAATCTGATCTCCGGTACTTTGCTGAGCAAGAACGGCTTCGCTGTGAAGTTCGTGTCTGACAAGCTAGTTCTTTCTAAGAATGTGGTGTATTTGGGCAAGGGTTATGTAAAGGATGAACTGGTCAAACTGAATGTAATGACAGTCATCCCAAACTCTATTGTATCCAATGTTTCAATGAATAAGAATAATCATATTGCTTATGTCATTGAGTCTTTTAATATTTGGCATGAACGGTAAGGGCATGTGAATAACAAGTCTATTCAAAGACTAAAGAACATGAACTTGGTTCCGAAATGCAAATCGAGTAAAGACAAATGTGAAGTATGCGTACAGGCCAAACTCACAAAAACACCTTCCCCACGTGTAGAGAGAACAACCGAACCTCTAGGTTTAATACACACAGATTTGTGTGATTTAAAATTTGTGCAAACTAGAGGCGGTAAAAATATTTCGTGACCTTTATCGACGATTGTACAAAATATTATTATGTACACTTGCTAAGAAGCAAGCATGAGGCCTTGGAAAAATTCAAGGAATACAAGTTGGAAATTCAAACCAACTTAGTAAAACCATACAAACTATCCGAAGTAATAGAGGAGGCGAGTATGATGAACCTTTCAACGCATTCTGTAGAGAACACAAGATTATTCATCAAACAACTGCTCCCTACTCACCAAGATCTAACGGAGTTGCGGAACGAAAGGATCGAACTCCGAAAGAGATGATGAATGCAATGTTGCAGGAATCTGGGTTACCCCAGAACATGTGGGGGGAAGCACTGCTTACCACCAACTATATCCTGAACAAGATACCGCATAAGGTTACTGGCAAGACGCCATATGAACTTTGGAAAGGTAACGTACCTTCGTACACATACCTCAAAGTGTGGGGGTGCCTAGCAAAAGTGGCAGTACCACCTCCCAAAAAGGTCACAATTGGACCTAAAACCGTTGATTGTATTTTCATAGGATATGCACATAACAGTAGTGCTTATCGGTTTCTGGTACACAAATCTGATATACCAGATATACATGTCAATACAATAATGGAATCAAGGAATGCGTCTTTCCTTGAAAACGTGTTTCCGTGCAAGGATAAAGAACATCCGAAGCGAACTCGTGAACAAAGTGACGCAGGCACTTCGTAAGGAAACAAAAGTTGAACCTAGACGAAGCAAAAGAGCTCGAAAGGAGAAAACCTTTGGGCAAGAGTTCATAACGGCCATTCTCTTAGAGAATGAGCCTAGAACCTTCAAAGAAGCCATGTCTACACCTGATGCACCTTCATGGAAGGAAGCAGTTAAAAGCGAAATCGACTCCATTATGCAGAACCATACATGGGAGTTAGTTGTTTTGCCACAGGGGTGTAAAGCACTTGGGTGCAAATGGATTTTCAAAACCAAATTGAAAACCGGTGGCTCAAAAGATAAGCACAAGGCGAGACTTGTGGTGCAAGGATTCCGGCAAAAAGAGAGCCAGGAGTTCTTTGACACTTATTCTCCCGTTACGAGAATAACTTCAATCAGAATGCTAATAGCAAGAGATGCATTACGAAACCTCGAAATCCATCAAATGGATGTAAAAACTGCCTTTCTAAACGGAGAATTAGAAGAGGAGATATACATGAAACAACCTGAGGGTTATGTGGTTCCTGGACAGGAACACAAAGTGTGCAGACTTGTGAAGTCTCTATATGGACTCAAACAAGCTCCAAAGCAGTGACATGAAAAATTTGACAATGTCATGATGTCAAATGGCTTCAGCATCAATGAATGTGACAAATGCATCTATTTCAAAGACACACCAAATGGTTACATCTTATTGTGTTTGTACGTAGATGACATGCTAATTATTGGAAGCAATAAGGACATGATCAACCGAACTAAGAACATGCTTAGTGGGAAGTTTGACATGAAAGACTTGGGATCAGCAGATGTCATACTAGGGATTAAAATCACTAGACATTCTGAAGGAATTATCCTGTCTCAAGCACATTATGCTGAAAAAGTACTTGAGAGATTCAAGAACTACTCAAGCAGGACTGCAAAGAGTCTCGTGGATCCTCATCTCCACTTGACCAAGAACTCAGGGGATGCAGTATCACAATTGGAGTATGCACGTGTGATTGGAAGTCTCATATACTTGACCAATTGCACAAGACCTGACTTGGCGCACTCAGTAAGTGTACTAAGTCGCTACACAAGTAATCCAGGACACAAACACTGGAAATGGATAGCTAGAGTATTGAACTACTTGTGCTATACTCAAAGTTATGGGCTGCATTATGGGAAATACCCAGCTGTTTTGGAAGGATACAGTGATGCAAACTGGATATCCGATTCCAGAAACTCAAAGTCCACAAGTGGATATGTATTTACACTTGGTGGTGCAGCAGTCTCATGAAAATCTTCCACACAAACACTATTGGCCATATCCAATATGGAATCTGAGTTCATTGCTTTAGACAAAGTAGCTGAGGAAGCTGAATGGCTTTAGAATGTGTTGGAAGATATCCCGATGTGGGACAAAACCAGTGCCAGCAGTAAGTGTACACTGTGATAGCCAATCGGCTATAGCTCAGGCACTGCGTCGTTTGTACAATGGTAAGTCACGTCATATACGAAGATGACATACAACCATTACACAACTACTCTCGCATGGTATAATCTTAATAGATTATATCAAGTCGGCTGACAACCTAGCGGATCCGTTTACCAAAGGTCTGTCACGAGATCAAGTTGTTAAATCATCAAGAGGAATGGATTTAAAAGCCTATGACTAAAGAGGACGCTTGATGGCTAACCCTACCTACCTGACTGGAGATCCCAAGAAGTAGGTTCAAAGGGAAAACTAAATCAAGCTGAATCAAGATGAGCACTGGGAGACAAAAGTCTCATCCCAGTTCCTAGGATGATGAATAGTGCTACTTGTATGAGTTAAGGTTAAGCTTGGCTTTTAATGATTCCATAGCTTTGAAATAAAAATGGGGTATGACAAGATACTCTTTATGGCAATCACCTAATGAGTGTGAAATGGGGCCGTTTCTAGGAGAATTAAGAAAGGCTAAATTCTCCAAGTTCACTCATGAATAACCAGGGATGTTCAAGGCCAAAATGAACACAACAAAGAACCTAGTTCTGTGAGAAGATGAAACTGTGTGATAGTTATTGTCTCGGTTTACATCAAAGCCCGGGTGGTTCAAGACATCATGTTCACTACCTGGTCGAGTAAATCCGATAGCTACTCACTATGGGTGGTTCAAGGCTGAAACATGCTACCAGCCCAGATGCAGTGATTTTTCGACTGTACTCTCAAAAGTCTTTCTGTTTTTAAACCAATGTTTAGAATCATTTCTATTCATGTGGGGGATTGTTGGAACTCATTTTTAACATGTGGCGCCATGCACTTTTCCGGGCACAATTTCGGTGGGCTCCAACCATTGTCAACACCGGAAAGTGGAAGCATTGGCTTCCTCTATGCGAGCACACTCTCGTAGTGTACTCATACGACAAAAATGATTTCCGTTTGAATGAGAAATGGAGGCCCAAAGTAGCTTGTATGAAGTGCAAAACTTGGGAAATGTGGGGGCAAAATTCTTGTCCCACATTGAAAGTTTGGAGATAAATCTCCTAGCATATATAGAGGAGAAATAGACTCAAGGTTGTGGCCTTGGGTCATTACCCATTTTCAATGGGGAGAGGACCTAGCTCATCAAGCCCACACGCGCGCCGAGCCGAGTCGAGTCGGGCGAGCGAGCGAGCCGTACCGTGCTCGGGCCGGGTTGGGTTGGGTTGGGTTGGATCGGATCGGGCTGGCCAGCCAACGTCCTATCCTTTTGGGCCGATCCAAAAGGCCCATTAGTGGGCTTTGACCCAGCTTTAACTCCCTCAATGAATTCTCTCCGTTAACTCCAGAAGTTACGCTTTACAAATGTGTAACTCCAGCAAGTTACGTATTACAACGGTAATGACGATTTGCGTCTCATTTAAAAAGATTTGTGGGTTCGTAGGCTCTTGCTTTACTGGGTTGTGCAGTTCAAGAGATCGTCGCAGTTGTATCCTGGGATTCGGAACGTCAACAACCGTCACACTACGGAGCGTTTTCAAAATTGAGGAAAGAGATTTCGGTCTCGACTCTGCATCCGTTCTTCGTTCGGTATTTCTAAACTTCAGATTTCCTTAATTCATGTTTGTATATTTGCAGTTTAAAGCTTTTATATGCATATAGGAAATTATGTTCCTACAAACACTACCTGTTAATGATATCTTAAAGTGCACACTATGATATCTTTTCCTTTTCTCTTTATTCGTGAACTACTATAGCCAACTCAACTCTTTCTTGCAACAAAAAATGGGTAAAGATCTTCATTTTGCGGAACCACAATATTTGAACATTTGTTAGCTGATCAGTGTTTATCAAGCTTAATTCCAGTTCATGTATTTTATGATGCGTTATGCTTATCTCAAACATGAACAATAATAATCTATCAAATATCATTGACAGAATTGAACACCAAGTTCTGTAGAGATTATATGTGCAATTACCTCCAAACCTTTAAAAGGTAATTAGAAATCTATTCTCGAGGGAACTTTACTAACTAAAGACTCTAAGGTTAAGAAAATGCAATTGAAAAGTCTTAGGCAAATAGAAGTGTTCTTGCATGTTATTTTGTAGTTGTTTTGTTGATTTGAAAGGCATTATACTTTATGTGTGAATGCAGGGGGCATGGATCAATAGAACGAGTTGATGAGGTAAGTTTATGCAGGCAATGAGATTGTTCAGATTTGTTTGTGTTGTTGGTTGCTTCATATATACTTTGCTAAGCTGTTGGTTGGCTTCATATATACTTTGCTAAGGTATTGGCTTAGTTAAACTAAAATGTATAAGTTACATATGAGAAAGAGAAAAATCTGACTTTTTTTCTTAATAAAAGAGTGTGTGATTGATAAAGGAAATACATTTTGCTGAATCTCTACAAGCGTTTTATATGCAAAATCCAATCGCATATGTCACATGCGAGAGTAAAAAAAAAAACAATCTCTATAGGCGTTTTTTGTACGAGAGTATAAAATTTATTCCAAAATGGAGATATCAAATATTATTATGGCATATCTTAGGTCTAAAAAGAAAATGTACATAATTACATATGCCTAGTGTGCAAAAAAAATTAAATTACATACAAGTATAAAATTCACAGAGAACGAGGTAGACCTAAAAAGAGTTGAAAGGAAATAATTAAGCAAGATTTGACAAGTCTGTCACTTACAGAAGATATGACTCAAGACAGAAACTTATGGAGGGAGAAGATCAAAGTAGTGGAAGGATAGATGGAAGAAGGGACATGTATGATCGTCTGTTTGTTTTTACTTCTCCTACCATCTCTTTTTATCTTGTATTGTTTTTTTTTTTTTTGATCGTTCGGGAAACATTCTCTCACATTACTCGGGATACGGATGCGTACATCTTGACTCTCAGATCCTGCTCTAACAGGAACAATGGGTAAATTGTTGTTGTTGTTTATTAAAAGTATAAAATTCAGGAAATGTAAGGTCATTCGGATTTTGATTAAGCATCTTATTCATATCAAGTCTCGGGAGCTCAGATTCCGAAAGAGCTTTAAAAAACTGCCGATAAGTAGATGAACACAATTAATTGAGTCGTAACTTTGATGATATTTACACATATGCCCCGTGCTACGTACGAGGATGCAGAGTTTGTATATTATTTAAGGAGGTTTATTTAGCATATAGTGTCTAAACTTTATAATAGGTAATTCTTTATTATGTTCTTAATCATTGTTGAGCTCTTGAACTCCTTTGGTTTTAATTACTACTAAACTGTTCGTCGGCCGTTCAATCTTCTTTATTCTTTCTCTTCTCTCACTCAGTCCATCGTTGAAACTAGACCTGATTAAACGCGGGTCGGATTTTAGCCAAAATCCGAGCCCGTTTTTGCGGGCCCGGGCCGGGTCGAATGGGCTAATCGGGCCCGCCTGGAAGAGCGAGCCGGGCCGTATGACATATAATTTATATTTAAATTATTTTTTGGTATATTTTTTTGGTATTTAACGGGTCGGCCCGTTAAATTATTATTTTGTATATATTTTTTAGGTTATATTTATTATTTTAATGTATTTTTAAATATATTATTATATAATTTAAATTTTACACGGGTCGAGCGGTCCGTACAGGCCTTACCCTATTACTAGGCCCGGCCCATCAACCCAAACGAGTCGGACCAACCGACCCATTCGGACTTAAACCCCTGTCCAAGCCCGTTTTGCTTGACGGCCGGACGGGCCGGCCCGCGTTTGCTAGGTCTAGTTGAAACCGCTCCATCGATTCATCGCTCCACCTCCACCAATTAATTCTTCCATTGGACTTCTGATTTCTCCCTTCCTATAAATTCCTGAGGCCACTGTGTTTAGGGTTTCCCATTTAACTATGAAGAAGCACCCATACCTTGCACGCATGGAGAATTCCAACCCTGCAAAGTGTACTGCGTTTTCTGAATTGAAGTCGGAATGTTGTTTCCATCCCGCCATCTGCTCACTCGCTTCCGCCGCCTCGCCCGCTTGGTTGAACAACCTCTGAACCGGTTCGACTCTCTAGCCTTAACACCTGCTTGCTCGGACAATCTTCGATTTGACACGGCTCACTATGTCGTTTCCAAGAACAAATCAGAATCCGCCATATGGACTTCCGGGAAGCGGTTCCAGCCTCGACTCTACTCAAGAAAGCTCGCCGTCGTTCAAGGTCTATTGAATTCGCCGTTCACTCTATTAAATTTTTCCCGATTAAAAGTTGTATGAATCCCTCTTGGTCTTATCGTTGCTTTGATTGATGAGGTATTCAATAATTTCTACTCTAGGTTTTCCTTTTCTGTTCGTATTGTGCCGGAATTCGGTTGGGTTGACTGGAAATCCGAAGGCTTCAAATTAGCATCGTTAATCACTAATCAATATGCAGGTCAGTTGCAGTAGCTTACAGTTTCATTATGAAACTGATTCAGATATAAGCTTTAGTTTCAAAAAGATTTATGCTTTACTTCTTTGGTTATGGGGCGAATCTGATCTATCTGCATTTGTGTAAACTGATAGAAATTTTAGGTGTAAGTTAACAGATTGTATTCCTTATCCCTGCACAACTTCACTCTATCTCATTCTGATTTAAGGGTAAACAAATCATATCTCCCTTTTATAATGTGCTTTCTTCACCTCCAAATTTTCAATATATTAATGTTTCTCCAGCTTGAGCTGTAATTTATGGGTAGTTAATTTGTTTGATGAGTGCATGCTTGGATCCTGTTTTGATTGCATCAGAGTTATTCGTATGATGTAATATTTTTGTTTATACATGTGTCCAAAGTTCAGGATCGTGATATAAAATTTACAGTCTTTATAATGTAAAATTTGTGCTTCATTTCAACTGCTTATTCAAGTGACTAGATAGTATTTTTTTCTACATCGGGGGAAAATTTTGTTTCCACGATTAATCAATTATACGACATTGTAGGCTTCTAGATTCAACTGGTAATTGATGTTGGATGCATCTAAATTGGTATAACTTTTAAGGCTAGAAGTTAAAGGTGGAGCTTATGTGTTTACTGGCCTTTTTTGGTATATGCAAGTGGAGGCTACAGAAACTGAAGGTAGATATTTTTGTTTGGATATCTGCATAATGTACTGGTAACTGATGTTGGATGCATCTAAATTGGTATAACAGGCAAGTGACGTACTCGAAACGAATAACTGGAATGTTGGTAGTCACTTTGTTTCAATTTCAGTTAATTAAGCTTTATTGCAATACGGCTTCAATAATCCGATTCAACACGAATTTGCACCCAAAAAAGAACTCTACTCCTCAGTTAATCACATTGATCATCTTTATCGTATGCCTTGCTCTCTCTATGTGTTCGATTAAATGCGTCACTGAAGCTAACAGATCCTTTAATACTGCTTTATCTTAAACATCAGAGAGATTCAGTTTCATAAGCCTCCTTAACATACCCCAACTTTATTTTAAACATCAGAGAGATTCACAATTTTTTCTAATCTATGCTTTATTTATGTCTTGCTCATTGAATCGTTTACTATTACATTCTTTTATCCCCCAATTTGACATTATGCATTTACCTAACAATGTTTTAAATGCGTCAATAGGATGTTTAGTTGTAATGATATGTTGAAATTGAGCAGTTACTATTACCAGTGAAGCAGTGGTGGTTTTAAAGATGTAGAGGGAAAGTAAGGACATATTTGACATTGTTATAAGTGATGTGCACATGCGCCAATAGTTTGTTTGTTAGATAGCTCTAAGAGATTTCCACTATGGAGTACCGAAAGAAAAGGTCCGAAGCCGAAGATCGGTCAAATATCTGATATGTTGAAATTGAGCAGTTACTATTACCAGTGAAGCAGTGGTGGTTTTAAAGGTGTAGAGGGAAAGTAAGGACAGATTTGACATTGTTATAAGTGATGTGCACATGCGCCAATAAGATATTTGACCCATCTTCGGCTTCGGACCTTTTCTTTCGGTACTCCATAGTGGAAATCTCTTAGAGCTATCTAACAAACAAACTATTTGTAGCAGTGGGAGAGCATCATCAGAATTGGGGTACTGATCTCCTCTAAACACTAAACCTATCGCTATGAATTCAGGTCATTGATAACCATAGGGTATTATAACTTTAGTTTTCTCTATTCATTCATTTTAGATGTTTCAGATCAATACTTTTCCTTTTCCAGTTTCTATATCTATAGATTCGTAGTGTACTGCAACCTTAGAGTCAACAGTAGAACAATGATAGATGACAGTTTGCGTAGCTGGAAGATTAATCTTTGCAACGCATTTCATGTTTCCCTAGAGTAATCAATCCATTTCAGCTCAATTCAACTGTTCAGTTTTACCGATTTATCAACGACCTTCTGGTATACACAATGTTGGCCATTTTTGGTCAAGCAACAATTGTGCAGCAACTGAAGATTAATAAATCCATGTCAGCTCAATTTAGTTGTTCTGTTCTATCAATATAATATTGGCCTTCTGGTATACACAATGTTGTCCATTTGTCATCGATCAACAGCTATGTAAAAACTGAATATTAATAAATGTATTTCCTTCTGGATCCTGAGAAAAAAAGGTTTATGTTCACTTCTTGCTAGACAATGAATTGTATCTAATTTTATGATTTTCTCCCTGCAGGAGGACACATGGTACGAGAGCTGGGCGCAAGATCAAGAAGCATCGTAGAATGCATTGTTAAATTAATGTAAGTGTGTGTGTGTGCAGATCCCTTTCCAGTTAAGAGTTTATCTATCACTTTGCAGTTTTTTGCACCATGAACCATGTCATCCACGTGACTGTATTTACACTGCAAGTTTCTCAACCTCTATATGTTGGTGGGGGATTCAGGTGTGTGGAAGAGCACCCTACTCCTCTCCTTCACCTCCTTCTCTTCCTCTACTCTTCCTGAACTCAGCCCTACTATTGGTTACTTCATCATCATCATAATCTTTATAATAAAAATCCATTCTCTATTTGAATTGTTGTTATATAAATGAATCTGTGCTCGGGTGCTGATTTCAAGATTAAACATCTTGCAATTGATGGCAAAAGCCTCAAGCTCACCATTTGGGACACTGCATTATTTTATACTTACTATGCCTTTGTTAAACCAACTACTTAAGCGGGGTTGATATTTGATCAGATTGAGTTTTGTTTGTTTGTTGGTTGGTGCAGCTTGGCAAGAGAGGTTTGGGACCCTAATCACATCTTACTATAAGGGAGCCCATGAAGTTATGCCAGGTATTCATATAGCTTGCTGCTAAATTATATACTATCACATATGTTAGGATCAAGGATCGCAAGGCAACGGTGCAAGTCCAAGCTCTTCAAGGCACCGAATCTCCAAGGAGTGCAACCGGAAAGAAGCACGGCGTTGGGGATGATGGAGGCACCTTTGGTGGGCGTTCTTGGCGTGGAAGGGTGGCTCACAAATGGTTCTTCAAGGGGAGGGAAGACTCGACACAAATCTGGTTGAGATAGAAGCAGAGTTGGCAAGATGAACTCACTTGACAACAAAGGAATTTGACGCAAGAACACTTAGAGAGAAGAGAGAGTTTTTGAGATAATTTCTGGTTTAATTCATGCATGCTCTTTCAGCCTTGAAAGAGTCTTTAAATAGGTCTAAGAAAACAAAGAAAACGCCTATGCAAAATACAAAACGCCTGACAAACAATCAAGCCTGTTGTAACGTTTATTTTGAAGGCATTCAACGAATTTAAGTGCAGTAACCACTAGGCAATGTGGTGATTCTCTCAGCCCTGGCCTGGGCCCATGATAGTGGGCTAAGTGAGCCAGCCCATGGTGGTTGGAGCGCCGGTCAAAGTGGCCTAGGTGACTTGGCACTCTCTCTTGAAGTTTACTTGCCGCTAGTGCCGAGAGTCATGGCGCCTTGTTGTAGACAATGAACCAGGGCAGGCTCGGCGTGGCTTATGGTGGCTTGGCATGCCAAACCCTTGTGGAGGTCTTGGAGAAGCTTCCTAGCCCTAGACCTTGTGATGGCACCAGGGATTGCCTTATCATCTTGGACGTAGGCCTTGGTGACGCTTGTGCCCGACGCGCCCGGCGCCTTGGCCTTGTCTTGGCCAATGCCTTGCTTTGGCTTGGCTTTGGCTCTCTCATGCATGTCTTGGCCAGCTCCAGCTCCAAGTGTGTCATCCATGTGCTCCGCACCTTGATCCAGCTCCGGGTCCTCGATAGTGTCCATGGAGAGCTCCTCGGCGTCCATGTCCTCGGCGGCGCTTATATTGTCCTCGGCGTCTTGGCCTTGATGTGGCATGGTCACATCATCCTCCCTCTCTTGAAAGGGATTCGATCCCGAATTCAGCTCATTATAGTCGTCTTCATCCTGCACACAAAAAGGAGTCAGAAACATTAAAGACATCATGCATGCCAAAGTTAGGAGGGAGGTCAAGCTTATAGGCGTTGTTATTGATCCTTTCAAGCACTTGAAATGGCCCATCACCTCTTGGTTTAAGCTTGGAGTTGCGGAGCAAGGGGAAGCGTTCATTCCTTAGGTGCAACCAAACTAGGTCGTCCGGTTCAAAGATCACTTCCTTGCTCTCTCGGTCTTGTATGGCATAGGGAATAAGCTCAAGTGGTGTAATGGGGTTGCGCCCATACACTACTCTCTCGGTCTTAATACAACTATTGTCTTGGGCTAGCTCTTTTTGATGAGACTTGAGCTCCATCTTTAATACTTGAGTCATCTTGGAAGTCCAAGCTCTCTTGAAGCTCTTGATGGGACCCATGATCACATCATCCTCTCCCTCTTCGAAAGGATTCGTCCTCGAATCCAAATGCGTTTCTAGAAAGAGCCTTAACTCACATGAATCTTCACAAACGCAAAGTATGGAAGTGAGGCACCAAGAAACATATAAGAAAAAAGAAAATGTAATAGCAAACCAACTTAGGTCTATAGAATGTCTATGAATGAACCTCCATGCACAACTATCGCCCAATCTCTTTCTAGATATATGCTTGATGATGGAACATGATGTGCACATGACATATTTATCTACAAAAGTAATGTATCGAACACTGTATCTAGCATGCAACAACAATTGTGAATGCGAACTATGATGTATACATGCATACCTAGTTCTACATGCAAAAACCGAATTCAACACATGAGATTCTCTACCCCTAGAAAAATATTCATGTACAAGCAAAGGGGATAGAATAGGAAAAGTAGCAACAAGTGATACTTCCCTTGTATTAGGCTCCATTGC
Organism: Rheum nobile; assembly: GCA_027886185.1. Classification (NCBI taxonomy): domain Eukaryota; kingdom Viridiplantae; phylum Streptophyta; class Magnoliopsida; order Caryophyllales; family Polygonaceae; genus Rheum; species Rheum nobile. Next base: position 12,335,673 of record WOAB01000639.1, read on the forward strand.
CACACCCTTCTTTTCTTGGTTGAAAACTGATTTCTTGGGCTATTCCACATCCTTAGCTTCAACCTCTTCCTGGGAGGGTTCTTCTTGTTGTAGAGACCCATTGCGAAAGCTCACTTGGACGACCTCTTCCTCACAAGAAGCATCTTCAACTTTGATTGACTCCTTGCAAGAACTCAGTTGGACGTCCTTTACGAAGACATCATCAATCAAAGCTTCACTCTCAAAGGAACTTTCATCCTTATAAGTGTAGTATTGGTTTGGGCAAATTTCAGCTAAGTGGCCTCTCCCTTCACATATGACACATACAATGTCACGTGTTCTAACCCGAGGTTGTGGGCTCACTCTTTCTCTTCCCTTGGACGTGCTAATTGATAAGTAAGGTGAGTCATAGACTCCTTTGACCTGCACGGAAGGGTTAGAAGAACAAGAGTAGGAGTTGTTAAAATAAGGTGTAGGCTCGTACCTCTTGTATGAATTGACTTCTTGTTGAGCAAGATAGCGAGCCTCTCTATATGATGGTCCATGGGCCCGATAGTAGAAGAAGTCCTTTCGAGGCAGATGATCCTTATAAGTTTGAGAGTTAGGATACACGCCATAAGCTTGAAAGTAAAGATAATCCCTTTGTGATAATGAACCCAAGCTTGACATCTCCATTTTCTCTCCTTGCAAGGTTAGTAGCCAAAGCTACCACGTGTTGTGCTTCAAGGATCTTGCTTCTCTTTAGGGTCTACCAGGGTGTACCTTCAAGAGAAAACACACACGGCAGCCAAAGCACAAGAAGCTAACAAAGGTTCCTAGCTAGCAAGTTTTGACCAAAATTTAAGGAATTAATTCCACAAAATCTTAGTCCATAAGTTCACTAAGAAGGTTTAAGGTGTTGGCTTCCTATATGCAATGCTACCTAAGACACAAGAAAAGTAGCACCTACAACCTGAATTTAATCCTCAAAGTTTGATTCACAATTCAAGGTAAGATGTAAGTATTTGTAATTTTTGTATCCTTTGCGGCTTACACTAGATTTTTCAATACTTTTAGTACTTCTAAACCTTAATGATGCACCACTTTTTCTATGGCTTTCTCTTTTGTTTTTCGCCGAGTTTTTCTAGTGCATCCACTTTTTCAAGGTTGGCTTACAATATGAACTCGTCTTTTTTTTTTTTTGACACTAAGGATGAAATGCAATATGAATTCTCAAGACAACAAGATAAAATGAAAGATAAAATAGCCTAGATACTCAACGTTCCTCCATAACTTATGCTTGATTGTTGGCAAAGTTTTAAGGAATTAAATCAGGCTATATATGCAATTAAAAAAGAAAATAAAAGACTCAATAGACGTCTAAATGGATAGCTAAAATAGGAATGGAATGGCTGGTCAATAACTAGATTTAAAGCAAAAAGAGTTACAAAACCAAGCACTTAAGACTTTCCTATTTTGGAGTAACTAATGCAAGGGAGTTACAATCTAGTTTTTTTTTTTTTGGGACATTTGATAGACTCTAACTACTAACTTTCTATCAACTAAAATGCAGGACTCAACAAAAATCAAGACTCAACAAAACAACAAACAATCGACAATTCAACAAGACACAACAACAACGGCAATGTGGTGATTCTCTCGGCCCTGGCCTGGGCCTATTATAGTGGGCTAAGTGAGCCAGCCCATGGTGGTTGGAGCGTCGATCAAAGTGGCCTAGGTGACTCGGCACTCTCTCTTGAAGTTTACTTGCCGCTAGCGCCGAGAGTCACGTCGCCTTGTTGTAGACAATGAACCAGGGCAGGCCCGGCGTGGCTTAGGGTGGCTTGGCATGCCAAACCCTTGTGGAGGTCTTGGAGAAGCTTTCTAGCCCTAGACCTTGTGATGGCACCAGGGATTGTGTCATCTTGGACGTAGGTCTTGGTGACGCTTGTGCCCGGCGCGCCCGACGCCTTGGCCTTGTTCTGGCCAATGCCTTGCTTTGGCTTGGCTTTGGCTCTCCCATGCATGTCTTGGCCAGCTCCAGCTCCAAGTGTGTCATCCATGTGCTCTGCGCCTTGATCTAGCTCCGGGTCCTCGATAGTGTCCATGGAGAGCTCCTCGGCGTCCATGTCCTCGGCGACGCCTATGTTGTCCTCGGCGTCTTGGCCTTGATGTGGCATGGTCACATCAACATATTAACTAACTCAATTAATCATTCTAATGGGACTGTATAAGATATTATTAATGAGTGTATGGTGTTAAAAATCGGGAAACGTTCTTGAATATGAGACAACAATGGGCAAAAGAAGTGGACCTTTACTCTACAGAGCCACGATGTGTTAAGAACTAGAGACAATGTGCGCCAATGCTTCAAGGAGGTACCCCTGGCCTAATCTCTCTTTATATCAATACCAATGATTCAATATATGTGTCCATTGCCTTATTAAGGCTAATGGAATATATATAAATATATGATCCATGCTTTGAATCTATCATTTAACTGCTCTTCTTCCTTGGACCCTGGCAATTACAATAGATAGGAGACAAAAGTATGTACCTTTCACATGCCATAGCTCTCAAACAACACTCTAAACATTCAGAATTGCAGCAACCATCATGGTTTTATAATCTCATTCAACTGTCTTAATTTCCAAGCCTTGGTTTATTCTGAACTCTACATTCACACATTTATTGGTTTCATGATATACCTTATTAAAGGAGGAGGGAACATTATTGAGTTCATATACAACAACAAGCAATTCAAGACTAAATGAGGGCTAACAACAACCACAACCCACTACTTTGCAAGCAAAGAGTTCAAGATCAAGCAAGAGAAGACCAAAACTTTTACTTATAGCCCAAAAGAGGTGATCTCATGTGGAGATTACAAGCAAACAACATACTTTCATCTCCTCCTCAGCCTCATCAACTCCCAAGACACCTAATTCATCACCTCCACCTTTGCATACAACATATTGCAATCTTTGATAGCATTTGAAGACTTGTGGAGGGAAATCTGTATTGACATCACACAAGGAAGCCTTAGTGACATGATCACAATCCCAAGCATCAGAGAATCTGTTCTGAAATTGCTCTCCCCAAACCCCTATTTGGGAGAGGAAATAAAGAATAATTGTGAAGCGTTTGAGGAGTTTAATTGGTTGGGGATGATCAAGAAACTGTGGCCTAATGCAAAATACCTTTATTCTATCATGACCGCTACCATGGCGCCGTACACTAAGAAGCTAAAGCACAATGCAGGGGATCTGCCTTTGATGAGAGTTGGATTATGGCTCAACTGAGAGCTGGATTGGTGTTAATGTTGACCTTTCTTTGCCCCCAGATAGGGTAACTTTTACGGTTGTTCCTACCTTTTCGTACTTTGAGTTCATACCCATTCATAAAAGACGAACTGAAGCTACTAGGAATGGCAAATGTCATGGAAACTATAATCTTGGAAGCTCATCAGATCCTACTGAAGATTTCATAGAAGATGAACCTATTCCACTGTCTAAGGTCAAGGTTGGCCAAGAGTATGAAGTTGTCCACACCACTTTCACAAGTTAATATTGTTGTAATTTCTTACAGTTTATTTATATTATATATTTGGTTCAAAGAAAGTTTTGAATTATGCTTGGAGAAAAGGCTTCTAACAATACAACTATGATATTATGGCTTTTATTCACAATATTGTAGCTTAATTTTGCTTGCAACTATGATATTATAGCACGGAGCTCCAGATCAATCGTGTCATATAAGAGACGGGATTAGTCGCCTCTCTGTAGATTGCGACTAATACAAATCATAGCTCACTCCACATAGATCATGTAATCTTATTATAAACTAATGAGACCCATTTACAAGAGTTGTTTGATCATTTGGAACATTGAAAAATCTTTCTTTGTCTTTGTAGTTTTGGTTAATTCTAAAATAAGGGGAATTAAGTAATGTTGAACCATAAAGTTTGAGTAATATGGATTTAAAATTTGGGCGTAATCTAATAATTCTTAAGAAAGTTATTCTAATTTATAATTTAAGCAATATAAAATATTTAAACAATTGAAAGAATCAAACGAACACCACCCATTCTGTTGTCTGTCGACGCGTGCGAAGCACGAGTCCTACACAAACTACTTATACGAAAAAATAGGTTGAATATTTTGATTTTTTATAAGAATAATTGTGCGTCAAATAAAACAACAAAATGTGGTATGTAAAGAGGTCTATAATAATATGATGTAACAATACTCTTGCTATAACATGATATTTGAATTTTTTGATTGTTTAAGGAGGTCTATCAAAACTGTCTTTTCCCTTTTATCATCTTCACCCATTTTATCTCCTGCTTCCTTACATGCTTCTCAGCACCACTAGCAACAATCAGCCTTGGCGGCGGCGGACGAGGTTCGATGCCAATTTGGCGGATCAACGGTGTTTGCTGACTCGTCTTTTGGCCTAGATTTCCCTTTCCGTGGTGACTGTTACACTCCTTGTGAGAATGAGCAGTCCCGGAGTGTGTTTTCCGGTGCGATCGGTGAATTCGACTGAGAAATTGAGGTGAAATTGAGTTTATTTCTAGAAATTTTGACTACTTCGGAATCAATTTTGTTGTTCTAATTGAGTTGTTATCTGGTGAGAGTAGAAATATCAGGAAGCATCCGATGCGCAGCGGAGTTCAGGCCCGTCTACATGTTCAAATCCTTTCTTCTTCAATTTACTTTCTTTTTTGTGCTTTTCGATCGCTGGAGGCAATGATTCGACCAACCCTGCCCTTTGAATCGTCATTTGTGAGCTCACCCTTAGATGAAGTGAAACGATGTAGGATTTGATGTCGCAAAGGCCATGGGATAGATCCGACATTATTTGGCCACGAAATATCCGAGAATCGTCTTCGCTAGGGTTTCGAATTCGTTCAGATAGTGATGAATGTTGGAATGAATTTATGCGAAACTTTCGGGTACTTTTCCGGTGGGCTCCGACCACCGGTTGTGCTGGATTATGGGAGCGTTGGCTTCGTCTCCGCGAGCTCATCACCGTAGTGTGCTCAAACGATAAATTCGGGTTCCGTTTAAATGAGAAATGAGGCCTCAAAGGTGGTTGCTTGCAACACCCAATTTGAGGTTTGTGGTGCAATTCTACATCCCACATTGAAAATGTGAGAGTAGGATTGAGTGGTTTATAAACCACTATCATCCAAGCCAAGGTAAGAACTTGGTGAGTATGGAAAGAAGACCTTGACCACACGCGCGCCGTCCGTCCGATCCGGTCGGGCCGGGCTTGTGGGCTTGTGGAATGGGCCTTCGGCCCAAGCAACAGTTAAGCTTCTTTTTGGAGCGAAGCTGGGCCGATCTGGAGACTGTTGGGCTTCCGGAATTCAAGCCAGTTTGAATCCACCTCGTTGAGGTCGCCCAACAAAACGGTTGAACCGGTCCACGATCTGCTCCCACGATTCTCTCCACCTCGGAACAGTTCAGAATGTTGTTAAAAGCAGTTCTGAAGTCTCATTCGAAAGATATAGAACTCCTCCTACGTCGTCTTCCTCTTCTTCTTCCCAGTTTTCCCGAGTCTGAGAGTACCCGCAGTTACGCTGGTTCGTCAGCTTCTGGTTTTGATTGTGCAAATTAGAAGAACTCCGCAGTTGTATCCTGGGATTCTCAACGCCGGTAACCGTCACAATACGGGACATTTCAGAATTAAGGACAGAGATCTAATCTCGACTCTGTGCTTCAAACCGTTTCGGTTTCGGTATAATTCGATTCCTTAATTCTGTTCTAACTATTTCCAGATTGTTCATGCGTTTCGTATTAGGGTTCCTACATACTTAATTCTAAAACTTATTCTTCCTAATACCTGCGCACTAACGATCTACTTCAGTTTATTAGAACAAGTGCTCGGGATTCATCAGAAAAATTTATTTTGATCTTGTTCTTGTGTTCGTACATACGAACAGTTTCGGAAAAAAAAAATTGCGTTGTTCAGCTTCTGTACGAACAGATCCGAGAATACAGAATTAATAAAAATCATATTCGAATTCTGTATTATTTCAATTGCGTGATTGTTTTTCTGAAGTCATACTAATCTGGTTTGCTCTTGTGAACATTTTCTGAAATATGATTAACGAGAAAATCAACGCTGCTGCTGGTTCCGCAAACGAATGGAACGCGGAACTGCCGAGTGAGTCGACGCCCCAAATCAGTTTTGGGAGTGGTCTGCCACCGGTCACTTTGCCTGCTGGGTCGACCCAGGTTCCGCTGGTTCAGATCCAGGTTCCGCTGGTTCAGACCCAGGCACCGCTGGTTCAGACCCAGGCTCCGCTGGTTCAGACCCAGGCTCCGTTGGTTCAGACCAAGGTCCCGCTGGTTCAGACCCAGGCTCCGTTGGCGCAGAGTCCTATGGACTTGTCTGACATCAATCTGCCCCATGTGAGGGTGAGAGAGGCTCCGCAGAGTAGGAACTTCGCAGCTGTCATGCCAAGTGCACAACACTCAGGAATTCTGCCTGATAAGTTTGATGGCACCGACTTCAAGACGTGGCACCAGAAGATGTACTTCTTTTTGACCACGCTGAACATGGACAAGTTTCTGAAGGAGACTCGACCAGTGCTTCCTGAGCATAATACAGATGTATATCTCCAAGCCAATGTTGAAGCATGGATACATGGAGATTTCATGTGCAAAGGCTACATTCAAGCCAGACTGGTTGACTCACTGTACAACGTGTACTTTAGCTACATGCTAAAGAGCTCTGGGAGGCTTTGATAAAGAAGTACAAGTCTGAAGATGCAGGCTCTAAAAAGTACGTTGTGACAAAGTTTATGAATTTCAAGATGGTAGACTCCAAGCCTATCATGCCTCAAGTCGAACAGCTTCAGTTGATTGTTCATGAGATCCTAGCTGAAGGCATGCAAATCTGTGAAACTTTTCAAGTAGCTGCCTTCATCGAGAAGCTTCCACCTAAGTGGGACCAGTTCAAGAACTACTTGATGCACAAGAGGAAATCGATGACAGTCGAGGACTTGGTTGTGAGATTGCGTGTTGAGTCAAGCAACCGTCAGGCTGATGGGGTTCAGAGTTCTGATCAGAAAGTCAACCTAGCTGAGCATCAAGACAAGGGGAAGAAAAGAAAGTTTCAACCTCAAAACGCAAACAAGAAAGCTCATGCTAAGAAGTTTAGTGGGAAGTGCCACAAGTGTGGAAAGATAGGTCATAAGGCTGATGAGTGCAGAAGCAAGCTCGACCCACGCAAAGACAAGGGAAAGTCCCAAGCTAACCTTGCTGAAGGGTCGCTCACAGATGATGATCTCGTTGCTGTCTGTTCTGAAGCCAATTTGGTTCGGGGAAATCCAAAAGAATGGTGGTACGACACTGGTGCCACAAGACACATCTGCTCAGACAAGGGAGTGTTTACTACCTATCAAGTGAGCAAGAGTGATGAGAAACTATTCATGGGGAACTCGACCACATCCAAAGTGGAAGGTATTGGCAAAGTGGTGCTGAGGCTGACTTCTAAAAGAGCTGACTCTCACAAATGTCATGCATGTGCCAGACATAAGAAAGAATCTGATATCCGGCACTCTGTTGAGCAAGAATGGCTTTGGAATCAACTTTGTGTCTGACAAGCTAGTTCTCTCTAAGCATGTGGTGTACTTGGGAAAGGGTTATGTTAAAGAAGGACTGATCAAAATGAATGTAATGACAGTCCTTCCAAAAACTATTGTAACCGTTGATTCAATGAATAAGAATGATCCTATTGCTTATGTTGTTGAGTCCTTTAATATTTGGCATGAAAGATTGGGACATGTTAATTATAAATCTATTAGTAGATTAATAAGCATGAATATGATTCCAAAATGCAAATTAAGTAAAGATGAATGTGAAGTATGCGTTCAAGCGAAACTCACAAAAACGCCCTCGCCCCAAGTAGAGAGGACAACCGAACCTTTGGGTTTGATTCACACAGATTTATGTGATTTAAAGTTTGTGCAAACTAGAGGAGGTAAAAAATACTTTGTCACCTTCATCGATGATAACACACGATATTGCTATGTGTATTTACTACGCAGCAAATATGAAGCCTTGGACAAATTCAAGGAATACAAGTTGGAAGTTGAGAAACAACTTAGTAAGACAATTAAAATAATCCGAAGTGATAGAGGAGGCGAGTATAATGAACCATTCAATGCGTTCTGTAGAGAACATGGAATAGTTCATCAAACTACCGCTCCCTACTCACCTGAATCTAATGGAGTTGCGGAACGAAAGAACCGAACTCTTAAAGAGATGATGAATGCAATGCTGCAAGAATCTGGGTTAGCCCAGAACATGTGGGGGGAAGCTTTGCTTACCTCAAACTACATTCTCAACAAAATACCACACAAGGTCACTGGAAAGACACCTTATGAGTTGTGGAAAGGAAATGTACCATCGTACAAATACCTCAAAGTGTGGGGGTGCCTTGCAAAAGTGGTAGTACCACCCCCCAAAAAGGTCACCATTGGACCTAAAACTGTAGACTGTATTTTTATAGGATACGCACACAACAGTAGTGCTTATCGTTTCTTGGTATACAAGTCAGATATACCAGAAATACATGCTAATACAGTAATGGAATCTAGGAATGCATCCTTCTTCAAAAACGTGTTTCCATGTAAGGATAAAGAAAATCCTAAACGGACTCGTGAACAAGGAGAAGCTAGCACTTCTGTTCAAGACACAGAAGAAGAAAATGATGAACCTAGACGAAGCAAAAGAGCTCGAAAAGAGAAAACCTATGGGAATGAGTTCACAACGGCCTTTCTCATATCAGCTTTTCTCTTAGAAAATGAGCCTAGAACTTTTAAAGAAGCCATGTCTACACCTGATGCACCTTCATGGAAGGAAGCAGTTAAAAGCGAAATTGACTCCATTATGCAGAACCATACATGGGAGTTAGTTGATTTGCCACAAGGGTGTAAAGCACTTGGGTGCAAATGGATTTTCAAAACAAAATTGAAAACCGATGGCTCAATAGAGAAGCACAAGGCTAGGCTTGTGGTGCAAGGATTCCGGCAAAAAGAGGGTTTGGATTTCTTCGACACTTATTCTCCGGTTACGAGAATAACTTCTATAAGAATGCTAATAGCAATAGCAGCATTACGAAACCTCGAAATCCATCAAATGGATGTAAAAACCGCCTTTCTAAATGGAGATTTAGAAGAGGAAATTTACATGAAACAACCTGAGGGCTATGTCGTGCCTGGACAGGAAAACAAAGTGTGCAGACTTGTAAAGTCTTTGTATGGACTCAAACAAGCTCCAAAACAATGGCATGAAAAGTTTGACAATGTAATGATGTCAAATGGATTCCGCATAAATGAAAGTGACAAATGCATCTACATCAAAAACACTCCCAATGGATACATTCTGTTGTGTCTGTATGTAGATGACATGCTCATCATTGGAAACAATAAAGACATGATTAAACAAACCAAGCATATGCTTTGTGGAAAGTTTGACATGAAAGACTTGGGACTTGCAGATGTCATACTAGGGATTAAAATCACTAGACATTCTGAAGGGATCATCCTGTCTCAAGCTCATTATGCTGAAAAAGTCCTTGAACGATTCAAGAACTACTCAAGTGAGATAGCAAAAAGTCCTGTGGACCCCCATCTCCACTTGACTAAAAACTCTGGTGATGCTATATCACAACTAGAGTATGCCCGTGTCATTGGAAGTCTAATGTACTTGACAAACTGCACACGACCAGACCTAGCGCACTCAGTAAATGTACTAAGTCGCTATACCAGTAATCCAGGTCATAAACACTGGAAAGGCATAACTAGAGTATTAAACTATCTGCGATATACTAAGAGTTATGGGCTGCATTATGGAAGATACCCTGCAGTTCTGGAAGGATACAGTGATGCGCGCAAACTGGATATCTGACTCCAGAAACTCAAAATCAACAAGTGGATATGTATTCACACTTGGCGGTGCAGCAGTATCATGAAAATCTTCCAAACAAACACTGTTGGCCAGATCCACTATGGAATCTGAGTTCATTGCTTTAGATAAAGCAGCGGAGGAAGCTGAATACCTTCAGAACTTCTTGGAAGATATTCCTATGTGGGACAAGCCAGTGCCGGCATTATGTGTACACTGTGATAGCCAATCAGCTATCGCTCGAGCAATGAGTCGTCTATATAATGGAAAGTCACGTCACATTAGACGTCGACATAAAACCATTAGACAACTACTCTCAAGTGGTGTAATCACGATAGATTATATCAAGTCAGTTGAAAACATAGCAGATCCATTTACTAAAGGTCTGTCACGAGAGCAAGTTGTAAAGTCATCTAGAGGAATGGGTTTAAAGCCTATGACTACAGAGGATGCTTGATGGATACCCTACCTACATGACTGGAGATCCCAAGAAGTAGGTTCAAAGGGACAACTAAATCAAGTTGACTCATGGAAAGCACTGGGAGACTATAGGTCTCATCCCAGTTCCTAGGATGATGAGAAGTGCTGCCTGTCCATGTTTAGGTTAAGCTTGGCTTTTAATGATTCCATAGCCTTGAAATAAAGGTGGGGTATGACAGGATACCCTTTATGGTCAATCACCTTGTGAGTGTGAAATGGGGCCGTTTCTAGGAGAATGAAGAGAGGCTGCATTCTCCAAGTTCACTCATGATTAACCAGAGATGTTCACGGCCAAAATGAACACAATAAGAGAACCTAGTTCTACAAGAAGATGAAACTATGTGACAGTTGTTGTCTAGGTTTACATCAAAGCCCGGGTGGTTCAAGACATCATGTTCACTGCCTGGTCGAGTAAATCCGATAGCTATTCACTATGGGTGGTTCAAGGCTGAAAAACGCCACCAGCCCAGATGCAGTGATTCTTCGCTCGTACTCTCAAAAGTCCTTCTGCCGACTACACATGTGTTATAGAGTCATTTCTATTCATGTGGGGGATTGTTGGAACTGAATTTATGCGAAACTTCCGGGCACTTTTCCGGTGGGCTCCGGCCACCGGTTGTGCTGGATTATGGGAGCATTGGCTTCGTCTCCGCGAGCTCATCACCGTAGTGTGCTCAAACGATAAATTCGGGTTCCGTTTAAATGAGAAATGAGGCCTCAAAGGTGGTTGCTTGCAACACCCAATTTGAGGTTTGGGGTGCAATTCTACATCCCACATTGGAAATGTGGGAGTAGGATTGAGTGGTTTATAAACCACTTCCAAGCCAAGGTAAGAACTTGGTGAGTATGGAGAGAAGACCTTGACCACACACGCGCGCCGTCCGTCCGATCCGGTCGGGTCGGGTCGGGCCGGGCCGAGCTTGTGGGCTTGTGGAATGGGCCTTCGGCCCAAGCAACATCTAAGCTTCTTTTTGGAGCGAAGCTGGGCCGATCTGGAGATTGTTGGGCTTCCGGAATTCAAGCCAGTTTGAATCCACCTCGTTGAGGTCGCCCAACAAAACGGTTGAACCGGTCCACGATCTGCTCCCACCTCCCACGATTCTCTCCACCTCGGAACAGTTCAGAACGTTGTTAAAAGCAGTTCTGGAGTCTCATTCGAAAGATATAGAACTCCTCCTACGTCGTCTTCCTCTTCTTCTTCCCAGTTTTCCCGAGTATGAGAGTACCCGCAGTTACGATGGTTCGTCAACTTCTGGTTTTGATTGTGCGAATCAGAAGAACTCCGCAGTTGTATCCTGGGATTCTCAACGCCGGTAACCGTCACAATACGGGGCGTTTCAGAATTAAGGACAGAGATCTAATCTCGACTCTGCGCTTCAAACCGTTTCGGTTTCGGTATAATTCGATTCCTTAATTCTGTTCTAACTACTTCCAAATTGTTCATGCGTTTTGTATTAGGGTTCCTACAATGAATGGACTGGATTAAACTTCCAGTGCGAGAGTTCCAATTATAATCCTGCTGTAAGCAAGGATGGCTTCACTAGTTGAAATTTTCAAAGACTGCAAGGATGGCTTCACTAGTTGAATTTTTCTCTAGTAGAAATTGCTTCGAAGCCTTCCTGAACCCCTCTTTTATCATTTTTTTATGTAATTGTTACATAGACAGTAACTTTTCCTTGGAATTTCAGATAAACAATAATGTTTCTCAATTAGCACTGCTTGTGTTCTCCAAGGAAAATAGTCTATGCTACCTGATAACAACCAGGCTATTCACCTATTTCCATCATTCAGCTAAAACATTGTACCTAAAGATAATCTGATGAATAAGTAGACAGATGAAAGGATTTTTCATGTATTGAACTTGAAGCTGCTCATGTTGGCAGTGTTGGCGACACATTTCCGAAAGTGAGTCTCAACTTTAAAGGAGGTGCAGCCATGGTTCTTGGCCCTGAAGAGTATCTACTCCAGCCAGTTTTATGTGTAAGGTTCAATGTTCATGGGTGCAAGGTTCACAAGAGTTCATTAGGTACTGCCTTCAGGTGCTATTTTTGTCCTGCTGCCTACCATTCTCGATGTGTGGGAGTTGCTAACAGTCTTTTGCCTGAGGGGGAATGGTACTGTCCAGAGTGTGTAGACAATGGATTTAATCCAGAGAATATGAAACCGCAAAAACTCATTCGACGGGCGGAGCTACTGGGTGCTGGTCCATATAGCCGAATTTATTTTCAATATTGTGGTTACCTTTTAGTGTAAGTTCCTGCATATTTGTTGGAAAAAATTGTATTTTATTTGTAATGAAAACTGCATTTTATTTGTAGGTGACAAGCATGGTGAAGAAGGGTGCAAAGAAGATTTTAGTATTGGAGATGGTGTATCTTGATATGGATGTATTCCTTTTGCTTAATGTCCAATTATATGAATCTATTACCTGAGCAATTTGAGGCATATTATATGTTGGGAATTCATCGAACACCAATTTGATGTTGCTATGTATTTCATGATTTCATTTTACTATTTTACTTTGTCTAGGCACTTATAATTTAAAGTGTAGATCCTTTCTTTTCCCTCTTCTATGTTCCTCTTTCTTATATACTATTCCTTGATTATTTTGAAGCGCAACAAGTTTTTCCTTGGTGAGGTTGAGATTTTAAGATTATGGGTAGTGGTGAAGATCTTGAAGGATACATCTCACTTCCATGCCAGCAGTTTTGCTGATGTTGACATTGACTTGTTATTGAAATTGCTGGAGTCATGGTCATGAACTTATCTATGATCTTTCATGAACCTGAAAGATGATAAATCGTGAACCTGAAAGAGAAAAGTCATGAACCTGAAAGAGAAATGTCATGAACCTACAACTTAAAGGAGAAAGTCATAAACCTACAATAGAAAAATCGTGAACCTGATAGAGAAAAGTCATGAATCTACAAGAAATCGCGAACCTAAAAGAGAAAAATCATGAACCTACAAGATAAAAATTGTGAACCTGAAAAAGAAAAGTCATGAACCTACAAGAAAAAACCGCAAACCTAAAAAAGAGAGAAGTCATGAACCTAATAAGAGAAAATTCGTGAACTTGAAAGACAAAAGTCATGAACCTACAAGAATCGCGAACTTGAAAGATAGAAGTCATGAACCCATCTTATATATTTCATGAACCTATCGTATATTTTTCATGAACCTGCAATACATTTGATGTGAACCTATCATACATATTTCATGAACCTATCTTATATACATATGAACCTACATGCCTATTAAAATGAAACTTGCTAGAAGTTCACATATTTTATTTTTACGAGCACGATAGGTAGCAAGACACTCGACATAAACTTGCAACACATTTGACATGAACTTGTTGTACATTTTTCATGAACCTGCAACACAGCCGACATGAACCTGTCGTACATTTCCCATGAACTGCAATACATTTGACGTGAACCTATTGTACATATTTCATGAACCTGCAGTACATTATTCGACATGAACCTATCTTATATTTTTCATGAACCTACAAGCCTATTAAAATGAAACTTGTTAGAAGTTCACATATTTTATTTTTACGAGCACGATAGGTAGCAAAACATTCAACATAAACTTGTTATACATTTTTTTATGAACCTACAACACATTCGACATGAACTTGTCGTACATTTTTCATGAACCTGAAAGATAAAAGATTTGAACCTACAAGAGAAAAATCGTGAACCTTAAAGAGAAAAAATGTGAACCTACAAGAAAAAAATGTGAACTAGAAAGAGAAAAATTCATGAACTATTAAGGGAAAAATTGTGAACTTACAAGAGAAAACTCATAAACTTGAAAGAAAAAAGTCATGAACCTACAAGAGAAAAATTGTGAACCTGAAGAGGTTCATGACTTTCGACTTGTAGGTTCATGATTTTTGACTTCGAAGTTCATGATTTTTGACTTTGAGGTTCATGACTTTACCTACAAGATAAAAACTGCGGGATTGAAAGAGAAAACTCGTGAACCTGAAAGAGAAAAATCATGAACCTACAAGAAAAACTGAAAAGGAGAAGTCATGAACCTATAAGAGTAAATCCGCGAACTTAAAAGAGAAAAATTATGAACCTACAAGAGTAAACTCGTGAACCTGAAAGAGAAAAGTCATGAACCTACAAGAAAAAATGTGTGAATTTGAAAGAGACAAGTCATTAACCTACAAAACAATCGCGAACCTGAAAGAGAAAAGTCATGGACCTACAAGGTAAAAATCGTGAACCTGAAAGTGAAAAGTCATGAACCTACAAGAGAAAAATCGTGCACCTGAAATAGAAAAGTCATGAACTTACTAGAGAAAAATTGTGAACCTAAAAGAGAAAAATCATGAACCTACAAGAAAAAAACGCAAAGTTGAAAGAGAAAAATCATGAACATATATGAGTAAATTTGCGAATTGAAAGAGAAAAGTTATGAACTTACAAGTTCGTGAGCTTTAACTTGCAGGTTCATGACATTTATCTTCAAGGTTCATGAGTTTTAATTTGCATGTTCAGGAGTTTTAACTTGCAGGTTCATAACTTTCACGACTAATTATAAGTATTTTCTTACAAGTTCACGAATTTAAAAGTTCACGAACTATGAGTTTTTTATTACAATTTCAAAAATTTAAAAGTTGCAGATTTATGAGTTTTATTTATCTTGCATGATCACATATTTTTCTTATAGGTTCATGGGTTTTTATTTATAAGTTCATTAGTTCTAAATTAAATGTTCATGTTGATATATAGGTTTGAAGGATCTTTACTAATAGTCATACTACATTCAAGAGTTTCTTTAGCCCCATTTTTATTGCTCTTAGACACATGAATGAACCTAAGTACAAGCCATCATAAACCCTCTAGTGATACGAAGTTTCTATGCTTCCCTAAAAGCTTCATATTTAGCCTATCGTATGAGCCTATGTATCGTCATGAGTAAAAAATCCGGGTAAGAAAATCATGAACTTCCCAGGTTATCGTCATGAAATTGCAAGCCTATCTACATGAACTATGTTACATTTTCAAAAAAAAATCAATACTACATCACCAACCATGAACTTTATCATCATGAACTTGCAAGCCTATCGTCATGAAGTTGTACGGTTATCATTATGAACTTGTAAGGCTATCATCATTGTTGAATCGTATATGTTAGTAGAAAGGGACAGTCAACTGTTCCTTAGGCAGCGGAATAACAAAGCACAGAATAGATAACAAGCAAGTATCTGTAACACTGTTCCTTAGAGAGGAAATCCTTAAGAGCTAACTAGTTGTCAAAGTAAAGCCTCTACCTCTAGGTTTTTCTAGTAGGATTTCAATGTCTACTTGTATTATTAATAGTTGTAACACAAAGCAATATAAGTCTCCTGCCTAGAACTCCTTTGCACTTAATCACTACTATGGAACAACAAACAATACCTCCTAGTAAAGTAGAAACCCTATCAATCCGAACCATACCAAAGTTTTGACCTTGCAAGTACTCTCTTCTCTTCACTCTTCAATGCTTGGAATGCTTAGCAAGACTTTCTTCATCTCTTCACTTATATAGGCGACGATCACTACCTCGTTTAACCTAATATCCTATTAAGCTAAATAAAATATAATAACCTCCAGATTTTCAAAGATACAAAAACTCCTAAAAATATCCTCAAATATATCTTCAAATTCGTCTCCTTAACCTCCAAGTAAAACTCTTTACTTTCCAAGTATAATGTGTCATCTTCCATAAATAGAATCAGTCGGCTACGCTGTTCCTCAGCGTAGTGCCTTCCTTCAATTTCTTCCTCTGGACACGCACGCGCCTTCCCAGCGCTTCTGGCGTGTTGTTCCCCAGTGGCATCCGTTCCTTCCTAGTCTCTTCTTCCACCACAAGCACTCAAGACTCCACTGGTCCTTGACTTCATGGATTTCTCTGAAACTCATAAACTCAAACGTTCCATCAGGTGTTGTGGGTTCTGTTATCACCAAAACTTTAGGGAACAACATGGAGGAAACAACATTACAACAATTTTTCCCTTTTTGGTGATGACAAATCCCACTATAGAATAATCAAGAATTAAATCCAGAGTCACAAACATATGACATAGTCATAAACAATTCTAGATCAAAGATTGGTAAAGTTCCCCCTCAGTGTAACATTATGGACGTTCATCAGACTTTAGTTGCAATCATTGTTCCCCCTCAGCAAAAGCATAAGTCAATAAGCAATACGATATCTTAGAGAGATATAAAAGTTGTACCTAACTTGAACAACGCATCTCGCATTTTCTACACTTCCCCCTTTTGGCATAATAAAAAATTCAACAAACATGGAACAGTTCTATAATACAAGTTATAATCTTAAGAAACAAGAACTATTTTCATTAAGTCAAAAATCTGGATCACAGGTAACTCAAGCAACAAGTCTAGAAATAAAAACAATAAACAACAATTCATCAAGCATAAAAAAATAAGAAAAACATAGGCTAATGGGCTAAGGAACGCCAGGAGAACACTCGAGAAGCAAAGTCCTAGGAGCGTTGTTCCTTCTCCGCGAGCTGTATGTCCAAAGACTGCTTGAGAGAATTGGCTATCACCTCCAACTGAGAGAGGATCAGCACATTCTGATCTGTACGAAGGCGCAACACATGCAGAAATTAGCACTGGATTGATGCAATTGGCTTTGAGGGCTCACCTTTCTCCTTCTTGTATGGTATCGGAGGCAACGCCAACTCTTCCTCCTCCACATCCTCCTTATACTTCATCTTTCTGACGTTAGTGAGGTTCATGGTCCATACATGTGTCTCTTCATCTGTGTCAGCATAGATGACCTTCTTCAGTAGGAGAGCCTTGATGAATCCACAGTAAGGGAGGGAGTGAGTCATACCCTTTTTGTCCCAGTTTTGTGCACTTTCCCATGTGCACCAACATCGTCCTAGCCAGATCTATTTTCTCCTTCCTGAAAAACTTTTCGAGGAACAACACATCTTTGAATGTGACATTGTTTCTTCTCCAACCTTGGCGCACATCACGCCCTTGATGATGATGTTGTGGGCGATCCGCTGAACCCTAATCAGCTTGCTAGTAGGGATCGATTGGAGTTGTTCCCCGAAGAGCCTCTCGCAGACGACATCCTTCTCTGACAGTTGGCATGCATCTAACTTCTCACAAGGAGGAATAAAGAACCCTCCCAGAGCAACCTTCAGCATCTTTGCAACGGACTTCTCATCAATGAGGACGATCTCCCCCATCACCTCACATGTAGCAGACAGAATCCCGGATTTAGAGAAATGTACCTTGAAGTCGTAGTAGAAATTCCTTATCTGATCCTCATCCACCATAAGGCGATCTCGCCACAGGTGTTCCCAGCCCTGAGCTTGAAGAAGCTCCTTGATCTCAATGTAGCCATCCTCCTCCTGAACACCATCCGAAATATAGAGCTCCGGGGTGACCTTTTTCCCTTCTGTGGGAGCAGTTGTAGGTGCCTCCACAGTCTTTGCCTTCTTGCGTCCTGATTGGCATTGGGGGCGCTTGGAGGAGGTGGCTGGGGCTGTTTCTCCAGTTATGAGGACATCTTCTTCTTCTTCTTCCTCCTCCTCCTTAGAGACAAAAGATATCTCCTTTATCTTCCTCGGTGTAGGATCAGCTGGTGTGTACCGAGTGAACTGCGGAGCAGCCTCTTCCTTTGGAGGCGAAGTGTGTTCCTCCTCTTGAAATGTGGTGGTGGCCAATGAGGTTTCTGTGGTGGAGGTGAAAGCGAGCGCCTTGACGATGGAGCTTTTCTCCGTCACCGACGTCTCCTCCATCTCCTTCTCAAGATACACCTCCATAATAGGTTCCTTGATTGGAGAAGCAGCAACCTCCTCGATCGCCTTGGCAGCTGAGGCGGTGGACTCCTAGGCCACTTGAAGCACTGTAGTATCAATGGCATCCTTCGCCTTTGCAGAAGATGCAGACAGTTGAGCCTGGCTCCCAGCAAGCTTACGCTGCACAGAAATGAGCTGTTCCTCGCTCATGTTTTCGATATCAGAGAAAGAGGCAACAGAAGATGATGAAGCCATGTGTTTTCTTGTGTTTGGGATAGAGAGAGATTGGAGTTTAGGGTTTGAGAACCTTGAGAATTCTTGAGAGCAAGATTGGAGCTTAAGAGAATACCTGGAAGATTTTGCAATTGAGATAGCGTGTTGAATCAGACCGTTAGAGCTGGTATTTATAGGATCAGCATAAAATCTCCAAAAGATCTTATTTTCCTTTCTTAATTCTATCAAAAAATACTCAGAATCTTTTAATCTCTATCTTCTCCCAAAATTAGGCACCATAATTACCTTTTGTGCTGCCTAACGGCTAGAAATCCCTTGGAGCCGCATAATCTCAAACACGCCATTCAATCTATTTACTAGAGTAGCAATCATCACAAAATTCAGCCCTTACCCAACGTTCATATTTTACTGTTTCTGATTACTGATCCCTGAATACTTTTGCAGCCTCAAAATTTCTTCAAATGAGCCATCTGAGCCACTGAGCCATTACCCTGATCCTTGAGTGTTCATAAAAGAGCTGTTTGTGTGCAAGGGGGATACAAAAAATAATTGCAACCCAAATAATAATAGCACATCATGGTAAGGCATAACAAAGAGTCAGATAATTGTTCCTAGTAAAATTGGAAGAATAGAGAGTGTCATAAGGAACGTTTACCTGACACATAAGGCTTACGGAGGCTTACATACTGGTTATCGCTTGGGCTTGTAGTGAGGGATCAGACATCAAACTAGTTATTTTTTGTTGAATGAAAGAAGCATAACAAAATTCAAGTATCATTAATATTATGTAAACAAGTTGCAGAAGTTTCCAAAGAATAAATGAAGGACCATCCTCTATTACTACCATTGTATCAAATAGACCAACAATATGCATGCAAGACGTTGTTCCACGTTAGTATAGAATAATATAGCCAATCATTGATGGAATAGTAAACAGGGACTTGTTTAATTCAGTGAGATCATGCCTAGGAGCATCCGAAGATGCTAATAAGGTCTACTGTCTAATGCCTTGGTGAAGATGTATGCAACTTGATCCTCTGTCCTGCAATGATCCATCTTAATGAAACCTTTATCAACATTATCACGAAGAAAGTGATGACGTATATCAATATTCTTAGTACGTAAATGATGGACATGATTCTTGGAAATATTGATAGCATTAGTGTTATCACACAAAATTCAAATAGAGTTAAAAGTCAAACCAAAGTCCTCCAATTTCTTCTTGAGCCATAATACCTGGGAACAATAGGATGCAACAGCTACGTACTCAGCCTTAGTAGTGCAAAGGGCGAATCCCAATGAGATGAGACAGGGACCAAGGAACTGTGTCGTTCCCAAAGTGCTCTTTCTATCAACCACATTCCCAGCAAAGTCAGCATCAGAATATCCTAAGAGATTGAAGCCGCTGTTCCTTGGATACCAAAGGCAGAGATGATCAATTCCTTTGAGATATCTAAGGATGTGCTTGACTGTAGTTAAGTGTGACTCCTTTGAATTTGCTTGGTACCTAGCACAAAGACACACGACAAATAGGATATCTGGCCTACTTGTCGTTAGATATAATAAGGATCCAATCATACCTCTATAGGTGGTTGCATCTACAACTATTCCATCCAAGTCTGCATCAATTCTATAGTTAGGAGAAACATAAGTAGTATAAGGATTTGAATTCTCCAAACCGTATTTCTTCAAGAGATCCTTGATGTACTTTTGTTGATGAATCTTTGTTCCTTCCTTTGAATTCACAACTTGTAGGCCAAGGAAGAAGGATAGCTCCTCTATCATACTCATCTCAAATTCACTGCTCATAAGATTCTTGAACTTTTCTACAAGAGAAGGAATAGTTGAACCAAAGATAATATCATCAACATAGACTTGAATAATGAAAATCTCACCTTCTGTTCCAAGAGGAACAATGTCTTATCAATTGCTCCACGCCTATAGCCATTCTTGATAAGGAACGTAGAGAGTCTATCATACCAAGCTCTTGGAGCATGCTTAAGACCATAGAGAGCCCTATCCAGAATGTATAGATGGTCCTTGTGCACTGGGTCCTCAAAGCGAGGAGGTTGCTTCACATAGACTTCTTCTTCAAATTCTCCATTGAAAAAGGTTGTCTTGACATCCATTTGACACACTGTGAAGCCTTTATGAGCAGCGTATGCAATGAAGAGACAAATAACTTGAATGCGAGCCATTGGAGCATAAGTCTCATCAGAGTCGATCCCTTCCCGCTGATTGTATCCTTGAGCGATAAGTCTGGCCTTGTTCCTTGTCACTGCTCCACTATCATCTAACTTGTTTCTGAACACCTATCTTGTCCCAATAGCATGCTTATGCTTCGGGAGGGGAACAAGTCTTCATACCTTGTTCCTTTCAAATTGATGCAACTCCTCTTGCATGGCCACAATCCAATCTGGTTCTTTCAAGGCCTCTTTGATGGACTTTGGCTCAATAAGAGAGATACAAGCATTAGTGGAACAAAACAAATTAATATGAGTACGAAGACCTCTCTCACCCCAATTTGAGATAATTTGCTCTGGTGGATGAGCCTTGACAACCTCGGAGCTTTCAGATACATAGGTAGTAGGCTCATCAAATAGAGGGGCCGTCTAATCCACGTCGAGGATTGCATCCTCAACAACTTCAGCTTCATTGAAGAGTGATGTGTCCTCAACTTCTTCAGAATTGTTGCCATTAGTAGTTCCAAAGGGAACAATGACACCAACATCACCTAGAGCAGTTGGAGTACCAAATGGATTGATAAATTGACCTGTGTGTAGGGGACGATTTATATGAGTAGTTGGAAGATCATCTCCTGGCTCAGGAACAATGGCGTGAGGATGAGGGTTGGATGGATCATCGCCGTCATCGTCATCATTGTTACCAGCATTGTTTGGTCTAGAAGGACCATCATCATTGTTGTTCACCCTTCTTGTACTGCTCCCTGGAGTGTTATCCTCATCATCTAGGTCTTCGCGTTGCATCCTTGGGAGCTCACCATCAGGGACCAGCGTGCTCTACTCGCATATACCGCCCTTGACAGTCTGTGATTCGAGAATGAAGATTAGAAGTGAAGAAATCAAAGGAATTACATAAGAAGTGTAGAAGAAGCCTCTGGAGGTGAAAGAAGAGTAGAAGAACACTATACTGAATTCAATTCGTTCGTTCTCTCTACTCGGAAGTCCAAACAGAGTGATTCTAACTTGAGGTGTTAGATATTGAAGTCTACTGTAAGTCCTCAAAATTTGAGAGTAATCCGAGTTGGGAATCAAAAGTTATGACGTTTATACGGAAGTGTCGCATAGGTTGTAGCCTCAACAGAGTTCACCGCCCCCGCGGTAGTGACTGCCGCCCCCGCGGCCAAGGAACCTGAGAGACGTGCTGAGAAGTCGTAAGACCAGGAGCTTCACCGCCCCTGCGGTGATCCTACCACCCCCGCGGTGGGCTAGGATGAAGAGAAGATTTATTTCGGGATTTTATTCTGAGATCTGTTTGAAGATTTTATTTCCTTGCTTTTATCTTACGTTTTTATTAGTACCATTGGATTATTTCTTTAGGTTATTTAAGGTTAATTCATAGACTTATTTTAGATCATTCTTAGATCTACTTTCTTTCTATCATTTTAATTTTCTCACAAACTCTATGGAGAATTAAACTTTCATTGTTTCGCTTGACTATTGAAGCCTGCAGTTGATTGGTTGTGAGATTTCTACTCTTGTTCAATTTCCTATTTAGTTGTATTAGTTATCTTGTGCTTGAATGTTTATTGGATCTTGTTGATCTATCTAGCCTGTGCAACTAGGTTTATTGACACTATTCATATAGCTAGGACTTGTCAATTCTGAGTTCGGGTTGCATATCTAGTAGCAAACATAATTTACATGAACGGCTTGCGAGTGTTTATTGTGAAAGAGAGTTAATTGCATGCTTAATATAAACATGCTTAATATAAACAGATTATTTCTATTGCATGTATCTTGTGAATCCTTGTTTGAATGCTATTGCTTTATTAGATCTTGAAGGTTTTTGGATTTGCATTGATTTAGTAATGTTGGAATAGTTCTCTGTTCCATATATTTGTTTTGATGATGATAAACATCATTAGGGTCTAATGAGCTTTCAAGTTTTTTAAGTCTACATGATTAATTGAAACATATGAAGTGTTCGTAAAGAAAGCAAAACAACAAGGAAATAAATATAAGGAACGAGTAGTTGGTTCAGAATTGAAGAATGAAGTTGAAAGATGGAGGCACGCGGTGTTCCTTGAAGAACAAGTACTTGAGCTTATATATGGAAACAAGGCTTCAACCACTTGAAGATATATTAGAAGTCTTGTTTTACGAAATTGTACTTATGGTATATTCCTTGTTTATGATAAGATTTTAGGATACTCGTATTTTAGGTGATAAAAAGATCTTATGCTTTCTACCATTATAAATACAAGGTATTAGGTGTTCTTAGAACACACGGGCTTACAAGAATTATCAAGAGCATTCAAAGCTAAGGAGTTTAGAGCAAGGTACGAACTTTGTGTGAGTATTTTGTTGAGGTTTCTTGTGTTGAGATAGGATTAGTCACTTGCTTAGAAGCTAGGTGATCATAGAAGTTGTGTACTCCTAGTATCTTATGCTTAGCTTGCTTGATTGTCCAAACCATTATCAATATGTAATATCCCAGATATTTTAAGGATATTTTGGAATTTTTCCAACTCCCGTATTACTAATCGGATTAATTTCAGAGAAGTTAGGACATTCTGTAATGTGCTGGATCTCTGAAATATTTTTTCTGAGTAATATAAAATACAGTGGACGTATTTTTGGGGTTAAATAGTCGTTTGGGTATGAATATATTTAACTCGGGGTTAAGAAAATTTAACCCAAAGTGATCGGATAAGAAGGAAGCAAAACTGGGCTTTACCGCACCCAGCGGCCATGACCACCGCACGCGCGGCGAGGGCCAAAAACAGAGGCATCGTCGTCTTCGCGATAAGGCCGGGCTGACACACCAGTTTGGTCAGGTTTGAGCAGCCAAGTAGGCACTTTGACTTGTCCCCTTGCTTGTTCCCTTTGAGGAAGCTCGAATTGGGACTATAAAAGGCATCGAAATCCGAAGTCAAGCTTCATCTTCTTCTTCTTCCTCTGTTTTCTCTGTTTTCACCATTGTTGTCCAAGCTTTGAGCTTTGTTGAGAAGGTGATCGAGATACCTTTGAGTGTTGGAAAGAGTACTCCTAAGTGGTATTAGAAGGCCTAAGGTGTTGGGAGATCAAACCATAGACAAATCGAAGTCGAACGAATCGATTTAAGGGTGAGTTTGCTGAACTTCTGTCGTGAGAGCTCGCCACTGTCAGTCCACTGCACCCCGCGGCAAGCACCCACCGCACCCGCAACGAGCCTTGTCCGAGTGTGTGTTCTTGGATGTTGGCTTTGGGCGAGGCTCGATTCTTTCGATTCTTTTCGTATTCTTTTAGATTCAATTATGAGGATATTGAATCTAACTTAGGGTCTCGTTATGGGTCGTTTCTTAGAGATTTATTATTCCAGATATGTCCCTGTTTCGGACCCAGGAGCTCGTTGTCTCTAAGCTTTGTTAAAGCTTTCGTCGGATCTAAGGCAAGTGGCGGTCCGCTCTTGCTCATCATTCCATATTTCCCATTAATTATCAATTGCTTAGTTGTTAATTAATTTGGAATGATTACTGTTTTGTTTACTGTTTATGTTGGGAACATTTTTGATAAATAATTTGATGAAAGAAGTGCTGTTATAATAGGTTGTATATTGCTAGATACAGCGCTATTATGTTCGTAATGGTTTTGTGTGGATTTTAAATATGAATTTCATAAGCAATATTATAATAGGTTGCATATACTGTTAGTAGCAACGCTATTTTGATATATATATACATAGATTGATAGATCTATGATGTTGGCCTTGATGGCTTTGATTTGATATGATTGTTGACTATGTTGAACTGTTTAGTTAGCATGAGTATTCGTAGGAACGTTTACTGAGGCCCAGGAGGTCCAGTCGTTTCTTGATAATTAAATGGAGAAAAAGGCATTGAGACCCTAATACCATTGGTGGGTCATGACTAGCCTCTATACTCGGGTATAGAGGAGGTGCACTTAGCTAGTGTCACACATATCTCAGGAGCAAATCTCGGGAGTTGCTCCCAAGAGATCTCTCGTCTCGGGACGAGCTGATCATGATAAAAGCTTATAACGTGATGTGGTTTGGTTTTCGGAATTAAATCAGATAAGTGCCTTTGTCGCACATAATTAGTATACCTTCGGGCAAGTAGTGCAGCTAGGTAATAGTGCAGCTAGGAAATCTCATCTTGACTCTGATCAGAGTAAAGTTATCTTTCCAATCTGGATTCGCCCTGGGGCGGTGAGGTTGGTCGTGAGCCGAAACATCAAGTCGTTTTTGAAAGCTTGTATGAATATTATTAATTAAGTTTCCCAACATTTGTCATGCTTCCTATAAGACTCACTTTCATTGGAGTCTTCTTTTGGGATTGATTGCTGTGAGACTCGGTCTCCAGAATCTTCTCTTGATCATGCATTTTCATATATTCCAGTAGAAGTATGGTGGTTGACTATCGTCATCGGTTGTTATTCGAGAAGCGATGAGTCTAACCTAATACGACTACTTCGGACCACTCTGCTTTGTACCCTTGCATGGTCTTTCATTAGACTAACCAACCGATTATTCCCTTGTATGGTTGGCTGGTGTCATCCGTTTGATTTGGCACATCATGTATGTTGCTGTTCCATGAAGGCTAGAACGACTATGAAGATGAACGGTATTTTGACAAGTTATTTTGTCGCTTTGTTTACAAGACTTCCGCTGTGTTAAATGTGTTTGACATTAAGACTTCCGCTGTAATAACTCTGATATTGTATTTTAGAAGTACTTGGAATCATGTTGTAATTCCAAGACTTTGGTTTTAATAAAAGTTATAATATTTGGTATTATAACTGTGAGTTGATGGTTATATCGTTTGGAAAAGCATGGGGTGACTTCGGGATGAGGAATCCGAGGTCACTGGCAGTAATACTTTAAAGATGAAATTTGGGGGTGTTACAGATTTGGTATCAGAGCCGAAAGTTTTTAAAACTGGTTTGGGATTTCATGAGCCATTTACTCGTTTTGAATCGAAAAAGTTTTCGAAGGCTCTGGATTTCCAAAAGAAAAACCGTTTATAGTCGTGCCTTCTCGTTTAGTCCGATATGGAAACAGACTTCCATATTTAGAAAGACTAATTCTCTGTTCGTCACTCATAGATTCTGAGTGCTTTCGTATCTCTTCAGAAGGACTCGGAAGAAGCCGAGGTGGTTTCACCATCTCCAGTAAGGCTTGAGTTCCCGGTTTCCTCGTCGTGATTTGAGGTTGTAGAACACAGTAACTCGGATTGAGTTCATCAATAGAAATTACCAAGTTGATCTAATCTGAGTTAATTTTATTACATTAAGTATTATGGAATAATATTAATGTATAAAATACTTGGATTCTGATCGGTAAACAGATGGTGAACACAAGGAACACTATTCGTATTGGTGATGGGCCAAGCAATGACCCGAGACCAGATACAAGTATTGTTCTAGATCCGGTGGAGGAACACGAGTCTGTTTCTCACAATAATAATCCAGGGGGCAATGGCCAAGCTTCGGCCAACGCTCCAGTGGTTTTTGATACAGCAGCTGTTGCAGCTATTCGGGAAATTGTGATGCAAGCACTCGCCGATGCTAGGCAACCTGCCGCACCACAGGCACAAGCTGTGCCAATTCCTCCAGTGGTTCCTAGATTTGAGGAGCCAGCTGTTTACGCACACAGAGAAGAAGCGGTCAGGAATAGAGGTGATTATGGCCGAGCACTGAAGGCCATAAGCTCTATGAGGCCTGACAGCTATGATGGAAATGGAGAGTCAGTTAGAGTGGCTCACTGGTTTTCATATATGGAACGGTTGTTTCGTAATGTTGAGTGCACAGAAGCGGAGAAAGTGCACATTGCTTCCCTTCAGTTGAAGGAAGAAGCTAGTGAATGGTGGGAAAGCACCGATTTAGCTGATAACTCTGATTTGAACTAGGGAATGTTCAAGTCAAAAATGATTGACCGTTTCTTTTCCCGAGCTATGAGGGAAAAGAAGCACAAGGAGTTTTTATATCCGAAGACGGAAGGATTGAAGGTGATTGAGCTTGCGACTAAGTTTAATCACTTATTGTGTAATACCCACACCACATTGGGCCGGCCCATCACAGGGCTGCAGCCCATACACCCCAACCCATCACTAGTAGCTCCAAGCCCCAAGGCCCAGCTATTTTTAGCAGGTTGTTGGGAGCGCTCGAACTCGAGACCTCTCCCCTTTATCCACTCCCCACAAGGAGTGAATACCAATTGCGCTGCAGCACAATTGGTATTCACTCCTTGTGGGGAGTGGATAAAGGGGAGAGGTCTCGAGTTCGAGCGCTCCCAACAACCTGCTAGAAATAGCTGGGCCTTGGGGCTTGGAGCTACTAGTGATGGGTTGGGGTGTATGGGCTGCAGCCCTGTGATGGGCCGGCCCAATGTGGTGTGGGTATTACATAAAAAGTACACTTTTTATGTGAGTGCTCAAGCCACGGGCCTAGCCCAACATGAGACACTCCATGAGCCGCAGCCCATGTACCCCAACCCATCCTTGGGGGCTACTCCAAATTAATGGAAGCCATTAGCCAAGAGGTTGTTGGGAGCGCTCGAACACGAAACCTCTCCCCTTTATCCACTCCCCACAAGGAGTGAATACCAATTGTGCTGCAGCGCAATTGGTAACAAGTGGGCGTTAAGCCGCTTGTTAAAGCGTGAGGTCTCGTGTTCGAGACTCACGAACAACCTCCCAGCCATGGGGATTTGGTTGGGGTACATGGGCTGCTGCCCATGGATAGAGAAATGGCTGGCCCGATAAGGTCGGAGCCCCTCTCATTCAAAGTGTACTTTTATGTAACATCCACAACCCACATTGGGCCGGCCCATCACAGGGTTGCAGCCCATACACCCCAACCCATCACTAGTAGCTTCAAGCCCAAGGCCCAGCTATTTCTAGCAGGTTGTTGGGAGCGCTCGAACTCGAGACCTCTCCCCTTTATCCACTCCCCACAAGGAGTGGATAAAGGGGAGAGGTCTCGAGTTCGAGCGCTCCCAACAACCTGCTAGAAATAGTTGGGCCTTGGGCTTGAAGCTACTAGTGATGGGTTGGGGTGTATGGGCTGCAGCCCTGTGATGGGCCGGCCCAATGTGGGTTGTGGATGTTACATATTGCAGTACGCTGGGTCGGATGTGATCAGCGAGGAGCAGAAGATCTGGTATTTCCACGAGTGGATGAATCCAGATATTAAGCCACTGATGGTGCATCACGGATGTTCGACTTTGGAGCAGTACGTGGATGCAGCCTACAAGTTAGAAGTGACTTTGGAAGAGTCGACCAAGAAACGTAATAGCCAGAGGCAAGTGGAGAATCAGCCTAAGACAAGTGGGTTTAAACGTCCCGCGCCACCATCTGATTTTGCCAAATCTGGCCGAGCGAAAACGGATATGACTCAGGATGGGTCTACGCAACGTTCGGGTCAGGGCAAGAGTCCAATCCAATGCTATAATTGTGGTGAGACCGGACACAAGAACAAGACGTGTCTGAAGGAAACAAGAACATGCTTTGGCTGTGGAAAGGATGGACACATGCAGAAGTTCTGTTGGCAGGAAAGGAACGGAGTTCCAACAAGGGTCTGTTAATCAGAACAATCGACTCAGGTTCCAACCAGTGGAAGCTCCTAGTCCTTCGATGCAAACAACTGCACAGAACAAGGGGAAAGCCCCAGTTGCTTCTGCAGGTCAAGGTCAACGTCTTTATGAGATGCGTGAGGCGGATGAACACGACGCTCCAAATGCTTAAAGTACTTTGTACTACTTTTGTTGGTATGTGGTTAGTTGGGTGTTTTGGATAGTTGTGTTAGTAAGTCGAGTTCGGTATGCAACAAGGTTTGTAAACCTTTTGGTTGTAAATATTCTTAATAATGAATATTTGGTTAGAATTAAGCTTTTGTCAGAATTTTCAATTACCATTTAGGGTAAGAAATTCGAGGAGGATTTGACCTGGATAACCATGGTTCCATACGACATTACTCTCGGTATGGATTGGCTGACGTGTCATGAAGAAGAAATCGATTTTAGTTCGAAGACTGTAATAGTGTCATCTAGGGGCCAATGTGTATGCAAATAGAAGGGTCGGAATGACGCTGATAACGGCAAGCTTATCAAGGCGATGGCTGCGTTTAAGCTACTTCGACAAAGTTGTGTCGGGTACCTTTGCTACCTGGATCCACCCATGAAAGATGAACTTTCAGTTCTTGATATTTCAATCGTTTGTGAATTTCGGATGTGTTTTCAGAAGAGATATTCTTGGTCTACCCCATATCATGACGTAGAGTTTTCTATGGATCTCGAGCCTGGTACTGCGCCAATCTCGAAAGCACCGTACCGGATGACTCCTGCGAAGATGTAAGAGTTAGAGAAACAACTCAAGGATTTTCTTGACAAGGCCGAGTGCATCGCCTCGAGGGGTGCCCCGGTTATGATTTGTCAAAAAGAAAGATGGATCGTTTCGACTTCGTTTCGACTATTGTGAGTTGAACAAAGTCACGATCAAGAATAAATATCCGTTGTTAGGGATTGATGATCTATTGAATCAACTATGAGGAGCATAAGTGTCTGCATTGAAATTGAGGTTACTTGGGAAACCTGGGAAGACCGAGGCGGTTATGCTTAGACGTCTTCCCAAGCGGTTTTCGGCCAAGTTTCGGGGTTGAAACTTCTTTTAAGGGGGAGGTAATGTAATATCCTAGATATTTTAAGGATATTTTGGAATTTTTCCAACTCCCGTATTACTAATCAGATTAATTTCAGAGAAGTTTGGACATTCTATAATGTGCTGGATCTCTAAAATATTTTTTCTGAGTAATATAAAATACAGTGGACGTATTTTTGGGGTTAAATAGTCGTTTGGGTACGAATATATTTAACCCAGGGTTAAGAAAATTTAACCCAAAGTGATCGGATAAGAAGGAAGCAAAACTGGGCTTTACCGCACCCAGCGGCCATGACCACCGCACCTGCAGTGAGGGCCAAAAATAGAGACGTCGTCGTCTTCGCGATAAGGCCGGGCTGACACGCCGGTTTGGTCAGGTTTGAGCAGCCAAGTGGGCACTTTGTGTAACACCCCCAAAACTTAACCCTTTTGGAAATGTATTACCGCCAGTGACCCCAGTGTTCCTTACCGAGATCACCCAAGGCTTTACCAAATAAATACAATTTATGAAATGCAATTGATACACAAAGATCAAGCAATAAATTCCAAAACATAACATTATTGAGGAAACAAGAGTTACGGGATTACAACCCAATCCCGAATAGGCCAAACACAGAGTTCAAACAAAGTACAGCGGAAGACAAATAAAAGATTTTACAAACGGGGTTGTGATCGTGATGATCACCTGCCCAAGGATCTCAACCTGATTAAAAGCAATTATTAAAACATCCAAAAACAACCGTCGTCTTCATAGTCAATCTAGTCTCCTCAAATCTTCACTCTATCTGATGTGCCGAATCGAACGGATGACACCAGCCCACATGCGGAGAACAAAGTTCGTGGGTTAGTCTACTTGAATAGACTAGCAAGGGTAAAAAACAGAATGGTTCGAGTGATCGTAACCGTTTACTATCATTGTCCCTCGAATAATAACCGAAGGGACGATACATAACCCGACACTTTCACGGAATAACAACAAGAGGTATGCATGAGAGAAGATTCTGGAAGACTTCATCTTCACAGAAATCGACTCGAAAAGAGACTCCAAGAGATTGAGTCTTTAAGGAAAAATGACAAATCTGGAATGATTACAGGATCATACAACAATGATTTAAAACTGACTGAGATGCTTCGGTTCACGACCAACCTCATCGCCTACAGCGAATCCAGATTGGAAAGAGAACGTACTACATTCAAGTCAAGACGAGTTTTCCTAGCTGTACTAAACTTAGTTGCACTACTCGCCCAAGGTATATTAATCATGTGCACTCGGGCACTTATCTTATTTAATTCCAAAACGAGCATTACGTTATAAGCTTTTACATCTCCACACAAGAGATATCGGATCTCCTCACAAGAGATATCAGATCTCCTCACAAGAGATATCGAAGGGATGAACCCTGGAAGATTTGGCACTAGCGAAGTGCGCCTACCCTGTGAAAGGGTATGGTCATGACCAAAGAGAAAGTACTGGGGATGAACCACCAAGTACCAGTTATAAAGAAATAGCTAAACCCCCTCAAGGTACATAGCGTTCCTAGCCACTAGTGCTAACTAAACAGTACAGCACAACAACCGTTACTGGATAAATCCACATAAAGGCCCGAAAGGCGATCACAGATAAAAGCGTTGTTCTAACAGATATACAACCTATTATATGATTTTCAAAACAGTTTAACAAAACCGTTTCCAGACAAACAGAATATTCATTCCAAATTAATTACTCAGATAAACTACTGATAATTAATGTAAATATGGAACGAATGAGCAAGAGCGAACCGCCACTTGCCTTACTCCGCAGAATAGTCTAAAGATGTCACTGGATTCCGGGCTCGACGCGGTACAGCTCGGACAGCACAACGACCTTCGAGTCGACCTATGAAAGGAACCCTAAGTTAGATCCGACATAAACAGTACGAATCTAAACACGGCGAAAGAACACGAAAGGAACGACGCCACGACGACAACCGACCAAGACAAAGCCACGAAGGCGTTCTGGGCACTGGCGGCGGTCGCCGTGAAGAACACGGCGGTCGGCCGTGGCGGTCGCCGTGAAGAACACGGCCGACTGAAACGAGAGAAAACTCATCCCAAAACACGAGCGGTTTGGCCTCCTTCGACTTGCTTTGGCTTCTAACCTCCAAGGCTAACCAAAATCTTCACAAAGGCACTCTGGAAACACACCAAGGCAACACCGACGAGACCTCCGGCGAGCACAAGAAAACCGGCGAAAACTAAACTCCGGCGAGAGGCGAATTTGGCAGAGGTTTGGTGCTGGGATGGCTCAAAACCTCACCCCCAACACCTCCTTTTATAGCCAAAGTGTCTGAAGCGTTCAACCAAACCCTGAGACGCGGCCGAAAGCAAGATCGGCGCCCTTGATTTCCGCCGGCGACCAACGGGCAATGCCCACTGGACAATCACGGCGGTCGCCGTTTTTGCCCACGGCGGGCACGCGGCGGTCGCCGTAACCGCGGCGGTCGCCGTTGCCAGGTCTGTCGCGGCCAGCTAGAAGCTGACACGCTGACTCCTCGGGCCCCAAATACGGCGGTCGCCGTTTCTGAACGGCGGTCGCCGTTTCTCCCTTTTCCCGCCCGTTCAGCTTTGAACGAACCAGACGATAAACCGGGATAAAAATTATCGTACGCGAACGACAATCTAAAATTCAAGGCACCTTGTCTGTATATTATTTCACTGAGACAAATATTACAGACATAGAGCACATTACAGAATGTCTCAAGCTACCTGAATTAAATCCGACGTACACAACGGGTACTCGGGAAAATTCCATAATTCCCAAAATAACCTTACAAAAATACGGGGTATCACATCTCCTCCCCCTTACAAGAAGTTTCGACCCCGAAACTTAGGTCGAGAATAACTCGGGAAAACGCCTGAGCATATCTGACTCGGTTTCCCACGTCTCCCAAGTAACTTCTTCGGTCCCTGACTTGGACCACAGCACTCGTACCAAAGGTACGATCTTGTTGCACAAATGCTTCTCCCGACGCTCCAAAATACGCACGGGCAACTCTTCGTAAGTCCCATTAGCTTGAATCTCGATGTCTTCATAACTAAGCACATGAGACTCATCTGGCACATACTTTCTGAGTAAAGACACGTGGAACACGTTATGCACCGGGTGAGCCGATGGTGGCAACGCCAAACGGTACGCTAGAGATCCCACTCTATCCAAAATCTCAAATGGTCCCACGTAGCGAGGGTTAAGCTTCCCACGCTTACCAAATCTGAAAACTCCTTTGGAAGGGGACACCTTGACAAAAACCTTGTCACCGACCTCGAACTCGACAGTCCTGCGCTTCCGGTCTGCGTAGGACTTT
The DNA here is from genome assembly GCA_027886185.1 of Rheum nobile. NCBI lineage: Eukaryota > Viridiplantae > Streptophyta > Magnoliopsida > Caryophyllales > Polygonaceae > Rheum > Rheum nobile. Next base: position 12,368,235 of record WOAB01000639.1, read on the forward strand.
TGTCGACTCTGAGCGGTCAACATCCTTTGTCTACTCAGAGCAATGTTCGAAGTTGTCCTTTCGACCAACTCTGGTCCAAGTAGAATCTTGTCGGCGTACTCAACCCAACAAATCTGAGATCTATATCTGTGACCATACAAAGCTTCAAACGGAGCCATCTTGATTGTAGCATGCCAACTATTATCGTACGTGAGCTCAATCAGACTTAGGCTGTCTTCCCAGCTAGTCGGATGATCGAGTACGTATACTTCTTAGCATATCCTCCAGGGTCTAGATGGTCTTTCAGACTGACCATCTGTCTGAGGATGAAACGCTGCTGAATCTCAATTCAGTTCCCATGGCCTTGTGAAGTTCTTGCTATAAACTTGACATAAATCGGCCATCTCGATCCGATACAATGGTCTTAGGAATGCCATGTAACGGACAATCTCCTGGTGGAAACTTCTGCTGACCTCTGAGTTACCCAAGTAACCTCAGTTTCCAATGCAAACACTATTGCTGCTAGTTCTAGGTCATGTGTTGGTTAGTTTGCTTCATAGGTTTTCAATTGTCTAGATGCGTATGCAATATCCTTGCCTTTTTGCATCAAAGACACATCCCAACCCATTTCTCGAAGCATTAACTATAGACCATATAGCCATCATTCTTTCTGACAATGCCAAAACTGGTGTAAAAGTCAGACACTGTTTCAACTTCTTGAAAACTGGTCTTGCACTTGTCATCCCAGACAACTTCTGGTTGACCTTGTGGACAGACTGGTCATAGGTGGAGTGATCTTAGAAAAATCCTTCCATGAATCGTCTATAATGTCCTGCAAGCTCTGGGAAACTGCGCACCTCGCTCACACCCTGAGGCCGCTTCCAAACAACTACTGATTCACTCTTCTGGGGAATAACCATAACCTCATTCTTATTGATCACATGGCCTAAGAAAGCCACTTCTAGATCCAACAACCACACTTAGCCCACTTTGCGTACAACCGACTTGGTCTAAGGACCGATAAAGCAATCCGCAGACGTTCCCTGTGAGCTTCCTTGCTCGGGAAAAATCAAAATGCCATTGATGAAGACCACTATGAACTTATTCAAGTACTGGTCTAAAACATCGATGCACTAGGTTCATGAAAACTCCTAGAGCATTCGTAGATCCAGATGGCATGACTACAATCTCGTAGTGACCATCTCTCGTCCGAAATGCAATCCTCGGAATATCATCCTTACGAATCCTGAGCTGATGATACCCAGATCTCATGTCGATCTTGGAGAAAACTTTTGCTCCATGTAGTTGATCCAACAGATCATCACTCCTTGGCAACAGATACTTGCTCTTGATCGCGACTTTATTCACTCTCAAAAGTCAAAACAAAGTCGAAATGGTCCATCTTTTATTTGACAAATAAACTAGGGCACTCCTACTTAAGGTGATGCACTCAGCTTTATATAACTTTTGTCAAGAAGATCCTTGAGTTGCTTCTTCAACTCTTGCATCTCAACAGGAGCCATCCGGTACGGTGCCTCAGAGATCGGCGTGGTACTCGGCTCGAGATCAATTGCAAACTCCACAACACGATTTGGGGTATCCAAGAATATCTTCTGGAAAGACACCCGTAAATCCTCTAACCACAGAAATATCAAAAACTGAAGTCGATCACTGCCTTGTGACGCTTCCGTCAATCCATACCGAGAATAATTATCGTATGGACCATGGTTATTTAGGTCAAATCGCTTTGAATTTCTTACCCTTGATGGTAATTGACAATTCGACAGACGATTGGTTCCCACTAAATGGTCACCATCTTGGACCAGCCCACTACATGGTTCACAGACGACTCACTAGTGGCTCCGAGTCCAGGCCCAGCCATTACCAGTGTCCTCTGTTGCCATGAGCCGCTGTCCATACATCTCAACCCATCCTTAGTAGCTCCACCTAATTAATAGGCAGCCATCTCCTCAGAGGTTGTTGGTGAGTCTCGAACACGAGACCTTACCCCATCAACAAGCAACGAAACATTAACTTGGTATAAACCAAAGGTTCATATATAAGAAGAGTTACAACAAAAGGTTCACAACCTCGTTGCACACACAACTTAACTACAACCATCCAAAATGAAAGTCTGGGTAGCACCCACATCAACAACACATTAACAAAAGTGTAATACAGATACAAAGTACTCTAAGCATTAGGAGCATAGGGTCCATCCGCCTCACGCATCACGTATAGGCGTTGACCTTGGCTTCCTGAAGCCATCGGGGCTTTCCCTTTGTTCTGCACAGTCGTCTGCATTGAAGGGCTAGGAGCTTCCACCGGACTGAACTTGGGTCGGTTGTTCTGATTAACAGACCCTTGCCATGACTCAGCTCCTTTCACATTCCTCCGCTGACAGAACGCCTGCTTATGACCCTCCTTTCCGCAGTCAAAGCATGTCTTTTTGTCCTTCAGACATTCATTGCTCTTGTGCCCGTGCGTACCGCAGTTGTAGCACTGGATCAGGCTATTGCCCTGACCCGAACGTTGCGTAGACCCATCCTGAGTCATATTCGTTTTTGCTCGGCCAGATCTGGCAAAATCAGATGGTGGCGCGGGGCGTTTGAACCCACTTTCCTGAGGCTGGTACTGCACTTGCCTCTGGTTGTTACGCTTCTTGGTCGACTCCTCCAGAGTCACCTCCAGCTTGTAGGCTGTATCCACATACTGCTCCAGAGTAGAGCATGTGTGGTGCACCATCATCGACTTGATGTCTGGACTCATCCATTCGTGGAAATACCAGATCTTCTGTGCCTCACTGGATATCTCAGGTCCAGCGTACTGCATTAGATGATTGAATTTGGTTGCAAGCTCGGTCACCTTCAATCCATCCGTTTGCGGATACAGAAACTCCTTGTGTTTCTCCTCCCTCATAGCACGAGAAAAGAAACGATCAATCATCTTGGTCTTAAACATAGACCAGGTCAATACCGGGCTATCAGCTAAGTCGGTACTCTCCCACCATTCACTGGCTTCTTCCTTTAACTGAAGAGAGGCTATATGCACTTTCTCAGCTTCAGTGCACTCAACATTACGGAATAGCCGCTCCATGTGGGAAAACCAATGAGCCAACTTGACTGGCTCTCCTTTCCCATCGAAGCTGTCAGGCCTCATGGAGTTAACAGCCTTCAGGGCTCGGCCATACTCCCCTCTATTCCTGATCACCCCTCCCTGCAGCACATGGTTCTCTTGTTCCTCAAACCTCGGAACTTCTCGAGATACTGGCACTCCTTGTGCCTGATGCACATTCGGGCGTAACGCGTCGGCAATCGCTTGCATGACGATTCCCCGAATTTCTGCAACAGCTGCTTTATCAAATATCCTTGGAGCGTTGTCCCTAGCTGGGTCGTTGCCTCCAGGATTATTATGGAAGACAGACTCACGCTCTTCTGATGGGTCTGCAACATTCCTTGGATTTAGTCTGGGGTCAATGCTTGGCCCAGCACCAGTACGGATAGTGTTCCTCGTGTTCACCATCTGTTTACCGATCAAATTCCAAGGATTTTATCACTTTACTATCATTTTGATATAATTATTGTAATAAAATCAACTTAGAATAGATCAACTTGGTAATTTCTATTGATGGACTCGAACCGAGTTACTAGGTTCTACAACCTCAACTCACAACGAGCGAACTGGGAATCAAGCCTAGCTAGAGATGGTGAAACCACCTCGGCTTCTCCCGGGTTCCTCTGAAGAGAACAGAATGCACCCATATCAAACGGGGCAACGGGAAAGGAATTAGTCTTTCTAGACATAGAAGCAAGCTTACTATATCAGACTGTACAGAAGACATGACTATGAACGGTGTTTTGAAATTCTTTTCACTTTGAAAATTCAGAGCCCTTTTGAAGCATTTTCAAAAACGGATAAATGATTTATAAAATCCCAAACCCGTTTTAAAACCTTTGGCTCTGATACCACAAGTGTAACACCCCCAAAACTTAACCCTTTTGGAAAGGTATTACCGCCAGTGACCCCAGTGTTCCTTACCGAGATCACCCAAGGCTTTACCAAATAAATACAATTTATGAAATGCAATTGATACACAAAGATCAAGCAATAAATTCCAAAACATAACATTATTGAGGAAACAAGAGTTACGGGATTACAACTCAATCCCGAATAGGCCAAACACAGAGTTCAAACAAAGTACAGCGGAAGACAAATAAAAGATTTTACAAACGGGGTTGTGATCGTGATGATCACCTGCCCAAGGATCTCAACCTGATTAAAATCAATTATTAAAACATCCAAAAACAACCGTCGTCTTCATAGTCAATCTAGTCTCCTCAAATCTTCACTCTATCTGATGTGCCGAATCGAACGGATGACACCAGCCCACATGCGGAGAACAAAGTTCGTGGGTTAGTCTACTTGAATAGACTAGCAAGGGTAAAAAGCAGAATGGTTCGAGTGATCGTAACCGTTTACTATCATTGTCCCTCGAATAATAACCGAAGGGACGATACATAACCCGATACTTTCACGGAATAACAACAAGAGGTATGCATGAGAGAAGATTCTGGAAGACTTCATCTTCACAGAAATCGACTCGAAAAGAGACTCCAAGAGATTGAGTCTTTAAGAAAAAATGACAAATCTGGAATGATTACAAGATCATACAACAATGATTTAAAACTGACTGAGATGCTTCGGTTCACGACCAACCTCATCGCCTACAGCGAATCCAGATTGGAAAGAGAACGTACTACATTCAAGTCAAGACGAGTTTTCCTAGCTGCACAAACTTAGCTGCACTACTCGCCCAAGGTATATTAATCATGTGCACTCGGGCACTTATCTTATTTAATTCCAAAACGAGCATTACGTTATAAGCTTTTACATCTCCACACAAGAGATATCGGATCTCCTCACAAGAGATATCGGATCTCCTCACAAGAGATATCAGATCTCCTCACAAGAGATATCGAAGGGATGAACCCTGGAAGATTTGGCACTAGCGAAGTGCGCCTACCCTGTGAAAGGGTATGGTCATGACCAAAGAGAAAGTACTGGGGATGAACCACCAAGTACCAATTATAAAGAAACAGCTAAACCCCCTCAAGGTACATAGCGTTCCTAGCCACTAGTGCTAACTAAACAGTACATCACAACAACCGTTACTGGATAAATCCACATAAAGGCCCGAAAGGCGATCACAGATAAAAGCGTTGTTCTAACAGATATACAACCTATTATATGATTTTCAAAACAGTTTGACAAAACCATTTCCAGACAAACAGAATATTCATTCCAAATTAATTACTCAGATAAACTACTGATAATTAATGTAAATATGGAACGAATGAGCAAGAGCGAACCGCCACTTGCCTTACTCCGCAGAATAGTCTAAAGACGTCACTGGATTCCGGGCTCGACGCGGTACAGCTCGGACAGCACAACGACCTTCGAGTCGACCCATGAAAGGAACCCTAAGTTAGATCCGACATAAACAGTATGAATCTAAACACGGCGAAAGAACACGAAAGGAACGACGCCACGATGACAACCGACCAAGCCAAAGCCACGAAGGCGTTCTGGGCACTGGCGGCGGTCGCCGTTCTTGGCGGCGGTCGCCGTGAAGAACACGGCGGTCGCCGTGAAGAACACGGCGGTCGCCGTGAAGAACACGGCCGACTGAAACGAGAGAAAACTCACCCCAAAACACGAGCGGTTTGGCCTCCTTTGACTTGCTTTGGCTTCTAACCTCCAAGGCTAACCAAAAGCTTCACAAAGGCACTCTGGAAACACACCAAGGCAACACCGGCGAGACCTCCGGTGAGCACAAGAAAACCGGCGAAAACTAAACTCCGGCGAGAGGCCAATTTGGCAGAGGTTTGGTGTTGGGATGGCTCAAAACCTCACCCCCAACACCTCCTTTTATAGCCAAAGTGTCTGAAGCATTCAACCAAACCCTGAGACGCGGCCGAAAGCAAGATCGGCGCCCTTGATTTCCGCCGGCGACCAACGGGCAATGCCCACTGGACAATCACGGCGGTCGCCGTTTTTTCCCACGACGGGCACGCGGCGGTCGCCGTAACCGCGGCGGTCGCCGTTGCCAGGTCTGTCGCGGCCAGCTAGATGCTGACACGCTGACTCCTCGGGCCCTAAATACGGCGGTCGCCATTTCTGAACGGCGGTCGCCGTTTCTCCATTTTCCCGCCCGTTCAGCTTTGAACGAACCAGACGATAAACCGGGAAAAAAATTATCGTACGCGAACGACAATCTAAAATTCAAGGCACCTTGTCTGTATATTATTTCACTGAGAAAAATATTACAGACATAGAGCACATTACAGAATGTCTCAAGCTAACTGAATTAAATCCGACGTACACAACGGGTACTCGGGAAAATTCCATAATTCCCAAAATAACCTTACAAAAATATGGGGTATCACACTTTGACTTGTCCCCTTGCTTGTTCCCTTTAAGGAAGCTCGAATTTGGACTATAAAAGGGATCGAAATCCGAAGTCAAGCTTCATCTTCTTCTTCTTCCTCTGTTTTCTCTGTTTTCACCATTGTTGTCCAAGCTTTGAGCTTTGTTGAGAAGGTGATCGATATACCTTTGACTGTTGGAAAGAGTACTCCTAAGTGGTATTAGAAGGCCTAAGGTGTTGGGAGATCAAACCATAGACAAATCGAAGTCGAACGAATCGATTTAAGGGTGAGTTTGCTGAACTTCTGTCGTGAGAGCTCTCCACTGTCCGTCCACCGCACCCCGCGGCAAGCTCCCACCGTACCCGCGGCGAGCCTTGTCCGGGTGTGTGTTCTTGGATGTTGGCTTTGGGCGAGGCTCGATTCCTTCGATTCTTTTTGTATTCTTTTAGATTCAATTATGAGGATATTGAATCTAACTTAGGGTCTCGTTATGGGTCGTTTCTTAGAGATTTATTATTCCAGATATGTCCCTGTTTCGGACCCAGGAGCTCGTTGTCTCTAAGCTTTGTTAAAGCTTTCGTCGGATCTAAGGCAAGTGGCGGTTCGCTCTTGCTCATCATTCCATATTTCCCATTAATTATCAATTGCTTAGTTGTTAATTAATTTGGAATGATTACTGTTTTGTTTACTGTTTATGTTGGGAACATTTTTGATAAATAATTTGATGAAAGAAGTGCTGTTATAATAGGTTGTATATTGCTAGATACAGCGCTATTATGTTCGTAATGGTTTTGTGTGGATTTTAAATATGAATTTCATAAGCAATATTATAATAGGTTGCATATACTGTTAGTAGCAACGCTATTTTGATATATATATACATAGATTGATAGATCTATGATGTTGGCCTTGATGGCTTTGATTTGATATGATTGTTGACTATGTTGAACTGTTTAGTTAGCATGAGTATTCGTAGGAACGTTTACTGAGGCCCAGGAGGTCCAGTCGTTTCTTGATAATTAAATGGAGAAAAAGGCATTGAGACCCTAATACCATTGGTGGGTCATGACTAGCCTCTATACTCGGGTATAGAGGAGGTGCACTTAGCTAGTGTCACACATATCTCAGGAGCAAATCTCGGGAGTTGCTCCCAAGAGATCTCTCGTCTCGGGACGAGCTGATCATGATAAAAGCTTATAACGTGATGTGGTTTGGTTTTCGGAATTAAATCAGATAAGTGCCTTTGTCGCACATAATTAGTATACCTTCGGGCGAGTAGTGCAGCTAGGTAATAGTGCAGCTAGGAAATCTCATCTTGACTCTGATCAGAGTAAAGTTATCTTTCCAATCTGGATTCGCCCTGGGGCGGTGAGGTTGGTCGTGAGCCGAAACATCAAGTCGTTTTTGAACGTTTGTATGAATATTATTAATTAAGTTTCCCAACATTTGTCATGCTTCCTATAAGACTCACTTTCATTGGAGTCTTCTTTTGGGATTGATTGCTGTGAGACTCGGTCTCCAGAATCTTCTCTTGATCATGCCTTTTCATATATTCCAGTAGAAGTATGGTGGTTGACTATCGTCATCGGTTGTTATTCGAGAAGCGATGAGTCTAACCTAATACGACTACTTCGGACCACTCTGCTTTGTACCCTTGCATGGTCTTTCATTAGACTAACCAACCGATTATTCCCTTGCATGGTTGGCTGGTGTCATCCGTTCGATTCGGCACATCAGGTATGTTACTGTTCCGTGAAGGCTAGAACGACTATGAAGATGAACGGTGTTTTGACAAGTTATTTTGTCGCTTTGTTTACAAGACTTCCGCTGTGTTAAATGTGTTTGACATTAAGACTTCCGCTGTAATAACTCTGATATTGTATTTTAAAAGTACTTGGAATCATGTTGTAATTCGAAGACTTTGGTTTTAATAAAAGTTATAATATTTGGTATTATAACTGTGAGTTGATGGTTATATCGTTTGGAAAGTCTGGGGTGACTTCGGGATGAGGAATCCGAGGTTACTGGCAGTAATACTTTCAAGAGGAAATTTGGGGGTGTTACAGATTTGGTATCAGAGCCGAAAGTTTTTAAAACTGGTTTGGGATTCATGAACCATTTACTCGTTTTGAATCGAAAAAGTTTTCGAAGGCTCTGGATTTCCAAAAGAAAAAACCGTTTATAATCGTGCCTTCTCCTTTAGTCCGATATGGAAACAGACTTCCATATTTAGAAAGACTAATTCTCTGTTCGTCACTCATAGATTCTGAGTGCTTTCGTTTCTCTTCAGAAGGACTCGGAAGAAGCCGAGGTGGTTTCACCATCTCTAGTAAGGCTTGAGTTCCCGGTTCCCTTGTCGTGATTTGAGGTTGTAGAACACAGTAACTCGGTTTGAGTTCATCAATAGAAATTACCAAGTTGATCTAATCTGAGTTAATTTTATTACATTAAGTATTATGGAATAATATTAATGTATAAAATACTTGGATTCTGATCGGTAAACAGATGGTGAACACAAGGAACACTATTCGTGCTGGTGCTGGGCCAAGCAATGACCCGAGACCAGATACAAGGATTGTTCCAGATCCGGTGGAGGAACACGAGTCTGTTTCTCACAATAATAATCTAGGGGGCATTGGCCAAGCTTCGGCCAACGCTCCAGTGATTTTTGATGCAGCAGCTGTTGCAGCTATTCGGGAAATTGTGATACAAGCACTCGCCGATGCTAGGCAACCTGCCGTACCACAGGCACAAGCTGTGCCAATTCCACCAGTGGTTCCTAGATTTGAGAAGCCAGTTGTTTACGCACACAGAGAAGAAGCGGTCAGGAATAGAGGTGATTATGGCCGAGCACTGAAGGCCATAAGCTCTATGAGGCCTGGCAGCTATGATGGAAAGAGAGAGTCAGTCACAGTGGCTCACTGGTTTTCACATATGGAACGATTGTTTCGTAATGTTGAGTGCACAGAAGCGGAGAAAGTGCACATTGCTTCCCTTCAGTTGAAGAAAGAAGCTAGTGAATGGTGGGAAAGCACCGGTTTAGCTGATAACCCTGATTTGAACTGGGGAATGTTCAAGTAAAAAATGATTGACCGTTTCTTTTCCCGAGCTATGAGGGAAGAGAAGCACAAGGAGTTTTTATATCCGAAGACGGAAGGATTGAAGGTGATTGAGCTTGCGACTAAGTTCAATCACTTATTGCAGTATGCTGGGTCGGATGTGACCAGCGAGGACCAGAAGATCTGGTATTTCCACGAGTGGATGAATCCAGATATTAAGCCAGTGATGGTGCGTCACGGATGTTCGACTTTGGAGCAGTACGTGGATGCAGCCTACACGTTAGAAGTGACTCTGGAAGAGTCGACCAAGAAACGTAATAGCCAGAGGCAAGTGGAGAACCAGCCTAAGACAAGTGGGTTTAAACGTCCCGCGCCACCATCTGATTTTGCCAAATCTGGCCGAGCGAAAACGGATATGACTCAGGATGGGTCTACGCAACGTTCGGGTCAGGGCAAGAGTCCAATCCAATGCTATAATTGTGGTGAGACCGGACACAAGAACAAGACGTGTCTGAAGGAAAGAAGAACATGCTTTGGCTGTGGAAAGGATGGACACATATAGAAGTTCTGTTGGCAGGAAAGGAAGAAAAAAACGGTCTTGATGAAGACTTGGAAGACAATATGGATCCAGAAACAACACTTCTCACCAAAACCTTGAGGGCGGTCTATCAAAAAGGAAGATTCAAAGGTGAGAAGGGGAACAGTAGCGAGAAAAGAGACTTAAAGGATGTTACTTGCTACAAGTGCAGAGAGAAGGGTCATTATGCCAAGACATGCTCACAAGGTGACGATTTTGGAAGGGAAAAGAAGAAAGCTTTCATTGTTGTGTGGGGAGATGAGTGTCTTGAAGACTCGGATAATGAACCAGAAAGTTGGACTGTTCCTAAGATGTGTGCAATGGCCCTCAAGTCTATTTCGGAAGAAGAGGTAACTACTGAAACTTTCTTGAATTCTCTAGATAAATTTGTTAAAAGTGCTTTAGTTTAATTAAAAATATTCATAAAGAAAAATTAAAAACCCTTGATGCGGTTAACATGCTTGAAGCAAGCACAAAGAGACCAACCAAGTGTTCCATGTCCTGAGAGAACAAGACAGAGGAGAAGGTCAAGACCCAACAAGAAATACTATTTGGGTGATTACTTCAAAATCTGTTGGCACATGTGTAAAAAGATTGTGCTAAAGCTAAACAATTCACTGAAAATCACAAAAGAAGAACGAAAGTAGAGGCAATGATGTGAACATCTACCTAACTAATACTAAAGGAGTAACAAAGTCTTTACAAAATAATCAGCCACGTGGATATCCTTGCTGTTTGACATTTGGAAAATACATTTACTTTCTTTTTCTATTTTATTTTGTTAATTTCACCACCTCAACCACGTTCTAATTTCTATAGTAATTTCCATAGTAAATGTTCACCCTTCTCTTGCAACTGCTTGTCTGCTTCGACTTTTTTATTTTGTTCTCCTGAATCTTCGCTCAATCTCCCCCCTCCTCCACCAACACCTCTGACCCTCCCTGCTACTTCCGTTGGCTTGCCATCACATGCGTCGCCGTCCTTGACCCATGAACACCAAGGGATGGAAGCCAGAAACCCCAACCCCAACCCCACCACAAAAACCCCCTCTCCGTGAGCCTCTTCCTGGTGCTATCGCTGCTGTCAAATAGGTGTTGATGGGGATGTTCTATTGTTTCAATTGTTTGGTGCAGGCTCATAAAACCCTAACTCATATGGTATAATCAATCTTTGGAAAGCAATTGCCTTCAATTAGCTAAGGAATATAATTGTCTCCAATCACTCTGATTTCTAGGGTTTTCTTTTACAATTTCATCGAACTTCTCTACAAGCGGGGGAGCGAAGTTGATGATCCATAGTCAAAATGTTGTATGACAGTGAATGCCCTCTCTGTATGCGTGAAGTGAGTTATTATCATCCTCATCATTTGGATATCATCATATAAACTAAATGTTATACGGGGCAGCTTTGGATGTTCCTTCCCTAGTTCCCTTCAGTAGAGGCACAGATCCAGAAGCATGGTACTTCATTTTGGAGATGTTCACTTGTTCCAGCTCCGAACCAATGGTCACCTCATCCTTCACCACATAGACACCTTCTTCCTCCAGAATCTTCCTTGTAATTCCAGCATAAGGGAGGGAGTGGTTGCCACCGGCACACTTAGCCATGTGCTGAATCATGACCTTGGCAAGGTCAATTGGTTCCTTGTTGATGAATTTCTCCAAAAGAAAGAGATCCACTCCAGTGATGGTGTTCTTCTTTTCTTGGTGAGAAACAACAACCTTCATGATGAACTGGTATGCAATCCTATGCACCAAGGACAATTCAACCGTGTCGGACACCAGAGTAGACTTCCTAAACAATCTGTTGCACACTGCAGTCTTCTGTGCATGCAGCTCAGCAATTTGTTTGTCTGAATGGAACTCAAAGAATCCTCCAGAAGGAACATTCAGTCACTTCACGAGCTTTGTACTAAAAGGAGATCTATTCACCATTGATCTTTGAAGCTCCAGCAGTGTCGCTTGCACTCTTGTAGTCCTGAAAGAATTCATTGACCAAGGAAAGGTTTACCGATACCTTGGCCGTCCACAAGTGCTCCCATTTTTTAGCAACGAGCATTTTCCAGACCTCTTCTAAACCATTATCCTATAAATCTTTCAGAAACGAATAGAGGCGAGATTACCTTACCCGAAACTTGTTTCTGGGAGGAGGAGGCAGGAACAACTGGCGCTTGCTCACGCTTTGGCTTTTTAGCGGCACTCTGAGTTGAGGGCCAAAGGCGTGCTTTCAACGAACCCTTTGATTGTGGGGTCGTTTGATCAGTAGCATCCCGTTGTTCCAAGGGAAGATGACTCTCCCCTACTTCTTCTTCAACTTCTTCTTCTTCTTCTTCTTCTTCTTCTTCTTCTTCTTCTACTTCTTCTTCTTCTATTCTTCTTCATCCACATCAACAACATCAATCTTCCTTTTGTGGCTAGGAACAGGAACCTCCTTGTTCCTTTCTTCCAACTCTTTCTCAACTTCCTCCATCTGTTTCTCCCCATCATTCTTGGAAGAAGGTGACTCCACTTCTTCTTCTTTAGTAACCGGCACTAGAGAGGTCTTCTTGGAAACCGAAGGAACAGTTGGCAACTCCGCGCTGACCACCTCCTGGCCAATAGCCACCACTGCAGTGATGAAAGTATCAATGGGTTCAGTTAGGGCTTTTGAGGGAGTGAGTTGAGCCTTTCTAGCCTGGGCTTTAGCGAGCCAGACATTGAGCTCTTCCTCGGTCATGGTGTTGAAGTCAGGGGAAGAAGATGATGAGGCCATTGTTGTATGAATTGAGATTGAAAGCTTTGGGATGTTTTTAGAGGTTTGAGAGAAAGAAAGAGAATAGGAATAACTTAAGGCAGAAGAGAAACAGTGAGGGTTGAGGATAAATAGGAAGGGTATATATAGGAATGGTAAAAAGGGATGTATGGAAAGAAAATATTACCCTTTTCGTAATTATTACTTCCAATTACTAGCCGTTTGGACGCTCCAGCCGCTCCACCGAAAATCTCGCCCAATAAGGTAACCAAATCTCAGAAATAGAGCCGTTACAGATCTGCTTTCCCAAACTCCCAAAATATAATGCGCTTGGAACAGTGAATTAATTCTTGAAGGAAAGTAGCCGTTGAAGCGTGTCATACACCCAAACTTTCCAAAATCTCATATCACATGTAACAATTACTAGCCGTTTGGACGCTCCAGCCGCTCCACCGAAAATCTCGCCCAATAAGGTAACCAAATCTCAGAAATAGAGCCGTTACAGATCTGCTTTCCCAAACTCCCAAAATATAATGCGCTTGGAACAGTGAATTAATTCTTCAAGGAAAGTAGCCGTTGAAGCGTGTCATACACCCAAACTTTCCAAAATCTCATATCACATGTAACAACATGTTGCCCCCAAATCTCATATCACATGTAACAACATGTTGCCTAGCTCTTCCTCGGTCATGGTGTTGAAGTCAGGGGAAGAAGATGATGAGGCCATTGTTGTATGAATTGAGATTGAAAGCTTTGGGATGTTTTTAGAGGTTTGAGAGAAAGAAAGAGAATAGGAATAACTTAAGGCAGAAGAGAAACAGTGAGGGTTGAGGATAAATAGGAAGGGTATATATAGGAATGGTAAAAAGGGATGTATGGAAAGAAAATATTACCCTTTTCGTAATTATTACTTCCAATTACTAGCCGTTTGGACGCTCCAGCCGCTCCACCGAAAATCTCGCCCAATAAGGTAACCAAATCTCAGAAATAGAGCCGTTACAGATCTGCTTTCCCAAACTCCCAAAATATAATGCGCTTGGAACAGTGAATTAATTCTTCAAGGAAAGTAGCCGTTGAAGCGTGTCATACACCCAAACTTTCCAAAATCTCATATCACATGTAACAATTACTAGCCGTTTGGACGCTCCAGCCGCTCCACCGAAAATCTCGCCCAATAAGGTAACCAAATCTCAGAAATAGAGCCGTTACAGATCTGCTTTCCCAAACTCCCAAAATATAATGCGCTTGGAACAGTGAATTAATTCTTCAAGGAAAGTAGCCGTTGAAGCGTGTCATACACCCAAACTTTCCAAAATCTCATATCACATGTAACAACATGTTGCCCCCAAATCTCATATCACATGTAACAACATGTTGCCCCCCCCCCCCCCCCATGAGTAGATGAACCTTTTGAAGAATGAACCCTTACCATCAGTGGATAGTGATGGTCGGTCTAGTTGTTCCATAGGGTTAATAAAATAATAGAAACACACAACTAGACAAAAATAACTCATGGAGGGATAGAAATAATGAACTATGTAATTGTTCCCAGTAAAAGGCATATCAAACTAAGGTTCATAGGGAACGTTTACCTGGTCCAAGGCTCAAGGTTGGCTGCACAACCATTTATCATCGCGGCTTGTAATGAGGGATAAAATAGATCAAAGTGGTTGTCTTGGGCTGAAAGAATAACTTTATGGAGATCTAATAGCAAAATTTGTCTAAGCACTTTATCATGCAACCTTTATAGACTTTAACATATGCAAATTATGAAAAATAACAAATAATCACTAAAGATTTAGCAAGAACATTGTTTCCTGGTTATAGATGATCCAATTAGCCAATCATTGGAGGAGTAGTGGACATGGACTCTCTTAGTTCAAGGAGATCATGCCTAAGAGTATCCGAAGATGCTTAGAGGGCCTTCTATCATGCGCCTTGGTGAAAATATCTGCAACCTGATTTTCAGTACTACAATGATTTATGCTAATAAGACCTTTCTCAACATTATCTGATGCGGGACCATCCCACCAACCTCCTAATCCCGAAGGCCCCATCACAAGGTCACGAGCTAAGGAGCTCCAAGAAGAACTCGACCTTGTGATCGCTTCATGCTTGTCCAAGGAGGCCCATATAATGGATGACGTCAAGCCTCGCTTCAAGGCCATGGTAACCATCGAGGAACGCCAAGGAGATCAAGCCAAGACCACATTCTCTGAGCCACACCGCGCCCGCACCAAGGAAGGCCGCGCCAGCGGTATTGAGCCCCAAGGAACTCAGGCCCTCTGATGCACGCCGCGCCCGCAGCAGGGTTTGCCGCGCCCGCGGTCAGGAACGGATCCAACTCTTGTTTTAGTGTATTTTTGCCTTGAACTATAAAAGGAACTTGCCTTTTATTATTTCATTTTTAGCAAACCTTTTATGTGAAAACACTCCCTTGTGGAAACCAAAATGAGAGCTTGTGAGTTCTTATGAGTTGATGATTGTTCAAGCTTAGATTGTCTTGCGTTTTTCAATCTCTCTCGAGATTGTTGTTCGTAGGCATCCATAAGCCTCCTCTTTGTGCTCTTGGTGGAATCCATTGCCAAGCTTGTGTGAAGTTGTAGAAGAAGGGTTTGTTTTGATCGTTTGGTTCGGTTTTTGGCTTCCTTCGAAAGCCAAGGGTCTTTCCATCGTTTATACGGTTTCCTCTTACCTATCTATTGTTATTTTCCAGCTTTCCTTGTGTTTCCTTTGTGTTCTTGCATTTTTTCCTTTGTTTGAAGCTCATAGCTTGTTCTTCTTGTTGTTCTTGAGTGTTGGAGAGCTTGGTGGTCTAGATCCGGATCTAAAGCGGTTAATCCCCGCATCAAGTGGTATCATGAGCCAGTCGACGTTGAGACACCTCCATCACCGCAGCCAAGACACCACCTTTGGTTTGTCTTGCCTTCCTTTGAGCTGCACCGCGCCCGAAGATCAAGCCTCAAAGAAAGGGAGAATGATGCGGGACCATACCTCAACCTCCTAATCCCGAAGGCCCCATCACAAGATTAAGCCTCAAACCGAGGCCAAGAAGGCCAAGCCTCTTGAGCTGCACCGCACCCGTGGTCAAGGACGCCGTGCCCGCACCCGCTCCCTTTGCTTCTGAGGCACACCGGACCCCGCGACATGTCTTGCCGCGCCCGCGGTCAGGGACGCTGAGAACTACTTGGTCGACAGCTCTAGTTGAAATGGCTCGTTCTCTCTCGTCCAGGATTGGAATTGAGTGATTCTAAAGCCCAGAGTTAGATCTTGAAGTCTAGTTTGGTGTCTCAAAATTTGAGAATGATTGGGTAAGGGATATGGAAGTTATGATGCCTCTAGTTGAGCTTAGTTTAGCTAGGTTTGTCCCGGTTTAGTTTAATTTGATTTTGTGTGTGTTTTTAGGTCCAGCCTCATTTGCCTATAAAAGGAGTTGCCTTATGTTTGTTTTAGTAGAATGAATTGAACTTTTGGAAAAAGAAGACTCTCCATTTGGGAAGTTGTGAGAGCTTGTGAGCTTCTCCCCCGATTCCTTGGGATGGTTGTAACACCCCCAAATATATAACCTTGAAGGAATTACCGCCAGTGACCTCAGACGTTATGTCCGATGTCACCCAAGGCTTTACCAGTTGATATAAATCATCAAACAACAATTATGATACAAAATATCATAACTTTCATTTAAACCAAAGTCTCGGAATTACAACACAATTCCAAGTACGACAAAATACATCAGAAATATAGCTGAAGTCTTTACACAAAACATATTTAACACAACGGAAGTCTTTTAAATAACCAACAAAGGGTCTTGATCGCAATGATCACCCGCCATGGATCTTAACCTGGATAAACTTGTCAAAATACTGTTTGTCTTCATAGTCGTTCTAACCTTCATGGAACGGCAATTTATCTGATGTGCCGAATCGAACGGATGACACCAGCCAACAATGCAGATAACAAATGCGGTTGGTTAGTCTAAATGAATAGACCATGCAAGGACACAAAACAGAGTGGTTCGAAGTAGTCGTATTAGGTTAGACTCATCGTTTCTCGAATAATAGTCGATCACGATAGTCAACCACCATACTACTACTAGAATATATGAAAAGGCATGATGAAGAGAAGATTTTGGAAGACTGAGTCTTACAGCAATCAATCCCAAAAGAAGACTCCAACGAATTGAGTCTTATCGGAAACATGACAAATGTTGGGAAACTTAAATAATAATCATACAAGCGTTCAAAAACGACTTGATGTTTCGGCTCACAACCAACCTCACCGCCCAAGGCGAATTCAGATTGGAAAGAGAACTTTACTCTAATCAAAGTCAAGACGAGATTTCCTAGCTGCACTATCGCCTAGCTGCACTACTCGCCCAAGGGTATATTAATCATGTGCACTAAAGCACTTATCTCATTTTAATTCCAAAACGCACATCACATTATAAGCTTTTAGATTCTCTCATCCTTCAGGATCTCGAGAAGTAGTCGGTAACTAAATCCCTCGGGAACTAAATCCCTAAGGCGGAGTTGACTCGGAAACTAAATCCCTAAAGTCGAGTCGGGAACTAAATCCCTAAAAACGGAGTCGGGAACTAAATCCCTAGGAGCGGCACCAGCTGTGTGCACAAACCAGAGAAGGATGGTAGGAACTAAATCTTAACCACCAGGTTATCAAGAAACGACTAGCACTCGCACTGAGATACACAGTAGCGTTCCTACGAATACTCGTTCTAACTAAACAGTTATAAACGCAGTAATAATTCACATCAACGCCCTCATGGCCATCATCATAGATATATCAATCTATATTTATATATAATAGCGTTGTTCTAGCAGATATACAACCTATTATAATATCCGTATTTAATCATATATATATATATAATAGCGTTATTCTAGCAGATATACAACCTATTATAATATCTTTTAAAATCACAAACAGTTATCAAAATTGTTCCTAACGCAAACAGTAAATCATCCCAAATTAATTAACAACTAAACAATTGATAATTAATTGAAACATGGAATGATGAGCAAGAGCGAACCGCCACTTGCCTTAGATTTGCAGAAGCTTAAACGAGGCTAGGGACGATGAGTTTCCGGGCTCGAAACATGGACAGATCTAACCACACAGATTCCTTCGGATCGACCCATACAGAAACCCTAAGTTAGATTCGACAATAACGAGTACGAATCTAAAGAATAACGAAAGAAATCGAAAGGGACGGAGCCCGATCAAAAGCCATGGAAGCCAAGGCCGAAACAGGCCAAAGGCCTCTCGGCGACCGTCGCCGCCTGCCTTACGGAGGGCGCCGCTGTTCGTGGCGGCGGTCGCCGCTACGAACTGCACAGAAAATGGGAGAAGGAGAAATCTCACCGGCGTCGATCGATTTGCTTCTCCTTTGGTTTGCTTTGGATTCTAAGCTTCCTAGGGCCACCAAAGCTTCACTTTGCAACTGGAAAGAACACCAATGGAGCTCCGGCGATCGATTACGAGTTCTCCGGCGAAGAGCTTGATTTTCCGGCGATCGATTTATGTGGAGATTTGAGCTTCGATTTGTGCATCAATCTGCTCCCAATCACTCTCCTTTTATAGCCAAACTCAAGGGGACAAGCAAGGGGCACGTGGAAGGCCTCAAATCGGAGGTCTCCAAGTCGCCGACAACGTAGAGGCTAGGCCTCTGACAACCTACAACATTGGCGGCGGTCGCCGCCGTCGACATGGGGTCGCCGCCCATTTTTGCCTGGCGGCGGTCGCCGCTTTTTGACCCACTTGACAAGTTGATGATGACGATGATGTCGACTAGTTGGCGGCGGTCGCCGCTTGCCTTACGGCGGTCACCGCCAAGGCCATTTCTCGTCTGTTTTAGCTTGGAACAACTTGGCCTTAGCCCGGGATAAAAATAATCGTACACGAACGAGTATTAAGTCCCGAAATACATCGAGTGTATTTTATTTCACTTAGAAAAATATTACAAAGACCAGAAACATTACAAAATGTATGAACTTCTCTGAAATAAATTCGACGTGCAATACGGGAGTTGGAAAAGTTCCAAAATACCCTTATAAAATGAGGGGTATTACAATGGTCTCGTGAGCCATCCAAGAAGATCCATGAGCGGACCTCGTGAGTTCGACATGGTTGGCGTACCTAGGAGAGCCCCGTGAGTTCTCAAGGTTTGAAGAAGAAGGAGTTGAGAGTTTGTATGGTTCGGGTTTTGGTTCCCTTGAGAGCCATTGTTCTTGCCATCGTTTCAATCGGTTTCTTCTTACCTATCCTTTGTTTCCTTGGATTTTCCATTTAGTTTTGGTGTTTTCACCATTGTTGTGTCTTCTTTGAGTCTTTCACCATTATTCTTGTTTCTTTTGAGTCATCAAGGAGTCTCTTCGTCTAGATCCTACAAAATATCCGTATCTTTATCCCTAAGAAAATGATGCCTAATCTCTATATGCTTAGTCTTAGAATGATGCACATGATTTTTAGAGATGTTAATGGCACTAGTATTATCACACATATTAGGAACAGTGTCAAAAGACATACCAAAGTCCAGTAGTTGTTGTTTCAGCCATAGTACCTGGGAAGAGCACGTTGTTGCAGCCACATGCTTCTATTGTGGAGAGAGCCAACGAGTTCTATTTCTTTGAAGCCCATGAAACAAGGCAAGAACCGAGGAACTGCGCCGTTCCTGAGGTGCTCTTCCTATCCACCAAGTGCCCAGCGTAGTCCGCATCTGCGTATCCTAAGAGTTTAAAGTCATCACTTCTGGGATACCATAAGCACAAGCTGTCCGTTCCCTTTAAGTACCTAAAAATTCTCTTAACTTCTTTCATGTGAGACTCTTTGGGATTAGCTTGGAACCTTGCACACAAGCAAACACTAAACATAATGCTAGGTCTACTCGTAGTGAGATATAGTAACGATCCAATCATCCCTCTGTAGAGAGTTTGATCCTCTCCTTTGCCATTCAAATCTGCATTCAAGCGAGAGTTAGGAGAAATAGGAGTGGCAATATGTTTACAACTATCCATACCAAATTTCTTGAGCATCTCCTTGATGTACTTCTGTTGATGAATCTTTGTTCCTTGTGGAGTTTGTGTGATTTGCAATCCCAAGAAGAATGAAAGTTCTCCTATCATGCTCATCTCAAACTCACTACTCATTAAGTTCTTAAAAACCATCTATAAGTGTAGGGTTAGTTGAACCAAAGATGATATCATCAACATATACTTGAAATATTAGAATCACACCTTTTTGTTCGAGGAGGAATATGGTCTTGTCCACCGTTCCTCGCTTGTAGCCATTAGAGAGAAGGAAGCTTGCTAACCTTTCATACCAAGCTCGAGGGGCTTGTTTTGGACCATAGAGAGCCTTGTCCAGGATGAAGACATGATCTAAAACTTTTGGGTCTTCAAATCCTGGAGGTTGTTGAACATATACTTCTTCCTCTAGATAGCCATTCAAGAAGGTTGTCTTCACATCCATTTGAATCAATGTGAACCCTTTGTATGCTGCAAAGGCAATGAGCAAGCGAATTGCTTTGATCCTTGCCACAAGAGTATATGTTTCATCATAGTCTATGCCTTCTTGTTGATTATAACCCTTTGCAACAAGTCTTGCTTTGTTCCTTTACCGTTCCAGAGTCATCAAGCTTGTTGTGAAACACCCACTTGATTCCTATGGCTTGCTTATGCTTTGGTTTGGGAACAAGACGCCAAACCTTGTTTCTTTCAAATTGATGAAGCTCATCTTGCATATCCACTATCCAATCTGGATCTTTTAGAGCATCCTTAATATATTTTGGTTCTGGTTGTGGAGCGTTATTCCTTGGTGCAGGATCAGGAGATTCGTCTTCATCATCCGAATCATCATTGGTTAGCTTAGGAAGATCCTCCTTAGGGATCGATGCACCTGTTCCATTGTGAGTTGAACAAGGATTTTCATCAAAGACAACATGAATGTTTTCTTCAATGCGTTTGGTTCTCTTGTTCATCACTCGATACGCCTTGCTCATCTTAGCGTAACCTAGAAAAGTTCCTTCATCACTCCTTGGATCAAATTTCCCAAGATCATCCTTGCCATTATTGTGGATGAAACATCTACAACCAAAGACACGCATGTAGGAAAGATTTGGCTTTCTCTGTCGGATTAGTTCATAAGGAGTAATGTTCATGGAAGGCCTAAGCATAACACGGTTAAGAATATAGCAGGAAGTGTTAACCGCTTCGGCCCAGAAACTAGGTGGAAGACCACTTGAAATCAACATGGTTCTTGACATGTCTTATAGAGTTCGATTCTTTCTCTCAACAACTCCATTATGTTGGGGCATTCTTGGAGAAGAAAAGTTGTTAGAAACACCATTCTCTTTGCAATAGCTTAAGAACTTAGAGTTCTCAAACTCTTTACCATGATCAGATCGAATGGCACCAAGTCTCAATCCCATGTCAAGTTCCACATTCTTGATGAACTCTTCAAACTCACCATATGCTTCATCCTTTGAAGACAAAAATAAAGTCCAAGTGAATCTAGAAAAGTCATCAACTATAACAAACACGCACCTCTTTCCAGCTTGACTTCGCACTCTCATGGGACCACAAAGATCCATATGGATCAGTTCCAGAGGGTGACTTGTTGTAACATCTGGCTTGCTCTTGAAAGAAGTCCTAGTTTGTTTTCCCCTAATACATGCATCACAAACACCATCAAATTCAACATGTGAATCAAGTGAGGGCTAGCATGTCCAAGTCTCCTATGCCACAGTTGCGTCTCGCCAGAGATGGAAGCAAAGCATAGTTCCTTGGTGGGGTGGAAGTTTGTGTCAACAACGTAGACATTGTTGAACCTTTTTCCTTTGAGATATATCTTCTTGGTTCTTCTGTCTTTCACATAGCATTTTTCAGAGGTGAAAGATATCTTGTTGTCTCCTTCGTCAAAAATATACGCAACACTTAACAAGTTAAAACCAAGACCATTAACCAAATTGACATGTCTTACCTAAGTTACCTTTATGTTCTCGGAGAGGTCCGCTTGTCCGATGCCAATTATTTCCCTTTTTCTTCTATCTTCTAGAGAAACATGTCCTCCAAGGTGCCTTTGAAGTGAGTGGAGGAGTTCTTCATTTCCAGTCATGTGGCATAAGCATGCACTATCTAAGTACCACTTGTTGTTCCCCCTCACTACGAGCTGCAAGAAAAAGGTTAAGTTTTAACGACCCAGGCAAGCTTAATGGTACACTCTACTTTGTATAGCATAACTCAGACTTATTAGCACTACTTTATATATGTTTGGAGATGTGTTAGAGGCTTTTCTATAGTTCTAGAATGAAGATAAGAAGTGAAGAAATCAAAGGAATTACAGAAGAAGTGGAGAAGAAGTTTCTGGAGCTAAAAGAAGAGTAGAAGAACAGTGTGCTGAATTCAATTTTTTCGTCCTCTCTGATCAGATGTCCAAATGGAGTGATTCTAATTCGAGGAGTTAGACCTTGAAGTATACTGCAATTCCTCAAAATATGAGCGCAATCCGAGCTGAGAATTAAAAGTTATGGCATTTTTACTGAAGTGTCGCAGAAGCTGAAAATCTGCCGCTCCGCGGCCAGAAGACCACCGCCCCGGGGTGAGATGTGCTGAGAGAACTGGAGCCAGTTGAAGTCCACCGCACCCTGCGGTGGTAAGTGCCGCCCCGCGGTGATGATGCTGAGATCTATCCGGGATTTTATTCCGAGATCTTTATTTGATTTATTTTATTTCCGTATCTCTATCTTATGTTTCCTTTATTATCTCTGATTTATTTCCCAGTATTTAAGGACTTATTTTAGACTTTGTTTAGGAAATCTTGCTTTCTCTCTAATTTTTGTTTTCTCTACAAACCCTATGGAGAACTAAACTTCCATTGTTTTGCTGGACAATTAAAGCCTACAGTTGATTGGTTGTGACATTTCTACTCTTGTTCTATTTTCTTTCTAGTTGTTCTAATTCTCTTATGCTTGAATGTTTATTGGTCTATGTTGATTTATCTAGAGTAGCTAACTAGGTTTGTCGATATTTTCCATATCGCTAGGATTTGTCAATTCCGGGTTCGGGTTGCATATCTAATAGCAAACACGATTTACATAAGCGGCCCGCTTATGTAAATCGCAACCCACTTAGAGCAGGTTGTGAGTGTTCATCGTGAGAGAGAGTTAATTGCATGCTTATAGTAACAGGTTGTTTCTATTGCATGTATCTTGTTGAATCCTTATTTGAATGCTATCGCTTTATCAAGTCTTGAAGGTTTTCAGATTAGATTTAGTGATAAGTATTATTGGGACTGGTAGGACCATAGTTACATACGATCGGGATAAGAACAACTATAGTAAAGTTAAGAACTTGAGATTCATAGATTTCAGTGATCAATCATATCTTATGTTATGTGGATGTTTGTCTGGTGAAACGTCTTTCCCATCATTCTTACAACAATCTTTAATCTGCGTTCTCTGTTACTGCTGTGTTACATTAATCATACAAAACCGCCCTTGGTTACTTGTTGGTTACTTACAATCATAGAAATAGATAATCTGACTATCATGGGTTCAACCCTGACTTGCATACTATACTGTGTAGTTAGCTGTTAGGATTATTTTGATTAGGCACACGACTTTTAGCCTATCAAATTTGGCACCGTTGCCGGGGTGTCTAAATTTCTGTTTTTGTGCTTTTGTTTGTTACCAACTGTTGTGTGGACCCGTCTTATGGTCCACACCCGTGCTACTGATAATCTACTTGTTGAGTTTGATTCAGAGATTGAAAGGACCTTCCACAGGTATTTAAGAGAAAATTCAAATCAACAAGTCGAGATGGCCGCAAGAACACTGAGAGAATTGACCGCCCCCAATCTGACGCAACAACCATTAGCTGTGACTATTCCGACCATGGCTGACTGCGTGGACTTTGAACTAAATAAGGGGCTGATTCATTTGCTCCCAAAATTCCATGGACTGAGTGGTGAGGATCCCATCAAGCATATGGGTAAGTTTCACACTGTCTGCATGAGTATGAAATCGGTAACGTCACTGAGGACCAGATCAAGATGAGAGCATTCAGATTCACCCTCAAAGACGCCGTTGATGATTGGTACTACCATCTACCTACTGGAAGCATAGGTACTTGGGAGAAATTGCATAAGGTATTCCTTGAAAAGTATTTCCCTACTAAGAAGGCAAATGCCTTGAAAAAGGCCATTAGCAACATTGAGCAGGATGCTGACGAGACGCTTTATGACTACTATGAACGGTTCAAGAGACTTTGCTCTAGCTGCCCGTTCCATGGTTACACCCAGCAAGATCTAGTGCTACATCTCTACAATGGTTTGCTTGATAATGAGAAAAGAATTGTTGATGCTTCTTGTGGTGGCAACATTCTAAACATAACACCAACGACATCCATGGAAAAGATGCAAGACATGGCAGATAGTACTAGAAACTTTGGTAGGACTTCTACCAAGAGAGGGGTTCATGCTGTAAACCCCGATCGCTCTGAGATGTTGAGCGAAATTGCTGAGTTAAAGGACATGGTGAAGAGGTTAGCGCTGCAAAATACACCTCAACAACGCAATGCATGTGGGATTTTTGCTGACCAATTCCACCCTACGGATGCTTGTCCTCAACTACAAGATGACACTATTGCTGAAGTCAATACTTCTGGAAGTTATGGACCTCCAAGACCTCGATATGATCCTCATTCCAACGCTTACAATCCGGGGTGGAGAGACCACCCCAATTTCAGATGGAGGGATCAGCAGGATGCCCAACTCCAACCGAGGCAACAAGGTGCTTCAAATGAAGAAATGCTCCAAATGCTGACTAAACATTTCACTACTCATGTTCAAGCTATGGAGTCGAGCATCAAGAACATAGAGAAGCAGGTGGGTCAATTGGTTGAGGCAATAACTAGAATTGATGCCAGAACTTCGGGAAATCTACCATCTCAAACGGTAGCCAACCCGAGGGCGAATGTCAGTGCAGTGATGCTAAGAAGTGGAAAACAACTGAATGTCGCTCATGTTGCTGAAGAGGGCGACGAAGCTGGAAAAGATACTCAGAAGAGCTCACCACCCCGCGGCGACCAGCACCGCACCCTGCGGTCGGAACCAGAATTCCAAGAGTGTTCTCAGAGTCCCTTGCCGCTCCGCGGTGAGAGCCACCGCCCCCGCGGTGACGGTACCCTGGATTCTGAATTGTCTTCGTCTGCACTGCACCCGCGACCATTGCACCGCCCCGCGGTGAAACTTCTGAGACAAAAGCTGAAGAGTACGTCGACACGTATGTTCGCCCGAACTTTCCACCTCTCGGTTCCGAGAAGCCACCCGCCCCATTTCCAGAGGCGCTTAAGGAGAGGAGGATCGTCGATGACAAAGATCTCTTCGAGACTTTTAGCAAGTGTGAGGTAAATATTCCCCTCCACAAACTTGTAAAGAGCATTCTTTGCTACACTAGATTCTTGAAGGAGCTATGCACCATCAAGAGGAAGCAGAAGAAGCAGGTCCAAGTAAGCGAACAAGTATCTGATGTGTTTCAAAGGCGTATGCCCAAGAAGTGTAGTGATCCAGGTATGTTTTCTATTCCTTGCATTATTGGTGAGACTAAAATTGATAGGGCTATGCTAGATCTTGGTGCAGCTATTGATGTCTTACCATCATCATTATATGAGTCTCTTGGTTTGCCACCATTACAGGACACTGAGCTAGTTATTCAATTAGCTAATGGAACTAGTGTGTACCCGAAAGGGGTTATTGAGGATGTCCTGGTTATGGTAGATAAGCTGGTTTTTCCCACTAACTTTTATATGATTGATATGGATAGTGGTGCAGGTGCACCTATGCTGTTAGGTGGACCTTTCATGAAAATTGCTAATACCACTATTGATGTAAAGAGTGGGAAATTAACTATGGAATTTGACGGGGATGAAGTTGAATATAATATATATGATATGAAACATGTCAATAATACCTCTTTATGTTCTGTTGATGAGATAAGTCCTAATCCTTTGGATGAATTGCAATCTATTTTAGAGGATTCCATAGTTGACCTGCCTGTAGGAATTACTATATCTCCTAATCTGCACGAAGTCACAGTTGTATTGGATGAGAAGGGTAAGTCTCCTCCTTCTCTTTTGGGCAATTGCCCCACCTTACTGACTCCACAGGGCAAGAAGCCTTTACCTTTTGTTGTACAGGGTGTATTGTTGGATCTTAAACACCCCCTGATCGATCTAAGTATGGGGGAGAGGCGACTAAAAAGGTCAAGTTGCAGGAGCAGGTTAAGAAGATGTATGGTCTAAGGTTCAAACCTTTCCATGATTGGTTCAGACGAGAAGTGCTGAATGAGAGGGTTCCTATGGAACCCGATGCTGTGAATTGAGATTATCTAAGTCTCATGTCGTGCCAACGACATTAACTAAGGCGCTGCTTGGGAGGCAACCCATGAGAGGTAGATTTAATTTTCGTTTTGTTTTAGTTCGATTTGATTGTCTTTTAGTTATTCACTACAGGGAAGAAGGCGGAGAACCCAGCTACTGCCACCGCACCCGCGGTGATCCCATCGCACCCACAGCGAAATTCGCTGTAAGTCCTTCTGTCTGTGAAAAAAAAAGATCCAGAAGTCTTAGCTGAAGGGCCGCGATTCGCGGTTTTTGCCCAGTTCGTTTATCCTGCGTTCAGTAGCCCGTGTTCCATTGTTCGATCTTTTGCTGCTGTACACTGCTGATTGTTGAAGATTATCTTCGTCTGTACGTCGCCACCGGTACTTTTAAGGTCGGCTTCCTGCTATTCACTTGATTCATCTTTTGGGAAGTTTGCTTTGATGGGGTGATGAAGATATGGAGTTCCTTACACCCCGGCATTTCATGATGTGAGTCTTCTGTATTCTTTTCCCGTGGTTCAATTTTGTCTTTCATTACATTGAGGATAATGCAATGTTCAAGTATGGAGGAGATATGTATTCACATGTATTTGGGTGTTGTATATGCTGTTTATGCCTGAAAAAAATAAATTTGCAAAAGCCATAAATATTGAAAAATGACATACAAAATCCTGGGATAAGTCGAAAATCTGAAAAGGCGGCATAGGTAAAAAGCAAGTGGCCCGGACCAGCATTAGGCTGGGGTAACATGAGGTCAAGAGTGATGTGAGTTATGTGAGCTGATCTAGTAAAATGAAATGAGTGGCTAGGTGAAAACCCGACAGGACGCCTAGGCAGAATGAGTGAAAAAAAAGGAGTGATTTTTAGGATCTTCATTCTGGCGTTGGCGACATAAGAAGAGGTGATATAAGGAGTTCGGGTAGGCCACTTGGGAGTCATAAGAAGTTAGATGGAGCTAGGATTAGAGTGATCACATTCACTAAGGTGTCCGGGTTTGGAGATTGATGTTGTGCTGATTTGATTATGTGTTGTAAGTATTAGGTTTAGATTCTTTTATACTTCCTGAGATCTTGATGTATTGTATTGGAGGAGTAGGTTTTAATTTGGCTTACTCGAGGACGAGCAAGGTCTAAGTATGGGGGAGTTTGATACAATCTACTTTGTATAGCGTAACTAGGACTTATTAGCACTATTTTATATATGTTTGGAGATGTGTTAGAGGCTTTTCTGTGTTAGCGGCCAGAAGACCACCGCCCTCGCGGTGAGATGTGCTGAGAGAACTGGAGCCAGTTGAAGGCCACCGCACCCTGTGGTGGTAAGTGCCGCCCCACAGCGACGATGCTGAGATCTATCCGAGATTTTATTCCGAGATCTTTATTTGCTTTATTTTATTTCCATATCTCTATCTTATGTTTCTTTTATTATCTCTGACTTATTTCCCAGTATTTAAGGACTTATTTTAGACTTTGTTTAGGAAATCTTGCTTTCTCTCTAATTTTAGTTTTCTATCAAAAACCCTATGGAGAACTAAACTTCCATTGTTTCGCTGGACAATTGAAGCCTACAGTTGATTGGTTGTGACATTTCTACTCTTGTTCTATTTCCTTTCTAGTTGTATTAATTCTCTTGTGCTTGAATGTTTGTTGGTCTATGTTGATTTATCTAGAGTAGCTAACTTGGTTTGTCGATATTTTCCATATCGCTAGGATTTGTCAATTTCGGGTTCGGGTTGCATATCTAGTAGCAAACACGATTTACATAAGTGGGTTGTGAGTGTTCATCGTGAGAGAGAGTTAATTGCATGCTTATAGTAACGAGTTGTTTCTATTGCATGTATCTTATTGAATCCTTATTTGAATGTTATCGCTTTATCGAGTCTTGAAGGTTTTCGGATTAGATTTAGTGCTAAGTACTATTGGGACTGGTAGGACCATAGTTACATACGATCGGGATAAGAACAACTTTAGGAAAGTTAAGAAGTTGATATTCATAGATTTCAGTGATCAATCATATCTTCTGTTGTGTGGATGTTTGTGTGGTGAAACATCTTTCCCATCATTCTTACAACAATCTTTAATCTGCTTTCTCTGTTACTGTTGTGTTACATTAATCATACAAAACCCCCCTGGTTACATGTTGGTTACTTACAATCATAGAAATAGATAATCTGACTCTCTTGGGTTCGACCCTAACTTACATACTATACTACATAGTTAGTTGTTAGGATTATTTTGATTAGGCACACGACTTTTAGCCTGTCACTTAAATTTACCTGGTCGGTGTGAAGAAACAGAGTAATGTTCCCTATTACTAGCAGGATAATATTCTTTTTGCTCATATTCATCCTCATAGTATTCTTCTTCACAATACTCGCTAATGTTCACATCATTGCCCCTATTGTTCCTTCTTCTTTTGTCATCTTCAGTGAATTTCTTAGCCTTGGTGCAATCTTTTTGAACATGCCCATTGTTCCCTCAGTACCAACAGATCTTGAAGTAGTCACCGGAATAGTATTTCTTGTTGGGTCTTGACCTCCTTCTCTGTTTTGTTCTTTCAAGACATGGAATACTTGGCTGGTCTCCTTGGGCTTGCTTCAAATAGATTTTGTGAGTAGGCTGATTGTTCCACCAGGATTGGTCTTCACTCAGATTGGCTTCAAGAACTTGAATCTTTTCTTCAAGATGCTTGTTCGGTTGTTCCTATCTCTAGTGCTTTGAAGTTTTTGTCCTTCATCTCCTTGATTTCTTGTTCACAGAATTCCTTTTCTTTTCATTTGGAGCTGCTTGCATAGCCAATCCCATATTCGGGACCAACAAACTCAGTTTGCTCTTCTTTAGCTTTTTGTTCCATCAAGACATCCAATATCTTGCTTACATCGGACTTGACTTGATCCAGTTCTTGTTGGATTTTGGAGGGAACAGCCGGAGCGTTCAGATCATGTTTAAGCAATTCAATCTTATCTTGTCTTTCCACACAAGTAGGACAAGGAACAGTTGAGGAACTAGGAACATTAGCAGCACTTTCTTTTAAGTCCTTGATCTCTTCTTCAAGCATGTTAATTTCATCAAGGGTTTTTAAATTCTCTTTATGCATATTTTTAATTAAGGCAATTAAAGCACTTATATCAAAATTATCTAGAGAATTCTGTTGAATCGTGTATGTTAGTAGCAAGGAACAATCAATGTTCCTTGGGTAGCGGAATAAAGACAAGCACAGAATATAACAAGTAAATCGAGACATTGTTCCTTAGAGAGGAAACCCTTAACAACCAACTAGTTGTCAAAGTAAAACCTCTACCTCTAGGTTTTCCTAGTAGGATTTCAACTGTCTACTTGTATTATTATCAGCTGTTACACAAAGCAATTCAAGCCCTAGAACTCCTAAGCACTTAAACTCAACTATGGAACAGCAACTATACCTCTCTAGCAAACGAGAAACCCTAGCAATCCGAACCTTAGCAAAAGCTCGACCTTGCAAGTATTCTTCTTTCTCTCTTCAGATCTCTCTGACTTCTCTCTATCTTCTCTATATCTCGCACACAGAGAATAATGTTCTCGTTCACTATATATAGGCCTAGACAATCGAATCCTTTAACCTAAAAGATAAGATCTCTTTCCTAAGATACAATATTATTCTATAGATCTTAAAACGATAAAATCTACAAAATAATATCCTAAAACTAATTCTTCAACCGTCGGCTTCCTTAAATACCAAGAGGATCATCTTTCCTTTCTTTAAGTTAGCCGCCTTCCATAAAAAACTTCTGGCGTTGCACTGATCCTCAGCGCTGCGCCCTTACACTAGTACAAAAAGAGGCATACACCACATTTTTTTACCGCAGTTTAGTTGAACAGTGGTAAGGAAACAAAGTACTCCACGGTTATTTATATATCCGCGGTAAGAAATGTATATAATTAAACACGGACC
Source organism: Rheum nobile (assembly GCA_027886185.1). NCBI lineage: Eukaryota > Viridiplantae > Streptophyta > Magnoliopsida > Caryophyllales > Polygonaceae > Rheum > Rheum nobile. Next base: position 12,398,328 of record WOAB01000639.1, read on the forward strand.
GCGGTATTTTTTGGATAAGTGAGGTAAATATTAATTTTCGGACCACAGTCCATATACAAACCGTGGTAAAGCTTACAATTCGGTCCACAGTTCATAAGAAACCGTGGTCCGGTTTAATATAAAAAAATTGCGTACTGCCCAGTTCAGTAGCTTCCTTGTTCACCTAATTCAATCCCGCCCCTGGCCTCCAAAAATCCCGCCTCCATACGTTCTCCTCTTTCTTCTTTGTGCTGCGCGACAACCACCAGTCCCCACGAGCTCCGGCGTCCACAACCACCAGTCTCGACGACCTCCGTCGTCTTCTTCCTGCGCGAGTGAACAGCCAATAGACCCTAAGACCTCCGGCGTCTTCTTCCTTGTGCTGCGCCACCAGTTCCGGCAATTTCTGCGGACCGGCAATTTGACCTAGGTACGTTTTGCTTCTTCCTTGCTTTGATAAGATTGAGGTTGTAGATTAGGGGGCAATTTCTGCGGACCGGCAATTTTGTTTCTCTATCATCAATATTCAGATCGGATTTGTTTCACTAAATGCTGCCTCTTTGAATTCACATTTCAATTGATATATGCAAAGATACTCATTCCAACCTTTTACACATGCATTGTGTTCAATTAGTCTGATTTCAATGTTCAAGGTTTTCCCCTTTCGAATTAATTTTCAATACATGTGCTTGTTTCATTGATTGTACTCAATTACATTTAATGCTGTAATTAGCTTTGTTGAAGTTGTGGTTGATCCTTCTACTTATTGTAAGAACGCAATTTAGGAATATAAACTGCAACTAGAAATCGCACAATAATTAAACGAAATTATACCGAACTAAGAACGATGCAGAGTCGAGAACAAAATCTCTCTCCTTAATTATGAAAACGCCCTATATTGCGACGGTTTAATGACGTTCCGAATCCCAGGATACAACCAAGACGACTTCGGATTTGCGCAACCAAAAATCCAAAAGGCTACGAACCGCTCTGTATAGTACTCTCAGACTCGATTTTTTCGGAAAACAGAGAAGAGGGAGGAAGATCGTTTTTGTGTATCTTCGAATGAGAGGCTGACAGCTCTTTTTAAAGAGCTTCGGAAGTTACAGATCTCTCCATGTACCAGATCAAAGCCCACTAATGGGCTATCGGATTGGCCCAAAAAGATAGGTGGCCCAAGCCCAAGCCCGACCCGACTCGACTCGACTCGCGTGTGGTGTTGGGCTAGCTCCTCTCCCCATTGAAAATGGGTAATGACCCAAGGCCACAACCTTGAGTCCATTTCTCCATTATATATGGTGGTATTTCTACCTCTAAACTTCGCGTAGAGGAAGCCAATACTTCCAATTTCCGGTGTTGACAATGGTCGGAGCCCACTGGAATTGTGCCCGGAAAAGTACCCGGCGCCACATTCAAAAATGAGTTCCAACACTTATAGCCATAGGACTGCTGACTGTTCTCCTTGTATGGGTGCACTTGTAAAGTTCAAATCTTTTCAATGGATGTATTTTTTTGTGTGCTTCGTGATGTGGGTTCTTTTTGCAATCTCTTTTTTTTCTTTTGTCTGTGATGGCACATTTCGCTATATTTGTATGTTTGTGGAAATTGTTTGTTGTAGTTGGGTTTGCCTGTACCATTTCTATCTATACATATAACTTGGTCCTTACCCTTTTGTTTGATATAAGAAACTTATAAAGAAGCATTTTCAATGTATAGGTACTGAGATCTCAACCATGTATAAAACCGTTTTCCCATGTGTTACACCAGTTGATCAATCAATGCAATTATTTGTCCTATAAGTTACATGACCCTTCATATAGCTATTTAAACATATATATTAAGACATAGATCACTTCTGAGAAGTGAGATAATATATCTACACATTGTTAAGTAGGCATATCCCCAATGTCAAAGCATCTCTCTATTGGGCGTCTTCTAGCTGCTGCTGAGTGGGTGCCTCCTCCTCAGCAGAAGCAGCAGCATGTCCACATCCTCAATTTCATGGGCTCCAATCTTATATTCCACCCAAGGCACGTACTTGAATTATATGTACTCCTATAATATATGATTTTATGAACTTATAAACATTTTAAGAAACTAATTAATTAATGAGTGTTGTATATATTACAGGGATATAGAGTCGACGACACAGCTGATCATGGTTGAAGAAATGGCAACGTCGAATTCCCCTCCCATGTCATCGACACAACAACCGCATAATCAATATCAAATTTATGAAGGTGCAGAGAGCAGGTGTGATGTGACCATGTCCTCCATGTCAGCTACAGAGGAGGAAGTCGTCATGAGACATCCGCCTTGAGACTCCTCTACAGCTACATCCATTCTGAGATCGATTAAAGAGATTTACTATTTCTGGACATTTCTATAAACAATATTTCTAGTTTTAGTAGCTGCTATTTCTGGGTAGTTGCCATTTATGTTAAATGTGCCGCCAGAATTAGTAACTAGAGAGTCTGACTCATTAGGTCAACTCTCTAGTATAAATATTCTCTTTTGTCTTCATTTTCAATTACGTCGAATTAGAGCTTTGTTTTCCAGTCGAGTAATCTCCTGTAAACCCGGGCCCTGACGTCATCAATTGTTGCGTTCCTAGTCAAACTATCTTGGCGCATCGATCCCGTTAACGCGTTCCTAGTCGAACTATCCTGGCGCGTTAACTCGGTTACCCATTCTATCCAAACACAAACCCTAACCCTAATCCTCCATACTTCCTCACGGCAACCTCCACCCTTCGTACCCTAGGGCTGCCACCGAACATCAACCACCACAAGATCGTCTTCTGCCGCGCCTCCTCCGATCATCACCACAGCCCACCGCTGTCCACAGTCCACCAACATCATCTCCATTCCCTTCCGACGAGTTGGTTCGCCCCAATACGCATTCAACCGGTCCTTGACATCGAATCGTGGTCTTTCCATCGGATAAGGTCACATCAACTGGCATCAGAGCCTTCGAATCGCGTAAGTTGTTCCAACTCTTCATTCAAATCACTCCTTCGCTTCCGCAAATCCATTCTTGCATCAAAAAACAACAACAAAAAACCAAAAAAGACGGACCTTTCTACCCAGATTTCGTCCAAATTTTTTTCCCCTTTCCACAATTTTATACCATATTCTTGTAGAGCATCTCGAGACGAGTCCGGACATATAAAATTCGCCCAAAACGGACATCGTTTGACCTCTCAAAAGGCCAAAATACGAACAAAAAACACAAAAAAAAAAATCTACCCAGAACCGATCCACTGCTCACCAATTGTCTGCAATTTCTTGTGTATTTGCTACATTTTGATTGTGTTTATGGTAGATACGCTTGCATATAGGCTTAGATAGTTCGTTTGCGACTTTGTTTGCCTTGATTGCGCCAAAAATCTATATCTTCGCAATCCCCTTTCTTCTTCCAACTTGTTTCACTGCACCCAGATTTTTCTTTTCTTTTTACTGCACTGTTCGGCTACTGTTTTCTGCAAATTCCTTTGTGCATGTTGCTGAATTGTGCTTCACCGCTACTGTTTACGGCATCATTGTTCACGGCACTTGTTGCAAATTGCCCTAGTTTCACAAAAAAAAAAGAGGGAGCTGTTTGCAGATTAAAAAAAAAACCCGCAGCAGTTGTTCATAAAAAAAAAAACCGAGACCACACAAGCCAAAATAAGGCAAGTGCGTCTCTTCGCAGTGCAGGAAGGTAGAACCCGGTCTTGATTCTGGCACCTTCAACCCCGCTTTCGCAGTGATTCATTTACCGTCTTCTCTATCTCTCACTGTCTAGGTTGCATATCTTGGTTGACTGTGTTGTGCTTACTTCTGTGCTTATATCCTTGCATATCTACTTTCGACATTTTCTTTGTTGAGCGTTGCCTGGATTTTATTGATTGTTGTGTGAATTGCCTTAAGCCTGCTCGTAACCGCCCTCACGGCCAGCCAGAGTAGTTTCCCGAGTGATTGTTTGTTGAGTTTGGTATTGCTTCGCTGTTTGTTGTTTCTGTTGCTGTTGTTGTTCGCTTTGATCCTGTGGTTTGCCATTTCTTGCTGTCAGGTACCATGTCTGAAGAAGAGATCACCCGCGAGATATGCGCCGAGACTGCTGAACAACAATTGCGCCGAGAGATGCTTGCCAGGGACGCGAAGGTCGCCGAACTCGAGCGACAAATAGCAGCTCTCATCACACTCCAGCAATCGGCCCCGGTAACTAAGATTGCTTCTGCTCCAGATCAACAACAGGACGATGCGCTAGGCGCCCTAGCCCTGGAAAAGGCAAAGGGCAAAGCTGTGATGCTTCCCTCCACCTCAGATGCAGGCCAGCTGAAAGAACTGGCATCGCAACGAGAGAGCATTATTGATCCGACGCGTCGTCAGCAACGAAGGTCTACGCAAGTCGTGATCCAGGAAGAAACCCTTGCTCCTGCGGATCCCACTGAGGCGGGTCCCCAAGAGGAATATAGGGACGACCAGGTCCATTCCAGTGGTCGCCATCAGCAGGGCAGATCGCCGACTTTACCACCTCCGACTGGTCGCCCGCACAACCAGCCGTCTGGTTCCCATCTGCAGCAGCGACAGCGTCAGCGTCAACGGCAAGCCACTTCTGTGCCGTTTGATAATGATGCTTACCAAGATCACCAGAGTGCCCGCACTCCTCTTTATTCTGATGAAGATGATATGTTTGATGAGTATGACCTTGAGGAGGATGAGGGTCAGTTTGGATATGCTGACGGATTTCATCCGCCTCTCCAGGATCCCCCTGAGCTTCAGCACCAGCATACTAGCTATGTGTCGTCTTCCTTGCTGCCTCAGAATCAGGAGGCCTATTGGCACGTTGTCCAGCCCGGGCGCCACCAGCAGGCTTACCAGCCTATGCGCCTAGCCGCCGGCCGACAACGTCCCCAACGACCAGCTCGCTTTCCACCACAGTATGGCGCTCGTCACTTCGAGCCCGTGACGGACCCTGCTGCTCGGTTTCAAGACCGCCAGGCACAACCACCTGTCCAACGCCGAGATGTGAAGGTAAAAATTAAAAACTTTTATGGCTTATATGATCCTTCTGTCTTTCTTGAGTGGTTGCAGAACACAGAGCACGTCCTGCGTCATTTGACTGTCCCTGAGTACGAGAAGGTAGATCTCGTGACTCTACATTTTGAGAGAGCTGCACAAACATGGTGGCAACGTATTACGCAACAACATTACCGGATGGGTTGGGCACCCATTATTGAGTGACATCAGCTCGTGTACATCATGACTCGGAAGTACGTGCCTTCCACTTACAAGGAGCAGATGCGGACCGAGATCGCTCGTGTGCGACAGGGCATAGATTCACCTCAGGAGTTCTTCGCCCGCTTGGAGGACATGTACTTCAAGGCTGGCGCTAGTGTTGCTCCGGGTACCCTGCGGACCAGGTTTATCACGGGGCTTAACCAGCCTATCTAGGATCAGGTTGACGTCCTGCCCATTCGGGACCTCAACAATGTCGTGCATACTGCGCAGAATCTATACCTTCAGCACCAGCGACAACGGCAAAGACCTTGGCAGCCCACGACATCTTCCAGGTATGGTTCTGGACCCTTTCCTTCGGTTTCAGACACTGACTCTACTCCTACATCTAGTGCACATAGACAGGACCGGAGAAACACAGGTATTGCGTCTGCTGCAGCACCACTGAGAGCAGCCCCGTCTGCTCCTGTTCGCCACCCGCAGCCGCCATCAACAGATCCCGCTCGTTCTAACCGAGCAAGAGATGTGAAGTGTTTCAGGTGTGGAGGACGAGGACATTACCAAATGAATTGTCCAAATGCGAAGAAGGTCTTCTTCTCCACCCAATCTGCAAGTTATGAGAGTTACGACGACGAGGATGACGCCGTCGAGACGGCTCCTGCCGCTGTGTATAGAGCCGATGCTGATGGCTGTGTGGTCGGCACTGCCGATCACCATGATGACCAGGCATATCACCTTGCCTTGCTCTCTAGACGCGTGCTGAGCGTCAAGGAGGGCGCCCTTACTGAGCAACGTGAGAATTTATTTCATGCCCGAGCAAAGCTTCAGAATGCTTCGCTGAGCGTGATCATTGACGGGGGTTCTTGCTGCAACATTATCAATGAGAAGGTTGGGCGCCATTTCAACCTTCCGACTACAACACACCCCACTCCCTATGACCTCCAGCGGATCTCTGAAGGGTCAGGTAACACAGTTTCTCGACAGAGTCTTATTTCATTTTCTATTAGTCCTTACAACGACACTGTGCTACGTGATGTTACCGCTATGGACGCAACCCATCTGCTTTTGGGTCGTCCGTGGCAAACTGATCGTCGCGTGCTTCACGACGCGTATTTGAACACTTACCTGTTCAAATACCACGGGAGGCGCGTGACTCTCTTATCCATGATCCCGCGGAAAATTTTACAGGAACAGACAGAGCGACAACGCCAGAAGGCTATTGAGGCCGCCAGAACTCCGCCTGCGATGAAACCCGCCCCGGAAAACGCCAGACGACAACTCGGTCTAGTCACCGACCGAGTTGGAGCACCTGAGGGACACTCGAGGGACAACTCGGCCGGGTCACCGACCGAGTTATGCTACCTGAGGGAAACTCGGCCAGAAACTCGGCCGAGTTCTGGGCCGAGTCAGGGCACCTGGACACAACCTGGCCCAAACCCGGCCGAGTCCGCTCCCAGGCCTCCGCCTTGGCCTTCTGCCTCTTCTGGGCGATCTTCTGCGTCTACAGCTGCTTCTGCATCTACCTTGCGGGGCACCTGTGAACCCAGAGTTCTTCTGGCACATCACCGGGACTTCACACCGGCACTTCACGGCAAGTCCTCTTGTTTCCTTCTTATTCCTCTCCTTTGCGCCACTACTACGGTAGAGCCCGCACTCCCGCCTGCTATTTTGTCTATTTTGCAGGACTTGGAGGACATTCTGCCAGACGAGCTGCCGCCCGGTCTGCCACCAGCGCATGCTATTACAGAACATATAGCCTACATTCCCGGCGCTTCTCTGCCGCACCGTGATGCATCTAGAGCTTCTCCTGCGGCGATATGTGTTACCAGGTTCCGTCAGTTTTCGACGAAGCTGACACCTTTCGAGGTCGTATACGCAAGGAACCCGCTGACGCCTTTGGACATGACACCATACCCGCTGCAGGACAAGGAGACCATTGCTGCTGGCAAGTTGGATGTGCATATTCAGGAGCTGCACAGGAGGACACACACACAGCTGGAGCGACGTGCGCTGCAGTACTCAGCCCCGAAGACCAAGGGCATGCGACGATTGATCTTCGCCCCGGGCGACTTGGTTTGGCTTCACTTGCGGAAGAAGCGATTTCCTTCCGTCCGCAAGTCTAAGCTCGACCAACGGGGTGATGGTCCCTTCAGAGTCGTAATAGCAATTGGCAACAACACCTACCAGCTCGAGCTTCCGAACACGTATAGGGTGCATCCGACGTTCAATGTCGCTGACTTGGCACCATATGTTGAACCCGAGCCTGGTGAGCGTGAAGCGAGGACGCTTCACAACCAAGTGGGGGAGGATGATGTGATCATGCCCTCCATGTCAGCTACAGAGGAGGAAGTCGCCATGAGACATCCGCCTTGAGACTCCTCTATAGCTACATCCATTCTGAGATCGATTAAAGAGATTTACTACTTCTGGACATTTCTATAAAAAAATATTTCTAGTTTTAGTAGCTGTTATTTCTGGGTGGTTGTCATTTATGTTAAATGGGCCGCCAGAATTAGTAACTAGAGAGTCTGGCCCATTAGGTCAACTCTCTAGTATAAATATTATCTTTTGTCTTCATTTTCAATTACGTCGAATTAGAGCTTTGTTTTCCAGTCGAGTAATCTCTTGTAAACCCGGGCCCTGACGTCATCAATCGTTGCGTTCCTAGTCGAACTATCCTGGCGCATCGATCTCGTTAACGCGTTCCTAGTCGAACTATCCTGGCGCGTTAACTCGGTTACCCATTCTATCCAAACACAAACCCTAACCCTAATCCCCCATACTTCCTCACGGCAGCCTCCACCCTTCGTACCCTAGGGCTGCCACCGAACATCAACCACCACAAGATCGTCTTCCGCCGCGCCTCCTCCGATCATCACCACAGTCCACCGCTGTCCACAGTCCACCAACACCATCTCCATTCCCTTCCGACGAGTTGGTTCGCGCCAATACGTATTCAACCGATCCTTGACATCGAATCGTGGTCTTTCCATCGGACAAGGTCACATCAAGGTGGTGCAATCCAACCACCACCACCACTAGCAACAGCGGTTTGAAGGACTGTGGGATGCGCCACAACCATCTCATTTATATGGAAAAGTTTTTGTGTTGATTGGAGAAGGATGTGCTGGAAGAGCACTGGCGTTTGGTGCTAAGAGTAGAGGAGCTAACGTTGTCATATTCAACCGCAACTATGGTACGTACTACGTAGTACTAGTAGATATATGAAAATTAATTAAGATTCATATATTAAAATCATATGTAACCTTTAATGATGTTTTAACAAGAGAGAGCAAAGGCTCTAGCAACAACAGTGTGTGGGGAAGCTTTGAGTTATGATCATACAAACACGTTCTGCTTAGACAACAAAGAGATGATCCTTGCAAATTCGTCTTCAATGGGAATGGTTCCAAATGTAGATACAACTCCAATATCAAAGGTATGTAAACCACCCTCTCAATAACAAACAAAGTGCAGAGTCTGTTCCTAAACAATTAAGCATATATGATGACTTGCACTACTTTCATATATATATATATATAGGAAGCATTGGCTTCATACAAGCTTGTGTTTGACTCGGTGTACACGCTTAGGAACACGAGGCTCTTGCAGGAGGCTGCAGAAGTAGGTGCCAACACCGTGAGTGGGCTTGAGATGTTTATAAGACAAGTTGTTGGTCAATTCAGATTGTTTACTGGTGGTTTAGGTTTGCCTCTTTCTCCATGCCTATTACAAGAAAATATGCTCTTACAAGTTAATCTTGATTATGAGCACTGTTGAATTAATTTCTGTGTGGTTTTTGTAGCACCTGAGAACTACATCAGGATTCAGGAAGCTTGTAATGGAACTTTTTTAATGGCCATTAGGATGATGACATTATGACTATGTGCATATGCTAGGATATAAATTCAATGTGTATTGTGTGTGATGCGGGGATTAGCCGTGAGTGGCCCGATCTTGACGCCAAGTGACTCAAAGGAAGATGGAAGATGAAGCACAAAGAGAAGCAACAACAATGGAAGTTAGCAAATGAAACATGAACAAGGATAAAAAAAAGGGATATAGAAAGAACCAAATTGAATAGAGACAAGACCCTTTGAGCCCTAAGATGTCTCCCAAGAACCAAAACCAAAGATCAATTAACCCTTCCTTCTACAACCTCACACAACAATGGACTAATCCAAGGAGCACGAGGAGGAGGCGAGTGAGGCCTACGAGCACCAATCTTATGGAGGAAATTGAAACAACGCAAGGCAACCAAGCTAGATCGAATCAACCATTGAGAACACTCTCCCATGAGAGCTCTCAAACTCATGTGCTCAAAGCAACATTTTCTTATCATCAAAAGTTGTTTGAAGAAGACAACAAAAGTGACTTAAATACTACCTAGAGTCAAAGGCAAAACAAGCCCACAAAAGGCACTAAAAATAGTCTTAAAATACACATAGCATAGCAAGAAAGCAAGACCCTAGGTGCCCCTACGTGAAGGCTCTTCTCAGCCAAGAATAGGGCATTCTGAGGGGGGTGCACGGTTTGTGAACAACCATGCACGGTTTGTCACAAACCGCGCACTCTATCTGAGAGCAAATATTGGGTTCTGATGGGGTGTACGGTTTGTGACAAACCGTGCACCAAACCGTGCACTCCTCCTGAGGGCAATTCTGTGGCTCGTCTTCCTCCCTCGTCGCATGGCTTGGCTTCTCCCTCGCATGGCTTGGCTCGGAAGGTCATCAAGGTCCTTAGCATGGGTTCGGTGAAATCCTCGACGAGGGTGGGCTCCCTTGAGACGTGGAGGCTTGCCAAGTTCTCGAGCTCCTCTTGCATGCGCTTGGATTGAGTTCTTGTGCATGGACCATCTCCTCTTGTGGGCGCCTTAGGTGAGACATCGGATGCTCCCGCATCATTCTCCCCTTCTTGGAAATGATTCGACCTCGAATCAAGCACGTCCATGTCTTTGTCTTCCTTCCGCAAGGGATGAACCAGTTCTCAAACTCATGTGCTCAAATCAACATTTTCTTATCATCAAAAGTTGTTTGAAGAAGACAACAAAAGTGACTTAAATACTACCGAATTGTCAAAGGCAAAACAAGCCAAGTGACTCAAAGGAAGATGGAAGATGAAGCACAAAGAGAAGCAACAACAATGAAAGTTAGCAAATGAAACATGAACAAGGATAAACAAAAAGGATATAGAAATAACCGAATTGAATAGAGGCAAGACCATTGGAGCCCTAAGATGTCTCCCAAGAACCAAAACCAAAGATCAATCAACCCTTCCTTTTACAACCTCACACAAAAATGGACTAATCCAAGGAGCACGAGGAGGAGGCGAGTGAGGCCTACGAGCACCAATCTTATGGAGGAAATTGACACAACGCAAGGCAACCAAGCTAGATCGAATCAACCATTGAGAACACTCTCCCATGAGAGCTCTCAAACTCATGTGCTCAAAGCAACATTTTCTTATCATCAAAAGTTGTTTGAAGAAGACAACAAAAGTGACTTAAATACTACCTAGAGTCAAAGGAAAAACAAGCTCACAAAGGCCCACACAAAAGGCACTAAAAATAGTCTTAAAATACACATAACATAGCAAGAAAGCAAGACCCTAGGTGCCCCTACGTGAAGGCTCTTCTCAGCCAAGAATAGGGCATTCTGATGGGGGGTGCACGGTTTGTGAACAACCATGCACGGTTTGTCACAAACCGTGCACTCTATCTGAGAGCAAATATTGGGTTCTAATGGGGTGTACGGTTTGTGACAAACCGTGCACCAAACCGTGCACTCCTCCTGAGGGCAATTCTGTGGCTCGTCTTCCTCCCTCGTCGCATGGCTTGGCTTCTCCCTCGCATGGCTTGGCTTCTCCCTCGCATGGCTTGGCTCGGAAGGTCACCAAGATCCTTAGCATGGGTTCGGCGAAGTCCTCGACGAGGGTGGGCTCCCTTGAGACATGGAGGCTTGTCAAGTTCTCGAGCTCCTCTTGCATGCGCTTGGATTGAGTTCTTGTGCATGGACCATCTCCTCTTGTGGACGCCTTAGGTGAGACATCGGATGCTCCCCCATCATTCTCCCCTTCTTGGAAATGATTCGACCTCGAATCAAGCACATCCATGTCTTTGTCTTCCTTCCGCAAGGGATGAACCAGTTCTCAAACTCATGTGCTCAAAGCAACATTTTCTTATCATCAAAAGTTGTTTGAAGAAGACAACAAAAGTGACTTAAATACTACCGAATTGTCAAAGGCAAAACAAGCCAAGTGACTCAAAGGAAGATGGAAGATGAAGCACAAAGAGAAGCAACAACAATAAAAGTTAGCAAATGAAACATGAACAAGGATAAACAAAAAGGATATAGAAAGAACCGAATTAAATAGAGGCAAGACCCTTGGAGCCCTAAGATGTCTCCCAAGAACCAAAACCAAAGATCAATCAACCCTTCCTTTTACAACCTCACACAAAAATAGACTAATCCAAGGAGCACGAGGAGGAGGCGAGTGAGTCCTACGAACACCAATCTTATGGAGGAAATTGACCCAACGCAAGGCAATCAAGCTAGATCGAATCAACCATGGAGAACACTCTCCCATGAGAGCTCTAAAACTCATGTGCTCAAAGCAACATTTTCTTATCATCAAAAGTTGTTTGAAGAAGACAACAAAAGTGACTTAAATACTACCTAGAGTCAAAGGCAAAACAAGCCCACAAAGGCCCACACAAAAGGCACTAAAAATAGTCTTAAAATACACATAACATAGCAAGAAAGCAAGACCCTAAGTGCCCCTACGTGAAGGCTCTTCTCAGCCAAGAATAGGGCATTCTGAGGGGGGGTGCACGGTTTGTGAACAACCATGCACGGTTTGTCACAAACCGTGCACTCTATCTGAGAGCAAATATTGGGTTCTGATGGGGTGTACGGTTTGTGACAAACCGTGCACCAAACCGTGCACTCCTCCTGAGGGCAATTCTGTGGCTCGTCTTCCTCCCTCGTCGCATGGCTTGGCTTCTCCCTCGCATGGCTTGGCTCGGAAGGTCACCAAGGTCCTTAGCATGGGTTCGGTGAAGTCCTCGACGAGGGTGGGCTCCCTTGAGACGTGGAGGCTTGCCAAGTTCTCGAGCTCCTCTTGCATGCGCTTGGATTGAGTTCTTGTGCATGGACCATCTCCTCTTGTGGGCGCCTTAGGTGAGACCTCGGATGCTCCCGCATCAAGTAGAAGAGGAAGATGAAAATGGCCAAGGGACATATATAATATATTCATATTCTTTGAATGAAACACTGAAAACCAAGACTGAATAGAAGACAAAATTGTTATCCTAATATCAAATATGAGCAAGAGCAGTGTTCCCGCTAACAACAAGATGCACAAAGGTCAAGTCCAGCTTCTCAAACAAGTAAAACATACGAAAATACATATGTAAGGAAGTATAGTGTAGGAAAATTATCCATCAGAGGGAACCAAAATGTTGAATTGCTCGGTAGAAATTAATGAAATTTCTGATGAAGTAAATAAACTGACAATTGTGAACGTAATATGGAAAAGTAGAGTGCATTAGCCTCACATTCATGCTAAAATGCTAAATGACACTACAATTTTCCTTAATTCTGTACTGATCACAGTTGGAGAATCTCAATCACTTAGCTAGTTCATCAAACTTACATAATGGGGCATGAGTGAAAAAAGTATGTCTTGCACAAGAAGCCACTTATTTGGGGATCCTTTAAATTTAGTAATTTACTATCCAGTATAAGTAGTAAAACAATATAAAGGCATCAAAGTATGAGAACAGATGAATTTCATGGGACTTGCCAGCCAGATAAAACAACCACAATGAAGCTTCACTACGTTTCACACAAACATGAAGCTATGTGATTGCTGATGCAGTGATGCAAATACATGTTACTAGTATTGAAAATACCCATGAAGATATGTGATTTCTCTTATTTTTAAATTATATCCAAGGTAAAGTTCTTATCACTAATTCCACTAAGCTATCTCTCAAACCAATCCAAGAAATGCAATCAGATGTCAATAATTGAGAATCCCATCTCCACGACGACCTTTTTTTTTAATCCTATAGCAAAAATCCAACATATCCAATAATATAATGTACTACTACCACACATACACACAAAGCTGAAATCACTATTACTCAAACCGAAGGATCTGAGAGGAGGGGATAACAAAGTTACTCACATAAGTGTTGAGCTGACGAACATAGCTAGAGAAGTTATTGTGCTTGAAGTATTTAGGAAGCACATCCCTAGCGAGCTCAGGAACATTCCAAACAACGAAGCTGATACCTCCTGTGCTCCACGAAACGATCGAATCAGTCGCTGGATCGACAACCATGTCATACGTCTTGCTCAAGATAGGCGGAGGAGATGAAGACGATGATGCGGTGGAGGATGATGAAGGTACAGCAGCGAAATTCGCAGTCGGCAACTCCACAGCTACTCCCTCCATTGATGAGCTAGGATCTGTAGTACCGAGAATTATAAACCCTAGAATTCTGATGTAGATTGAGAAGATCAAATAAGAGAAGATGGATGAGCGAGAGGGTTAGGTTTGCGGGAGTGAGGAGAGATTTTTTTCAGTGCGAATTTTCGGAAAAGGGGAGTTTGAAGGAGTCAAATGGGGAAAGTCGGGGTGATGGAGCAATTTCTGACCTGGAAGCGCCGGAGATGGTGACTAGTGGAGGCGTCGGACTAATGGAGGCATCTGAGAGAGAGAGGCAGAAGGAGGCGCAATTCCTCGAGGAAGAAATTGGAATTTGGAAGGGGTAGGAAGAACCCTTAGGTCGTGGAGAAGGGGTAGGAAGGAGGAGAATATATCTGATTTATTTAGTACGGAAAAGAAAAGAAAATAGTCCGGATATTTTAGGGACGAGATATATCTATTAGAGTTTAGATTCCGGATCATTAAGACCCGGACTATTTTTTAATCGGGTAATTTTACATACTATTAAATAGCCCGGATATATACAAAAAACACACGCCCGAGCTATTTAGTTTTGCATGTTTTTAAACCAATTTGTTTTTAGCCCGAGCGTCTCTAATATGGTCCGGGATATTATGTTATGTTTCTCAAATAGACCGACGTCTTATGAGGTAAAAGGCCTTAATATCACGGATAATTGGCATCCAGGCTAAATAGTCACAGGCTAAAATGTACTTTTTGTAGTAGTACTCTTGTTCTGTTTCCTTTCTAGCTGTATTAATTCTTGTGTGCTTGAATGTTTATTGGTTTATGTTGATTTATCTAGATTGATCACCTAGGTTTATCGGTATTTCTATCGCTAGGATTTGTCAATTCCGGGTTTGGATTGCATATCTAGTAGCAAACACGATTTACATAAGCGGGTTGTGAGTGTTCATCGTGAGAGAGAGTTAATTGCAGGCTTATAGTAACGAGTTGTTGCTATTGCATGTATCTTGTTGAATCCTTATGAATGCTATCGCTTTATCGAGTCTTGAAGGTTTTCGGATTAGATTTAGTGATAAGTACTATTGGGACTGGTAGGACTGGCGCCGTTGCCGGGGAGGCAAGATTTGATCTTTCTGTGTGTTTGTTTGTGTGCGTGTTACTTTGGTGTGGACCTATCTTACGGTCCACACCAATGCTACTGATTTATGTCTTCTTTTTTTGATTTTGATTCAGATATGGAATTCTGGAGAGAGCCATGCGAAAACCCCCCAATTCGAGTGCAGAAAGACCCAGTCAGACCCTGTAGAATCTGTCACGAAACGCTGCACACCACTGATGATTGCCCACGGTATGAGGATCCTGAAGCTAGCGTGAACGCTATTAGAGGTGCTGATCCGCAGAGACTGAGACATGAGCCATATTTCAATACCTACAACTCTGGGTGGAGAGATAACAACAATCAAAGGTATGAGAATCAACAATTTCTTCCCTATGGCCATGAGAACCAAGAATCAAGTTCATACCATCCACAATTCAGTCCGCATGGAGTTCAAGGACAAAACGCGAACTTGCCTGCACCCAATGCTGATGTACTCAACACTCTGATTCAAAGCATAGCAACCTTGGCCCAGAACGTGTCCTCTATTCAAACAACCATAGCTTAGAGGGACCAACAGCAGCAAGAGGCGATTTTCAGTCTCCAAAGCCAGGTTACCCAACTGAGTCAAAAGTTGATTGAGTCGAAATTCGGACAACTACTAATTCTTGCGGTAGAGAACCCACGAGCGACTGTCTCTGCTATGACGCTGAGGTGTGGGGCTGAGATTGAGGCTGAAAGAGTCAAGGAGAAGGAGGTCCAGGAGACCAAAGGAGAGCACCACGAAGAAAAGGTGGTCGAGAGCGAGAATGGCGAGGGCGAACAGGAACCGCGATCGCGGCCCGAAGGCCGCGACCGCGGCTTAATCGCGGAATTAAATATCCCAGAAATCGAGAGCAAACCGCGGCCGCGGCCTCCCAATCGTGATCGCGGTTCTTCCCCAGAAGAGGTTGTTCCTTTCGAAAATACCCTCGACCCTCTCGAGGACGCCTATGATGAGTATGTGCATCTAAACTCCTTCCCACTTGTCTCGCTGCACCCCGTTACACCCTTCCCTGAGGCTCTAAAGGACACCCAAAAGGTGGAGAACGACAAAGGCTTATTTGACACCTTCAGTAGCTGCAAGGCAACCATCCCTTTGGTCCAATTAGCAAACAGCGCCTCGTGCTACATAGAATTTTTAAGGGTGCTGGGCAACATAAAAAAGAAACCAAAGGGGAAGCACAAGAAGGAGGCCTTGATTCAGGTGGCAAATTCTTACATGCTGGATACGGGGCATGATATACATGCAACCCCTGAGATGCTGGGTAGGCCATTTCTGAAGATGGCAAGTGCGTTCATGGATATGCACAACGGTCCACCCACCACGAAGTACAAGAGACTGGGGGCAATGCTCAACATGGAGCACACAAAGAGGCATCCCCCTGATATAGATCTCAGGATTTCAAGTGCTAGGACTAACCCGAGTTGAGGAGTTTTGAGTAGTATGTCATGCCATGACAACAACTAAGGCGCTGTTCGGGAGGCAACCCGAGGTATGGAATTTTTTCCTTACTTTTCTTTTCTTTGTTTTTGCATTTGTTTTGGTGTGTTTTGTTTTTGCTTTGTTTTTGTTTTTGTTCCCGACTAACCTACAAGGAAGAGACCTATGCCTATTGAAGAAGGTGTTTCCACACCAATGTAAGTCTTCTTTCCCTGCACTAAGTCACTCCCCGAAAAAAACCTTAAACGGGGAGCAAAAAAATAAATAACAAATTTACCGAAGGCCAACTGTCCAGAGTTTCTCATGGAGAGCGCATCATGTTGCCAAGGAGGATACATTGCCCTACACTTGATTTGGCAACGATGATGGCCCTACAATTGGCAGCTGAGGAGGACCACCACCAGAGGCCCACACCACGATCATATCTGGCCCTATTTTTGTGGTCTTTGAAGGTCGTGCAACCCCACCATACATGCTATACCACTACTCATCAAGTGGTTCCCTATTGGTTGCACAGTAATGAAGACGCTGGAATTGATGAAGACACCCACCCAACACTGGAGACTTGGGCATATATGGAGTACACCGCCAGCGACAACGGAAGTGTCCAAGCCAACTCGGCGACATTTGTGAGCCTATTCCTTCTCTTCCCTATGCTTCTATTCTTTTGTCTTTCATTACATTGAGGACAATGCAATGTTTAAGCATGGGGGAGGGTTTTATATTTCTATATCGCTGAGGAGAAAAAGAAAAGAGCCACAAAATTTGAAAAAAGGCTAAAATTAAAATCCTGGGATAGGTCGAAAACCCGAAAGGGCGGCCTAGGTAATAAGCAGATGGCCTGGACCAGCATTAGGCTGGGGTAATAATTGGTCTAGAGTGATGTGAGCATATTGTGAGCCCATCTATTGAAAAATGAAATGAGTGGCTTGGTGAAAACCCGAAAGGGCGCCTTGGCAAAATGAGTGAAAAGAAGAAGAGTGATTTTTAGGATTCCTCATTTTACCTGGAGTGGCAACATAAGAAGAGAAGTTATAAGGAGGATTCGGATAGGTCACTCTGGAGGGATAAGAAGATAGATGGGAGACTAGGATTAGAATTTATTCACTCTATGGTGTTTGGGATAAGCTTGGGGGAGGCACTCTGCTTTCCTTTTAGCTTAGTTGTGTGGGGTGTTGATTAGAGTTGTTGTATGTTGTGCTGTGCTTATTTGTATGGTTGCCTGGAGTTTATTGTTTGGTGTAACTCTTGGAGATTGAGTTTTCTATGCTTCTTGAAGCCTTGGGATTTGATTGGAGGAGTAGGTTTACTTTAACTTACTCGAGGACGAGCAAGGTTTAAGCATGGGGGATTTGATCAGTGCTATTTTGTAGCACATTTCTAAGGATTATTACCAGGTTTGAGGCGCCATTTGGTGGAATTTTATGCACAATTGGAGATTATGGAGTTGGAGCAGAGAAGTGTGGTTTTGGTGGTCTGGATGAGCTTATTGGAGACATCCAGAAGAAGAGAAATTGACCACCTGAGGAGACAAGCAAGATCCATGAAGAAACCACGTGAGAAGGCGGTGAAGTGAAGAAACCGCGACCAAGCCGCGGGGAGCAGAAGGCTGCGGCAAGATTTCCGAAGGAGATGGGCGATAGCGAGGAGGTCGTGCCCGCGACTGAATTATCGGAAATTCATTATGCACTTCGAGAGCAGACCACGACCGCGGCCAAAAGGCCGCGACCGCGGCCATCAGCGGGAGTCAGCCCGACGCGCTCCGAACTTCTGTTTTCTTTTTTTGTTTTTCCCTTTTCGTTGCTTTATTTAATTCCGAATATTAGTATTTTTTCCTTTTTAGGGATGAGATTTGTGATCTTGGGCTTTAGGTTAACTTATTTAACCTAACTCTCACAGCCTCCATCCGAGATAGATGAACCCCAGATTATCGTATGTTCAGTATTCAGAGTTTTTCCCTTTCAACAATTATGTCTTTCAATACTATGAGTAGCTAAGCACCCTTTGCTTAGCCCGATAATTGAAGCTTTTTCTATGGTTTGATTGTGAGGTTAATTCCCTATTCCTATTTTCTTTGGATTTATATCTTTCTTCTTGAGCTTCATTCCATTGAGTTATATTGATTTCTCTAGATTAGCTACCTAGTGTTATTGATATTATTCATACTGTAGGATTAGGTTCTTGAATAGTATTGGTTGGATCTAACTCATCAGTTGTGATAATTATCATTATTAATATTAGTTTCCCTAGCCTGACAATCTAGTTGAGATTAATATTATCTATAGTGTTAATTATTACTTTCTGGTCAACTTGTTGAGATCAATATTATTCATCCCTAATTCAGAAGTAGCATCCATGATTATCTAGGACTGGTAGGACTAGATTGTTATGAAAGAAGAATTGATTGCATGTTAATTATTGCGGGTTGTGATTATTGACATGTATCCTGGTTGATCATATGCTCTATGCTGTTATTGTTCGGTTGTTCAGTAGCAAGTGTTGCTAGAACTGGTAGGGCTAGTAACTATATAAGATTAGGGACATGAATAACTAAAGGAAATGAATAGAGATGACCTAGGACCAATCTATCATAGAAAAAGTGGATTTTGCTTGGCTAGGTGTTTTCCCCATATTTGATTACATCCTTTGATTTGTTTATTTGCCTTGATTGCTTGTTACGAAACCAATCCAAAACCCCCCTTTGTTACTTGCATGCTAAGAAACACATAGATTGATTACTTTCTCCCTGTGAGATTCGACCCTTGCTTGCCTCCACTACTTGTTTAGGTTTGTTAGGTTTTATTTTGACCGGGTTAAGGACGACTGAAAACCCATCTGTCAAGGACCATAGTTACATATGATCGGGATAAGAACAACTATAGGAAAGTTAAGAACTTGAGATTCATAGATTTCAGTGATCAACCATATCTTATGTCGTGTGGATATCTGTCTAGTGGAACGTCTTCCCCATGGTTGTCAGGATCGAGATCCCACTTTGGATCGGAGAAGGGAGGTAGGATCGGATCGTAGGATCTTACGATCCTACGAATTTGAGAAATTGAGCGGTCAGAATGATAAAATGACTATTACATGTCTTTGTAGTACAAATAATTAAAAAAAAAAACACTTTTGCTCACATAAGATCGATATTAGTTAAAATGATTACTATAGTTAAAATGATTGTTTCTAAGTATACTTTACATGGTTAAAACGAGTGTTTTCAACCTGTCGAGTGTTATTTTAAATTTTACATTTTCCAAAATCCAAATAATACAAGGATCGTAGAATCGTAGGATCCTACCCGATCCTAAAGATCCTACTAGATCCTACCCGATCCTATGTAAGATCCTGACATACTTAAGATCCTACATAGGATCGGGATCGTTTCGTAAGTTTTGGATCGTAAGATCCTACGATCCGGATCTAGATCCTGACAACCATGGTCTTCCCCATCATTCTTACAACAACTTTAATCTGTGTTTTCTATTTACTTGTTTAGTTACGTTAATCATACAAAAAACCCCTCTGGTTACTTGTTGTTTACTTGCAAATCATAGGAATAGATAATCTGACTCTCTTGGGTTCGACCTTGACTTGCTTACTATACTGCGTAGTTAGTTGTTAGGAATTATTTTGATTAGGCACACGACTTTAAGCCTGACAAATTTGGCGTCGTAGTCGGAGAGTCTTAAGTTTCCGTTTCTGTGATTTTGTTTGTTACCAACTCTGGTGTGGACCTATCTTATGGTCTACACTCGTGCTACTGACATACCTCTTGCTGATTTTGATTCAGAAATCGAGAGGACTTTCCATCGGAATCGAAGGGAGAATTTAACTCCAGAAGTTACAATGGCTGACGAGAACCAAAAACTCCGACGATTGACTGCTCCCAACCTAGAACAACAACCATTAGCGACTATTCTGACTATGGCCACTGGGGTAAATTTTGAGTTAAAGTCGGGGCTGATTCATTTGCTCCCACAATTCCATGGTCAGAGTGGAGAAGATCCAATCAAGCATATGGATAAGTTCCACACTGTTTGCATGAGCATGAAACCGGCTAACGTCACTGAGGATCAGATCAAGATGAGAGCATTCGGATTCACCCTCAAGGACGTTGCTGATGACTGGTACTATCATCTCCCTACTAGTAGCATAGATACTTGGGAAATATTGCATAAAGCCTTCCTCGAAAAGTATTTCCCTACAAAGAAAGCTAACGCCTTGAAAAAGGCCATAAGCAACATTGAGCAAGATGCTGACGAGACGCTTTATGAGTACTATGAACGATTCAAGAGACTTTCCTCTAACTATATTATTTCAGTTGTTACACAAAGCAATATAAGTCCTAGAACCGCACCCGCGGTTCTGAGACTTTGCTTTCAGTTGTTACACAAAGCAATATAAGTCCTAGAATCGTTCAGAGTAGAGACATCTCAGGTGACAGAACCGCACCCGCGGCCAGGAAACCGCACCCGCGGTTTTGACGCTATTTCTCCGGGTAACTTTCAGAGTTCACAACCGCACCCGCGAATGGCAGACCTCACCCGCGGTTTGTCCCCTGAAGCAAGCCTTTGTTCTGTAAGTCTTTCTTCACCCTTTTCTCTCATCTCTGAGTCTATCTTTGGGCTCCGTTCTTTCAGGCCATGGTACGCCGACATTGTGAACTACCTCGTTTGTGGGGAAGTTCCATCTGACTACACCAAGGCTCAAAGAGAAAAGGTAAGAAGAGAGGCTCGCCACTATGTTTGGGATGATCCTTACCTCTGGAGACACTGTATTGACCAGGTTATCCGTCGATGTCTTACGGATAATGGGGTACAATATGTCCTTAACTTTTGTCATTCTCAAGCATGTGGGGGTCATTTTGGGGCAAATAAGACCGCTAGGAAAGTATTGGACGCAGGTTTTTATTGGCCACACATCTTTCAGGATGCCAAAGGGTCAGTAATTTCTAGAAGGAATGAGATGCCACAATCATCGTTAATCTTTTGCGAGGTTTTTGATGTTTGGGGTATTGAATTTATGGGACCTTTTCCTAGCTCTTATGGGAATCTCTATATTTTACTTACGGTGAACTACGTTTCCAAATGGGTGGAAGCGAAGGCCACCAGGACTGATGATTCTAAAGTTGTGGCAGGTTTCTTAAAAGAGAACATATTTTCTAGATTTAGAATCCCTAAAGCTTTGATTAGTGATCGGGGAACCCATTTCTGCAACAAGACTGTGACTGCCCTGCTAATAAAAAAAATCATGTCACACAAAGAGTTTCCACTGCCTATCATCCACAGACCAATGGGCAAGCTGAGGTGTCCAATAGATAGATCAAGTCCATTCCTAATAGGAAGGATTGGAGTTTGAGACTTAATGATGCATTGTGGGCATACCGCACATCTTATAAGACTCCAATTGGAATGTCTCCTTTCCGGTTAGTTTTTGGTAAGGCTTGCCATCTTCCTGTGGAGTTAGAGCATAAAGCATGGTAGGCAATGAAGAAGTGCAACATGCAAATTGATGAGATAGGAGAGTTCAGGAAACTGCAGCTGCGAGAGCTGGAAGAATTACGCATTGATGCATATGACAATGTTGTGATCTACAAGGAGAAAACCAAGGCATGGCATGACAAGAATATCTTGAGGAATAACTTCCAAGCAGGTGATAAGGTTCTTTTGTTCCAATCTCGCCTAAAACTCTTTGCAGGGAAGCTTCGATATAAGTGGACAGGGCCCTATGTCATTGCTGAAGTCTTTTTACATGGTGCTGTTGACTTATATGATCCGAAGACCCATAAGCTGTTTAAGGTAAATGGTCAAAGGTTGAAACTTTATCATGAAGGGTTCAATTCCGAGGCAATTGATGAGATGGCTTTGGAGGAGCCAAGTGCTGAGACTGGATAGACAAGAGTCTACGTCGAGCCAATGACGTTAACTAGGGCGCTGATCGGGAGGCAACCCGAGGTATTTTTCTTTCCTTTTCTTTTTCTTTTTAGCTTCATAACATAGCTAGGTAGTTTGTTTTGGATTTGTTTCGTTCGCTTGCGTGCTAACATGCAGGTACGAAAGTAAAAGAACAAAGACCGATGTTCAGGTGAGTAAACCGCACCCGCGGTGGGCTCCCCTGGAACATGTTTTGGTTCGAAAAAAATAAAATGAGAAAATCCTATTTGGGCCTACATCTCCTTCTTCCTCCCAACCTCCATTTTTTCCATTCTCTTTTAACCTAGCCTCTATAACCTCCCAAGCTTCCATACTTTTCCTTCTTTTAAAATCCCAAATTTCTCCCAAACCCTTGCAATTCCTCCATTTCCATTCACAAATTCTTCTTCCCCACATCTTTTTCTACCTTTCTACACCAAATTTTCACCGAAACCCTCACTTTTTCCCCAAATCTCCATTCTTCTTCCAAAACCCTAATCCACCGCACCCAAATCAACCGGTCTGCACCCAAGGTTGTTGGAGAAGTTTCACAGTCGACCGCATTTTCCCATCGCGACTTCCCTCCAAAACCGCACCCGTGGTTTCACCTCCTGAGAGAACCGCATCTTCTTGCCGCACCTTGACTGCACCCGTGGTTTGCTCCATGAACTTCTTTGCTCGATTTTGTAAGTCCTTCTTCGGTATTCCTCTCTTTCTTTCAAGCATTCCATTACTTGAATATGTCGAGATCAAGGCAAATGAGAGAATTAGGGATGGATGAGAAGGAGTTTGATATGTACTTGTTGGTAAAGGAGCGGAAAATTACTAAGACTAAGTTCTTTGATCGCCCGACATTGGAGCGTTTGGGTATGATGGAGTGTACATTGCAGTGTTTGGACCATGTTGGGCTAGGAAATTTTGTAGACAAGAGTGCGCCTACATATCCCGAACTTTGTTGGCAATTCTTGGCTACGTATAAGTATTTTGATAATGATGGTGGAGAGTGCACTGGTTTGGATCATGTCACATTTAAGTATGGGGGAAGGAGCTATACCATTACTGTTGATCAGGTTAGAGATGCCTTTGGTGTGTCTCGGTTGCCCACCGAGGATTGGGAGGATGGAGTCCATGAGAATTATTTGAAGGAATTTTGGTATGGTGCTACAGGATTACATCTCCAGATAGGAGACGAATATAGTAATAAGATTCCCCATCCATGTTTAAGATTGATTCATAAGATAATGATGGAGACTTTTATGGGACATAGTGAAGACAACAAGGTGGCCTTAAAAGATTTATAGTGGTTCTTTGCTGTTCTACCACAAGCTGTAGAAGTCCTTTGTTGGGCTTCATTGATTTTTGACTCCTTTGAGCGAGTAAGGAAGGGTGGAAGGAACAGAGAAATAGTGAATGGGGGTATGATTACCCTCATGTGTACTCAAGTGATCCAGGCAGATACTCTCCAGAGACCTATTGCTTCGTTTCTGATGACTGTGGAGCGGCTCCGAAAGTGTGCTATGATGACTGTGGAGTTTATGAAGCTTGTATGGTGCACTTATGCTGACAAGAGTCACATTTTGACTCTTCCTAGGCAGCTGCCTTATGGTCCCGAGTATCATGATTTTTACATTTCTTCCGACCCGAGGACGCCTCTTGCTGGTTCTATTGTTGTTGATCCTGCCGCTGCTGAGAGACCTCCACGCCATCGCCGACGTGATGAGGCAGGGAGCTTGAGTAGATCTGCCGTCCCTGATGAGGATGCTCCTGCTTCTCATAGGATCTCACCAATGGATCCTTGGCAGGAGATGATGTACAAGCAGATGCAGGACATGTCCCTGCAACGGACTACCTGGCAGCAGGACATGTCCCTGTAACAGACTACCTGGCAGCAGGACTTTCAGCAGAACCATACTCAGTGGCAAAAAAGCTTTCAGCAGGGCTTTGAGCAGCAGCACACCACTTGGCAGCAAGGATTTCAGAGCTAGGTGTTTGAGAGACTGGACATGCAGGATGAGCGTATTACGGAGCGGCTGGATCAGCATCAGGAGTACATCAAGGCACTGCAGGAGCAGCAGAGTCAGTTCTTTGGGCGGTCCCATTTCCGCCCCAACCACCATTTCAGTGAGTTCTCTTCTTCCTTCCCCTTGTCATTTATTTGTCTTCTATTTCCACATTGAGAACAATGCGTACTTTAAGTATAGGGAGGGGATTAGACTCACTATCTATCTAGTTAGTGTACATAGTGTGTTTTGATTCTGCATTGCTTTGATTTCTGCAATTTGAATTCCGTATTTCAGTTTACTAAAAAAACCGAAAAAGCCAAAAAATAATCTGAAAAAGGCAACCAAAATCCTGAGATAAGCTGAAAACCCGAAAGGGCGGCTTAGGTAAAAAGCAGGTAGTCCGACCGGCACTAGGCTGGGGCAAAAATGGACTAGAGTGATGTGAGGATATGTGAGATATCTAGCAAAATGAAATGAGTGGCTATGTGAAAACCCGAAAGGGCGCCTAGGCAGAATGAGTGCAAAGAAAAAAGAGTGAATTATTAGGATCATTCTGGCGTTTGGCGTTGGAATGGAAATGGATCGGGTGGTGGATGGATGAGCCAATACCACCATCCGATCCATATAATAATTCATTCATCCGCTCCATCCATCATCCATGAAACTCCAATCCATATCCAATCCAATATCATCCATGGATAAACGGGTGGATCGGGTGAGATATATGGATTTCAATTATATAAATGTTTCTTCTATCGTAAAATAGCGTATATATACGACATACTAAAATATATAAAATAATCTTCTGAAAACATTAAGTTAGTCAACAAACGAAAATTGATGTGGATCCAAACCACACATAAAATATTGTTTCAACTAATTTGATAAAAATAATCTTCCGAAAACATTAAGTTTGTTCTCCTTCAATACTTTAGATAGCGATCCACTTCAACGTCCTAACATACAACAAAAAAATATTATATTAAATATTATATGGATTAATTGGGTCGGGTGGTCGGATGGGTGATGGATCGGGTGATGGATTGGATGAACCTCTATCCGTATCCAATCCGTCAATGATCCATTAATCCATCACCCAGTTATTATCCACATGGATTCGGATTTTCATCCGTATATTCAGGGAGGATGTTCGGGTGGATCGGGTATCCGCGGACGATTTTCATCAAAAGTTTGGCGTCATAAGAAGAGGTGGTATAAGGAGAAAGGGTAGGGCCACTCTGGAGCGATAAGGAGCTAGATAGAAGTTAGGATTAGAATACATTACTCATTTTGGTTATCTGGGGGCGAAGTGTTGATGTGTTGTAACTTCTAGTATCATATTTTCTCGTACTTCCTGAGGCCTTGGAGCATTATTGGAGGAGTGAGTTTCTTTTTAGCTTACTCGGGACGAGCAAGGTTTAAGTATGGGGGAATTTGATATGCGATATATTGTATAGCGCAACTAGTAGTTATTAGCATGATTTAAAGGGAGTTTAGGTGTGTTTATGGGTAATTTTGTAATCCGAGAGAGATGGTGAGAAGTGGATATATCATAGGATTTACAAAGATTGGAGTGAAGGTTGAGAGTTGCAGAGTTGGAGAGCTGCTTTGGAGACACATGAGGAGAAGGCTACCACACCTACGGTAGTACATAAGATAAAGCAGAAGAGAAGAGAAGTGAAGAGGAGTTCAGAGTACGCAACCGCACCCGCGGTTGGCAGGCCGCACCCGCGGCAGAAGACTTGGAGCGTTGTTGTGAAGAATGCTGAAGACCGCCTCAAAACGCACGTGCAGTACAACCCGCGGCCGGCTACAGGAGCTCTTCCGGATTTTATTTTCTTTTTCCATGTTTGTTTTATCTTATTTCCTTGTTTTTATATTATGTTTCCTTTTCCTATTTTAGGTTATTTCCTTAGATTAATTCTCTAGTCTATAAAAGGGGGTGTCTTGAGACTTTGTAAGACATCACTTTTTCTCTAGTTTTCTTTCTTTCTAGTTTATTCTCACAAACCTTATGGAGAACTAAACTTCCTTGTTTCGCTAGACGATTGAAGCCTGCAGTTGATTGGTTATGAGATTTCTACTCTTATTCTATTTCCTTTCTAGTTGTATTAATTCTCTTGTGCTTGAATGTTTATTGGTTTATGTTGATTTATCTAGATTGATCACCTAGGTTTATCGGTATTTTCCATGTCGCTAGGATTTGTCAATTCCGGGTTCGGGTTGCATATCTAGTAGCAAACACGATTTACATAAGCGGGTTGTGAGTGTTCATCGTGAGAGAGAGTTAATTGCATGCTTATAGTAACAGGTTGTTTCTATTGCATGTATCTTGTTGAATCCTTATTTGAATGCTATCGCTTTATCGAGTCTTGAAGGTTTTCAGATTAGATTTAGTGATAAGTACTATTGGGACTGGTAGGACCATAGTTACATACGATCGGGATAAGAACAAATGTAAGAAAGTTAAGAACTTGAGATTCATAGATTTCAGTGATCAACCATATCTTATGTTGTGTGGATATCTGTCTAGTGGAACGTCTTCCCCATCATTCTTACAACTTTAATCTGTGTTTTCTGTTTACTTGTTTAGTTACGTTAATCATACAAAACCCCCCTGGTTACTTGTTGGTTACTTGCAAATCATAGGAATAGATAATCTGGCTCTCTTGGGTTCGACCCTGACTTGCTTACTATACTGCGTATTTAGCTGTTAGGAATTATTTTGATTAGGCACACGACTTTAAGCCTGTCAAAGTACCATAGTATACTACGTCATAAAGGGAGGAGCGTTGTCTCGAATTGATTTGCTTGTATATCTCGGAGTTTAACCCTAATTCTGTAGATGTTCATTTTCATTCAGTTTTGGGTTTAAAATGAGTAGGAAACGCTCGCCTGAGCGACTTCAAAGCTTATTGCTCTCTAAAACCACCTTGATTGCCCTAAATCCGGTGTGGTGACTGATGGTACGCGTTAATTATGCGAAACAGCACTCGTCGCCTTCAATCATCGTGTTCTCTACCGTACGCCATCTAGTGGTCGACCCGTCCTCAATCAGAGCGTTAAATTTAGTCAAGCAAGAAAGTCAACCATATAGCTGATACAGGTAGCTGATACAAGCAGCATACACGCGCAACCAAGTATCTGATTCAAGCAGCTGAAGGAAACTTAGTCTAGTGGGTGTGCTTCTTCTATAAATAGGCATGTAAAGCTTTCATTTCAATGATCCGCTTTCCGACTCCGAAAGACCGGTTTAGGATTGTGGGTTTGTGAGTTGGTTTTCGGGTCTTGAATTCGTCGACTTGTAATCTTTTAATTCAAATCTCAATAAAGATCGCGTTCTTTTTGATAGCCAAAGTCAAATTTAGATTCATTTCAATTAATTTGTAAACCCGGGAACCATCACTGGCACCGACCGTGGGATTTCCTCACACTTAGGTGGCTTGGCTATCGATCAGGGCACAAACATGATTAAATCGAGTTGCAGCAAAGAACAAAGAGGAGCTTGTTTGTTCGAGGAGAGGAGTTTGTTCGATCGAAGGAGGAGCTTGTTCGATCAAGAGAGGAGCTTGCTTGCTCAAGAAAAAAAGGAGGAACTTGCTTGTTCGAAGATGGAATAAAGATCGATGAGGAATCGGCATTTTGAGATAGAGCGGAGGACGCTGATCGGTTCGCTTCAGTCATCATCAATCCCAAACAAGAGTAAACTCAGATCCAGATGATGATTGAAAGAAAAAACAGTATTCTGATGGGAGATTAGAGCCGGAATACCTTGGCGGTCTCAATTGATGGTGGTAGAGGAAGTTGCTTCTCCATGCTTGAATGATAGACATCAATTTCTCCTAAAGGTTTTGGACTGGGGTTAGTGAAGCAGGTAAGTGGTCATCCAAATTAGAGTGCATGTGGCTATGAAGATAAGAACAGAGAGAAAACTTCAATCCTCTAAGTTCTAAATATCTAGCTGGATAAACACAAGCTGACTAGAAGGCATGAGGTTTGATTAATGGCAGGATGACACATGGATTAAAGAAGACTAGCAATCACTAGTGAAAAAAATCCTTATAGAGGCGGGCCTTTGGACACTTATTAAGGCGAACACCGTTCGCTTCAACTAAGGGGGCTGCAATAAGTAGGGACACTTTTTGAGGTGGGCATTTTACGCCTCTAAAAGGACATTATTGAGGCGGGCCTCCTAAGCCCGCCTCAACAAGTCCCTCACTTTGGTGCCAAAATCAGGGACTTGTTGAGACGGGCTTAGGAGGCCCGCCTCAATAAGTAAACACTTGTTGAGGCGGGCCTCTATAGGCCCGCCTCAACAAGTCGTGCGTATATACTTATAGAGGCGGGCGTATACAAGCCTGCCTCAACAAGTAGACGCTGACTCGGCCCAGAACTCGCCCGAGTTCTCGGCTGAATCAGTCAGGTTCCTGATTTTATTCACAGAATAATATACAATAAACAACAGATTTCATTTGACCAACAAAAAAACAACAGATTTCATCAGAGTACAGTCAGGTTCTCAACAACAGTTTACATGACAAGTAAAAACAAGTTCAATCCGATAATAAATACTTCGATGTAAAATACTGTGCCCATTGCTCACGAACAACATCCATTTCTTCATAAGTATACGATGTCTTCCTCTTAGGATATAGCTGCATAAAAAACACAGAAATTATTGACAAAAAACACAAATACTATCAATATATAGTTAGTTAAGTTACATACCTTATCTAGTCGGTCATGAAACTGATATCTAGTCGGTCATGAAACACAAATACTTCCCACCTTGATACTTGTACACTTGAAATGCCCTAGAAAATCAACATAATACACTCATGAAATTGATATTGTTAATATTCCAAAAAAAAACTAATTCGTAAGCAAAATAACTTACCTCATCTTATTCATTTATGATTTGTAACCCATATTCCTTCCCTATGATCTGTACGGATATGATTAGTATTATTTGTATCTTCCTCCTCCAGTAATGGTTGAACAACAGTTGATAACAAGGGTGTGTCATCATACTCGTCATACTCATCTTCATCCACAACATCATCAATACCCAGAATATGTCTTTTGCCTTGGGCAACTGCACGCCATCTAGGATCAACATTGTCTACCACATAAAAAACCTGCTTAGCTTGTGATGCTAGGATGAATGGCTCGTCACTATCACTTAATCGGTCAAAGTTTACCAATGTCAAACCCGGATAAATTTCATCTTCCTTCACCCCGTTAGGGTTGTTGACCACTTGCACCGGAAAACAGGGATTGTAAAATTGTTATAATCAAGCTCCCATATTTCTTCGATAACACCATAATACGATTGTGTCGCATCAACTGGTCTTTTGTCCTTAGCGCTCGCATAGACCCTAGATGATGCAACTACCTTCACTCCACTATTCTGCACCACACTCTTTTCATCTTGTCTTCTAGTGTAGAATGTGAATCCATTGATATCATACCCTTCGTAAGACCGAACACATAGTCGAGGACCTCGAGATAACCACTTGACCGTATCAGAAACGTCATGTTCTTTCCTTAGTTCCTCAGCTACTTCCTTCTTAAACCAATCAAAAAATGTGCGATTATGTTCCCGCATCAAAGCTCTTTCATTCAATTTAGCATTATTGTGTTGCAATTCAAGGCAATGCTTTTCTATGTAAGGATTGACCTCTGTAAGATGCTACAACACACAAAGATGTGCCTTAATCTTCCTTTCAGATGGAGGAGATATCACATTTTTACCAATTACTCCCTCTCCTTCAAGCCTCCCTACATGACGAGATTTTGGAAGACCTATTGGATGAAGCCTTGACAAAAACTCAGCTGCGTATTGAGATATCTCTTCATGAAGGACTCCACGAATGATACTACCTCTGGATTCGCCCGATTCTTTACTTTGTCCTTTAAACTGCCAAAAAATCTCTCAAAAGGATACATCCATCTTAAGAACACCGGACCACATAACTTGATTTCTCGAACCAAATGAACAATTAAGTGCACCATTATGTCAAAGAAAGATGGTGGAAAGTACATTTCAAATCGACACAAAGTTTCAACAATATCATATTGGAGAGCATCCAATATTTCCGGATCAATAACCTTAGCACATATGGAACTGAAAAACACGCAAAGTTTTGTTATAACATGTCTCACGTGTTTCGGAAATATCCCACGAAGTGCGATCGGCAAGAAAACATTAATCAATACATGACAATCATGAGACTTCATACCAATCAACCGAAGGTCCGAAAGAGAAACTAGACGTTTTACATTTGACGAATATCCCGATGGAACCTTAATGCCATGTAAGCACTCACAAAACACCTTTTTCTCCTTTCTTGACATTGTGTAACACGCCGGAGGCAGAAAAGTCTTTTTACCATCTGGTTTTACCACGGGCCACAAATCTGGTCGAATATTCCTCTCTTTCATATCAAAACGAACTTTCTGATTGTCTTTCGTCTTTCCGGGTATATTTAGCAAAGTCCCAATTATAGCATCACAAACATTTTTTTCAATGTGCATCACATCGAGACAATGCCTAATCGACAAATCTTTCCAATAAGGAAGATCCCATAGTATAGACACTTTCTTCCATAAAACACCCTTTTTAGAGACGGACTTGAAGCCCTTGCCGTATTTGGTGTCAACATTTTTAATCCGTTCATAAACCTATGATCCTGTCAAAGGTGTACGAGCTACTCCTTCCTCGGTGTACCCATTGAACTCCTTCTTCTTTTTACGGTAAGGGTGATATCGACTAAGGAACTTCCGGTACCCTAGATACACATTTTTCCTGTAATTTTTCAAGTAGGCAGGTTTCATGTCTTCTTCACATATAGGGCATGCTTGTTCTCCTTTGGTTTTGTACCCAGACAAGTTTCCATATGCCGGGAAATCATTTATGGTACAAAAAACCATAGCTCGCAAGGTAAAGTTTGAGTTGGTGTATGCATCGAACATTGGAACACCTTCATTCCACAGTAATTTCAAATCATCAACAAGTGGAGCCAGATACACATCTATGTCATTCCCAGGTTGCTTAGGCCCGGAGATGAGGAGTGATAACATGATATACTTGCGCTTCATACACAACCATGGAGGAAGATTATAAATCGCTAGAAGAACCGGCCATGTGCTATGTTGACTGCTTAGAGTGCCATACGGATTCACACCATCTGTACATAAAGCAAGTCTCAGATTCCTAACCTCCTCACCAAATTCAGAATATTTCTTATCAATATTTCTCCATTGAGGAGAATCAGCAGGATGTCTAAGGAGTCCATCTTTCTTCCTCCATTCTGCATGCCACCTCAGACTTTTTGCTTCCTTCTTTATTGAAAACAAACGCTGAAACCTAGGTATTATCGGAAGATACCACATAACCTTAGTTGATGGGCCCCTCTTAGCCGAATTTACCCCTTTACGCTTGTAACGAGATGCACCGCACTTTGGACACTCATCCAAATTTTCATGTTCGTTTCTGTAAAGCATACAATCATTTGGGCAAGCATCTATCTTGACAGCCTCTAAGCCTAAGGGACACATCAATTTCCTGGCATAATAAGTAGAGATAGGCATCTCATTGCCTTCTGGTAAAAATTCACCTAACCATTCCAATAAGGTGTTGAAACTTCCATCAGTCCAACCAGAAGCACATTTCAAGTTGTAAAGTATTGACACACCCTCTAACTTGCTAAATTTTGTACACCCGGGATACAAGGGAGTCTCTGCAGCCTTTGATACCTGTTCGAACATCTGAGGTCGTTCGTTCAAGTGATCTCTCACCCCATCCATCATCCCATTCATTTCATCATCTTCTTGGTCATCATCATCATCCATCTCATTATTCTCAGCAATATCATCATCATTATCATCAGTGTCTACCCGAAGATCAAACTCATTGACACTAGAACTTGGACGATCAAGTATTTTCTCACCATGCCAAAACCAAACATGGTAATCTTCTTTGAAACCACGACGAAATAAATGATCCTCAATCTCATCAATATCAGCAAACCGCCTTATATTCTTACAATCACGGCATGGACAATAGATTTTTTCGGCTTTCGTACTCCGTTGGTGTGCTAAAGCATATCTAATGAACTCCTCAACCCCACTCAAGTATTGTGTCGTAGTATGGTCACCGTACATCCAAGGACGACTCATTTCTAGTAATAAATGCAAAATAACATGCAAGGAATTAAGATTAAATACTCATTTCTAGTAACTATCCCGCCAAAGGCCTAAATAGATAATAATACGCAACCAAGCAAGAAAAAATACAAACTCAACTATCCCGCCAAGGGCCTAAATTATGAATTCTATCCCGCCAAGGGCCTAAGGAATTAGGGTAGAAGTATTACCTTGACCCAATATCGATCCTTCAAGGCAATGCCCTTATCAGCCTGCAGAATGTCATTTCACCAATTAAATAAAGAATGTGATTCTTTTCACTTTTGCTTTATTTATATAGCTTTTCTAAGACTAGTAAGAAGCTTCACTCATCAAAACTGCTATGTATTTGTAGGAGCTAAAAAATATTAATCCATGTCACCCAAACTGGATATTATTGTAGCCTTATTCATTTACTTTTATTGCCTACCCGACTATCATAAATATCCAAAACCACAAGAGCATGTCCAAATACAATCAGTCTTCCCAAAATTCTACCATCATTGAAACTACTTCACATGCAAAATTAGCAAGATCGCCAGAACAGTCATACTCGTTTGCATCAGTTCAAAGCAAAAGAAGCATGCATCCATCATTTCAAATACTGAAGTAAGAACCTAAAACTGAAAAACTAAAGCATTGAGAAGCGAACGGACAAGGAAAGGGGATGTGAACGTCGAGGGCGCAAAGGATGTTGATACCTGACTTGGCTTCGAGTGCGTTGAAGTATTAGAGGGAGCTCGACGAAGGGAGGGAGCTCGGCAAAGGGAGATGAAGTCGGAGCTCGGGAAGACGGAGCTCGGCGAAGACGGAGGAGATCGATGAAGTCGGGAAGACGGAGGAGATCGATGAAGTAGGGAAGACGGAGGAGATCGATGAAGTCGGGAAGACGGAGGAGATCGATGAAGTAGGGAAGACGGAGGAGATCGATGAAG
Organism: Rheum nobile; assembly: GCA_027886185.1. Classification (NCBI taxonomy): domain Eukaryota; kingdom Viridiplantae; phylum Streptophyta; class Magnoliopsida; order Caryophyllales; family Polygonaceae; genus Rheum; species Rheum nobile. The sequence continues at coordinate 12,431,569 of WOAB01000639.1, forward strand.
TCGGAGATCGTCGTCGGAGCTCGGGACGAGAAGAGGAGGATACGAAAAGGAAAATGAAGGAAAGCAGCAGCTGTTTTTTTTTTAATTAGGGTTGAGCTTATAGAGGCGGGCCTAACATGCCCGCCTCTATAAGTATTACGACTAATGGTCTAATAGAGGCGGGCCTTACATGCCCGCCTCTACTGGACATACTTGTTGAGGCGGGCTTTAAGAGGCCCGCCTCAACAAGCTTTAATTGAGGCAGGCTACTTGGCCCGCCTCAATTAGTTAGAATTAGAGGCGGGCCTTACCCTGGCCCGCCTCTAATACTTTAGCGAGAAATGTTTTTTCGGATACTTGTTGAGGCGTATATTAATTTGCCCACCTCAAAAAATGTTTTTGAGGCGTATAAATTAATTATTCGCCTCAAAAACCAAAAAAAGTGATTGCCTAAGTCGTTATTGAGGCGTTTTGTACTATGTACGCCTCTAAAAGGGAGCCTCAAAAAGTGTTTTTTCCACTAGTGAATTTATCCTTCTCGGCTTACAAAATAGGAATGGAACCAAAAGAAGACACGTGGACTCCTAGGCTCTGAAGGAAGAGTAGCGCGAATAGTTCGTAGTGCTTGTTGAATGGCCATGGATGAAGATCGCGACGATTAGAAAGTGGCCTCTGAAGATCGCGGTAACCACCATCTCATCAAATCAGTAATGGCAGGGTGAAGATCATGATGACTTAGGGCTCAGAATTCGTATACCGCGTTGAAGAAAATATGGCAATACTGATCAACGAGAATGGCTCCTGGGTAGAGATCACGGTGGCTCTGAGTTTGAGAGAAGAAGACTATGTTGATGTCCAGGGCCTGAAGATCGCGACGGACGGAGGCATGGGGCTTCAACAATGGGTCGAATCTCTATGCAACATCGCTGAGAAATCGGCCGCTCATGAAGACAGATATCTCGCGATAATAGACGACCGGAGATCGGCGGTGGCTAGATTGAATTTCTGGGCAACCAATTCCAAGGAAAAGACGGTTCGCTATAAATTTTGCACTTTGATCTAAGAACTATGGAGGCTCGGGTTCAGCAGTAAAAGAAAAGATCAAGGATGGAGCGTAAGAATTCAACTTCGTGGTAAAAAGAGGAGCTCAGAAACTCTTATCGTAAAGAAAGTGCATCTGTGATGTATAACATTTGTGAGCAGAACCGCCGAAGAGGGAAGCCATTCACGTAAGGAGAAGAAAGGCAGTCGAAGGTCGCGAGGACGAAGCTGATGGTGTGGCTGTGGATAAAGCTCCGACCGGACGTCACCGATCGTAAGCAGATGCAAGCGAAGAACACCAATGCAAATAGCTCACGAGAGTAGCTCAAGATCAAGGATCGTGGTGACCGGAACTCTACAACATCATGACGAAGTTGAAGATCGTCGGGGAAGAATTCGCTCAACAAGAAGATACCAGCAGCTATGGGTGCAGCCAAGAACTGCGGGTTATATGGAAGTGCAAGGATTCCGTTTGCTAAAATCAAGAGACCACGACGGAGGCTACGAAGATCGCAAAGGTCGAAGGTGGATGTCTACAGGATTTATGCGATCAACGCAAGGAAGAAAGGGAAGCTGCAGTGATAATTGCAGGATTTCTGGGGGCCACGACGGATAAGATTTGGAGCTCGCACTAATTAGGGATCTCGGACCAGAAATCAAGGTGACGACTGTTGGGATCCGGCCAGGCAACGCCAGTCAAAGGCAAGAGCAGAACCTCCAACATCCACAGGGCTCTTCAAGCGAACAAGAAGATCGCGATGACTTCAACCGCAGCTTGACGACAACATTCGGAATCGCAACAACGAGAGATTTCTGCGTAGAATCATTGGGAGGAAGAAAAGAATGCAGCAAGGATGGTGGCATGCCGCGTTGAAGATTCACGCATTCAGTTAAGGATAGGAGCAAGACCGACGACTAGAGGGTAGGAGCCAAACCAGGATAGAGACCGCGAAGTTCAATCATGGTGGCGAGAGGGTTGGTTCTGGGCATCGTCGGTGTGGATTCAGAATCGCGGCGGAAATGGCTAGCCGGAGGAGCGCTGATGTAACATGATGATTACAGTTCTACAAACCATATGCTAGTGAGATTGAAGACGACGTGCCTGATAGGCGTTGTCGTGACACCTAAACAAAATAATCCTAACAAACCTAAACAAGTAGTCTGGGCAAGTAAGGGTCGAATCCATAGGGAGGAAGTGATCTTTCTAAGTGTTTATAAGCATGCAAAGTAACAAGAAAGGGGTTTTGATTATCAAGCAAAGTAACAAGGATGCAAGCTTTAGAGGGAAAATAAATATGACGGGTGGAAATATTTCACTAGACAAATATCCACACTGCAAAGGAAACAGGTTGATCACTGATAACTATTTTTTCAAGTTCTTTTCACAATCTTATAGTTGTTCCCATCCTGATCTTAAGTACTACCAATTCTCACAGTTGTTGATAGACTTATTACTATATCAATGGAAAAGTACTACCAATTCTCACAGTTGTTGATAAACTTTACCACTAACAAAGCAATAGCAATGCACACAAGGATATAGGATACATGCAAATAGAAGAAAACCTTACTACTTAACATGTAAATAATTCTCTCTCACAATTGCACACTCGTATTCCACTATATGTAACAATTGTGTTTGTCACTAGGTATGCACTCATATTCCACTATATGCAAACCCTAGCAGTATGATAGATGTCGAAAAACCTAGTTAGCTACGCTAGAAGAATCAACATAAACCAATAGACAATATACTCAAGAGAATTAAACCAACTTAATAAGATATAGAACAAGGAATAGAAATCTCACAACCAATCCATTGCAATGCTTCAATCGTCTAGCGAAATAAAGGTGTTTAGCTCTCCATGGGTTAAAACCCTAGCGGTAGAATGAAAAACGAACTTCTAGATCTAAATTGTAGATTGTGGCAACTAGGTTAACTAAAGGGTTTTTTACCTAATTCTAAAAGGTGTAAAATAAAATAATAAAATAAATACCAAAAATAACAAACGCAATTTGGGGAAATTATTCCCGTAATCTCGGAATTCTCGGCGCAAGCAGCTCGTCCCAGCACGGCCCAACAACAGCTGCAACATCCTCGCGGCCCAACACAGCCCACTCGGCCCATCTCGCTCAACATTAGATCGCTGACGTCATGGTGACGTCATCCCCACATTTCTCCATTTCAGCTCACGCTGATTTCCGCTTCAATTCGACGCGGGCTGAGCTCTCCTTTTTGGGCCTTTCTTTCATGTGGGCCTTTCTTTCATCCAACTTGGCCCAAAATAAAAGCAGCACGCGGGCAAATTTAAATAAGCTGCTTCGCCTCACGTGATTGGACGCGGGGCGTCAGCTCCCACCGCAGGGCGGTGCTTCTCACTGCGGGGCGGTGACTTTCTCTGAGACCCACCGCCGGGTCGCGGTGGCTCTGGCGCGGGGCGGTAGAAATTCGCCCACTCCTTTCTTTCTGCTCTTCATTACTACCAAGTGTTGGTAGTCTTCTCCAATTGATTTCCAACAGATCCTCATCCATCTTCATCTTTTCCAAATAAGCTGTAAATCCTTAGATATCTTCAATTCTCTCCACATCTTCTGGATTACAGACTTAACCTCAAATCTAGTCATAAACTCCTCTAAATAATGTTAATAATTGCTAGTTAAGGTGCATGAAATGACACCTATCAGTGCCAGAGGAAGACAAAGTTGTAGGGGTCATGGCTCGAGATCGGGAATCGCGACGGCTTGAAGCGTGACGGTAGCTGCAAAAACTTCGCGGCAGCCTGGGGCTCAAAATTTGAATGGCACAACGGTAGTTTCATCGTCGGGAGAAAAGATCGCGGCATTGGAGGAGATTGTAACGATTGGTTATCAGGAAGAAGATGAGGTTAGGCGAAGCATTGACGGAGATCTCCAGAGCTGTCATCAGAGGTAGGGGGAAAAGAGAGCTGCAATATCGGCGACGCGAAGATAGTTAAACCAGCCGTCAGATGAAAATGAAAGTCGAATTGAGAAGATGACGACGGCCCGAGCCTCCATCGGTTGAAGGTCGCGACAACTCAAACATTCCAAAAGCAAGTCCGGAAGATCGAGGTGAAGATAGGCGTGAGATTTAGGGGCTTACGACAGCGAGACTACAAAAACTGGGATTCGCAAATTCATCGCGTTAATGTCCCGGAGCTAGCCAAGTTGTGATGGCGGCACTTGTCTTAAAGAAGAAGAAAATAGAAGAAGAGGCAATCTAGGCTTGCTGGAGAAAACAATGGGCCGGGCTCGCGGAAAAGGTAGATCGAAGGAGTTGGGCCAAGCCCGCGAAAGAAGAAGGCTGAAGGGCAAGTTAAATTAGGCTCGCAAACAATTATAAGAAGGATTCAAAGTTGGGTCGTCATCAGCAACAAACTAAAAAGAATTAAAGTTATGAAGGCAAGGCCATCTATTAGAAGAAATAGCAAGACAAAAACATCTGCTTTAGAACGGAAGGTCATTACGTTTCTAAAGGTATAAATTTCAACTCGTCATGCTTTCTTTGTACGTTTTTAGGTCTAGCAAGTGACAGCTCTGACATTTCGTTCTCTAAGCGGATAACATCCTTAGCGTACATACTGGGGTTGTTATCGCGTTCTCTAAGTGGATAGCCCGTCCTGAGCTTAGGCTTGGGGCAGTTATCGCGCTCTCTAAGTGGGTAATGTCCCAAGCTTATGCTTGAGGTTGTTATCGCGCTCTCTAAGTGGATAGCATCCCTAGCTTACGCTTGGGGCTATCACGCTCTCTAAGTGGATATCATCCCTAGCTTAAGCTTGGGGCTATCGTGCTTGATAAGCACTATTTTGTAGGGCTTAACTAAGAGCCATTAGAGGATTTATTGGTGTCATTCGGGTAGCTTTAGACACATTCATGTGCATGGAGTTAGGAGGCAAAGTTTTGGTGTTTTTGAGATGTTTTGAGCCTACTTGAAGATTGTTAGAGACATTGAGGAAGGAGTAGCCAAGAGAAGGCCTATAGAAGAGTAGAAGTGAAGATTGCAGACGCAGAAGGTCGAGCATTAACCGCGACCGCGAGCAAGGGTGTCGCGATCGCGGGACTTCGGGGCATTCGAGATATTTCTGCAGGCGCGGAAGAATGCGAAGAGCACGGAGCTACAAGCAACCGCGATCGCGGTCCATTACCCGCGATCGCGGGTCATCACGGCAGACTTATTTTGGGATTTCCCGAATCTATCTTTCCTGATTTCTTTATTTCATTTTAATTATTTTCGTTTTCTATTTTCAGTTGGGCTAGGTCATTTGTTAAGCCCACTTATATACTCTCTTAGTTTTAGGTTTTGATTATGCAGATCTAGAGTTTTACATTTTCAACTTTTCATTCTATGTTTATGAAGAACATGAGGAGGAACTAACCTTCTTGGTTCCGCCTGGCAATTGAAGCATTCATTGGATTTTGGTTGTGAGACTATTATTCGTATTCGAGTTCCTTTGGTTTGTATTATCTCTTCTAAGCTTATTCTTATTGAATCTTACTGATTTCACTAGCATGCGCAACTAGTTGTTATTGGTGATTTTCTGATTGCTAGGATTAGGAAACTGTTGGGCTAACGTCCTATTCTGCTGTAGCAACTGCGATTTGCATGACCTGGTTGAGATTGTTAATCGTAGGGAGAGATAATTGTATGTTGAATGCTTTTGGTTGAAGTGTTGCATGCATCCTGGTTAATTCTTATTTGTAAAGCTGCCTTTGGGTTGAATAACTAGTGGTGCTAGGATTATTCACTAGTAAGGGTTCTTAGGTCTGGTTGGCCTATTAATCTACTCACGATCGGGACAGGAACAACCTTAGGAAGGAAGAAGAATTCGAGATAGTCTATGATCAACCATATTTCGTGAATTGTGGATATTTGCTAGGAGGAACGCTTTTCCTTTATTTGATTCATCTTTAGATTTCGCAAAACCAAACCTCAAAACCCCCTTTATTACTACTGTTCGATTGGTATTTGATTTGTGACAGGAATACAAACACTTGTGATTCTCTTGGGATTTCGACCCTTGCTTACTTACTATACTAGTTTGGAAGTTGAGGTTTACTTTGATTTGGCATAACGACCTTAGGCCACGTCAAATTTGGCGCCGTTGTCGGGGAATCATTATATGTTTTCTTGTGAATAGATTGAATATTGATCTTGTAGGAAACCTATCTTACAGTTCCCTCTAACATTACTAACTCTTGTTTTGTCGAGTGTAATTCGCAGCTTAGATAAATTCGGTGAAGAAATACAGCTATGGCACAAGGAAACCGAACATTGAGGCAATTAACAGCGCAGTACCCAGAGCAGTAACCTCTGGCTATCCAATTTTCGGAAATCCAGAAGGGCGTGAATTTTGAGCTCAAGTCGGGTTTGATCAATTTGTTACCTCATTTCAGAGGAACCGATGAGGAAAACCCGAACAAACACTTGCATGAATTCAATTCATTCTGCACTAGTATGCAACCCCGGGGAGTTACTGAAGACCAAATCAAGTTGAGAGCCTTTCCTTTTTCTTTAAAGGATGCAGCAAAGGAATAGTTCTATTACTTGACCCCAGGCAGCATAGACACATGGGCAAGGATGAAGCAAACCTTTCTGGAAAAGTACTTTCCGACAACAAAGCTCAATAGCCTGAAAATAAGCATCAGCAATATTGAACAATCTCAGGGCGAGCAGTTGTATGACTATTATGAGAGGTTCAGAAGGCTGGTAGTTAATTGTCCATTTCATGGGTATTCAGACCAAGACTTGGTGCTATATTTGTTTAGTGGATTGCTAGAAGAAGACCGTAGGTTGGTAAATGCCACATGTGGGGGAAACATCTTGAACAAAACCCCCGTTGAAGCCTTCGAGGTCTTTTCCGAACTTTCTGAGAGTTCAAGGCAATACCGCTCAAGGGGTAAGCAATCACCACAAACATTCCTAAAGCATGAGTGCATGCTGTGCAAGAGGTGAACACCACAGAAATCCAGTCTCAGCAACCACAGCCGGTATCTAATGAGAGCACACTGATGGCTCTCACCCAGACACTTCAAGCGTTAACACAAGCGGTGATTCAGGTCGGTGTAAACAACGCACAAGTAATGAAAGAGGGATTCTCTCAGCTCTCCCAGCAAAATTATACTATGCACCAATCCTCTCAGCAATCTATATTAAGCTTGGGTGCATCACTGGGACAGCCAACGCATTGGCCACCTGCAATGGCGGAAACTCAAAACAAGGATTGCGAACATCAGCAGGAAGCCAATGCAGTCACCTTGCGAAGTGGAAAAAGGGTGAATGTTGAGAATCAAGGATCGAGAATGACGCGATGCAAGGAAAGGCTCGAAAGATCTTCAAGCAATCGTCAACCCAAAGCCCAGAAAACAGGCCTGACTTCATGTAGCTCGTTCTCGCTCGTCTGAGACCGGAATGAAGTGATTCCAAAGCCCAGAGTTAGATCTTGAAGTCTAGTTTATTCCCTCGAATTGTTAGAATTTTCTGGGTAGGTAATAAAAAGATATGCCGGTTCTACTGAGATGCTGTCGAAAGTTCTGGGAAGGAAATCTGCGATGGTGTGAGTGGAGTTTGGGATGGCTCGTAACGGTGATGGACTTGAGGATGGATGAGATGGATTGGTAGAGGGATAATCACCTAACACTATTGTGGATATGACTCACCACTCAAGTTTAGGAGAGATCGAGATTCAAGAGATATGACTCACTCTTGAAACAAGATCGGTTTGTTCGATATTACACACGAACACACTCGATATGACTCACGAGCAAACAAGAGAAATTCTCTCATAAAACACTTAGTTCTAGGCTTCTTTTTTTTTAATCCAATTCAAAACTTCCAATTACAAAGCTCGATCACCATATATATAGGTGTCAAATTGACAATAAAGAAAATACAAAATAAACCCACGATCTAGCACTAACCTTGCCACTAACTTAATAACTTAATGCTAGCACTAAACCCACGATCTAGCACTAACCTAAAAACAAGAAAAGTAGCTTCCACTAACCGAATCAACATGTCCCACTACATCTTTTGTTGTAATAAATTGTCTTAAATTCACTAATAATAGGATTAAATTAAATGGCCCCAAAATGGCCAGCTTCTGCTGAACTGTCGTAAAGACAACGGTTTCTGGGTTTCTTTGCCGGAAATTTGAGGAAGACCTTAACACGATAGTTGTAGATATTTTCCTTAGCTTTCCAATGACTACTCATGGGCCTCCATTGGACGTTCGTAGCTCCGGATATGGCCAGAATACTGAGTAGGTGTCGACGCGATAGATTGTTCGGTTTTGACACCTTCCAAGTTTCGAACCATTTTCTTAGGACAAGTTTTTGACCTTCTTCAAAAATGACGATTCCCATAGTCACATTAGTGAATGACCCCTATGTTGTGGAAAAGGATGAAGCGCCAATAAGGGTTGAACGCTGGGAAGAACCGCGACCGCGGGGTGAAAACCGCGATCGCGGTTATATCACGGAAAAGGCAAGAAATAGCGAGGAGGAACCGCGATCGCGGGTCGAAAACCTCGATCGCGAGGCGGAAGATCGAGAATCAGAATATGTCGTCAGCGAACCGCAACCGCGGGGTGAAAACCGCGATCGGGGGTTGAACACGGAGGATTACACAGATTATATCCAGCCAGAATTTCCCCCGCTCAACCCTGAAAAGCCACCTGCACCATTTCCCAAGGCATTGAAGGAGAAAAGAAGGCCAAAGACTAACCAGGAGATCTTTGACATCTTCAGCAAATGTGAGGTAAATATTCCTCTCTTAAAACTGTTAGAGTCTGTGCCTAGTTATGCTAAATTCCTGAAAGAACTGTGCACAAATAAAAGAAGACAAAAGCTAAAGGGAAACCAAAAGATTCAGGTTAGTGAGAGAGTTTCTGCAGTTTTTCAGCAGCGAATGCCTCCCAAGTGCGTTGACCCTGGCATGTTCAATATTCCCTGTACAATAGGAGCCACCCATATAGAGAAAGCCATGCTAGATCTAGGCGCATCAATCAATGTGTTGCCATATTCTATATACAAAACCATGGGGTTAGGACCACTTCAAGAAATAGGGATAGTAGTGCAGTTAGCAGATAAGTCCAATGTTTATCCTAGAGGGGTAGTAGAAGATGTCTTAGTTATGGTAGACAAGCTTATTTTTCCCGCTGATTTCTATGTACTTGATATGGAGGATGACCCTCATGGAACCCCTATTCTCTTAGGACGGCCTTTCTTGAAAACCTCCTATACTAAGATTGATGTGAGCACTGGGACACTTACTATGGAATTTGATGGGGACGAGGTCGAATTTAACATTCACGAAGCTATGAAACACCCCAATGATGAACATTCTCTTTGTGCTATTGATGTGATTGATCCTATTGTTCAAGACATTTTTTATATCACATGTTTAAAGAAACTATATGTCGACTTAGAGAGTGACACTATTAGTCCCTGTGCGGAGATTTCTTTGTCTACTAACATACAGGAGAAGGTAGCAGATTTGGACATGTGTGGGGGAAGTCTTGTTCATAGTAGATGGGGCGATGGCCCCCTTCCACTAACCGTACCCAGCGAGAAGCTGCTTCCTTCTATTGTGCAGGCACCCCCAAGTGAACTCAAGCAGCTACCAGATCACCTCAAGTACGCGTTCCTTGGAGAGAATGACACACTATCAGTCATCATCTCGAGCAAACTCTCCAAGGCGCAGGAAGACAAACTGGTAGGAGTGCTCAAGGAACATAAGACGGCCCTGGGATGGACCATTGCAGACATTAAGGGACTCAGCCCATCCACATGCATGCATAGGATTCTACTTGAGGGGGAGGCCAAACCATCTAGGCAACCCCAAAGGAGGCTCAACCCACCAATGATGGAGGTAGTGAAGAAGGAGGTGTTGAAGCTCCTACAAGCTGGAATAATCTACCCCATCTCCGATAGCAAATGGGTAAGCCCCACACAGGTGGTCCCAAAGAAAGGCGGCATCACTGTGGTAGAAAACCAGGACGGCGAGCTGGTCCCGACCAGAACACAGACAGGATGGAGGGTGTGCATAGATTACCGCAAGCTGAATGCGATAACCAGGAAAGATCATTTCCCCCTCCCATTCATTGACCAGATGCTGGAGAGACTAGCAGGGCGACCATACTACTGTTTCCTGGTTGGATATTCAGGCTACTTTCAGGTCCCCATTGCACCAGAAGACCAGGAGAAGACCACATTCACGTGTCCATTTGGCACATTTGCATACCGCAGAATGCCATTTGGCCTATGCAATGCACCTGGCACCTTCCAACGGTGTATGGTAAGTATCTTCTCTGAATTTGTAGAAGACTTTATTGAGGTTTTTATGGATGACTTCACAGTTCATGGAGACAGTTTTGACCTATGTTTAGATCACCTTTCCCGTGTCCTACAAAGATGTGTGGACACAAATTTGTGTCTAAATTCTGAAAAGTGTCATTTCATGGTAGAACATGGAATCATCATCTTTGTCTCATGTTCCACTCTCTCTTATACAGTTTGAGCCGACGAGAAGCATATGTAATGACCTTCCCATTCTGCATTAAAATGCAACCCAGATCTTGCCTAGACACATCACTGTAGATGACAAACCTTTTTGTTCCATGCGGTAAAATTAACACTGGCGCACTAGTCAAACACTTCTTGAGTTCTTCGAAACTCTCTTGACATCTCCCATCCCATTCAAAATTCTTAGTCTTACGTAACCTGCCACACTTAGCCTGTAGCAACCTGCCAGTCCGGGAAAAACTCCTACTTCCTTAACATTACAAGGTTGTTCCCAATTCGCTACTGCTTCTGTTTTCTGCGGATCTACCATCACATTCTCGTTAGAATTCACATGGCCCATAAATGCTACCTTAGATAACCAAAAATCACGTTCAGACAGCTTTGCAATTAATTTCTGCCGCTTCAACACTTCGAGTATAGTTCTGAGGTGAGTCTCGTGATCACTCTTACTCCGAGAGTATACTAAATTGCCATCAATGAAAATCACTACAAACAATCCAAGTACTTTCTAAAACATCGGTTCCTTAAGTCCTTAAAACCCGCGGAAGAATTAGTCCATACGAATGGCATCACAACCAATTTATAGTGACCGCACCTAGTTTTGAAGGCAGGATCATGAATATTTTCCTCTCGAATCCTAAGCTGAGGATACCCTAATCTCAAGTCAATCTTTGAAAACACTGTAGCTCCTTGCAATTGACCCAACAAGTCATCAGTACGGAAAAGCGGATGTTTATTCCTGACTATCATCTTATTCAACTTCTTATGATCTATGCAGAGTCGGAAGGAACCATCCTTCCTTTTCCTTAACCAATCAATACAAGCGCACCCCAAAGAGAAGCACTTGGCTTAATAAAGCCTAACTCCATATGTTCCTCTATCTGCTCCCTCAATCCCAGCATACACATATAACCAGCAGAACCTTGTCTTAACAATTTTGCAGTTGTCATCGCACTAACAATTCTGCCAGAGTCTCTAGGATCATGACCCTCCAGGCCGCTAAAATTATTGTTGTTGTTGTGACAATTGTGGCGGCCTCTGGTGAAACTCTTGATTATCATGAGCCTGGGGAGGATTTTGCTGGTTCTTGTAGCTCAAATTGGGGTGATCTCTCCACCCTGGATTGTAAGTGTTGGAGTACGGGTCATATCTTGGCCTTGGAGGGCCGAAACCTCCAATAGCATTCATTTCAGCAGTGAGTTCCTGCAGCGTGGGACACGCATCAATAGGGTGCATCGTGTCATAGCATATCCCACAAGACTTGACTTGCTGCGGGTTGCCCTCCGTCATAAACCTCCTCGTCATCTCCTTCATCTCAGCCATTTCAGAAAGTATTGAGGATGATGGCTGAGAGTCTGCAGTCTTGACTGTGTGAACGCTCACTCTCTTGCTAAACTGTCTTGAGCCCTCAGATAGCTCAAAGAATATCTCAAAAGTTGAAGTCGGCGTCTCGTTTAGAATGTTTCCACCACAGGCTGTGTTCACCATTCTTCGCTCATCATCAAGAAGTCCACCATACAAATAAAGTACGAGGTCTTGGTCAGAATAACCATGGTATGAGCAGCTAGAAATCAACCTCTTGAACCTTTCATAGTACTCATACAACGTCTTAGTAGCATACTGCTCTATGTTGTTGATGTTCCTCTTCAAGCTATTGAGCTTTGTTGCAGGAAAGTACTTCTCCATGAAAGCTTTCTTCATTTTAGCCCATGTATCTATGCTTCATGGGGCCAAATAGTAGAACCAATCATTGGCCGCATCCTTCAGAGAGAAAGAAAAGGCCCTCATCTTGATTTGGTCCTTAGTACTGTTCTGTGGCTTCATACTGCTGCTGACAGCGTGGAACTCAGAAAGATGCTTGTTGGGGTCTTCTCCACTCATCCCATGGAAGTGAGGTAGTACGTGAATCAACCCAGATTTGAGCTCAAAATTCACGCCATCCGCCAACTCAGGAAACTGCACGGCAAGCGGCTGCTGCTCTAGATTGGGGCAGTCAACTGCCTCAAAGTTGGTACTTCATCAGCCATCTCTAGTTGTGTACGGGCTGCTAGACGGTTTTTGGACAGTGTTCGTTCGATCTATGTATCAAAATCTAAAAGTGGAGAGTCAGTAGCACGGGTGTGGACCATAAGATAGGTCCACACAAAAGTTGGCACACAAACAAACACAAAGAAAAATTGAAACTTGCCTCCCCGGCAACGATGCCAAATTTGACGAGGCTAAAGTCGTTATGCCGATCAAAGTAAACCTCAAAAACCTAACTAAGTATAGTAGGAAAGCAAGGGTCGAATCCCACATGGAGGAAAGTAATCTTCCTAAGTGCAAAAGTTGTAAGCCAATAGTAACAAAGGGGGGTTTTGGTTTGTAATCAATGGAACAAAGAAAATCAAAACAAATGATGTAACCTATGGGTGAGAAGTAACTTAGGCAGACAAATATCCACCATTCAGTTTGATTGGTTGATCCTAGATTATCTCAATTCATTCCTATGAATATTCATGTCCCTATTCTGAAATAGTTATCAGTCAAATCAGTCCTGATAACCCTAATTATTAAACAATCAAGAAACCATCAAGATTTAATCCAACAACAGCAGTAAGCATATGAATTAACCAGGATACATGCAATACTTAACAACCCGTCAGTATTTAACACGTAATCAATTCTCTTCACAATAAACTAGTTCAACCAGTCCTAGAATATCATGTTTGCTACTCTAGATAAGGGATTTCAACCAGAAATATCCAAACCCTAGCAATAGACAATTACTAATATCAACTAGTTGATCAAGCCAGTCAAATCAGCAAGAATCAATGGGATGAAGCACAAAGAGAAGAGAGATAATCAAAGGAAAGGAAATAGAGTTATAATCTCACAACCAAATACAAACGAAGGCTTCAACCGTTGGACTAAGCAAAGGTTGCTTAGTTCTTCATAGTCTTCAAAAGCATAACACTCAAAAGGAAAAATGAACGATAATGTGTTAACTTGAATGAATAATGAATAATCAAAAGGCTGCTAATGAAAAGAAAGATATAAACCTAGCAAAACCTAGTTTCCATAGATAGGAAATAAAATCCTAAAATAAAATAAAATAAAATGAAAGAAAAAGAATTAAAATCAAACGAAGCTCGGACGAAAGGGAAATCCGGATCCCGCTCGTGAACAGTGGCCGCGACCGCGGCATATCTTCTACGACCGCGGAAAACTTTCTGGAGTCGTCGCTGTTTCTCTTCAATCCACGACCGCGGTGGTGAAATCCGCGCCCGTAGAAAATGTTCTGTTGCTCTTCTTCACCTCGTTTGCGGTGTCCTCTTGTGGTCTCGCCTCCATCTTCAATACGTCTTCATTTACGCTCTCTAAACCACCAAATCAACACTTCTTCTCATCAACTCCATTCTCCTATATTGTGTTCTAAACCCATACAAATGGCACCTAAAACTCCAGTAACAACTCCTAGTTATGCACTACAAAGTAGAGCTGATCATCTCATGTCTAGAAAATCCAGCATGTATTGTGGCACCGTCAAATTCCTCCTGCATTTCTCTCTCCCGACACTTGTAATTATAGAGTTGGTTCCTTGAAGTCAAGCATTTGGGATCCTCGTGTAGAAATAGACTCATAATAGCCTTTGGCTTTATTTCGGAGGCTGAAAAAACATTCACGCGCTCTCGTTGTTCCTGCGAAAGCCGCCCGGCAAATGCATGACCGAGTAAACAACTAGAAAGCTCATGGTCGTGGCATCCACAACCGACGGATAATCTCTAACGGTCAGATTTGAGCCAATCTCCTTTCACAACCACCCCATGCAACTGAAACGGACACTCGCTCTTCTTTGACCTCGCATTGTATGCCCGTTTAGGGGTTGCCTCGGGAACCTCACCCGCCTTCTTCTTCGCCGCTCTATATTGATGGACAGTGACATGGGCCAAGATCTTGGTCTAGCGCAGCTCTGGCTTGCGCGTCCCTGGCATCCCACATGGCGTCGAGTAAAGGTTTGTCGTCTCCGACGCAGGGTTCCAAGTGGTTCTATTTTCGGGCCGCGCCTCTCTGGCGTGCGTGCTCTCGATGACATTGTTTCATGAGCCACGTCCCGCTGGCATGCTCACTTTGGTTGTGGGCCCGCTTTCTATTTATAGTTTTGCTTGTTATGTTTTGCATTTCCCTTTTTAGAATGATGTAATGGATTGGACCTTGTGTCTTGGGCCCAAGCCCATTAGGGTTTCCTCTTCAACCCTAGTTTTCTCTTTGTTTTTCTATAAATACCTTAGAACTCTCATTGTACTTCTCAAGTTAAGTTAAGACAAACATAGTTGAGAGTCACTCCTAGTTTGTCCATTGGCTTCACCTCTCTCTCTCTCTCTCTCTCTCTCTCTCTCTCTCTCTCTCTCTCTCTCTCTCTCTCTCTCTCTCTCTCTCTCTCTCTCTTTAAAGGCTTTCTTTGTGATTCTCAAAGTTTCTAAGGAGCCATAACGTTGGCCTCCTTCCACCACCTCGGGTGTTCATCACGTTGAACCCTCCTCTCATCCGCCGCCAGGGTTTGTTCCGCCAAACCCAAGAAAGGGGAACATAACATTGTTTCCCTTGAAGGAGTTCTTGAAGAAATCCAAGAACACGAAGAACGCGAAGAACGAGTGCTTGCTTGGGAAGAACAAACGGTCCGGATCTAGATCGTCTTGTAGGTCGTATCCATGATGACGATACTGGAGAACAAACTCAACAAATGTCTAGCTCCGGGGTGACAAATAAAAATGTCACTCAAAACCTCCTTCCCTTATTCATTGCGACGCATCTCATAACTTGTATAATAATGTCTCGCGTCTAGAAAATCCAGCATGTATTGTGGCACCGTCAAATTCCCCCTGCATTTCAGCCTCTCCCGACACTTGTAATTGTAAAGTTGGTTCCTTGAAGTCAAGCATTTGGGATCCTCGTGTAGAAATAGACTCATAATAGCCTTTGGCTTTATTCTGGAGGCTGACAAAATATTCACGTGCTCTCGTTGTTCATGCAAAAGCCGCCCGACAAATGAATGACCGAGCAAACTACTAGAAAGCTCATGGTTGTACAACCGACGGATAATCTCCAACGGTCAGATTTGAGCCAATCTCCTTTCACAACTACCCCATGCAACTGAAACGGACACTCGCTCTTCTTTGTCCTCGCATTGTATGTCCGTTTAGGGGTTGCCTCGGGAATCTCACCCGCCTTCTTCTTCGCCGCTGTATATGGCCCGGACTTCTCACACGAGAATATGACCTTTCGGTTAGGCCATGATTTACTTATTACAATCACCATATGCAACTCCAAACCTACGTTCTTAGCCCAGTTGATCATACTATCTCTATCACTCCATTCTTCATCCGTAGTAAAATGAGCAGAATAGTCCACTGGCGAATATTCGCTATCACTAGAGTCATCCTATTTATTTTCAAAAGTATTTTATAAATTAGAGGTTTTTCTAAGGGCGTTTCTTAAAACTAACATATCCATGTTCTTACCACGAATATATAATTTACTTAATAAATGATAAATTAACACACCTAAATAACAAATTAATTCGCACATAAACTTTCAGAAAATTATTTCACAACTATATAATATAGTACATAAAATACAAAAATAATGCCGCTAACCTAAAATATGTATTCATCGTATGAACATTTTAATCAAAGTTCTAAACTACACAAACTACTTTAATTTACTAAATTTGAAATAAACTTCGGAATAAATATATACGTACCCGTAAATTATCGTCATGAATCAAATCAAGACCGGCATCATCTAAGTGTTCAGTGCATCATCCACCCTTGACGAAGACATTATCTAAAATGGATCAATACCAAAATGGACGAAATAGTTGCATATATATATATATATATATATATATATATATCAACAAAATTTACCATTTTACAACGGTTGCGCCCAAAAAGTTGTAATTTTTTCCGAATACGGCGTCCAACATTTTTTTATAAAATTCGATTTATAATTTTTTTTTCCAAAAAACCATTCTTCAAAAAAATTATTTTTTCAAATTTCTAAAAAAATTATTTTAATTATTGAACCCTAAACCGGTCCATTCCTAAAAATATATTTCCAAAATCTTAAAAAACAAACCGGCTCTGGCCCAAGATTAAATATTTTTATAAAAAAATCCGATTTTGGATGCAACCTGCGCCACAAAAAAAAACGGGTGTAAAAAAGAATCCCCTTGGACAGAGTAATGCTGTTAATGTATACCTGTTAATCTCATAGAGGGTCCAGAGAAAAATATAGCTCGTCCAATAACAACAAGAATCAATGAGAATACCAAGCAATTTCCAGAGGGTTTATGCAGACAGGTCCTGTCATTATCATAGTCAAATCTGTTTTCAATAGTTATGCTCAAGCAAAGAGACATACTATCTATATCTATTTAAAAGTTGGCTTTCTTGGCATTTAATACTAGCTTTTAAGTAGATAAGTATGGAAAAACAATGACAAAAGTCAAATTTATTTAGCAAAGTTTTTTTGTAAGAATTTTTAAAATACTTATTAGATTAAAAACAAAATTTAAAATTTCTTTATCATAAAACATGCCCCCACTCTATAAAAATATTTTAAACTAAGCAATGAGTGTCCTATAGAAAAATACGAAAAATGTCCATAAAATTTTAAATGATCAATTGAATCCTCAATGTTATATTGATGCAAAAATTCAACTATGAAGTTTGAAAATTATTGGTCATATTATGGTATTTATTAAGGAAACTCTTTGGTAGAATTCAAAAACTATATTACAAAAAATTTATATCTCGATAAAAGTTAAAATTAAAAAATATAAATAGATATATAAAAAAGATAATCATGATTAAATATTTCTTATTTAACAATCAAGAATTCAAGAATTATTGAACTCTACCTCTCTTATTGTTTTTCAATTCTATTCAAACTGAAATCTTTAACGACAAATCAATAAATATTATCAAGTTCTCTACACCGTGATCATGACAATTTAATAGGTTAGATTATAAGGATTTGTTTGATGTGACTATTTATAAAGACTTTTATAGAAATATGTATTTTCTTAATAAAAGTTGCTTGGATAAAATGTATTTTATGAATTGAAAAATATATGTAGTACAATTAAGAGAAATTTGTTGAAAATGTTACTTTTACACAACTTTTAAAACGCTGAAAATATTTTTTCTTAACAAATACCTTTGTGAACTCCTCAATTTTTCAAAATTAAAAGCAACAAAATTTTGAATTCCTCACTTTCTCAAAACAAAGAACATCTATATCTATTTAAAAGTTGGCTTTCTTGGCATTCAATGCTAGCTTTTAAGTAGATAAGTAGGAAAAAACAATGGCAAAAGTCATCTTTATTTAGCAAAGTTTTTTTTGTAAGAATTTTTAAAATACTTATTAGATTAAAAACAAAATTTAAAATTTCTTTATCATAAAATATGCCCCCACTCTATAAAATATTTTAAACTAAGCAATGAGTGCCCTATAGAAAAATACGAAAAATGTCCATAAAATTTTAAATGATTAATTGAATCCTCAATGTTATATTGATGCAAAAATTCAACTATGAAGTTTAAAAAGTATTGGTCATATTATGGTATTTATTAAGGAAACTCTTTGGTAGAATTCAAAAACTATATAACAAAAAAGTTATATCTCGATAAAAGTTAAGATTAAAAAATATAAATAGATATATAAAAATGATAATCATGATTAAAAAATTCTTATTTAACAATCAAGAATTCAAGAATTATTCAACTCTACCTCTTTTTTTTCAATTCTATTCAAACTGAACCCTTTAACGACAAATCAACAAATATTATCAAGTTCTCTACACCGTGATCATGACAATCTAATAGGTTAGATTATAAGGATTTGTTTGATGTGACTATTTATAAAGACTTTTATAGAAATATGTATTTTCTTAATAAAAGTTGCTTAGATAAAATGTATTTATCAATTGAAAATATATGTAGTACAATTAAGAGAAATGTGTAGAAAATTTTACTTTTACACAACTTTTAAAACGCTGAAAATATTTTTTCTTAACAAATACCTTTGTGAACTCCTCAATTTTTCAAAATTAAAAGCAACAAAATTTTGAATTCCTTACTTTCTCAAAACAAAGAACATCTATATCTATTTAAAAGTTGACTTTCTTGGCATTCAATGCTAGCTCAACTAGTGAAAGAAACGCTCCCCTAGAGCCGGCCCTAGCGGGCACTGAAATGCATTGGCCACCGCCTCCGACGAGCCTCCGCTCCCGACGAGCCACCGCCGCTCCCATGGCATCCGCCTCACCGGCACCTGCCTCACCGGACACGCTTCGTCTACAGCTCCGCCTCACCGAATCTCGCTCCCGGCCTCCCGCCGCCGCAACCTCTCCCCCCACCGCCTCCCTCTCCCCTCATCTCCTCTCCAACCCCGCTGCCTCCTTCTGCTCTCCCCTCCATGGCTCCAGATCCAGATCTGGATCCGGACCCTGAACCTTGGCTGTTATAGGCTGTCCTCTTAGACCCCTCTCTGTCGGATCCTGCTCTCCCCTCCATCGCCCCTCCTCCTTCGCCGCCAAGAGACCAAATGCTCATTCGCCGCCGTCTACCTCCCTCCCCTGTCCCCCCGCCGCCGCCTTCCTCCTCTCCGCCCTCCATCTCGCCCCGCCGCCGCCCTCCTCTCTGCCCCTGTCCCCCCGTCGTCCGCCCTCCTTCGGTTTCCTGTTCCTTTTGAGTTCTATTTTCTGTTTTTTTTTGTTTGTGTGTGTTTGCAAGCTTTTGTGTTGTACTACATTGCTTCTGTTGAGTTGACTAGTGTAGAGATCGAGTTGTTCCAGTTGAGGTCGTGGTTGTGTTGAGGCTCCTGAAGATCCAAACGGCAACGTCGGGGTGGTCGAGACTCCTGAAGATCCCCCATCATGAGTGGGGGCAACGTCATGGCTGTCCATTCAACATTTCCCAGGATTGTTTTCTTGTTTGACCCGTCGTCTGGTGGTGGGCTCACTTCTCTCATTAGTCTTGTTGCTCGCTTTTGCTTTGTTGTATTTTCATTTGCTTGTCTGTATTGTTTTAACTGGTTTTTCCAGTTGCCGATTTATCGGCCTCTCGAGTGGTCCGACTTTTTGTCGGTTACTCGAATTATTACCTTTATAAAAAAAAATGCTAGCTCTTAAGTAGATAAGTAGGGAAAAACAATGGCAAAAGTCACCTTTATTTAGCAAAGTTTTTTTGTAAAAATTTTTAAAATACTTATTAGATTAAAAACAAAATTTAAATTTTTGTTATCATAAAACATGCCCCCACTCTATAAAAATATTTTAAACTAAGCAATGAGTGTCCTATAGAAAAATACGAAAAATGTCCATAAAATTTTAAATGATCAATTGAATCCTCAATGTTATATTGATGCAAAAATTCAACTATGAAGTTTAAATAGTATTGGTCATATTATGGTATTTATTAAGGAAACTCTTTGGTAGAATTCAAAAACTATATAACAAAAAAGTTATATCTCGATAAAATTTAAAATTAAAAAATATAAATAGATATATAAAAATGATAATCATGATTAAAAAATTCTTATTTAACAATCAAGAATTCAAGAATTATTCAACTCTACCTTTTTTTTTTCAATTCTATTCAAACTGAACCCTTTAACGACAAATCAACAAATATTAACAAGTTCTCTACACCGTGATCATGACAATCTAATAGGTTAGATTATAAGGATTTGTTTGATGTGACTATTTATAAAGATTTTTATAGAAATATGTATTTTCTTAATAAAAGTTGCTTGGATAAAATGTATTTATCAATTGAAAAGTATATATAGTATAATTAAGAGAAATGTGTAGAAAATTTTACTTTTACACAACTTTTAAAACGCTAAAATTATTTTTTCTTAACAAATACCTTTGTGAACTCCTCAATTTTTCAAAATTAAAAGCAACAAATTTTGAATTCCTTACTTTCTCAAAACAAAGAACATCTATATCTATTTAAAAGTTGGATTTCTTGGCATTCAATGCTAGCTTTTAAGTAGATAAGTATGGAAAAACAATGGCAAAAGTTACCTTTATTTAGCAAAAACAATTTGGTAAGAATTTTTAAAATACTTATTAGATTAAAAACAAAATTAAAAATTTATTTATCATAAAACATACCCCCACTCTATAAAATATTTTAAACTAAGCAATGAGTGCCCTATAGAAAAATAAGAAACATGTCCATAAAATTTTAAATGATCAATTGAATCCTTAATGTTATATTGATGTAAAAATTCAACTATGAAGTTTAAAAATTATTGGTCATATTATGGTATTTATTAAGGAAACTCTTTGGTAGAATTCAAAAACTATATAACAAAAAAGTTATATCTTGATAAAAGTTAAAATTAAAAACTAGAAATAGATATATAAAAAAGATAATGATGATTAAAAAAGTCTTATTTAACAATCAAGAATTATTCAACTCTACCTCTTATTTTTTTCAATTCTATTCAAACTGAACCCTTTAAAGACAAATCAACAAATATTGTCAAGTTCTCTACACCGTGATCATGACAATCTAATAGGTTAGATTATAAGGATTTGTTTGATGTGACTCTTTATAAAGACTTTTATAGAAATATGTATTTTATTAATAAAATTTGCTTGGATAAAATGTAGTTATCAATTGAAAATATATGTAGTACAATTAAGAGAAATGTGTAGAAAATTTTACTTTTACACAATTTTTAAAATGCTGAAAATATGTTTTCTTAACAAATACCTTTGTGAACTCCTCAATTTTTCAAAATTAAAAGCAACAAAATTTTGAATTTCTTACTTTCTCAAAAACAAAGAACATCTACATCTATTTAAAAGTTGGCTTTCTTTGCATTTAATGCTAGCTTTTAAGTAGATAAGTAGGGAAAAACAATGGCAAAAGTCACCTTTATTTAGCAAAGTTTTTTTGTAAGAATTTTTCAAATACTTATTAGATTAAAAACAAAATTAAAAAAATTTTTATCATAAAACATGCCCCCACTCTATAAAATATTTTAAACTAAGCAATGAGTGCCCTATAGAAAAATACGAGAAATTTCCATAAAATTTTAAATGATCAATTGAATCCTCAATGTTATATTGATTAAAAATTCAACTATGAAGTTTAAAAGTTACTGGTCATATTATGGTATTTATTAAGGAAACTCTTTGGTAGAATTCAAAAATTACATAACAAAAAAGTTATATCTCGATAAAAGTTAAAATTAAAAAAATATAAATAGATATATAAAAAAGATAATCATGATTAAAAAATTCTTATTTAATAATCAAGAATTCAAGATTTATTCAACTCTACCTCTCTTATTTTTTTTCAATTCAGTTCAAATTGAACCCTATAACGACAAATCAACAAATAGTATCAAGTTCTCTACATCGTGATCATGACAATCTAATAGGTTAGATTATAAGGATTTGTTTGATGTGACTATTTATAAAGACTTTTATAGAAATATGTATTTTCTTAATAAAAGTTGCTTGGATAAAATGTATTTATCAATTGAAAAGTATATGTATTACAATTAAGAGAAATGTGTAGAAAATTTTACTTTTACACAACTTTTAAAACGCTGAAATTATTTTTTCTTGACAAATACCTTTGTGAACTCCTCAATTTTTCAAAATTAAAAGCAACAAAATTTTGAATTTCTTACTTTCTCAAAACAAAGAACAAACTAGAACACACTTTAGATAATGTTATTATTTTTAATTGTATTTTAAAAATAATCCGGTATAGATTTTTTCTCCTATTGGGAGTTCTTCTTTGATATCTATATCCCTTGTCTTTTCCGTCAATTGTTAGCTTTTTAGGATTTGTATTGTATCATTTCCTCCGAAGATTTTTTTGTTCAATAGATCGTAGCAGATCAAAAAGCTCGATGGGGAAACATTCACGGTTGCTCCACCCGCTAGAGCCAGAGTGGATTTAATACTTTTAAAATTATATGGTATTGAATGAACACACTTAATGCACAAAAATGCAAACTTTATATTAGATATAGAAGATTTCTAAAATATTCACAAAAACTTTCATCAAAATATGAACACATCTCTACAAAAACAAACTTTCACTTTAATTCAAAATTAAAATTATACTTCTAACCAAAATTATAAAAAATAAAATAACTCATTTCTTATGTATAATCATAACATTTTATACCTAACATACTTACATTTAAATAAATATCAAATAATATATTTATAACATAAAAAACATAACAACGATCCATATATTATAAACTTATTTTGTATATCGTGACACTACATATACACAAATGGCTCGTGCGAAGCACGGGCTTCGATTTCTAGTTAGTAGTTAACTTATTACTGTTATAGTAACTCATTTTATGATAATGAGTAAGAGTTTCATGCATATTAAATATATTATAAATAACCAAAGTGGACAAATATGATATTTTATCCTGTTGAATTTGACATCTTTCAGCTTGGTTTTACAACTGACTTATGAAACACAAACTAAACAACATTTAGTTTTCGGTTGAAATGAACTAGACTGTTTGTTTTCGCAGAATAAATAAACTGAACTGTATATGGTAACAGAAAACCACTCATCCCATACGAGTCTCGCCTAATGGGCCGGCCCACGCGACATGCGTGGAGCACACGCCCTTCCAAAGTTCTAGCCTTTTTCTCAAAATTCTCAAAGTTCTAGCCTTTTCATACATATCTCTCTCTCTTTGAAGGATTTCTAGCCTTTTCGCAAAGTTCTCTAAGGAGCCATAACGTTGGCCTCCTTCCACCACCTCGGGTGTTCATCACGTTGAACCCCTCCTCACATCCGCCGCCAGGGTTTGATCCGCCAAACCCAAGAAAGGGGAACATACCGTTGTTTCCCTTGAAGGAGTTCTTGAAGAAAGCCAAGAACGCAAAGAAAGAGTGCTTGCTTGGGAAGAACAAATGGTCCGGATCTAGATCGTCTTGTAGGTCGTATCCATGATGACGATGCTGGAGAACAAACTCAACAAATGTCTAGCTCTGGGGTGACCAATAAAAATGTCACTCAAAATCTCCTTCCCTTCTTCATTGCGACGCATCTCATAGCTTGTATAATAATGTCTCGCGTCTAGAAAATTCAGCATGTATTGCGGCACTGTCAAATTCCTCCTGCATTTCAGCCTCTCCCGACACTTGTAATTGTAGAGTTGGTTCCTTGAAGTCAAGCATTTGGGACCCTCGTGTAGAAATAGACTCATAATAGCATTCAACTTTATTCTGGAGGCTGACAAAACATTCACGCGCTCTCGTTGTTCCTGCAAAAGCCGCCCGACAAATGCATGACCGAGCAAACTACTAGAAGCTCATGGTCGTGGCATCCACAACCGACGGATAATCTCCAACGGTCAGATTTGAGCCAATCTCCTTTCACAACCACCCCATGCAACTGAAACGGACACTCTCTCTTCTTTTTCCTCGCATTGTATGTCCGTTTACGGTTTGCCTCGGGAATCTCACTCGCCTTCTTCTTCGCCGCTCTATATGGCCCAGACTTCTCACACGACAATATGACATTTCGGTTAGGCCATGATTTACTTTTTACAATCACCATATGCAACTCCAAACCTACGTTCTTAGCCCAGCTGATCATACTATCTCTATCACTCCATTCTTCATCCGTAGTAAAATGAGCAGAATAGTCCACTGGCGAATATTCGCTATCACTAGAGTCGTCCTATATATTTTCAAAAATACTTTATAAATTAGAGGTTTTTCAAAGGGCGTTTCTTAAAACTAACATATCCATGTTCTTACCACGAATATATAATTTACTTTATAAATGATAAATTAACACACCTAAGTAACAAATTATTTCGCACATAAACTTTCAGAAAATTATTTCACAACTATATAATATAATACAGAAAATACAAAAATAATGCCGCTAACCTAAAATATGTATTCATCGTATGAACATTTTAATCAAAGTTCTAAACTACAACAAACTACTTTAATTTACTAAATTTGAAAACAACTTCGGAATAAATATATACGTAACCGTAAATTATCGTCATGAATCAAATCAAGACCGGCATCATCTAAGTGCTCAGTGCATCATCCACCCTTGACGAAGACATTATCTAAAATGGATCAATGCCAAAATGGACGAAATAGTTGCATATATATATATCAACAAAAGTTATCGTTTTACTACGGTTGCGCCCAAAAAGTTGTAATTTTTTCCGAATAACTTTTTCGCCGCAACGTTGTTGCGTCCAACATTTTTTTATATAAAATTCGATTTATAATTGTTTTTCAAAAAAAAAAAAAATTCAAATTTAAAAAAAAATTATTTTAATCATCTAACCTAAACCGGTCCATTCCTAAAAATATATTTCCAAAATCTAAAAAAACAAACCGGCTCTTGGGCGCAGGTTGCACCCAAGATTAAATTTTTTTTTTTTTTTTTAAAAATCCGATTTTGGACACAACCTGCGCCCAAAAAAAAACGAGTGCCAAAAAGAATCCCCTTGGACAAAGTAATGCTGCTATTGTATACCTGTTAATCTCATAGAGGGTCCAGAGAAAAATATAGCTCGGCCAATAACAAGAAGAATCAATGAGATTACCAAGCAATTTCCAGAAAAATATAGCTCGGCCAATAACAAGAAAAGAGATCATAGTTTATGCAGACAGGTCCTGTCATTATCAAAGTCAAATCTGTTTTCAATAGTTATGCTCAAGCAAAGAGACATACTATTATTAGTAGTTAACTTATTACTGTTATAGTAACTCGTTTTATGATAATGAGCAAGTGGACAAATATGATATTTTATCCTGCTGAGTTTGACATCTTTCAGCTTGGTTTTACAACTGACTCATGAAACACAAACTAAACAACATATAGTTTTCGGTAAAAGAAAACCACTCATCAAGCTCCCGTTCCCTTTGTGTTTTGAGCTGAGCATCTTTGCTTGCAGTGAATGCGCGCCAGATTTAGTTGGGCTTTTTCCAATCCTCCCGGCTACATAAATTACAAATGTGAATATTTAGACGAGTCACTTATATAATCAAAGTGTAGGATTACAAGAAACGCAAACCTTCACGTCTTTGATGATTTTGTCAATGTGCATCCGCAGACCACGCTGAACTTCATTGTATTCTTGATCTCTTGAGCAAGAAATTCGTGTCCTTCGTACAATTGGGCTTACCAAAGTTCCATGAGGAAGTGAAAGCGAATAACATGTTTTACCATCTTTCTTTGGGTTTGGAAGATTATGTAGCAAGAAATCAAACAATTGCTCTGGCACCATTTATACAAACAAAAATAAAGCATATCCAGTTAGACATTAGTATTTGAGTTTCATTTTTTTATAATCTCATCCAAAAACATACCTTGGGATATTTTGTTAAGATAAATCAAAGCTTCATCATCAGATTCAAATGGATGAAATGCCAAAAGCTCAAAGTTCTCATCGGTGCAATTGTTATATTCCTCAATTTCTTCATAGTCATCCCCAATCTGATACATGCCATGAGCTTGCAACAATGCGTATCCGGAAGATGTTTCAAACAACAGATAGGCTGGCAATGTCTTGAGAAGCGAGAGAGAATACAATGGTTAATGACGGATAAAGAGACTGGAAATTAAATTATATTAAATCCATATGTATACCTTATTCCTTTCATGGAGTGAAATACGCTCCATATAAGGCCTACAATCATAAATTCAAGATATCAAATTAGCCAGAATCCATTTTCATCGAGAATTGGATGCAATAAAAAAAAAAAGCACCTCTGATATTTCTGTGCTGTGAGATATTTTGCATCTCTCTTTCTTTTCAGACAATTCTGCACACTTGTCTGAATTTAGATAAAAATAAATAAATTGCACTGTGAGTTATATGATCCGGGAATTAGTGCAACTACGCAAGTATAATCTCTATTAACTTGGTTCAGAATAACCAGCCTCACCTTAAGCATGCGAAAATTACCAATAACATAAGCATGGTCTCTATCAAATGGTTCAAGAGCGACCTTCTCCATTGGCTTGAACTGAATCTGTATTTCTTTGCCTAGGCCAGTAAACACCAACCTGTATTGGAGGAATTTCATGAGTGGAAAAAAAATCTTAATGATGCCACAGAAATATTATAAATGATTCAACATGTTGTCTCACTGTTTCATGCTTACTCAAGATATTTTTTTTGGAAAATTAGTGCAAAACAGTACAACCATTGCATGTTTGTACAAACTAATATGACCTGCAAAGTTGCATCTAAGATAAACTGAACAACTATTTTTGTATATTAAGATATCCATTTTCTGGTAGCTTAACACACTGACCAAAGATGACATGGCATGTGATTGAACATCTTAATATTTTATGAACTAATTTAAGACCAAAAAGGAAAAGATTAGTAATAGATAGAGGTATGGTATTGAAATCCATTCTGTATCTTTTTTTTCTTTAATTTACTCTTATATAGGTATTAAAATTCAAAATGGGCCAAATTTACCATCATTAGAATAATGATGCTCTGTTACCTTCTTGCCACTAAGAGCCATTGATAGATGATATTTTAAAATTTAAATATTAAGCAGTTGGTATGGTTTGGCACAAATTTTGCCTGGTCATTATTTCGCCCAAATACAATAATACAGATTATTTTGTGCAAATTTTCCATAGAACATTTATTAGCAAATAATAGGCAAATGGAAATTCTTCACTCACATCAGAATCCAAGTGGTGCGAATAAGAATTTTCTCCTTTCATACTGCTTCCAATAGCCAAAACACCCGGAGACTGGAGCTGTAAGGCAAAAGAAGTTTGTTAAGCCTGAACAAATTAAGTACTTAAACCTTGCCACAAACATAGGTTTCCTTATTAAGGTCAGGCATGCCATTATCTAGCACTGTCAAGTATTACAAACCTGATTGAATAGAGTAGCAGCCTGGCAGGTATCAACCATTATCAAGAGCTCCTTGAATCTGAAAGACAACATCATATATCAACTCACAGTTTGCAGGCAACCAATATGTGGGGTATTATGCTCTTATCTCTCTTAGACAATTTTCTCTTTCAGATTTTATAGGCAGGCCTTTATACATTAATTTCTTCAGAACTTGCCTTCTCATTACACAAAGGCAGCTGAATAAGATGCAATGTATAGCAAGGATTTTTAATTCAATGTTGAAGGTGAGTTTTAAACTGGAGTACCTAATTTCAAACCAGCGAATTTCTATATTTTTAGACCAACCACACAATTTATGAAAAAAAGTAAGAGTGCATCTACTATATAAGACAATTATCTCTGTTGGAACGATGATGTTCCCTTTGATTTTGATGATGATAAACTCAAATGCTTTTGATGGTTTTTAGTGTGACTATGAGTTTCAGGAAACGGTGAAGTCAAAGGAACGATGAAAACCTGAGAAAAGTCAAAACAGAAAAGCAAAGGAACAGAGAAGCCAACAATAACGAAATCAACGCGCTGGAACGAAAGAAGAGAACATACGCGTGTTGCTGAAACAAAACAGAAAAGGGAACAACGCAAGGAACGAAGGACGCGCGCTGGAAACCCTAGAGGCTGCCGAATATCTGTCTTGGAAAACAGATTTGGAAGTTGCAACTTGGGCCTCAAGGAAGATCTCGGTGAAGAGATTTTGGGTAGAATATTGTTAGAAAAGATTGTATAGGATTTTATTATCTTATTTTCCTTAAGTAAAACTAGGGTAAAATATGAGAATTTCCTAGACTATATATTAGAGAGTTGCGAATTTCTACAACCGCGGAACACAGAGAGCATTTTCCAGAGCAGAGCATTCGGAAGAAAGAAGAACACTTACAAGGACGAAACTTTGGTGAGTTGAGTACTTGTTAAGGTTTTGGTTGTCTAGTGTGTTGTTAGGAACGTTACATTGAGAAGTCTAGATATCTAGGAGTAAACTAGATTGAGATAAGACTTGCTTGTTTGTAATTCCAGGATTAATAACATAAGTAGACATTCGAAATCCTACTAGGGAAACCTAGAGGTAGAGGTTTTTCTTAGTCAACTAGTTGGTTGATTAAGTTTTCATCTCTAAGGAACTGAGCTCGTTACTTCATAATTCTGTTGTTATTTTCCGCTGCCCAAGGAACGAACTTACCGTTCCTTGATCTAACACACTCGATTCTACAATTGGTATCAGAGCAGGTTTGCTCTAGATTGTGTGTTACTTACAGATTTTTCAGGTAACAATGGCTCCTAGTACTGTCGAAGTCGGTTTAAACTCCTCAAGGCCCCCTCTCTTGCTTGCTGGCCAATATCAACATTGGAAGACGCTTTTCATCAAATGGGTGCAAAGTAACGATTACCAATGATGGTTGGTGATTTCCCTTGGTGATATTGACATTGTCGATCTGGAGAAGAAAAAGAAACTGAAGAAATGGGATCAAGACGATCTTCAAATCATGGAGAAAAATTGCAAAGCAGCCATGCTCATCAACAACGCTCTCAATCAGCAAGATGTGCAAAAACTCCAATCTTGTGAGTCGGCTAATGCTAAATGGCTTGCCTTGGAACATATGTACATGGGAAGCAAGGATCTGCGTGAAGTTGATCGTTTCACTGCCAAGAAGGACTTCTACAACTTCAAAATGGATGACAAGGAAGATGTGAGTTCCTACCAAGCCAGGTTTGAGAAGATCACTGCAAATCTGATTGCCCACTCAATCACGGATGCAGAAATCCTTCCTGACGAGAAGATCCTTATAATCATTGATGGGCTTCCTCATCGCCATGCAATGACCAAAGCCATTCTAAAGGAGAACCCTAACACTGTCAAACTAACGTTCCATGAGGTCTTCAGCAAGATTCAGAAGTATGACAATGAAGAGAAGGCTGCAAGAAACAAGGATTCCAAAGAAAAGGGAATCGCTTTGATGATTGGAAATGCTGTTGACAAGATTGAGAACGACCTCGATGATAATGATGGCTCCGATGATCCTGAGGTGGTGCTGCTAACCAAAGTCATGCGTTCCCTCTACAATAAAGGAAGAAACATCAGAGGAGGGAACGGTGAGACTCGTGACATCAAGGATATCACATGCTACAACTGCAACGAAAAGGGTCACTATGCTAGCTCTTTCCCAAAACCGAAGAAACCAAGCAAACCGTCTGGGAACGATGAGAAGAAAGCCTTCGTTGCTGTGTGGGGCAATGAAGATGACTCAGACAGTGAAGATCCTGAAGCTTGGAGTGGCAAAATGTGTGCTATGGCCATCAATGACTCTTCTGAGGAATTCGAGGTAAATCCCGAAACCTTTCTGAAATCTCTTGTGAATTATGACAAAAAATCATTGATTGCTCTCATAAGGGAAATGTACACTGAAAATTTGAAAACACAAGAGGAACTTGCAAATTCTGAAGATGAATGTAGTAGTTTAAAAGAGAATCTGTCTAAAACTGCTAGTAGCTCAACTGTTCCTTGTTCTTCATGTGAGGCTAACCATGAGGAACTTCAGAGATTGAGAAATGAAAAAGTCTCTTTGCTTATGAATGAAGTTTCTAACAATACTGATGCAAGGAGTATAGCTAGTCCAAGTAAGCTTGAAGCACAGATATCCGAGATGAAGTCCTATGTACACAAGATTCATTCTGTTCTGATGGAACAGAAAGCTAAAGCTGAAAGTGCCAAGTTCGTCGAAGCAAGGTATGGTATTGGCTATACAGGTTCCAAGCAAATGGAAGATGATCCCTCTATACTGGAACTACGTGAAGCAAGAGATAGGGAACTTCAAGATGCTAGAGAGAAGAATCGCAATCTTGAGGAACGCATCAAGGTCCTTGAGAGTGGTCTGGATGAAACTCAGTCCTGGTACACCGGACAACCTGCCCACAAGATTTTTCTCAAGCAGTCTCAGGGAACGCAACCAAACGTTCCATGTCCTGAACGTGCGAAACAACGCAAGAGTACTGTTCCTAACAGAAAGTATGTTCAATTGGAACAATTCAAGTTGTGTTGGTATTGTGGAGACAACAGACATGTGCAAAGAGACTGTGAAAAGAAAAGGAAGTTCTCTGAAGAGCACACAAAGAGAAGGAACAATAGGAGTAACAATGTGAACTTGAATGATTTCTATGATAATTCACATGTGCATAACTCTAACCATGCTAGAAATAGGAAGAAATGTAACACCCCGTAATTTTTAAGGATATTTTGAATTATTTTTAAATTTTTCTTATGCCCGTTTTGCTAGACGGATTTAATTCAGTGAGTCTCGGACCTTCTCAAAAGGGGTCTGAGCTCTGTAAAATTTTCCGAGCATTATATAATACAATTGAAGTGTTTTCGGGGTTAATGTAACGTTAATGTACGAATATATTTAACCCGGAGTTAAGAAATTTAATCCAAACCAAGTTCGGATAAGAGTTAACGAAGTCGGCCTTTAAACCGCGACTTGACGCGACCTGACGCGAGATGCCGCGACTCGCAGCGATCGCGGTAATGCCAAGATCTGGGCAGAGTCGTCTTCCTCGCGTGGCGGTTACTGTAGCTCTGTTTTGGCTCAGTTTTGGGCAGGCCAAGTGGGCAGCCAACTTGCCCTTCGCCTTTGTCCCCTTGTTCCCCAAGTGGTGGCTCAGATTGAGGCTATAAAAGGGGTCGAAGTCAGACGTTGAAGCTCCCTTCTTCTTCTCTTCTTCTTCCTCCTTTCTCTTCTGTTTTTCTCCTCTGAAATCCTCCATTTTCGAGCCGTTTGAGCTTGATTCAAGAAGGCCCTTGAGTGTTAGAAGGAGCTCTTGAGTGTAGTGAGAAGCTTTGAGGTGTTGGGAGATCGAACCATAGACAAATCGAAGGCAAACAAATCGGTTTGGGTAAGAAATTCTCCATGGGAGCTGTCGAGCTTCGCCACTGTCATGCCACACAAAAACCGCGACTGGCCGCGACTCGCCGCGATCGCGGTGAGGGCGTCCGAGTGTGTGTTTTGTGGTTTGGCTTTGGGCTTGGCTCGTTTCCTTTGATTTCTTCTTGTATTCTTTTAGATTCATATATAAGTGTATTGAATCTAACTTAGGGTCTTGTTATGGGCCGTTTCTTAGGGATTTGATATCCAAGATCTGCTCCAGTTTTAGATCCCGGAACTAGACGTTGCTCAGCTTGATTCGAAGTTGTCGGATCCAAGGCAAGTGGCGGTTCGCTCTTGCTCATCATTCCATACTTTCATTAATTATCAATTGTTTGTTGTTAATTAATTTGGGATGATTCATCTGTTTGCGTTGGGAACAATTTTGATAAATTATTTGATAAAAGAAGTGCTGTTATAATAGGTTGTATATTGCTAGATACAGAGCTATTATGTTCATATTGGTTTTGTTGTGGATTTTAAAGGTGAATTTCATATAAAAAGATTATATTAGGTTGCATATACTGTTAGTGGCAACGCTATTTTGATATATATATATATATATATATATATAGATTGTTAGATCTATGATATTGGCCTTGATGGCTTTGTTTTGATGTGATATATGACTGTGTTGAACTGTTTAGTTAGCACGAGTATTCGTAGGAACGTTTACTGGGGCCCAGGAGGTCCAATCGTTTCTTGATAATTAAATGGAGAAAAGGGCATTGAGACCCTAATACCATTGGTGAGTCATGACTAGCCTCTATACTCGGGTATAGAGGTGGTGCACTTAGCTAGTGTCACATATATCTCGGGGGCAAATCTCGGGAGATGCTCCCAAGAGATCTCTCGTCTCGGGACGAGTTGATCATGATAAAAGCTTATAACGTGATGTGTGTGTGATGACATTTAATAAGATACGTGCAATGAATAACGCACATAATTAAAATGCCTTGACCATAATATAAAGTGCCGTATGAGTAAGCACTTATTTAAAATGTTTGGCGAGTAGTGCAGCTAGGCACTAGTGCAGCTAGTAAAAGCTCGTCTTAGTTGTAGATCGCTCGTATGCGATACTTGTGTGATGTGTTTGTGTGTGTTTGGTTATGTTTTCCAACATTTGTTGTCATGTTTCCTATAAGGCTCATTTCATTTGGAGTCTTCTTTTGGGATTGATTGCTGTGAGACTCGATCTCCAGAATCTTCTCTTGTGCATACCTTTTGTTATTCTAGTAGGAGTATGATGGTTGACTAGCGTCATCGGTTATTATTCGAGGGACGATAAGTCTAACCTAATACGACTGCTTCGAACCACTCTGCTTTGTACCCTTGCGTAGTCTTTCATTATACTGACCAACCGTTATATTCCTTGCATGGTTGGCTGGTGTCATCCGTCCGATTCGGCACATCAGGTGCGTTGAAGATCCGAGAAGGCTAGAAGCGACTATGAAGATGAACGGTGTTTTGACAAGTTGTTTTGTCGTTGTATTTTAAAGATTTCCGCTGTGCTATTTTGTATTTTGTTAAAGACTTTCGCTGTTGTATTTCTGATTATTGGGTCGTTTTTGGAATCGTGTAATTCCGCGACCATGTGGTTTAATAAAAGTTATGATTTTAGTATTGTAACAGTGTTTTAAGTCAGTTATGACGTCGGAAAAGCCTGGGGTGACTTCGGGGTTTACGTCCGGGGTCATCGGCAGTAGCGCTTTCAAATGGGGTTAAATTTGGGGGTGTTACAAGAAAACTGTTGTTAGAACTATTCCCATGGAACAATTGCATTATGTGTCTCGACCAGGTAAGACTAAGCTTGCCTGGGTCGCCAAACACTAATTTTTTCTGTGCAGGTTGAAGTGAGGGGGAACGAGAGGTGGTACATTTACAGCGCTTGTTCGTGTCACATGACTGGAAAGGAAGATCAACTCTCCTCACTTCACAAACACTCCAGAGGGAGTGTTGCTCTTGGAGACAAGAGACGTAGAGAAATCATTGGAATAGGCGAAACGAAACTAAACTCCATCATCACAGTAAAATAGGTTAGTTTAGTTCATGAACTTGGTTTCAGTTTGTTGAGTGTTGCACAACTTTGCGACCAAGGGAACAACAAGATGGTCTTTACCTCTCAAGAATCCTATGTCAAAGATCGTGAAACCAAGAACATAATTTTGAGAGGAGTCAGATTCAAGGATGTATACATTGTGGATAAAGATTTCAAGCCAAAGGAAGTTCTATGCTTTGCGTCCATAGCTGATGAGACGGAACTGTGGCATAGAAGGCTTGATCATGCTAATCTTCGACTCATTCACAAGCTTTATTCAAAGGAACTTGTTCGTGGTCTTCCCCATGTTCAATCTGAATTCCATGGTATCTGCGATGCTTGTGTAAAGGGGAAACAGACCCGTTCCTCATTCAAGATCAAACCAGATGTAACAACTTCTCATCCTCTGGAACTGATTCATATGGATCTCTGTGGTCCCATGAGGATAAGAAGTCATGGTGGGAACATGTATGTTTTCGTAATTGTCGATGATTATTCTAGATTCACTTGGACAATTTTTTTATCTTCGAAGGATGAAGTCTTCTCCGAGTTCGAAGCTTTTATCAAAAAGGTGGAAACAAGCTTAGGAAAGAAGCTAAAGGCAATTAGGTCCGACCATGGAACGGAGTTTGAGAACTCCATGTTCTTCAACTTCTGTGAGGAACATGGTGTGTCTCATGACTTCTCCGCGCCTAGGACACCACAGCAAAATGGAGTTGTGGAACGGAAGAACAGGACTTTGGACGATATGGCGAGAACTCTTCTTATTGCTAGCAACCTTCCAAGGATTTTTTGGGCTGAGGCAGTGCTATATCCAAAAGACTCACACTTGAAGGAAGTCAAGCGTATCTTTAGATACCTCAAAGGAATGGACCACCTATGTCTATGGTATCCCAAGAACTGTGACTTCAACCTTGTTGGATTCACAGACGCCGACTTTGCTGGGCACGTAGTAGATCGCAAAAGCACTTCTGGAATGACACAGTTCCTTGGGCCTTGTCTCGTTTCATGGGGTTCCAAGAAACAAAACTCTGTGGCCCTTTCCACTACAGAAGATGAATACGTCGCCGCGGCAAGCTGTTGTGCTCAGGTATTGTGGCTTAAACAACAACTGGAAGACTATGGTATGTCTCTTGGCACCATTCCAATTATGTGTGACAATACTAGTGCCATCAACATCTCTAAAAATCCAGTTCATCATTCATGTACTAAGCATATTGACATTCGTCATCATTTCCTACGTGATAATGTTGACATGAGCTTTATCAAAATGGAACATTGCAGGACTGAAAATCAAGTGGCAGACATCTTCACCAAAGCACTAGACAAAGGTCCATTCGAGTATCTTCGATTACTCCTTGGCATGATCTCTCAGAATTGAGGACCTTCACACCCACTATTCCCTCAATGCTTGGCTAACTTGTTTCACAGATTTCATAAAGTTCCTTGTTTACTGGCCTCTCATGACATAGATTTTCATGACTTTAGCTTATTCGAATTGCTTTGTATTAGGATTTAGATACTTTGTCTTTTGATTTGTGTTGAATTACTTGATTGCATGCTGACATCTCTCTTAAAGACCCAAAACAACCAATTTGATGCATATCACCCTCATTATAAGCCCACATGATAATTGGTTGTACAGCCTCCCTTAGCCGTGATTCAGGTAAACGTTCCCTATGATCCTTCTTTGTTACACCTTTTACTGGGAATAATTACTTGAGTTGTTTTTCTCCCTACCATATGTTTGGATATACTATATTTTGTGTGAACCCAACATTGAAATATCCAGACTAGCCTCGCAATCACTCTTGGTCTCAGGGGGAACGAAGAATTTTGCTCAGATTACGGGGGAATTGATTTCTGTGGAACGGTGAGATTTGAATCAGAAAATGGCATTTATTGAGTTGCAGGTGTCCGTTGGAATGACTCCCTGTGCGATTTGACTGATCTGAGACGGGAACAGTGATGCGGCTTTCAAGCAAAAAGTGGTCGTTGCTTTTGGAGAGAGAAGAAGCTATTGATGGAAATTTTTGAAAATAAGGAAACTTGGAGGCGATTGAGATACGGAAAGTTTATTTGGAAAAGATTTTATCTTGACAAAGATTTTCTCTTGTTTCCTATATATATGGGATCTCCTCTCCTGTTCCCTCACCGCCAATCTCTCCTTGCAATCTGTCAGCACTCAAACTCTCTCTCAAATCTCTCCAGCTCTCACCTCCCTAAAGCTCTCTGTTGTCTGCTTCAATGGACTCCCCCAGCAAGATCAACCCCGCCAACCTCACCGACGCTGAGATGGATGCTTACATACTCCAACTTCAACAGGCCAGGGCCGCCAGGGCTACTCCAAGTTCCGCTACGGCTCCGGGCTCTGTGCTTGCATGGAACGTTTGTTTGGTTCCACTGAAGGTGATTTGCACACAGAAAGGCTGACTCTGCTTCAGCGAATAGCGTTCCATATCATCTCCAAGGCTGTTGCACCACGACAAGAGCGCAGAAACACCATTACTCTATGCGACCTGTTCTTGCTCGATCGATTCCTGCGAAGGGAGAAAATTGATCTCCCCAGAGTCATTCTGTGTCACATGGATCGTTGCAAGGCCAAATCTCATTCTTTGGCCTACCCCGGTTTGGTAAAGATGCTGTTACTACGTGAGGAATCATATCTGGGAGAGAATGAAGTTTCTCTGGGTAGCGAGTTGGATTCTGCTATGGTGGAAAAGATGAAATTCATTGGAGACACCAAAGGAACATGCACTGCTGTTGCAAAGAAAGCAACTGGTGAAGGGTCGTCAAAAGGGAGTTCAATTCAGCATCAGATACTTGCTGAGCTCAAGCAGTTGAACACAACCATGTCATTGTTCTTGGATCATTTCTTGAGCAAAGCCGATGATTCTGCGAAAGACCCTGAGATCTGAGTGCTCTCCGTTCCTATTCTAGCCTGTCTGACCCTCTGTTCTTGATTTTTTTAATGTTTTTATGTCTTTTGTGTGATTGTTCCTTATCTTCTGATCTTAGCTGTCTAGGTCCCTATGCTATGTACTTCGCATGACTTTATGAATGAATTATTTTGTTTATGAGTTGCATGTGTGTCAAGTCTTTCTGTTTCTTGTGGAACTTTTGATGATGCCAAAAGGGGGAAGTATGGAAAATGTGAAACCCAAGGAAGAGTTGATAACAGAAGCTAGTGCTAAGGGGAACGACAAGGCTGCTTGAAGGTAAATTCTCAATGAACTTTCTGAAGGGGAACATTGTTAATTATTTGAACATAGTATCTGTGTGATTAAATGTGAAAATGCTTCTAATTGTCTGTTCTGAACTGTGTATTTTGACTTGCACATTTTGAAGGAGTTTGTCATCACCAAAAAGGGGGAAATTGTTGGAACGATGATGTTCCCTTTGATTTTGATGATGATAAACTCAAATGCTTTTGATGGTTTTTAGTGTGACTATGAGTTTCAGGAAACGGTGAAGTCAAAGGAACGATGAAAACCTGAGAAGAGTCAAAACAGAAAAACAAAGGAACTGAGAAGCCAACAATAACGAAATCAATGCGCTGGAACGAAAGAAGAGAACAGACGCGTGTTGCTGAAACAAAACAGAAAAGGGAACAGTGCAAGGAACGAAGGACGCGCGCTGGAAACCCTAGAGGCTGCCGAATATCTGTCTTGGAAAACAGATTTGGAAGTTACAACTTGGGCCTCAAGGAAGATCTCGGTGAAGAGATTTTGGGTAGAATATTGTTAGAAAAGATTGTATAGGATTTTATTATCTTATTTTTCTTAAGTAAAATTAGGGTAAAATATGAGAATTTCCTAGACTATATATTAGAGAGTTGCGAATTTCTACAACCGCGGAACACAGAGAGCATTTTCCAGAGCAGAGCATTCGGAAGAAAGAAGAACACTTACAAGGACGAAACTTTGGTGAGTTGAATACTTGTTAGGGTTTTGGTTGTCTAGTGTGGTGTTAGGAACGTTACATTGAGAAGTCTAGATATCTAGAAGTAAACTAGATTGAGATAAGACTTGCTTGTTTGTAATTCCAGGATTAATAACATAAGTAGACATTCGAAATCCTACTAGGGAAACCTAGAGGTAGAGGTTTTTCTTAGTCAACTAGTTGGTTGATTAAGTTTTCCTCTCTAAGGAACTGAGCTCGTTACTTCATAATTCTGTTGTTATTTTCCGCTGTCCAAGGAACGAACTTACCGTTCCTTGATCTAACACACTCGATTCTACAATCTCCGTTACTATTATGACGATTGTTGGGGGTTCATCTGGCCAGTAATTAATCATCCGGATGCATACCCCATCTCAATTCTATCAATGCATAGAATAAAAGGCAATTTATAGAAATACACCTCCTACCTTCGCTTTTCTTTCATTTGCTTTACAGCATCAGCCAAATCATGACTTTGGAGTTCCTCAGAATCCTGGAACTTCAAGAACTCGTCTCCTCCATGACCTGTCATATATAGAAGTATGTGACTTCCTTCATCGCTTAATAGACGCTTAGACCTCGGAACGACATTTTCATGACGCCCTGTTAATACCCTCAAGAAGTTTTCAACTGTCACTTCATAGCCCCTAATCCCCTATAATCCACCTGTAATGTTAAAATCCAAGACTCAGTGGAATTATACATAAAGCTCAGAAACAGACGAGAAGAGGAGGGAATTAAAAAAATGAACATATCAGGTATAAGGATGCAAAACATAGTAAACTGAAGGTAGAAATCTGAATTTCAATAGGAGTATAGCAGATAGATTAGGAGTCCAAAGAGGCCAAAAAAGATATGTAGTTTTTAAGTCTTGGTGCTAGAGAAAAGAATAAAAGCTTTTCATTTTCTTACTTGAAAGTACAATTGGCCAAAGTCCACTAATATAGCACAGTCAGAAACAGTTGTCATTTTAATAACAAATGAACAAGTCCAGCTGAGACGAACTACAACACGAATTGTCAAGCTCAATGCCAAAGAGAAAGCTAGGGGCATAACATACTTCAACGTTATCCCCATACAAATTCAGTATATGGTTTTCATTGTTGAAAACTTGGGCAGGGTACTTGTTTCTAGCATTGCAAGCCATGTCATCTGCAAGCATAAGTATTATCCTTTCATCAGGTATTCCTAGTCGTTTCACGGTCCTGTAAAGAAAGGAAAAACTAAGTAGCTCATTCCAATGAATTACAGAGGAAAGAAGAAAATTTTTAGTTCTTTACCTGTACAGTGATAGAGTGTTTGCCATGTGTCGATAATTGAACCTCCACAAAGGAAAGAACAATATCAGTCACTAAACCCTAACATCAATGTACTGTATTAAAGTAAGCTCAAAAGGATTAATTAAAGAGCATATTCAAGTAAATCAAGCAAACTAATGCTGGCAATCCATAAATCTAGAATGCAATTGAACAACAAGGTCAACCAAATTTAGTTCAAACACAGCAAGAAAACTACAAGAAGAGGGATAACATTGTGGGCTCCAGAATTCGTCAAGCAGAATCCACGCGAGGAAACCCATCGAGCACCAGCAGATTCTATGCGAATTGCAACCAAGCAACTAACAAAAGTTCTAGAATATGGGCCGATGACAACTGAAGGAAGCCCATCGGAATTAAGGAGAAAAAGCCCACCAAAGGAGAGAGAAAACGGTTATTCTGAGGGCACGTGTCGAGTGATGGATGGAGGAGAGACTCTATAAATACTCTCTTAGATCGGCTGAGCAAGGGATGGATTTTTGGGGGTAAGATTGAGAAAGAGAAAGCTGTTGTCTGTGCTTGAGTGTCCAAAGCCAGATTTGGGTTTTCTTCCTTCTTCTCCGACGAGTTGTACTAGTTTTCTGGGTTGGGAAATCCTTTAGCATGCGCTGATCCATCCTTTCTCTTCATCTAAAGATCTGTTTTCCTCCCACCTGACTTGGGCGTCGGAGTGTCTTCCCCGGGGAAAACCCTCTCCGGGATTTTCAAGTACATTCGGCGAGCTGGGCTGGGAGATCTTCCACCAGGAGCATTGAGGTTGGAGAAGGAAGGCGAAGCCGCCCAGAATCGTGACCAATAACATGGCCAAGCATCAAAACGACTGACAGAAGAAATCCCCCGAGACAAACAAATTTTCATCGACACCTAGGTCTTGAGTGTGTTGACTTGGGACGGTCCTTCGCGTAGTGACGAATCCAGGCATCAACACTGGCGCCGACCGTGGGGAGGTCTTCACGCGGTTAGAGTCAGAACAGAGGCAGTAGAACGACATGGCAGAAGAGCATACGCGAGCTGTAGCTGAGGACAATGAAGTTTATTTTCCGCGAGCCGTAGCCCCATCCACCAAAACCGGCCAGCAGGCACCGAGAGTAGCTCAGGAAGATGGGGTACGCGAGGTAAGGATGACCAGGGAGGAATACGATCGTTACTGTCAGCTCATGAGGTGGCAGAAGGAATATGCAGAACCAACCCCGTACCCGCGCTATGCGGATCCCGAGCCGTATGGTCCGTGCCACGGCGAGTACACACGCGAAGGGTACGACGATCGATACAGGGGAGAAAGAGCCTCCGTCACCTATGAACCCCCCATGTACTCCCCCTGGGGCGAACCCTACAGAAGGCCGTACGCAGGGCCTCCGCCAACGTTTAGCCACGCATATGCCAACCCGGAGGTACCACTTGCACTGTTCGGAGCGACAACCTTCGCGGATCATATTCTCCTATCTCCGCCGCCACCAGACTTCAAGATCCCTACCTTTAAAGAGTACACGGGGAGTGACGACCCAAAGGACCACTTGTCCAGATACCAATACCTGATGCTAGCCAGCAAGGCTGATGAGCCCACGATGTGCAAATGCTTTCCAAACATGCTCGCGGGGCCAGCCTTGACCTGGATGATCAGCCTTCCTCCCAAGAGCATCGATGGATTCCAGCAACTTGCAAACTCCTTTATGGCTCACTTCGGCTGCTCACTTAAACGAAAGCTCAGCATGCAGGAAGTGCTTAACGTAAGGCAACGCGAAGGGGAAACCCTGGCATCCTTCGTCAAGAGGTTCACCACGGAAGTCGTGCAGGCGCACGATTTCGATGAAAAAGTAGCACAAATGGCCTTCATCCAGGGTCTCAGAAACAGGCCGTTTAAGCTCACAGTGTGCAAGAAACCCCCAACTTCCTACACAAAGCTGCTAGAAAAAGCCAACCAGCACATCGTGGCAGAGGAGTTGGCTCGAGGAGGTATGTCGTCGAATCCGACAACAACCGGGGGGACTAGGAAGCAAGAAAACATGCGAAGAGATTCATTCGTTTGGGAACCCAGACGCCATCAAACCCGGAAAAGCGCTAAAATACCTGAAAAGTCGCTTATCGCCGTGGAGACAAACAACAGGGAAGAAGCCCACGTGAATCCCCCAAACGTGCAGTTTAGGCCACCACCCCCGCGAGCTAACCCCCCTCCAGGGGCGAAGC
This sequence comes from Rheum nobile, assembly GCA_027886185.1. Taxonomy (NCBI): domain Eukaryota; kingdom Viridiplantae; phylum Streptophyta; class Magnoliopsida; order Caryophyllales; family Polygonaceae; genus Rheum; species Rheum nobile. The sequence goes on from WOAB01000639.1 coordinate 12,472,500, forward strand.
CGGGTCGCAAGTTCTGCGTCTACCACTAGTCCACCACTCACGACTCCAGGGAGTGCAGGGGGTACGGCGCTCCGAGAGAGAGGAGCTCTCAGGGGATGGGACCATCGCCCCACAAAGCCCAGCCCAGACGGCCAGCACCGTACCCACAGGCTGGGCAGAACTTCCCCCGACCCGATGGGCAAGTGGGGACAATCTCCGGGAGGCATGAGCCTAGGGGACCCAACAGGCGGGAAAGCCGCAGGATCATCAATGCCCAACCCCCAGAAGGGAAACCGGTGATGAGTATATCAAGCCCAATACAGCAAGACTACAAGCTGAGCTTCGGCAAGGAAGACATAGCTGAGTCTACCATTCCGAGCACCGATCCGCTGGTACTACATGTGCAAATGGGAACGGAAATCTTAAAAAGAGTAATTGTAGACACCGGGAGCTCGGAGGACATTCTGCATTGGGAAGCATTCCAAAGGATGGGACTGGACTCAACAAATTTCTCGCCCGCTGACTGTACCCTCGTAGGATTTGTTGGGGAACGCGTAAAGCCTATTGGCGTGATCACTCTTGACCTTATACTTGGAGAAGAAGGCAGTCCGCGGAGAAGCAAGAAAGTTGAATTCCTTGTTCTACAATCCCCGTCAGCATACAATGCAATTCTGGGAAGAATATCACTTTGTAAGTTCCAAGCGGTTGTGTCTATATATCACTTTGCACTAAAATTTCCCACGCAGGTTGGAGATTCTGGGAAGAATATCACTTTGTAAGTTCCAAGCGGTTGTGTCTATATATCACTTTGCACTAAAATTTCCCACGCAGGTTGGAGTTGGAGTAGCTCGCGGACAACACGCAGAGAGTCTTACCTGCTACCCCGCGACTCTAGGTGGAAAGCTCTCCCCAGTCCTGACCTTGGAAAGCCAGAACGCAGAACAAGAGATAAACGAGCGCGAAGGTGAGGCTGAGTTAGAGGTCCGAAGTCGTCTGGAAGCGACTGTGTCCGAGGAAGGAAAGGTCTCAATCACCCCCTTCGCTCAGGACCAGGAAAAACTATATGTGGGAAGACAATGAGGGCAGAAACGCAGAAAGAGCTAGAGGACCTGCTTGGGGCTTCGCGAGACGTCTTCGCGTGGACGCCCAAGGACCTAAAAGGGATTCCGGTAAGCCTCACCTCCCACTCACTCAACATAAGCCGTGAAGTCAAGCCGCGAAGACAGAAGAAAAGAAAACAAGCGGGAGACAGGGCACAAGAGGCCAGGGAAGAGGTGGATAAACTGATAAAGGCGGGATTCATCCGCGAAGTAAAATATCCGACTTGGTTGGCTAACGTGGTGATGGTGAAAAAAGCCAACGGGAAATGGAGGATGTGTGTAAACTTCACCGACCTCAACAAAGTGTGTCCAAAGGATAGCTACCCTCTTCCCTCGATCGACCAGTTAGTAGACTCCACGGTAGGACACGAAGCTTTGAGCTTCCTGGATGCTTACTCTAGTTACAACCAAGTAAAAATGAACCCCGCAGACGAGGAACATACAACCTTCATCACGGAAAGAGGGACCTATTGCTACACTGTGATGCCTTTCGGACTGAAGAATGCAGGGGCCAATTTTCAAAGGCTGGTACATCTGATATTTCGCGACCAAATATGTTTCACCGTGGAGGCTTACGTAGACGACATCGTGGTAAAAAGCAGGAAGGAAGTTGACCATGTCGCAGATCTAGGCGAAGTGTTTGACACTCTCCGCAAGCATGGCATGAGCCTGAATCCTGAGAAATGCGTGTTTGGGGTCAAGGCCGGGAAGTTCCTGGGTTTCCTAATCAGTTCGCGGGGGATCGACGTAAACCCAGAAAAGGTGGAAGCAGTGTTGCAAATGGAGGCTCCGCGAAGTCACAAGGAAGTGCAGAGATTTGAAGGCTCAGTAAACTACCTGGGACGATTTTGTTCAAAACTCGCAGAGAGAAGCCTACCGTTCTTCAACGCCTTGAGAAATCCCAAGGAGTTTCAGTGGAACACGGAATGCGAACAAGCCTTCACGGAATTAAAGGGACATCTTACCCATTTGCCTACCCTACACTCGCCGTCGCCAGACGAGGACCTCCAGCTATACCTGGCCGCGGGCACAAGAGCGATCAGTGCCGTCCTGGTATGAAAAGACGAAAAACCGGTATATTTTGTGAGTCGGTCCCTGGTCCAAGCAGAAGTGAGGTATCCTCCGATAGAGAAGATGGCATTGGCCTTGGTAATGGCAGCGAGGAAACTATGCCCATACTTCCAAGCGCATCCGATCCAAGTACTGTCCGACTTACCACTACAGAGCTTATTCGGGAGGCCGACTATGTCTGGTCAACTGACCAAGTGGGTCGTGGAGCTGTCAGAATTCGATGTGGAATATAGACCACGACCCGCGATTAAAGCACAGGCTCTGGCCGATTTCCTGATCGAGACAAGTTTTTGGAGTACAGAGACAGAGGAGGGCTTTGCCGACAAACTACATTGGGTGTTGTTCGTAGATGGGGCAGTAAACGAAGACGGAAACGGGGCTGGAATCACCCTTACCTCACCGGGAGGAGAAAGCTTTGAGTACGCGTTAACCCTGAAATTCGAAGCCACCAACAACGAAGCAGAATATGAGGCACTTATCGCGGGCCTTGAGCTGGAATTAACCAATGGAGCGTGCAGGGTTATTTGTTACATTGATTCAGAAGTGATCGTGAGATAGGTGAAAGGAGAGTATGAGGCTAAAACAGGCTGCTTGCCCGCATATCAAGCCAAAGTTAAAACGGTGGCAGCGGCATTCGACTCCTTTGAGATAGAGGCAGTCCCAAGAAGAGAAAACACACGGGCTGATGAATTATCAAAGTTGGGGTCAAGGACTAAACTACAGAAAGGCAGGGTGTGGCTGGAATCCAGAGACACGCGGGCAGTGTCAATGGAGCATATGATAATCGAATACGAAGAGGACGAAGCCGATTGGCGGACCCCTATACTAAAGTACCTCCTTACCGGAGAAGGACGGACTGACCCAAAAATAAAGAGAAAGTTGCAAGCGCAGGCGACAAGATTTTTTATCAGAGGTGGACTCTTGTATAAAATGGGCTACATGGCCGCGGGGCTCAAGTGTATAACCCTAGAAGAGGGGAGCGTGCTCATGGCCGAGATTCATGGAGGATTATGCGGAGGGCACTCAAGATGGCGACCACTGGTTTACACAGCTTTGCGAGCCGGGTACTTCTGGCCAACCATGAAAGAAGACGCCACGCGAACAACCCGAACCTACAACACGTGTCAGTGTCATGCCCCCGCGTACCATCAGCCGGGGGTAGAAATGCAAGTCATCAGTGCCCCTTGCCCCTTCGCGAAGTGGGGAATGGACATATTGGGACCATTTCCGAAAGCACCTGGCCAGCTGCAGTTCATTTTGGTGGCCGTGGACTACTTCACCAAGTGGGTGGAGGCGGTACCACTGGCAAACACCACCGTGGAACAAGTCAAAAAGTTCATATGGCAAAATATCATATGCCGCTTCGGGTTACCACAAGTCATCATCACGGACAGGGGGCCGCAGTTTAAAACGGACAAACTCATTCGCTTCTGTGAGGGACTAGGAATCCGCATGTGCTTCGCGTCGGTCTCACACCCTAGGTGCAATGGGCAAGTTGAAAGCGCCAACCAGCGAATCCTCTATGACCTCAAACGAAGGCTTATGCAAGCGCAAGGAAGGTGGGCGGAGGTCCTCCCACTGGTACTATGGGCCAACAGGACCACCTCCAAGAGAGGCACGGGAGAGACACCTTTTGCCTTAACTTATGGAGTGAACGCAGTGATACCGGTAGAGCACCTCTTCCCAAGTGAAAGAGTGCTAGATTATGATGAAGAGCAGAACTCCGTCAAAATGCAGCTAGAATTACAACTCGTGGAGGAGAGGAGAGAAATGGAGGCCATCAGGGAAGAAGAATACAAGAGACGCATCGCCGCCTATTACAACAAGAATGTGAAACCTAGAGGCTTCACGGAGGGCGACCTCGTGTTAAAGAGGGTGGACGGAGGAAAACTGGACCCCGGGTGGGAAGGCCTGTACATTGTGGTTCGTGAGGTCGCCCCGGGGGCATACCAGCTCAAAGACCATGCGGGCAATCAAGTTCCCAACACCTGGAACGTGATGAAGTTGTGCAAATTCCATCCCTAAGAGCCCAAACGACTCAGGTACTGTTATCTTCTAAAAACAATTGATGCCCTAACCAACGCATATCGGCCCAAAAGTAACCAAGCAAAATAACGTGTAGGCCACATTACGCGAGAAACGGCAATTATCAGCAAGAATGTGAGCCTGAGTGCCTTGGTTACCTGAGCAATTAGGTACGCGAACTCGAGTGTTAAAAGCAAGCAATACGCGAGATACTGTCTGCTCCAAAATAAAAATCAAAAGTCTAAAATAACTATTTCTTTCCGCGTAGGATCGAGCAAGTATTAAAGCAAGTCTAAAGGCAAGTCCCGGAAAGCATGGGCAAGTGCAAAAGCAAGCAAGTGTTAAGCAAGTGTTGGAGCAAGCTCGAAGCAAGTATTGGGCAAGCAAGTACTAAGCGAGTGTTGAGGCAAGTTTTGAGGCAAGCAATAAGCAAGTGTTGAAGCAATTACTAAGCAAGTGTTGAAGCAATTACTAAGCAAGTCTCGGCAAGTTTGAGCAAGCACGTAAAGCGAGAACTGAGCCTATAAGGGGCCACGATTGCAAGCAAGACAACAAGTAGAAATCAGGTATGAAAACGCAACACGAAACATCACCTCGGCATGATTCGCCAAAATGGCATAAACACTAAACGAAAATCACTAATGATGCAATCAGGTACTCTACCCCGGGCAAGGAAGCAGCCAAAGCAAGCACAAGACAAAGTAGCACAAAGAAAGGACACTTGCGAAAGACAAAAATTACATGTTAGCCACAGAAGGCTTAGATTATAGCCATGTAAATGACGTCGAGACGAACAAGATGTATCAAAATGAGAAACAAGCATCATTAAAAAGCATTTGTCTTCTTTACAAGGAGTGAAACTTTTGCCCCAAAATTACAAGCCAAAAGGCCCCTACCCAGGCAAAACACCACAAACAAAAGAAACTAAAAGCGCCCCTCCTTTCACATCCCCTTTCTCAGTTTTTTGCAAACTAAGAAAAGGGATCCGGGGGGAGGAGAGGGGCTACTACAGACATAACAAAACTAAAAGCCATAGCCAACGCCACGAACACGACGAGCCGAAAAACCCGGTGGAGGCGACATCTCAACATAAATCGTCACGGTACCACCACCCCTTCCCATGCGAATGACACGCGCAACGTCAAAAGCAGTTCTGATCTCGCACAAACGACGACCACGAGCCTCTGGATAAGGAAAGTAAAACAACTGGCCTCCTCTAAGATGCTCCATGCCAAAAAGACGGAAGACCCGAGCACGAAAGGTATGAAAGTCAAGGCTAGCCCTAGCTCCATCTCCAACCTCTCCCAGACCCAGAAGCCTCAGGGCACCACCGTCGTAGCGGTGGACGGAAACAAACCGGCGATCTCCCCGCTGACATACCACCCTCCCTCCATAATGAACCAAGAGAGTAAGATGCACCATAATGAGAAAAGAAAAAGGGAAGGAGCAAAGATAAGAGAAGCATCTGAAGAAACACAAGTATTTAAAGCCGGCAATAAGAAGAGGAAACTGAACCGTCGCACTGACAGTTTTTTCTCTCTCTCCTCGCCCTTTCCCCTCCCCCTTCAGAAATGACAAGCAAGAAGAATAAATAAATAAATAAAAAATCCTGCAGAAACATGAGCAAGAAATAAATGAAGAGTCATATCACAATAAATAAGCAAAGTCAAACAAAGAGAAAAAGCAGAATGCATCGAACCAAGAAAAAGTACGAAACCCCACGCGAATAAAATACCATTACAACCAAAAGGTGATCGGTCCATCGCAGAGAAAACAAAACACGCGAACAACATCGTTTAGAAAACACCAAAAAAAGTTCACGAAGTCTAAACGAGGGGCGTAGGAGAACCAGGCGTTGTTATTTCAGCTATTTCTCCGCGAGGAAGCTTAGCTGGGGCTCCCTCTTCACGAGCTCGCTTGGGGGAGGCAGACTTAGTAGAAGAAGGACCCTCCTTCAAGCCTTCCCGCGCCCGCTTCAGACCTACGGTCGCAGTAGAAGCCGCCGGAGCACCTCCTTGAGCCAAAGGAGCACCTTCTTTCAATTTAGTCACCCCCATGCCTCGAGCACGCCATCATGATCCTCCTTGACGGCCCCAATGTCGGGGATCGTGTACGATGGCCTCTCTCTGTAAGCTACCCCACAGGTATCCCTATAATTGAGAGGAATATGAGCCACTCTGTAGTAATTAACAACCTGCTTCACACCAACATTCAGACCAAAGACATATTCTCGGTGAGAGCCTTGTTTTCCTCTGATAGGACGCCCTCCCTTTCCAGCAACACAGCAACCTCACTTTTTACCCGCGAGCACTCTTTTCGACTGGCTGTAAGCTCTTTCCCGACAGCCTCCACGTATGATTTATCCCTACTCGCGTTCATGAAATGTTGGTCAATAGCGCCGAGAGCTTCGCGGTAATCTCTCCCTATCTGGAAGAAATCAGGAAAGTCAGTAGCAGACTACCCGTTGTAGGCAAAGATTAGAAGAAAAGCACTTACAGAGTGTAGGTGATCGTACGCGGATTTCAGAGGGTTGGACAAAGATATCCCGGTCGTTTTTGGCTTCTTGCTCTTGGAAAGTTGCTTTTTCATAGAAGCCAGGGTGCAGTGGGCAACATCACCAGGGCCGGTGGTAGGAGCCGCCAGTTCTCCTTGAGCCAAGTCAACCTTACCGCCACCGCTCTCGCCATGAGTGAGATCACAGACATCGTCCTGAAGAGTCTCTTCGACAAGCATATAGTCACGCGAAGGTTGCTCCACTTCCTGACCATGAGAGACCGGAGTACCCTTATCAGTATCATCCACTAGATTGTCCAAATCATCAAGAAATTCAAACATCTTGGCGGGAAATCCCCCTGCAATCAGCAAAAGAACGAACACATGAACAATAATAATAATAAAAAAAAATCAGCAAGAAGGCCCGTTCATCATCCTACAATCAGCAAAAACTAAAAAATACTATCCACGCTCACCCCCTGTGGGATGAGAAGAGCTAAGACCCAATTTTTCAAGTTTCGCGAAAGTCATAAGCTCATCATACTCTCGGGGCTTCGCTTGATTAAACATAGCCATAAGAGCCTTCTTATCACAACCCGGAGTCAAGCTAGCAAAATGCAAGACTCTCCTCGGGTATATGTTGACGCCGAAAGAGCCCGAAATCCTGAGAAGGAACCACTCGTTTTTCCAAGTTCCCAGGTTTGTGGGTTTGTTCACTTTCTGCTTATACTCCGTCTTCCACGACCAATAACCCCCCGAGATGGTACGCGTAGTAATTAAGGCCCTCACTATGTCTAGTGTAGGCTCTACTTCTAACTCACGACAGTGAAGAAAAAGACAACAGAAGTTCCTTCAGGAATTGGGGTGTAGTTGCGCGGGGCTGCTGCCTTGTGCGTTCAGTATCGATTGAAACAACGGATGTATAGGCACCCGGAAGCCCGCCGCCAGTGAGGGAATATGTACCACCATGAAACTAGGATAGCCATGCAACGATCGAGAGCCCATCTTCGGCAAGGCCAATATAGAACCCTTGGGAAAAGGATAAGTGCCGGCTATAGCCTCCAGGGTCTCAAAGGTCATAGTTGATTCGTCACCATCCTCCTCGCCAAAGGGGGAGTTCGGAGACAAAGGCAACCGCCTTATACGCTTCAAGCAAATCCAAGGTTTAGGCACTCGGCGTATTATACGCGGGGGAAAAGTTGTAGGCGAGGATTCTTCAGGAAGACCCTCGCCATTGCAAGGAGGCAACCTGTCATGTTTGGATTTATAACGACTCTCGGAAAACACCAAACGGCGCTTTGGGGCCTCCTCCGCCGTGGAAGAGCCCGACCCTTCCGGGGAGCTTTCCCCTTGATGCCCAGAAGACATTCGTGCAGAAAAGCGACTCGAAACACCACCACCCTGTCACACAAAGGGCCAATTGCTCAGAATCAGAAACCGTGCAATCCAGAAACCCCAGAGACACAAACAAAGATTCCTTCCCCGAAACCCCAAGTTATTATACAAAGATAGAGAAAAGAAACCCTAAGATCACACCCGCCAGGAAGAGTGACCACGAGAAATTATTCCGAAAGAGACAAAAGGGCAGATGATCAACAAAAATTACCTAGTTCGGAGGGATCGCCGGAGAAGTTGACAACGGAAAGAGGAAAAGGTTTTCTTTTCTCCGAGCACGTTACGCCGTCCAAGACACGAGAAACCATAAATGACGAGATAGGAAGCAGAAAGAGAGAGAAGAGGCCAAAAAGAAAGGAATCCTACCTGTTGAACGGTCCATTCTGCCAGAAATCCGAGAGGAACGAGACGACGCCAGAAAACCCACCAGAGAAAGCCGAAATGGAATGGAGCGGGAGAAGGAATGTAATAGGGCGAGCAGGGTAAGGCAACGAGAGACATTTATGAGAGACGTTGGAAGATGAAACGACGCCCAAAAAGAAAAGGGATACGAAAAAGAAAAATAATGATAAGGGACTCCCCTTACTTTCAAAATTCAAAAGAAGAGAAAACAAAATGGAAGCGGGAAACAACTTTCGCCCAAAAGATTAAAACCAAGCCTTCGCTCATTCCTCACGAAGGGCTTGGAGGGCTGGCTGTGGGCTTCAGAATTCGTCAAGCAGAATCCACGCGAGGAAACCCATCGAGCACCAGCAGATTCTACGCGAATTGCAACCAAGCAACTAACAAAAGTTCTAGAATATGGGCCGATGACAACTGAAGGAAGCCCATCGGAATTAAAGAGAAAAAGCCCACCAAAGGAGAGAGAAAACGGTTATTCCGAGGGGCACGTGTCGAGTGATGGATGGAGGAGAGACTCTATAAATACTCTCTTAGATTGGCTGAGCAAGGGATGGATTTTTGGGGGTAAGATTGAGAAAGAGAAAGTTGTTGTCTGTGCTTGAGTTTGTGCTTGAGTGTCCAAAGCCAGATTTGGGTTTTCTTCCTTCTTCTCCGATGAGTTGTACTAGTTTTCTGGGTTGGGAAATCCTTTAGCATGCGCTGATCCATCCTTTCTCTTCATCTAAAGATCGCCGTTGTAGCCCTCCACGTCGCCTTCCTAGCCATCATTATGCTCCCTGGCATTTGGCTATAAATAGAGAAGGTTTGGGATCGGTTTTCACACAAAATCAGACGCTTCAATCCCTCAAAATTGTATCGCCGGAGTTTGGTGCACTCGCCGGAAATTCTGAAGCTTTCTCCGGTATCGTTTAGTGGTGTTTCCAGCAGCCCTTGTGAAGCCTTTTGGTTGCCTTTGGAGGTTGGAGCCCAGGCAAGGCAAAAAGGGGATGAAACGCACATCATTTGGGTGAGTTTTTCTCTCGTCTGTCGTCGGAGTTCTTCACGGCGACCGCCGTGTTCTTTACGGCGCCCGCCGTGATGAGAACGACGATCGTCGCCAAGAACGACGACCGCCGCCAGTGCCCAGAATGCCTTCGTGGCTTTGGCTTGGTTGGTTGTCGTCGTGGCGTCGTTTATTTCGGGTTCTTTCGTCTTTCCATAGATTCGTACTAGTTTATGTCGGATCTAACTTAGGGTTTCCTTATGGGTCGACTCGAAGGTCGTTGTGCTGTCGGAGCTATACCTGTGTCGAGCCCGGAATCTCGTTGTCTCTGCTTTGTTCCAAATCTGCGGACTAAGGCTAGTGACGGTTCGCTCTTGCTCATCGTTCCATATTTACATTAATTATCAGCTGTTTATCTGAGTAATTAATTTGGAATGATTACTGTGTTTATCTGGAAATGGTTTTATAAACTGTTTGGAAACTGTAATAATGACATTATCATAGGTTGTATATCTGTTAGAACAACGCTATTATATGTGATAATTACCATGATGGTATTATTGTGAAATTAATCTTAATGCTAGAATAGCATGCGGGTTAATAGGAAAACTAATCCAAGTAAGGATTAGTTGTTTCTATTATCTCTGTGTTTAAGTTGATTGCCTTGATGGCTTTAATGTGATTAATAGTTGTGTTAGACTGTTTAGTTAACACGAGTGTTCGTAGAAACACTAATCCAAGTAAGGATTAGTCGTTTCTTTATAACTTAATGTTCGTAGGAACGCTAATCCAAGTAAGGATTTGTCGTTTCTTTAAATCATAGTATTCCTCGGATTATTCCGAATAATTTAAGGGTCATGACCTATGCTTCTTATCCACATGTAAGGATCTGAAGTGTTTTAAGCGCCTTGCAAGCGCCATTGGATGAGCTTAATTGCAGTCCTGTGTATTAAGCACTTAGCTAGTGCATTGGGGTGGACGTAACTGTCACCCTGTAAATTAAATTGTAAGCACTGTGGCAGTGCAATCAGGGTGAACGTAAGATCACCCGGTGTAATAATAACGCCGTTGTTACTCGGCATAATAATGTTAAGTCCCGCGTGTGTGTTGTGTGTGTTTTTATTTGGGTTGACGTAATGGTCGCCTTAAGATTTAAGCCTTGTTGTCGCTCTTAATAACATTAACGTGTTTCAGTAATGTGTGTTTTGTAATTAAATAAGGTATGTGCCCGAGTGCACATGATTAATAAACCCATGGCGAGTAGTGCAGCTAAGTAATAGTGCAGCTAGGAAAGCTCGTCTCGACTTTGATCATAGTACGTTCTCTTTCCAATCTGGATTCGCTGTATGCGATGAGGTTGGTTGTGAACCGAAGCATCTCAGTCAACTTTTAAATCATTGGTGTGTGTAACTTTAATGTTCCCTCGGTTGTCATAATTTCCTATAAGGCTCATTTCAGTTGGAGTCTTCTCTTCAGTGCATATCTTAATTGTTAAATCTTTCCGTGAAAGTGCCGGGTTATATATCGTTCCTTCGGTTTTTATTCAAGGGACAATGATAGTAAACGGTCACGATCACTCGAACCACTCTGCTTTGTACCCTTGCTAGTCTATTCAAGTAGACTAACCCACGAACTTTGTTCTCTGCATATGGGCTGGTGTCATCCGTTCGATTCGGCACATCAGGAGTTGTTTCCCAGAGTTTAAGTAACCTATTGAAGGATAAGAAGCTTGCAGACGAAGATTTAAAAGTCAGTGTTCTAAGTTGTTAAGTGTTTTAAGATTGTTAAAGTATCACTTCAATGTATCTTCATAATTTAGCCATGTTATAAGTTGGCTCTTTAAAGTCTTCCGCTGTGTAATTTAAAGTCTTCCGTTGTTTAATCTTTCTATTATTATGTAATTATGTTATGTATTTAAGCTTAACTGTTCTGGAAAAGCTTGGGGTGACTTTGGACGGTAAAGTCTGAGGTCACTGGCATGTAATATCTCTGGTATAAATTGGGGGTGTTACACCTCTTGGTATCATTCTTCTTCTTTTTAGGTCTCCCCTTCTTATTCGAAGCGGCCGGGGGCTCTTCTGCGGTACACGATCTCGGCCCATGGAAAGCTTTGTACCGGCGTGCAAAGTCGGTCTTCAGCTCTGGGGGCAATTCTTCGTTGCTCCAATCTCCAAACATGGAACCTAAGAGGACATATTCTTCTGAGATAAAGACGTCCTCATTCGGTGCGAGATCAGCATGCCCAACCCCTTCCCACTTGATTTGCTTCCAATAATTGTGGATTTCACTTGGCCTCAACGGGAAACCGACCTTTACATATTCCTTGATCGTGTGTGGGCAAGGCAGGCCTAGGGTGGCTCTCCAAAACACATCACGGCATTCTTCCTCGTGAATTTTTCCTTGCATGGCCCTAACAACTGAAGTGTATAACATTCTTAAGCACTTTTCCGAGACCTTATAAAGAATGCGCCTGAAAAAAGTCTTCACCCAAGTCGGCCCGGTTACGATCTCTGTGGGCGCCTTAAAAGAACTCTGCTCCATATCACCCCTGATTTCCCGAATCTGATCAACAAACATATTGTCGATTTGCTGCACGAGGGTGTCCAAGCCTCCAACAAACGATTCGATCCTGTCCTTCAGCAAAGAGTGGTGACTCTCGACCCTGAAAAATAAAACTCAAGTTACGCTTAGTTTCATTTATGAATTTACCTTTACATGATCACTTAAGAATTTACCTGTTTGATGATCTTGTGCCGAAATGGAGAACCGTGTCGCACCATGCACAGACTAGAATCTTCTTGTAGTCAGCAAGTCATACCCTCTTCACGTAATCCATCAGCCATGGTAGCTTAGTCCATTTTTCCGTCAAGTATTCAAGTCGCTCATTGTACACATCCTCAGTGGGCGACCTCAACAACCAACGAATATTACCACTAAAATGGTCAACATTGGGGACCCATTTCATTGCATAAGCTTCCACGTTGCGGTTCACATGGACCCTACACAACAGATGCTTCGAGTTGGGAAAGACTACATCGACGGCTTTCACAAGACCGAGTTCTCGATCTGACGTGATCGCCTTGGGTTCATGTCCCCTGAGAATGATCTTAAGGCAGTCCAAGGCCCATGTGTAGTGCTTCGTCGTCTCATCATACATGAATACGATCGAAATACAAAACGTACGGCTGGTGCAAGTGAATCCAACAAACTCCAACAAAGACATACCGTACCTATAAATGTAAAAAATATAAGGGTCAATTACCGAAAACCACCCGTCCAATAGGCCATATTGCCCAAAATCACCCCTATAAATCGATATTACCAGAAACCACCTGAATAACGGACGCCGTTACCAAATCACCACCCATCCCCTGACTCCGTCTAAAATCTGTTATATTCAATAGGCCATATTGCCCAAAACCACCCCTATAAATCAATATTATCGGAAACCACCTGAATAACAAATGTCGTTACCAAATAACCCTTCATCACTTGTACTCTTGTTTTTGAATATTACTATATTAATTTTGGGTTAAATAATATGAGTAATCTAGATCAATCTAATTAATCATGATTAAGCCAAATAAAAATAAAGAAAAAATAAAAAGGTCAAAAATCGAACCAAGCCGGAGATTCTTAAATGACTCGCGGCGGCACCTGCGGTTCAACGCCAAAATTCGGCCTCGACGGTGGAGGTCCGGCGGCGGGGCAAGAGGGCCTTTGAAGGTGGCTTCCCGACACCACTATTGGTGGCGGAAATTGAGGTGGAGGTGCTCGATGGTGGCAAAAAATTGGATGACAACATAGGCTTTGAAAATATTAGGGCTCGCGGCTTTGATCTCAAAATTAGATGACCAAATTTCAACGATTGCAACCCTATTTATAGGGGTTGAAAAGAGCTTGGAAAAATCTTCAAAATTGTATAAAATATCAATAGAAACGTTCTAGAATTGGCCCCGATTTCTTCAATTTACCATTACTCATTTTCGGATAAAATTATTACCTTAAACGAGGAAATTCGATCTTGTCCGCGACTTATTCATCCCGATTTTATGGAGATCTTACGCGTTCTGATCCAAGCTACAAGGATACCTTAATCGAACGGATTGTGGAGAGCTCGGCCGAGGATATGGGCTGTTTTGGGGGAGACGATGAACAGTAACCGGGGTCGCCTCCCACTTTTGATTTAATTGCAATATGTTGCCCAACTTTCCAAGCTATGGAAAAAATGACCCTAAAAGCTTCTAAAAATTACCCAAACTTATTTATTCTATAAATCTAAGTTTATAATATTATTTAACCCAAAATTAATATAGTAATATTCAAAAAAGGATGTGTGGGACTATTCGGGTGGTTTCCGGTAATATCGATTTATAGGGGTGGTTTTGGGCAATATGGCCTATTGGATGGGTGGTTTCCGTTAATCGACCCTAACGGATTTTAGACGGAGTTAGGGGATGGGTGTTGATTTGGTAACGGCGTCCGTTATTCGGGTGGTTTTCGGTAATATCGATTTATAGGGGTGGTTTTGGGCAATATGGCCTATTGGACGGGTGGTTTCCGGTAACTGACCCAAAATATAACATTTATATGCTATTACATATTTTAGATTTAATAATAGCGATAATTAAACTTTCATACATGTTCGTCTTGTAGGTCGTATCCATGATGACGATGCTGGAGAACAAACTCAATAAATGTCTAGCTCCGGGGTGACAAATAAAAATGTCACTCAAAACCTCCTTCCCTTCTTCATTGCGACGCGTCTCATAGCTTGTATAATAATGTCTCACGTCTAGAAAATCCATCATGTATTGCGGCACCATCAAATTCCCCCTGCATTTCAGCCTCTCCCGACACTTGTAATTGTAGAGTTGGTTCCTTGAAGTCAAGCATTTGGGATCCTCGTGTAGAAATCGACTCATAATAGCCTTCGGCTTTATTCCAGAGGCTAACAAAACATTCACGTGCTCTCGTTGTTCCTGTGAAAGCCGCCCGACAAATGCATGACCGAGCAAACTACTAGAAAGCTCATGGTCGTGGCATCCACAACAGACGGATAATCTCCAACGGTCAGATTTGAGTCAATCTCCTTTCACAACCACCCCATGCAACTGAAACGGACACTCGCTCTTCTTTGCTCTCGCATTGTATGTCCGTTTAGGGGTTGCCTCGGGAACCTCACCCGCCTTCTTCTTCGCCGCTCTATATGGCCCGGACTTCTCACACGACAATATGACCTTTCGGTTAGGCCATGATTTACTTATTACAATCACCATATGCAACTCCAAACCTACAGTCTTAGCCCAGCTAATCATACTATATCTATCACTCCATTCTTCATCCGTAGTAAAATGAGCAGAATAGTCCACTGGCGAATATTCGCTATCACTAGAGTCGTCCTATTTATTTTCAAAAATACTTTATAAATTATAGGTTTTTCTAAGGGCGTTTCTTAAAACTAACATATTTATGTTCTTACCACGCATATATAATTTACTTAATAAATGATAAATTAACACACCTAAATAACAAATTATTTCGCACATAAACTTCCAGAAAATTATTTCACAACTATATAATATAATACAAAAAATACAAAAATAATGTTGCTAACCTAAAACATGTATTCATCGTATGAACATTTTAATCAAAGTTTTAAACTACAACAAACTACTTTAATTTACTAAATTTGAAATAAACTTCGGAATAAATATATACGTACCCGTAAATTATCGTCATGAATCAAATCAAGATCGGCATCATCTAAGGGACTGTTTGTTTACAGGGTATGGGCGCTGAGGAATCGGGTTTGGAATCCCCAACCCATTACTTGTTGTTTGATATCTGATTTTTTGGGTTTCATACCGGGCCTCCAACCCAACAGGTATGGGGTTTGGAATCCTCACATTTTTAAAGGGTTTGAGTTTCATATCGGTCCTCCAATCCTACCCAACCCCATGAATCCAATCTAACCTAGCTTAATTTTTTGTACAACTTTTTTTAATATAATATATAAAGTGATAGTTTGACACCCATATTATATCATGTATAATTAATTATGTAATTTAAATATTATTTTTAAAATAATATAATATGAGATTAGTTTTTGTTATTTGATTCCAGATTCCAAGTATAGAATTATCAAACACGGATATAGGGTTGAATTTCATTCCAGAAAAGTAATCAAACACATCTTTTCAGGAATATAGGTCCAAACCCATACCTACTTAACCCGATTCCTGATTTCAACCCGATACTTGATTTATACCAAACGCCCCCTAAGTGCTCAAATGGACCGAGTGCATCATCCACTCTTGAAGAAGACATTATCTAACATGGATCAATGCCAAAATGGACGAAATAGTTGCATATATATATATATCAACAAAAGTTACTGTTGTAAAACGGTAACTTTTTTCGAATAACTTTTTCGCCGCAACGTTGTTGCGTCCAACATTTTTTTATAAAATTCGATTTATAGAAAATTTTCAAAAAACCATTCTTCAAAAAAATTATTTTTTTCGAATTTCTAAAAAAAATTATTTTAATCATCGAACCCTAAACCGATCCATTCCTAAAACTATATTTTCAAAATCTAAAAAAATAAACCGACTCTTGGACACAACCTGGTTGCGACTAAAATTAGATCTTTTTTATAAAAAAACGGTTTTGGACGCAACCTGTCACAAAAAAAAACGGATGCGGAAAAGAATCCCGTAACGTTCAACTGGAGTCCGTTTAAGCTGCGACGGACACAAGTAAGACAGAATTTTAACGAAATCTAAAAGCTCGTTTAAGGGTTACTTTTGGGGTATAGTGAAATGGGTTTGGGTTAGTTGGAGCTGGGTGGCTTTTCAGAATTTAGTTATGGTGCTTTTTGGGTCTTTCTTTCATACTGTCGGCTTTAGCTTTTCCGCTCTTAAGTTTTGAAATAGGGTTCTCTGCCTTTTTGTTTTCCCTCTTTAATTCACCTACTTTAGTTTGTCTGGGTAGTAATGAAGTCTAGTGTGTGGGGTTTTGTGGTGTGCTTCAAATGGCCTATTCTTCTTCTTCTTGTTGTTGTGTGTCTCCTCTGGTTTAACACCACTTGCGGGTGGAATCTTGTGGCTGAATGCTCTCTCTTAAACCAAATCTCCTTGCTCAAAGTGTAGGTTTTATAAAAAGCACAAAGGCTTGGTTCTGGTCAAAAGCAAATCAGATTGTTGATTCCTTGTTTTTCTATGCATCATCGCAGCTTGGAATTTGAATTTTGAAACCTGCTTCCTTTTGTTATCCTTGGTGTTTGTTTCCTTGGCTACTCAAAACCAGCCAGCTTCTTGATTGGCTTAACAAGCACAGCTGCCCCCTGAGATGCATCTCTCACTGTGGAAACCCATTTCTCATTACGCTTCCCTGATCCTGGACAAGAGGAGCAGAGCAAAGGGCGGCTCCAGAATCGCCTGTGGCGGCCAACCAAACCCATCCATTCTCAGGCAGTTGCGAGAGAACCTCAGAGAAGCACTCCAGGAAGCATCTGAAGACGGCTCTCTTCTCAAGCTCATCCATGACTTGGAGGATGATGATGATGATCAAGGCTTGGGAAGGTCCGTTTCCCTTGCAAGGCTGCGCGTGCAGAGGGAGTTCCTTCGAGCAACCGCCTTAGCTGCTGAGCGCACCTTCGAATCAGAAGCCTCCATTCCGGACCTGCACGCGTCTTTCTCCAAGTTCCTCAGGATGTACCCCAACTACCAGTCCTCCCAAGGGATTGATCAGCTCAGAGCACACGAATATACGCACCCGTTTCCCAAGGTATGCCTTGACTACTGTGGCTTTGGCTTGTTTTCTTACCTCCAGACGCTTCACTACTCGCATACTTCAACGTTTAGCCTGTCCGAGATAACTGCTAATCTCAGTAACCGCGCTCTCTATGGAGGTGCTGAGAAAGGCACCGTTGAGCATGATATAAGGACTCGGATTATGGATCATCTCAACATCCCTGAGAACGAGTATGGCATTGTGTTTACAGTGAGCAGGGGCTCCGCCTTTAAGTTGCTGGCTGAGTCATACCCCTTCCATACGAACAAGAAACTGCTGACCATGTTTGATCATGAGAGCCAGTCTGTTAATTGGATGGGTCAGAGTGCGAGGGAAAAGGGCGCCAAGGTTTATAATGCATGGTTTAAATGGCCTACACTACAGCTATGCTCTACAGATTTGAGGAAGCTGATCTTAAACAAAGGGAAGAAGAAGAAGAAGAGGAGGAAGAATTCAGGTGGTGCTGCTGGGGTGTTTGTTTTCCCTGTTCAATCTAGGGTGACGGGTGCCAAGTACTCGTACCAGTGGATGGCGCTTGCTCAGCAGAACAACTGGCACGTGCTGCTTGATGCCGGTTCCCTGGGTCCCAACGACATGGATTCACTGGGCTTGTCCCTCTTCCGCCCTGAGTTTATAATCACCTCGTTTTACAGGGTGTTTGGCCATGACCCAACCGGCTTTGGATGTCTTCTTATCAAGAAATCTGTCATGAGCTGCCTCCAAACTCAATCCGGAGTTACTAGGACGGGAATGGTGAAGATAATCCCCGTTTTCCCTCAGTATCTAGGCGACTCCATGGACGGGTTCACTGCTTTCAAAGCTGCTGATGGCTCTCACAAGATGCCTGCTTTCTCGGGTGCATTCACATCTGATCAAGTCCAGGATGTTTTCGAGGAGCATGATTACAGCTCAGAGCGTGAAGCCACGAGCACCATTTTCGAGGAGATGATGAAGAGCCCTGTCTCGAGTGAGGACGAGTCATCTGGAGACTCTTTCGTAGGCCAAAGTCCCGTTGATCATGTTAGGGAGAGTGCAATCAGAAGAGAAACAGAAGGCGAGTTCAGGCTGCTAGGAAGGCGAGGAGCTGATAAAGACGACCATAGGGACGTGTACAGCCATGCCATGGAAGCCGGAGACGCGCTCCCTATGAGCTATGATGACCAAGATTATGACTGTAGCGACGGGGACTACATTGAAGATGAGGGCGTGCACAGAAGGGAACCCGAGATCATTTGTCGCCAACTTGCTCAGATAAACGCACTGGGGCTCAACAAGACGACTTCCAGGCAGCGTTTCTTGATCAACTGGCTCGTCACTTCTCTGCTGCAGCTCAAGTTGCCTGGTCCCAACTCTGTAGCTCTAGTACAAATCTATGGCCCTAAGATCAAGTACGAGCGCGGTGCAGCTGTGGCGTTTAATCTGAGGGACGGGAATAAGGGGCTGATCAATCCTGAAACGGTTCAGAAGTTGGCTGAAGCGCACGGGATTGCCCTTGGCGTGGGCATCCTTAGCCACATTCGGATGATGACTAGCGCAAAGAGTCGTTGTGGAGATTCACCCATGGCTAATGGCTGTTATGACGGGAGGGGCGGCTTGTTTAGGCTTGAAGTTGTGACTTGCTCTCTTAGCTTCTTGACTAACTTTGAAGATGTGTACAAGTTGTGGGCATTCGCCGCCAAGTTTCTCAATCCTGCCTTCATCAAAGATGGCAGACTTTCCACCATTTCCGAAGCTTCAGAGATGTAACGTCGGTAGACTTCCTCTCTTTAGCTGCTTGTGGTTGATTACTGATGCTTGTAATGGCTTGATTTTCTTTTCTTCTTTTGGTGTTTCATATTTTCGAGCTTGTAGAGAAGGGTCTCTCGGTATGTCTGCACAAACACATGAATCATTTCTGAGTCTAAGTTTGGTAGACATGCAGAGATGATCTTTTGATGTTCTTGTACAGAACAAGTTCAGCATATTCTTCCACTTCGGATGTATCATTTCTACACTGATTTATCGTTGTAAAATAGTCCCAAATCTACATCAAAACCATCCTGAACGGCATTCAAGATGCTTTAATTGATCATGACACAATTGGTCTAAAAAATGTATGCACCATGGCAACATATATGGGAAGATTGTATCCTCTTATCAAGTGTAATTGTGCAATCCATAAAAAAGATACCTGTTTTTATCTTTTTATTTATGTTTTGAAATAAAGGAGAGTGCAATTCATGACCTTTTGTGTTAGTGTCAAGTTTTGGTTCAATACATTTTTATTTGAATGACAGGAAAAAAGTGTCGCTTGACATTCTTTTACCATTCTCACAAAAAGCTTTTGGTGAAACATCATTCTTTTACATGACACTACTGAACACTCAAGCTGATCCTCCAGTTGCGCTAGTGGTTTGTTCACATATCAAAACTTCAGTAGGTTGCAATTTGCAAACTTGCAACTGGTGATAATGTTAGTATAGAATGCCTGACAGCTTTGAAACGCACCTAAATGGATTGCAGAACTTGAAAATGCGCTATGACTCTATCATCTTCAGCAGGAAGGCAGACTCCATTGCCAAGTCTTTGCACTGCAAGTACCTGTTTTCTTCAACTATATCTGTTGTCAAATTCAGTACAACAGGGCGCTTTGGGTCGTATATGGTCCGTTCGCGTACACGTGCAGCCCATTTTGCAGCTTCCCAAACTCCAAACCTGAGGGTAGGTTTCAAAATCAAAATCCTCATGTATGTATTTCTGATATGCAAATTGACACAATTTTCTCCTATACGCACGTAAATAAGTGTAGGCAAATACTCCAAATCAATATGTGAGTTTCAGTATCTACTGCAAGGATACATATGAGCTCTGAAGCATCCAAAGCTTCTCAAGATATGATTAAGAAAACCATCTATCTAAAAAAAGTGCCCATGTAAGTCGAATTAGCAAATGAATAAATAATGTAGAGAGAGCAAAAGGGTTACCTAGTATTGAAAGATGAGGTTACAAGGACAGCAGGATAAAGAACATCATTCGGAATGCTTTCATATGGAGAGTATTTCCGAAGGGCCTGAAAATCTTCAACATCCGCAGGATATCCAAATTCGTCATAGTCAGTGGGAGTGAGTGGCAATATGGGATGAAGAAGAGTGTTGACAGGATCTAGAAATGGAACCTGGACAACACCAAAAGGTTGATATTGAGCATTAAATCATAGTTTGACTATTAAAATATTATGTCATGGACTCACGGTGATGCAATATGCAAGTAAGAGGAATATATAGATTAGGAATAAGGTAAAAGATATTTTTAACAAAAAATAATTAGGGCTTATTACCTTCAAGACTGCAGCACGAAACAAGTGAGGGCAGATGTTAATTGCCGAAGCAACTAAAAGCCCTCCAGCACTGTATCCCCAGCCAGCAAGCTTATCTTCATGTACAATTCTTTTATCAACCAGAAACTTAGCACAGTGGATGAAATCTTGAACAGAATTAAATTTCTTGTTACGTTTCCCATCATGGTGCCACTTTTTACCCATGCCACCTCCACCTCTAAAACAATAAGTCACCAGTTACGGCGACAAAATAACAGTGGATAAGTTGCATTCCGAGGTTCATACATGATAGGAGACAATTTCAAAACATATCTGTTATTAGAAACTAATCAAACAAAAGTTTAGGGATGATATATGCTGAAACATTGAACTCACCTAACATCTGCATATGCAATAACCCAACCACGATCAAGAAGGCTCTTCAGCTCACTGCGCCACCTTTTGTCCAATGTTTCACCATAAGCTCCATGACCATGAAGTATGGCAGGGTTTTGGTTTTCTTTTCTGGACCTGTGAGAGTAGACAAGAGTCAGAGGAACCATGACACCATCTTCAGAAGGGACGTCATGATGTTCACAAGCATAGAACTCAGTGAGGTCATTCCACGAACACCCAGCTTCCAAGTCTTTGTCTTTAGAGTTGTCGAAGCTTATGATATTTTCTAAGTTTTCTCGGCCAACCGATGTGGAAGCTCTTCCATACAGAACTCGTGTTCTCTCATGTAGCAAGTTCTGTTGCTGAATTATCTGCCAAGTCCCTTTTGATAGGTCATAGTCAACAGTAGCATCAGGCATCTAAAAAGAAAATTAAAAGTCAGAACAAGCTGGTAACACACAAATGCAAACTTGACATCAGCGAGCACAACAAGCCATCACACAAGTCTACTGCAATGACATATCAACTGCAGTCCGCATAAATCTGACTCGTGATCAGTGCATCAGGCAATGTGTGAAATTCATCAAATAGAAGAAACAAACCATCTCCTTGTGTAAAAATGTACAATTAATGAATGTAATATATCACTATTATCTATAGCTCATAATTCTATGTCCTCTTCAACCCGAGAATATAGGCAGTAAATCATGCCCACGAGATTAGAATAATATCTCACCACAAGTGATGAAATTGTAAAGCGCATTGTTGATGAATAGTAATCATAATTTGGTCCAGATGATATAGCTGATACATATTTTGGAAGAGGAAGGAAAGATGGGCTGAGCTCCTTCAAGCAAGCTGCATCCTACAAATCAAATTATAAAAGTTAAGTATGCAATAGGTCCAAAGCATTTCACCATTTAATACAAGAATGAGCATTAATAGAAAAAAGGAAAGTTTCAAGAATACGTCAAAAACATCTTAACAGGTTGTCAATCATTCGCTGAAGCACTAGAAGAGATCTCACAAGATTGCACAGAATTTGATTTTATGGTAGCGGATGTCGCACTTAATCTCCCTCATTTCTTGTATTTTTCTATTTTTATATGTTAAAAAGATATCAAACAGAATTGCACATTGCTACAGAGGAAAAAATTGTGGGGATAGCAAAACTTGGTCTAAAAACTTCCGCTTCATAGTGCAAGTTTGGCAAAGGATGAATGAACTAAATGAGAAGCTGATGTTTTGGAGTCCAAAATACTAACAAACCAACCAAAACAATGTGCAAAAACAAAACGGCAACTACAAGAATCTGTTTCAGCAATACAGTCATTCAGCTTCAAGGCGAATACTAAAGTTTCAACGTTTATAACCCCAATAAAGAACCATTCCATTTTAAACTTGTTTGCTTAGCATGATAGCACTTAGCAGCACAGACAATACAAGCTCACAAACCTTTTGTTCAGATAACGGTAAGGTGATAGCACACAGTCGAAACTTCCCATCATCCCTCACAACTAGAACCAAGTGTGTGTCACTAAAATCAACATCCCCAATGATCAGAGCAGGGTCGTCCATAAATACATTCTGCACCATCACAAGTGACAAGAGGTTTACCACAGATTTAGACATCATGAAGTGAATGTAACTTGAGATGCATTAAGTTTTGAAGAGCTTGTGAGAAAGTTTGAATGAAGACTTAGTAAATATGATCCATGGTTAGGATGGCTTATACATTCCCAGCTTATACTTTGTGAATCAGTTCAAACTTAAGGGAAAAAAGTTCGACATCAGAAAAAGCACAACCGGAATAATACCTTCCAACCCCTTTGATGAACAGCATCTACAATGGGTGTCCTAAGCAAATAGTGATTATCAACAGGATTGCCATCTTTGGAAGCATCTGTAAACAGATAAAGGTATCCTCGATGATGCTCGAGTATGCAATGGACAAACGGTTCACACTCCCATACTAATATCATTTCAGACAGAGGATTGGCCGCATCTATCAAATACACCTAACCATTTACAGCACAAAATGATTCAGAATTAACAATAGAAAGGAGGAACAGATTTCAAAAAACGGCCTTCAGTTTCAGAGCGGTCACCTTAGAATTAGAGGTGGAGAAGACATAAAGGGCCACATAACGAAAATCTTTAGTGTGCCTGATATTCAAATAAACATTTTCCTCGTGCACTTGGTGAAGCAATACATCATCTTCACTTGATCCGAGCATACTACAATACAACCTAACAAAATTGACACAAATTGTCAAAACCTCGTCCACAATTTCAAGCAAAAGATTTGAAACAATCAGGTGCCTTGACAGGAGATGAGTTTACAAACTTGCAAGGCCTCTTATAATGATCAGTAACAACATAGAGCAATGCCTGCCCATTCTTCACCCACGCCAAATTCGAAACCCAATCAGCTTGTGGTTTATTGGACAATGAACCCATGTTCAAATCCCTCACAGATAACTTGAAAAAGTCATTATCCTTATCATACATAGTATAAGCAATGAATCTATGATCTGGTGACACTTCGGATACTTCCTCATAAGAGTAACCTGAAGAATGAGCAAAATCAAAATCAAATCGAAATTACCTCCGAATCTTTCGGCCTCATAAGAGTAATCCTAAACGATGAATTCATCCCTCATAAGAGTAAACCTTTTTTTTACCAGAAACTGGGCAAAACCAAAATTAGTGCAGAAACGGGATGGATTGTTAAAAAATTACCTCCGAATCTTTCAGCCTCTTTGTTGTAATCTACAAGTACCTGCTCAATTTTCTTCCCGGAGGTAAAGTCAAATCCGGAGAACGGGGACTTGTTCGAGATGAATTCCTCGTTTAAGGTAGCCAATCTTCGACAAAGCAACGGAAATTGCTTTCCTTCTTCAATCCGCCGGTAGTACAACCTATACACACCTTGACAAATTGATGAAATTCAACTGCATCAGACATTAATTTCACTTCAAAGAACTCCATTAGAGAGAAAGAGATGGAGAGACCAGGGGCCCCATCGGACGGGAGGAGTGGAGAGGTCGAAGGCCATCCGAGAAGCCATCTCGGACTGTAACTTGCTCTGCAAGCGCTCGGTGTCAGCCATGACGGCCTCCGTGTACTTCTCCTCCTGCTCCATGTAAACGTCCATGTGTCTCATCGCAACCTTGTCGCTAAGCTTAGACATCCAGCTGTAAGGATCCTCCCACGCCTCGCCATGCTGAGTGAACTTCTCCGGCTTCTTCGGCGCCTTTGGCGGTGTTGGAGGCGGCGGAGGTTTCTGCTGTTTCGACGTCCGGTAGTAAGCGGGCCGGATGAGAAAGGCGATTTCTGGTGACAGGCTGATGCGCCGCCGGATGCCGGCGTAGTAGAGGAGGTGGCGCATTTTTTCCTTTGCCGGCAAAGAGGTTTTACGTCAGGGTTTAAACGGCTATGTATCAGATAGTAGGAACTGAGTAGTGAGTACGGTGTTTTATATGGACTTTCTCCAACTTAAACGGACATGCTAAATACACTCGGAAAATTATTTAAATGGACGCTATTCTACACGCTTAAGGTAAGCGTCTGATTTTACACGCCTAATCTAAGCGTGGAGGGGTATTCTTGCCATTTTCGAAAACAGGTATGAACCACACGCTTAGTTTAGGCGTTTAACCACACGCCTAGATTAGGCGTCTGGTTATATGGGTTATTGGGCCGGCCCAATAGCCTTTGCCCATTCCCCAGTAAACCCAGACGCCTAAGTTAGGCGTCTGTCCAGACGCCTAATCTAGGCATGTGGTTATATGGGTTATTGGGCCGGCCCATTCCCCAGTAAAACCAGACGCCTAAGTTAGGCGTCTGGACAAACGCCTAAGTTAGGCGTTTGTCTAGACGCCTAAGTTAGGCGTCTTGTTTTAGACGCTTAAGTTTCCACTTCGTCTTCTTCCTCCCGACGCGTTCAAACCTAAAAAATTCGAAAACGATTTCGACGAAATCTCTCCTCCATTTGCTTCGATTGTTTGAAATTAGGCATGGATTGTGATTGGGATGGTTTGGGCGAGTTCATTGGCGGCGGAGAGAGGTCCAAAAGCGGCGGCGGAGCGGCAGCCGGAAATCTGGAGCAAGGGGCGACCGGGGGCGCGACGCCGAGAGACGCGGAGGCTGCTGAAGGAGGCGCTTCCGGCGCCGGTGGTGCGAGCTCCGGCGGAATGTCTGCGTGGATGGCGGTAGAGGAGGAGGAGGAGGAGGAGGAGGAGGAGGAGGAGGAGGGCTTGGTGGTTTCCGGCGGAGCTCGGACCCGTGGTGGAAGGGGAGGTCGAGCTAGGGACCTAGCGGATACAACTCCGATGACGCCTGGATCGAGTCAAATCGGTCTATGAGCGGTATTATTTTAAATTTTAAATTTTAAATTGATCATTATTATCATAATTGTTTTTGTAAATAATTAGTCTCTAATTTAGCAAATAATTTATTAAATAATTTAGTAAATTCTAAAATTAATTTAGTAAATAATGTTGTTAATTTGAAATAGAAAAATTTAGTAAATAATTAGTCCCTAATTTTCGTAAATTATGTAGTTATAGATTAGAATTATTGGCTCGTATAGTATATTTAGAAAATAACAAGTATAATAAATTCTAAAATTAATCATTTAAGTTCCTAAATGTATTAATTAGTCCCTAATTAAAATAGTATCTAAAAAATTAGAGTATATTGGCGGTCATCACCCCTACTGGGCGGACGGAGCCGACACCTGTTGTTGCTGACCGCACCCGGCGTGTTGGTATATCGGAGTCTATTCGTCGCCGCGCCGCTACTGTGAGTATTGATATATTGTCGTGTAGTGCGGTATCTTCGCAGCCGCCTATGACCGGCACCGCTGATGATGACTATTTGGAGGACGCCGAGGACTTGGTAGCTGAGCCGATGACGGTTGATGATGAGGCTGTTGAGGAGCAGTCGCGTCATGGGACAGGGTATGACTTTATTGAGTCTGTGGAGCCTACATTACCGACACAGGAGTTGAGTACGGACGACATTCCATTTTTTCATTCCCCGCCTTTTTTTGGGTCGATACCTACTCATGTCCCCTCTCCATCCCATGCTGATCCTTCTTCTACACCTTCTGCCGATATTTCTTCTCCACTTTCTGTCGGTCCTTCTTCTCCACCTCATGTTGGTCCTTCTTCTCCACCTCATGTTGGTCCTTCTTCTCCACCTCCTGCCGGTCCATTTGTTGTACATACTTACCATCCTTGGATGCCTGGAGGCCCAAGGTGTCCGATTCTTCTCTCTAGCTACGAGACACACATTGCTCGGGCCATATTTGACCGTCCTATACCTCAGCCCGCTCCTGAGGCACTTCCGCAGATGCCGCCTCATGTACAGCAGAGGAGACGGAGACGTAGAGGAGACGTTGCAGTTGTTGAGGATGCTCCTGTTCCTCAGATTGCCGAGCAGGCGGAGCCTCGTCGTAGCGGGGCAGCCCGTCGTCAGGCGGAGCAGGACCTGGTATGTTTTAGGTTTTTTAGTTTATGTGTTTTACCTATAAATGTTTTTTATTCGAAATTGTATACTAATTTTAAATACCGTTAATTCAGAGTCGTAAGATTCTGAGGATCCATTTCCGCACAGCCCATTGTTCTACACACGAGCATTACATTAGCCCTGAGCCACATACGTGGTTTAGGCTGGCGGAGCGGAGCGGGCTTACCGGTCTACGCACACTAGGCATAGCATGCAGCATGGATGCGGCGTTGATTTCGGCATTTGTGGAGAGATGGCATCCCGAGACGAACACATTTCATATGCCCTTCGGAGAGATGACCATCACCCTTGCTGATATTCACCAGATCTTACAGGTTCCCATACGTGGGAGGAGCTGCACTTCAGACCTCGATGAGCCGACAGTGAGACAGCGCATATGTGCTGATCTGGGCGTTGCTGAGGAGGAGGTGAGGAGATGGCACACAGCTGGTGGTATTCCTTTGGGGCATTTAGAGACTACAGTACTGGAGGCCTGGATGAGGAGTGAGGTTCGTGACGAGGGCGTTATTGCTACGTACTACCTCTTCTTGCTTCTCGGCTCGACTGTACTGGTGGACAAGTCCACTAACGCCGCGAAGCAGAAGTGGTTGGCGCTTTTGTTTGACCACGACGTCACATGCGACACTGCATGGGGAGCTGGGATTCTAGCGTACGTCTACCGCAACTTGGGACAGGCGTCTAGGCGTGGAGCACAGGGCATTGCATCGTGCGGGATTCTGATCAGGGTAAGATATTAGATAGATTAGTCAAATATTAAGTTACGTTTTAATATTTTGGTCATTAATGTCCTTAGTTATTCATTTACAGTGCTGGGTTTGGGCATATTTTCCACATTTTTGGGAACAATATGTCACGAACCCTCAGGCCTTTGGAGGAGCTGTTTGTGGTGCCGCGGAGGTGCCGAACAGTAGAGACACCGGTCGTTTGATCGCCATACGCCGCATGTTGGACCGCATGAGATACGAGGAGGTAGAATAGTACACGTAATTTTCGATATCTTAGTCTTTAATTTATTTTAGTATATATGTATTCACTTTGCCTTTTTGACTTTACAGATTACCTGGACCCCCTGGGTGGGGTTGGACTTCCAGGCTCCTGAGGTAGCTCCTGCCAGGTTTCGCGGTATACTGCGCATTGTAGATGTTCAGGAGCCGTACCACCCGGACAGAGTCCTCAGGCAGTTTGGGATGATGCAGCCTATCCCAGTTCTGCCCATTCAGCCGGCCAAGGTCGTCAGGAAAGCGGAAATCAAGGGATACGAGGTGAGTTTTGCGGATGAGCTTCTACTGGCTTGGGATGCAGACCCGAGACCCCTGATTGACCTCCAGGGATCGGTTGCGACACATGGGTGGGACATGTCTGCCGATTATTTAGATTGGTATGACGAGTGTTCTCATCCATTGGTCGATCCCGGTTCAGTCAGACGTGATCGTCCGGTCGGCCTTATCCACGTCCCTCCAGGCGTTGACGCAGTCGCGGTACGCTAACTTTTGTCGAATTATTTGAATGATTTATCTATAATTTTATATTTTGCAATATTTTGACAAATATTACTTGCTTTCTATACAGCGCATTCAGGTGGTTGCCGGTGATATCCGCACTTATTTACACACACCTGAGGCGGCGACACGGACGTTCGAGCAACACGCGGCGTTATGGCTGCATATGCTGACTGGGCAGCCTCCCCTCATGGCCCCACCCCCACCTCGCCAGTCCCAGATGTTTCGTGATTCTGTCACGGAACCTGGCGAAGGTAGTGGCTCGCAGCCACAATAGTTTTTTATGTTTAGGATTAGACAGGATTCATATGTACATAGTATTTATGTAAAAGTTATGTATTTATCTTAATTGGTTTACTATGTTTGTTCATGTTTATTATGTGGTTTGATGCTTACCTACGTGTACGAGAGAGCAACATAACGTTATCGAACCATAAAATAGAAGGACAACGTACATGCATGGGGAATGCATGGCAGTCCCATGAATCACCATGCATAATAACACGCTTAAGCTAAGCGTGTTCCTAGACGCATAGCTTAAGCGTATAGTCACAAGCTTAGCTTAAGCGTGTGATGAACAAGCTTAGCTTAAGCGTGTGATGAACAAGCTTAGCTTAAGCGTGTGATGAACAAGCTTAGCTTAAGCGTGTGATGATAGTTACACTTATATACTATAGTATTTCATTATATCTAGTATAGTTACACTTATATACTATAGTATTTCATTATATCTAGTACACTTAGACTTATGTACTATAGTATTTCATTATATCTAGTATAGTTACACTTATATACTATAGTATTTCATTATATCTAGTATAGTTACACTTATATACTATAGTATTTTATTATATCTAGTACACTTAGACTTATATACTATAGTATTTCATTATATCTAGTATAGTTACACTTATATACTATAGTATTTCATTATATCTAGTATAGTTACACTTATATACTATAGTATTTCATTATATCTAGTATAGTTACACTTATATACTATAGTATTTCATTATATCTAGTATAGTTACACTTATATACTATAGTATTTCATTATATCTAGTATAGTTACACTTATATACTATAGTATTTCATTATATCTAGTATAGTTACACTTATATACTATAGTATTTCATTATATCTAGTATAGTTACACTTATATACTATAGTATTTCATTATATCTAGTATAGTTACACTTATATACTATAGTATTTCATTATATCTAGTATAGTTACACTTATATACTATAGTATTTCATTATATCTAGTATAGTTACACTTATATACTATAGTATTTCATTATATCTAGTACACTTAGACTTATGTACTATAGTATTTCATTATATCTAGTATAGTTACACTTATATACTATAGTACTTCATTATATCTAGTATAGTTACACTTATATACTATAGTATTTCATTATATCTAGTATAGTTACACTTATATACTATAGTATTTCATTATATCTAGTACACTTAGAACTACTTCGAACTTAAATAAAAACACATCAAATTAATGATATGAACACATCAAAGCTGTCTAAATATTACATTACATAATCGTGTAATCAATCAAGTACATGAACGGATCCGTCTCCCACATACATAAAAGGATCTGGTGCCCGACAATATGCAATGCGGTAATCTCGATACATCTTCAAATTCAACTCAAACTTTGTTGTCCACCACAGAATGTTTCGATCTGCGTTTCTACGCCACGCACCAGGTGTGTGCGGTATTGGCGACCCTTCCTTAAGCACCACCTACATATACACACACAAACTATTTTAGTAGTGAAAACAATGTAACCTAATTTCATAAATATTTTTATTAGAAAAAACCTTTACCGGTATGAAGTGATCATGATTGCCTACGTGTGCCATGGCGAGAATCTTGTCTGGAGGTCCCATGCTTGATGTCCTATTCCTCAACGGTAAGCAAAACGTCGGAACTTCCCATGTTAATAAGACGAGACCAACCTGATAGAGTGTGGCAAACACTAAACCCATCAATGGCATGTGAAGCCAGTATAATTCTGAGCAAGGGCTTCTGCAATGATTCACTTGCAAGATAAGATCCTCCCAAGACCCTTGTCGAAGACGGCAACGTATCGGCTCGTATAGCTCTCGATTGTCAAGCAACTCTGTTACCATCTCGCGTCGGATGTTGGCATATTCATGCTCTTGCCTCCCCAACAATACAGCCATCGACCGATATCCACAATGTCCGTCGGGGCGTACATCTCTAACATTCTTGATGTACGGAATCCAGAAGTCATCCACATTGTCAATCCCAAAGTTCACCCCCATATGAACAAGGGGAAAAATTGGTTCTTGAGGCCACTGCAAATCTTCTGGTTGTGATTCTTCTAGTATGGGTTGGGATTGCAAGTCGTCAAAGTCCATCACTACTGCAGTAGATGCACCTGCTTGGTTTTTAGGTCGACTTGGGCCTCTACCAGTGCTCGCACTTGCCTTCCCCTTCCCCTTTGTCTTCGGCCCCGCCTTCTTCTCATTCTCGTGGAGCTCATCCCGTCTATGCTCAAACAAGCACTTATCCCTCTTCTCCGCCTTCTCATCCACCTTCTCCTTGTTCCTAGCACCACTTGGCCTTCCTTTTGACTTGATTCCCGTCGGCTCCAACAAAGTACTCTCTTCTGGATGCTCCAAGTCGTCGTACAACTCACCTAGTAGGAATGTCGTGCCTTTCTTCAATGTCCCAACCTCTAACTTGGCAAACATTTCACGAAGTCTAATCTCTGTAATGTCCATTCGAACATAGGCAGAAGGGCCAAGTGTTGTGGTTGGAGTCTCTTCCCATTCCAAGTCCCTCCAGAACTCGTGAACGTCTGACGGAATGAGAGGTGTTCTTGAAATGATGGCTCTTGCAATACTGTGCACGCAAGGCAACCCGAGGCAATCTCTCACCCAATGGTCGTTGCATTCTTCTGAGAACTCCCCCTTCTTCAACATATCGTAATATCCCAACAACATATCAAAGCACCTATCAGACACTTGGTAGAAGAGCCTAGAAAAAGTAGCTCGTACAACTGCCGGCATCGATGCATCATCGAAATCCGTTGGTCGTTTGGAAAGTGAAAGGTTCATGCTCCCCCTAATCTGATCTACTTGAAGGATGATGGCATGGTGAATCCTCACGATCACTCTGTTGAAGCCCCCTCTGCTAGAGCCAATAATATCTTTCAAAACCTTGTGCATCCCCTCAACCCTGTCAAATCACATGACGTTAGTACGACATTAACAACTATGAGTACAAAAAACAACATATTGTGCACGTCATACCTGTTTGAAGTCCTCGTGAAGAAGTGAAGATGATGATCCGTCCACGCCCTTACTATGCTCGTCTTGTACGGAATAAGCCATGTGCCCTCCACGTATCCGACAAGGCCTTTCTTCCATGATGTCCGTAATACGGCAAGCCTCTCTTCATAGCTTTCTTCACTAGCTGAGCAAAAAAGTGCCCAACATTGGTTTGCAAAGGCATCCACACTTTCCTTCCTCTTCAAGATGAATGAGGCACGTGCCTCGATGTTGTGCTTTATATGCACCCAGCACAAGAGGTGTTGAACTTCGGTGTCGAAAACACTCCGGATAGCAGTTATGAGGGCCTTCTCACAATCTGTCATTATTGCAGTAGGCATCACTCCCAAATCCAAACACAATGCTCGAACTTTCCTCATTATCCACGTGTAATGGTAAATCTGTTCCGCCCGGGTGAATGCATAAGCAATGTTGAACGTCTTATGAGTGTTGGTGAAACCAACAATCTCCACAAGTGGCATTCCATATCTACGGAAAACATTTCAAAATACAATACACATTTTTAAATGAAATACTATAACAATTTATGTCATAATAAACTACACATTATTACAATTAATGACTTACTTGTTTGTCTTGTATGTCGCGTCAATGATTATCACGTACGAGAACTTCTTCAACAACCGCAGCGACTCCGGATTAGCAAAAAATAATATTGCAACCTCATCAGTCTTTGCATCCCTCAAAGGATGAACTATGTAATTCTGCTCAACCATAAACCTTATGGACCACTGTGTAACCGTTAAGTCTCCCAAATCCTCGTACTGCAGCTTCTGCAAGAAGTTGGCCACTTGCTTCCTGGAAGTCACATTTCCCGGGAAGTTTTGCCTCAATTCCGAAACAATTTGATTCGGCGTCTTGCGACCGTCTCCCCACCTCCTAGCGCACACCTGCTCCGCCTCGGTCATTCGACCCATGAATGCATGACCTTCAAAGCTAGTTCGTAGCTTATGGTTGTGCCGACCTTCAATCACACCCAACATCCACTTTTCACCAACCGTCCATGCCTCTTTCTTCTTCCGAACACCCATTATCTCAAACTTACACCCACACTTTTTGGATCTCGACTTTCGGATTTTAGGAACCGGCAACTCTGGATTCTCTTTGTTCACCTTCGGCCTCCCCGATCTCCAGGGCCCAAACCTATCGCACACTATACTAATTTGGTACGGACTTGAGTTACGCTTCACCAAAGCTATCACAAGCTCCTTTCCTTTTTCTTTCACCCATTTGTACAATTCTTCCTTACTATTCCACACTAGGTCCGTAGTAAACTGCTCTTTATAGTCTTTCCCCTATAAATATAGCGGTTTATGTTAACTATGTTATACACTACATATGATTTCCAATTATATAACTACGAATTCATGCTAAATATTGGCTACCTAATTACGAATTAAAATAACGATGAACGAATGAGCTCAATTTTTTAAGGACTACATCATTACACTACATATGATTTCCAATTATATAACTACAAATTCATGCTAAATATTGACTATCTAATTAAGTATAATATTTAACACACTAATTATGAATTAAATTACCGATGAACGAAAGAATAATTTTTTAAACACTAACCACAAATTCGCCGCTAGGGTCCCAATCGCCTTCCGCTTCCTCGTCTTCCTCGTCTAACACAAATTTCGACTGCATCCATTCGTCGCCCTCCTCCTCTTCTTCTTCACTTTGAACCCACTCGTTTTGTTCGTCGCTACTATTCTCACCACTATGATACATCTTTAAAATTTAGGAGTACACAATTTCAGTTTCTGGGAAATGAAATGGACCTTCGACTATAAATAGAAAGAAATATAATCGTTAAGCAACAACTATAATATACACGCCTAAGCTAAACGTTTATATTATAGCCGTTA
The DNA here is from genome assembly GCA_027886185.1 of Rheum nobile. Lineage (NCBI taxonomy): Eukaryota > Viridiplantae > Streptophyta > Magnoliopsida > Caryophyllales > Polygonaceae > Rheum > Rheum nobile. The sequence goes on from WOAB01000639.1 coordinate 12,505,689, forward strand.
GTACAACGGCTACATATACACGCCTAAGCTAGGCGTCTGCTTACACGTCTAATCTAGGCGTGTAACCAAACGCCTAGCTTAGGCGTGTAACCAGACGCCTAGATTAGGCGTGTAACCAGACGCCTAAGCTAAGCGTGTGTTTTTTGTTCTCTAGTGGGATCTGATGTCTGTCTTTTCAAAATACCAATAATACCCCTATATGCCTAGATTAAGCGTGTAAAACCACACGCCTAGCTTAAGCGTGTAGAATAGCGTCCATTTAGCTATTTTTTCGCGTGTATTTAGCCATTGCCTACTTAAATTGGTGTTGATTCCGTGGGGTTTCCCTAAATTTTTTTTTTCAAACCTAAAATTCATGTGGTATCGATATCAAAGAGGCTATGATTAATCTTTAGAGTGGTATTAGAGTGTCATTTTAAAAATAAATATATTTTTAATCTTTGGATTAGATGGCTAGAGGCTAGGATTAAATATCCATTAAAAGATTATATGAAGGGTTTTTTTTTATAGGAAATCACCCGTTATATGTCACTATTTACACATAACCACCCGTTATATCCATATTTATTTTAAACCACTCAATTATCTATCTCCGTTAACGCAAAATCACCCAAAGCCATCTGCCGTCCACTTTGTCGTTTAAATGTGTAAAATGTTCCTTTTGCCCTCACTTTTTTTTAAATTAGCGGGCTTATACCAGGCTGAACGAGATGATAACGATAATTTGGTTGAATATCTCTTTCTTCCTCCCTCCAGTCCGCTATTTGCCCCAAAAAAGAGAGCGAAGGCGAGGCAATCTTCAAGTGTCACTGTGGTTCATCGTGGGTGATTTCTGGGTGAATTTTGGGAATTTGGGGTTTAGGGTTCTCAGTTTCTCAGTGTTCTAAGGGGAATTTGGGGTTTAGGGTTGTCGAAGTTTCCAATTTGGGGTTTAGGGTTCCAAACTGGAATTTGAGGCTTTTTTCAAATTCGGGAATTTGGGGCTTTTTCCAATTTGGGGCTTTTCTCCTGGCAAAGACGATTCCAACCACTGGAAGAACTGCGAGGAAGATCTGGCGAAGGGAGCTAGAGCGAGGAAGAACTGCGAGGAAGAACTGTAAGCATCTCAGGGTGTTAAAGGTACTACTGGTATTCTTGATTTTGATTGAGATAAGGTTCGTGGTTAGGGTTTAATATTGCTTAGGGTTTTGTACTTTGTTGACTAGTGAAGTGTGCTAACAGATGCTGGAGTTCAAATTAGTGGTGGGGTTAGGTCCTCTAGTGATGTACAAATGCCAACTGAGGAAGAGAATGTGGTATGTTGCAAATTTTTACATTTGTGTTGTTTATCATGCATCTGTGTTGTTTGTATTGAGTTGCACATGTTTTCATCTGCTACCTTATTTCATTGTCATCACACACATAGGTTAGGTCCAATGTTAATGTACAAATGGCTACTGAAGAAGATTTTGATGTGGTACAAAATTTACTGGCTCTATTTATATTGTTTGTGTTGAGTTGCATAGCTTTTCCTAAAATTGATCATACTAACTGTTTTGTTATTATTTGCACATGATTCACTTATTGCCAGTGGATTGAACCAGCATGAAGAGTCTGTGGTTGTAACACAAGCTTCCCAGACACGAACTTCGACCATTGTAAGCATATATAGCTATGTTATGGATGTGTATACAAGTTATATTTAAAACAAAAAACCATCTTTAAGTTATGTTCTGTATACAGGTTCATCCATCAATCCAAGGGAATAATGCCAACAATCTCAGGGCGGCTTCCGGGAAGCTTTATCCTATCATAAATCCAAGGAGAAAAATGATTGCAACAAGGTCTCAAGTGGGTAGTTCATTAAGACCCTCAACCAGATCAAGCTTTGCTGCAAAGAAGTAGCTTAGTCATGGAATTGTGTTAGCATGAACAATGTTGAACTTGTATCTATGGATGTGGCAGAATATTTGGATAACTTATGAATGTATCAGAAGGCATTTTGGACTTGTGTTAGCATTTTGGAACCTTTGTTAGGTTAACTTGTTAGCATTTTGGGTCAGTAAGAAGCTTTGTTGCTACTATGTTGTTAACTTGATAGCATTTTGGAACTTTTGGGTCAGTAAGAAGCTTTGCTGCTAATGGTCATTTTCAGGTCCCAATTTATGCAAAATCTAGGTGGGTCAGTAAGAAGCTTTGCTGCTATGTTATGGGATTAAGCAATAGAATTCCACTTGTATTTGTAATGGTCATTTTCAGGTCCCAATTTCTGCAAAATCTAGGTGTGTTATTGCCAAATTTCAATTGCCCTTTATTTGTAAACCCGTATAAACCCAAGTGGCCTAAACCTGTAATGAACAAGAGACAAACAAATGACCATTTGTAATGACCAAATCTCACAAAATTAGCCAATTCACTCAAATCTCACAAAAATGACCAAGAGACAAAAAAATGGCCTAAACCTGTAATGACCAAAATACCAGAACAATGGCCAAAATGGATATTCATACTGAATATGCAACAGAAATCCAAGGAAAAATAGTCAGTTCACTCAATATGCAAACTTGCACATGTCATAGCCAGAAATCACATGTTTCATAAGCATAACTACCATTTCAAAAGCATAAATGCCATGATTGTATACAAACACTACTTATAAAACATAGAAAATACAATCTTGGCCAACAATGCCCATACAAAGAACCACAACCTCCTAATCTGTTTTTCTTTAGCCTTCAATGCTTCTTCATGCTTCAAGTTTTTTGCTTCCAATTCTTTCTTTTGATTTGCCAATCTTTGGATTATGTTCATTGCATTTGTCTCGAATGGAGCATCGATCCACTCAAAAAAATCACAGCCTCTGGAGCCATTTGATGTATATGATGAACAACTCAAAAACCTCCTTCCATAGTTTCTTACAGTGTGAGTTATATACATCATTGGCCTTAAATTGCACTCGCAAACTATGCCATCATTATATGAAGGGGAAGATTGGGATGACATTTTCCTACAACCAATAACATAAACAATGTAAACTTACTGCTTCAAATGAAGTTTACAAACAGAACCCTAAACCTGACTCCAATTTATTTTCATAAATCAATAATCAGAACCCTAAACTTGACTCCAATTGATTTTCCTAACAATTCGACTAACAATACAATTCGGGTAAGAAATCCATAATTCGAAAAACCTTAATTCCACTAACTTCATTCAAAGCAAAATACATACAGAAATTGAATGACCTAAGCTTCCACCTAGTGTCTTTCATAATACTGGGATAATGATATTGTTTCAATCTGTTCCAACCTAGAAAGATCTAAACTGTGTAGCAACAATTGTTTATCCTCCTGATTCATGATATCCTGCTTTATTCCCATATTCATTTGAATTGTTTTATGTTGATCATCACCATTTAATTTTTTCAAAACGGATATGGTCCTCTTACTAACATAAGGCAATACAACTCAATCATTTGGGGCATGGAAAAAGAGTTGAACATGGAGGCTTCAAATCAAGTAGCCTTAAGAAGTCAATAGAAGAGGCCAACAAGGAGTTGTACAACAATAATTAGGGAGCTTTTTGAAGCATTAACCGAGCTTGGACGAGTGACAAGCTTAAAAGAGGAGACCGAGAAGCTAAAAGATGTGCTCAATGAGGCTTTGAACAAGGTTGATGTAGCAAGAGAGGCCACTAAAGAAGCCAAGGCTGAGCAATTGCATCTTAAAGTTTATCTTCCTCTTCTAAGGAATCAAAATCACATGAGAAGGAAGAGAAGCCGATGAAGCTAGTTCAACATCTTCCATGAATGAACCAGCATCACATGGAGTAGAAGAGGAGCAAAAGAAGCCAGTAAGTGAACTGAATTCAACTGAGATAGAAGGGGAGCAGAAGAAAATGCTTCTTTCCTCTTCCACTGATGACAGAAAATCAATCGGGATAGAAGACAAAGAGACGAGGTTGTTCACTTTCTCTTGTAAGAAAAAAGAAGCAAAATAGTTTTATTATGCCCATGTGAATTGAAGTCCATGTCCAAAGTGAAGAAAAATCAAGAAGAAGATTGCTCCAGAATTATCAAGACTATTGTAAGATTGATTTAGCAAGTGGATAAGGATCATGCTTGAAAAAACTACCTTGGAGCATGTGTAAGTTGGTTGGGGGTATGAACTATTTCTTAACCCTATAAATAGGGAGTCGCCTACTTGCACCAGTGTAGGTTCTCCAGACACCACTGCAGAATCGCTGACCAACGGTTTTAGAAACCGTTTCAGGGAACAGTTTCCAACCGTTGGATTTATTTGTTTTTTTATTAAGAGAACGGTTTAATACTTGTTCCCTTCCCTTCAAAAAAAATTACAAAGTTGCACCCTCATTGACTAAACAAAATATGAACTGAAATTAGTCCTCTCAGCTTATTCATTTTTATTAAAGTTGCACTACCACCCAAATCCCTATTCATTTTTATTAAAGTTGCAACACCACCCAAATCCCTATGTCAATAAAATGGCTAGTTTATCTATTCTTCGGACTACCACTATAATTAAACAACACAATTATTATTCATCTATAATACTAAACAAACCCACCGAATTGTTGGCACTAATATGATGTTACAATGCTTTTACATAGAACAAGCTCGTTTGGAAAAGAGTAACAACGGTTTTAAAAGCCGATGAATTAAAAAAAAAACGGAATTTGAAACCGTTGATTTAAAAAAACGCAGGTATCATTGGTTTTACACTCTTACCGATGTGGTGCAAGTAGTAATCCCTGCATTCATGGATAGAAGGGCTCACCTACTTGCACCGGGAGGGGGTGCTGCAGACACCATTACAGCACCGCTCTGATCAACAATTTCTCTCACCGTTCTTTGGAACGGTGAGAGAAACCGTTATTTTTTATTTATTTTTTTAAAAATTTATTAGGAAACGGTCCCTAAAAAAATCAACGTATTTTATTAGAAAAAAAACAAACAGTACTAGTATGCATGTGAGTCCAAGGATATGATTTGTTCTTATATCTCATAAATTTGGCCATGTGGACACCACTTAAACTTGTTTTTTTTTAAGTGTGTAAAGTATTGTGCTACTTTTTAATTAAAAAACGGGGATAATTTTTGCACCGGGTTTTCTTATGTCTCGCACCGCAATTTGAGCACCACAGCGTTGCGTCCAATTTTTTTTTGGCCTTGGGCGTCACAGCTTTGTGCCTAGTGGCGCCCAATAAGTGAACCGATTTATAATTAAACCAAAAATAATTAAAAAAGAAAAAACGGGTCACTTCTTGGGCGCCACTAGGTAGCGCCCAAGACGTAATTTTTTTTATTAAAAAAAAATGGGTCAGTCCTTGTGCTCTACTAGGTTGCACCCAAGAAGTAAAATTATTTTAAAACAATTTACCAAAATATTCTGCCAATATCTAGATATTATAAGTTATTTTTCTAACTTAAACTTAGAAATATTAAACTTTATATTGTAATGATAAAGACCCTAAACCCAAAAAAACCCCAAAACAAATTTGGTTATATCCTATGGTTATATTCTATAGTTATATCATATGGTTATATCTTATGGTTATGATCTATAGTTATACTATGATTATATCCTATAGAGTTATCCAATTTGGTTATATTATATAGTTATATATTATGATTATATCCTATAGTTATATCATATAGTTATATACTATGATTATATCCTATAGTTATATAATATGGTTATATCCTATAGTTAATAGTTATATTCTATAGTTATATACTATGATTATATCCTATAGTTATATACTATGATTATATCCTATAGTTATATTCTATAGTTATATTCTATAGTTATATAATATGATTATATCCTATAATTATATCATATGGTTATATCCTATGGTTATATTCTATAGTTATATACTATGATTATATCCTATAGTTATATCCAATTTGGTTATATTCTATAGTTATATACTATGATTATATCCTATAGTTATATCATATGGTTATATCCTATACTTATATTCTATAGTTATATACTATGATTATATCCTATAGTTATATCATATGGTTATATTTTATAGTTATATACTATGATTATATACTATAGTTATATCCTATAGTTATATTCTATTGTTATATACTATGATTATATCCTATAGTTATATCATATGGTTATATCCTATGGTTATATTCTATAGTTATATACTATAATTATATCCTATAGTTATATCTAATTTGGTTATATCCTATGGTTATATTCTATAATTATATACTATGATTATATCCTATAGTTATATCATATAGTTATATCCTATGGTTATATTTTATAATTATATACTATGATTATATCCTATAATTATATCCAATTTGGTTATTTCCTATGGTTATATTCTATAGTTATATACTATGATTATATCCTATAGTTATATCCAATTTAATTTATATCCTATGGTTATATTCTATAGTTATATACTATGATTATATCCTATGGTTATATCATATGGTTATATTCTATAGTTATATACTATTATTATATCCTATAGTTATATCATATGGTTATATTCTATAGTTATATACTATGATTATATACTATAGCTATATCCTATAGTTATATTCTATAGGTATATAATATGATTATATCTTATAGTTATATCAAATGGTTATATCCTATTGTTATATACTTTGATTATATACTATAGTTATATCCAATTTGGTTATATCCTATGGTTATATCCTATAGTTATATCCTATGATATTTTTTTTGTCCAATTCTAACTTTCCAATAACATATGCAAAATAACTCTACAGATCATATGCAAATAAACATGTATAATATAACTGTTACAGATCAAAAGCGTTTATTCAACTATATTAATTTTCTTATATTTCATCAAAAATTTGCGTAAACACTTGTAATATTACTTTGAAAATTCAACAATATGAAATTATTTAAAAAAATTAACAATATGAATTTTTTACATCTAACACTCATTTTTCTTCAAATCAATCATTTTTATAAAAATTAACAATATGATTATTTTTTTAGACGCAACGTTGTGGCGCCCAAATTGCGGTGTGGGACATAAAATAACCCGATGCGAAAATTATCCATGTTTTTTAATTAAAAAGTAGCACAATACTTTACAATATGAATTTGTTTGTTTTTCTAATAAAAAATGTTGATTTTTTTAGGGAACGTTTTTTAAAACCGTTCCCATTAAAAAATTAATTTTTTTTTTAGAAAACGGTTTTTAAAACCGTTCCCATTAAAAAAGAAAAAGAGCAACGGCTTCCAAAGTTGTTGATTTGAACATTTTGCACAATTTCCAATCCGGTTGAAGTAGTAATCCTCGATTCAAACCAACAAGTTGTAAGAAACATAAGAGTTATAAAGTGATGAGTTCCTTAATTTGCCTACAAAACTAACTAGTTTTGTATTAGTCTCTTTCCTTGTATAAAAATATTACCATGTTTTTCTAGTTGTTCTATTTGCCCATCTTAATCACACAAAGAGCAAAAAGGTCATTTCCCCCAAAAAGTGGCATCAAAGTTAGGCTCGTTTGTGGTCCCCGATAGCTCGTATGGTTCGAGATGGATGCTAACGTCACTTATGACGGTGACATGTTTCAACTTACGGTGGACAACTACCCGTATTGAAAGTCGATGATGGAGGATCATTTATATTGCAAGGATTTGCATACTTAATTAGTAACTAGTGCAGCATGCACATATTTTTCTTATAAAAATTATGCCCTAATGTAGTATAATATAATAAATGATGTTTTTCTAATACAATTATATATTAATATATAATATTTCAACTATGCAAATACCTTAATTTCAAAAATATTAGTAAAGAAACGAAAATATAGATATTTGATCTACTCATATCGTAAAAAAATTCTAACAAAAGAAAAATGAAATATTGAAGTGCTATATTTTAAAAAATTCACATCTATATATAATATTACATAATACATAAACGATCATCCAATAGAACGGACAAATATTTAAAAAAATGTGTAAACTTCTATGGTAAAAATAAATAAATAGTTATTAATAGTGATCATTTGGGCGCAAAATATTAACCGTTAGTAAATATCAAATTAGTGTATATATTTTCCATAAGAAAAATGTTCATATGAAAATGGACGTTTAGGTGAGAACCTGATAATGCTGGATGTGCATTGATAATGCTGGATGTGCATGGATTTATCTCTGTATATACATGACTTTAATATGTAGAAATTCACACACATACAAACAAAAATTCGTGAACACCTCAAGATGTGCATGTATTTTTGTCTGTATTTGCATACATTTTTTTCTCATGTGTGTTACTATGTGTAAGTAAAAACTTATGCACATACAAGAAAAAAATCATACATACCTCAAGATGTGTATGATTTTTTGCATGTATGTGCATATATTTTTGACTATATGATGATTATGTATAAGTGAAAACTCATGCACATACATAAAAAACTTTATAAATGAAAAAATTTATCCACATCACAAAATGTGCATTGCGTGTATGTACCTATGCTCACATTCTCACTTGATTCGCCCTCTTTATATAAACTATAAATGAGTACATTACACTCACAGTAAATATGTTCGAAACTTTAAAATACGTTAAGTCAAAATGATAATCAATTTCGTCATAAAAAATCAACAACCGTAAATTTAAGAAAAAATAATTTTTAAATTCGTTACAGAATCAAATCTGAAATATTATATTTATATAGGGGTTTTTATCAATTTTTTGTTAAGTAATGTGTTTAAAAATATTAATCTGATAAGATGCAATACATCCAATAATTAAGACAACATTTTAATAATTACCACTCAAAAATACAATATTAAGTTAAAAGATATTGCTAGAAAAATAGGTTAGTTTGATTACATTTTTTATAGATTTGATAAGATTTTAGAACTTAAAGTAAATTAAGTAATAAATTAAAATAAATTTTAAAAGAGAATTAAATGAGACAGAAATCAAGGATATAGTTTTTTAAGCCACGAGGCTTCTTTGTTTTTGTGTCAATTCTCATTTAATTAACCCGGATATGGTAAGTAACTATATATATGCTTAGTTAATTAAACTATTACATTATTTAATATTGTTTCTAATAATTTGTTTTATAGGATCTGACATGGTATGTACATCTTGTACATGTACATTGATGCGTTCCTGCTTGTGAATGCCGGATCGATGATCTTGGTGGGAAGTCGCGAGTGTTGAATCTAGGGTTGAACCAGTGGAACGCGGTGTTGGTGGCCTCGCGTGAGTAGATGAACGCGATGATGGATGATGGTATTGCGATAGCGAAAGCGATTGTGGAGGGGATATATGACTTGAAAAGACAAGTCTTGGGCCGTAGCGTCGGCAGCGGAGTGAAGGGGATGCGAAGGAAGACTTGGCTTGAAGAATCAAGCGATTGCCGTAGCGTCGGCGGCAGAGTGAAGGAGATGAGAAGATAGAGGTGTGTTTGACGTCCAATCAAAGGAAGGAGGCGATATGCTTTCAAACTTAAGCTTTGATTCAAATTAGACGTAACCTAGTAAAGAAGGTCGAGATGACCTTTTATAGTACATAGCGGGACTCGGATGGGCCGAGTCTCGCTTAATGGGCCAGCCTATGCGACACGCATGGAACACACACCCCAAAACAAATAACTAAAATAATTAATGTTCAGAATATTGCAATCAATTCAAAAGATTGCGTTCAATGGATGTTCGAGAGGAGAATGACAGAGAACGCGTTCTCTGGGCTTGGTTGAAGGATCTTGAGAGAGAACGCGGTCTCTTGAGTTCCTTGGCTGGCGACGACGCGGACAGCCATGGATTGTGTCGCGTTGACGATGGCTTTGGCGCGCGATCTTGTTATTGGCCTTTCTGAGCGAATGCTCATAGCTTTCTCTTCCTCGGTGGCAGTCATGGTGGGCAGGAGCGCATCATACATGAGGATATTCCTATGTGGTTGGGAGATATGAGTGGGCAAGGTGTTTTGCCCGTTCAACAGCCTAGTGTTGAGGAACCGGTGGAAGAACCGACTCCTTCTACACAACGTTGACAAGCTAGACAGCGTAGACAGGCTAGACAGCGTAGACAGGTTGGAGGTCGGGGAGGGGATGCTATCGATCCTAAGTTGGTAGGACCTGTAGCTGGAGGTCTAGAGAACCCAGACTTGCTTTTTAGCTTCACATCCCATACATCATACTTTGTTTATTAGGGCATCATAAGTTATCAAAACTTGATTTTATATTAAATTATTTACTTGTTTATTTTTGTATTTAACATTTTCTTTTATAGGAGCGAGAAACTATGACGTTTCAGCACATGCATGAGCAACTACGCAAATGGAGTCTAGACGATGAATCTCCATGGTGCGATCTGGCCCGAAACAGCGGCATCACACATCTGCATGACCTGATCTACACTTATGTAGATGTGCCTTTGATTTCTGCTTTTGTGGAGCGATGTCAGCCGAAGATGAATTCATTTCACATGCCATTTGGAGAGATGACTTTAACTCTCCTTGATGTATACATGATTTTGGGCCTCAACATAGATGGGAATGGAATGGGACTTCCTCTACATGATCGTATCAAAGGAAAAAATGATTTGTTCAGTGAACAAGTAGAAAGGGCAATGGAGTTCTTTGACTTGACACCACAAATGGCAGAACGTGGAATCACTGCAGATAACCTAAGAAGTGATTGCTTGAGCACAGGGTTGGATGATGAGACTATCGCTTTAGGTTATCTGCTCTACCTGATGGACTTGACCCTCTTTCCTGGCAAGTCCCAACACTTGTTGCCCATGCCATATCTGACCTACGTGAGTGACGTTCATGCTACTCGCAATCTATCTTGGGGTTCCGACACTTTGGCTTTCATGTATCATTCATTGGGCGAGTGTTCACGCCATGAATGTCGTTAGATATTGACCTGCTATACATTGTTGCTGGTAAGAATTGTGTTGCATATTGTTTTTATATTATTTAATTAAATTCATGTTTTAGGTTAATATGTTTGTAAAATGATTATTTATGTACATGCTTGGATCTATCTGTACTTCCCTAGCTTTCGTCCTCCACAAAATGAGTTATTCGATAATAATTTGCAATATGCAAGGCGATGGAACCCTGTGCAGAGCCGTAGTAGACAAAGAAGAAACTACAAGGAGGAGCTAGATTTAATGCAATCTTGGAAAGTAAGTATCATATTATGGGGTTTATGTCTCATATTAAAGTATTACAATTGTGTGAAGGTACTTATGGCTATGTTGATTGCATCCAATTTTGTATAGGTTGACTGGACGCCCTATGGATATATTGATTACAGTATGCCGAAGTCAGCTCCTGCGTTTTTTCATGGGGTCATCTCATTTCTGAGAATTACAGAGCCATATATGCATGATCGCATAGTGAGGCAGTTTGGACGTGAACAACAGATTCCCCGACCGGTTATATAGCCCATCAAAGCTGCTAGACCTCCCAGCATCAGGAGTTATATAGTACAATATAACCATGCTTCAAATTGGAGTTGGGATGCAAGAAATGAGCACTCCATCAGGATCGAACAGATGGGCCCTCCTGCATACAATGGATATGAGTGAAGTGCCGACTACATGGAATGGTATATACCTCGTACAGACCTATGTGTCAGGCCTCAGGATGCAGGCATAAGAGATCCTGTCCAAGTGAAAATATGTGTTATATGTTTGTTTATAATTTACATATACAATTCAAGCTTTACCTTAGTTAATTTTTCTGTATTTCTGTAGTGCATTGGACAAGCTTTGCATCGTCTCAATCCATTCCATGATGCGGAGGAAGAGCCATTCTACAACATGCGTGAGGCAGTCCTACACTGCATTCAAGAGTTTAAACCCTTTGCACACGGCAATGATGAGGAGGACGAGGAAGATGAAGATGCATAGGTTGCCTCGCTTAGTTTGGACGTCTTTTCTTCTTTGATGTTTTCATTTGGTACTTTGTTGAGAGTTTGGATTGTACCTTTGTATGTTCTCTTGTTTGATATTTTGAATTTGTTTGGTAATTTGTTGAGAGACCATGGCGTTATATTTACCTACTATCAACAAGCGTTACTTAAAAGTCTCTCCTTTTCAGTTTGATCATAAGCAATTAATCTTCTAAGAAAATAGTTAAATTCTCACAAGCTTGAATCTTCAGAACCAAAAACACATGTATGTAGAAGCTGCATTTACAAGTGTGGAGTCCGCAGAACCAAAAAATAGTGGGCATCACTGGAAAGAAATGAGCTTAAACAGCTAACCAAGACCCTTTCAGATTCAAATGTGGAGTTAAGAAAGATGATATTTTGAGATTTACCCAAATAAAATCAGTTCTATGTCATCAGAAATATCAATTGTAAACACAATGCAATACAAAATATTTAAGTCGGCTTACAATAGAATTACAATCATGGATCACAATAGCATTACAATGTGCGAGTACAATAGCATTTAAGTCGGCTTGCGACCTCGTCTCTTTCTTGTGGAAGAAGGTCCGAACGCCATCAGCTGAGGAATGAATGGATCATACAGACAAGCAGCAGAGGCATCAGAGGCGTGCATACTCCCACATGACAATTACTGGAGGCAATGGTGACGCCTCTGACAGGGCCATCTACAAAAGAATGGAGAACATACTCAGTTGCCTAGTTCATGGGTTCAAATAATAAATATAAAATAATTAAATGATTAGTACCATACCGAAATGAAATGTCTCTCCTTGTCAACATGGCAAATGCAGATCGTCCTAAGCTTAGCACCTCTGGGATGATGTGGATCCGCTTGCAAAGGCAAGAAAGTAGCTTACACCACCCACCACGACAACTGCACAATTTAATGCAGAAGCGACTAGACAACCCATATCTGGAACCACCATCTGAGTTTTCTCTAGGGCCATCCCAGAGTCAAACCATGTAAGTTGTTCTAGTACTCTTTCCAGCATCGTCTCAAAGAGGCAAGTCTGAGCATACAATTCCCAAATTTCTTTCACCTTATCAATCATGGATCGTCGGACGATCCTCCATTGTTCATGCCCGAGGCCTAGTTGATATGCAACGGCTTTGTATCCACAGTTTCCATCACCAACAATATCAAAGTAACCATTCAAGTGTTCGTGCATACATGACGGAACTATACCCTTATACGGCTCAAAGTCTTTAGTGAAGGACTGTGGAGGCAGATAAGGTGGTGGAAACATTTGACTCACTGGATTCTTGGGAGCTCTAACATGAGATGGCCTCAAAGGAGTGGTAAGAGCTTTAGGGTTTGGTGAAGGTGTACTAGTGGGCTTTGGTGGCCTACCTTGTTGCTTCTTGGGAGATGTCCCTTCCATATCTTTGTCTGTGTACCCCCATGAAGAATGATGTCTTTTAGTGGTATCTTTGTTTGGAGCTCCCATTGGTCGTCCCTTATGCCTCACAGTAGCTGGCTCTTGCATACTAGTCCCGTCGGGACGAGCTATGTTGTAAAGTCGCGAGACACATTTTTCTTGAATCTGCTGACAGATTGGGGAACTGATCCGTATAAAATTGATCCATCAAAGATCTCGCGACTCAGCGCTTCACCTCAGCCTCACCTTCGTCTTGCACTTCTGACAAACTCAATCGTTTCAAAAACGGATGCAACGCTGAAGGCTTAATAAGGATTGAACTCGTCACATTTCTAACGATGTCATGCACACACGGCAATCCATCTCTCACCCTCATCTGGCATCTGCAGATCTTGTCACAAAATGGATTTCCCCCTTTTTTGTATTCCTCCGTCAAGCGGTCAAGTGCAACCTTAGATACTTTGTACTTCAGCTGCTTGAAAACATCAGCTCCTGTCACAAGAGTCATCATGTTTTGTACACTCTCGTTGAAGGTCCCCTTGATGTCCTTTACTTGGTTACCCATCTTTGAATGATATTGACCGAATATCGTGTCTAGACTACCATGTAGAGTAGTCAAGAAGTCTTTCAAACTAGAGTGTGCTCCTTCAACCCTATAGTTAGTACAACAGAGTTTAAAGTATGATCATATGCAAGCATTCTATTTCTGCATAAATTGTCCGTCACGTATGGATGGAAATCATACGTGACGGATGAAACACTGTCGTTCGTCACGTGTGGACTCCATCCACATGTGACGGACGAAACACCTTCATCCGTCACGTGTGGACTCCATCCATATGTGATAGATAGTTTATGCAGAGAACAAAATATAGTGATAGTAAATGCAGTGAATACAGAATGCAGTATGGATTGGACAATGCACTAAGCTGTTTATCGTGGAAGTTCCAAGCATGAAAACAGTATCTGTCCAAGCTGACACGAGTCTTTCCCTATACGGGATCAGTCAGCTGTTTCTTACATATTGAGTCAGAAGTGGCCAAGCCCTCCATTCCGATTCTATTCTGCACAACTCCCTCTCGTACTCGGGTACAGTTGTTTGCTTGAATAAATTATAGTATGTATTTGCAAACCTTGTACCCAAGCTTTTATCCTTCATCTCCTTCTTAGCATGGTCCTCTATGTTCTTCTTCACATGGCGCCTACAGAGGATAGACTTTGCACTTGGAAAGAGTCTATCTAACGCATTCATCAAGGCCTTTTCACGATCTATCACTAGGCATGTAGGTGTTATTTGACACTTTTTACACATTTCAAAAAGTTGTTGTGCGGCCCACACGTAGTTGTCTTCTTGCTCACGTTGTAGAAACACCCCCGCCACATTGTAATTCTTCCATGTAGACGTGACTCCTATAATTTTGAGAAAAGGCAAGTCATACCTGCACAAGTAGATGTGTCATTGCATAATGAATAAACATATCAACAAGTAGATATAACATATAGACATGTTATACTAACCTATTTTTGATGTATGTGGAGTCTAACAAAAGGACGTACGAAAATGCCTTTAGGAGTTTCATGGAGTCTAGACTGGCAAAAAAAATGTCGGAAATCTTATTGGTCGTTGGATCCGATCTATACTCCATAAAGTAGTTGTTCTCCTTACACTTATGGAAGAACTCTTGGACCACGGTTCTTCCTTCCATCCCACTATGCCGGACCTTGTACACTACATTGTACATTTGCTTCATTTTAGTGCAGTTTTTTGGGTCCTGGTTAAGTATTGTTGCAATCTTGGATGGTTTATTATGATTTTCTATCATGGACTTACACAACTTTGTCTGCTCAGGTGTCATCCTGCCAGCGAATGCATGCCCATACAAGTCATTACCAATGACATGGTTGTGGGTTCCAACAACTACCTTGATCTTTCATAAGTCTCTCGGTTGTTCTTGACACAACAATCTGAATGGGCACCCACATTTTTTACTCGTTCTTTCCCTTACTCTGTTTTCATCTTGAGGAATGTAAGCTCCCGCTTTGTCACACTTCAGTTGTGTCTTTTGAAGGCTTTCTCCACCAAGGTTTCTATCCCGACCAATAGTGATGCAGAAGTGATTATCAAACCCAATTTGTCTAGCCCATTTAATTGCATCTTCTCTAGAGACAAATACTTCACCCGTGGTAAACTTCTTTGAATAATCTTCTGAAACAATTACTTCTTCAGGTGTAGGAAAATTAAATTGCGGTTGTGTGTGTAATGTCAAGAACCCAAACTAAGGTGGAGCCTCCCACCTTACGGATAGAATTCCACTACGAGCTAAACCATCTAATAACGGTATATGCGGTTGTTGATGCGCACAACTTTAGCCGAACAATCCAAGTGAAAAGGACGGTGGTGCCATGTTGATGTGTTCCTGCTTATGAATGTCGGATCGAGATCTTGGTAGTGAGTCGCGCGTGTCGAATCTGAGGGTGTTTGGATGGAACGGGGTGTTGGTGGCCTCGCGTGAGTAAATGAACGCGATGATGGATGGTGGCTCGAGAGGTGAGCGAAGCCGTAGCGTCGGCAGCGGAGGGGATAGACTCGAGAAGATCGAGTGAGTGACCGTAGCGTCGGCGGCAGAGTTGGATAAACTCGATGGAGATCGAGTGAATGACGTAGCGTCGGCGGCGGAGTGAAAGAGACGAGAAGACAGAGAAGTGTTTGACGTCCAATCAAAGAAAGGAGGCAATAGGCTCTCAAACTTAAGCTTTGATTCAAATTAGACGTGACCTAGTACAGAAGGTCGAGATGACCTTTTATAGGAAATAGCGGGACTCAGATGGGCCGAGTCTCGCTTAATGGGTTGGCCCACGCGACACGCGTGGAACACACGCCCAAAAAGAAATAACTAAAATAATAATGTTCAGAAATGACAAAAACAATTCAAAGATCGCGTTCAACTGATGATTGAGAGGATATTGATAGAGAACGCGTTCTCTGGACTTGGTTGAAGGCGCTTGAGGGAGAACGCGGTCTCTTGCGTTCCTTGGCTAGCGACGACGCACACAACCAATGATTATGTCGCGTTGGCGATGGCTTTGGCGCACGATCTTGTTATTGGCCCTTCTGAGCGAATGCTCATAGCTTCCTCTTCCTCTGTGGCAGTCATGGTGGGTAGGAGCGCATCACCCTCCCCCACTTGGCTGTGAAGCATCCCAGCTTTGCCATCATCGAATTTTGGCTCCATATATGGTTCCAAGTCGGCGACGTTGAAGGTCGCGTGGACACCGTAGTCTGGTGGAAGCTCGATCTCATATGCGTTGTCTCCAATGGCCTTCACAACACGGAAAGGGCCATCACCACGTTGGGCCAGTTTTGATTTGCGTTTAGCTGGAAAATAGCCTTTGCGAAGATGCACCCATACCAAGTCGTCGGGGGCAAATATAATGCGGCGGCGCCCACGGTTGTGTTGTGTGGCATATTGATCAGCGCGGCGTTCCAACTGCTCCCGTGTTCTCTGATGCAGATCCTTGATCATCGCGGCGCGGTTGGCCGCGTTAGGGTGCTCATTGTCCTTTAGAGGTCACGGCAGCATGTCTAGTGGAGTCAATGGGTTTTTTCCATAGACCACCTTGAACGGGGTGAGATTTGTCGCGGAGTGCCTGGACCTGTTGAAAGAACACTCAACAATTGCAAGTAAGTCTTCCCAACGCTTTGGGTTGGATTTGAGCATGGTCCTAAGGAGGGCTCCTAGGGTTCGATTGGTCACCTCAGTTTGGCCATCTGTTTGTGGGTGGTAGCTAGTTGAAAACAAAAGTTTGGTACCCAACTTTCCCCAACAGACCTAGGGATCCCATGTAAACGGACCACGTTATCAAAGAACAACACGGCGATTTCACTAGCAGTGTGTGTGGTCTTACACGCGATGAAATGAGCCATTTTTGAAAACTTGTCCACAACGACAAAGATGAAGTCCTTACCCTTACGAGAGAGAGGCAAACCTGTGATAAAGTCCATGGACAAATCTTCCCAAGGGACTAATGGGATTGGCAATGGCATGTAGAGACCATAGGGATGGGAGCTAGACTTTGCGCGTTGATACGTGACACAACTTGTGCAATATCGCGTCACCTGAGTGGTCATGCGCGGCCAAAAGAAATGCTCGCGAAGAGCAGCTAGAGTCTTGGTAACCCCAAAATGACCGCGTCCTTCATGGGCTTCTTGGATGAGGAGTTTCCTAATGGGTGAGCTAGGAATGCACAGGCGCCCGACTTTGTAAAGGTACCCCTCATGGAAGAAGTAAGTCTGAAACTCGCGGTCCCTAAGGCAGTGTTCTATAATTGGCTTAAAAAATGGATCAATCACGTATAAATCCTTAATCAACGTGAAGCCAAGAAGTTTAGATTGAAGATGAGTAAGGAGAACATACCTGCGAGAAAGGGCGTCGGCGACCACATTCTCCTTACCTTTTTTATGCACAACGACGTAGGGAAACGTCTCCATGAATTCCACCCAACGAGCATGGAGGCGGCTTAGGTGGGCCTGGCTCTTGAGATAGCTGATGGCCGCGTGGTCCGAGTGGATCACAAACTCGCGTGGCCAGAGAGGGTGTTGCCATGTCTTGAGCACGCGGACAAGAGCGTAGAGCTCCTTGTCGTAGGTGGGGTAATTCAAAGTTGCCCCTGTGAGCTTCTCGCTGAAGAACGCGATTGGCTTCTTCTCTTGGTGTAAGACTCCACCAATCCCCACATTTGACGCGTCACATTCCACTTCAAAGTGCTTGTTGAAGTCGGGGAGTTGTAGTAGTGGCGCGTTGCACAAGGCTTCTTTCAACGCGTGATTGTGGTTCTCCTTCCAATTCACCGCGGTGCCTTTTTTGTGAGCTCATGTAGAGGCGTGGCGATGGAGCTGAAGTCGCGAACAAATCTCCTGTAGAAGCCTGCCAAGCCAAGGAAGCTTCTAACCATTGTTGGGGTTATAGGTGTTGGCCAATCTCAGATGGCCTTCACTTTGTCTTCATCGACGCAGAGTCCATCTTTGGAGACCACGTAGCCTAGGAAGTTAGTAGTGTCGGATGCAAAATGACACTTGCCAAGGTTGGCATAGAATTGTTCGCGTCTCAAGCACTCTAACACAAGCCTAAGGTGCTTTACATGGTCATCTAGACTACGCGAATACACCAGAATATCATCAAAGTACACTACAACAAATTTCCCCAAAAAGTCCCTCAACACATGGTTCATGAGCCTCATGAACGTGCTTGGCGTGTTGGTGAGACCAAACGGCATGACTAGCCATTCATAAAGCCCATATTTTGTCTTGAACGCGGTCTTCCATTCATCACCCTCTTTCATGCGAATCTGGTAATAGCCGCTCTTCAAGTCAATTTTTGTGAAGTGGATCGCGCCGTGCAACTCATCGAGCATGTCGACAAGGGTTGCTTCCTTGACAGTGAGGAGACGGCACGTGACAAGGCTCATTGGTGTGCCTTCAGGGAGCGCGGTGGCTTCACAAGTGTAAGCCGACTCGTTGTCATCTTCAAATCCCTCCTTGATCGTCTCAAGGGTCGTGTCCTCCTCCTCATAAGATTCATATCTTGCGACGATGCTGGATAAAAGGACTTTCTTGTTGTTTGGGCAATCTCTATTGTAGTGCCATCGTCCTCCACATTTGAAACACTCAAAGTCACGCGCGCGCTCTGTAGTTGTGATGTGACCTTGCCCGACGGAAAGGCTACAAATTATTGTCGAGGATCCGATGAACGTGTAGTAGGGCAAATCAACTCTTCGGGAGTGAAATAGAGGAGACGGCGGGCTATAGGGGGGTCGTAATCGCCGACGGCTGTAGGGGGAGGTGCGGCGGCGATGGAGGGAGGCGCGGCGGAAAGGGAGGCGTGATGGGCGGCGGCCGTGAAGTGGTGTGAGGGCGGCGGCCGTGTGGGATAGTGTTTAGGGTTAGGGTTGCGGAGTTGTAATGGGTAACCTAATTAACGCATCAGGATAATTCAACTAGAAACGCATTAATTGTTGACGTTGGGGCCCGGGGTTTAGGAGTTTACTCAACTTAAAACTTAGGCTTGATTTGACGTACTCAAAATAATTACAAGCGTTCCTATTTATAGTAGAGAGTTGGCCTAATGGGCCAGAGTTGACCTAATGGGTCAAACTCTCTAGTTACTAAATCTGACGGCCCATTTAACATAAATGGAAACCACCTAGAACTAGCAGCTACTAAAAATAGAAATACTGTAAATAAAAAGTACTAAGGAAGTAATGTCTACAAATAGTAAGAACTAGAAATAGAAATTCTCCTAAATCTAGCTCGGAAGGGATGTAGCTGTAGAGGAGTCAGTCACGGCTAAGCTGACGAGACACAGAAGCTCGGACGATGTAGTGATCTGGCTGTGGCTGGCTACAAGTCTGGTCACCAAGGATTGTGTCGCTGCTTGGACACTCTTCGCTCTGGCGCGGGTGATAGGACCTGTAGGCGGAAGTCTCATGGCGTATTCCTCCTCTGTAGCTGACATGGAGGGTTGGGTCACATCACCCTCCCCTACTTGAGTGTGAAGCGTCCCCGCTTCACCCTCATCATACTCAGGCTCAACATATGGTGCTAAGTCAACGACGTTGAACGTCGAGTGCACCCCATACTTGTCCGGGAGCTCGAGCTGGTAGGCGTTATCGCCAATGACCTTGACGACTCTAAAGGGACCATCACCCCGTTGGTCGAGCTTAGACTTGCGGACAGAAGGGAATCGCTCCTTCCGCAAGTGAAGCCAAACCAAGTCGCCCGGGGCGAAGATCAAGCGTCGTATGCCCTTGTTCTTCTGGGCTGAGTACTATAGCGCACGCCGCTCCAGTTGTGTGCGTGTCCTCCTATGCAGCTCCTGAATGTGCTCAGCCAACTTGCCAACAGCAATGTTCTCCTGGTCCTGAGCGGGTATGGCGTCATGTCCAGCGGCGTCAGCGGGTTCCTTCCATATACGACCTCGAAAGGAGTCAGCTTCGTCGCAGAGTGACTGGACCTGTTATAGGAAAACTCAACTGTAGCAAGTAAGTCCTCCCACCTGCGTGGGTTAGCCTTGAGAACCGTCCGAAGGAGGGCTCTCAAGGTACGGTTGGTCACCTCTGTCTGACCATCCGTCTGTGGGTGATAGCTAGTAGGAAATAGAAGCTTAGTCCCTAGCTTTCCCCACAAGGTTCTCCAAAAATGGCCCACAAACTTGGTATCCCTATCACTAACAATAGTTTTAGGGACACCATGCAAGCGCACCACATGCTTAAAAAACAATCCAACGATGTCGGTAGCATTGTTGGTGTTCTAGCAGGGAATAAAATGTGCCATCTTTGAGAACTTGTAGACCACTACAAATATGCAATCTCTACCACGCCGAGACATAGGCAACCCTGTGATAAAATCCATCGACAGATCTTCCCACGGGGCTGCAGGAATCGGAAGGGCCGTGTAGAGACCATGTCGACTTGAGCGTGCCTTAGCCTTTTGGCATGTCACACAACTCTTGCAATACCTTGTAACACTTTCGGCCATCTTTGGCCAGAAAAATGCTCCCGAAGTGTTGCAAGGGTCTTAGAAACCCTAAAATGGCCACGACTGTCATGTGCTTCCTGGAGCAACAAGTGCTTGACAGAAGACGTAGGAATACAGAGTTTCCCGGCCTTGTACAGATACCCGTCAACCAGGAAATACGTGACATGCTCTCTGCTGATCTTACATTGCTCAAAGATGTCTTTAAAGAAAACATCAGCAGCATACAAATCCTTGAGCAATGCAAAACCAAGTAAACGAGACTAGAGATGAGTTATGAGCACGTACCTGCGAGAAAAGGGCGTCGGCTACCACATTCTCCTTACCTTTCTTGTGCATGATCAAGTATGGAAATGTCTCCATGAACTCGACCCACCTAGCATGCCTGCGGTTGAGGGTCGTCTGGCTCTTCAGATAGGCCAGAGCAGCATGGTCTGAGTGTATCACAAACTCACTTGGCCAGAGATAGTGCTGCCAAGTCTTCAGGACCCGGATCAACGCGTACAACTCCTTGTCATACGTGGGGTAGTTCAGCTGAGCACCCGACAACTTCTCTGAGAAGTAGGCGATCAGCCGCCTTTCCTGCAGCAAGACACCCCCAATGCCAAAATCGGAAGCATCGCACTCCACCTCGAAGCGACGAGTGAAGTTAGGCAACTGCAGCAAAGGGGCACGGCACAGGGCATCCTTCATGGCTACAAAAGCAGCATCATGTCGTGGAAGCCATGTGATCGACGTCGCCTTCTTGGTCAGCTCATGCAAAGGGGCGACAATGGTGCTGAAGTCGCGGATGAACCTCCTGTAAAAGCCGGCCAGCCCTAAGAACGAGCGAACCTGAGTGGGTGTCGTCGGTGTAGGCCACTCCTTGATGGCGCGGATCTTCTCCTCATCCACTCGTAGCCCATCCCTTCCAACAATAAAACCAAGGAAGTTGGCAGATTCCGAACAAAATACGCATTTACCTTGGTTGACGTACAAGCTCTCACGTCTCAAGCACTCTAAGACCTGTCGAAGATGATCAATATGGTCACTTAAACTGCGAGAGAACACAAGTATATCATCAAAGTAAACGACGACAAACTTCCCCAAAAAAGACCGTAAGACATGGTTCATGAGTCTCATGAACGTCGATGGAGCATTGATCAATCCAAAGGGCATGACTAGCCACTCGTATAGACCATACTTGGTCTTGAAAGTTGTCTTCCATTCATCGCCCTCCTTCATACGAATCTGATGATAGCCACTCCTAAGGTCAATCTTGGAGAACAAAGGGGCACCATGCAGCACGTCCAGCATATCATCGAGGCGCGGAATGGGATGTATGTAGTTGATGGTGATCTGGTTGATGGTGCGGCAGTCCACACACATCCTCCAAGTCCCATCCTTCTTCGGCACCCGAATCACCGAAATGGCGCAGGGACTCAAGCTTTCCCGCACAACACCCTTGTCCAAAAGATCTTGGACCTGTCACTGTAACTCCTTAGTTTCCTCAGGAGAAGCTCTATAGGCAGCACGGTTCGGCAGAGAAGCGCCGAGAATGAAGTCTATCTGGTGCTCAATACCACGCACTAGTGGCAGACCTGGCGATAGCTCGTCAAGCATAATATCCTCGAAGTCCTGCAAAACAGACAAAATAGCAGGCGGGAGTGCATGCTCAACAGTAGTAGTGGCACAAAGGCTAGGAGTAACAAGGAAACAAGGGGACTTGCCTTGAAGTGCCGAAGTGATGTCGCTGTGACGAGACAGTAGAACCCTGTTTTCACAGGTTCCACGCAGGACATAAATAAGTGGCTCAGTAGCCCCTATAGCAGACGATCTACCCGTACCTGTAGATGGTAAATGTAAAAGTAATACTAGGTGGAGAACGCTTACCTGACTGCTCAGTAGATCTCGCAGGAAGCGTCAAAGGTGCAGACGCAGAGCTGGCCGTCTGTTTTACGGCAGTAGCATGCTTCTTTCTTGTGGCCTCTATTGCCTTATGGCATTGGCACTCCGCCTGATCCTGTAAAATTTCTTGCGGGCTCATGGGTAAGAGAGTCACGCGCCTCCCGTGGTAATTAAACATGTAAGTGTTCAAGTACCCGTCGTGAAGCACGCGACGATCATACAGCTAGGGACGTCCCAAAAGCAAATGGGTGGCGTCCATGGCGGTAACATCGCAAAGCACAGTGTCACTGTATGGACCAATAGAAAAAGAAATAAGACACTGTTGTGAAACTTTGTTACCTGAACCATCAGAAATCCAGTGAAGGCCGTAGGGAGTGGGGTGTGGTTTAGTCAGAAGGTTGAAATGGCGCACAACCTTCTCATTGATAATGTTACAGCACGACCCCCCATCAATGATCACACTCAGCGATGCATCCTGAAGTCTGCACCGAGCATGAAACAAGTTCTCCCGTTGCTCAGTCAAGTCGCCCTCCTTGACGCTCAGCACACGTCTAGTAACTAAGGCAAAGTGGTATGCCTGGTCATCATGGTGATCGGAAGTACTGACCACACAACCATCAGCATCGGCTGTATAGACAGCAGCAGGGTCTGTCTCGACGTCATCCTCATCGGCGTCGTCGTAACTCTCATAACCTGCAGACTAGGTGGAGAAGAGGACCTTCTTGGCATTGGGACAATCCTTCTTGTAATGTCCTCTTCCACCACACTTGTAACATTTCACATCTCGGGCTCGTTCAGAACGAGCGGTCTCTGTAGTTGGCGGCTGCGGGCGGCGAGCAGGAGCAGACGGTGCTGATCTCTGCGTCGCTGTAGCAAACGATGTACCTGTGCTGCTACGGTCCTATCTAGGCACACTAGAAGTAGGAGTAGGATTAGAGCTGTAACCCGAATTGAAGGGTCAAGAACCATACCTGGATGAAGTCGCTGACTGTCATGGTTGATGCTTGTGACGCAGGTGCTGGAGATATAACTTCTTGGCAGTGTGAACGACATTGTTGAGGTACCGTATCGGCAGCACGTCGACCTGATCACTAAAGGGCTGGTTAAGCCCAGTAATGAACTGCGTCCTCAAGGTTCCCGGAGCAACACTGATGCCAGCCTTGAAGTACATGTCTTCTAGGCGAGCGAAGAACTCCTGTGGCGAATCAGAACCATGTCTAGCACGTGCTATCTCCGACCGCATCTGCTCCTTGTAGGTCGAATGCATATACTTTCTAGTCATAATATGCACAAGCTGATGCCATTCACTAATGGGTGGCCAACCCATCCTATAATGTTGCTGCTCAAGACGATTCCACCAGGTCTGAGTAGCTCCCTCAAAATGTAAGGTAACGAGCTCGACCTTCTCATGCTCCTGGACGGTTAAGTGTCGCAGTACATGCTCCGTGTTCTGCAACCACTCAAGGAAAATAGCAGGGTCATATAAACCAAAGAAGGGTTTGATCTTTACCTTAATGTCTCTGCGGTGCACAGGTGGTTGGGCCCGACGGTCAGGAAATGGTGCTGCAGGGTCCTCATGTTGCTCGAAGTGACGAGCTGCATGCTGGGGAGGAGCTGTATACTTACCGTATTGTGGTCCGGCATACGGCGGCGAGTCGCGAGCAGGCTGTCGTTGAAGCTGATGGCCGGCGGCGGGGCGCTGGTGCTGGTGAGCCGACTGTCGGTTGCCGTACTGGACATCGTTCCAATACGCTCCCTGATTCTGATGCAGGCGATGAGGTGGAACATAGCTGGTAGGGTGCTGCTGTAACTCAAGAGGATCCTGTAATGGTGGGTGAAAACCATGAGCATACCCAAACTGACCCTCATCCTTCTCTTGGTCGTACTCATCAAACTGATCCTCCTCATCAGAATAGATAGGAGTGCGGACACTCTGATGATCCTGAAATGCATCAACATCAAACGGCACAACACTAGATTGTCGGTGACGATGCTGACGCGGAGGCTACTGACGATGCGAACCAGACGACTGGCGGGGTGGTCGACCTGTAGGAGGCTGGCGGGCTTGCCTATGTCGACCACTGGAATGAACTTGATCGTCCTCATGTTCCTCCTGGGAACTTTCATCATCTGCCTCTGCAACTTCATGGTCCTCCTCCCGGATCACGACCTGCGTAGACCGTCGTTGTCAACGATGCTATGGGACGACAGTGCTTTCTTTCTGCGACTCCAGGTGTTTCAGCTGGCCTGGAGTCGATGTGGAGGGAAGCATCAGGGCTTTACCCTTTGCCTTTTCCAGGGCTAGGGCGCTCAACTCCTCTGCCTGTAACTGACCCTGATCAGAAGCTACTGTAGCGATCGAAGATGGTTACTGTCGAGATAAGCGCTTTGCATTCTGACGCATGAGCTCGGCTATCTGCGCATCTTTGATTGTGTTGGCAGCAAGCATCTCTCATAGCATCTTCTGTTCAGCAGTCTCGGAGCCTGTATCACGGGTTGTATCACCTTCTGACATGGTACCTGACAGTAAGAAATAGCAAACCACAGGATCAAGGCGAACAACAACGGCAAAAGAGTAACAACAAACAGGTAAGCAGAACCGAACTCAACAAGCAATCACTTAGGAAACTAATCTGGTTGGCCGTGTGGGCGGTTACAAGCTGGCTAAAGCAAGTCACACAACAATAAACAAAATCAAGGCAATGCTCAGCAAAGAAAATGTCAAAAGTATATATGCAATGATATAAGCACAAAAGCAAGAACAACACAGTTAACCAAGATATGCAGCCCAAACAGTGAAAGATATAGAAGATGGTAAATGAATCATTGGCGAAGACGGGAAATTGAAGGTGTCGGGATCTCCCTTCGTGTGTTGCGAAGAGACGCACTTGCCTTATTTTGGCTTGTGTGGTCTCGATAATTTTTTTTTTAATAATCCGCGAACAGCACTGCTGTAACACAGAAACGAACAACAACAGCAAGCAACGCAACAACGCAGCAGCGCAACAACACAACAACGCAACAGCGCAACATCACAGTTCAGCAGCAAACACGAATAGCAAAAGTTCAGCAAAACGCACAGCACAACCAGAAATCTATGCACAGAAAATTCAGTGATTCAAGTGGGAAAAGAAGGAGAGTAAGAAGATGTAGATTGTTGGCGCAAACAAGGCAAACATAGTTGCAAGCAAACTATCTAATCCTATATGCAAGCGGATCTACAATAAACACAATCAACAACCAAGCAAAAACACACGAATTTGCTGAAAAACTGTGTGAAGTGGTTCGGCTGTGCAGGGAAAAAAATTTGGTTTTTGATGATGGCCGAAAATCTCAACCACCAAACCTAGGATTTTTGTAGTTTTTCAGATCCAGATTGCAAGGGAAATTTATTTATTTTTTGGTTCCTAGAGCAAGATCTAGGTTTTTTTTTTTATGCAGGAATTGATTTACGGAAGCGAATGAGTGATTGAAAGAAGAGTTGGAATGACTTACGCGATTCGTAGGCTCTGATGCCAGTTGATGTGACCTTGCCTGACGGAAAGGCTACAAATTGTTGTCGAGGATCCGATGAACGCGTAGTAGGGCGAAGCAACTCTTCGGGAGTGAAATAGAGGAGACGGCAGGCTGTAGGGGGGTCGGAATCGCCGGCGGCTATAGGGGGAGGTGCGGCGGCGATGGAGGGAGGCGCGGTGGAAAGGGAAGCGTGAGGGGCGGCGGCCGTGAAGTGGTGTGAGGGCGGCGGCCGTGTGGGATAGTGTTTAGGGTTAGGGTTGCGGAGTTGTAATGGGCAACCTAATTAACGCGCCAGGATAGTTCAACTAGAAACGCGTTAATTGTTGACGTCGGGGCCCGGGGTTTAAGGAGTTTACTCAACTTGAAACTTAGGCTTAATTTGATGTACTCAAAATAATTACAAGCGTTTCTATTTATACTAGAGAGTTGACCTAATGGGCCAGAGTTGACCTAATGGGCCAAACTCTCTAATTACTAAATTTGACGGCCCATTTAACATAAATGGAAACCACCCAGAACTAGTAGCTACTAAAAATAGAAATACTGTAAATAGAAAGTACTAAGGAAGTAATGTCTAGAAACAGTAAGAACTAGAAATAGAAAGTCTCCTAAATCTAGCTCAAAAGGGATGTAGCTATAGAGGAGTCAGTCACGGCTAAGCTGACGAGACACAAAAGCTCGGACGATGTAGTGATCTGGCCATGACTGGCTACAAGTCTGGTCACCAAGGATTGTGTCATTGCTTGGACACTCTTCGCTCTGGCGCGGGTGATAGGACCTGTAGGCGGAAGTCTCATGGCGTCTTCCTCCTCTGTAGCTGACATGAAGGGCTGGGTCACATCAAGTTGGTGATGTGCCCTTTGTTGGCATCGCGCGAGGAGCATTGGTGGAAGATGTCGCGATCTTGCTCGGTCTGCTTTGATTTGACGCGGTGGTTCCTGTGGGTGGACCGCGCACATTAGTAGAAAAGGATGGACCAGAGTTAGAATCATACCTTCTTTGACCCGGAGTTTGCCAAGAAGATTGTCGGCGACGCGTTTGTTGGTTGTGGATTTGCATCGCGGTGTGAGTCAAGTTATTCAGATCTTTGATTGGCAATATCTCGAGTTGGTCACGGATGGACACATTCAAGCCACTCAGAAATTTTGTTCACAGTGTGGATGGGGCGACACTGATGCTGGCTTTGTAGTACATGTCCTCCAGCTGAGAGAAGAACTCTAGAGGTGTTTTGGAGCCTTGACGCGCCATTGTGATCTCCATTTGCATTTGATTTTTGTAGTCCACTGGCACGTACTTCTGTGTCATGACATACACGAGTTGACCCCACTCCGTGATGGGGGCAAGGTGTCGACGAACGCGATCGTCCACGAACCTGTGGTACCAAACGCGTGCAGTACCTCTGAAATGTAGCGTTGCCGCGTCAACATGCTTCTCTGTGGGAACGCGACAATATCGCAAATTATACTCTGTAGCCTGCACCCACTCAAGAAACACAGCGGGATCGTATTCTCCAAAGAAATGCTCAATTTTAACTTTTACCTCATTGCCGCTAAGCCTTGGTGTGTGTTGAGCAGGTTGTGGCGCATAAGCGCGTTGTGCAGCTTCCTCAGCGCGATGATGAGGACGGTGTGATTGACGAGCCAGGACATCTTCATCGATGAAGGCCCTAGGAGGCGCGTTGTACTCAGCGCGTCCCTGTCTTCGTCTTTGAACAGGTGGATTGTGTTGGCGACGAAAGTCATGCGCCATGTCCTCGTGGTGTTGGCCACGAGAATCACGCGTGTTGTCGCCCAGAACGCGATGATGTTGTCTGACTGGTTGGAGTGGAGGTGGAATCCAATCCGCTGGCCTATCTTGGAGTTCAATGGGATCACCAAGGGGAGGATGGAAGGAGCCTGGATTGATGAGCTCGGCGTCCTCTATCTCCTTATCGTCGAACTCATGGAAGTCATCATGGATAGTCGGCGTCGTCGATCCATAGCAATCAAAGCCATAACGCGGAGTACGTGCGATTTGATGGCCCAGGTGGTCGTTGATGTCGAATGGCACTGGGGTGAGATCATGGCGATGCTGACGCGGCTCAATGTCTAGGGCGTGATAGGATCGACGTGGTAGACCTAAGTCGCATTCTTCTCGTCTAGCTTGGTCGGCAAGCGGTGTTGAGGCAATCTCGCGGCGGCGTTCTGTTCCTCTGGCTTCATACCTGTCATGGAAGTCAAAGGGTTCAGAGTACTCACCATGGGAATCCTCGTCGCGGTCGGAGCCGCTGTCATAGCCGGTTGGTGTTGCTCGCAGTGCATAGCGCTCGCGATGTGACACGTAGCCTTGATGGCTTTCGATCACAGACTGGATCCTTTGAAGGCGTGGTTGCAAGTTGGAGGTGGAGAGCATCACTCCTTTTCCCTTGTCCACGCGTTGTTGACTTGGCCCGACTTCAGTGTGACGCGGCGCGCCCAGGGTGTCCATAGGGACCATTAAAGTTGGTGTGGGTTGGGCCGGCGCAGCGCGTTGCATGGCTTGTAATTGGGCAACTTGGCACCTAAGTTCTTGGATCTCGCGTTGTTTGATCATCGCTACTTTATAGTGTTTATCTAGGAGTTGTTACCGGTGTTTTGGATACCATTTGGATGAGTTTAGAGCACAACTGTGGAGTATGGAGTTGAGGAGAAGAAGTATGATATTGGTGGCGTAGAAGAGCTTAAATGAAGATTATTGAAGTTGGAGACAAGCCACAAGAGAACACGAAGAGGCGGAGAAGAGACGGAGGAGTGCAAAACCGAAGATCCGCTATCGCGGAATTCCATAGCCGTGGTCGTGGAAAAGTCGAGAGCTTGGTAGATCAACATTGGATTTTCCGCGATCGCGGAAGCTTTTGCCGCGGTCGCGGAAATCCCATCAGCGGCGCGCGGCGAGGAGTTTCCGAAGTTTATTTTACTTTTATTTTATTTCCTTTTTCTTTTATTTCTTTTATTCTGTTTATTTTATTTCCTTTTAGGTTATGTTTGTTATCTTTGGTTTTTAGGTTTAGCTAGGTTATTTAAACCTAGTTCTTGCCAGCCTTTTCGATCATCGAATTTATTATCGTTTATCTTAGATTTCAGTATTGTTTTTCCTTTGAGTTTTTGTTTCAAGACTGAAGAACTAAGCACCTTTTGCTTAGTCCGACGATTGAAGCCTTCATTTCATATATGATTGTGAGGTTATAATTCTATTCCTATTCCTTTGGATTATATCTTTTCTCTTGAGCTTATTCCTATTGATTCTTATTGATTTGACTCGATTGATCACCTAGTTGATATTAATAATTGTCTACTGCTAGGGTTTGGATATTTCGAGTTGAAATCCCTTATCTTGTGTAGCAACCATGATATTCTAGGACTAGTTGGACTAGTTTATTATGAAAGAGAATTGATTATGTGTTAAATGCTGCGAGTTGTGGTGTTGCATGTATCCTGGCTAATTCATATCCTTCCTGCTGCTATTGTTCTAAATCTTGATAGTTTCTCGTGCGTTCGATAGTTAGGGCTGCCAGGACTAGTTGGATTGGTAGCTAATTCAGAATAGGGACAGGAATAATCATAGGAAGGAATAGAGATAATCTAGGACCAATCAATCATATGAATGGTGGATATTTGTCTGGCTAAGTACTTTTTCCCAATCGATTACAAAACCTTTGTTTTTACTTTGCTTTGTTTACTTGCATAACAACCAACCAATCCCCCCTTTTGTTACTTTGGCATACAAATTTACATTAAGAAAGATAACTCCTCCATGTGGGATTCGACCCTTGCTTGCCTATTCCACTAGTTTAGGTTTTTAAGAATTTACTTTGATTGGGCATCACGACTTTAGCCCCTGTCAAATTGGCGCCGTTGCCGGGGAGGCAAGTTTTAATTTTTCTTTGTGTGTATTTGTGTGCTAATTTTTGTGTGGACCTATCTTATGGTCCACACCTGTGCTACTGACTCTCC
Organism: Rheum nobile; assembly: GCA_027886185.1. Taxonomy (NCBI): domain Eukaryota; kingdom Viridiplantae; phylum Streptophyta; class Magnoliopsida; order Caryophyllales; family Polygonaceae; genus Rheum; species Rheum nobile. Next base: position 12,535,925 of record WOAB01000639.1, read on the forward strand.
TCTTCTTGCTTGTGATACAGAAATTGAGATAACCCTTTCCAAGAACCGCAAGACAAACAGAGTTTTGTGTTTTGATAACCCGTGCTTTGAGATGGCTAACGAAGCACATACGTTGAGACAATTGACTGTCCCGAATCTGCAACAGCAACCGCTGGCTGTGCAATTCCCTGAGCTGACAGATGGCGTAAATTTCGAACTGAAGTCCGGGTTAATCCACTTACTCCCCCACTTCCATGGGATGAGTGGAGAAGACCCCAATAAGCATCTTTCGGAGTTCCATTCCGTCTGCACCAGCATGAAGCCAAAGGGCGTGATTGAGGACCAGATCAAGCTGAGGGCCTTTCCTTTCTCTCTAAGGGATTCGGCCAATGATTGGTTCTACTACTTGGCCCCAGGGAGCATTGACACATGGGCCAAGATGACGAAGGCCTTCCTGGAGAAGTATTTCCCTGCGACTAAGCTCAAAAGCCTGAAGAGGAGCATTAACAACATTGAACAGCAGGCTGCTGAGTCGTTGTACGAGTACTACGAGAGGTTCAAGAGGCTGACTTCTAGCTGCCCCTACCATGAGTATTCAGAGCAAGACCTCGTACTCTATTTGTACGAAGGACTTCTTGACGAGGAGCGTCGGATGGTGAATGCGGCCTGTGGAGAAAATATTTTGAACAAGACGCTTGTTGCAGCGTTTGAAGTTTTCTTTGAGCTATCTGAGGGCTCAAGACAATTTAGTAAGAGGGCGAGCGCCCAATCAGTCAATGCTGTAGACTCTCAGCCAAATTCATCACTCCTTTCTGACATGGCTGAGATGAAGGAGATGATGAGGAGGTACATGATGAAGGGTGGCCAGCAGCAAGTCAAGTCTTGTGGGATATGCTATGACATGATGCATCCGACCGATGCATGTCCCACGCTACAGGAGCCCACTGTTGAGGTGAATGCTATTGGAGGATACGGCCCTTCAAGGCCAAGATATGACCCGTGCTCCAACACGTACAATCCAGGGTGGAGAGATCACCCCAATCTGAGGTACGGGAATCAGCAGAGTACGCCTCAAGGCCAGGAAAATCAAGAGTATCAACAAAGGCCACCACAATTCCTACAGCGGCCACAACAATATCAGCAGCCTGGGGGTCAACAACAGCAATATCGAGCTCCATATGACCAAAGACTTCAAGGCCAAAGCTCAAGTTCATCCATGTCCGTTGAAGACATGATCTAGACCCTCACCCAGACCGTATCAGCGTTGACAAGCAATACGGCCCAACAAATTCAGTCCATCGCGCAGAGCGTTTCAACGTTGGGAAAGACTGTGGTCCAACAAAATCAAGAAATGTGGTCAAGCATTCAGAACTTGGAGAAGCAAGTGGGGAAAATCTCCATCGCAGTGAGCAAGTTGGAAGCCCGAGACTCGGGAAAACTACCATCTCAAACGGTAGTAAACCCGAGGGAGAACGTTTGCGCCATGACGCTGAGGAGCGGAACACACGTGGAGGAAGGTCGAGCTCAACAGAAAGTTTTCCGCGACCGTGGAGAATCAGGCCGCAATCGCGGATTTGCTACTGACGAGGGGGGGGGGGGGAAATCGACGCTTTTCCGCGACCGCGGACAAACTTCCGCGATCGCGGAAAAGTCTACACTGAAGAGGACATGATCGAAAACAATCCGCGACCGCGGACAGAAACCCGCGATCGCGGAAAATCTCTTGAAGCTCTAGACCCCCTCGAAGACGTCTATGATTCTTATGTGTGCCCCAACCTCCCTCCGCTCAGTTCGTTGAAGCCTCCCGCTCCCTTTCCCGAGGCGCTGAAGGACACCAGAAAGGTGGAAAATGACAGATTTATTTGAGACCTTCAGCAACTGCGAGGTAAATATTCTTTTGATAAAACTTGTTCAAAGTATCCCTCGCTACGCCAAATTCTTGAAAGAGTTGTGCAAGATAAAGAGAAAAAAGGCGGTAAAGGAGAAGAAGAAGATCCAGGTCAATGAGAACGTATCCACTATGCTGCAAAAGCGGTTGCCCAAGAAGCGCAATGATCTGGGCATGTTCACTATTCCCTACAAGATAGGTGGCACCATATTTGAAAACGCTGTGCTAGATTTGGGTACCTCTATCAACGTTTTGCCTCTCTCACTGTACGAGTCTTTAGAGGTCGGGCCCTTAGAGAAGACGGGGATTGTGATCCAGCTAGCGGACAATTCCTATGTGTATCCAAAAGGAGTGGTGCAGGATGTGCTGGTAGAGGTTGACAAGCTAATTTTCCCTGCGGACTTCTTTGTGATGGATACGGGGCAAGACAAAAATGCAGCCCCAGTGATGCTAGGAAGGCCGTTTATGAACACGACAGGAACAAAGATTGATGTGAGCAGCGGTTCGCTCACAATGGAATTTGACGGGGTGAGGGTCGGATTCAGCATAGATGATTCAAAGAGACACCCTCCAGATGGAAACCCCGAGTGCAAAATTGACGTAAGCAACCCAAGTTGAGTGGGAGAGCACTATGTCGAGCCCCGACAATAACTAAGGCGATGCTTGGGAGGCAACCCGAGGCATGTATTTCTTTTCTTGCCTTTGCATTCCATGTCTTTAGTTGTTTCTTGTGTTATTTTTGTTTTTGCTTTTTTTTTGCTTTAGACTAACATGCAGGTAGAAGACCCGAGCAAAATTTAAGACGGTGTTTCTCGCACCAGTAACACTTCCGCGGGCGCGGAAAATTTTTATGTGGTCGCGGAAATATCACTGTAAGTCTCCTATTCCTTCAAAAAAAAAAGTTCTACCGAAGGCCAGTTGTCCAAGTTCTCCTACGAGAGATGGTGCGCATCATGCTGCCAAGGAGGAGACATTCGCCCCACACTTTTATTTGGCACCGATGATGGCCCGACATTCGACAGTTGAGGAGGAGGAACACCAGAGCCTACACCACGTTTACATTTGGGCTCCATTATGTGTTCATTGAATGTCGTGCAACCCCGATTTCTTTGATATTCCACTACACCTTATAGTGGATTCCTTTTGGTTGCACGGTGGAGTTTGTTTAAAGACCCGACGCGACACCAGCGACATGTGCTTATATTGATATACCGCCAATAACAACTTCCAGGTTCAAGCCTTCTCAACGACGGTTGTGAGTTATTTTTTGCCTTTCCATGTGCTTCATCTTTTTTGTCTTTAATTAAATTGAGGACAATGCAATGTTTAAGCATGGGGGAGTGTTCTATAAAACCCTGGGATAAGTCAAAAACCTGAAAGGGCGGCTTAGGTAATAAGCAGGTGGCTTGGACCAGCATTAGGCTGGGGTAATAATTGGTCAAGAGTGATGTGAGTTTTATGTGAGCCCATCTATTGAAAAATGAAATGAGTGGCTTGGTGAAAACCCAAAAGGGCACCTTGGCAAAATGAATGAAAAAAAAGAAGAGTGATTATTAGGATTCTTCTTTTTTTCCTGGCGTGGTGACATAAGATAAGGTGATATAAGGAGGATTCGAATATGTCACTCCGGGAGGCATAAGAAGATAGATGGAGGCTAGGATTAGATGGTTACTTTCACTCTATGGTGTTCGGGATAAGCTTGGGGGAAGTACTCTGCTTTCCTTTAAGCTTGTATGTTGTGTGTGATTGTGATTATTGTGTTGGTACCTTGGAGTTACATGATTAGGTGCAATTCTTAGTGGAGATGGTTTTTCTGTGCTTCCTGAGACCTTGGGGATTTGATTGGAGGAGTAGGTTTCTATTAGCTTACTCGAGGACAAGCAAGGTTTAAGCATAGGGGAATTTGATCAGCGCTAATTTATAGTGTTTATCTAGGAGTTGTTACCGGTGTTTTGGGTACCATTTGGATGAGTTTAGAGCACAACTGTGGAGTATGGAGTTGAGGAGAAGAAGTATGATATTGGTGGCATAGAATAGCTTAAATGAAGATTATTGAACATGGAGACAAGCCACAAGAGAACACGAAGAGGCGGAGAAGAGACGGAGGAGTGCAAAACCGAAGATCCGCGGTCGCGGAATTCTATAGCCGTGGTCGCGGAAAAGGCGAGAGCTCGATAGATCAACATTGGATTTTCCGCGATCGCAGAAGCTTTTGCCGCGATCGATCTCGGAAATCCCATCAGTGGTGCGCGGCGAGGAGTTTCCGAAGTTTATTTTACTTTTATTTTATTTCCTTTTTCTTTTATTTCTTTTATTCCGTTTATTTTATTTCCTTTTAGGTTATGTTTGTTATCTTTGGTTTTTAGGTTTATCTAGGTTATTTAAACCTAGTTCTTGGCAGCCTTTTTCGATCATCGAATATATTATCGTTTATCTTAGATTTCAGTATTGTTTTTCCTTTGAGTTTTGTTTCAAGACTATGAAGAACTAAGCACCTTTTGCTTAGTCCGACGATTGAAGCCTTCATTTCATATATGATTGTGAGGTTATAATTCTATTCCTATTCCTTTGGATTATATCTTTTCTCTTGAGCTTATTCCTATTGATTCTTATTGATTTGACTCGATTGATCACCTAGTTGATATTAGTAATTGTCTACTACTAGGGTTTGGATATTTCGAGTTGAAATCCCTTATCTTGTGTAGCAACCATGATATTCTAGGACTAGTTGGACTAGTTTATTATGAAAGAGAATTGATTATGTGTTAAATGCTGCGAGTTGTGGTGTTGCATGTATCCTGGCTAATTCCTATCATTCCTGCTGCTATTGTTCTAAATCTTGATAGTTTCTCGTGCGTTCGATAGTTAGGGTTGTCAGGACTAGTTGGACTAGTAGCTAATTCAGAATAGGGACAGGAATAATCATATGAAGGAATAAAGATAATCTAGGACCAATCAATCATATGAATGGTGGATATTTGTCTGGCTAAGTACTTTTTTCTCAATTGATTACAAAACCTTTGTTTTTACTTTGCTTTGTTTACTTGCATAACAACCAACCAATCCCCCCTTTTGTTACTTTGGCATACAAATTTACATTAAGAAAGATAACTCCTCCCTGTGGGATTCGACCCTTGCTTGCCTATTCTACTAGTTTAGGTTTTTAAGAATTTACTTTGATTGGGCATCACGACTTTAGCCCCTGTCATTGTTCCTCCGAGAGCTCCAGAATGGGGTCTTGTTGGGGAGGATTGGCGAGTGGGACCACTTCATGTTGCGCGATGTTTTGCTGTGGTGGGTGGTTGTTGCCATCTCCTTAGACATTCCCATCGGTGGGTGCCGTGAGGCTACCTATCACAATATGACCAGACATCGCGAGTAAAAACGAACAAAGGACAATACAAAACCAAAGAACAAGTAAGCACTTAGCAAGTAACAAGTGTTCACGAAGGAAGGCGCGTTCTTTTGGCCGTGAGGGCGACTAAAGGCAAGCAAAGCAAGTGTGATATGCAAGCACAAAAGCAAACGAAACCAAAAGAATGAAGTCCTAACTTCTTGCGTAAGCAACGCGCACACACAAGACAAACCTTCAAGTGTGATGCTAGACGGTGGAGGGATAAGAAATGAGCATAGCCGGTGAGGGAAGAAGGTTGCCTTATTTTGGCTTTCCTTTTTTTTTTTTTGAATTGTCGCGTCCTTTTTTTTTAATGCGACTTGACTTTTGAAATTTGAATTTCAAATTCAAATCCGAGATCTTGCTTTGACTTTAGATTGATTCAGATATGATTTGCACAATAAAATTAAAAGAACACGGCTAAGTAACAATAAGGAAAGAAATGCGAGATTATCGCAATAGGAGAGAGAGAAGATTTATGGAGATTTGTAACGGCCACACAAGAAAATATGCAAGATATGATTAGCGAAATTTAAGCAATTAATTAAGTAAATCAATCAATTAATTACGCAGATTTCATGCAAACAAATCACATAATTTTCGCACGGGGATCAAGCAATTATCGGCCAAGAGATTATCTTATAGAAATCGAAAGGACTAGCATGTGTTTGAAGAGGAAAAAAAATTGACAATGGCGGAAGCAAGATGATGGAAAAGAAAAATTGTGAACAAATGAGACTTGACAAGCGACTTACAAGATCAAAGGCTCTGATGCAGTTGATGCGTTCCTGCTTGTGAATGTCGGATCGAGATCTTGGTGGTGAGTCGCGCGTGTCGAATCTGAGGGTGTTTGGATGGAACGCGGTGTTGGTGGCCTCGCGTGAGTAAATGAACGCGATGATGGATGGTGGCTCGAGAGGTGAGCGAAGCCGTAGCGTCGGCAGCGGAGGGGATAGACTCGAGAAGATCGAGTGAGTGGCCGTAGCGTCGGCGACGGAGTTGGATAAACTCGATGGAGATCGAGTGGATGCCGTAGCGTCGGCGGCGGAGTGAAAGAGATGAAAAGACAAAGAAGTGTTTGACGTCCAATCAAAGGAAGGAGGCAATAGGCTCTCAAACTTAAGCTTTGATTCAAATTAGACGTGACCTAGTACATAAGGTCGAGATGACCTTTTATAGGAGATAGCGGGACTCGGATGGGCCGAGTCTCGCTTAATGGGCTGGCCCACGCGACACGCGTGGAACACACGCCCAAAAAGAAATAACTAAAATAATAATGTTCAGAAATGACAAAAATAATTCAAAGATCGCGTTCAACTGATGGTTGAGAGGATATTGACAGAAAACGCGTTCTCTGGACTTGGTTAAAGGCACTTGAGGGAGAATGCGGTCTCTTGTGTTCCTTGGCTAGCGACGACGCGCACAACCAATGATTGTGTCGCGTTGGCGATGGCTTTGCCGCGCGATCTTGTTATTGGCCCTTCTGAGCGAATGCTCATAGCTTCCTCTTCCTCTGTGGCCGTCATGGTGGGTAGGAGCGCATCACATGTCCCAGTCATTCAGGGACAGATTGTTAATACCGTTGTTCACAAAATTGTTCTCCTATTGAAGTAAAAAAATAAGTTAGTATGCAGTTTCTGTAAAACAAATCCGTCTGTCACGGATGGATGCATTCCATCTGTGACGTATGGATGCATTCCGTCCGTGACGGATGAAGCACATCCATTCGTCACGGACGACTTTCTGTCCAAAAAATAGTTTACGGACGAAGTTTTTACACTTGCAAAGATCTAGTAAAAACTCAGTATAACAACGCCAAACACTCAAACATGCAGTTTTATACACAAAATCTCCAACTTTTTAGTACAACATAATCAAAGATGAAGTTTTTATGAATATATAGTAACAACTATTGAGAATTACCTTAATTAAGTGTTTGTTTTTCCAAAGAACAACTCAAACATATAGACATTTACAAGAAAGAACCATAGAATTCTTATGAAAATATTTATTGGTTGTTAAAATAATTGGTTACGAATTCATTTTAGTTTGAAGTAAGCTAAATTATTAATGTGTTATAAATGATTTTAGATTTAAAAGTTATTTAACTTTAAAATTACCTTTAAATTATATTGTATAATTTAAATTAGTTTGATGGGATTTTTGGTGAGGATTCGTTAAGATTTTAGGATTTAGAGTTAACTAATTTAAAAATAGATAAAATAAAAATAAATAAGAGACTTAACTACAAAATGACACCTTATTATTGTGGGCTTAGAATCGTTATGGTGACTCGAAAGAGGAGAGCTTAAATATATATATTATAACTAGTAGGGTTCACGTGCGCAAGCGCACACGAGGATTGATGCAATTATTTCATAAGAATAATGAAGTATATGTAATAATCAAGCAGATCATCCAACAACGCATTGAGTAGTATATGGTTAAAGATAAAAACACGAGTTATTTAATGAAACACTTGAATAATGTTAAAAATGTCACTAACAAACGTTCAAACCAAATGTCACTAACAAACATAAGTTAACATAGGATTATAATTAAAAATTGTTTTGATTCATGCTCGAGTGGCCCGGCGTAGAGAAGATCTTAGAACCATTGCCATATCTTTCTTATCTTCAAGTGAGAGCTCAATTTGAAGAAGTTGAATTTGAAGTTGTAAAGCACACAACATGGACTTAAATATGATATGCAAAAATTGATAAATTAACATGAAGTGAGAATTACCGTTTGTTGTTCATTTTGGTTAGCGAAAATCTCATACGGTGTTTGGGGGTTACGGTTAAGGACTTCAATTATTTTTTGGTTGATCCTCTCTTTCTCTGCCAATAGTCCATTGATTTTCCGATCTTGATTTTGTATGCTTCGCATAAATTCGACAACCCTTTCAAAGCTCATTGTCCGCTCTAGTAACAGTTTTTGTTGTTTTGAAGTAAGTATAAAATTAAATTTATTGTGAGTAAAATTACGACTGATTACTGCCATTGGGTCTGGTTGTCCTCCTGGCAGTTTGAAGTAGGTCCCATAATTCTTGACACACTGTATTTTGGGGTCTGTAACCACCGCTTGTGTTGGCTGCCATAGTATCTGAAGTTGTGTTCAAACGGTTTAGTGTTAGAAGGTGTCATGATTTAAATACAGATTATTGATATAAGTTGCATGATGTCAGTAGTGTTTCACCTATATTCAATTGTTATAGTAATAGATATTATAACATGTATGTAATGAAATAAAGCCAAAAATATGTAAATTGTCCTGAAACACGACATTTTTTTATTTACGTAGTCATAGTGAAATGATTAAGATTTGAAGGGATTAATCAACACCCAGATTTACATTATATATTTATAATAGTCATTCTTGTAGTTTCAGAGAAGAGAAAAGACAAATTTATAATACAAGCAATGAGTTTAGATTTACATAATAGCCAGATACGAAACAAAAGACTGATTCAACAAAATAACAAAAGCGCAAGGGATACGAAATGCCATAGTTAAGAATTGCTATTCAGTTGTCTTGGATGTCCTGCATTAGAAAAGTGGATTTCATTCTCCATAGTTAGCAACCTTAAGAAGACAACCGGTGATGGGTACAAAATGTCAGTGAAACGTTTACACAATGTAACCATATATATGGTAGTAATAGGAGGAGGATGGCAGTTTAAGAGGTGGTTAACAATGTAACTAACCGTAGTTAAACGGTTTACACAAAAAAGTGATTCCAATTTCCTTTTTCCAGTAAGAAGAAAACGATTTAATTAGAATATCATATAAGTGAAGCAACTAAACCCTAATTAACCAAATAAACATCTTTAGACCAGCATTCCATGAACACATTGAGGTAGTCTCTATTCTCATATCCTTATAGGCATTTATCAAACAATTTGAATGTCGCAAATTCTAAAACATTTAGTAATCACACATCAAAGTACCACAAACCCATAATTTCCTGAAATCTGAATTTAAATCTGATATTGTGCAATCCTGAAGAAATGGATATATGCAAACAGAAACTTAAAGTCTTCGAACAGAGTAATGGAGTAGAAAATGGGTAAAATCGAAAGTTATGTTGATACCAGTCGCCTACTTAATAACGTACCTTAAAGGTGTCGTTGTGAGGGCGAAAACACAGATGAGTTTGCAAAGATAAAGGTGTCGCTGTGAGGAGTGAATTTGAAGGTGTGGTATTGGATTTGGAGGACGGGGTTGAGATCGGTGCACTTGTAGAGAACTAAAAAGAGAACCATGCTTAAAGGGGAGATATCAGGGATAATATGATGGACTTGTTTGACTTTTGGGTTTCCACAATAAATTTCTACGCTTTACAAAGTTGGCGGACAAGACTTTACAATTTTTTATAGAAAATAAGGTACGTAGAATATGAACTGTATTTAAATTGTTTTACACATATGTAAGCTATAAAATGAATGTACACATTTAAAATATACAAAAATACAATAATAAAATAGGATTTAATATATTATGGCTTTATTTCAAATAATTTTATTAAATCGTTTCACACCTTGACAATAATTGAACCTTTAGTTTTATAAAATTACCTACAACCATTTATTAGATGCATATAGTACATATATTTTGTTCTTATGAATAAGGTACAATATTTCTAAACAAAAAAGATCCTCTAAAGTAAAGTTGTCGTTTATTAAATTCTAATTTGATTTTGTTTATAGTGTATGATCAATATGATCAAATGGTTCCAAAACATTTTAACATAATTAGAATTAGATAAACACATTTAATAAATGATATGTTGATATATTATTTAAATGAAATTATTTATTAATTTTGTAAGTATAGGCATTGCATGACATGGATAACAACATGGATAACATGATAATTTACGAAAAGCAAAAAGACTTGATTAAATACATTCAAAACAAGCGGGTAATGGCTAAGCATTGGTTGTTTGTTCATCAAACAAAAAGTAATATTAACAATATTACAACTACAGACTTAAAATCCATAGGCAGCAAATTGTCATTACAAAACCAGATTCATCAACAACAATCATAAAATAAAGCAACATCCCCAAAGACCCTTATAAACTTCACGGACGGCAGGCAAACTCCAATGACGACTTCAAGAGCAATGGAATGTTAATCGTTGCGTCTAGCGATTGGTCATTCCACATCCATTCCCTTTGGATCTGCAAAATATGTACGTTATTGTTAAATATAAGACTACACTATGTATATGACACTATGGGCTTAACATCTACCTGGTGAAGTTTCCTTTCCCAGGTCATATAATCGGCCCAGTTCTTGGGAGTGCTTTCCTCCAATGCACGCATCCGGTCGATGAGTTTGCATCGGTCGTCCTTGTACTTATAGTAACTGCGCTCACAGTTCTTGATAGACCGCATGTAAGTGGAATACACATCAATATACATTCTTTGCCCTAAAGTGTACACAAGAATATAACAAAAATCAGACCACAATAACCATCAATCAATTTTGTAAGTATATTTGACAGTTGACAGGGTTAGTGTTTCTTTATTACAACGATCCTGATTCACGCCCCTTGCAGTTTGAAGCATATCGCACAACTCGGCAAATGCGAGGATTGTGGGTCTGGACTCATCGTTGTTGTCAGCCATTAGGTATGAACCTACATCATATCATGATGAACTCACAATCCAAAAGTCATTGAGTGAACTTGGCAGATTATAAAAATGATGACAAATTTAAAACAGAAACAGTACAAACATAGTGAAACAATGGAATTCATACGGATTAGGATACTATTGGTAAACCAAACCTAATAGACAACACAATGATATGTGCACAATTACACATGTTTAAGTAATTGGAGATCTAATTCATCATCAATTCCTTAGTTACACCATTACTGAATTTAATGTTGTGTTGTGGAATCAAAATTCAATTGTTTTGATGGTGAGAGCATTGTGAATGAATTGTGCAATAAAACATGAAAATACTATATTACCTGGAAAAAAAATAAGAATGTTGCAGTAGGTGTATAATTCATTGTTAGACAATGTACCAAAAGAACCCTATGTAGACAAATTCAATTGCCAATTTTGGGGGAACAATTACTTCAGTGGTTATAGTACTATACTCAATCCATTAAGTCTACATGGAAAACTGGATTTCATTGTCCATAGTTAACAAACTCAAGAAGACAACCGGTGATGGATAGAAATGCCAACAAAAGAAACACAAGTAAAAACAAAATGTAAAGGCAATTTTTAACAGTGTGCTATAAAAACAAAATTGAGATGTGGCAGATGATTTAGAAACTATCATTTACGAACACTTACGATGATTTAGAAACTATCCTAGTTGTCATTTTCTTCTCCAGAAAAAAAAAATCCTTGTGTAAAATTTACCTTCTTCCATATATATAGTAGTAATGGGAGGAGGATGGCAGTTTAAAAGGTGGTTAACAATGTAACCAACCAGTAGTAGTTGAACGATTTACACTACATTTTTGTTTGGTTTAATCGTAAAGGCCCTAACCTTTATTAGGCTTCTTTGGGCCCATCGTCTCCATTACACCTGATAAGACTTCTACTATCACATAACTTTTCCCCACAGAGTACTTAACACTCAATTTAAATCAAGACAAAATTAACTTCATGAATTTTAATCTAGGTCATGCAAACCTCCTATTTTGATATCTAATTCAAGGAAGTCTTATTATTACTTGCAAGGACATAGATTGACCAATAAATTGTTTCCAACTATCTACTTCTTTGCGGAAAAAAAAACGATCGTGTTAAAATTTTTATATGGATGTATAACTCAGATTTCAGTAGCAAAAATCTGAAATGTTACCTTTGAGACTTCCACTGCAAACCTTAAATTTATCAGCGAGGTCGTCCTCTTGAAAAATTGGACACTCCACTGTCTGAATTAATAACTCGTCTTCACCCAAGATTTGATTTTCTTTCTCATTCAATCGATGTAGGACGACGATTAGGGTTTGTAGATGTGAAAAAGTAAGGTTTAAAAGGGAGGTATCCATCGGCGGTTTGATGGAATTCTCTGACGTTTGGATTTCCAGAATCAAATTTCACGATTTACAAAGTTTCTAGCCTTCTAGGGTAGGTCTGAGGATTTTCTGTAGGTAGACGAAAAGATGGAGGCTGCGTATTGTTGACTTAATCAAAATAGAGGTTGTTTCGGGAGTAATATTTGTAAAAATCACAATAAATATTTTTTTTTGTACATAACATATTTTTTGGGAAACCGATGATATCCGTATTGTTGATTAATTAAGGACATCAGATATTAATTGTGCAATTTTATAAACTACGCCTGATGTTAATCCTCTCATTTTGAACTTCATGAACATAGTGATGGTTTCCCTTGTTTATATTTTCTTGATGTTGGTTAATATGTTACAATAATGTATGACTTTATTATTCACAATGGACGTTTCTATTGTTTTTTTTCCTTTATTAATAAGTAAGAACAAAAATCAAGTAACATTGATTTTTTGTTATAATTGTTTTCCCTTTGTGATACAAGGTAAATACTAAGACCCTTCCAAAAAACGAAGGCAATCCTAAATCATTACAGTTGATGATCTTTCCACACATTAGCAATACGTGAACCTCAAATTATATAAAAAAAATTAAAGCTATTTATCAGATATGTATAGTACAATCTAATGATCTCATTTAAGACAAAATAAAATTAGGACTTAGTAAAAGAGTGCTTTGTCTCAACCCTGGAATTATCTTTGAAACAATTCCGATGGGGTTTATCCTTGAGATTGTCTTTGAGATTGTACTTCCAACCACTGCCTCAAGAATTGAGGCATCAGATATACCTACTGGAAGAACAACGCATTCACGTTTCAAACTACCCATTGATGATACTGGGTCTTTACTCTGCAATGTTTCAAAACAAAGCAGTCTTGCACACCTACGCAAGTCGCTCCTACCCAAAACTCCAAACGGGTTCTCATGCTTCAAAATGGACAACAATATATTCATCAAAAACGTAAATCAATACTACAGATTGTATGGATTGGTGTTGGATTCAGGACTTATAAATGATGGCACAACATGTTTGATCTCTTATCGCATGTGACCGCATACTCTGCAAATAATACCAATCTCCTCATCCAAAAGCAAATAATGCTCTCTATGATACCCCGTATTTCTGTAAGGGTATTTTGGAAATTACCTGAACGTCTGTTGTGTACGTCGATTTAATTTCGGAGACAGAAAGACATTCTGTAATGTTCTTAATCTCTGTAATATTTTTCTAAGTGAAATAATATACAGTCGACGTATTTTGGGACTTAATACTGGTTCGTGTACGATTATTATTTATCCCGGATTAAGACCATATTGTTCCAAGCTTAAACGGACGAAAAATGGGCTTGGCGGCGACCGCCGCCTGACAGGCTCTGACATCGTCATCCTCTTCCGGCAACTTGGCAAGTGGCACCAAAAAGCAGCGACCGCCGCAGGCCAAAACGCAGCGACCGCCGCAGGCCAAAATGGGCAGCGACCGCTGCCTAGACGCAGGCCTAGCCCTGCCTCGCCGGCTGGACTCCGTGATGGTCAGCGAATCGGGTGACCTCCGATCTTAGCCCTCCACGTGCCCTTGGTTGTCCCCTGGAGTTTTGGCTATTTAAGGAGGATTTGGGAGCTGAATTGAGCACAAATCCGAAGCTCAATCTCCCTCACAATCATCTCGCCGGAAATCCAAGTTTCGCCGGATAATTCGCAATCAATCGCCGGAGCTCCATTTGGTGTAATTCCAGTTGCAAAGTGAAGCTTTGGAGGCCATTGAAAGCTTAGAATCCAAAGCAAGGAAAATGAGAGCCAAAACGATCGTCGTCGGTGAGTTTTGTGCCTCTCGTAATTTTTCCCGGTGTTCGTAGCGGCGCCCGCCGTAAGGCAGGCGGAGACCGCCGCCCAGAAGCTCTTGGCTTCTGTGGCTTTCGATCGGGCTTCGTTCCTTTCGATTTCTTCCGTTATTCTTTAGATTCATACTCGTTGTTGTCGAATCTAACTTAGGGTATCTTTATGGGTCGATCCGAAGGAGTCTGTGTTGCCAGATCTGTCCCTGCTTCGAGCCCGGAAACCAATTGTCGTCGTACCTAGCTTCGTTAAGCTTCTGCGGATTTAAGGCAAGTGACGGTTCGCTCTTGCTCATCATTCCATGTTTCCATTAATTATCAGTTGTTTAATTGAGTAATTAATTTAGAATGAATACTGTGTTTGTCTGGGAACAGTTTTGTTAATTGTTTTGGAAAACTAAAATATGATATTATAATAGGTTGTATATCTGTTATAACAACGCTATTATGAATATATATTTATGTTGATAGCCTTGAGGGCGGTTATGTTGATGTTGTGGACTATTGTTGTGCTTGAGCTGTTTACTTAGCACTAGTAGTTAGGAACGTTGGATTCGTTGGGATCCAGTCGTTTCTTTATAATTTGGTAGAGAGGTGGCTAGACCCCACCTAATACCACATGGATGGTCATGACCCAACCTCTGATACACGAGTATAGAGGTGGTGCACTTAGCTAGTGTCATAAACCTTGGGAAGGATTCCCTTCAATATATGTCCCTCATGACGAAACATATATCTAAAAGCTTATAACGTGTTGTGCGTTTGAGAATATCATAAGATAAGTGCCGTTGTCGCACATAATTAATATACCTTGGGCGAGTACTGCAGCTAGGCGCTAGTGCAGCTAGGAAAGCTTGTCTTAACTTTTAGTCGCTCGAATGTGATACTGTAATTCTGTGATGTTCCAGACTTTGTCATATCTTCCTATAAGACTCATTTCGTTGGAGTCTTCTTTCGAGTTGATTTCTGGGAAGACTCGGTCTTCCAGAATCTTCTCTCGTGCATGCCTTTTGCTGTATTCCAGTAGCAGTATGGTGGTTGACTATCGTACTCGACTGTTATTCGAGGGATGATGAGTCTAACCTAATACGACTACTTCGAACCTTCTGCTTTGTGCCCTTGCATGGTCTTTCATTAGACTAACCAACCAAAATTGTTCTCTGCATGGTTGGCTGGTGTCATCCGTCCGATTCGGCACATCAGATAGAGCGCAAATATGAGGAGACTAGAATGACTATGAAGACCACGGTGGTTTTTGGATGTTTTTAATATTTTAATCAGGTTAAGAACCTTGGGTAGGTGATCATGGCGATCACAACCCCTTTTTGTATATTTTAAGAAAGACTTCCGCTGTATTTTGTTTAACTCTGTATTTAGTCCTATTCGGAATTGGGATGTAATTCCGGGACTCATGCTTTAATCGAATATTATGATGATTTTGTATCATAAGTGTTTTATGGATTGTATTTAAACGGTAAAGCCTTGGGTGGCTTTGGTGAGGAAAACTGAGGTCATTGGCGGTAATACCTTTCCAAATGGGTTAAGATTTGGGGGTGTTACAGTTGTGGTATCAGAGCCAGGTTTTAGAATGGGTTGGGTATTTGAAAACCAATTACTCGTTTTCAATTGAAAAGTGTTTTCAATTGAAAAGTATTTTCAAAAGGGCTCTGAATTTTCAAAATGAAAAGAATTGGAAAATAAAACACCGTTCATAGTCATGTCTTCTATCTATAGTCTGATGTAGTAAGCTTGCTTCTATGTCTAGAAAGACTAATTCCTTCCTCGCTATCCTATAGGATATGGGTGCGTGTCTTTCTCATAAGAGGGACTTGGTAGATGCCGAGATGGATTCACCATCTCCAGGAAGGCTCGACTTCCCAATACCCCAGGGATGCTTCGAGGTTGGAGAACTAAGCAGCCCACCTGAGGAGATCAAGCATGTGCTTCCTGAGTCGGTAGTCCTGGTGTCAAGGAATGATGTAGTTGATATGGCAGCACCAGTTGAGTCACCAAGGGAGGAAGCAATTCATGAAGATGAATCGTATAGGTACGCGAGAGGGTACTACAATGACGATTACCATATAGAAATGATTCCTGAAGGGAGCGAGGAGGAATATGAAGAAGAGGACCCCATAGAGGATGACCCCGACGAGGAAGAGGACCCCATCGAGGATGATCCCGATGAGGATACCGAGATGGACCTCAACGGGCAGAACCAGGAGTCCAATGACTTAAGGCACTTGCTGGTGGATAGTCAGGAACCGGGGATGCAATTTATTCACCCCAGTTCAGAGTTACCACATGTGCAAGAGTTGCCACCAGTGCTAGAGTACGCACTCATGTCTGATGCTGACTGGGAAATACTTTATACCGAGTACGGTATTGGAAGAAGTGGCAGAGAATCTCAGACTATCCCTACTCAAAGGAGAAGGAGGACGAAATCTGAACTATGAGAGATCCTTCGTCAAAGCAAGATGATCTCTTCTGAACAGCAATACCAGATGGATAATATGATCGCCAGTGCTCAGAGAAGGGCTGGGCTAGGAGAGCCAAACTTGGATGATCCATACTTTACCATGACTGAGATAAGGCCAGGGACACCAGATTCATGTGTTCCAGGGCCAAGCAGGGTGCGTAGTCCATCGTCAGAATCTGATGGAGAACCCCGTCCGAAGAAGCCTTGCATGGGAAGTCTACCGTATAGGAAACGTTTCGGAGCACCGTGATAAGGACCGACGTTGCATGTAGCAGTAGTTTCCTTTTCTTAGTATTTCAGCATGTACCGTGTAAATATTCTAGTATTGCGGCATGTACTTTATGAAATACTACAATCTCCGAGCAATTTTAACCTGACGCTCGGGAGATCGGCTAATATGCAAATGTAAAATAGTTCAAGTTCATCTATAAAAATACCAAGTTGATCTACTCTGAGTGATTTTGCTACATTAAGTATATTGAATAATATTAATGTATAGAATACTTGGAACTGGATCGGTAAACAGATGGTGAACACGAGGAACACAATTCGAGCTGGTGCTGGACAAGCAATGACCCCAGACCAACTGTAGGAAATGTTGGACAAGACGAGCAGGAGTCAGGTTCCAACAATCATCCTAGGGGCAATGGTCAAGGTCAGACCAACACTTCAATAGTATTAGATGTTGCTGCAATGAAAGCATTTCGAGGAATGATTATGCAGGCTGTTGGGCCTGGCTTCCCCTGGGAGAATGGGTCGAGTAAATCAAGCCCAAGCCCACGATAGATCGGAAGAACAAGGGAAAAGCCCAGAGGAGGCTTCGAGACTTCTCTGGTCGAATGCCCTCCGACAGGATCGCAAGAATCTCGCCATACATTAAATGCCCAGATCACGCAACGGCCACAATATTCAAGCCACCGTAATTACAATGATTTAATGGCATAATCCCCGCCATTACTCTCAGCATTGAAGATAAAATATACGATCAAGACATAACGGTAAGAAGAGTAAAAAGACTTACCATATTTGGACGAAGAGGAAGATAAGAAGGATACAAACACAAATTACGCCACACACAAGCATTCTCGCTCAGAAATACATCAGAACAACATATCTGCTCCAAGCTTAGCTCTCCGAGAGTCATCCACGCTGATTCATCACCGGTCGCAACCTGAAAGCCACCGGTCGAGTCATACCCGATCTCTTGTCTTACTACGATAAGTTGTATCTCGATTCGATCCGATTAACACGACATCTAATAAAATCATCTCGCTATTCTACATTTATTCTTTGTTTGTCTATTATTTATTTGGTTTGGATTGTTTTCTATCACCCGATCGACTAGTTACCCCGTCTAAGGCGATTTAGGTCGTCCGATATTTTCGCCCCAAAATAATTTGGCGCCCACCGTGGGGCAACTTGCCGATCACCCTTCCGAAACTTTCCAACCATGACTATCGACCCACCTACCAACACCGAAGAGCCAAGCCTCGGAGACAACACCCAAGTTCAAGGAAACATGACCCCTACTGAAAATCCTACTCTGACCCAGTTCCAAGAACTTTCCCAGAAAATGGCCACCCTTCAAGAGGAACTAGCCCAGCAACGCCAAAAGACTGAAACCTTAGCCGCCCTATCGACCCAATCCGAGGCCGAGATCGCACAACTAACCCGTGAAAATGAGTCTCTTAAGTCGCAGGTACAATCGATGGCCTCAGGGTCCAGGAACATGCCAATCCATGGCAGCGTTCGAACACGCCTCGACATGGACAACGTCGATCCGACACCTTCGAGTATACGACGGCCCGGACACACAGAGGGTATATCTCAAACTCCTTTTTCTAATCCGTTTTCGACTAACAATGTCACCTTTTCCACACCGATCGGGTCGGCAGGGGCCCGAATCGACGAACCACAGGTTACCAATCCGCCAAATGTCCTAGCCCTTTTCCAGCAGACGCTCGACCGACACATGAAGACGATCGACGATCGCTTCAACAGGCTCCCAAGAGTCCCACAACCGATCGAGAAGGAAGCGATCGACGGATTTGAAGAATCCCCGTTCATTGAAGAAATCGCCAGGGTCGAGATCCCCAAGAAATTTCATCTTCCCAGCATGGCGACATTCGACGGCACCAGCGACCCAGATGACCATATTTCTATATATAAACAAAAGTTAATGGTTGCATCTGTTTCAAGGGAGAACCGCGAGGCCGTCATGTGCAAAAGCTTTGGCACGACCCTCGCAGGTTTCGCACTAACTTGGTTTATGCGTTTGCCTCAGGGAACGATTGCATCGTTTGCGGATCTGGTCAACTCCTTCAAAAGTCAATTCGCCAGTAGTCGGAGGCTCGAAAAGCAGTCGAGTGACCTCTACCGAGTCATACAAAGGTATAACGAACCCCTCAGGAATTATCTCAACAGGTACAATAAGGAGAAAGTGGAGATCCCCCACTGCGATGTCACAACCTCCATCGAAGCCTTCAGACAAGGACTGATCAAAGACAACAACCTTTACGACGAGATTACCAAGTACCCATGCAAAAGCTTCGAAGACGTCCAGGCCAAGACCATGGCCGAGGTAAGATTGGAAGAGGACCGTGAGTCGCGTAAATCCTCACGCGGATCCGATCCATCCGATCAAAAAAATCCCTCCGACAACCGTCGAGACAGGCGTCCTCATCCCTATTCTCGTAATCGAAACGAACCAAATCAGGTAAACTCTTTCCAAGACAGGTCACAAGATTGGAGAGACGGTCCGGCGTTGCCTCCTAGAGTCCAGTCTTATAACTTTAACGTTTCCGTGTCGGAGCTCGTCAAGAGTTTCGACAAATATGGAAAAGAGGTAAGATGGCCCCGAAAGAGCGACCGACCGGACGTCAAGAAGGACATGAGCCGATGGTGCGATATACATGGCGACCACGGGCATTCGACCGACGAGTGCATCGCCTTGCGAAAGGAAGACGCTAGGCTACTCTCACAGGGGCTCCTGCGCGACGTAATCTCGGAACGGGCAAAAGCTACCATGGAACGACGAGACCAGGTAAAACAGAACAAACCCCCATCTCCCATTCATACAAAAATTGTCAACACTATTTCAGGTGGATCGGACATATGTGGAAACACATACTCCGCGGCTAAGCGGCACGCCAAGGAAAGCAAGGGCGACAAGCCCGAATCATCAGAATTCAAGCTAAAGAAGACTTCCAACCTTCCGACGGTCACATTCGACGAGTCCGACTCCGACGGGTCAGATAGGCACCACGATGGTCTGGTAATCTCTTTATCCATTGGTAATTGCTTAATACGGAGAGTACTAATCGATACAGGGAGTTCGACCAACCTCTTGACCCTTGACGCTCTTAAAGAAATGGGTCTAACTGAGAATGACCTAATCAAGAAGTCGACCCCACTGGTCGGGTTTAGCGGTGAGGTCAAGCATACGACTGGCGAAATCATTCTAACCACATACGCTGGAGGAATCAACCAACAGGTGAAATTCTTAGTCCTAGACTGTCTGTCT
This sequence comes from Rheum nobile, assembly GCA_027886185.1. Lineage (NCBI taxonomy): Eukaryota > Viridiplantae > Streptophyta > Magnoliopsida > Caryophyllales > Polygonaceae > Rheum > Rheum nobile. The sequence goes on from WOAB01000639.1 coordinate 12,556,064, forward strand.
CCCTATAATTGTATTCTTGGCAGGCCATGGATACACGCTATGAAGGCAGTACCTTCAACATATCATCAAGTCATCAAATTCCCCACTGAATGGGGAGTCCAAGAAATCAAAGGAGATCAAAGGACCGCTAAGGAGTGCTACGTCGCTTCTATGAAGAGCGCAGTCAAACACAAGACCGCATAGCAACCACAGAGCGGCGAAGGACCTAGTCGGTACGTCGAACCAGAAATGGAAAAACTCGATGAGATCGCACTAGATCCTACAAAGCCAGATCAAACGATAATGGTCGTGTCGGACTTGGACGACTCGACCAGACAACAACTCCTTGACTTTCTCAGGACCAATGCCGACTGTTTTGCATGGTCGCATGAGGATATGGTCGGAATATCTCCAAATATTATTACTCATAAATTAAATGTGGATCCATCTCATCCTCCTGTCAAGCAAAAACGCAGGAAGTTCGCCCCCGAGCGGAACAAGATAATCGACGATGAAGTCAAAAGCTTATTGGAAACAGGAAAAATAAGAGAGGTCCACTACCCTGAATGGCTAGCCAACGTGGTCGTAGTCCAGAAGAAGAATGGCAAATGGAGAGTCTGTATCGACTTCACATATCTCAACAAAGCTTGTCCCAAGGACTCATTCCCACTACCCCACATCGATGCCATGGTCGACGCCACAGCAGGGCACGAAATGCTTACTTTCATGGACGCTTTTAGCAGCTACAATCAAATCCTCATGGAACCCAACAATCAGGAAAAAACAGCATTCGTCACTAGCCAAGGTATCTACTGTTACAAAGTAATGCCCTTTGGCCTAAAAAATGCAGGGGCTACCTATCAGCGACTAGTCAACAAAATGTTCAAAGATCAAATCGGAGACACGGTGGAAGTCTACATAGACGACAAGTTGGTCAAGTCCAAAAAGAAGAAAGATCACATAAACCATCTACGCGACAACTTCGAGGTGCTCAAAAGGTACAATATGAAACTAAACCCTACTAAATGCTCCTTCGGAGTATCGTCAGGAAAATTCTTGGGGTACATGGTGACACAAAGAGGAATAGAAGCCAGCCCAGAACAGATCAAGGCTCTCATCAACCTTCGATCCCCCCAATGCATCAAAGACGTACAGAAACTTACAGGTCGGATAGCAGCTCTGAACAGATTCATCTCCAAATCGTCCGACAAGTGCAAACCCTTCCACGACACTCTCAAGAAGAACAAATCATTTCAATGGACGGGAGAACACAAAGCAGCATTCCAGAACTTAAAAGAGTACCTGGCCAGTCCCATGTTGCTGACCAAACCTAAAGGCGACGAGCCGTTATTTCTATATCTTGTAGTGTCAGAATCAGCCGTAAGCGCAGTATTGGTCAGAGAAGAAGATGGCAAGCAGTCACCAATGTACTACGTCAGTCGGGCGCTGCTGCCAGCCGAAACGAGGTATTCGTCACTTGAAAAGCTTGTGCTATCATTGGTAATGGCTTCGAACAAACTCAAACCGTATTTCGAATTCCATACTATTATTGTTCGCACTAATCATCCCATGAGAGCTATCATGAGGAAACCTGAGTTCACAAGACGAATGACTAAATGGGCTATACACCTCAGCGGTTACGACATCGAATACGAGCCCAGGACAGTGATCAAGTCACAAGCCTTAGCCGACTTTGTGGTCGATTTCAGTCCAACCCTAGAGCAAGAAGCCACAAGAGAAGCGACGCAACTACTCGCCACGAATGAAACAGGCACATGGGAGCTCCACACAGATGGAGCGTCAAACGCCAGAGGATCGGGGCTAGGGGTCGTACTGAAATCGCCGTAAGGGGACAAGATAGCTCAGGCCGTCAGATGTGAGTGGGACGCAACTAACAACGAAGTTGAGTATGAGGCACTCATATTCGGACTCATCCTGGCTCGCGACCTAGGGGTCCGAGAGATCGAAGTCATTTGCGACTCCCTTCTAGTCGTGAACCAGATACAAGGGTCGTACAGCGCTAAAGACGTCAGAATGATAGCCTACCTCGAGGTAGCAAAGAAGCTGATCGTACAATTCCAAGCATTCGACATCAGACAGGTACCCAGGGATCTTAACTCCCAAGCTGACGCACTCGCCAACCTAGGGTCCGCCTTAGACCCGAAAGAATTTCCTTACATACCATTGGCCCACATCATGACGCCAGCCGTCCCAAGGACATCCGTCGAGTCAACAACACCGCTTGAAGAACTCGTCGCCATGGAAATAGGCGACCGACCAGAAGAAGACATCGTCGACACCAATAATGACTGGATGCTACCTTACATCAGATGGTTAAAAGACGGCATTCTGCCCGACGACAAGACAGAAGCAAAAAGGCTCAAGGTACAAGCACTCTCTTACGATATCATAGAAAACATCTTGTACAAAAGATCTGTTACAGGGATACTCCTACGATGCCTCAAGACCCCAGAAGTCGGACGTATCTTGCAATCGTTACACGAAGGAGAGTGTGGCAACCACACCGGCGGACGAAGCCTCTCGGGAAAAGCCCTACGAAACGGATACTATTGGCCAACGATGAACAAAGACGCTATGGAATACACCAAGAAGTGCGACGCCTGTCAGCGGCATGCACCCGTCCATCATCAACCCTCAGAGCTCCTCCATCCGACTCTGGCTCCATGGCCCTTTATGAGGTGGGGAATGGACATTGTCGGGAAGCTTCCGCCCGCGTCGGGACAAAGAGTTTTCTTCCTTGCCATGACGGACTACTTTTCAAAATGGATCAAAGCAGAAGCCTACAGACAGGTAAAAGATCAACATGTCATTTCATTCATAAAACACAATATCTTGTGCAGATTTGGCATCCCATCAGAAATCGTGTGCGACAATGGCTCCCAATTCATCAGTCATAAGACTCGAGCCTTCTGCGACCAATGGAACATCAAATTGGTCACATCCATACCTCGGTATCCGCAATCCAACGGACAAGACGAATCCAGCAACAAAATCATTATCAACAACCTCAAGAAACGCCTCACTGGGCTAAAGGCAAATGGGCAGACGAACTCCCACTCATTCTCTGGTCCGACAGGACCACTCCAAAGAATGCGACCGGACAATCACCTTTCTCTCTCGTCTACGGGAGTGAGGCGGTCATCCCGGCCGAGTTACTGGTTCCGACCGCTCGTTGCAACCTTCAGACAAACGAGCAAAACGACATCGAACTAGCACACAACCTAGACACAGTGGACGAGATCAGAGAAAGAGCCCGAATCAGGATGGTCAGATTTCAACAACAGGTCGCAAGGAGTTACAATAAGAACGTCCAGATCAAGGCATTCAAGGTCGGAGACTGGGTCCTAAGGAAAACATTCCAGAACACCAAGAACCCATCCGACGGAAAGCTAGCACCACAATGGGAAGGACCTTACTTAATCACCGAAGTAGTCGGACAAGGAGCATACCAATTAGAAGACAAGGACAGACGACCGATCCCGAGAAGTTGGAACACAGCACATCTAAAGCTATACCATTTCTGAACCAATGAGGTAAAAACATCACACAATTTTATACATTGCTATCTATCGCATATACATCGCTATCTATCGCATATGCATCGCTATCTATCGCATATACATTGCTATCTATCGCATATACATCGCATCTTATCGCATGTACATCGCTATCTTCTTTTACATGTTATCACCTGACACTAAGCGAGGACTTCCTCCTTACAAAAACACAAATGCAGAACAACATTTACATTGGATCCAGTCATCCGCAAAAAGCGCTTACATTACATTACACGATCGATCGAAACACGGGGAGATGACAACACAGGCACGTCGGCACACCGCCTGCCTTACACAAAACATAAGGTACAACACCTTATTACATTTACGCAATAAAACATATTGCTTACCTCCCCGGCATACAGTCATGACTAACACACATACGAACATTCACAGGCCTGTTCTACACACATACATACGGGGAGCCCCACTCGACGGAGCACACGGGCGAAACCGACACATCAAACACAAAACGTCATCGACAGTTCTCTTGAACGTCTGACGACATGTACAAAACGAGCAAATGTACGATCTTATATGTAAAGACAAATTGCATTAAATAAAAGTACTAGCATTTTTATACAAATACGCGACCCGCGATGGTGGACGGGTCGCCAAAACACATAATATTCAAACCCATACACAGGTGGGGCAAACGAAGTCAAACTACGCAAAGAAAACAAATCAGGCGTCGGGGACAACAGCATTACCTTCGGCAGGGGCTGGCTCCAGAGAGGCTACCTCGTCAGTCGGCTTGACATCGCCAGAGTGGGCCTCGTCCTCGTCGACGCCCTTATCCACGACTTCTTCTCCGACGCCGGGCAAGCAAAACAGCTCCTGACCAGGATCGCCCTTTGGGAACATGGAGTCCAAGGTCTCCTTCTCTACCTTCAGATCCCAGAGCTCATGCTTGCCTTCGTTGAACTCTTCGATCATCTCGATGCGCGACTTCACCGCATAAAAGGCCCCAACGTCACCAGCAATCTGGCCATCCGCAATCCGAGCCCGCTTCACCTCTTCCTCAATGCCTGACCGGCACTCTTCAAACTCCTTCCGACATGCGACCAACTCCCCTTGACAGCTTTTTAACTCCCTGGTGAGGCGACGCTCAATCTCACGGCAACGACTCTCCGCTCCCTCCAGCTTGGTCCTCAAGGACGCAAGGTCGGACTTTGACCTAGCAGCCCTGTCCTCAGCCTTAACGACCATTGCCTTGACACCGGAGTATGCCCCCAAGAGGTACTGGAAAGACTGAAGTCTCACACAACAGCACGACACACAATCAGAAAACACGGTCGAACGAAAGAAAAAGAAAAGAGCACAAACAAAAGGCAACTCACCTTCCACGCGGAGCACCCCGCTTCACCAATGTAATCAAGAGGGGAGACGTCATCGACCTCCGACTTCAAAGTCGGATCCTGAGCGTGAAAAAGGTCGGCGATCGATTGTCCGACGGCACCGATCTTGCCGATCCCCTCGGTTGTCGCCTCCTTCTTCCTAGGGACCTCCTCTACCTTGACGTCTTCAGGGCGAGCGCTCGCCTTCCTCTTGGAGCCAGCTTTGACTGGAGCCGTCAGATCCACCAGAGCCGGTTTGCTTGATGCGGCTTTGGCCGCCGCCTTCCTTTGCTTGATCAGGCCTTTCCCTGACACTACCCTCAGACGAGCACTCGTTCGACCACCAGGGGAACCTGACACGACAGAACAACAAAAAAGGAGAAATCCTAAAGTACACGACAAAATGAAAAACAATAAAGGACTCCTAGAGCTGAGAGTCTACCTTTTGCGCGAAACGATGAAACAGTCGACATGACTTCCGGACCAGAAGGGGATGCTGACAACAGATTAACGTTGGTAAAACTCCTCTCCGACACTGGGACAGCTAGGACAATCTTGGACAAACCTTCCGATCGACTGCTCACTTCCAAATCTTCTGGTTCGGGAACTATAAAAAAGAAAAGTTAAGACAAAGAGTTAAGACGCATAAAACAAGCAAAAGGGAAGACAAATACATACTCTCAACTTGCCACTCCGTCAACAAGAACGGACATTCCCCCTCCTTCTCCAGAGAAGAACGTTCGACAAAAAAGAACTTCGACCCCCATCCGCGGTCGTTGACATCCAGATTCTGCACCAAAGGCTTCCGACCATGTCGGATACGCAACTGAACGCGAGAGGAACTCTTCGATCCAATGAAGTAGTTATACCACAAAGCGTCAAAATCAAAATCGGCCCCAGATCGAACATTTACAAGGTCCAAGACCCTTAGAACTCTCCACGCCTGAGGCATTACTTGGCATGGCGCCAACGCCAGAGTAGCTAAAAAATCCCTAACAAGGGGAGAAAAGGGAAATTTATGCCCTATTCGAAACGGGTACGCATAAAAACAAACCCATCCTTCATAACGAGCATCAGCCCTCTCATCTGGATGAGGCAACCTAGCGATCGTCTCCGGGGGAAAGCCCCCAACTTGAAGAATCTGATCCAGTTCTGCCTGAGACAAAGTGCTAGTCAGCACATCCGACTCCTTCAAGATGAAACGAGGAGGAGCTTCGCCTTCATGCGGATCAGAAAGAGTCTTCGACAACTCGGAAGCCTCGCTAGAAACCATTTCGAGAATGGAAAGAGAGGGGAATCGAAGAGCTATGACTAGAGAAATCAGAAAGCTATGGCGAGAGAGACCGAGAAGCTTACCAGAAGGAGCTTGCAAAGGAAGATGAGGTGAAGACTAACCGATTCCCTCTGCTCCGAATTTATGGAGGGAAGTGAAGATTTTCAGAGGCGTCGCATCATGCCCCGATCACACGCCACGTAGCCCTGAACAAATGCACCAAAAAAGGATGGTGGAGATCGTGTTTACGGAAGTTTCCTCGGATTCCACTTTCCTTGCTTAAACCGAAAGCCCAAGGCAACTTGGGGCTATTGTTGGGCCTGGCTTCCCCTAGGAGAATGGATCGAGTAAATCAAGCCCAAGCCCACGATAGATCGAAAGAACAAGGGAAAAGCCCAGAGGAGGCTTCGAGACTTCTCTGGTCGAATGCTTCCGACAGGATCGCAAGAATCTCGTCATACATTAAATGCCCAGATCACGCAACGGCCACAACATTCAAGCCACCGTAATTACAATGATTTAATGGCATAATCCCCGACATTACTCTCAGCATTGAAGATAAAATATATGATCAAGACATAACGGTAAGAAGAGTAAAAAGACTTACCATATTTGGACGAAGAGGAAGATAAGAAGGATACAAACACAAATTACGCCACACACAAGCATTCTCGCTCAGAAATACATCAGAACAACATATCTGCTCCAAGCTTAGCTCTCTGAGAGTCATCCACGCTGATTCGTCACCGGTCGCAACCTGAAAGCCACCGGTCGAGTCCTACCCGATCTCTTGTCTTACTACGATAAGTTGTATCTCGATTTGATCCGATTAACACGACATCTAATAAAATCATCTCGCTATTCTACATTTATTCTTTGTTTGTCTATTATTTATTTGGTTTGGATTGTTTTCTATCACCCGATCGACTAGTTACCCCGTCTAAGGCGATTTAGGTCGTCCGATCTTTTCGCCCCAAAACACAGGCAGTAACTGATATACTGCGACCAGGTGTGCCGCAGGCACAAGGTGTGCCAATACCTCCACCGGTTCCCAGATTTGAGGAGCCAGTGAACCGTGTATTCCAAGAGAATGCAGTCAGGACTCGGGACAATTATGGTCGTGCGCTGAAGACCATTAATTCCATGAGGCCTGACAGCTACAACGGAAAAGGAGAACCGGTCGGGGTGACCCATTGGTTTTCCCACATGGAGCGGCTGTTCCGCAATGTGGATTGTACTGAAGCTGAGAAAGTACATATAGCTTCTCTTCAGTTGAAGGAAGAGGCTAGCGAGTGGTGGGAGAGTACCACTTAGCTGAAAGTCCTGTTTTGAACTGGGAGATGTTCAAGACAAAGATGACAGACCGTTTCTTCTCTCGTTCTATGAGGGAGGAGAAACACAAGGAGTTTCTATACCCTAAAACGGATGGATTGAAGGTAACCGAGCTTGCGACCAAGTTCAATCACCTGTTACAGTACGCTGGACCTGAGATATCCAGCGAGGCACAGAAAATCTGGTATTTCCACGAGTGGATGAGCCCAGATATCAAGCCAATGATGGTACACCACACATGCTCTACTCTGGAGCAGTATGTGAATGCAGCCTACAAATTGGAGGTGACTCTGGAGGAGTCAACCAAAAGACGCAATCGGCTAAGATCGATGCAGAATCAAGGGAGTGGATTCAAGCGACCTGCGCCACCATCTAACTTTTCTAAGTCTGGTCGAGCAAAGACGGACACGACTCAAGGAGGGTCAACGCAGCAGACGGGCCAGAGCAAGAATCCAGTCTAGTGCTATAATTGTGGTGCTGCGGGGCACAATAGCATTGTGTGCCCAAAGGAGAAGAAGTTATGCTTTGAATGTGGTCATAGAGGCCATATGCAGAAATTCTATCAGCAGGGAAAACAGAGGGGAATGGAGTCACAATATGGGTCAGTTAATCAGAATAACCGGCCCAGGTTCAAGCCAGTTGAGACTCCTAGTCCGTCAATGCAAACAACTGCTCAGAATAAGGGAAAAGCCCCAGCTGCTTCTAGAGGTCACGGTCAACGCCTGTACGAGATGCGTGAGGCGGATGGACCTAACGCTCCAATTGCACAAGGTACTTTATACCTTTATTCTACTTCAATATGCATTATGTTTGATTCGGGTGCTACCCATTCCTTTATTTCGGATAGTTGTGTTAGTAAGTTAGGATTAGTGTACGACGAAGCTTGCGAGTCTTTCGTTGTAAGTCTTCCTAATGGTGATCGTCTGGTTGGGACGAAGCGGTTGTCTGAATTTCCGATTACCATTCAGGGTAAGAAATTCGAGGCAGATTTGATTTGTATAGCCATGGATCTATACGACATTATTCTCGGTATGGATTGGCTGACGCGTCATGGGGCGGTGATCGACTTTAGTTCAAGGACGGTGACGGTGTCATCTGGGGGCCAGTTCGTGTGCAAGTTTAAGGGTCGGAATGACGCTGATAACGGCAGGCTTATCAATGCAATGGCTGCGTTTAAGCTACTACGACAAGGTTGTGTCGGGTACCTTTGCTACCTGGATCCGCCCGCGAAAGATGAACCTTCAGTTCTTGATATTCCTGTGGTTAGGGATTTTTCGGATGTCTTTTCGGAAGAAATTCATGGATTACCCCCAAATCGTGATGTAGAATTTTCTATTGATCTTGAGCCTGGTACGGCGCCGATTTCTAAATCACCGTACCGGATGGCTCCTGCAGAGATGAAAGAGTTGAAGAAGCAACTCGAGGATCTTCTCGACAAGGGTTATGTAAGGCCGAGCGCATCGCCTTGGGGTGCTCCGGTTTTATTTGTCAAGAAGAAACATGGATCATTTCGACTTTGTATCGACTATCGCGAGTTGAATAAAGTCACGATCAAGAATAAATATCCTGTGATACCCCGTATTTTTGTAAGGTTATTTTGGGAATTATGGAATTTTCCTGAGTACCCGTTACGTACGTCGGATTTAATACAGAGAGTTTGAGACATTCTGTAATGTGCTCTATATCTGTAATATTTTTCTCAGTGAAATAATATACAGACAAGGTGCCTTGAATTTTAAATTGTCGTTCGCGTACGATAATTTTTATCCCGGTTTATCGTCAAGCTCGTTCAAAGCCGAATGGGCGGGAAAAGGGGGAAACGGCGACCGCCGTTCAGAAACGGCGACCGCCGTGGTTGGGCCCGAGAAGTCAACGTGTCAGCTTCTAGCTGGCCGCGACAGGCCTAGCGACGGCGATCGCCGCATTTACGGCGACCGCCGCATGCCCGCCGCAGGCAAAATTACGGCAACCGCCGTGATTGTCCAGTGGGCATTGCCCGCCGGTCGCCGGCGGCGTTCGAGGTGCGCCATTACGTCGTTTGCCGCGTCTGAGGGTTTGCAGATCACTCCTTGGGGTTTGCCTATAAATAGACGAGCTTGGGCATGGGTTTTGGGTCATCTACAACCCCGAATCGCTGCCAAAACTCTCCCTCAAAGTGAGTTGTGTTTTCGTCGGTTTTCTTATGCTCGCCGGAGGTGTCGTGGTGTGTTTCTAGAGTGCCTTTGTGAAGCTTTTGGTTAGCCTTGGAGGTTAGAAGCCAAAGCAAGTCGAAGGAGGCCAAACCGCTCGTGTTTTGGGGTTGTTGTGCTGTCGGAACTATACCGTGTCGAGCCCGGAATCCAGTTGACGTCTTTAGACTATTCTGCGGAGTAAGGCAAGTGGCGGTTCGCTCTTGCTCATTCATTCCATATTTACATTAATTATCAGTAGTTTATCTGAGTAATTAATTTGGAATGAATATTCTATTTGTCTGGAAACGGTTTTGATAAACTGTTTTGAAAATCATATAATAGGTTGTATATTTGTTAGAACAACGCTATTATCTTTGATCGCCTTTCGGGCCTTTATGTGGATTTATCCTGTAAATGTTGTGGTGCTGTAATTGTTTAGTTAGCACTGTTAGATAGGAACGTTACTCGGACTCTGTCCAGTCGTTTCTTTATAATCTGGTATCGGGATGGCTCGTCCCCATCTGGTACTATTCTATGATCATGATCGGTCTCTTACACATGTGTGTAGAGACAGGACACTTAGCTGGTGTCACAAACCTTTCGGTATACGTCACTCTCGACGAAACGTATACTAAGATGTGTCGTCCCATTGGTGGGGTACACATGTAAAAGTCTATAACGTGATGTGTGTTTTTGAAACATAAATTAGATAAGTGCTACCTTGACGCACATAATTAATACACCTTGGGCGAGTAGTGCAGCTAAGTTCAGTGCAGCTAGGAAAACTCGTCTTGACTTGAATGTAGTACGTTCTCTTTCCAATCTGGATTCGCTGTAGGCGATGAGGTTGGTCGTGAACCGAAGCATCTCAGTCAGTTTTTAAATCATTGTTGTATGATTCTGTAATATTCCAGATTTGTCATTCTTCCTTAAAGACTCATTTCAGTTGGAGTCTTCTTTCGAGTCGATTTCTGTGAAGATTCAGTCTTCCAGAATCTTCTCTTGTGCATACCTCTTGTTTATTCCAGTAGGAGTATGGTGGTTGACAAGCGTACTCGATTATTATTCGAGGGACGAAGAGTCTAACCTAATACAACTACTTCGAACCATTCTGCTTTGTTCCCTTGCTAGTCTATTCATTTAGACTAACCAACCAATATTTTCCCTTGCATGGTTGGCTGGTGTCATCCGTTCGATTCGGCACATCAGTTAAGAAGTAGCTCAGAAGATTAGAAGGACTATGGAGTCGGCGGTGGTTTTTGAATGTTTTAATTATTTCTTTAATCAGGTTATGATCCTTTGGACAATAACTCCGATTGTAAAATACTTTCTTAGTCTTCCGCTGTGTTTGGTTTAAACTATGTTTTGACCTATTCGGGATTGGGTTGTAATCCCGTAACTCTTGTTTCCTTGACAATGTTATGTTTTGGAATTTAATGCTTGATCATTGTGTATCAATTGCATTTCATAAATTGTGTTTAATTGGTAAAGCCTTGGGTGATCTCGGTAAGGAACATTGGGGTCACTGGCGGTAATACCTTTCCAAAAGGGTTAAGTTTTGGGGGTGTTACATATCCTTTGCCAAGGATTGATGATATGTTGGATCAATTACAAGGATCAAAAGTTTTCTCCAAGATCGACCTGAGATCGGGTTATCATCAGCTGAGAATTCGTAAGGAAGACATTCCTAGAACTGCGTTCCGGACCAGATATGGTCACTACGAGTTCGTGGTAATGCCTTTTGGACTTACGAATGCTCTAGCAGTCTTCATGGATCTGATGAATCGATGTTTTCACCAGTACTTGGATAAGTTCGTGGTGGTCTTCATCGACGATATTCTGATCTATTCTCCGAATGAAGAGGTTCACGAGGAACATCTGCGGATTGCCTTATCAGTCCTTAGACAAAATAAGCTGTATGCTAAATTGTCTAAGTGTGACTTCTGGATGAGTGAAGTGGCTTTCCTAGGCCATGTGATCAATGAGAATGGGGTTATGGTTGATCCCCAGAAAATTAAAGTTGTGGCTAATTGGAAGCAGCCTCAGAACGTGAAGGAGGTGCGCAGTTTTCTTGGACTTGCCGGATATTATAGACGGTTCGTAGAGGGATTTTAGAAGATCGCTCTACCTATGACCGGTCTGCTCCGCAAAGTCCATAAGAAATTTGTCTGGAATGACAAGTGCGAGGCTAGTTTTCAGGAATTGAAACGACGTCTGACCTCGGCACCAGTGTTAGCACTTCCAGAAGGGAACGATGATTATGTGGTCTATAGTGATGCTTCAAAATGTGGTTTGGGTTGTGTATTGATGCAGAGAGGCAAGGTGATTGCTTACGCATTCAGACAACTCAAGACTTATGAAGAAAACTATCTGACACACGATCTTGAGTTAGCAGTGGTAGTTTTTGCACTGAAGATTTGGAGGCATTATCTCTATGGGGTGAAATGCCAAGTCTTCACGGATCACAAGAGTCTCAAATATATATTTACTCAAAAGGAGTTGAATATGAGACAACGCCGCTAGCTAGAGTTGCTTAAGGACTACGACATCGAGTTGTTGTATCATCCGGGCAAGGCTAACGTGGTAGCCGATGCACTAAGCCGGAAGACAACGCACGAGACAGTAGTTGCTCTACTTACTGCTCAGGCTAAACTAAATCAAATGTCATGCGAAGCTGGAGTCTTGTATGATCAATGTAGAGGGTACCTGACTATGCTAGAAATTCAGGCTACGCTACTAGATCAAATCAAAGAAAGGCAAGTCGATGACATAATCTTGGTGAAGTTAAGCAGTGAAGTAATGGACGGGAAGGCTCCCAGTTTTGTGATTCAGGATGATGGATCACTCTGGTTTCAAGACCGGATCTGTGTGCCTGACACAGAAGGTCTTCGCCAGTTAGTAATGAGAGAAGCTCATTCTTCAGCTTATTCTGTACATCCTGGCTCTAGCAAGATGTACAAGGATCTTCGGAAGAAGTTTTGGTGGCCAAACATGAAGTGGGATGTAGAAGACTTCGTGGCAAAGTGCTTAACTTGCCAGAAGGTCAAGATCGAATACCGCAGACCAGGTGGTGAGTTGCTACCTCTCCCCGTGCCAGAATGGAAATGGGAGGACATCGCCATGGACTTCATCACTGGGCTACCAAAGACTCGAAGTCAGAAAGATGCTATATGGGTAATTATGGACCGGCTTACGAAGAGTGCTCATTTCATAAATGCGCACATGCATCTCTTCGTAGGTACCATTTGCCTGAATCTCGATGTCCTCGTAGCTCAACACATGAGACTCATCTGGTACGTATTTCCTTAGCAAGGATACGTGGAACACATTATGCACTGGGTGTGCCGATGGCGGCAATGCCAAGCGGTACGCTAGAGATCCCACTTTATCAAGAATCTCGAATGGTCCCACGTAGCGAGGGTTAAGCTTCCCACGCTTACCAAATCTGAACACACCCTTGGATGGGGATACTTTGACAAATACTTTGTCACCAACCTCGAACTCGACAGTTCTACGCTTCCGATCCGCGTAAGACTTTTGTCGACTTTGGGCGGCCAACATTCTTTGTCTAATCAAAACAATGTCCGAAGATGTTCTCTCGACCAACTCTGGTCCGAGCAGAATCTTGTCGGCATTCTCATCCCAACAAATCGGAGATCTGCATCTGCGACCATACAAAGCTTCGAACGGAGCCATCTTGATAGTAGCATGCCAGCTATTATTGTATGTGAACTCAATCAGACTTAGGCTGTCTTCCCAGCTAGTCGGACGATCGAGTACACATGCTCTTAGCATATCCTCCAAGGTCTGGATGGTCCTTTCAGACTGTCCATCTGTTTGAGGATGAAACGCAGTACTGAATCTCAATGTAGTTCTCATGGCCTTGTGAAGTTCTTGCCAAAATCTTGCCATGAATCGGCCATCTCGATCCGATATAATGGTCTTGGGGATACCATGCAAACGGATAATCTCTTTGTGGTAAACTTCTGCTAACTTCTGGGTTTCCCATGTGGTCTTGAGCGTCGTAAAAAGCAATTGTGCAACAAGATCGTACCGTTGGTACGAATTTTGTGGTCCAAGTCAGGGACTGAAGAAGTTACTTGGGAAACATGGGAAACTGAGGCAGATATGCTCAGACGTTTTCCCGAGTTATTTGCGACCTAAGTTTCGGGGTCGAAACTTCTTTTAAGGGGGGGGTGATGTGATACCCCATATTTCTATAAGGGTATTTTGGAAATTACCTGAACGTCTGTTGTGTACGTCAATTTAATTTCGGAGACAGAAATACATTATGTAATGTTCTTAATCTCTGTAATATTTTTCTAAGTGAAATAATATACAGTCGAAGTATTTTGGGACTTAATACTCGTTCGTGTACGATTATTATTTATCCTGGATTAAGACCATATTGTTCCAAGCTTAAACGGATGAAAAATGGGTTTGGCGGCGATCGCCGTAAGGCAGGCGGCGACCGCCGCCTGACAGGCTCTGACATCGTCATCCTCTTCCGGCAACTTGGCAAGTGGCACCGAAAAGCAGCGACCGTCGCAGGCCAAAACGCAGCGACCGCCGTAGGCCAAAATGGGCAGCGACCGCCGCCTAGACGCAGGCATAGCCCTGCCTCGCCGGCTGGACTCCGTGATGGTCGGCGAATCGGGTGACCTCCGATCTTAGCCCTCCACGTGCCCTTGGTTGTCCCCTGGAGTTTTGGCTATTTAAAGGAGGATTTGGGAGCTGAATTGAGCACAAATCCGAAGCTCAATCTCCCTCACAATCATCTCGCCGGAAATCCAAGTTTCGCCGGATAATTCGCAATCAATCGCCGGAGCTCCATTTGGTGTAATTCCAGTTGCAAAGTGAAGCTTTGGAGGCCCTTGAAAGCTTAGAATCCAAAGCAAGGCAAAGGAGAGCCAAAACGATCGTCGTCGGTGAGTTTTGTGTCTCTCATAATTTTTCTCGGTGTTCGTAGCGGCGACCGCCGCCACGAACAGGCGGCGCCCGCCGTAAGGCAGGCGGCGACCGCCGCCCAGAAGCTCTTGGCTTGTTTCGGCCTTGGCTTCTGTGGCTTTCGATCGGGCTTCGTTCCTTTCGATTTCTTTCGTTATTCTTTAGATTCGTACTCGTTATTGTCGAATCTAACTTAGGGTTTCTTTATGGGTCGATCCGAAGGAATCTGTGTTGCCATATTTGTCCCTGCTTCAAGCCCGGAAACCAGTTGTCGTCGTACCTAGCTTCGTTAAGCTTCTGCGGATTTAAGGCAAGTGGCGGTTCGCTCTTGCTCATCATTCCATGTTTCCATTAATTATCAGTTGTTTAATTGAGTAATTAATTTGGAATGAATATTGTGTTCGTCTGGGAACAGTTTTGTTAATTGTTTTGGAAAACTAAAATATGATATTATAATAGGTTGTATATCTGTTAGAACAACGCTATTATGAATATATATTTATGTTGATAGCCTTGAGGGCGGTTATGTTGATGTTGTGGACTATTGTTGTGCTTGAACTGTTTAGTTAGCACTAGTAGTTAGGAACGTTGGATTCGTTGGGATCCAGTCGTTTCTTTATAATTTGGTAGAGAGGTGGCTAGACCCCACCTAATACCACATGGATGGTCATGACCCAACCTCTGATATACGAGTATAGAGGTGGTGCACTTAGCTAGTGTCACAAACCTTGGGAAGGATTCCCTTCAATATATGTCCCTCATGACGAAACATATATATAAAAGCTTATAACGTGTTGTGCGTTTGAGAATATCATAAGATAAGTGTCGTTGTCGCACATAATTAATATACCTTGGGCGAGTACTGCAGCTAGGCGCTAGTGCAGCTAGGAAATCTCTTCTTAATATTTAGTCGCTCGAATGCGATACTGTAATTCTGTGATTCTATGATGTTCCAGACTTTGTCATATCTTCCTATAAGACTCATTTCGTTGGAGTCTTCTTTCGAGTTGATTTCTGGGAATACTCGGTCTTCCAGAATCTTCTCTCGTGCATGCCTTTTGCTGTATTCCAGTAGCAGTATGGTGGTTGACTATCGTACTCGACTGTTATTCGAGGGACGATGAGTCTAACCTAATACGACTACTTCGAACCTTCTGCTTTGTGCCCTTGCATGGTCTTTCATTAGACTAACCAACCAAAATTGTTCTCTGCATGGTTGGCTGGTGTCATCCGTTCGATTCGGCACATCAGATAGAGCGCATATATGAGGAGATTAGAATGACTATGAAGACGACGATGGTTTTTGGATGTTTTTAATGTTTTAATAAGGTTGAGAACCTTGGGCAGGTGATCATGGCGATCACAACCCCTTTTTGTATATTTTAAGAAAGACTTTCGCTGTATTTTGTTTAACTCTGTATTTAGTCCTATTCGGAATTGGGATGTAATTCCGGGACTCATGCTTTAATCGAATATTATGATGATTTTGTATCATAAGTGTTTCATGGATTGTATTTAAATGGTAAAGCCTTGGGTGGCTTTGGTGAGGAAAACCGAGGTCACTGGCGGTAATACATTTCCAAATGGGTTAAGATTTGGGGGTGTTACACTCTCTTTGGTTGCAAAGTTATTTTTTGAATTACCCATCCTACCTTTATTGTGATATATGACTGTGCATGGCCGAATGTCAAATCCAACTCCCGGCCATTGTCAAATCCAAGACCACACAAGGTAGGAACGGTAACTCATTTTGAACTACTCGAAGAGGTGCAGATTGGTGGTCTAATATCATTTCGCTCCAAGATCTTTAAATCCTTCTGCGCATCTTATTTCTTTCCAATTCGTGACACCAAATTGGATAGTGAAATATTCTAGAGATGGCTTGATTCCTTCTTGCTTACGTTTTTTGGGTGAGGATTGTTTTTGAGCTACTAAGATCTTCAAACAATGTTGAGTAAACAGATACTAGACTATGATGTGCCACCTCATTTTCTACTTTGAGTAAAAATCTCTGAAAAATGTGAGCACATAAAAGTAAGTAATGTGAAATTTGTAGAACAACTACATTTGTGAAAGTACATTTTATCTAGAAGATAGTGGAGATTTTTTTTGTAAATCTACAATTTAATCGATAATATAATGAAGGTGTAAGAATAAATCAATACCATAAGGTGGATTTTACATACCTGTAAAAATCCGTGGTATTGTTTTGTTTCATTCGCATAAATTGAAATGATTTTCTCAGCATGATAAGGCTCCTTCGAATTTAGTTAGCAATGTGTGTATCTGACTACTTCGGATCATACGTGCATATAAATACTGGATTTTGGTTTAACTCTTAGTGAGTTCATTGGGCCCAAAAAAAATCCCACTCAGATGGCGTTCTCAAAACAAGCTTGATAGCTGTCTAGCCAAAAAAGAAACAAAAATTGCAGTCTTTCAATCATTTTAAAATGAACAATACAATTTCATTGCTCTGCACAGAACATTGGAAAAGACGCTAAGGATGCAGAGTAGTTGTTTTTTTAACAAAGTTTTTTAGCCAACTTATCAACTCTCTCTCTCTCTGCCACATCATGTAAAAAATTCTTTTACTTCTTTCCATACTCATAATTTTTCAATCCAAATTTTTTCACTTTATAAATTTTATGAAAAACATATATAAAAGGGTATCTATGGATTGATAAAAATCAATCATGAGTATTCGATATATTTTTTAAAACAAGCAAAACCAAATTTGAGTTGAAAATGACTAAAATAGTTGTAAAATCAAACTTTCCAGCTCAAATAAGTTAGTAACTTAAATACGTAGTATCAAGTTTCAAAGGTGAAATCAATTTAGATTTGATCTAATCCATAAAACGATCCCTTTTCAACAACAAAAAATAATATTCATCACTTAATTAATGGAACGTTTGCTTTTAATGGTTTGTCTAAAAGGTTAAACGCATGCAACCAATTAAAACATTTGACTTTATCTTGCCTTGTAGGTGTTTAAAAAACTGAGAGTGCTTGAGTTTTGCAGGTTCACGTGAATTTGTACATATTCACGTGAACGGAGTACAGTGTGTACCGTATCTTCTAGCATGCAATTCTTTTCATTAAAATCATTTTTTTCTTTTATGAATTGCTATAGGCATTTCTTTTCTCTTTTTTTATCTGGGCATGCATAAACTTTTGAAACGCAAATTTGACTGACATTGGAACCTGAAGCCAAACTAAACTCCATTTGTTTGTATCTTGTTGTATAGCTATATACTACATACTCCGTATCTATTTATAGCTATATATACTAAGTACTTTGTTAACTATTTATGTTGTGTTTACAAATATGTATTGAACAAAAAAGGAGCATTAAAACGTGTACGTACTTAGGGTAAGTTTATATGTCGTTGTTTTTTTCCTCCCTTTGTTTTCCTATAAGAACTTCAAATATCATTATGTTTTTTATACTAATTAGATATGTGATTTGTTTTTTTTTTTGTGGGTTTCAAGAGCATCAACATGACTAAACACTTTCAATTAGAGGAAAATGTTGAAGTCATAGGATCCGAAGAAGGATTGATCGATTCTTATTATTCTGCAATAATAACTGAAGTTTCATTATTAGTAGGATTTTATCGTGTTACATACGACAGATTATCGTGTCATGACCGTCCATGCCGTCTTCAAGAAATCATATATTTTGGATTGTTACACCATATTCCTCCTACTAGAACTCGAGTTATGTATGAGATAGGAGAGCATGTAGATCTATGGACAAGAGAGGGGTGGTGGTATGGTACTATATTAAGAATTCATGATGTTGATAGGTATGAAATTAATTTCTCTTATTTCAATTACAACAATACAACCATAATTACATAAAGCTATAATAAAACCATAATTCTTCTGCCTCTGTAGAATTCAAAAATAATATACGCCTCTGTAGAATTCAAAAACAATATACATATAAATTATACAATACCAGCAACCAGAATAATCATGAAATACTACCAAAACAGGATACAACCATAACTACAAGCAAAATATACACAAAATACAACCATAATTACATGAAGTTGTAATCAAATCGTAATTCTTTTGCCTCTACATAATTAAAAACAATATACGCCTCTGCAGAATTCAAAAACAATATACATAATTTATACAATACCAGCAACCAGAAGATACATAAAACACAACCAAAACAAAATACAACCATAATTGCAAGCAGAATATACATAAAATACAACCGTAATTACATGAAGTTGCAATCAAACCGTATACACAAAATACAACCATAATTACATGAAACTGCAATCAAACCGTAATTCTCTTACCTCTACAAAATTCAAAAACAATATACATATAATTCATACAATACCAACAACCAGAATATACATGAAACACGACCAAAATTAGCATCATCAAACAGAATATATACACAAAATACAACCATAATTATACAAAGCCATAATCAAACCGTAATTCTTTTGCCTCTCCACTACTCCACCAAAGAGCAACGAGAATATACATGAAACACAACCAAAATTAATATCAACAAACACAATATACACAAAATACAACCATAATTACACAAAGTTGTAATCAAACCGTAATTCTATTGCCTCTGCACTACTCCACCAAAATAAATAGAGGAAAAACCTAAACACAGACCAAACAACCAACCCAAAAAAAACATATGAAACAACCATCGTTTCCGAATGGTAGGGCTAAAAATTGTCACCACAACTATAAACCTAGATCAACAATTTAATATGCAACCCAATACATAGAAACATGTAACTCACAATCACCAAAAAATACAAAACAACAACACAATGCACAAACAGTGTAGCTATAATAATTACAATCGAAGACAAAGACAAAAAATACAAAACAACAACACAATGCACAAACAGTGTAGTTATAATTATTACAATCGGAGACAGAGACAAGAAATACATGTATAATGACCACAATGGCACAAGACAAACGCAAGAAATCTAAGATAAGAAATGTAGAAACAAAGAGAATCTGAGATCATATAGCGGAAAAATACAAAACAACAACACAATGCACAAACAGTCTAGTAATCAGAGACAAAGACAGACTTAAGAAATACATGTATAATGACTGCGATGGCACAATTACCACGACAGCACGAGACAAACACAAAAAGCCTAAGATGAGAACTCTGGAACAAAAGAATCCCACATAAAAGGCCAAAAAAAACAAAATGGAGACAAAGACAAACGTAAAATATACTTGTATAATGACCGCGACGGCACAATTACCACGACAGCACGAGACAAACATAAAAAGCCTAAGATGAGAACTTTGGAAACATAAGGAATCCCACATAAAAGGCCGAAAAAACAAAATCAGAAATTAGGGTTAGATGGCGAAAGAGGAATTCGCAGATAGAGATTAACAAAATGGAAGATTCGAAAATAAAAGGCCGAAAAAAACAAAATCAGAAATTAGGGTTAGATGGCGAAAGAGGAATTCGCAGATAGAGATTAACAAAATTGAAGATTCGAAAATGGAAGCAGAGGAAAAAAACGATAGTGATGAACGAAGATCGGATCACAGATGGAGATTGCCAAACAAAAAGATCAAATTCACGGACGAAGATGGCGAAAGAAAGAAAACGATAGATATGAACAAAGATCAGATCACAGATGGAGATGGCCAAACAGTAAAACCAAATTCACAGACAAAGATGGCGAAAGAGAAATTCGCAAATAGACAGAAAAACCAAATTCACAGACTAAGATGGTGAAAGATAAATTCGCAGATAGAGATGAACAAGATAGAAGAAGATTCGAGAACGGAAACAGAAGAGTGCCTAGGAAGAAGAACCCGAAAAAGACGAAAGCAGCGAGCGAACGAAAACAGAAGAGTGTCGAGGAAGAAGAACCCAGAAGAGACGAAAGCAGCGAGTGTAAACCCTAACATCCACACCCAACTAAAGGACCCAAAAGCCCAGCCTAATACAAAAGCACGCGACCTACACGTGACACGGGCTATTGTTCATTTTCGCGAGCTAGACTTTTAGAGTAAGTAAGATTTATCATTGATTTGAATGAGTATATTAATTTTAAATGTAAATGTATTGAAGATAAGAAACCAAATTTCATATAATTTAATGGGTACATATCTAATTTTCTATGCTATATATCGAGTAAGGATCACGTGCAAACTGCTTTTAAAATAAACAGTACGAAGCAATGTAATTTGTTCTATTATACTCATCTACGACTGGGATATCACTTCTGTTTTATAAAAGAAGATATGAACAGGGGCTTTTTGGTCATTTAAGTCTTTCAAGGTCTTCTTCCCCAAGACATTTTCAGTCTCCTCTGAAATTCAACCAAGATCAACTACGATTTTTGTCGATCGTTACCAATCGTGTTTCGTCCTAGTCGATTCATCAACTTCTTCATTCTAGTGGATCTTTCTCTATTGATTCCTCTTGTCCTTTTCAATTTACTTTTTTATTTTACTTTGTGCGTTATACAATTTTGGGTATATATGCTCATGTGTTGTGTTTTCTTTCAAATTCAGATTGTTTGCACTGTCTAATTGTTGGTTTTGCTTTCAATAGTTATTTCATTCTTGTGTAACATCAATTCTTCCTTGTTGATTTTGTTCTTGGACTGAATGAGTTGAGAGACGCCCACAAGGTGTTCGATGAAATGATTGTGAAAGATATTGTGAGTTGTACATGGATGAATTGCCCTTTAGGATGGAAAATTCATTTTGTTTTTGTAATTTCATTAGACTCTTGACATTGTAATACCCCTCAATTTCAGTAAGGGTATTTAGGTAATTTTCCCAACCCTCATTCTGTAAATAAGACACGTTTGGCGTATTCAGAACCTCTGTATTAATCTTTGAACGTTATAATATACCTTCAAGGTATTTTGGGATCGTAGAATATGTTTTATGGATACTAAAAATAGATTTTAGCTTAAGTCTGTGAGCCAAACCGCGACCTGAGGCCAAGGGGCGCGACCGCGGTAATTCCGCGACCGCGGGAGAATTTCCGCGATCGCGGAAACCTGACTCAGCATCGTCTTCAATCTTCTCTTCGCGTTACGCCGATTGGAGCTCCGCCGTTTCACCGGGGGGATGCCAATCGATTCGAATGGCCGGAGTTACGCCATCTTTGTCCTATAAAAGGAGGCCTTCAACGTGTGGAATCATCATCCACCATTTCCGATCTATCTCTCGCTCTCTTTTGCTCTCGCCGGAATCTTTGCTTGCGCCGGAGTTCTCGCCGGAATTGGTGGTGTCGCCCTAGTGCCTTGGAAGCTTGGAGTGGTGGTGAGCCTTGTTCGAAGCCAAGGAAGTCGTCGTCGAGTCGTCGGTAAGCCACGAGGTCGATTTAAGGTCGCGTCAAGAGGGAATCCGCGATCGCGACTATGAACACCGCGACCGCGGAAGCTGCCCAGAAATCCACGACCGCGGAAATCCAAACCGCGACCGCGGCTTGCCTTAGCAAGCGCGATCGTGGCTTGGACGAGCCGGTCACGGATTTGACTTTCGATTCTTTCGACTCGTATCAGTATTCGTAAGGCAAGCGCGATCGTGGCTTGGACGAGCCGGTCACGGATTTGACTTTCGATTCTTTCGACTCGTATCAGTATTCGTATCGAATCTAACTTAGGGTTCCGTCTTTTGTCTCGACGTCGTCGTAGGAATCCGTATTCAGATTCCAGTTTCCAGATCCCGAAACCCGACATCGTCAATTCGTCTAATTAAGGCAAGTGGCGGTTCGCTCTTGCTTATCATTCCATAATTCCTTTAATTATCAATTACTTGATTGTTAATTAAATTGGGGTAAAGTGTTGTTTCGTTTGGGAACAATTTTATAAATGAGATGATTAAAATATGATATTATAATAGGTTGTATATTTTGCTAGAAACAACGTTGTTATACATGTAATTACTGTGATGGCTTTGTTGTGGATTTTAAATGTAAACTTAATGCTAGATTAGCACGAGTATTCGTAGGAACGCTAATTCCTGGTGAGGATTAGTCGTTTCTTTATAACTTGGTATTAGTCGGATTAATTCTCTAATACTTTTAAAGGTCATGACCATTGCTTCCTATCCACCCGTTAAGGTTAGGAGGTGTTAAGCACCTTGCTAGTGCAATTTGGGATGGACGTATTGTCACCCTGTGTTATTCTCGTTGTCACTCGAGATCATATTAAAAGCTTAACGTGAATATACGTTTTGTAATTAAATAAGATAAGTACGGTTATGCACATAATTAATATACCCTCGGGCGAGGAGTACAACGTGGAAACCGCTCGGACTTCGGTTAGAGTAAGTCTTCTTTCCAATCTGGATTCGCATTGTGCGATGAGGTTGGTCGTTGACCTAAATGATCAAGTCGTTTTTAAACGCTTGTGTGAAAACTATAACGTTCCCAAACATTTGTCATACTTTCCCATAAGACTCAATTCCTTTGGAGTCTTCTTTTCAGTGCATGTCTAAACTTTAAACATTCCATGAAAGTTCCGGGTTATGTATCGTTCCTTCGGTTGTTATTCGAGGGGCAATGATAGTAAACGGTTACGATCACTAAAACCATTCTATTTTCACCCTTGCATAGTCTTTCATAGACTAACCAACCGGGTTTTATTCCTTGCATGGTTGGCTGGTGTCATCCATCCTATACGGCACATCAGTGGTTGGTTCCCGAAGCCTTGAAGTAACCAGTTGAAGAAGAGGCTTGCAGTTGAAGATTTAAGTGTCAGTGTTTTAAGGTTGTTAAGTATTACTTTAATATATATATTTATAACCTAGTCATGTAATAGGTTATTCTTAAAGTCTTCCGCTGTGTAATTTAAAGTCTTCCGCTGAAATTTCACTCTGTTGTAAAATTGTCACTTCTCATTTTATGAGAAGTCTGTTAATAAAAGGTTGAGTTTTATTCAAATATGTCTTCCGTTGTTTAATCTTGATTGTTATTTAATATACTTATTTAAGCTTAATTGTTCCGATTAAAGCCTAGGGTGACTTTGGACAGTAACGTCTGAGGTCACTGGCGTGTGACACGACCGACATAAGTCGGGGGTGTTACAGACATGAAGAAACAAGAAAACCATGATGAAGGCAAAAAATGAAATGAAACACAATTGGCTTAATATGAACACTGACATTACTATATATGAACCTTAGATGACTATATATGAACATTAACATTATTATATATGAACCTTAGATGATTACATATGAACATTGAAATATAACATATAACTCTTAGTTTGTTTATATTGTGCACCAAGTGTGTAAGAAAATAACAATAAATATGAACCATAAATGATTATTTATGTACATTGACATGTAACATATGAACATTAGGGGAATGTGTGAGAATTGTGTATGAGGAATTGATAAGAATAAATATATATTGAACATTAATATGTATCATATGAACCCATAATGTTTCTATGAACCACAAAAAAAAAAAAATCAAATATGAACGTGCTAAAACTAGTATATTCAACATTAGGGGATTATATGTGAACATTTACACGCAATTGATGAACCTATGTTACACGGAATGAAAAACATGTATGAATGTTTTCAGGAAAAAATATGAACCCTAGATTTCATTAATAATTTTTTAACATTATGGGTATGGAAAAAAGATGAAGTTTTCAAAAGAATAAGTATGAACATTGGATTATTATGTATGAACGTTGACATGTTAGATATTTACCCTTACGTCTGTATTGTTCCTAAAGTATGAAATATTAGATATAAACCTTGGACGAATATATATGAACATTGATATGTTATATATGAACCCTTACGTTTATATTGTTCCTAAAGTATGAAAATAAATATGAACATTATGCCAATATATATGAACGTCAAAATGATAACTTGAACCCAACTTTGTACGGTGTTCTATAAATGGCCCACATAAAAATGAAAATATAGTAAGAAAAATTATATGGATTTGAACATTCTTAAGTGAAATGTTAATATAAAAATTAAGAAAATAATAAAATGTTACGCAAATTAATAACACAAGAATATATTATTGTTAAAAGAGTTAATAAAAAAATTAGAATAATTGAGAAGTGGAAAGGAAGGGTAGGGACCACTCTATTGATAAGAGAGAATAGAGAGGCTAGGGGCATGGGGAGGGGTGTGGTGGTAGCTTATATTATTAAAGAGGAGAGATAAGTTGTGAGTTAAAGAATCTTCTATAAATATATAAATTAGACTAAGAGTGCAATTAAAGTCCAATAAAAATGATAAATTATCTCTTATTTTTTTGTTGATCTTTATTACAAACTAAATCTTTTAATATAGATCAATGGTTAAAGACACTCTCATAATACAAGAGTATAGGGTTCAATCCCCCCTAACAACTTTATTTTACTATTTTACCTTTTTATTTTTTTTGTATATTAATTAGTTACTCACATCTTTATATTTATCTAGCTATCTATTTATAAATATATAAATTATAAAGTAGAGTTTTAGCCCAATTACTCATTTATTTATCCCAACTAATGCCCATACTAATTAGGATATTCTGTTAAAATCAAGGATATTTCATATTAGCAAAATGGTTGAGATTCCAATCCTATTAGCATTGTTTTATACGGAGTATAATTTTGGTTACCATCCTTATTTAACACGATTACTTTTCGGCGCATAGGCATTTTGCCGTTTGGCGCATAGGCTCGCACGTAACGTGAGAGTACAACCCACACGTTACATGTGACAGTGCTCCACACGTAATGTGTGGGACAATTTCACACGTTACGTGTGGTTTGTACCCTCACGCTACGTGTGGGTTAGTCAATATGGTTTAGAATGTTTATTTGTAGTATTTATTTGTTTATCTAAAACCCTACAAAAAACACCCCAAAATAATCAACATAGAAGATAGAATAGAATTGTTCATTACGTTGGATGAATACAATCACATACAAGAAATAATACAAGTTCTTCATAAACTTAGAAAACCTAGCACAAAATAAATGACATCGTCTAGTTGCGTTTGAAAAAATTAGGATAGTCTCTTGTAAAACTTCGCGACATATCATGTCTCTGCTTTGATAAATTGCTTGCTCCCTACAAAGGTTGATAGTACGTAAACAACATTACACAAAAGATATGACATCAAGGCATTATATGATGTACATCATTATATAGATTGAGGTTATACCTACGCATCTTATCCATATCTTGTAAAAGTTCTTGCTTAACAACATCTTGATTCACCTTAATAAGATCTTGTTTTTCCCGCCATTGTTGTCGAATAACCGCGTGTGCCCTCTCCTCGTACACAGGATCAATCCAATTCCTGTATAAACACCCTAGTCTTGGGCATCCCCAATACCTCCTTCCGTAGTTCCACTGCAAATCCCAAGTACGGACAATGGTTTTCAAATTACACTCGCATTGTGGAGCACTTATTTGTTGATGGTGCCTATTTAGGTTTGATGATGATTCGGATGAAGATGTCATTATTTGATGTAGTGCTTGGTTTCCTACAAATCCATTAATATGAAAAGGCCAATTAGGGTTACTAAATCGAAAGAAACTGGAAGAAGAAGCTTACCCACAAATGAATCTTCAATCTCGCTTGTGTTGGAAGTGTTGTAGTGAACAAACAACCCTAATGCCTCTTATATAGTGAAATGATATATACAGCTGTAGTAATTAAAGACCACAACCACAAGAATTAAAGACTTCAACCACTAGCATTAAAAACCTCAACCACTAGCATTAAGGACCTCAACCACTCTTACCCTAATAACCCTAAACCCTAAACGTCAACCACTCTCATAAACAATGTAACTCGCATACCCAAATTCACCCTTAATAATTAAAGATAAACTCTAAACTCAAACCTTAATCATAACACTAACCCTAAGACCTAAACCCTAACCCTAACCCTAACCCTAACCCTAAACCCTAAACTTAAAACTCATTATTTTAAACTCTACCGAAATGCCATAACCCTATACCACAAAAAACCTAAACCCTACCCCTATCCATCCTATCCTACCCTACCCGACATACGCCTAAACCCTAAACCCTAGTAATCACACGTTACATGTTAATGTGTTTCACACGTAACGTTCTAATATACTTCGCGCGTAACGTGTGGAACGGTTTGACACGTAACGTGTGGTTCAGTCTGTTGCAAAACGCATTGAATTAACCGTCTTGTC
Organism: Rheum nobile; assembly: GCA_027886185.1. NCBI lineage: Eukaryota > Viridiplantae > Streptophyta > Magnoliopsida > Caryophyllales > Polygonaceae > Rheum > Rheum nobile. The sequence goes on from WOAB01000639.1 coordinate 12,582,884, forward strand.
CCCACCTAACTGTAATAATGACCCATCTTCTTTGTCCCCACCGAATTTTTTTTTTTTTTCAAATATACCCAAAATTCAACAACAAATCCACAATTTTTACCAATCTAACAATATCATCACTTCCACTTTCATTTTTCCACACAAAATGTCTACAAACCTAGATCTACCTAACCAAAACCCTAAACATCACAAAAACTTCTACAAAACCTAGATCTACCATCCAAATCATCTCCAAATCGTAGATCTATCATCCAAACCTAGATCTACCTAACCAAATACTATGTGTGGATTTAAATTTATTAAAAACAAAATCAAATAATTATTTCTAGGAACTAACCTTACGCGGGAGGGGCGAGGAGGCGTTACGCGGGAGGGGCAAGGAGACGTTACGCGGGAGGGGCAAGGAGGCGCAGCGGGAGGGGCAAGGAGGCTGAGTGCTGATGCTGAATGAAGAGGAGGAGCCGAATCTGGCTTTTATAGCCAGATTCCCACACGTTACGTGTGATACAATGTCACACGTAACGTGTGAACCGATCCCACACGTAACGTGTGGAGCCAATTCACGCGTTACGTGTGGGTCTTGAATGGGTCAGTATCGACGCGTAACGTGGGAAGTCTATTCTCACGTTATGCGCGACCCTATGCGCCAAAAGGCAAAAATGCCTATGCGCCGAATAGTTGAGCCCTTATTTAAAGAGATTATATATGGGATTTACATCTTACAAGAATGTAATGTCTTTTTCAATAATATATCATACATATAATTATTCACATATTAATTTAATAATATTTTATTTATATATTTTTCTACAAAGTAGGGTTATATTGATGTATATTATTATCCATAATAATTTAGATTTTCATGAAAAAAAGTTTATAGTACATGATTATGCTTCTATTTAAGTATGATATATAACATTAAAAACCATGTTATGATAACGAAATATTAATTAATCATTTTCCTACAAAGTAGGCTTTATTATATTTTATTTAATCTAATATCACACAATCCATATACACACCCGTCTCTAAGTAGAATACAATTACTTGACCAAAAAAAAGTAGAATACAACTAATTAATAGTAACAGTTTTTTACATTCATTGTTTGCGACTTATAAGTAAAGCCATGAGCGGTTATGAGCCCAGAAAAAATCATGAATCGGTTGATATTTCATATACTACATACATGGCAAGCAATAATTAGGAATGAAACGTCTATCCATTTAAATTCTTTATGAAAATATTCAATCTCAATGTAACAACCTTCTAAACTCCATTTTTAACTTTGAATTTATAATTATTATACTTTAAATTTATAGATAGTATAAATAGATATAAGATTTGTAGTTTTAGATAAAATGGGGGGAGAGCTTCACCATCGGTTTGGTATTATTGAATCATAAAACCGTATGTGAGTAAGCATTTAGTGGCAACATTCATCTAGACACAATTTCAAGAAGATGATACTGGTAAGTCATAAAATTATTTTGAAATTTTTTATTTATTTATTATCTAACTGATTTCCTAATCTCAATTTATGAAGTAATGCGTATATATTTCTCCTTTTCCAGAACTTTATAGATCACATCAATAACAAAATACATATGGCATTTTATGACTTTGTTCAAACAAGTCAATAGAATTGAAAAGCCTTCTGAAGTAATTGAATGGGTCACATGTATCCTTACTACCAATTACAAAATTTTAGAGAAATTTTAGAAGTACTTAGCTTGCTCATATGACCTACTGATTGTCATCTTACCAAACTAAATAATCTTATTAAACTTATTGAAAAAAGATGCTAATTTGATTTGTATGGTTAGAAAATGAAAAGGTTTTCAAGCACATTATTATGGTAAAGCATACCGTAAGACGGTCCAATGTCCGTAAAAATAAACTTGAACGAGTGAAAATTAAAATTAAAGTGCCATGTTAGTGATTCATTTAAGAAAAAATAAAATACTGGTTAATTAAAAAGTTTTAACATGTTAATTATTTATTCAATCTTCGGCTTAGATAGCTGCAAATTTCATATGGTGAAAGAATAATGTAAAATTATAAAGTAGATTATTGCTTTCTATTGGTATCATTGATTAATTATCTACAACAATTTCCACGCAATATGCTTTTATGTACTACAATGATGATGATATAAAATTACAAAATCACAATATTGTAGTTCATTAGTTTAAAGCTTCGTGATAATGTCTATTGACCTATGTTGATCGTGTCTTGCTAATATCACTCTACTTTTTATTGGAACAAAAAAATACCACACTATTTTCTTAAAATATATGCATTGTTCAACTTAACCCTTTTAACGTTTTACAAATAAGTATGTGTACTAAATAATAAGTCGTGTCTTCTTACCTTCCTAATTAATGTAAATTAGTGCCTGATAATTGTGTCTTTTACCTTCCTAATTAATTAACATAATTACTAAATATCACTTAAAAATGTATCACTAATATTAAATTTCTATTATATCCGAACTCATATAAAAAATTATTAAAATATTTAAAAGCCTTTTTTCACCATTAACTTATCTAAAACATTACTCTATGAAATACTTTTTCCTTTCTTTCTTTTTCTCTATCCTTCTTTCCCACTTTTCCTCACCTTTGGAATTGGGTTGTACGGAATTGACCAAGTAAAACAAAAATTGTGAATCAGATAAATTGAGTTATACAGAATTGGGTTGAAGGGAGAGAATTGAAATTCAAAATCATATGAATTGATCAAGTAAAACAAAAAATTGCACCTATGTTCACTAGATCCACACACCAACTACAGAAAAAAAAAACAATTTTTAATCAATTTTTTTCAACACAAAATTTTAGGAGGGGGAGACAAATAGAAAGAGAAAGAAAATGGATTTTGAAATATTAATTAATTAGAGGTATGAATTACAATAGTAAACACATATTACACGTAAAACTAAATTAAACATTCTTATAGAATAACTTACGATAATACTTTAGAAAATCATATTATTATTTTAAACCAAAGAAATATTTTAGTTTTAGTATACCTTCTTCAAATAAATCGTAAATATTTATATAAATGAAATGAAATATCTTCAAAATATTGTATAGTTGTTTTTCATATTATTATAAATAATAAATAAATGATGAACTAAATTCCATGTCACTTCACATCATCACAAATTTCATTACTTTCACTTTTTTTCTTGAAATCTAAAGCCAAAATAGAAGATTATATTACATCATTTGACACAAGTTCATAAATATTTGGTGGGAAAGTTTAGAGTATACATGACATTGCTCATTAAGATTTAAAATTCCAGAAATGTTATGAGCAAAGGAATTACTTTTTTTGGTCGAAAGAGCAAAACAATTACTTTACCTATGTAAGCAAAAATTATCCAACTGCTTTTTTAGCAAATAATTATCTTTATATTAATAAGTCTTATATTAATTTAACTATTTATTTCTTATATGATTAATTTCATGTACAGTTTAAGTTGGTATTTAAGAGTTAGACGAATTAAGCAAGTAAATATATATATAGATTAAATATTATTACTAAACACCTTTAATGAATACATTAACGATAATAAAATACAAATATTTAAAAAAATTATTTTTTAAAAAATAATAATTGAAGTATACAAAAACAAATTATATAATTTATAAAAATAATCTCGTGCGTAGCATGGACATATCTACTAGTTAGGGATAATTTTGGAAGAGTACAGATCATTTGAGTTTAATTATAATAATGTCATTAAAAAAATGGAAGATGGAAACGCGTGCCTACTTAGTTTGTTTTTTTCCGCTTTTAATCTCATTCGTCCATTTCAACCATCAAACGGTAGCTTCGCATTTTAAATCTCATTCGTCCATTTCAACCATCAAACGGTAGCTTCGCATTTTTTACTTGGGAGTAAAATGTACCTGAACTCCCCTCGTTATGTACCCAATTAAACATGTTTTGATGGGCATACTATATAGCCAATTTTGCCTTATGTATCAATTTGGTTGCTCATAAGTTGGAACTGAAATATTAACCTGAGTTTACCCAATTAAAGAGTTATCTTCTTTTTCATCGTGTAAGAAACTCCTTGAAATAAGATAATTCAAATTTATGATCTTTCAATTACAGAGGATCACCTCCATCTTCGCTATCTAGGGCTTCCTCTCTCTCCACAAGGCGCAAGCAGATCTAACGGCGCACCCCTTACTGAGAAATCGAACCAGCACTAGGGCAGCAAAAAGCCAAAAACGCACACATTAAAGATATTGACGCTGGAGGAGATAATATTTGGGTGCACAGGAACTTCGAACCAAGATTGCGACCCTTGCTGGATGAATGGAGCTTTGTGTTGGGGACCTTGGCCAACAACCAAGTCTTTGAAACATTCATTACCTGGTTTGCTGCGGCTGCTCTCGGCGATAACTCATTCCACGACATGAAGTCGTATAAATGAGATCTGACCTAACATACCATAATCCAAGGAATTCTCATGGTACTGGAAGAAATAAGGTTGCATAGAATCCTCAAGAAATTGGAGAAGAGGACTCCACGCATTCCATTCCATTCCATGACTACTCACCAAGGAAGAGAATATAAGAGAATGAGATAACACTAGTTTCCAGGAGTGATGGTTTAGCTCAACACAGTATTTTGCACACTGGAAAACTTGACACTCCTACAATCCTATTTTCCATCAGAACATAGAAACTCTTGTACTACGTATATGAAAAATGAATTGATGAATAACCCCACCATCAGCTCAAGACACACACAAAAGAATATATGAAAATGATCTTAATTAGAGAATGTTGTTACCTACCAAATTAATGAGATCACAATCTCTCCGTCTAGACATACACCTACTCTGTAGTGGGAATCACAATCTATATATACACCAGCCTTCCAATCTTATGACAAATAAAATTGCACTTTACAAGAATACTTACCTCCTCTGTATTCCCTTTCTTCTTCCCTTCTTCTCCATGGAGGAATCAATGGGAGGAAGGCGAGCTAGCTTCTATGCTATAAGCCGAGTACTCGCTCGAACTGAAGACGGCTCTTTCGTCCTCCCACTTGATGATCTCGCTTGCGTATCTCAATGCTGCATCTACGCTGTTCGGCTCCAAACCCTTCACCAGGGAGACGTACAACTTCTTTCCCGTGAGACATGAGAAGAGCCTCTTGAACTTGACTGCCACATAGTGGGAGGCCAGCTGACCGAGCGGAGGATTGTGGTTGATGCTCTTGCTGTTGCCATGTGCAGGTTGGCGTCGGCTCATGAGAGGTTGAAAATCTTCAAACCACTCGCACTGTGAAAGCGGGACTTGCTCTACCTTCTCCTCGAAAAGGTCATATTTGTTCAGTACGAGGAGGAAGTCCATGTGCTCGAAAGTCGGGTGCGTGATTATGCTCTCAAAGAATTTTTTGGTCAAAAGCATCTTGTTTGTAGTCACCCCTTCGCTATCGAAGCAAAGCTCGTCATAGTCGCTCAATGCAACAGAGAACATGACTAGCCTGACATCTTCGAACATCTCTAGCCATTTGCAGTTCTCCACAAGGCCTCTTGCTTGCACCCTAATAAGCTGATACCTGTTCACGTGGAATCATTTAACCAAAATTTAAATACATAGTAAACTTTCTACAAGAAAGAAGGACGAACAAAACACCAGGAGGGAAAATGACTTTATGCTTTTCTCTGTTTTGATTCTCCTGGGAGACTTTAGTCTTGTCAGACTAGCAAGTTATAACTACTGTTACGATTAATGAAGTTTACATTTTCACTAACCTAAACATAGAATCATACTGATCAGGGGCTTCAGAATATTCATCAGTAGCTGACACTGGAAATGAGAAGTCCACACAAGAAAGGCCATTTGATGATGTGACTCCTTCCGCATAGAGAATATCCAAATCAGATGGCTCGTAATCTGCTTTCAGAATATCAACAGCCTGGCACAAGAAGAAGATAGAAATCATTGTTTTTATTAATCAGAATGAATTGCGAACATCTGGACCAGAAAACAAAGTGACTCGTAACAATCAAGCAACTATATGAGCATATGATGGAACCAGCTGATTGCCACTTCACTCATTCAGTCATTCTTCATCCAAAAAGAAGAAGGAAAGAGCTCTGGTCTACCATAATTCACTGTCCATAAACAAAAATTGCATGGGCTTACCCGCTCTAGGAAATAACTAGAAGCACCGGGTAGCATTTCTATTTCACTTCTACGATTATATGTGGCCTGAAAGGCAGCACTATTCCACAATTCCTCAACCAACGGAGCATATTCACGAGTAGCAGCAGGAAAAATTGATTCAGAATCACCAGAGGCCATTGCTCTCAGAAGCCAATCAGAGAAAGACTTTAGCCTTGGGGATATGGAATAGATGGTTCCATTCTTATTTCCATCAGCACTGCCTGCTGCAAACGGAGATCATTTTCTCATAGGCATTTAATGTAGTTAGATTTAGCATAACATCATAAATATCCTAAAGAAACTGAACCTTCATCGTGTGGTTCTGCCGATAACTGCTTTGCCCTTATCTCCATCAAACATTCTTCTTCAAAGCGATCACGACCCTCAAGTAACATACCAAGGTAGGTATACACATTACCCTGGATAATCAACTTGATACTTTCTCGTTCATCTTCAGAAAATGGTTCGCTTTTGTAGAGAATCTTTGCCTGAAGGAAAGGACATTGATGAATTGTAAACGTTCAAGTACTTCCTCTCATTAAAAAAGGTGACAAAATCTAAGTTATGGCGCATATAGAATCTACAATAATTGATTAGTAATTAAAAAAACACACTAATATTTCACACAAGGACAAAAAATTTGAATATGCCTTAATTTCGCTTTCATGTAATAGATATAGAACAGACAAACCACTTCATCACAAAACAATTTTAGCTACACAAAAGGAATGTAGTTTTCTCCAAGCCAAATTATGATAGAAATATACCTGCTTAAATATAGTGCTTGTCCCTGAGCCACTACAACCAACTAAAAGAAGCTTTTGGATCATTTTCTCCTCAAAGTAGTCGGGGAAACTCCTACTAGGAACATAATTTACTTGTTCACCATAAGGATATTTTGATTTAGATGGTACCGGCAACGACAAAAGAGCACAAACCAACTTTGTTCCCGCCTGAGAGAAGTAACATTTATAGAGCATGAAAAATATAGTAAACTGGAACACCGTAATCAAAAGAAACCCACCTTCCCCCATATGTATCCTTTCGTATTCTTTTGCCCCTCTTCCTGGTATGAACCATCTTCGTTCACCCAAAAGTGAGGATTACCAGCACACTGGACTCCCGCTAACTGTGATGGACAACAGACTTCAATATAAGAAAGTAAACATCTTTTAAGATATTGAAAAAAAACACAAGTATTACTACAATGGCAACCTGCAACATTCGTAGCTCGGCTTTTGTAATTTCCCGGCCATTTATAAAAACTTGTGTATTTCCATTGCTAGCATCCTGCTTGATGGGATCTCCGACACTGAGATGTGGACTAATAATCTGGTACGGCTTTTGTGCTTCCTGTTAATTTGAGCAAGAAATCCATCTTATCAGTAAGGAACCAAAGAGCTTAGGAAAATATGTATTTGTATCACCTATGATACTCACCTTTCCCCAAAGTCCTGACACTTTGTCATACCAATAATTCCCTGGTTTGAGATTTTTGGGTGGAATGGGGCAATTCTGCAACGTAACTAGCTCTTCTTGACAAAGAGGTTTTCCATTTACAGCTATGTACTCGGAGGGCAACTGATTGACATCACACAGCTTCTCCGCCTTCATTATCTGTCGAATTTCCAACTCATTAAGCAAACGCTTCAGCATCCTTGAACATTTTCCCAAGCTTCCTCGCTTTGACTCATCAATTGGATACCCAATGCAAGAAACACATTTTCTTCCTTCTGGCATAGATCCCATTGCCCTCAGCACACAACTACTGCAGTACTTGGCATTGCAAACAACGCAGACCTCTTTTTCCGTGAATCGGTTACCTTTAAAGCAACGATAGCATGCTCCTTTTTTGGATTTTATCTGGGTTTCCTTCTTTGCCTTCAGCCCCTCAGCCTCAATATGATTAAGTTCCTCTTCAGCACCGTCCATTGAGTCAACATCACGAAAAGTTACTAAAGTTGTTCTTTTAGCATCACAGTTCGGCATGCTATTGCAATCTCCAGTTCTAAAAGAAGACACTGCTGAAGATGAGTAATCCATGCTCAAACCAGACTTTGATGACTCCCATTCTGGATGATTTAAGTCATCGAAATCAAGATTCTCACGGAAAGAAACAGAATCCCTCAACATTTGTGACATCCCAGACAATTCCCGTGACTTCTCAAAGCTCTCACAGAAGTCTAGTGTGCAAGAACTAGCAGCGCCACCTAACAGCTCCCGAGAGAGTTGGTGACTAAGGGAAGATGACCTGAGTTCTGGCGAGCTCTTCAACACATCCAACACCCCTGATCCACCCGAGTCCGAAAAGTCCAGCTTCCCGGAGCAACTCAACTCTGGCACTGCACCATCTTTGCCGCTATCACCTCTATCTACAAAACCACCCATAGAGCTCGGGGAAAGGCTTACTTCAGATGCCAGCTCCGCCTCCTTAAACTCACAAACATGAGCATCTCCAACCCTCTCAAAGTCCATCACAGAGGTGGGCGACACATTAGTATCAGATCCTACTTTCCCCAGCTCTTTCGAGAACATCATGTTCAAATTATCTTGTGCAAGCAACGGTTGGACAACAGGCAAGGAAAGTTTATCAGTAAAGGGGATGTGGGAAACCACAGAGGCCACAGGTATACTGTCCACCTTAATAGGAAGAGCCCTTGGGATCTCATAGCCAACAGGTGGACCTTCGTACTCCATGGCGATAGCGTACTCCACTTCAACTTCCTCCACACCGTCATCCACAATGGAAACAGAAGCCATTGGAGGAGACATTCGAGCCGTCAAACTTCACAACCTAGACCTAGCTAGTTCTAATCTAGCTCACTGTATTACAATCCCTACCAAACCCTAACTTCCACAAAGTAGAAAGAATCTCCGAAAAGACGCCGAAATTCCGCAGCTTCCGGCATATCTAGGGTTTCAGATTGAAAACTAGAAATGAAATGAATGGCTCCGGAACCAAGAAATTGGAGCACAACATCCAGAATCCGGGACGGCACAGGAACACATGAATCATGCTAGGCGCTAGCAACACAAACAAAGAAGGCGAATAATATGCTTCAGATAACGGGGCAATCATGCGATGAAAGGCCGGAAAGGAAGAGAGAGAAATCGGGGAGAAAGTAACTTACCAGAGAGAGAACGAAGAAGATGAAATGGAGATTTGAGGCAGGGGGAGACAAACAGTGAGGAACCCGAAGTTTTGTCAAGTGCGGAGTTGGTGGTGTGGGAAGGAGGGAAATGCGTGTTTGGGAAAGTGTGGGAAAAAGGAGAATAACAGCATACTGTGCAATAAAAGAAATAAAGGTACAAGTAAGGGGTATGTGTATGTGTAACCCCAAGTTTTGTCCTTGTTTTGCTGTTAAAGCATGGTATCTTTTCTTTTTTCACGAGAAATTACGTTTGGTGTTCCTAACTTTTATCTATTCTAATTGGTGTCAAAAGTTCTTCCAAAATATATATATAATTCACATGGTGCACCAAGTTCACCTTATATCCTCTCTTGTAATCTTTTATTAAACTCATAGGCGGAACTGAGGGGGGCCGGGAGGGCTCGTGCCCCCTCTTTACCTTTAGTGTTGAGTATATGTTTTTATTATAGTATTCATATTTTATAAAAGGGAGTTAGCTCAGTGATTTTGTCTCTGTTGTTTGGTCTATGGGTTTTGTATTCGAACCTCAAGTCCAACATCTTTAATTTTCTTTTCCTACTTCCTAGCTTCACTTTTATCCCTTATGTTTTTTGCTATCAATCTATCATCATTTGGTGTGTAGATATATAATTTGTTATTAAATATACAATAATTAAGTATATCATTAATTAGTACATTATAATAATGTATATTAATTATAATGTTTTATTATTATTGGTTGACATTAAAATAGTTTGTTTCTTAACAAAGATGTACTGGTCTCTATCAAAATCCCTATTTATAAATAATTTTCAATTTATAAAAATCAATGTGAAATATATATTATGGATAATGCCTCATCTACATGTAACAATACCCTCTAAATTATTAGCATGATTAGTTTTAGTATGTTTTTGAAAAGTTAAATATCGGACTATATCTATATCTAAAAAATATAATAAATCTTGTAAATATATATAAGATAACTTTAATGTGTTATGTTAAAGACTATATATGAAAATAATTACATAGTTCATATTCTTTTATTAATGATGATTATATCCAATCGAACATCCTAAACTCTCCCGATCCGTCCCACGCAATGTGCCCCGGCCCCCCCTTTTAAATTTTCCTGGTTCCTCCACTGATTAAACTTACACATTGAAGTGATCAAATTTATCATATATCTCCCAAATCTATATCTATCTATCTATATATAAATTAAAAGAGAGACCAAAATTATACGTGTCGACACCACGTTTAATTCAATCATCATTCGCCACATCATTCAGCTTTTAAAAAAAAGTTACAGTAGATCAGATTTAATTATATATTTTATTTTTTGTTTAATTATTGGTTTATTTATATCCTTTGTGAACAAACTAGATTTACCGTAACTAATTGAAAATAAAACATTGATTTATTTTGTTTTTTTAAGGGAAAGTTTGTTTGTTTGTTTTTTCATCTTTTACAAGTTGAAAAACATTATAAATATTTGATATCAGGTAAGTAGTAATGTTATCAATATTATTAGAATAATAGATAACTATTTTTCATATATAAATCTTGATCGTATATATATGTGATAAAAATATAGGGTCATTTTTAAGTATCGTATCTAGGATAGCTTATATCAATTTCATACATGAATAGTATAATATTATAGTCATTTGTGAGAACTCGCTTGTAGGATCGTTAGAATCGTATCTACGATCGGAATCGTACACAAGATTCTACCCATTTTATTTTGTAAATTAAGATTCCAACTAGGATCGGGGATCGTTTTGTCTAACCTGGATCGTAAGATCTTTAGAATCGTAGATCCGGATCGGGATTCTGATAACATTGATCATACATACAAATTGATACATTAAACCTATAAATCAAATACAAAAATAATAAAAAAAGGTTTTAAAAGAAGATTTTCTAAAACTTTCTCATGGAAACAAAATCATTATTCAATTTTTTCAAGAGGAAATAAATATGATTTATATTAACATCCAACTTTTTTTTTAACTACTATAGTGGTTCACTGATTCTAATTGTTATTGTTTTCCCTATAATATGCTTTTTATGAGCATTGATGTATACATATTTCTTGATTTTATGAATTTTAATATCATATTATTAACAATAGTTAATAAATTAAATCATGTGCTTGACACATGCACTATACTAGTATGTCATTTATAGTTTGGGTTCAAAGCATAAATAAACCAAACTAATTTGTAGTTAAAACTTTGGGAAATTCCTGTTGGTACCCCTGAGTTTAGGGTTATTCCTGTTGGTGTCCCACGATTAAGTTTTTTTCTATTGGTGTCCCTAAGGTTTGGGTTTGTTTGCTTCGTAACCAAATATTTTCATGTTTGTACCATTCTAGTTCAAATTGATTAAATCCAAGTCTACCATTGTGTTCCTCGCCCTAAAATTAGTAAGATTTGACTCCTAAAATACCCAAATCAATGTCCGAACCATGTCGATTTGAATTTCGAAGCAACAACCCGTTTTGACCTTAAGAATTCAAATCGGAATGGTTTGGGTATGAATTTGATTGTTTTAGGAGTCGAATCCTACTAAGTTGATGTCAATAAACATAATGATGAGCTTCGATTTGATCAATTTGAACCGAAATGATACGGATATGAAAAATTTTGGTTACAAAGCGAACAAACCAAAACCTTAGGGGTACCAACAGGAAAAAATTTAATCGTGGGACACCAACAGAAATAACCCTAAACTCAGGGACACCAACATGAATTTCCCTAAAACTTTTAATACTAATTTAAAAATACATCCTAATTTAGGGAGGATATGTAACGGGAAGTTACAAACAATAAGATATCAACGAAAGCATTCAACGCAAAATGTAAAACCTACATATATGTACCACAAGTCCACAAGGCTAAAGCCGTGAGTTAATAAAATTTGTAAAAGTAAAATGAACACCGAATAGAATCCATAAACAATTGGGTGTACCATCGATCTCGAACCCATTATTTAAATTCGAGCTCGATCGTTTCGTTAACTTATAAATTTTTTGTAAAAATTATTCGTTATGATGATTTAGGTATATCTTTTAATTTATAAAGATATCTTCTATTTGTATGTATAAATAAATAAATAAATAACAGTTAGGTATACCAAACAAAATTTCCTTTTATAATACGGAGTATCAATTTATGTCATTTATTTTAATTAGTGGATTTTTTTTGTTTGAGCTTATTAGTGGATATTTTTGGGTTTTAAATAACGGAGGTGGTTAGGTGGACGTTGGCTGGATTGGGTTTGTGAATTGTGATGGCGATAAAAGAGTACGAATGCATGTGGGTTTGGGGTGGCTCCCACCATTTTGCCTATATCGTCGTTATTTGGGCATTTAGCAATTGTCATCTTCTCCATGTCTCACAATTCCATATATTATAGGGAGAGAATTTGGTTCTAGTAAAACGGTTTCTTAGAGTAAACGGAAGTACTATTAAGGGTTATTGAATTATAAATAAATGAATGGTTGTGATTAAAAATAATTGGGTGCATGTTTATATGGTGAAATTGAACACGCATGATTCCCATTAATTTAGGAATTTTTTTACCTAAATTATAAGAGATCCTACCCTTCCTTTTTTTATTTTATTCTCTCCCTCCCAGTTAATATCGATCTCGATTGGAATCCTCTTCGACCTCGACTGAAATCGTCTTCAACTTCCGACTGGAATCGGCCACAGAGGCGGGCTTCAACACGCCGCCGGGCTTCAACACGCTGCCGCCGCCTTCGACCTCGACTGAATCGTCTTCAACTTCCGACTGGAATCGGCCACATAGGAGGGCTTCAACACACCGTCGTCTTCAACTTCTCTCCCTCTATCAATCCATCCTCATCTTCACGTCCTTCACCCATAAACTCATCTCGCTGAATTCCTTTTCGGAAATCTCAGCGACCTCTCAGTTAAAACGCCATATCTTTTTATTTACAACTCCGAAAATTCTCCAATTTTGAGGGACGAAATTAGATTTCCAGATCTATCTCTGGGAGTTGGAATCACCTAATTCCGAGTCTAGACGAAAGAGAACGAGCCAGTTGAAGTCATGCTAGATTTCTGGAAAGTTGCTGTCAATTCCTTCCCGAAAATCTCAGCGACCTCTCAGTTAAAATGTCATATCTTTTGATTTACAACTCAGAAGATTCTCCAATTTTTAGGGACGAAATTAGACTTCCAGATCTAACTCTGGGAGTTGGAATCACCCAATTCCGAGTCCAGACGAAAGAGAATGAGCAAGTTGAAGTCACGCTGAATTTCTGGAAAATTACTATCAATTCTTGCAGAAGTTGAAGTGCAATTCGACAGGGCACTCCGTGGTATCTGGGTTGAAACTTTCAACATCAAAGGAGAATCATGAATGTAAGTTCTTACTACTCTGAAGAAGGTGTTATTGTGTTTAATTGACAGCTTATTCTAGGAAGTTTCAGTTTTGGTGTTTTGGGGTATTGTTTGTAATTAATATTCAAATTGTTTAATGTGATATTCATACAAATGCTTTTGATATTCATATTGGATGTAGGTCTCATGCATTGAATATTTGATATTTATGATGTGATATTCACCTAAACTTTGAATAATTATCATGTGCGAATTAAACTCTGAATATTGACACTGTTTTTATGAATATCGACTACTTACTTGTATGACTATGTGTACAAAATACATGAATATCATCACATATGGAATGAATATCGCTATTATAGTATTCAAATTGCTTGTTGATGGTGTTGTTTGTACTGTTTGCAATTGATATTCAAATTGTTTGATGTGATATTCACTATAATGTTGTTCATATTTAGGAGGTTTTATGCGTTGAATAATTGATATTCAAATTTTATGATGTGATATTCAATATAATGTTGTTGATATTCATTATAATAATATTGTTGATATTCATTATAATAATGTTCATATTCAGGTTGATCGAACGATTGTACGACCCAAAATCGACGCGACAATATCATTGGTAAACCTTACCGCCATGAATCAAAGCTTCGAAGATATTGGGTGGTGATATTCGTGTAGTTAGTTGATGACATTCATGTACTTGAGTGACTATATTAATGTAATTGGGTGGTGGGCGATATTCACAAAATGAGTAATGATATTCATAAATTGAGTGGTGATATTCGTGTAAGTAAATTTGATATTCATGTGATTAATTGAGATATTTATGTAACTTAGTGTGATATTCATATTATCAAGTGGTGAAATTCATGATTTAAGTGATGATATTCACATTTTTAAGATATTAAATCTTCACTTATTAAATAGAAATCGATATTCAAACAAACATAAACGATATTCATTAACAAATAATTGATATTCGTGAACATATTAACGATATTCACGAACGTTTAGAAATGTTCTTCCTATTTAAATTTTTAATATTTGAATGGGAGCAAAATCGATTAGGAAAGAGAATATTGTATTATTTTCTCTCTCCTGTAACAACCAAAATTAATTATTTCTTATTAATAATATCCTTATTAGGTTAGATTTGGTGGTTAGGGCTCTACCATATATCTCCTATAACCCATTAATCCAACCATCCATCAACATCAATCCGACGCTCCAGATTAGTACTTCCGTTTTACCACAATTTCCGTTTTACCGGAGCGTGCCTCATAGGGAGATTTGCATAAATAGTCTACACGTGACAAATTAATAGAAGACTAGTTATGTACTGAGCAAATGTTTATGCACTCAAATTCTAACGTTAGTAGTGTATATATCATGTTGTATATTTTTTAGGTGACCTCAAAGATAACAGTTGTAAAGAGTATCTGTGATATGGTGTTGTATGAAAAATCTATAGGATACTAAAACAATATATTAAAATATCAAGTTACAAGCAACAATAGATAATGACTGATTGACTGACATATACTTATCTAATGAGACGTATATTAGATATTGTTAGGCCATATCAAAACGACACTTGGAATGAAAGAATTTGACGACAATGGAGCACACAAATTAGGCTTGAGCCCAATAAGGAATAGAAGCTCATGGTGTGGGAGCAAGATTTAGGTGGGCCTAAAAGCCCAATTAATGAGATAAGGAAGGCCCATGACCCATCTTTAGGGTAGAAGAAGGGAGCCGCAATTCAGGAAAAAAGAGGCGGCGGGCAACAGAGGAAGAAAAGGCCAAGAGGAAAGAGAGAAATGGAAAAGGGGGGCAACATGGACAAGGGCTCTCGGAGCTCTTCCTGGTCATTCTAGTGGCGGCAATTGGAAGGAGAGAGACGAGGGCGGCAATGAGGAGGAGTAGGCTCTCACGAACAATGGATCGGAGAGAGGAGAGCTGCAATTCAGGGGCTTCAGGCAGTGATGAGGAAATGAGGAGATAGCGGTGAGAGGCAAGGAGGGAGACCGAAAGAAGCTTGGTTCAATACCGTGCTCGACCTCGACCCACATTTTGGCTCACCTCCTGCGCTAGCTCGTTGACGAACCAGTCGGTCCCAGGCTCCGATCCGTCGCCGATGGTGGCGATGAGGTTTTAAAAGAGGTTCGACATCTCCCTATCTATTTTCTCGCCCTTAATAATTGCACTGTGAGTTGTGTATCTGCTTGGTATGATTTGCTTAGATGTGGTGCGCCGCCATTGTTGTTTGTCTCCAGAACCGAAGTTCTCCAAAACTTCAGATGTGTTTGTTTGGCCATATCTAGAACTATCCTTCATATCATGGGAAGAAAAGCTTAATTGCCTGTTTTCATTGCCCAATGGGCATAATTAGGCTAATCTAAATGGGTCATTTGGTCATTTATCTCGTATGCATATTTTCATCTGAATTCTAGTTTTGTTGTCTGTGAAGTGTTTATGTGCTACTCCCCATTGGCTTCATTCTTATAACTTTAAACTGTTGGTTGTGCTTTTCGACCTATTATGCTCTTTTAACATATATTCATGCTCATGTTGTCTAGAACAGTAAGGTCGACCTTTTAAGACTTGATAACATCAAAAGGATACCTTATGATCAAGGACTCTAGACAGACCTTAATCGCACATTTGAGATGCTAACTGGTAGAAGGCTAGTGAGTTTTAGCACTTAGCTTGATGAAGAAGATATTATATAGCTTTTGAGATCAATTATACTTGCTTGACATCTTGTTTGGATGCTTGAAAGTATATGCTAGTTTAATAGATATGCCTTTGATGGAATAATCGATACTAGAAGGTTTGACACCTTACTAATGAAATAAAGGATGAGTGTATTCGTCCGAGATAATTTGACGGATAAGTAAACCCCTTAACCTTATCTTTTCTATATATATATATGCTTTTCGAGTGAAAAACTGACTTGAGCGTCGGAGTGGCAAGCCCGGGAAAGCCCTCAGGTCTTTTTCAGGTTTGAAGCAAACTAGAGGGGAGGCATTTCGGCAATGACGAGAACCGATTGACACGAAGTGGAATTTATGAGATCAAGAACAAAGAACACCGGGATTAGTGATGTGTTGATCACTAATTAATTCACATTGTTGAAACCGGGCATCAACACTGGCGCCGACCGTGGGGAACTCCTCACACACTAGGAAGGCTCATGTCATGCCGAGATGCCTACCCTACAGAGCACTTCCAACGGCAAGCTTGATCAGGAGCAAGGAGCAAAGACCCAGGCTCCACTACACTTCACTTCGGTTTTGGTTAACCTTCACTCCATTTCGCTTATGCTTCGCGTAACTATCACTATGCTCTGCTTTTATTTTTCGTGTAGGCTTCACGACGCCTTACAATGGTTGGGGCTCATACGTCCCTCAAGCCAACGCAATCTATAGTATCACCCCGCTCATCACCAATTATGCGTCTTACGAGAGAACAAGTAGAAAGGCAAGATGAGGCCGAAAGGAAAGAGGCGATGCACTTTAGAGCAAGTTAATCGACATCACGAGAAAAACTAGTGGAGTTCCCTCCGCGAAGGTCTCCCCGACCTTTTGATGTGACCTTGTCCGATGGAAAGACCACGTTTCGCTGTCAAGGACCGAGTGAATGCGTATTGGGGCGAACCAACTCGTCGGAAGGGACCCGGATTGGAGTACGGTGGACTGTGGGTGTTCGGAAGGGATGACCGGTGGTTGGTGGTGGTGTGGACCGGACGGAGATGCAGCGGAAAGGGGTGGAGGCGCAGCGGAGTAGTGGTGGTGAAGGCGGCGGTCGTGATGAAGGAAGGGAGGAGATCAACGGTGGAAGGGGAGTGACCGGCGGTGGCAACGATGGTGAGGGGGCGGCGGCCGAGGTGGTGGAAGTGGAGGCTGTCGTGAGATTAGGGTTGGTGTTTGGAGGGGGAGGCAAGAACTAGGGTTAGTCCTTGTCTCGGGATTGCGGATAGTAACTAGATAGTTGTAACCGAATTAACGTGCCATGATAGTTCGACTAGAAACGCGTTAATTTGTGTGACGTCAGGGCCCGGGTTTGTAGGAGATTACTCGACTGGAAAACAAGCTCTATTTCGACGTCCCCTCAAATGAACTACAATAGTTCCTATTTATACTAGAGAGTGGGCCTAATGGGCCGGACTCTCTAGTTACTAAATCTGGCGGCCCATTTAACATAAATGGAAACCACCTAGACATAACAGCTACTAAAAATAGAAATACTATAAATAGAAAGTACTAAGGAAGTAATGTCTCAAAACCGTAAGAACTAGAAATAGAAAGTCTCCTAAATCTAGCTCGGGGTAGATGTAGCTATAGAGGAGTCTCAAGGCGGATGTCTCATGGCGTCTTCCTCCTCTGTAGCTGGCATGGAGGGCAGGGTCACATCACCCTCCCCTACTTGGTTGTGAAGCGTCCCCGCTTCACGTTCACCAGGCTCGGGTTCAACATATGGTGCTAAGTCAGCGACAGTGAACGTCGGATGCACCCCATACTTGTCCGAGAGCTCGAGCTGGTAGGTGTTGTCTCCAATGGCTTTGACGACTCGGAAGGGACCATCACCCCGTTGGTCGAGCTTAGACTTGCGGTCGGAAGGGAATCGCTCCTTCCGCAAATGAAGCCAAACCAAGTTGCCCGGGGCGAAGATCAAGCATCGCCTGCCCTTGTTCTTCTAGGCTGAGTACTGTAGCACAGCCAACGTGCCAGCATCAATGTTCGCCTGGTTCTGCAGAGAAGCATCGGGAATGAAGTCTAGCCGATGCTCAATACCACGCACTGGTCGCAGGCTTGGCGACAGCTCGTCCGACAGAATATCCTCAAAGTCCTGCAAAACAGACAACATAGCAGGCGGGAGTGCATGCTCTACAGTAGTAGTGGCACACAGGCGAGGAATAACAAGGGAACTTGCCTTAAAGTGCCGACGTGATCTCGCTGTGACCAGCCAGTAGAACCCAATTTTCACAGGTTTTACGCAGGACAGAAAGTTGTGGTCGAGTAACCCCCGTAAGAGACGCTACCCCTGTACCCGTCGATGGTAAGCGCAAAGAAATACCAAGGGTCGAACGCATACCTGGCGGTGCAGATGTCCCGCCAGAAGTTGCAGAAGGCGAAGACGCGGGAAGAGGAGCTGAATACGCCGACTCGGCCGAGTGAAGGGCCGAGTTGTCTTCTGGGCTCCTGACTCGGTCCACAACTCGGTCGAGTCGCTGGCCGAGTTGTTGACTGTCGTCCTGACTCGGGCCAGAACTCGGCCGAGTTGTTGTCTGGCGCCATGACTCGGTCCAGAACTCGGCCGAGTTGTTGGCCGAGTTCTTGTCTGGTTCATTGACTCGTTCTGGAGCTCGACCGAGTTGTCGTCTGGAGGTCTCCGCGGTGGATGCCGTTGCAGGCGGAAGCCCGACAGCCTCCAGATCCTTCTGGCGTTGGCGCTCGGCCTAATCCTGTAAAATGTGCTGCGGGCTCATGAGTAAGAGAGTCACGCGCCTCCCGTGGTATTTGAACATGTAATTGTTCAAATACGCATCGTGAAGCACGCGACGATCATATTGCCATGGACGACCCAAAAGCAGATGGGTTGCGTCCATAGCGGTGACATCACATTGCACAGTGTCGTTGTAAGGACTAACAAAAAATGAAATAAGACTCGGGTGAGAAAATGTGTTACCTGACCCTTCAGAGATCCGCTGGAGGTCGGAGGGAGTGGGTTGTGGTGTAGTCGGAAGGTTGAAACGGCACACAACCTCCTCATGGATAATGTTACAGCAAGAACCCCCGTCAATGATCACACTCAGCGATGCATCCGGAAGGCTGCACCGAGCATGAAACAAGTTCTCCCGGTGCTCGTTAAGGGCTTCCTCCTTGACGCTCAGCACGCATCTCGTAACCAAGGCAGAGTGGTATGCCTGGTCATCATGGTGATCAGAAGTACCGACCACATCGCCATCAGCATAGGTTGTAAAGACGCTGACAGGGTCAACCTCGACGTCGTCGTCATCTGCCTCTACAACTGCAGGGTCTTCCTCCTGGATCACATCCTGTGACTCGAGGCATTTCAGTGGGCCTGGAGTCGATGTTGAGGGAAGCATCGAGGCTTTACCCTTCGCCTTGTCCAGGGCTAAAACGCTCAACTCATGTTCATGTGGTTGATCCTGAGCAGAAGCTAGCGTGGTGACCGGAACCGGTTGCTGGCGAGCAAAGATTTCTTCATACTTCCGCTGGAATTCAGCGAACTGCGCGTCTCTTGCTTTGTCTCTAGCAAGCAGCTCGCGGATCATGGTCTGTACTACAATCTTACGCTGTAGTTCGGCTATCTGCGCGTTTCTTGCTTCGTCTCTAGCAAGCAGCTCTCGGATCATCTTTTGGGTAGCGGTCTCTATGCCTGTCTCACGGGTTGTATCACCTTCTGACATGGTACCTGACGGCAAGAAATGGAAAACCACAGAATCAAAGCGAACAACAACATCAACAGAGAATCAACAAATAGGTAAGCAGAACCGAACTCAACAAGAAATCACTCGGGTAACTAATCTGGCTGGCCGTGTGGGCGGTTACGAGCAGGCTCAAGGCAACTCACACAACAATCAACAAAATCAAGGCGATGCTCAACAAAGACAATGTAGAAAGTAGATATGCAAGGATATAAGCACAGAAGTGAGCACAACACAGTCAACCAAGATATGCAACCCAGACGGTGAAAGATAGAGAAGACGGTAAATGAATCACTTGCGTCGATGGAATTTGAAGGTGCCAGAATCAAGACCGGGTTCTCCCTTCGTGCTGCGTAGAGACGCACTTGCCTTATTTTGGCTTCTGTGATCTCAATTTTTTTGTTTGACTAGCAGCGAACAGCTACTGTAAATTGTTTTTTTTTAAAAAAATATCTGCGAACAACATAGATTGTACACATAAACGCACAAAATCAGCAAAACGTAGAACGGACAGCAGCAAAACGCACAGCAGATTCAGCGGATGCATAGGAAATTCAGAAATCTGTGCATAGAAGTTTAGCAAACGCACAGAAATGCAACACACAAATAAAAAAAATGCAGGGATTCAAGTGAGAGAAGAAGGAGATTGCGAAGATGTAGATTTTTGGCGCAAACAAGGCAAACAAAGTCGCAAATGAACTATCTAAGCCTATATGCAAGCAGATCTACAACAAACACAATAAAAAACCAAGCAAACACATGAAATTGCAGAAAAACTGTGTGAGGGTTCGGCTGTGCAGGAAGGATTTTTTTTTTGTTCGTATTTTGGCCTTTTGAGGGGTCAAACGATGTCCGTTTTGGGCTAATTTTATATGCCCGGACTCATCTCGATATGCTCTACAGGAATATGGAAGAAAACTGCAGAAAGGGAAACAAAAATTGACAAAATCTGGGTAGAAAGGTTCGTCATTTTTTTTTTGATGCAGGAATTGATTTATGGAAGCGAAGGAGTGATTGAAAGAAGAGTTGGAACGACTTACATGATTCGTTGGAACGACTTACATGATTCGTTGGCTCTGATACCAGTTGATGTGACCTTGTCCGATGGAAAGACCACGTTTCGCTGTCAAGGACCGAGTGAATGCGTATTGGGGTGAACCAACTCGTCGAAAGGGACCCGGATTGGAGTACGGTGGACTGTGGGTGTTCGAAAGGGATGACCGGCGGTTGGTGGTGGTGTGGATCGGACGGAGATGCAGCGGAAAGGGGTGGAGGCGCAACGGAGTAGTGGTGGTGAAGGCGGCGGTCGTGATGAAGGAAGGGAGGAGATCGGCGGTGGAAGGGGAGTGACCGGCGGTGGCAACGATGGTGAGGGGGCGGCAGCCGAGGTGGTAGAAGTGGAGGCTGCCGTGAGATTAGGGTTGGTGTTTGGAGGGGGAGGCAAGAACTAGGGTTAGTCCTTGTCTCGGGATTGCGGATAGTAACTGGATAGTTGTAACCGAATTAACGCGCCAGGATAGTTCGACTAGAAACGCGTTAATTTGTGTGACGTCAGGGCCCGGGTTTGCAGGAGATTACTCGACTGGAAAACAAGCTCTATTTCGACGTCCCCTCAAATGAACTACAATAGTTCCTATTTATACTAGAGAGTGTGCCTAATGGGCCGGACTCTCTAGTTACTAAATCTGGCGGCTCATTTAACATAAATGGAAACCACCCAGACATAACAGCTACTAAAAATAGAAATACTGTAAATAGAAAGTGCTAAGAAAGTAATGTCTCAAAACCGTAAGAACTAGAAATAGAAAGTCTCCTAAATCTAGCTCGGGGTAGATGTAGCTGTAGAGGAGTCTCAAGGCGGATGTCTCATGGCGTCTTCCTCCTTTGTAGCTGACATGGAGGGCAGGGTCACATCAGCTTTCACCCTTGGCCTTCTCGTTCTTCGCTTTTGGACTCCCCGGCCTTCGCGAAGAGCTCATGACCCGTGCTCGTGGCCTCCCGTCTTGAGCCCATCCCCTTCACGAAGGCTCACCCTCCGTGAAGGCTCCCCTTCACGAAGCCTTCGCTTCATCGCCTTCGCAAAGGCCTCCCTTCACGTATGGCTTCCCAGACATACGCCCTCTACGGGCTTAGATTAAGCAAGTGACAAGTGTAATACACGAAAGCAATACGCTAAAGCAATATATGCGAAGTTAAGCATTACGTTTGACCAATATGAGATGCGCGATACGAAGTAATACCCTAAAAAGCAATATAATGTATGACGTGTAAGCAAGCAAGTTGTGAAAGCAAGCAAGTTATGAGAGCAAGACAAAGCACGTCTTGAGAAACAATTTAAAAAGTGTGCAAGTATGAAAAGCAACACAAAAGTGCAAGTATGAAAGGCGACACAAAAGTGCAAGTATGAAAGGCAACACAAAAGTGCAAGTATGAAAGGCAACACAAAAGAGCGAGTCTTGAGAAGCGATTTGTGAATGCAATTTGGGAAAAGGAAGTCTTGAAAAACAATATATGCGTGAGTACAAGAAAGTAATACGAGAAGAGCGAATACGAGAAAACAATAAGGGAAAGGCAATACGAAAAGGCAAGGGAGTAGGCAATGCATTTGAGAGCGAGTTGGACAACATCGCGAGAAAACTAGTGAAGTCACCTTTGCGAAGGCCTTCCCGACTTTCGCGTAATATTAGTGGCCCATACTCGTGGCCACCCGACTTGCGCCTATAGCCCTTCACAAAAGCCATCCTTCACGTAAGACATACTTCGAGAAGGCAATGCTACAAGGAGGCCATCCTCCGCACAGGCCATATTTCACGTGGGCCATCCTTCACGAAGGTATCCTTCATGAAGATGTATGCCTTCCCTCCATGGTCTTATGGCCTTCAGAAAGGCCTCCCTTCACTCATAACTCCCCGACCAAACTCCCTCCATGAGTTTAGAGAAAGCAAGTAATAATAAGCAATATACGCGAGAAAAAGCAATGCAAATGTTTAAGGCAATTTGTATCCGAGAAAGGTGACAAAAGATTAAAAGACAAAACAAAATGGCAAGTAAAAGCAACGCAAGAAAGAAAGCATAAAAGCGATCTGAAAAACCGAGTCAGGCTCCTCACAAGTCCCGTCGCGGACCTTCAAAATAATAAACACTGGGGCTTCGCCCCCTCACGTGTTCCATTCGCGAACTACAAAAATAAGACGATGGGGTTTCAACCCGTTATAACAAACCTTCATGAGCTCTAAAATCGAATAACAAATGAGATGTAAATTAAAACTAAGATGATGCGTGAAAGCAATGCGGAAAAACAAGGAAACAAGCGATACATTTGAAAGCAAGTCGAACAACAGCGCGAGGAAAATAATGAAGCCGTCTTCACGAAGACCTTACCGACCTTCACTTAGGCGATGCTTCACGTAGGCCATCCTTCACGAAGACATATCTTACACAAAGGACCATCATTCACGAAGGCTCATCCTTCATAAAGGCTTACCTTTGCGGAGATATTCACTTCAAGGCCTCCACAAAGGCTCTCCCTTGCTTATGGCTCCCCAACCATGCACCATCCGCGAACTTCGAGAGAGTGAGTAGAAAGACAATACCATAAATCAAAGGACTAAGCAAGTATAAAAGAAATACAAGTAAATGATTGGAAGCAAAGTGCAAAGCACACCAAGAAGCGGTCTAAATAGAGTGGCTCCGCGCCCACTCAATGAGTTCCTTCGCGAACCCGAAAGTGCAATATCTCGGGGATCCACGCCCACTCGACTAGTCTACTCGCCCAATCTAAGTCATTCTTCGAAAAGAAAGAGAAAAGAGACGACAACTCGCAAGAAAGGTCCGCGAAGCATCCGAGCGAGTGCAAGCTCTTACAAGGCCATCAGTAAAACAAGCCTTCACCTTCACTACGCGAAGCTGAAGGGCTTGGGGGGCTGGTTGTGGGAGCAAGATTTAGGTGGGACTAAAAGCCCAATTAATGAGATAAGGAAGGCCCATGACCCATCTTTAGGGTAGAAGAAGGGAGCCACAATTCAGGAAAAAGAGGCGGCGGGCAATAGAGGAAGAAAAGGCCAGAAGGAAAGAGAGAAATGAAAAAGGGGGGCAACAAGGACAAGGGCTCTCGGAGCTCTTCATGGTCGTTCTAGTGGCGGCAATTGGAAGGAGAGAGACGAGGGCGGCAATGAGGAGGAGCAGGCTCTCACGAACAATGGACCAGAGAGAGGAGAGTTGTAATTCAGGGGCTTCAGGCAGCGATGAGGAAAGGAGGAGATAGCGGTGAGAGGCAAGGAGGGAGACCGAAAGAAGCTTGGTTCAATACCGTGCTCGACCTCGACCCACATTTCGGCTCACCTCCTGTGCTAGCTCGTTGACGAACCGGTCGGTCCCAGGCTCCGATCCGTCGCCGATGGTGGCGATGAGGTTTTAAAAGAGGTTCGACATCTCCCTATCTATTTTCTCGCCCTTAATAATTGCACTGTGAGTTGTGTATCTGCTTGGTATGATTTGCTTAGATGTGGTGCGCCGCCATTGTTGTTTGTCTCCAGAACCGAAGTTCTACAAAACTTCAGATGTGTTTGTTTGGCCATATCTAGAACTATCCTTCATATCATGGGAAGAAAAGCTTAATTGCCTGTTTTCATTGCCCAATGGGCATACTTAGGCTAATCTAAATGGGTCATTTGGTCATTTATCACGTATGCATATTTTCATCTGAATTCTAGTTTTGTTGTCCGCGAAGTGTTTATGTGCTACTCCCCATTGGCTTCATTCTTATAACTTTAAACTGTTGGTTGTGCTTTTCGACCTATTATGCTCTTTTAACATATATTCATGCTCCTGTTGTCTAGAACCGTAAGGTCGGCCTTTTAAGACTTGATAGCATCAAAAGGATACCTTATGAGCAAGGACTCTAGATAGACCTTAATCGCACATTTGAGATGCTAACTAGTAGAAGGCTAGTGAGTTTTAGCACTTAGCTTGATGAAGAAGATATTATATAGCTTTTGAGATCAGTTATACTTGCTTGACATCTTGTTTGGATGCTTGAAAGTATATGCTAGTTTAATAGATATGCCTTTGATGGAATAATCGATACTAGAAGGTTCGACACCTTACTAATGAAATAAAGGATGAGTGTATTCGTCCGAGATAATTTGACGGATAAGTAAACCCCTTAACCTTATCTTTTCTCTCTATATATATATGATTTTCGAGTGAAAAACTGACTTGAGCGTCGGAGTGGCAAGCCTGGGGAAGCCCTAGAGTCTTTTTCAGGTTTGAAGCAAACTAGAGGGGAGGCATTTCGGCAATGACGAGAACCGATTGACATGAAGTGGAATTTATGAGATCAAGAACAAAGAACACCGGGATTAGTGATGTGTTATCACTAATTAATTCACATTGTTGAAACCGGGCATCAACACATGGCTCATACAAAGTAACGGTTTTGAGGTGTGAAACTGTTTTGGTGAAGATTGCTGAGATGACATTTCGAAAGAGTTTTAGAGAAAAAAAATACCGTTTTTTCGCCTGATATTCATGAGGCAAGGCGAAATTCGTAAGGTATCTCAAAATTTTACCTATTTCATACGATATCCTCCAGTTTTTTTTTTACTCCAAATGTCCATTCCTTAATTTTTTAACAATTTCCTTAAAAAACGAGAAGAAAAAAAACCAAAAAAATCTTCTTCTTCAACCCTGGATGAGCTTTCCACTGGAACTCACTTCACACCTTCTCTCCACTTCCAGTAGTACATATTTTGCGGCAGTAGTACATATTTAATTTGTACCTTGTAACATGCATTCATGAAGAAAAAGATTGAGTAAATTACCCAGCATTGAAAATAATTGGAGGGAGCAAATAAATGAAGAAGAGCTCCTCACTGAACTCCAATATATGCAAGCTCTGTCCTTTAGTAAACAATATTACAATTCCTCCGGAGATCAAACCCTAATTGCGACACTCACAAATTCCACCCCTTTAGTATCGAAATTAAGTGAAATTGGACCCTTTATAACTAGAATCAGAAACTGAAAACATTCCAATTATACAAACGATCATATATTTATGGATTACGCACCAAAAAAAGGGCGGTGGTGGATTCGTTAGCCCATCGGTGCTCTTCGAGCAAATGCTCGATGATAATGCAAGCGCAGAGGGAAAAGAAGACGGTGATGGCTATAACGGTGTCGGTGTTGAACGACGATGAGCTCTGAAGCTTCGCCGAGAGAAGATCGAAGAGGATCGACAACATCTCTTCTGCTGCTTTCGAGCTCTAAAATTGGCATTCACAAGTTCTAAATTCGAATTCAGCGCATGTCCTTTAAACAGAAGAGTTAATTCACCCAAAATATCTAGAATATATAGAAACCTTCCAAAGAGAGAGCAAGAGCCGAGTTTCCAATCTTTGAAGCAAGTAATCATTCGGATTTGAATCTCTATCTTACTAATTAAGGATTACCAGAAGATTTTGTTTTTTTTTGCTTTTTTTAAACGAAATTGTTAAAAGTGGAGGAGGAAGTGAGAATAGAAGTGAGGGAGTTTGATGAGAGAAGGGACTCGAGAGGAGTGGAGGAAGTTGAGAGAAGGTGTGAAGTGGGTTCCAGTGGAATTTGGAAAGCTTGTCCAGGGTCGAACAAGAAGATTTTTTTGGGGGGGATTTTTTTATTTTTCTCTTTTTTTTTAAAAGAAATTGTTAAAAAATTAAGAAATGGGCATTTGGTGAAAATAAAAATAAAAATTAGAGGATACCGCGTGAAATATGTAAAACTTTGAGACACCTCGCGAATTTCGCCTTATTTCAGGGATAAGAGGCGAAAAAACCGAAAAAATATGGATAGAATGCTCAAATCCTATACTAAGAAAAGTTAACCTTGTCAAAATAAAATTTAAAAAAAGTTTATGTAGAAATGGAAACAAAAGAAAATAATCTAAAACATTTAATTCATATTTAACGTTCAAGATTTCCTCAAGTCTACCTATAGTTTTTTTTTTATCAACTATATCCATAGAGGTGTAAAATTGCTAGGTGAAGATCGTAGAGTTGACATATAGGCGAGACAATGTAGTGATATCAACTATTAGGCGAGAACTTAAGGAATTTTATTTCTTCTACTTTTTGTTATATAACTAGGTCTCCAAAGAGCATTGATAAACACACAAGTTGTAAGTCGTCGACGGGTTACAGACTAGAATTATGATATGTGACAACTTCAGAGACGTTGATCATATGAGACGCGAAATACCAATTTAGGAAACTTCAGAAAACTTAACTTGCTACACAAGAAGTTATCTTTTATAGATGGATACCTCTCTCTCCTATATAGGGAGGGGTAGGATACATGTAAAAGGCATTCAAGGCCTTTAAATCTATAGAGAATCATCCATAATTAATACATTTGATCTTCTCTTTCACCCTTGTTTTTTATTTTTCAGCAAGTTGTCGGACGCCTTACTTTCAACATTTTCTTTTAACTTCCATATCCCTCAACCAATCGAATTTAATGAAGATGCTAGATTGACCAAAACAATGTCTTTTTCACAAACTCCATAGTTTATGATTTGTTCTCATGCCCGTATATGCATTTACATGATTCTCTGCTTGTATTATTATATGTATTAAATGGTTTGTATGTTTGCTTATATATTGGAAGACTAACTCCCATTATTTTGGGAATTGGCTATGCCCTTGTTTGGTCAAAATAATTTTTTATTTATAAACACTTTATTTTAAAAATTTATTTTTATTAGTTTCGATAAACGTATAATAAAATTGTTTTACCTTTTTTCCATCACTCACACTTTTCTAACAAAATACACAAATATCCATTTTTTTTTTATCAAACATATTTTTTTACAAAATCATACTTTTCAACTACTTATCAACAAAAAACTCTTTATAAACTCTTTATAAATACTTTACCAAACAAACTATGTTTTTTTTTATGGGGATTACTACTTCCACCGGTTGAAAAATGTGCCAAAATATTCATTTCAACGGTGATAGTAACTATTACTTATTATTATTATTTTTAATAATTAAACAACGGTGATACTCACCGTTACAAATTTTATTTTATTTTTTTCATTTTCTAAATTAACAACGGTGATAGTCACCGTTACAATTTTTTTTTGTTTTTTAAATTAGTAACAGCTTTAAAAGCTGTTAAAAATAATTTTTTCTTTAAAAAAAAAAAAACGGCTATAAAAGCCGTTAGTTTTTTTTTAAATTAAAATTTTTTAAATATAAATTAAGTGGTATTATTCTTGTGGGGTATTATTTTTATGAGTATTTATGCGAATATTTGAAAAATATAACAAAATTCATATTTATAATTCAAAGTATTTTAAATATTCATGTTTTTTTTGTCCAATTCTAACTTTTCAATAACATATAATACAAAATAAAGATGTATAATAAAATTGTTCATGTACATTCAACTTGTTGTTCATCTACATGTCAACCTACAATTCATTTAAAGGAATGACATTAAATAAAACCTACTAGTTAAAGATATTATATGCCTTAATTAAATCAACTAACACACTTAACAGAATGACATTAAAATAGATAATTTTATAAATTATATAAAATTATATACATCATATAAAATTGTAATATCCCGTATATTTGCACGAATAAATTTTTGAATTTTCTTAAGCCATATTGCAAGCCAGATTAATATTGAAGAGATACGAACATTCTGTGAAATGTTTGGCTTCTGTAATATTTTTCTGAGCAATATAAAATACAGTTAAGATATTTTTGGCTTAAATGATCGTTCGTGTACGAATATATTTAACCCGGAGTTAAGAAAATTACCACTTAAGGTAAAAGAAGACAAAGCCCAAGGTCGGCCTAATGCCTTAGCCTCCACACAGCTCACAAAATCAGCAGCTGGAAGGCCACTTGGGGCAGCTGGAAACTAGCCTTAATGACTTGCCAAAGCTAGGGGGCATAGCTTGTCCACCTCTTGGTACACATGTCTTCATATTGGTCTTCTTTGTTTGCCTATAAAAGAAGAGGACAAGTCGTGAGAAGGGCCAGAAGTTAGCTCCTCAGTACGTTTTTGCTGTCAAAACAGCCCAGAAATCTGTTTCATGAGCTGAGCTTCGTGATCGATTTCTGATCGATTCACTCATTCGTTTGGCGAGATCAAAGTTGCATATTGAAGGTGAAGTGTTGCTTAAGAGGGTGAGAAGAATATCCAAGTTCTAATCGAACCCGAGGTCGATCGAAAGTGGGTAAGAAATCCCTTGAAAGTCACTGTTTTTCCCTTCAAAATCCGTGATTTTGCTGTACTTTGAATCCATTTTTCGTGGTTGTTCTGGCCTTGTTTTGATCTGTTCTCAGGGGCCTTTTGAAGCTTGTTAGAAGCTTAATAAGGTGGTAGAAACAAACCAAGGAGAATCGAAGCCAAGGGGGTTCGATTTGGGAATTGTTCCCGTTCTGGACTCAGAAACTCTTTGAAACTAAGCTTTCGAAGCTTTCGTCAGATTCAAGGCAAGTGGCGGTTCGCTCTTGCTTATCATTCCATATTTCCATTGATTATCAATTGCTTAATTGTTAATTGATTTGGGATGATTTATTGAATTGTTGGGAACTGTTTTATTAAATAATATAAATGAATATGATATTATAATAGGTTGTATATCTGCTAGAACAACGCTATTATAAATATATATTTTGGCCTGAGGGCTTTGATATGATTATTACTGTGTTGAACTGTTTAGTTAGCACGAGTATTAGTAGGAGCGATGGACGAGTTGAGGTCCAGTCGTTTCTTTATAATGAGAAAATGGTGCTTGGGGTAAGGCCCATAGGCCATTTGGTGGGTCATGACCGTGCCTCCGTACTTAGCGGTATGGAGGTGGTGGCACAAAGCTAGTGCTACAAACTTGGGATCCGTCCCTATCATAAATATGCCCCGCTATCGGCAGGCATAATTAAAAGCCTATAACGTGATGAGCTTTTGGAATTTAATAAGATAAGTGCCCGAGTGCACGTAATTAATATACCTTTGGCGAGTAGGGCAGCTAAGTAATAGTGCCGTTAGGAAAAACTCGTCCTGACTTGAATGTAGTACGTCCTCTTTCCAGTCTGGATTCGTATCATGCGGTGATTCGCATTATACGGTGAGGTTGGTCGTGGATCGAAGCATCTCAGTCAGTTTTAAATCATCAATTATATGATTCTTGAATGTTTCCCAACATTGTCATATTTCCTATAAGACTCAATCTCTTGGAGTCTTCTTTTGGTTGATTGCTGTGAGACCTGATCTCCAGAATCTCATCATGATCTTTCAGTTTGTTTCATTCCAGTAGAAGTATGAAGGTTGACTATCATCTTCGGTTATTATTCGGAGAGCGATGAGTCTAACTAATACGACTACTTGAACCACTCTGCTTTGTACCCTTGCATAGTCTTTCATTAGACTAACCCACGAACTTTGTTCTCTGCATGTGGGCTGGTGTCATCCGTTCGATTCGGCACATCAGATAAGAATCTGAGGAAGGAAGGCTAGAATGACTATAAGAGTAAACGGTATTTGTTTTTAACGGTTTATCAGGCTACGATCTTTGGCGGGTGATCTTTAGGATCAAGACCCATGTATTTATATTTTGAAAGACTTCCGCTGAACTACTTTGTTTTGTCCTAGGGGATTGGGATGTAATCCTCAGACATCTGTTTTATTTAATGGTTTTGATGTTTATATCTTAATGATTGATTATAAATTGTGTTGAAACCGATAAAGCCTGGGGTGGCTTCGGTGTGGAAACTGAGGTCACTGGCGGTAATACCTTTCCAAATGGGTTATAAATTTGGGGGTGTTACAGATTTGGTATCAGAGCCGAAAGTTTTTAAAACGGGTTTGGGAATTTATGAACCAATTACTCGTTTTTGAAAATACTTTGGAGGCTTTGAAAATTTTTGAAATAAATTTCTAAATACCGTTTATAGTCGTGTCTTATTTTAGTCTAGTATGGAATTAAAATTCTATACTTAGAAAGACTAATTCTTGTTTCATCGTCCGTAGGATATGGGTGATTGTTTTTCTCTCCCAAGAGACAAGGAAGACGAAAAGATAACTCCGCCTACTTCGATGGAGCTGGATTTCCCCATTCCTGTTCATACCTTTGAGGTCGGAGGATCAAGTGAGCCACCTGAAGAGATCAAGTACGTACTCCCGGAATCAGTAGTACTGAGATCGGATGGTCAGGAAATTCCTTTAATTGATGCTTCGATGCAGCAAAGGGAGAATGTGGAGGTTGTCAGTGAATTGTCCAGGTACGCCCAAGGTCATTATGATGACGATTACATGATGGAGACAATTCCTGAGGGGGAGGAAGGTGATGAAGAAACCTTGGAAGTTGATGCTGGAGGCATTAAAGTAACATCTGAGTACTCTGGAGAGTATCTCGATGAGAATGTGGAGACCGAATCTATTACCGGGATTGGCTCTGAAGTGGACCCCGAGGAGGATCCGGAAGAAGATCCCGAGGAAGACCCGGAGGAAGATGAAGATCCTGTGGAAGAGGAGGACCCAGTTGAGATGGGGAATCCTAGTGAGGGATTTGAAGAAGGCGACCAAGAGGGATATCCACCGCTATCTGATACAGAATGGGGGGCACTCGTGGTCGGAAACGCCATTAGGAGTGATGAACCCCAAATGGTACCAGAGGGCGTAGGAATGCAAACCGGGTATCCACGTCAGTCGTCAAGACCAGTGACATACCCGCCTCTAACCGACGCTGAATAGGAAGGGTTATATGATGAGTTTGGCATTATAGATGGTAATGATTCACGTTACGCCTCAGAGGATGCGCCGCCTCTTCATACTCGAAGGAGACGACGGTCGAGCCCTGAGTTACGTGAGATCATCCAACAATGTCGACAAAGAACCCAAGAAGGTCAGCGTGAGTTGGGTGAGATGTGGGAACAATTTCAGGGGAGGGCAGTAATCCGAGAAATGTCTTATCAAGATGAAGAGACCTCTTTTGAGGAGGAGCGTCATAGAAATGACATAGCTCGACGACTCCAAAATTTGGTAAGGCCAGAAGAGCCAGGGGAGGCTGATCAGTATGCCTTCAGACCAAGGATGCCAGGACCGAGAGACGAACCGAGTTCATCAGGACCAAGTAGGGTAAGGAGTTTATCACCCGATCCTGAGAACGAACCCTGTCCCAAGAAGGCTTGTATGGATATTCAACCATATAGGAAGCGCTTTGGGAAGATGTAAATGAAGTTGATATAACCTTAAGTAGTTCCTTGTATAATATTTTAATAGACATGCAGTGAAATGGGAACTCTTTGAGCAATTTTGTCCCAAGCTCTGGAGATTTCCCCTTTTTGGTAAAACTTTATGTAAAATATAAAGTTCATCTAATGAAAGTTTGCCCAGTTTGATCTATTCCGAGTTGATTTTATCACATTATGTATATTGGAAAAATATTAATGTATAAAATCCTTGGAATTTGATTGGCAAACAGATGGAGAATACAGGGAACAATGCTCGTTCTGGTGCTGGGCCAAGTGGTCGTCCTAGGCACAGTGAAAGGAGTTCTAGAACTCCTGAGAACGTACGTGAGTCTAGCTCTCAACATGAATCTAGGAGTACTGCCCCGAGGAGATTTGACGCGGAGGCTGTTGCTGAAATTCGAGAGATTTTCATGCAAGCAATGGCTGATGTATTACACCCAGGTGCGTCTCAGGCACATAATGTGCCGACATCCTCAGCAGCCCAGGAAGTTGAGGGGCAAGAAACTCATGTACCCCGACACCAAGAAACTGTGATCAGAAATAAGAGTGATTGTGGTCGAGCACTGAAGGCCATTAATTCGATGAGACCAGACAGCTTCAACGGGAAAGGTGAACCAGTTGAAGTAGTATAGTGGTTTTCTCATATGGAGCGGTTATTCCGCAGCGTTGAGTGCACTAAATCTGAGAAAGTGCACATAGCCTCTTTACAACTGAAAGGAGATGCCAGTGAATGGTGGGAGAATACCGGTCTTACAGATAGCCCGAACCTGACTTGGGCAATGTTTAAGACCAAGATGACCGACCGATTCTTTTCTCGGGCAATGAGAGAGGAAAAACGCAAGGAATTCCTTTATCCTAAGACTGAAGGATTGAAAGTGGCTGAATTGGCAATTAAGTTTAACCACTTGTTGCCATACGCCGGATCGGATGTATCCACAGAGGAACAAAAGATTTGGCATTTTCATGAATGGATGAATCCCAAGATCAAGCCAATGATGTTGAGCCATAATTGCTCTACTCTAGAGCAATATGTGGACGCGGCTTATAAGCTAGAGGCAACTCTAGAGGAATCAAACAATCGCCAGAGGTCGACGCAAAATCAACCTCAGGCGAGCGGATTCAAACGTCCTGCACCACCATCTAACTTTGCTAAGTCCAGCAAGGCCAAGATGGGTGGAACGCAAGGCGGATTGACTCAGCAGTCAGGTCAGGGTAAGAGTCTGATGCTGTGTTATAACTGTGGTGCTAGTGGGCACAAGAGTAGTGTTTGTCCGAAAGAGAAGAAGCCGTGTTTTGGTTGTGGGAAGGAGGACCATTTGCAGAAGTTCTGTTGGCAGGGAAAGCAGAAGGGAGCAGAGTCACAACATGGGTCAGTTAGTCAGAGCAACCGACCCAGGTTCAAACCGACAATGACTCCTAGCTCTTCAATGCAGACAACTGCTCAGAATAAGGGAAAAGCCCCAACGACTTCAGGGAATCAGGGTCAACGCCTGTATGAGATGCGTGAAGCTGATGGACCTAACGCACCGATTGCTCAAGGTACCATCTACCTTCACTCTACTCCAGTATGCATATTGTTTGATTCGGGTGCTACCCATTCCTTTATTTCAGAGAATTGTGTTAGTAAGTTAGGTTTAGTTTGCAACGAGGTTTGTGAGCCTTTCGTTGTGAATCTTCCTAATAATGAGCGCTTAGTAGGAACTAAGTGTCTATCTGAGTTTCCAATTACTATCCAGAGTAAGAAGTTTGAGACAGATTTGATCTGTATTGCGATGACTCCGTATGATATAATCCTCGGTATGGATTGGTTGACACGCCATGGGGCAGTGATTGATTTTAGTTCGAGAACAGTGATGGTGTCATCTGGGGGCCAGAGTGTGTGCAAGTTTAAAGGTCGGAACGACGCCAATAATGGTAGGCTTATAAATGCAATGGCTGCGTTTAAGCTACTACGACAGGGTTGTGTCGCGTACCTTTGCTATCTGGATGAACCCATGAAAGATGAACCTTCAGTTCGTGATATTTCTGTGATTCGGGAATTTCCGGACGTCTTTCCGGAGGAGATTCCTGGATTACCCCCGCATCGTGTCGTAGAATTTTCAATTGATTTGGAACCAGGTACGGCTCCGATTTCTAAAGCGCCGTACAGAATGGCTCCTGCTGAAATGCAGGAATTAAAGAAGCAATTAGAGGATCTTCTTGACAAAGGCTATATACGGCCGAGTGCATCGCCTTGGGGTGCTCCGGTCTTGTTTGTCAAGAAGAAAGATGGATCGTTTCGACTTTGCATCGACTATCGAGAGTTGAACAAGGTTACTATCAAGAACAAGTATCCTTTGCCAATGATTGATGATCTGCTAGACCAACTTCAGGGAGCTAAAGTCTTTTCCAAGATCGATCTGAGATCTAGTTATCATCAACTCAGAATTCGTGAGGAAGATATTCCGAGGACTGCTTTTCGGACAAGATATGGCCACTATGAATTTGTAGTGATGCCATTTGGACTTACCAACGCTCCAGCGGTCTTCATGGACCTGATGAATCGATGTTTTCACCAGTACTTGGATAAGTTCGTGGTAGTTTTCATCGATGATATTTTGATCTACTCTCCGAACGAGGAAGCTCATGAGGAACACCTGAGGATTGTGCTGTTAATCCATAGACAAAATAAGCTATATGCTAAATTGTCTAAATGTGATTTCTGGATCAAAGAAGTGGCTTTCTTAGGCCATGTGATCAACAAGGATGGGGTAATGGTTGATCCCCAGAAGATTGAGGCAGTAGCCAGTTGGAAGCGGCCTCAAAGTGTGAAGGAGGTGCGCAGTTTCCTTGGACTTGCCGGATATTACAGACGGTTCGTAGAGGGATTTTCTAAGATCGCCCTACCGATGACCGGTTTACTCCGCAAGGTCCATAAGAAGTTTGTTTGGACTGACAAGTGCGAGACCAGTTTTCAAGAACTGAAGCGACGATTGACCTCGGCACCAGTGTTAGCTTTACCAGAGGGAAATGACGGATATGTAGTCTATAGTGATGCTTCTAAGAACGGTTTAGGATGCGTATTGATGCAAAGAGGCAAGGTTATTGCTTATGCGTCAAGGCAACTGAAAACTTATGAAGAAAACTATCCGACGCATGATCTGGAATTAGCGGCGGTAGTGTTCGCGTTGAAGATTTGGAGGCATTATCTTTATGGTGTGAAATGCCAAGTCTTCACCGATCACAAGAGTCTCAAGTACGTGTTCACCCAGAAAGAGTTGAACATGAGGCAACGACGTTGGTTAGAACTACTCAAGGATTACGATCTTGAATTGTTGTATCATCCGGGCAAGGCTAACGTAGTAGCTGATGCACTGAGCCGGAAAATACCGCATGAGAAGGTGGTAGCTCTTCTCACTACTCAAGCTAAGCTGAACCAAATGGTGTGCGAAGCTGAAGTCTTGTACGATCAACGTAGAGGGTACCTGAACATGCTAGAAATTCAGGCTACGCTACTCGATCAGATACGAGAAAAGTAAGTCCATGATATAGTTTTGGTGAAACTAAGTTGTGAAGTGTCAAACGGGAAAGCTCCCGGTTTCGTGATTCAAGAAGATGGATCACTTTGGTTTCAAAACCGAATTTGTGTACCTGATGTTGATAAACTTCGCCAGTTGGTAATGAGGGAAGCTCATTCGTCAGCTTATTCTATACATCCAGGCTCTAGTAAAATGTACAAGGACCTCCGGAAAAATTTCTGGTGGCCCAACATGAAATGGGATGTCGCGGAATTTGTGACAAAATGCTTGACTTGTCAGAAAGTCAAGATAGAGCACCGTAGACCAGGTGGTGAGTTACTACCTCTTCCTATCCCAGAATGGAAATGGGAAGATATTGCAATGGACTTCGTCACTGGATTGCCCAAGACTCGATCTCAGAAGGATGCTATTTGGGTGGTCATTGACCGGCTCACGAAGAGCGCTCACTTCGTGGCTATTAAGTCAACATGGGGAGTCCAGAAGTTGGCTGAAGTATTTTTGCATGAGATCGTCCGCTTGCATGGTATTCCTAAAACCATTGTATCAGACCGAGATGGTCGTTTCACATCGAGATTCTCGAAAGAACTTCATAAGGCCATGGGAACCGAGCTGAGATTTAGCACTGCCTTTCATCCTCAGACTGATGGACAGTCGGAAAGGACTATCCAGACCTTAGAGGATATGCTGAGAGCATGTGTACTCGACCGTTTGACAAGCTGGGAAGACAGCCTAAGTCTAATCGAGTTCACATACAATAATAGCTGGCATGCTACAATTAAGATGGCTCCATTTGAGGCATTGTATGGTCGGAAGTGCAGATCGCCAATTTGTTGGGATGAGAACACCGACAAGATTCTGCTCGGACCAGAATTGATCGAGAAAACTGCTGCAGACATTGCTGTGATCAGACAGAGAATGTTGACCGCTCAGAGTCGACAGAAGTCCTACGCAGACCCAAGGCGTAGGAATGTCGAATTTGAGGTTGGCGACAAAGTGTTTGTTAAGGTATCGCCATCCAGAGGAGTATTCAGATTTGGTAAGCGTGGGAAGCTCAACCCTCGCTACGTGGGACCTTTTGAAATTCTCGATAGAGTGGGATCTCTAGCATACCGTTTGGCATTACCGCCATCGGCGCATCCAGTGCATAATGTGTTCCACGTATCTTTGTTGAGAAAGTATGTACCAGACGAGTCTCATGTGCTGAGCTATGAAGACATCGAGATTCAAGCAGATGGTACTTACAAAGAAATACCAGTGCGTATTCTTGAGCGTCGTGAGAAGCACTTGCGTAACAAAGTCGTACCATTGGTACGGATTCTGTGGTCCAAGTCAGGAACAGAAGAAGTTGCCTGGGAAACTTGGGAGACTGAGGAGGATATGTGTAAACGCTTTCCCGAGATATTTTCGGCCTAAGTTTCGGGGTCGAAACTTCTTTAAGGGGGAAGTGATGTAATATCCCGTATATTTGCACGAATAAATTTTTGAATTTTCTTAAGCCATATTGCAAGCCAGATTAATATTGAAGAGATACGAACATTCTGTGAAATGTTTGGCTTCTGTAATATTTTTCTGAGCAATATAAAATACAGTTAAGGTATTTTTGGCTTAAATGATCGTTCGTGTACGAATATATTTAACCCGGAGTTAAGAAAATTACCACTTAAGGTAAAAGAAGACAAAGCCCAAGGTCGGCCTAATGCCTTAGCCTTCACACAGCTCACAAAATCAGCAGCTGGAAGGCCACTTGGGGCAGCTGGAAACTAGCCTTAATGACTTGCCAAAGCTAGGGGGCATAGCTTGTCCACCTCTTGGTACACATGTCTTCATATTGGTCTTCTTTGTTTGCCTATAAAAGAAGAGGACAAGTCGTGAGAAGGGCCAGAAGTTAGCTCCTCAGTACGTTTTTGCTGTCAAAACAGCCCAGAAATCTGTTTCATGAGCTGAACTTCGTGATCGATTTCTGATCGATTCACTCATTCGTTTGGCGAGATCAAAGTTGCATATTGAAGGTGAAGTGTTGCTTAAGAGGGTGAGAAGAATATCCAAGTTCGAATCGAACCCGAGGTCGATCGAAAGTGGGTAAGAAATCCCTTGAAAGTCACTATTTTTCCCTTCAAAATCCGTGATTTTGCTGAACTTTGAATCCATTTTTCGTGGTTGTTCTGGCCTTGTTTTGATCTGTTCTCAGGGGCCTTTTGAAGCTTGTTAGAAGCTTAATAAGGTGGTAGAAACAAACCAAGGAGAATCGAAGCCAAGGGGGTTCGATTTGGGAATTGTTCCCGTTCTGGACTCATAAACTCTTTGAAACTAAGCTTTCGAAGCTTTCGTCAGATTCAAGGCAAGTGGCGGTTCGCTCTTGCTTATCATTCCATATTTCCATTGATTATCAATTGCTTAATTGTTAATTGATTTGGGATGATTTATTGAATTGTTGGGAACTGTTTTATTAAATGATATAAATGAATATGATATTATAATAGGTTGTATATCTGCTAGAACAACGCTATTATAAATATATATTTTGGCCTGAGGGCTTTGATATGATTATTACTGTGTTGAACTGTTTAGTTAGCACGAGTATTAGTAGGAGCGATGGACGAGTTGAGGTCCAGTCGTTTCTTTATAATGAGAAAATGGTGCTTGGGGTAAGGCCCATAGGCCATTTGGTGGGTCATGACCGTGCCTCCGTACTTAGCGGTATGGAGGTGGTGGCACAAAGCTAGTGCTACAAACTTGGGATCCGTCCCTATCATAAATATGTCCCGCTATCGGCAGGCATAATTAAAAGCCTATAACGTGATGAGCTTTTGGAATTTAATAAGATAAGTGCCCGAGTGCACGTAATTAATATACCTTTGGCGAGTAGGGCAGCTAAGTAATAGTGCCGTTAGGAAAAACTCGTCCTGACTTGAATGTAGTACGTCCTCTTTCCAGTCTGGATTCGTATCATGCGGTGATTCGCATTATACGGTGAGGTTGGTCGTGGATCGAAGCATCTCAGTCAGTTTTAAATCATCAATTATATGATTCTTGAATGTTTCCCAACATTGTCATATTTCCTATAAGACTCAATCTCTTGGAGTCTTCTTTTGGTTGATTGCTGTGAGACCTGATCTCCAGAATCTCATCATGATCTTTCAGTTTGTTTCATTCCAGTAGAAGTATGAAGGTTGACTATCATCTTCGATTATTATTCGGAGAGCGATGAGTCTAACTAATACGACTACTTGAACCACTCTGCTTTGTACCCTTGCATAGTCTTTCATTAGACTAACCCACGAACTTTGTTCTCTGCATGTGGGCTGGTGTCATCCGTTCGATTCGGCACATCAGATAAGAATCTGAGGAACGAAGGCTAGGATGACTATAAGAGTAAACGGTATTTGTTTTTAACGGTTTATCAGGCTACGATCTTTGGCGGGTGATCTTTAGGATCAAGACCCATGTATTTATATTTTGAAAGACTTCCGCTGAACTACTTTGTTTTGTCCTAGGGGATTGTGATGTAATCCTCAGACATCTGTTTTATTTAATGGTTTTGATGTTTATATCTTAATGATTGATTATAAATTGTGTTGAAACCGGTAAAGCCTGGGGTGGCTTCGGTGTGGAAACTGAGGTCACTGGCGGTAATACCTTTCCAAATGGGTTATAAATTTGGGGGTGTTACAAAAATTATATACAAAATATAATTTTATATAAAATATAATTTTATATAAAATATAATTTTATATACAAAATATAATTTTATATAATTTGTATATATTATATGCCAAAATAATTTTTATAAATTATATACAAAATAATTTTATAAATTATATACAAAATAACCAAGAAATTATATGTTGTTCATCTACATGTCAACCTATAATTTTATAAATTATATACAAAATAATTTTTATGTTAAAATAGTTAAATCTAATGGTTTATAAGGAGATATAACCTACATTATAAATAATATATACACTTGAACCTAATCTACTAGTTAAAGATATTATATGCCTTAAGTAAACATATAAATTAAGCAATGACATTAAAGAAGTAACATAATTAAATCAACTAACACACTTAAAGGAATGCCATTAAATAAAATAATAATTTCATATACAATTAATACAAATTAATTTACATACCTCTTGAACTGATTCTCCAACATCTTCATTGGACCACGACATAATATAACAATTGTTATAACTAAATTTTACTACATTCTAATTTAATTAGGCTAATATATCTTAATCCTCTCATTTTTCACCTTTCATCGAGACCCAATCCACTCTTTTATAGCAAATTTTTTCTACTATTTCCCTTCCCATATACCCATATCAACCATAACCCTATTTGTCTCCAACCATACCCCTATCCCCCTATCTCCCTTCCCCTACCGTCTGCCCGACAGTAACCCATACTCCCGACAGTCTGTTGATTTGAATTTTTTTAACGGTGTTTAACACCGTTGTTTTTTTATTTAAAAAAAAAGAACGGTGGTTATCACTGTTCCTATTTAAATATATAAAAAAATGAACGGTGATAAGCACCGTTCATATATATATATTTAAAAAAAATATATTAAATGACAACGATATCACTCACCGTAATATTGAGCAGCACCTGCAGTGGTGTCTAC
The DNA here is from genome assembly GCA_027886185.1 of Rheum nobile. Lineage (NCBI taxonomy): Eukaryota > Viridiplantae > Streptophyta > Magnoliopsida > Caryophyllales > Polygonaceae > Rheum > Rheum nobile. Next base: position 12,623,448 of record WOAB01000639.1, read on the forward strand.
AATATCCCTGCAGGTGCAAGTAGCGCCGTCCTTTTTTTACACGATTACTTTTCGGCGCATATGCATTTTTGCCTTTCAGTGCATAGGGCCCAGACGTTACGCGTGGAGTGTCTCACCACGTAACGTCTGGAAGCAGACCATTTCAGCGTCTCATGCGTTACGGGCTGCGCTCTATCACACGTTACGTGTGGGTATATATCACACGTAACGTATGGTATTTTAGGGTATTATAATGTTGTGGTATGTGTATATGTGTATTTATTTGTGGTTCAATGTTAAAATAATGATTATTGTATATTTGTAGTATTTATTTGTTGTTCAATGTTGAATTATTGATTATTTTACATATATTATAATGTTGTGTATGAATGTTGTATCATATTATTGTGTATTTTTAGTATTTATTTGATTATCTAGAATTAATAAAAGAAATACCCCAAAATAATCAACATAGAAGACAAAATAGAATTATTCATTACGCTGGATGACTACAACCACATTTAGCTCACAATAAAAGAAATAATACATGTTATTCATAAACTAAGAAACCCTAACACAAAATAAATGACATCGTCTAGTTGCGTTTGAAGAAATTAGGATAGTCTCTGATAAAAGTTCGCTTCCTATCATGTCTCTGCTTTGATAAAATTACTTGCTCCCTACAAATGTTGATAGTACGTAAACAACATTACACAAAAGATACGACATCAAGGCAGTATACGATGTACATCATTATATAGATTGAGGTTATACCTACGCATCTTATCCGTATCTTGTAAAAGTTCTTGATTCTGCTTAACAAGATCTTGATTTTGCTTAACAAGATCTTGATTCTCTTTAACAAGATCTTGTTTTTCCCGCCATTGTTGTCGAATAACCGCATGTGCCCTGTCCTCGTACGTAGAATCAATATACTTCCTGTATAAACACCCCAGTCTTGGGCATCCCCAATACCTCCTTCCGTAGTTCCACTGCAAATCCCAAGTACGGACAATTGTTTTCAAATTACACTCGCATTGTGGAACACTTATTTGTTGATGGTGCCTATTTGGGTTTGTTGATGATTCGGATGAAGATGCCATTATTTGTTGTAGTGCTTGATTTCCTACAAATCCATTAATATGAAAAGGCCAATTAGGGTTACTAAATCGAAAGAAACTGGAAGAAGAAGCTTACCCACAAATGAATCTTCAAGCCCCGCTTGTGTTGGACTTGTTGTAGTGAACAAACAACCCTAATGCCTCTTAAATCGAAAGAAACTGGAAGAAGAAGCTTACCCACAAATGAATCTTCAAAACCCGCTTGTGTTGGACTTGTTGTAGTGAACAAACAACCCTAATGCCTCTTATATAGTGAAAAGGAATATGTTTGACAGCTAATATACAGCTGTATACAACTGTAGTATATAATGACCTCAACCACTAGCATTAATGACCTCAACCACTATCATTAAAAACTTTTGAACAACCCTCAACAACTAGCATTGAATGACAATTTTGAACAACCCTAAACCTAAACCCTAACCCTAAACCCTAACCCTAAACCCTAAACCCTAAAGTCAACCTAACAAATCCACCAAACCCTAAACCCTAAACTTAAACCCCCTTCTAACCTAAACCCTAAACCCTAACCCTACCCTACAAACCCTCGAACCAGACGTTATGTGAGGAAGAGTGTCCCACGTTACGTCTCCATGTAACACAGACGTAACGTGGAGAGTGGTATGCCGCGTTACGTGTGGACTTGTCTGTGGAGAAACGCATTGAATTAACTGTCTTGTCCCCACCTAACGGTATTAATGGCACCAGCTTCTTCTTCAATATAACGATCAACTTCGAGCCTAAACCCATTTCAAACACTTACAAAAAATTGTTTTACACTCTAAATTTTTGAAAAAGAAATGGACAATACCAACAACAATGAATATTGGTGCAACAATGGAGAAGATATCACACTTTGGAATGAGGTAATTTCTATTCTTTAACCATAAAGTTCTCTTTTTTCTTGTTATAAACTTGTTGTTTTAAGTTTTGAGTTTGATGATTTAGGGTTTAGGGTTTAGGAGCTTTTAATATTTAATTTTTAGGGTTTAGTATAGGCTCTTATTTGTTGTTTAAAGTTAAATATCTGATTTTGTTTAGGAGATAGAAACAAAGATTGTGCAAACGTTGTTGTTTAGGGCTTAGGGCAGCGAAATCGCTGTTACATTGAAGAACAGTTCCACACGTTACGTGGAAAGATGGTTATCACGTAACGCGTGGAACGCTTTGACACGTAACGTGTGCTGATAAGTGCTATTTTGTACCACTTATCTAAGGATTATTACCAGGTTTGAGGCGCCATTTGGTTGGATTTAGAGCACAATTGGAGATTATGGAGTTGGAGTGGAGAAGTGTGGTTTTGGTGGTCTAGAGGAGCTAATTAGAGATATCCAGAGGAAGAGGAGTTGACCACCTGAGGAGACGTGAAAAATCTATAAAGGAACCACAAAGAAGAGGGCAGAAATTGACGCCCCGCGCCAGAGCCACCGCGACCCGACGATGGGTCTCAGAGAAGGATGCCGCCCCGCGGTAGAAATCACCGCCCCGCGGTGGGAGTTGGCACCTCACGGCCATATGCTGAGCGAAATAATTAATTAAGTCGCGCGCTGATTGCCGAATTGGAGAAGATGGGCCGTGATGAATTAGGCCCAATAAAGGAAGAAAGCCCACGTGAAGGAAGCTGCTAACGCGAGGCGGGATTGCGGCCGCGAGGATTTGCGGGATTAATTTCCCGGGATCTGATTTCCTATTTTATTAGTATTATTATTATTTCCTTTTATCTCTTTTAGGATTTAGTTTATAAATACTCTCTTTTGTTAACCTAGTTTCATAGTTCGAGATTACGTTACAATTCAGTTTTAGTTTTGCCTCCGTGGTTCCAACTCATGGAGAGCTAAACACTTTTGTTCTGCTAGATGTTTGAAGCAATACATTGATTATGTTGTGAGATTTCTATTCATTGTTCTTATTCTTATGTGTGTTGGATTGATTCTCTTGTTATAACGTTTATGATTTATTGTTATTCCTCATAGTCTGGCCATCTAGGTTGAATACTTTTTATCAATTGCTAGGATTGCATATAGGGGTTCCGAGTGTATATCTAGTGGCAAACACGTTTGTGCGTATAGGGGTTCCGAGCGTACACTTGTGTGTGAGAATCAATTGCATGTTTAGTAGGGGAGTGAGTACTTGTACGTCTTTCTACTTGCATGTATCCTATATCCTTGTGCGCATTGCTATTGCTGTGTTGGTGCTAAAGTACGCTGACAACTGTGAGAATCAGTTGTACTTTATCATTGGCATAGTAATAAGTCTATCGATAACTGTGAGAATCGGTAGTACTTAAGATCAGGGTGGGAACAACCATAAGAATAGTTAAAGAACTTGGATTTATAGATTTCAGTGATCAACTTGCATCTCTGTATTGTGGATCTCGTTCTAGTGGAACTACTTTCCTCATTATATTTCTTCTCTTGTTAAAGCTTGCATCTTTGTTACTCTGTGATCATTCAAACCCCCCTTGTTACTTTACACGCTTGTGAACACGTAGATTGATTACTTCCTCCCTGTGGATTCGACCCTTGCTTGCCTCTACTACTTGTTTAGGTTTGTTAGGATTATTTTATTTGTTTAGGTGTCTTGACGACAAACGCCTATCATGTGCATTAGCGCCATACGTAACGTATAGAGCTAATACTGGTTGTGGGTTTAATTTGTAAAATGGCACGGTTTATCACAAACCGTTCCATTTTACAGAAAAATATAGATTTAGGTTTAGGGTTTGTGCACTATTTGATGAGATGATTTAATGTGTATGCAGACGAACTATGGTTTGTACTAGGGGTTAAATAATATCTCCCTCAATGACTGGAGCACTCCAGAGAAGACATTTCCGGTTTGGGAAACGCCGCAAAAGATGCAGGTTTGGAACACGCCTCAACCATATATTGATATACCATCTTATGATCTTGAGATACCGTTTCCTCCAGAAGCATCTTCATCTTATGCTACCCCACAGTTTTGCTTTCCATCCCTACACACACAACCTCAGTTTAGTGTACCACCGGAGGAGGATGTTTACGTCTCTGCCGATTATTCAAGCTTCTTTACAACTGATAAAATCTGGGAGTCTAGAGAAGAAGCTTTTTTGTGGGCGCGGGATATGTCTATGTGTAAACACTTCTGCATCAAAAAGTAGAGGAATAAACCCTCCACCCCAAAAGCCCTTGGGGGGACTTGGTTACCGTGTGATAGACATGGACAAAACGTGCCTAAAGGAGCTGACCAAGTGAGAGACATCACAAGGTCAAAGAAGTGTGGGTGTCCCTTCATGTTGAGGCTGAAAGAAGGGCCGAAGGGATTGTGGAGGATCATTGTACAACATGGAACTCACAATCATGTCATAGCAGATTCATTGTATGGTAGTGCATTAGCTGGGCGACCAACCGCTGAAGAGAAGGAAATTATTAAGGTGATGACGGTCAACCATTGCAAGCCGCAAAAGATTCATACTACAATCCATTCGTCTCCTGGAAATTTGACAAAGATGAAGCAAGTCTACAATATCATGCACGAGATACGAAAGAAGGGCATGGAAGGGAGAACAGTTGTGCAACAATTCTTCTATGAGTGCAACGAGGTCTCGTCTGGCTCTACGCCTCGTTCTCTCACCAGGCTCCATCTACCACAATAAACAATCCGATAAAGTTCTTAAACATATCCAACAAACCCTAAACCCTTTCATACAAATCCATCAAAATTTCAAATTTCATACAAATGTCTAAAATACCCTAAACATACATATGCAAATTTTTATTTTTGTGAAAAGAGTAGTCGCTGGAAAGTCATCGCCGGGAGGCCAACAACACGTAACGCTTGGTCTCTGACCACACGTTACGCGCAGAAGCCAACAGCTCGTAACGGTTGGAAGGCTTCCCCTCGTTACGTGCTGTGCAATGGCAATTCACCGGCGATATTTCACCGGCAATTCCGGCGACAATTCCAGATTCCGGCGATGCCTTATCTTTCATCATTTCTTAAAAAAATCAATTTTTTTTAATAAATCTACCTAAAAATACCTAAAATAACACTACCTCATACAAACATACCTTTAAAATTCACACTAATTCACAAACATTAAACATAAACACTTAACTACTTCTAAATTAACAAAAAACAACTAATATTTCAAGAGATGGAATATAGTGTAACTAACCTTGGATGATTGCGTAACGGGAGAGATTTGTTGATTCTTAACGAACCGATACCAAAGGCGCGTAACGAGAGAGGAGAGTTCGAGTTCTGTTTTTTGAGTGCTAGCAGCGGCGGAATGGAGGAGAAGGAATAGAGTTCTGTTTTTAAATCCAGGGTTGGTCCGCCGCGTTACGCCTGAAGCTTCATGGAACGTTACGTAAAAAGCTTCATTGCGCGTTACGTGAGGAGCTTCATGGAGCGTTACGTCTCGACCCTATGCGCTGAAAGACAATTTTGGATATGCGCTGAATAGTATGACCTTTTTTTATGGCCACGATATAGCAGTCTAGGAGCATGGATGAAGGGGGAGAACATGACTTAATGTTAGGACGAGCTTTCTCGGTCTTGAACTACTTGAATATGATTTTGACTTGTTAAATTATGCTCGTTTTTGATGTTGCTCTTTATTTCTATTAAATTTCTCAATTAGCAACCCTTGGGTGTGCAAAATCTAGTTCCGTTAGTTTTTTGTATGCGTTTTGATGTTTTGATATATTTGAATGTTTTTCTCACACCAACGTTCCCTTTTTTAGTCATATTTTTAATGTTTAAAATATACTTATGTTTCATATTACTTCTTTAGCTACTATTTCTTTTTTCTCTAATTGTATGTGGGGATTCCAGTGAAAAATCCCTAGCATTATGACACCTTGGGTTTTGTGGCTGTTATAGTTGGCAATTTAGATCATCAAGCAAGTGAAATAACCAAGAGGTGTAAAAGAGGTAAATACGGTTAATTTGTAAGTCTGCCCATAGAATTAATTAGTTTTATATTATTGTCTTTTCTTGTATACCAAAATTAGCTTATTTTTCTAGTTATCTCTCTTGCTCATCTTAATCATATGAAGCGGAAAAAGTTTTTTTTTTCCAATAAGTGGTATCAGAGCAATGCTCTTTTGCGGTCCCTGGTAGCTTGTGCGGTTCAAGATGGAGGATAACGTCACTTACGATTGTGACATGTTCAAACATACGACGAACAACTACTCATATTGTAAGCTGATGATGGAGGATCATTTATATTGCAAAGATTTGCATGCGCCCATCATCATCAAAGAAAGCCTCAAGGAAAGAGTGTCAATGATTGGGAGCTCTTAAACCGGAAGACGGTCTCAATGATCCACACTTTCTTAACACATGGTAGATAAATGCTATAGAATGCACTTCTTCCCTTGGTATGGGAGTAATGAGTATACTCAATGGGAGGTATCATTTATTATTTATTGATCGGATTAGTCTCGTCCCATCTGGGCTATTTGGCTAACATATCAAGAGTGTAGGATCTCGTTCTCAAAGGAGCGAGGCTTCCGCGCTTGGTATAGTTAGTTGTTAGCTATGGATCAAAGAGAAGGGTGATGGACAGTGACCTGGGCCAAGACCTTAGTCTAGCGCATATCTGGCTTGCGCGTCCCTGGCGTCCCCCATGGTGCCAAGTGAAGGGCGTCTTCTCCGACGCAGGATTCCAAGTGGTTCTATTTTCGGGCCCCGCCTCTCTGGCGTGCGTGCTCTCGGTGATATCGTTTCATGAGCCGCTTCTTGTTGCCATGCTCACCTTTGGTGTGGTCCCGTTTACTATTTATAGTTTTGCAAGATTTGAATTGCCTTTCTATTTTTAGAATGATGTAATGGATTGGGCCTTGATGTTTTGGGCCCAAAGCCCATTAGGGTTTCCTCTTCAACCCTAGTTTTCCCTTTGATTTTCTATAAATAGGGTATAACTCTCATTGTATTTCTCAAGTTAAGTTTAAGACAATCTAGTGGAGAGTCCCTCCTAGTTGTCACTTGGCTTCACCTCTCTCTCTCTCTCTCTCTCTCTCTCTCTCTCTCTCTCTCTCTCTCTCTCTCTCTCTCTCTCTCTCTCTCTTTGAAGGCTCTTCTAGCCTTTTCTCAAAGTTTTCTAAGGAGCCATAACGTTGGCCTCCTTCCACCACCTCAGGTGTTCATAACGTTGAACCCCTCCTCCCATCCGCCGCCAGGGTTTGATCCGCCAAACCCAAGAAAGGGGAACATAACGTTGTTTCCCTTGAAGGAGTTCTTGAAGAAAGCCAAGAACACGAAGAACAAGTGCTTGCTTGGGAAGAACAAACGATCCAGATCTAGATCGGTCTTGCTCCACGGGGATCGATCGTACCAATTGGTATCAGAGCCATTCCCCAAGCTAAGTTTCTTGTTCCTTTCGATCTTTAAATTTTGGCACTCAATCCCGTTTCTAAGTTGTTCATATATTTCAATTGCTTCCGCCTTTGTCTCTTCGTAAATTTCTAAGTTTGTTCATATATCTCCGTTCACCTTCACTTGTGCGGTTCAAGCGTGATTCTTCATTGCTTGACCGTACATTTCCAAGGTAAAAAAAAAATAAAAAAAATTCAAGTTTCTCGTTTCCAAGTAGCATTTAATTATCAACGCTTGTGTGAATCAATTGCTTGCTACTTCATTTCTTTTAGCCTTACGTCAAGCCTAATCCGCCTCACGCTTGCCCAAATTTCTCGGCCCTTGAGTGCCAAAGTTTGGGTTGTTTGTGACAAGGACTTGGTTTGTCGTTAGGTTCTCGTACCTTTGATTGCTTTGACTTCCGCTTAGTCATGTTTTGTATAGGTACAATCGAGATGGCACCCCAACCCTTGAATGAGGCTGCCCACTACTCTAGGCGAGCCCCATCTCACCACACGGAGCACGACCTACGTGGTGCGCGCCATGGTATCGATCGCAACCTTGCACGCCACATTCATGACCATGGCCGCCACGATCACCGTATCTAGAGAGCTCCAACCGACAGTCCCCGCCGTGTGCCTCGTTTGTACATCGAGCCCTTTGACGATGTTAGTGACTACACCACATGTCACGATTGGCTTCGCAACACGGCCTTTGCCTTGCGCCACTATCCCTCCACGGATTACGAGAAGGTTGAGGTGGCAACATTCCACTTCACGCACGACGCTCGTGCATGGTGGTCTCAACTCAAACAGAGGCGTGCAAAGCGCCGTTTAATTCCCATTTCTACGTGGGAGCAGTTGGCTTATGTGATGACACGGCATTTTGCGGGCGACCACCAAAGACCTGAATAGGCTCATACCCCCTCTGAGGACACCACATCACTTTTTGCTTGTGTCGCTGAGTTGCGCACCGAGAACGCTGCTCTCCGAGATGCTCAAGACTCAGAGTGTACTGTAGCGCCCATTTCCACACCCGTTAGCGCCATAGATATGCCCAAGACAGACGTTGTGCCTCAGACCGACGAGACCGACGTGCTTCCAACTGACGACGACAATGTAGACATGGTTGGCACGAAAACCACAGATGAGCCCAAGATGGACGTTGTGCCTCAGACCGACAAGACCGACGTGCTTCCAGCTGACAACGACAATGTAGCTACACCGACCATTCCCCGCTACACGCTTGTAGTGCCTCCAGACCTTTTGCTTATGACGGTTGCTACACCGAATCTGTCCCATCACACGGACAAGTTGCAGTTAGGCCGATGCGCTGAGCTCGTCACCAAGCTTCCTGAGCGCGACCATACCGACATGAAGTACTGCATAGCCAACACCGTTTTCCAAGCTATCTCGGGCTACCTGTGCTGCCCTTTCGACCCTGAAGAGATATGCTCGTTCAAAGAAGGGAAGCAAGGCAACTACATCTTGTTCGTTCAACAGCACCAGCAGCTCACTCGCATGATTGGTGCCCTCTCACACTCCAACTTTGTCTTTAAGAAGGGGAGAAGCGCCAATATGTTTTCTGTGTTCCCCCTCAGCTCTACGTGCACGAATCGAGGACGATTCGTATTTAAGAAGGGGAGAATGATGGACAGTGACCTGGGCCAAGACCTTAGTCTAGCACATATCTGTCTTGCGCGTCCCTGGCGTCCCCCATGGCGCCAAGTGAAGGGCGTCTTCTCCGACGCAGGGTTCCAAGTGGTTCTATTTCCGGGCCGCGCCTCTCTGGCGTGCGTGCTCTCGATGATATCGTTTCATGAGCCGCTTCCCGTTGCCATGCTCACCTTTGGTGTGGTCCCGTTTACTATTTATAGCTTTGTAAGATTTGAATTGCCTTTTTATTTTTAGAATGATGTAATGGATTGGGCCTTGATGTTTTGGGGCCCAAGCTTATTAGGGTTTCCTCTTCAACCCTAGTTTTCCCTTTGATTTTCTATAAATAGGGTAGAACTCTCATTGTATTTCTCAAGTTAAGTTTAATACAATCTAGTGGAGAGTCCCTCCTAGTTGTCACTTGGCTTTACCTCTCTCTCTCTCTCTCTCTCTCTCTCTCTCTCTCTTTGAAGGCTCTTCTAGCCTTTTCTCAAAGTTCTCTAAGGAGCCATAACGTTGGCCTCCTTCCACCACCTCGGGTGTTCATAACGTTGAACCCCTGCTCCCATCCGCCGCCAGGGTTTGATCCGCCAAACCCAAGAAAGGGGAACATAACGTTGTTTCCCTTGAAGGAGTTCTTGAAGAAAGCCAAGAACACGAAGAACGCGAAGAATGAGTGCTTGCTTGGGAAGAACAAACGATCCGGATCTAGATCGGTCTTGCTCCATGAGGATCGATCATATCAAATGGCATATGTGATATTCATTCTGGTTCTTGATGCCCCTAAGGCAAAAGAGCTAAAGAAATGTTCTAGTCAAGTCGAGAGCTAGAGAGTGCAAATGATACGTCCAAGGATGAAGCTAAGGTTTCTCTAGCAACTAGGGATTCATACACTTCCTAGCTAATATTGGACCATTAAAGACCTTATTATATTTATTAATATATTTTCTCTCTCTCTCTCTCTCTCTCTCTCTCTCTCTCTCTCTCTCTCTCTCTCTCTCTCTCTCTCTTAAAGGATCTAATCTGAACTCCTTCTCTCACTTCGTAAGTATCGACAAAACTCTTTTTGAATATATTTTTACTTATACAAATCTTTTCAAATTGTGGACAAAATTTGAGTCCATGATTCAAAGAAAATGCTTCGTAACAAAGTTGGGGTATAAGGATGGCTAGAGTATGATCAATCACTTGAACAACTTCAAGAGGCTCGTAAATCAGTTAACTAAGTTCGAGATGAAGGTCGAAGATGACATGCAAGACATTTTGCTCCTCAACTCCCCGCTAAAGAGTTAGGACACGTTGGTCATTACTCTCAACAACTCGGCCTAGAGGGGAAGCTTACCATGGATACTATCAGTGAAAACCTTCTAAACGAAGAAGCAAAGAGGATGGAACGAGGCACAAATACACAATCGGAGGCAGACTAATACGGTCACTTCATGTTAGAAGTGTCATGCTCGGTTGCGGTCCCTCGTGTCTAGCCAAGTCTCCAACTTTGATTTCGTCGAACTCTCACTTTTCCCAACTTATGCCAACGTGATGGCACAAGAAGACTCTCGTAAACTTTGTGAAATACTCAAACTCGTTTGAGGTTTCTTGCACGAAGGATCAATGTGATGAACCTTCTTGATGAAGACACGTTAGTGCTCAATCGAATCCTAGGATAAAGGGAAAGTCTTTGACTCATTGGGGATGCCCAAGGTTAAACAAGGAGATTGTCTCTACTTTGAATTTAACCAATAAACTATACATCCTTTTTTAAGTGACAAAAGACAAGTATTTATAGGGAAAAAACAACTAATGGGCTTGGACTAGCGACCCACAACATGTGGCGCGCACACATCCCAGGCTATATACTAAAATAACCTCAAAATGTTAAATATAGTAAGATAACATAAAATATAAGTGACCATAGTGGAGCATGATGTAGGGTGCGAGCGCATCGCTAGGGTGCTTGGGAGTGTGGGGAAGCTGGGGGACGCCCGGGGTGCTGGCACACGTTGTGGCAGGTGCGCTAGTTAGTGCCTACGTGACCTCAACTCCGAAAATGGTCTAGAGCGTGACCTTGGGAAGAGGTATGGTGGTGGAACCAAAGCTGGCTAGCATCCTTGTGACTAAGGATTGAGTGGCTTGTGCGATGCTTTGAGCGCGATCCCTAGTGATGGGTCTGTTGGAGCAAACACTCATCATCCCCTCTTCATCATTTTCCATAAATGAAGTAGGTAGGGAGATATCATTCTCCCATTCTTGGCAGTGAATCGTCCATGATTCATTCTCATCGTACTTATGGGGAACATATGGAGATAGAATGGCGACGTTGAAGGTGGGATGGGCGCCATACTCGTTGGGCAATTCGAGGTGATATGCAAGACTCTAAATGGACCATCTCCACATGGGTCCAACTTACTACGCCGCTTGTTTTGGAAGCGCTCACGGTGTAGGTGAATCCAAACAATGTCACCAGCCTTAAAAGTGACACGACGATGACCCTTGTCCGGCTTGCTCTTGTACTGAGTGGCGTGATGCTCCAATTGAGCGTGGGTGCGTGATCAACTCTACTTTGTAGTGCGTAACTAGGAGTTGTTACCGGAGTTTTAGGTACCGTTTATATGGGTTTAGAGCATAAGTTAGGAGAATGGAGTTGTGGAGAAGAAGTGTTGCTTTGGTGGTTTCTAATACTTAAATGAAGACTTAAGAAGATGGAGGAGAAGCCACGAGAGAAGACCACAAGAGAAGCTGAAGAGCGCTACAGAAGGATTTCCGTGGGCGCAGAAGTCACCGCCGCGGTCGTGGAATAATGCAAGAGACAACGAGATAGCAGAAACTTTTCCGCGGTCGCGGACACTGTTCATACGCACGGAGCCGGGATTTCGTCCGAGTTTATTTTATTTATTTTTCTTTTATTTTCTTTTATATTCGTTGACGTGGCCGAAATATGCAGTGCAAATATCGTTGAATGACCTAGTCAAAGTAAAAGTCCTAACAAACCTACTAAATAGATGTATAGCAAGCAAGTAAGAGTCGAACCCACAGGGAGGAAGTAATCAATCTATGTGTTTAAAAGCATGCAAAGTAACAAGGGGGGTTTTGATTATCAAACACAGTAAAGTAAACAGCTTTGGTTGATTTGAGAATATGATTGGGGAAAGTAGTTCCACTAGAACGAGATCCATAATACAGAGACGTAGTTCGATCACTGAAATCTATTCAATCCAAGTTCTTTAACTATTCTTATGGTTGTTCCCACCCTGATCTTAAGTACTACCAATTCTCACAATTGTTGATAGACTTATCGCAATATCAATGAAAGAAAACCTTACCACTAACAAAGCAATAGCAATACACACAAGGATATAGGATACATGCAAATAGAAGAAAACCTTACTACTTAACATGCAAATAATTCTCACTCACAATTGCACACTCGTATTCCACTATATGCAACAATCGTGTTTGCTACTAGATATGCACTCGTATTCCACTATATGCAAACCCTAGCAATTTGATAAATATTACTCAACCTAGTTGGCCAGACTATGAAGAATAACGATAAATCAATAATCAATATCACCAAGAGAATTAAACCAACATATATAAGAATAAGAACAAGGAATATAAATCTCACAACCGAATCAACTGTATTGCTTCAAACGTCTAGTAGAACAAATGGTGTTTAGTTCTCCATGGGTTAAAACCCTAGAGGTAGAATGAGAACGAGTCTCTAGATTTCTCTAGATTGTGGCAACTAGGTTAACTAAAGTTGTTTTTAACCTAATTCTAAAACTGTGTAAAAATAATAATAAAATAACAATAATAAAATAATAATAAAAATAACCAAACGAAATTGGGGAAATTAATCCCGAAATCTCGCTAATTCTCTTCTCGTCCAACAGCTACTCGGCCCAATTCAAGCAGCACAGCGGCGGCCCATCACATGCAAAGCATCAATGCGCCGACGTCATGGCTGACGTCATCCCTCCGCTTTCTCCATCTTCACTTTCCCGCTTCAGCTCGCGGGTGTCTTCACGCAATTTGGGCCTTTATTCTTTATTGGGCCTTTCCTCCTTTATTTTCCAAATTGGCCCAATCATCAGCAATCAGCACGCGGCTTCTTCAATTCAGCTGATTCGCCTCGCGTGATGGCCGCGGGGCATCCTCACCCACCGCGGGGCGCGGTGCCTTCTCTGAGATCCACCGTCGGGTCGCGGTGGCTCTGGCGCGGGGCGGTAGCAATTCGCCTACTCCTTTCTCTTCTACTCTTCATTACTACCAAGTGTTGGTAGTCTTCTCCAATTAATCTCCAGCAGATCCTCATCCATCTTCATCTTCTCCAAATAAGCTGTAAATCCCTTGATATCTTCAATTCTCTCCACATCTTCTGGATTACAGACTTAACCCTAAATCTAGTCATAAACTCCTCTAAGTAATGCTAATAATTGCTAGTTAAGGTGTATGAAATGACACCTATCAAATTCCCCCATGCTTAGACCTTTACTCGTCCCGAGTAAGCTAAAGATAAACCTACTCTCTCAATCAAACACCAAGGTCTCAGGAAGTACAAGAAAATATGACACCAACAATTACAACATCTCAACAATCAGCTCCAGACAACCAAAATAATATGCACAGCACAACAACACAATACAACACAACACCATAGAGTGACACCACTAATCCTAGTCTCCCATCTATCTTCTTATCTTTCCAGAGTGACCTACCCGAATCCTCCTTATAACTCCTCTTCTTATGATGCCATGCCAGGAAAAATGAGGAATCCTAAAAATCACTCTTCTTCTTTTCACTCATTTTGCCAAGGCGCCCTTTCGGGTTTTCACCAAGCCACTCATTTCATTTTCCAATAGATGTACTCATATATGCTCACGTCACTCTTGACCACATATTACCCCAGCCTAATGCTGGTCCAAGCCACCTGCTTATTACCTAGGCCGCCCTTTCGGGTTTTCAACCTATCCCAGGATTTCAATTTTAGCCTTTTTTCAAAATTTTGGCTTTTTATTCCTTTTTTTTTCATCTTCTAAACGACGTAGCAAGTATAGAACTCTCCCCCATGCTTAAACATTGCATTATCCTCAATGTAATAAAGACAAAAGAATAGAAGCATAGGGAAAAGCAAAAAAATTAACTCACAAACGTCGCCAAGCTTCTTGGACACTGAAGGTGTCGCTGGCGGTCTTCTCAATAAATGCCCATGTCTTTGGTGTTAGGCGGGTGTCTTCATCACTTCAACATCTTCTTCTACCGTGTAACCAAAAGGGAACCACTTTGGTGAGTAGTGGTAAAACAATGATATTAGGGTTGCACGACCTTCTAGGAACACGTGGTGGAGCCCAGATGTAATCATGGTGGGGGCTCTAGTGTTCCTCCTCCTCAACTGTCAATTGTAGGGCCATCATCGTTGTCAAATCAAATGTAGGGCAATGTATCCTCCTTGACAACATGATGCGCACCGTCTCCATGGGAAACTCTGGACAGCTGGACTTCTCGAATAATAGCCGATGACGATAGTCAACCACCATACTCGTACTAGAATACACAAAAAGGCATGAACAAGAGAAGATTCTGAAAGACTACGTCTTACAGCAATCAACCTAACAGAAGACTCTAATGAATTAAGTCTTATCGGAAGCATGACAAAGTTGGGGAAACATAAAAGTTTCACACAAGCGTTTAAAACAACTCGGTTCACGACCAACCTCACCGCTCAAAGCGAATCCAGATTGAAAAGAGAACTTTAAACTGATCAAAGTCAAGACGAGTTTTCCTAGCTGCACTACTCGTCAAAAGGGTATATTAATTATGTGTGACAACGGCACTTATCTCATTTAATTCCAAAATGCGCATCACGTTATAAGCTTTTATAATATCTCCTTACAAGAGATGACAACTCCTCACGAGAGGTGTAGAAAGGATGAACCCTAAGAGGTGACATATCCTCTCAAGAGATGTAGAAGGGATGAACTCTAAGAAATGACATCTCCTCTCAAGAGATGTAGAAGGGATGAACCCCAAGATGACATCTCCTCTCAAGAGATGTAGAAGGGATGAACCCCGAGATGACATCTCCTTTCAAGAGATGACATCTCCTTTCAAGAGATGACATCTCCTTTCAAGAGATGTAGAAGGGATGAACCCCAAGATTGGCACCAAAGAAGGATGGTAGGAATAGAATCCTAACCACTAGGTTATAAAGAAACGACTAGCACTCATAATGAGATACACAGTAGCGTTCCTACGAATACTCGTGCTAACTAAACAGTTCAAGCATGCAATAATTCACAACAAAGCCATCGCGACCAATAACATATAAAATAGCGTTGTTCTAACAGATATACAACCTATTATAATATCTGTATTAAATCACATAAATATATATAATAGCGTTGTTCTAGTAGATATACAACCTATCATAATATCATCTTTTAATCCACATATCGTTTATCAAAACTGTTCCCAACAAAACAGTAAATCATCCCAAACTAATTAACAATTAAACAATTGATAATTAATTGAAACATGGAATGATAAACAAGAGTGAACCGCCACTTGCCTAGAGTAGATTCGGCGATGAATCTAGACGAGACGACTATTGATGATATCCTTTCCGAGGATATGGCCTATTCTTCACATAGCTCGAGCAGATTACGGGTCCACACGCGATCCCGCAATTAACATTATAACAACAAATTAATTAATATCAATTAATTTGTCTGGACGAACTCAAGGAATTAAATTTAATAATTTTTTATGATTTTAAATCATAAAAATATTAATTAAATTTTCCTAAAGAAAATACGGATGAAAGATGGTCGAAATTATACCGCTCGATCGATCTCGGGTTAAATCTGGACCGAAGGCTAAATGGGCTTTCGGCCCAACAAGGAATTAAAAAGAGGGGGCCCCACCTCCTTTCTTCAACCTCGTAACAACAACAACAACAATTCAACGGAGCAACAATGGCAACACGCAGCCACGCTCCACGCACAGCTCGCCGGGAAGGGACTCACCACCGGACTGGCTTGCGTCTCCGGGGAGGAGCACCAGCGGCGTACGATAACACCAGCAGGGGCGGAGCTCGACAGCTGGCAGCACTGCAGAACGACGTCTTCACCAGGGAGGAGGCTCGTTGACGGGTCTGGCTTGAACGTCGCCGGAGACCACTAGCAGCAACAACTCCAGCGGCAGCGAACACCCAACGCAGTGGCGCGGAGCAACAGTAGCTTGACGCGGTTCTGGGTTGCGGCTCACCGGAGAAGACGGAGGAGGCTCGCCGGCGGGAAGACGACCGAGAGCAGGAGAGACGGGAGAGAGATCGGATGTCCCCTTTGACCCGCTTCTGATCGAGCGCTATATGAAGCCCAAGGAGGAAGACGTGCAACATGCTGGACCATCCAAACTCAAGAGATGCACCGGGGAACACGTACGCGGGAGAGAACAAGGCTGTGTGCAACTTTCCCCGACCACACATGAGAGGAGTGACGTGCAAAACTTTTGGGGAAAGTTTTGGTATGGGTTTTAAACCCCGTAAATTATATGTTTGTATCCAAACAAATATTCTAAGTCCCAAAAATACATCGAATGTATTTTATACTACTCAAGGAATTATTTCGGGGATCATGGATGTTACGGAAAATCCGAACTCCACTGAAAGTGAAATAATTATTGAACGAAGGTTGAAAAAAATTACCCAAATATCCTTACTAAAAATTGAGGGGTATTACAAATTCAGTATTCAAGTTATAACTTATCGTTCAGTTTTTCCCTTAGAGTTTTTACGCTTTGAAGACTATGAAGAGCTAAGAAACTTTTGCTTAGTCCGACGATTGGAGCCTTCGTTTGTATTTGGTTGTGAGATTATAACTCTATTTCCTTTCCTTTGATTATATCTTTTCTCTTTGAGCTTCATCCCATTGATTCTTGCTGATTTGACTGGCCTGATCAACTAGTTGATATTTGTATTTATCTATTGCTAGGGTTTGGATATTTCGGGTTGAAATCCCTTATCTTGTGTAGCAAACATGATATTCTAGGACTGGTTGGACTAATTTATTGTGAAGAGAATTGATTACATGTCGAGTACTGACGGGTTGTTAAGTATTGTATGTATCCTGGTTAATTCCTATGCTTACTGCTGCTATTGAATTGAATCTTGATAGTTTCTTGGTTATTTGATAGTTAGGGTTACCAGGACTGGTTGGACTGATAACTATTTCAGAATAGGGACAAGAATATTCATAGGAAGAAATTTGAGATAATCTAGGATCAACCAATCAAACTGAATGGTGGATATTTGTCTGGCTAAGTTACTTCTCACCCATAAATTACACCTTTTGCTTTAATTTACTTTATTACTCGTTCACAAACCAAAACCCCCCTTTGTTACCATTGGCATACAACGTTTGTACTTAGAAAGATTGCTACCTCCTTGTGGGATTCGACCCTTGCTTGCCTACTATACTTAGTTAGGTTTTTGAGGATTACTTTGATAGGCACTATGACTTTAGCCTCGTTAAATTTGGCGTCGTTGCCGGGGAGGCATAGTTTCAACTTTTCTTTGTGTTTGTTGGTGTGCCAACTTTTGTGTGGACCTATCTTATGGTCCACACCCGTGCTACTGACTCTCCACTTTTAGATCTTGATACAGAAATTGAAAGGACACTTTCCAGAAACCGTCTAGTAGCCCGTATGCCAATCGAGATGGCTGAGGAAGCACCGACTTTGAGGCAGTTGACGTCATCGAATCTAGAACAGCAGCCGCTTGCTGTGCAGTTTCCTGAGTTGGCGGATGGCGTGAATTTCGAGCTCAAATCTGGGTTGATTCACTTACTCTCCCACTTCCATGGGATGAGTGGAGAAGACCCCAACAAGCATCTGTCTGAATTCCACGCTGTCTGCAGCAGTATGATGCCAAGGAACATAACTGAGGACCAGATGAAGCTGAGGGCCTTTCCTTTCTCTCTGAAGGATTCGGCCAATGATTGGTTCTACTATTTGGCCCCAGGAAGCATAGATACATGTGCTAAGATGAAGAAAGCCTTCCTGGAGAAGTACTTCCCTGCAACCAAGCTCAATAGCCTGAAGAGGAACACCAACAATATTGAACAACATGCTACTGAGACGTTGTACGAGTACTACGAGAGGTTCAAGAGGTTGATTTCAAGTTGTCCCTACCATGGGTATTCTGACCAAGACCTCATACTTTATTTGTATGGTGGACTTCTTGATGATGAGAGAAGAATGGTGAATGCAGCCTGCGGTGAAAATATTCTGAACAAGACGCCAGCCGCATCATTTGAGATATTCTTTGAGCTATCTGAGGGCTCAAGACAGTTTAGAAAGAGGGCGAGCGCCCAAGCAGTCAAGGCTGCAGAATCTCAGCCATCGTCCTCACTACTTTCTGAGATGGCTGAGATGAAGGAGATGATGAGGAGATTTATGACGAAGGGCAGCCAGCAGTAAGTCAAGTCTTGTGGAATCTGCTATGACATGATGCACCCTACTGATGCGTGTCCCACGCTGCAGGAGCCCACTGCTGAAGTGAACGCTATAGGAGGTTTCGGCCATCCTAGGCCGAGATATGACCCGTACTCCAACACTTACAATCCAGGGTGGAGAGATCACCCTAATTTGAGATACGGGAACCAGCAGAATCTTCCTCAGGGTCGTGAGGATCAAGAGTTTCACCAGAGGCCACCATAGTTCTTATAACAACAACAACAATTTCAGCGGCCTGGGGGTCAACAACAACAATTTAGAGCTCCATATGACCCCAGACCTCAAGGCCAAAATGCAAGTTCATCTATGTCCAGTGATGACATGATCAAGTCTCTCGCTCAGAGCGTATCGACGTTGGCAAACAATATGGTCCAACAACATAGTGCTCTCGCTCAGAGAGTATCGATGTTGGAAAACACCATGGTCCAACAAAATCAAGAGATGAAGTCTAGCATTCAGAACTTGGAGAAGCAAGTGGGACAAATTTCTCTAGCAGTGAGCAAACTGGAAGCCTGAGATTCGGGGAAACTACCATCTCAAACGGTAGCCAACCCGAGGGAGAATGTGTGTGCGATGACACTGAGGATCGGAACACAAATGAAAGAAGTGAATGAGGCTAAGTGATGTGACCTTGTCCGATGGAAAGACCACAAATCGATGTCAAGGATCCAATGAATGCGTATTGGGGCGATCAGTCTTTGGAAGGGGGACTGAATATGGGGTTGGACGGACTGCAGTGTGGGAGTGCATCGGATGGGTGGAGACACGGTGGAAGCAAGGACGGCGAGCGGCGGAAGAAGGGGGGAGCGATCGGCGGCGGAAGGGTGAGATGTGGTGGTGGTGATTGGCGGCTGTGAGAGGGAAGTGGGATGGAGGCAGCCGTGAACTAGGGTTTGGAGGGGGACAAGAACTAGGGTTAGTTCTTGTCGCGGGATTACGGATAGTAACTGGATAGTGTGTAACCGAATTAACGCGCCAGGATAGTTCGACTAGGAACGCGTTAATTTTGTGACATCAAGGCCCGAGTTTTCAGGAGATTACTCGACTGGAAAGCAAAGCTCTATTTCGACGTAACTGAAAAAGGAAGACAAGAGTACCTATTTATACTAGAGAGTGGGCCTAATGGGCCAGACTCTCTAGTTACTAAATCTGGCGGCCCATTTAACATAAATGGAAACCATCCAGAATTAGCAGCTACTAAAAATAGAAATAATGTTTATATAACGTACTAAACAAGTAATGTCTCGATCGAACTGGATATAGCTGTAGAGGAGTCAGTCACGACTAAGCTGACGAGACACAGAAGCTCGGGCGCTGTAGTGATCTGGCCGTGACTGGCTACAAGTCTGGTCACCAAGGATTGTGTCGCTGCTTGGACACTCTTCGCTCTGGAATGGATGATCGGACCCGTAGATGGAAGTCGCATGGCTTCCTCCTCCTCTGTAGCTGACATGGAGGACTGGGTCACATCACCCTCCCCCACTTGAGTGTGAAGCGTCCCCGCTTCACCCTCATCATACTCAGGCTCAACATATGGTGCCAAGTCAGCGACGTTGAACGTCGGATGCACCCCCATACTTGTCTGGGAGCTCGAGTTGATAGGCGTTGTCGCCAATGGCCTTGACGACTTTGAATGGACCATCACCCCATTGGTCGAGCTTAGACTTGCAGACGGAAGGGAATCGCTCCTTCCGCAAGTGAAGCCAAACCAAGTCGCCTGGGGCGAAGATCAATCGTCGCCTGCCCTTGTTCTTCTGGACTGAGTACTGCAGTGCACGCCACTCCAGCTGTGTGCGTGTCCTCCTGTGTAGCTCCTGAATGTGCCCAGCCAACTTGCCAGCAGCAATGTTCTCCTGATCCTGCATCGGGTATGGCGTCATGTCCAGCGGCGTCAGCGGATTTCGTCCATAGACGACCTCGAAAGGGGTCAGTTTCGTCGGAGTGCCTGGACTTGTTATAGGAAAACTCAACTATAGCAAGTAAGTCCTCCCACTTTCGTGGGTTCGCCTTGAGAACCATCCGAAGGAGGGCTCCCAAGGTACGGTTGGTCACCTCCGTCTGACCATCCGTTTGAGGGTGATAGCTAGTAGAAAATAAAAGCTTGGTGCCTAGCTTTCCCCATAAGGCTCTCCAGAAATGGCCCACAAATTTGGTATCCCTATCCCTAACAATAGTTTTAGGGACCCCATGCAAGCGCACCACATGCTCAAAAAACAATCCAGCGATATCCGTAGCATTGTTGGTGTTCTTGCAGGCAATAAAGTGTGCCATCTTAGAGAACCTGTCGACCACTACAAAAATGCAATCCTACCACGCCGAGAAATAAGCAACCCTGTGATAAAATCCATGGAAAGATCTTTCCACGGGGCTGCAGGAATGGGAAGGGGCGTGTAGAAACCATGTCGACTCGAGCGTGCCTTAGCCTTGTGGCATGTCACACAACTCTTACAATACCTGGTAACACATTGGGCCATCTTTGGCCAGAAAAAGTGTTCCCGAAGTGTTGCAAGCGTTTTAGACACCCCAAAATGGCCACGACTGTCATGTGCTTCCTGGAGCAACAAGTGCCTGACAGAAGACGTAGGAATACATAGTTTCCCAGCCTTGTACATATACTCGTCATCCAGGAAATATGTGTCATGCTCTCTGCTGATTTTACATTGCTCAAAGATGTCTTTAAAGAAAACATCATCAGTATACAAATCTTTGAGCAAAGCAAACCAAGTAAACGAGACTGGAGATGAGTGATGAGGACGTACCTGCGAGAAAGGGCGTCGTCAATCACATTCTCCTTACCTTTCTTGTGCATGATCAGGTACGGAAAGGTCTCCATGAACTCGACCCACCTAGCATGCAAATCTTTGAGCAAAGCAAAACCAAGTAAACGAGACTGGAGATGAGTGAAGATGACGTACCTGTGAGAAAGGGCATCGGCAATCACATTCTCCTTACCTTTCTTGTGCATGATCAGGTACGGAAAGGTCTCCATGAACTCGACCCACCTAGCATGCATGCGGTTGAGGGTCGTCTGGCTTTTCAGATAGGCCAGGGCAGCATGGTCGGAGTGTATGACAAACTCACTCGGCCAGAGATAGTGCTGCCAAGTCTTCAGAACCCGGATCAACGCATACAACTCCTTGTCATACGTCGGGTAGTTCAGCTGAGCACCCAACAACTTCTCTGAAAAGTAGGCGATCGGACGCCTCTCCTGCAGCAGGACCCCTCCGATGCCGTATTCGGAAGCGTCACACTCCACCTTGAACCGACAAGTGAAGTCAGGCAACTGCAGCAAAGGCGTGCTGCATAGGGAATCCTTCAGGGTGACAAAAGCAGCATCATGTCGCGGAAGCCATGTGATGGATGCCGCCTTCTTGGTCAGCTCGTCCAGAGGGGCGGAGATGGTGCTGAAGTCGTGGACGAACCTCCTGTAAAAGCCGGTCAGCCCTAAGAACGAACGGACCTGGGTGGGGGTAGTCGGAGTAGGCCACTCCTTGATGGCGCATATCTTCTCGTCATCCACACGTAAGCCATCCCTGTAAACAATAAAGCCAAGGAAATTTGTAGATGTAGAGCAGAAAATGCACTTACCTTTGTTGACATACAAGCTCTCCTTCCTCAAGCAGTATAATACTTGTCTAAGATGGTCAATATGTGCAGACAAACTATGAGAAAAGATAAGTATATCATCAAAGTAGACAACGACAAACTTCCCCAAAAAAGACCATAGCACATGGTTCATGAGGCGCATGAACGTCGATGGAGCATTGGTCAATCCAAATGGCATGACTAGCCACTCGTAGAGACCATACTTGGTCTTAAAAGTTGTCTTTCATTCATCGCCCTCCTTCATACGAATCTGGTGATAGCCACTCCGAAGATCAATCTTGGAAAACAGGGTGGCACCATGCAGCTCGTCTAGCATATCATCGAGGCGCAGAATGGGATGTCTGTACTTGATGGTGATCTGGTTGATGGTGCGGCAGTCCACACACATCCTCCAAGTCATATCCTTCTTCGGCACCAGAATCACAGGAACAGCGTAGGGACTCAAGCTTTCCCGCACCACACCTTTGTCCAAAAGATCTTGGACCTGTCGCTGTAACTCCTTCATTTCCTCAGGAGAAGCTCTGTAGGCAGCGCGGTTCGGCAGAGAAGCACCGGGAATGAAGTCTATCTGGTGCTCAATACCACGCACTGGAGGCAGACCTGGCGGAAGCTCGTTAGGCATGATATCCTCAAAGTCTTGCAAAACAAACAAAATAGTAGGCGGTAGTATGGGCTCTACCATAGTAGTGGCACAAAGGCGAGGAATAAGAAGGAAACAAGCAGACTTGCCTTGAAGTGCCGGTGTGAGGTCCGTGTGATGTGCCAGAAGAACTCTGGTTTCACAGGTGCCCCGTAAGGTAGACGCAGAAGCAGCTGACGAAGACGGGAATCCACCCGAACCTGTAGAGGGTAAACGCAAAGTAATTCCAGGGGTAGAACGCTTACCTGATGATGCAGAAGACCCTCCAGAAGACGCAGAAGGCGAAGACGCAGGAAGGGGAAGAGACTCGGCCGAGTTGCCAGAGCAGCCCCTGACTCGGTCAACAACTCGGTCGAGTTGCTGGCCGAGTTGGCGGCTGTTGCCCTGACCCGGCCCAGAACTCGGCCGAGTTTCTAGCTGGTGTGCTGACTCGGGCCACAACTCGGTCGAGTTGGTGGCCGAGTTTCCGTCTGTGGCCATAACTCAGTCGTTGACTCGGCCGAGTTGTCGTCTGGCATTCTCCTCGGGTGGTGCCGTTGCAGGCGGAGCTCTGGCGGCCTCCAGGGCCTTCTGGCGTTGGCGCTCTGCCTGGTCCTGTAATATTTCCTGCGGACTCATGGGTAAGAGAGTCACGCGCTTCCCGTGGTAATTGAACATGTAAGTGTTCAAATACCCGTCGTGAAGCACGCGATGATCATATAACCATGGACGGCCCAGAAGCAAGTGGGTAGCATCCATGGCGGTAACATCACAAAGCACAGTATCACTATAAGGACCAATAGAAAAGGAAATAAGACACTGTTGTGATACTTTGTTACCTGAACCATCTGAAATCCACTGTAGACCATAGGGAGTGGGGTGTGGAGTCGTCGGAAGGTTGAAGTGGCGGACAACCTTCTCATTGATGATGTTGCAGCATGAACCCCCATCAATGATCACGCTCAGCGATGCATTCTGAAGGCGGCATCGAGCGTGAAACAAATTCTCCCTTTGCTTAGCTAGGTCGCCTTCTTGACGCTCAGAACGCGTCGTGTGACCAAGGTGAAGTGGTATGTCTGGTCTTCATGGTGGTCAGAAGTGTTGACCACACAGCCATCAGCATCGGCTGTATAGACAGCTATAGGTGCTTCCTCGACGTCGTCATCTTCGTAACTCTCATAACCTATAGATTGGGTGGAGAAGAGGACCTTCTTCGCATTGGGACAATTCATCTGGTAATGTCCTCGTCCTCCACACCGGAAACATTCCACATCACGCGCTCTGTCAGCACGAGTGGCCTCTGTAATTGGCGGCTGTGGGCGGCGAACAGGAACAGACGGGGCTGTTCTCGGCGGCGCTGTAGCAGACGCAGTACCTGTGCTTCTCCGGTCCTGTCTATGTGCACTAGATGTAGGAGTAGAGTTAGTGCATGAAACCGAAGGAAAGGGTCAAGAACCATACCTGGAAGGTGTCGTGGACGGCCATAGTCTCTGCCTCTGGCGCTGTTGCTGTAGGTAGAACTTTTGCGCAGTGTGCATGACATTGTTGAGGTCCCGAATTGGGAGGACGTCAACCTGATCCTGGATAGGCTGGTTAAGCCCAGTGATGAACCTCGTGCGCAAGGTGCCCGAAGCAACACTAACGCCAGCCTTGAAGTACATGTCCTCGAGGCGAGCGAAGAACTCTTGAGGCGAATCTGTGCTATTCCGCGCACGAGCGATCTCAGTCCGTATCTGCTCCTTGTAAGTGGACGGCACATACTTCCGAGTCATGATGTACACGAGCTGATGCCACTCAGTAATGTGTGCCCAACCCATCCGGTAATGCTGCTGCGTAATACGTTACCACCATGTCTGTGCAGCTCCCTCAAAATGTAGAGTCACAAGATCTACCTTCTCATACTCAGGGACAGTCAAATGACGCAGGACGTGCTCTGTGTTCTGCACCCACTCAAGAAAGACAGAAGGATTATATAAGCCATAGAAGTTTTTGATTTTTACCTTCACGTCTCGGCATTGGACAGGTGGCTGGGCCTGGCGGTTGTGAAACCGAGCTGGAGGGTCCGCCAATGGCTCGACATGACGAGCGCCATACTGGGGAGGAAAGCGGGCAGGTTGGCGCGGACGCTGTCGTCCGGCAGCGGGGCACTGAGGGTGGTGAGCTTGCTGGTGGCGCCCGGGCTGGACAGCGTGCCAATAGGCCTCCTGATTCTGAGGCAGCAAAGGAGGCGTCACATAGTTGGTACGCTGGTGCTGAAGCTCAGGGGGATCTTGGAGAGGCGGATGAAAACCGTCAGCATATCCAAACTGACCCTCATCCTCCTTAAGGTCGTACTCATCAAACTGATCCTCCTTATCAGAATAAAGAGGAGTGCGAGCACTCTAATGATCCTGGAAAGCATCAATATCAAACGGCACAGAAGTGTTTGGTCGTTGACGCTGACACTGTCTCTGTTGCAGATGTGAACCAGACGGCTGGTTATGGGGATGACCGGTAGTAGGCTGTAATGTCGGTGAGCGGCCTTGCCTATGTCGACCACTGGAATGAACCTGATCGTCCTCACGCTCCTCTTGGGAACTCTCATCATCGGCCTCTGCAGCTGCAGTGTTCTCTTCCCGGATCACTACTTGCGCATGCCGTTGTTGTCAACCACGCTGTGGAACTACAGTGATGTCTCGTTGCGAAGCCAGGTGTTTCAGCTGACCTGGTTCCGATGTAGAGGGTAGCATCACAGCTTTACCCTTTGCCTTTTCCAGGGCTAAGGCGCTCAACTCATTTCCTATGGTTGATCCTGAGCAGAAGCTAGTGTAGTGACCGGAACCGGTTGCTGGCGAGCTAAGATTTCTTCATACTTCTGCTGGAGTTTAGCGAACTGTGCGTCTCTTGCTTTGTCTCTAGCAAGCAGCTCTCGGAGCGTTTGTTGTTCAACAGTCTCTGCGCCTGTCTCACGGGTTGTATCACCTGCTGACATGGTACCTGACAGCAAGAAATGGAAAACCACAGAATCAAAGCGAACAACAACCGCAACAGAGAATCAACAAATAGGTAAGCAGAACCGAACTCAACAAGCAATCACTCGATAAACTAATCTGGCTGGCCGTGTGGGCGGTTACGAGCAGGCTTAAGGCAACTCACACAATAATCAACAAAATCAAGGCAATGCTCAGCAAAGAAAATGTCGAAAGTAGATATGCAAGGATATAAGCACAGAAGTAATCACAACACAGTCAACCAAGATATGCAACCCAGACGGTGAGAGATAGAGAAGACGGTAAATGAATCACTGCGATAACGGGATTAAAGGTGCCGGAATCAAGACCGGGTTCTCCCTTCGTGCTGCGTAGAGACGCACTTGCCTTATTTTGGCTTCTGTGGTCTCGATTTTTTTTTTGTATAATCTCTGAACAGCCCAATTTTTTTTTTGATTCTGGGGCTGTTTGCTACAACAGAAGTTTAGCAAAGTGCGGCAAACCGAACACATAAAAATTCAGCAGCACACGAACAACACAAAAATATGCTTCAAACGCACGGAAAGTTCAGCGAATGCCCAGAAAGTTTAGCAAACGCACAGAACTATGCAACAAACGCACAGAAATTCAGCAAACTGTGCACAGAAGTTCAATAAACGCATAGAAACGCAGCACAAAAATAAAAAAAATGCAGTGATTCAAGTGGGAGAAGAAGGAGATTGCGAAGATGCAGATTTGTGGTGCAAACAAGGTAAACACATTCGCAAACGAACTATCTAAGCCTATATGCAAGCAGATCTACCATAACACAATCGAAATCCAAGCAAACAACCAGAAATCTACAGAAAATTCTGTGAGTAGGGTCGGTTTTGTGTAGAAATAATTTTTTGTGATTGTTTTTGATGATGGCCGAATGGCTCAAACACCAAACCTAGGCTGTTTCTGTGTTTTTCGAATTTAGAGTGCAGAAAAAAAAAAAATTGGTTCCTAGAACAAGATCTAGGTTTTTTTTTGTTGATGCAGGAATTGATTTACGGAAGCGAAGGAGTGATTGAACGAAGAGTTGGAACGACTTACGCGATTTGAAGGCTCTGATACCAGTTGATGTGACCTTGTCCGATGGAAAGACCACAAATCGATGTCAAGGATCCAATGAATGCGTATTGGGGCGATCACTCTTCGGAAGGGGGACTGAATATGGGGTTGGACGGACTGTAGTGTGAGAGTGCAGCGGATGGGTGGAGACACGACGGAAGCAGGGACGGCGAGCGGCGGAAGCAGGGGGGAAGCGATCGGCGGCGGAAGGGTGAGATGTGGTGGTGGTGATCGGCGGCTGTGATGGGGAAGTGGGATGGAGGCAGCCGTGAACTAGGGTTTGGAGGGTGACAAGAACTAGGGTTAGTTCTTGTCGCGGGATTACGGATAGTAACTGGATAGTGTGTAACCGAATTAACCCGTCAGGATAGTTCGACTAGGAACGCGTTAATTTTGTGACGTCAGGGCTCGGGTTTTCAGGAGATTACTCGACTGGAAAGCAAAGCTCTATTTCGACGTAACTGAAAAAGGAAGACAAGAGTACCTATTTATACTAGAGAGTGGGCCTAATGGGCCAGACTCTCTAGTTACTAAATCTGGCGGCCTATTTAACATAAATGGAAACCACCCAGAAATAGCAACTACTAAAAATAGAAATAATATTTATATAACATACTAGACAAGTAATGTCTCGATCGAACTGGATATAGTTATAGAGGAGTCAGTCACGGCTAAGATAACGAGACACAGAAGCTCGGGCGCTGTAGTGATCTGGCCGTGACTGGCTACAAGTCTGGTCACCAAGGATTGTGTCGCTGCTTGGACACTCTTCGCTCTGGAATGGGTGATCGGACCCGTAGGTGGAAGTCGCATGGCGTCTTCCTCCTCTGTAGCTCACATGGAGGACTGGGTCACATCACTAAGGATGAGGAAGTTTAAAGGAAACAGAAAGATTTCCGTGACCGCGGAGAGGGTAGCCGCGACCGCAGAATTATCCCTGGAGGCGGTGTTTTTTCCGAGAATTCCGCGACCGCGGAGAGGGTAGCCGCGACCGCCGCACTTCACTTTGAGAAGCGGTCCACATCATGCTGCAAAGGAGGAGACAATCGCCCACATTTTTATTTGGCACCGATGATGGCCCAACATTCGACAGCTGAGAAGGAGGAACACCAGAGCCCACACCACGATTACATTTGGGCTCCACTTTTGTGTTCGTAGAAGGCCCGTGCAACCCCGACTCTTTGATGTACCACTTACCTTACAATGGATTTATTTGGTTGCACGTGGAGTTTATTTGAGAAATACCGCGCAACACCAGCGACATGTGTTTTTAATGTTTTACCGCCAACACCAACATCCACGTCCAGGTCACCTCGGCGACGGTGTGAGTACTTTTCTGCTTTTCCCTGTGCTTCATCTTTTTTGTCTTTCATTACATGAAGGACAATGCAATGTTTAAGCATGGGAGATTGATATATACTTGCTAGTCGTCTGAATAAAAAAAATTGAAAAAGTCAAAAATATGAAAAAAGACAAAAATAAGTCCTGGGATAAGTCAAAAACCCGAAAGGGCGGCTTAGGCAATAAGCATGTGGCTTGGACCAGCATTAGGCTGGGGTAATAAGAGGTCAAGAGTGATGTGAGTTTTTGTGAGCCCATCTATAGAAAAATGAAATGAGTGGCTTGGTGAAAACCCGAGAGGGCGCCTTTGCAAAATGAGTGAAAAAAAGAAGAGTGATTATTAGGATTCCTCTTTTTTCCTGGTGTGGTGACATAAGAAGAGGTGATATAAGGAGGATTCGGGTAGGTCACTTTGGGAGTTATAAGAAGATAGATGGAGGCTAGGATTAGATGGTTACTTTCACTCTATGGTGTTCGGGTTAAGCTTGGGGGAAGTACTCTTTTTTCCTTTAAGCTTGTATGTTGTGTTGATGTTTTGGTACTTGGAGATTCATGTTTAGGTGCAGTTCTTAGTGGAGATTGTTTTGTTGTGCTTCCTGAGACCTTGGGTATTTCATTGGAGGAGTAGGTTTCTATTAGCATACTCGAGGACGAGCAAAGTTTAAGCATGGGGGAATTTGATCAGCTCTACTTTGTAGTGCGTAACTATGAGTTGTTACCGGAGTTTTAGGTACCGTTTGTATGGGTTTAGAGCATAAGTTAGGAGAATGGAGTTGTGGAGAAGAAGTGTTATTTTGGTGGTTTCTAGTACTTAAATAAAGACTTAAGAAGATGGAGGAGAAGCCACGAGAGAAGACCACAAGAGAAGCTGATGAGCGCTACAGAAGGATTTCCGCGGGCGCGAAAGTCACCGCCGCGGTTGCGGAATAATTCAAGAGACAGCGAGACATCATAAACTTTTCCGCGGTCGCGGATATCTTGCCGCAGTCGCAGATACTGTTCATACGCGCGGAGCCGGGATTTTGTCCGAGTTTACTTTATTTTATTTCTTTTTCTTTTATTTTCTTTTATGTTCGTTTATTTCCTTTTAGATATTATTTCCTATCTTTTGGAAACTAGGTTTTGCTAGGCTATATCTTTCTTTTCATTAGCAGCCTTTTCATTATTCAGAATTCAGTATTCAAGTTACAACTTATCGTTCAGTTTTTCCCTTAGAGTTTTTACGCTTTGAAGACTATGAAGAGCTAAGCAACTTTTGCTTAGTCCGACGATTGAAGCCTTCGTTTGTATTTGGTTGTGAGATTATAACTCTATTTCCTTTCCTTTGATTATATCTTTTCTCTTTGAGCTTCATCCCATTGATTCTTGCTGATTTGACTGGCCTAATCAACTAGTTAATATTAGTATTTATCTATTGCTAGGGTTTGGATATTTCGGGTTGAAATCCCTTATCTTGTGTAGCAAACATGATATTCTAGGACTGGTTGGACTAGTTTATTGTGAAGAGAATTGATTACATGTCGAGTACTGACAGGTTGTTAAGTATTGCATGTATCTTGGTTAATTCCTATGCTTACTGCTGCTATTGAATTGAATCTTGATAGTTTCTTGGTTATTTGATAGTTAGGGTTACCAAGACTGGTTGGACTGATAACTATTTCAGAATATGGACATGAATATTCATAGGAAGGAATTTGAGATAATCTAGGATCAACCAATCAAACTGAATGGTGGATATTTGTCTGGCTAAGTTACTTCTCACCCATAAATTACACCTTTTGCTTTAATTTACTTTATTACTCGTTCACAAACCAAAACCCCCCTTTGTTACCATTGGCATACAACGTTTGTACTTAGAAAGATTGCTACCTCCATGTGGGATTCGACCCTTGCTTGCCTACTATACTTAGTTAGGTTTTTGAGGATTACTTTGATAGGCACTACGACTTTAGCCTCGTTAAATTTGGCGCCGTTGCCGGGGAGGCATAGTTTCAACTTTTCTTTGTGTTTGTTTGTGTGCCAACTTTTGTGTGAACCTATCTTATGGTGCACACCCGTGCTACTGACTCTCCACTTTTATATCTTGATACAGAAATTGAAAGGACACTTTCCAGAAACCGTCTAGCAGCCCATACGCCAATCCAGATGGCTGAGGAAGCACCGACTTTGAGGCAGTTGAGGGCACCAAATCTAGAACAGCAGCCGCTTGCTGTGCAGTTTCCTGAGTTGACGGAAGGCGTGAATTTTGAGCTCAAATATGGGTTGATTCACTTACTCCCCCACTTCCATGGGATGAGTGGAGAAGACCCCAACAAGCATCTGTCTGAATTCCACGCTGTCTGCAGCAGATGAAGCCAAGGAACATAACTGAGGACCAGATCAAGTTGAGGGCCTTTCCTTTCTCTCTGAAGGATTCAGCCAATGATTGGTTCTACTATTTGGCCCCGGGAAGCATAGATACATGGGCTAAGATGAAGAAAGCCTTCCTGGAGAAGTACTTCCCTGCAACCAAGCTCAATAGCCTGAAGAGGAACATCAGCAATATTGAACAACATGCTACTGAGACGTTGTACGAGTACTACGAGAGGTTCAAAAGGTTGATTTCAAGCTGTCCCTACCATGGGTATTCTGACCAAGACCTCGTACTTTATTTGTATGGTGGACTTCTTGATGATGAGAGAAGAATGGTGAATGCAGCCTGCGGTGGAAATATTCTGAACAAGACGCCAGCCGCATCATTTGAGATATTCTTTGAGCTATCTGAGGGATCAAGACAGTTTAGTAAGAGGGCGAGCGCCCAAGCAGTCAAGGCTGCAGAATCTCAGCCATCGTCCTTACTACTTTCTGAGATGGCTGAGATGAAGGAGATGATGAGGAGATTTATGACGAAGGGCAGCCAGCAGCAAGTCAAGTCTTGTGGAATCTGCTATGACACGATGCACCCTACTGATGCGTGTCCCACGCTGCAGAAGCCCACTGCTGAAGTGAACGCTATAGGAGGTTTCGGCCCTCTAAGGCCGAGATATGATCCGTACTCCAACACTTACAATCCGGGGTGGAGAAATCACCCCAATTTGAGATATGGGAACCAGCAGAATCTTCCTCAGGGTCGTGAGGATCAAGAGTTTCACCAGAGGCCACCACAGTTCTTACAACAACAACAATTTCAGCGGCCTGGGGGTCAACAACAACAATTTAGAGCTCCATATGACCCCAGACCTCAAGGCCAAAACGCAAGTTCATCTATGTCCAGTGATGACATGATCAAGTCTCTCGCTCAGAGCATATCGACGTTGGCATACAATATGGTCCAACAACATAGTGCTCTCGCTCAGAGCGTATCGACGTTGGCAAACACCATGGTCCAACAAAATCAAGAGATGAAGTCTAGCATTCAGAACTTGGAGAAGCAAGTGGGGAAAATTTCTCTAGCAGTGAGCAAACTGGAAGCCTGGGATTCGGGGAAACTACCATCTCAAACGGTAGCCAACCCGAGGGAGAATGTCTGTGCGATGACACTGAGGAGCGGAACACAAATGAAAGAAGTGAAGGAGGCTAAGGATGAGGAAGTTCAAAGGCAACAGAAAGAATTCCGCGACCGCAAAATTATACCTGGAGGCGGTGTTTTTTCCGAGAATTTTCTGCGACCGCTGGTTGAATTCCGTGACCGCGGAAATGTTCCTGGGAACGAGAATTTTTCCGAAGCACATCCGCGACCGCGGATTATCCACTAGAGCCCTAGAACCTGACGATGTTGATCCGCGACCGCGGGTCCCAAGCCGCGACCGCGGTTCGCCCGCTGTTATCCACGATGATTATGTTCGTCCTGATTTCCCTCCGCTCAGTTCACTGAAACCACCCGCACCCTTCCCTAAGGCACTGAAGGATACTAGAAGGCTGGATAACGACAAGGAATTATTCGAGACCTTTAGTAATTGCGAGATAAACATTCCTTTGATCAAACTGGTTAAGAGCATTCCTCGCTATGCAATTTTTTTGAAGGAACTGTGCAAGATTAAGAGGAAGAAAGTTGTGAAAGCGAAGAAAAGGGTCCAAGTGAGTTAGAATGTCTCCGCTATGCTGCAAAAGTGGTTACCCAAGAAGTGCAGTGACCCAGGCATGTTCAGTTATCCCTGCAAGATAGGTGACACCACGTTTGACAAAGTCATGCTGGATTTGGGTGCATCTATAAATGTACTACCTCTCTCGCTGTACGAATCTTTGGAGCTTGGACCATTATAGAAGACAGGGACATTGATTCAATTAGCGGATATGTCCTATGTGTATCCCAAAGGAGTCGTGCAAGATGTTTTAGTCGAGATCGATAAGATGATTTTCCCAGCGGATTTATTTGTGATGGATACGGGGCAAGACAAACATGCAACCCCTGTGATGTTAGGTAGGTCGTTCATGAAAATGGCGAATACAAAAATTGATGTGAATAGTGGTTCGCTCACAATGGAGTTTGATGGGGTGAGGGTCGAGCACAACATAGACGATGCAAAGAGACACCCTTCTGATTGTAGCCCTGAGTGTTCGGTTGATGTGAGCAGCCTAAGCTGAA
Organism: Rheum nobile; assembly: GCA_027886185.1. Lineage (NCBI taxonomy): Eukaryota > Viridiplantae > Streptophyta > Magnoliopsida > Caryophyllales > Polygonaceae > Rheum > Rheum nobile. The sequence goes on from WOAB01000639.1 coordinate 12,656,252, forward strand.
TTGAAGGGAAATAAATTGAGACACGACAATAACCAAGGCGCTGCTCGGGAGGCAACCCGAGGTATGTATTTATTTTCGTATCTTTTCATTTCAAGTTTTTATTTGTGTTGTTTTCGCTTTTAGACTAACCTGCAGGTAAGAGACCCGAAGCCAAACTTAGAAGACGGTGTTTCACTCGCACCAGACACGAATCCGCGGGCTGTGGAAATTTTTCCGCGACCGCGGTTTTTCCCCTGTAAGTCTCCTTTACATGAAAAAAAAACGAAAAAAAGAGGTACTGAAGACCCAACTGTCCGAACTTCACTTTGAGAAGCGGTGCGCATCATGCTGCTAAGGAGGAGACAATCGCCCACATTTTTATATGGCACCGATGATGGCCCGACATTCGACAGCTGACGAGGAGGAACACCAGAGCCCACACCACAATTACATTTGGGCTCCACTTCTGTGTTCGTAGAAGGCCCGTGCAACCCCGACTCTTTGATGTACCACTTACCTTACAATGGATTTATTTGGTTGCACGTGGAGTTTATTTGAGAAAGACCACGCAACACCAACGACATGTGTTTTCAATGTTTTACCGCCAGCACCAACATCCACGTCCAGGTCACCTCGGCGACGGTGTGAGTACTTTTCTGCTTTTCCCTGTGCTTCATCTTTTTTGTCTTTCATTATATTGAGGACAATGCAATGTTTAAGCATGGGGGAGTGATCTATACTTACTAGTCGTCTGAATAAAAATTTTTTTGAAAAAGTCAAAAATATGAAAAAAGACAAAAATAAATCATGGGATAAGTCGAAAACCTGAAAGGGCGGCTTAGGCAATAAGCAGGTGGCTTGGACCAGCATTAGGCTGGGGTAATAAGAGGTCAAGAGTGATGTGAGTTTTTGTGAGCCCATCTATAGAAAAATGAAATGAGTAGTTTGGTGAAAACCCGAGAGGGCGCCTTTGCAAAATGAGTGAAAAGAAAAAGAGTGATTATTAGGATTCCTCATTTTTCTTGGCGTGGTGACATAAGAAGAGGTGATATAAGGAGGATTCGGGTAGGTCGCTTTGGGAGTTATAAGAAGATAGATGGAGGCTAGGATTAGATGGTTACTTTCACTCTATGGTATTCGGGTTAAGCTTGGGGAAAGTACTCTGCTTTCCTTTAAGCTTGTATGTTGTGTTGATGTTTTGGTACTTGTAGATTCATGTTTAGGTGCAGTTCTTAGTGGAGATAGTTTTGTTGTGCTTCCTGAGACCTTGGGTATTTCATTGGAGGAGTAGGTTTCTATTAGCTTACTCGAGGACGAGCAAGGTTTAAGCATGGGGGAATTTGATCAGCTCCACTTTGTAATGCATAACTAGGAGTTATTACCGGAGTTTTAGGTACCGTTTGTATGGGTTTAGAGCATAAGTTAGGAGAATGGAGAAGAAGTGTTGTTTTGGTGGTTTCTAGTACTTAAATGAAGACTTAAGAAGATGGAGGAGAAGCCACGAGAGAAGACCACAAGAGAAGCTGAAGAGCGCTATAGAAGGATTTCCGCGGGCGCAAAAGTCATCGCCGCGGTCGCGGAATAATGCAAGAGACAGCGAGACAACAAATATTTTTCTTCGGTCGTGGACACTATTCATACGCACGGAGCCGGGATTTCGTCCGAGTTTACTTTATTTTATTTATTTTTATTTTATTTTCTTTTATGTTCGTTTATTTCCTTTTAGATATTATTTCCTATCTTTTGGAAACTAGATTTTGCTAGGTTATATCTTTCTTTTCATTAGCAGCCTTTTCATTATTCAGAATTCAGTATTCAAGTTACAGCTTATCGTTCAGTTTTTCCCTTAGAGTTTTTACGCTTTGAAGACTATGAAGAACTAAGCAACTTTTACTTAGTCCGACGATTGAAGCCTTCGTTTGTATTTGGTTGTGAGATTATAACTCTATTTCCTTTCCTTTGATTATATCTTTTCTCTTTGAGCTTCATCCCATTGATTCTTGCTGATTTGACTGGCCTGATCAACTAGTTGATATTAGTATTTATCTATTGCTAGGGTTTGGATATTTCGGGTTGAAATCCCTTATCTTGTGTAGCAAACATGATATTCTAGGACTGGTTGGACTAGTTTATTGTGAAGAGAATTGATTACATGTCGAGTACTGACAGGTTGTTAAGTATTGCATGTATCTTGGTTAATTCCTATGCTTACTGCTGCTATTGAATTGAATCTTGATAGTTTCTTGGTTATTTGATAGTTAGGGTTACCAAGACTGGTTGGACTGATAACTATTTCAGAATAGGGACAGGAATATTCATAGGAAGGAATTTGAGATAATATAGGATCAACCAATCAAACTGAATGGTGGATATTTGTCTGGCTAAGTTACTTCTCACCCATAGATTACACCTTTTGCTTTAATTTACTTTATTACTCGTTCACAAACCAAAACCCCCCTTTGTTACCATTGGCATACAACGTTTGCACTTAGAAAGATTACTACCTCCATGTGGGATTCGACCCTTGCTTGCCTACTATACTTAGTTAGGTTTTTGAGGATTACTTTGATAGGCACTACGAGTTTAGCCTCGTCATTGCGCGCGTGCAGATCGCGAACAAAATCAGCACGATGTTCTTCCTTTAATCTCAACGTGTCTTGCAGCGGTCGAGACACATGATGAGTGTCCGCTCCAACGGATTTTCCGAGACATGTGGAAAATGGGAGCATTATATTGGGGTGAATGAGGTTATTTTAAATGGAACCTCCTAGATACTAGGGAATAGTACATCGATCAGATTCTGGATCGACCCTTGGCTCATGGACCAAAGGCTCTTGGTCTATGCCCAAGGAACGGGAGTGCTGGATTAAAGGAGGAAGCTTGCTCGTCATCATCGATCCTTTCACGACGTCTCGGCCCTAGCGTGGCTTGATCCTTTCACAGACTGCTGATGGCGCACCAGAGGGACCTCACCCCAATTGTTCAAGAACGACTTTCTTGCTTTCTATTGGGTCCTCAAGCATGTCTTTCAATTACTTAGAGTTAGTTGATTTACCCCGTGTTGTGTCTTCCTTATTACATGAATTTGAAGATGTCACGCGGAGGACCCGCCAGAGGGCTTGCCCCCGTTGCGAGGCATTGAGCACCAAATCAATCTTGTGCCCGATGCCTCCCTGCCTAACCGTGCCGCCTACCGCGCCAACCCCGAGGAGACAAAGAAGCTCTGGTCCCAAGTCGATGATCTAATAGACAAGTGTGCGAGAGCTTGAGCTCGTGCGTTGTGCCCGTGATTCTAGTGCCCAATAAAGATGGAACATGGCGGATGTGTATCTACTATCGTGCCATCAACCAGATCACCGTGAAGTACCGCCATGCCATCCCTCACTTGGATGACATGTTAGACGAACTGCATGGCACCACGCTCTTCTCGAAGATCGATCTCAAGAGTGGCTACCACCAAATTCATATGAAAGCGGGCGATGAATGGAAGACGATGTTCAAGACTAAGCCTCTATGAGTGGCTTGTCATGCCATTCGGGCTCACCAATGCCCCTAACACATTCATGCATCTCATGAATCGTGTTTATTTTTGGGAAAATTTGTTTTTGTGTAATTCGATGACATTTTGGTGTATACCGTAGCTTAGAGGACCATGTGAGTCACCTTAGACAAGTCCTAGAGTGTCTTAGGAGTGAGTAATTGTATGGAAATTTGGCAAAGTGTCGTTTATGCTCTGACACAACTATTTTTCCTAGGCTTTGTAGTGTCTAAAGATGGCCTAAGAGTTGACAAGGAAAAGGTCCGCAAAATCAAGGAGTGGTCGCGCCCCATAACCCCCACCATGGTCAGGTCATTTTTGGGGTTGGTTGGCTTCTACAGGTGGTTTGTGCACGACTTCAGCACCATTGCCGCCCCACTGCATGAGCTCACCAAGAAGGCCGCCACCATTGATTGGACTGACACTCATGAGGCTTCCTTCTAGGCCTTAAAAGACAAGCTCTACAACACCCCTCTCCTCCAACTTCCTGACTTCACCAAGACCTTCGAGGTGGAGTGTGACGCCTTCAACCATGGCATTGGCGGCGTTCTAATGCAAGACCGATGCCCCATCGCTTACTTTAGTGAGAAGCTCAACGACACGACCCTCAGCTACCCCACATACAACAAGGAACTTTATGCTCTCATTCGGGTGTTGAAGACTTGGCAGCATTACCTGTGGCCCAGGGAGTTTGTGATCGACTCGGATCATGAGACACTTGCATATCTCAAAGGCCAATCCAATCTTGGTCGGCGCCATGTTAGGTGGGTGGAGTTCATAGAGACCTCCCCCTACGTTGTCAAGCATGTGAAAGGTAAGGAGAATGTGGTAATCAATGCCCTTTACCAAAAGTATGTGCTCTTAACTCATCTAGATGCTAAGGTTTTAGCATTTTCATTGATTAAGGACTTAAATGCTACTGATGATTTCTTTAAGTCCATTTATTGAACCTACACATCTAGGGGTGAGTTTGAGAGTTATTTTGTGGATGAGGGATACCTCTTTAAGGCTGGGAAGCTTTGCATACCCCAGTCCTCTATTAGGAATCTTTTTATCCGAGAGGCACATGAGGGTCGTGGATACTTCGGCATATCTAAAACCCTAGCAGCCCTCAAGGAGCATTTCTATTGGCCCCACATGACTAGGCATGCCACTAGATTTTGTAGGAGTTGTGTGACCTGCCACAAGGTTAAGGCTAGATCGAGTCCTCATGGATTGTACACTCCATTACCCATAGTAGTAGCACCCTAGGAAGACCTTTCTATGAATTTTGTGACGGGGTTGTCTACTTCTAAGAAGGGGAGAGACTCGATCTTTGTGGTTGTTGATAGGTTCGCCAAAATGGCCCACTTTATCCCTTGTAGGATGACCAACAATGCTTCAGACATAGCTATCTTATTTTTTGAGCATGTGGTTAAGTTTCATGGGATCCCACGTACCATTGTGAGTGATATGGACGTGAAGTTTGTCAGCTATTTTTGGAAGACCCTTTAGGGAAAGCTAGGCACCAACCTCTTATTTAGTACTAACTACCACCCTCAGACTAAGGGTGGGCACAAAAAACCAAAATCGAATAATTCTTTCGAAAAATTGACATATTTATAGGTTAACCATACCAATATTTTTTATAACTACGGTACGGTTAACCGACCAAAAGAAAACATGGTTATTTGGTACGATTACGCTTAGTAATAATTTTTAGTTAGGTTAACCGATTAACCGAACATGTAAATAATATGTTTTTATAAAGAGAATAAGTTAATTTAGTGACTATGGATACATTTTAATGATTCTCTTAGTGTTTGGTTCATGGTTTGAATTTTGTTAATCTCTCCTCTTTCTAATACAATTGTTGTATTTGATTATTCTTCTATGCTTTGAATAATCTCTTTGTCTTTAGTTGAATTAATAGTGATTTAGAGTATATAAAATAACAAATAAATGAACTTTATAACAATATCAATCTAATATTGTGGTATTGTGTAGTGACTTGTGAAGTTGTGATATATAGACGAGTGTACATATCATATTTTCTACAAGTATAATAGAATAATTTATTATGAGTTTTTTTGGACCAAGAGGGTCTTAGGCTACGATCATATTACATATGGAAACTAATAGATTAAAACTATTGTCTATACTTTAAAAACCATATTGACCATGTGAAGGATAATTTAATTCTAATCAAAGTTGATTCGCCTACCAAATTAACATTGTAGTTTAAATATCTCACTTGATATTAATATTTTATGTTTTAACTTTTAATCAACCCAAAAGAGAGAATAATAATAAATTGGAACAATTTTTTTTAATGAATTAGTAGTTGAGAATCAATAAATAAGAATATATTTTTGTTATAAAAAAGCAAGTGTTTCGTCAATTTTTTAAATCTTGGTTAACCAATTAACAGTACTGAAATATTGGTTAATCGATGCCCGGTTAATCGCACTTTATGGTACAATTGTGGTATTGAAAATCAAGTAACCGAAATATCGGTTAATCGGACTCCGATTAACCGAAACACGATTAATCGCCCACGCCCACCCGACCACCCCTACCTCAGATCAATGGCCAGACCGAGGTGACCAACCGGACCTTAAACACACTGCTTAGGTCCAACCCTTGCCATTGGGAAGACTTACTACCTTTTGTTGAGTTTTCGTATAATAGGTCTATGCACTCGACAACCAAGCTCACGCCATTTGAGGTGGTGTATAGGAGGAACCTGCTCACACTGCTGGATTTGACGCCACACCCTATGCGTGATGCCGAGAACCTACAAGGAGCCAGGAGGGCCGAGTTCATGCAACAACTTCACCAGCGGACCAAGGCACAACAAGGGACGTCGTCACATCATCTTTGCCCCCGGAGACATGGTGTGGGTACACTTGTGCAAGGATTGCTTCCCCACCAAGCGGCGCACCAAGCTGGATCCTCACGGAGATGGACCATTCCGGGTCTTGGAGCGCTATGGAAACAACGCCTGAAGCTCCTTGATGAGTGTGGTGTGCACCTCACATTCAATATGGCGGACCTCTCTCATATGTCCCCAGAGTACGACGAGGACGAACCGGGGATGAATCGCAACCAAGAAGGGGAGAATGATGGGCCTTAACCTTTGACGACGAAGAACAAAGAGGAGATGATGAGCTTGAGGAGCAACGGACCCGTCACTAGGGCTCGGGCTCGTGCCATCACTCGAGCCACTCCATTCATTTTCATAAGAGCGCTAGCATGCAAGGGCGCCATCCAAGCGTCGACGTCGATTCTTGTGACATTGGCCACCATCGAGGTCGGCACCCCAACGTCTCCCCCAGCGCTCACGAGTGGCGCTCCCTTAGCGCCATGGTCCCAGCACCCGGTGCTCGATGTCTTGGTGCGCGCCTAGCAACGCCTCTCGTGGCGTCCTCGCCGCGAGCCTATAATTCTATGTTATTTCCATTTTGAGGTTATTTTCCCGTATATTTTGAGACTTTCCGCTTTGAGGTTATTTTGCTATTTTTAGTAGTTTATATTCAAGGGCGTGTGTGTTTTTTGTGGTAAGACCATCGGCCCATTAGTTGTTGGATCGGCCCGTGGTCGAGTGCTTTTGGCTATGTAAGCCAAGAGATGTCATTTTCTTTCACACGTTTAGCTTTAGTTTTAAGAGTGAAGTTGAGTTTTGGTTTATTTAAGTAGAGTGATATTCTTATAAACCCTTGGCTTCGCCAACATGGCCTAGCCGTACCTATCCGTCTGATCATTCGAGGCAATCATGTTTGCCTCCATCAAGCCATAACGTTGGCTTGATCCTTCCAACAAGACCATGACGTTAGTCTTGCCGGCTTAAGTCACCATCACATTGGTATTTCAAGTCGAAGAGAGTCAATTGAACGAGAGTGCTTGATCAAAGGAGGAAGCTTGCTCGACATCATCGATCTTTTCACGGCGTCTAGTGTGGGTCGATTTGTATCATGGAGGCTGAAGTGGAGGCCGTTGGTGCGTTCGCCGGCGACGAGGCTTACCGGGGCTGAAATCTGAAAAAAAAAACGAGTTTCATTTTAGAGTTCATGGGGCTTATCTTCATTGACTTATCAGATTTAAGGCATAAATACCCCTATTAGGAATTCTTGACAACGTTATTCCTCTTCGCCCAACTCACATGTATTTTCCTTTCTCCGTCTTCTTCCACCATCTCATTCTTCTTCATGTACTCCTCTTATTCCCATCGATTCTCTGCTAGGGTTTGTTTCTTCCACCATCTTGTTCTTCTTCTTGTACCCCAAATCTAGGGTAATTTCTCAAATTTGGGTTAAATTGTGCATCAATTGTGCTAGGGTTTGTTAATTTTCTAGATGTGTACTCCTCGATTTTTCAGATTTGAAATGTTCATTGCCATGGTTCTAGCTTTCTTCATCCGTGAACTGAAATGTGAAAGGATTTAGGGAATTTGTGTATCGATTTAGGGTTCTTTGCTAATTTTGGAGTTCATGGCAGCTTCGTTTTCCCTAACTAGCCAATTTCGAAGCCCCTTGCGTTTGAAAAAGGTTTGATTGGTACTGTGAATTTTGTTCTAGTTTTCTCAGTGGTGGTGTCGATTCCATTCCATAGTTGTAATTTGTACTGATGCTTATTAAGGTTGCATTTCTACTGTGAATTTCTTCCTAATTGCCTACTGTATGTTTGTAATGGTGTGCGGAAATCGTAAAAATTGTTGATGCATCTTCTGAATTGGAGCTGATCTAGGTTTATCTTAGCATGCAATATCAATGATTCAGTAGGTCGTAAAAATTTTAGATGCATTTTCTGAATTGGAGTTGCTAGTTGTTGTGCAGGGTTAATTAAAGCTCTAGAGAAAATACTCCCATTGTATGCTATCAATGGTCTTTAGTTGCTAGTTATTGAGTTGCTAATTGTTGTTCTGTTGGAGTGTGTGATTTTGGTTATTGCTTTTCAACTTACTCTATGATGTCAAGGGTTAATTAAAGCTCTTGAAACATTGCTTTTGAGTTGCTAGTTGTTCGTCAAATGAACATGAACTATTATTTGTAATGAATCTGATTTTAGTTTGTGATGTAATCCTCTTTATAGTTTTATCTCCTTGGAAATTATAGTGCAACAATGGTGTTTTTTTTGAATTTTGATACGACCAACCTTTGTTGCAACTTACTTTTGTTTATGGGTCAATTATGTAGTTTGAGATGCAAGTGGTTGAAATAGAAAGTGATTTGTGGGATGTAAAGCACCTGCACTTTTAGTGCAAGTGTTGGAAATAAAAAGTGACCTGCTATGCTTGAATTTCTCGTTGAAAAATACAAATTGAAAGCATTGCAAGTGTTATTGTGTTGTTAATTCATCATTTATGGGTCGGAAATACTTGCAATTTTACAAATAACAAACATTGTTGCTAATAAATGAGTATATGGTTCTAATTTATTGGTGAAAATGCTTTTAATCAAGTCTATTAGTTTAAAGGAAGAGCAATATGTGATTACACATGGTGTGAGTTCGAATCACACATAAACTACAAAATTAAATAATCACTTGTTTTTGTTAATTAAATACAAGTAAATGAACGAAATTTGACTTTTTGGTCTTAGATATTTCCTAATTAAATATTTTTTTGGTTACAATTTTTGATTGATGAGAAAGTTTTGATCAACTTATTGTGAGCATAAAATGTAACATGTGCAATGCACATGATATCCCTAAAAATAAAATAGAGGCAATTTTATAATTTACAATCCAAATTCATCCTTGATAAGTCACCACAACCGAACAAATATTCTAGCTTCAATCATCATATTCAACTTCAATCTCAGCTCAATTCCTTCCCTAGCTTAAATTCCTTCATTTAGCTTCATCACATACTTCAGTTTTAACCCCAATAAGCATGAGCCATATCGAACAGACCCCAAAGCGTCAAGTGCAAGCTTTGGGATGTATAATTAATAATAATTTTATATTTCAATAGACTGAATTATGTAGTATTGGCACTGCCTTTAATTTCTCATTTGTAAGGTTGGCATTTATCTGTAAATTTAGGGTTTTTTATAAGGAAAAAATTTGAATTATCCGACATAGTAATGTAGGGTAAATCGAGAGGCCGATAAATCGGTGTCGGGCAAATCAGACAGAATACATGAACAAAAAAAGGAAGGAAATTACAACAAAGCAAATAATGAACCTAAACGACATAGGGAGAAAGGAGAGCACAACACGATCAAAAGAAAGCGTCGCCAAGAATCGGGCCAGACATGTTCAATCTTGCAGAAATGTTGAATGGACCACCATGACGTTGCCCCCTCTTCAAAGAGAGATCTGTAGGAGTCTCAACCATGATGTTGTTCCCACACAAAGAGTGATCTTCAAGAGCCTCAAACACATCCGGAACAACTCAAACTCCACCCAAGATCAGCTCCATAAATTCATCATAGAATTGACACCAAGCTTGAATCAACAGAACAACAAAATGAGTTATGCTCAGTAAAAGAGAAATAATTTATAGATTTTATTTTGTGTGTTTTGGTTGGATGAGGAGTCAATTAACATCAGTAATAAGCCAAAAATACCCTATTTAAATTTACTTATATATAGAGAGGGACGCTCAGGTAAAACGAGTGTTGTGGTAAAACGAGTGGATGAATGAAGGTCGTTGGATGCAAGGAGATGGACGGATGGATTAAGAGAGTGTAGATTAGTTGTGGTGGGAGTCTTTCCATAATAATAGAGGGTAAAGAAGCATTTATTATATAATGTGGGGAATATTAATTAAAAAAATCCTAATATGGCAAATCTGCACCAAGATTGGAGAGAGAAGACGTTATTCTGCATCCCAAATTAGCACATTGATCGTCTTCTCCCTCATCTCTCCTCCCTTCTCCATCGATCTGATGAGCTTCTGCAAATCGTCTACTCCATTGATCCTATGCATCACGATATGCTACACATCTTCTTCTTCATCGTCTCTCCTCCCTCCTCCATCGATCCGACGAGATTCTGCACATCGTCTTCTCCATCGATTCTCTGCATCTCAGATCCGGCGACATCATCATCTTCTACATTCTTCAAGTTGTTCTGTGACATAGAAAATTGAATCGGTTTCAACATCGGTTTTAAAGGCGTCGTTTTTGTCGACATGGAACAAGGTGAGTTCATTCACTTTTGATGACCAATTACAATAATTACAAAATTCAAACATGTTTTTCAGGTGTGGTTTGTTTGATTTGTTCATGAATTAGGGTTTCAAAGTTGTTTCGAATAATCAGCGTTAGATGAATACGGTTGCAGTCGAGATGAACATGGTTTCCTGCGTGAATCCTCGTACCTCAAATACTATTGTGATATTCAAAATCGCGTGTTTGATATTCGTGTTGTCAGTGTAGATATTCGACGTATTTAATTAAGAGTGATGCAGTATGCTTATGTAGTGATGTTTGAAAAGTTTTGTTTGATATTCACATGTAATTCATAGATATTCATTGCCACATTTGCCTTTGTCATGAATATCGAGCATGCAAATTTGAATATCAAGTCACATGCAACAACTTAGTATTTAAGAGTGATGCAGTATACTTGTGTAGTGATATTCGAAAAGTTTTGTTTGATATTCACATGTAATTCATAGATATTCATTGCTACATTTGCCTTTGTCATGAATATCCAGCATGCAAATTTGAATATCAAGTAACATGCAACAATTTAGTATTGATATTCATGCATTGTGTATACATATTCATGAAGTACATATATTCACCATTGGTATTAATTAGTTTTTCCACATGTACTATCAGGGTTGCGCATAGAGAATGATTCAAGCGAAGGACAAGGACAATGACACAAGTTGAAAGATGGAAAGAAAAAGAATATAATTGTACTAAAGAAAGGCATGATAAAATGCAAGAGTTGCAACAAGTATGCATAACATGACCATGGGAATTGCAAAAAAGATTTGTAGTTTAGATATTCACATTCTTATTCTAGATATTCATGTTTTGAGTAGTGATATTCATACCTTTTGCACTAATAAGAATTGGGCTTGTATTTAATATATATGACATGTGTCTCGTATTCTAATACAAGATATTCATATGCTTGATTTAGAAATTCAAGATTTGCCTAGCAAAACGTGTATGTTTTGTATTACAATGATTGAATTTGTGTTTTTATTTTCATGAATTTAGAAGTGATCTTCAAAATATTGTGTGAACTGCAAGGTAAACTTTTATATTTGATAATCAGATTTGTGTTTCATACATTCACATTAACTAAATTGATATTCATATTATTAGTATTCTTCAATTTCTGAACGATATTCATTGAGTTACATTTGATATTCATGCATACGTCGTCGTGCACATAGTTGCGATTGTTGTGTTATACACTGGTAGAATCATTTGAAAATATTGATAAAACATGAGAGAATATCCAATAATAACGTAGAATGAAGTCAGATATAAATGTAAATCCTGAAGTTTGCGTATAGTAAATAGATTCGATTGAACTAAGTTGCGAAACAAATTGCATAATAGTCATTAAAAAGGTAAATCCAATAACAATTAATATTGCTATGCTTGAATCCAGTTTCACAATACGTTACACCTTGACCTAGGTATGCCTCCACATGGCATATGCGTGTACACCACAATCAATCTTGTTTTTATCGCCATGCCACTTCATGTTAAGAATTCCAGGCTTCTTTTGGCAAAACCGATGAACCTAGCGCCTAGATTCCTAAATATCATCAAAGTGTATATGAATATCAAGAAGAAAAACATAAATATTTCTATCTAAGGATATGGCAGAGAAAAATAACTCTACATGTTGTATGTATGTTTGAACATCACAATATACTTGTATGAATATCAGCAAAATAACACATGAACATTAAAAAGCCCATACACATTAACTATAAATCATAAATCATAAACCCTAAACCCTAAGCCATAAATCATAAACCCTAATCCCCAAACCCTAAACCCTTAAACCTTAAATCCTAAACCCTAAACTCCTAATCCATAAACTCATAAACCCTAATCCTTAAACCCTAAAACCCTAAACTCTTAAACCCTTAAACCATAAATCCTAAACTCTAAACCCTAAACTTGAAACCCTAAACATAAATAAAAGCACCAAAATTGATCGAACATGAATATCAAAAATATTTGTATGAATATCACATCAAACAATTTAAATACTTGCAAACTCTACAAACAACACCAAAATTGATCCAACATGAATATCAAAAGCATTTGTATGAATATGACATCAAACAATTTGAATATCAATTGCAAACAGTACAAAACACCAACAAAACACCAAAATTGATCCAACATGAATATCAACGAAATTATAGTGAATATCAAATCATAAAATTTGAAAATCAACTACTCAGAAACCTACATCAAAAGCATTTGTATGAATATCACATCAAACAATTTGAATATCAATTGCAAACAATAGAAACAACACCAACAAAACACCAAAAACTGATCCAACATGAATATCAACAACATTAGCATGAATATCAACTACTCAAAGCATGCAACCTACATCGAACATGAATATCAAAAGAAGTTGTATGAATATCACATCATGCAATTTGAATATCAATTGCAAACAGTTCAAACAACACTAACACAATTTTTCAATTCGATTCAAACATGCAATTTGAATATCAATTGCAAACAGTTCAAAATTACACTTAATTTCTTCCATGCTTTTCAAACCTCTCTCATCTATGAAGTTAAAAATCAGATCCAAAATGGCCAATGCATCAAATCCAAACAAGAAAGCATGCAATGGAAAAGTTTACCTATCAAATTCTTCAAACCCTACTGCACGAAACCAAAAGAGGTAAAAAAACGGGCTAAAATTACTAGTACAGAGCGAAGGTGGCGCTTCTGGCTATCCGCTTCATTTGATGCCAGATTTGGGCACCTTCATTCATATTGGTCCACCTCTCTTCCTTCTTGGGTGGTGGCAAAAACATCATGCGCATACTCCTACTCGTCAGATCTGGACCTTTTGGCCACCCAAGGTGGCGCTTCCCTTCGCTGGATGCGCTTTCGCTCTTTGGTTGTTGGTTTTGGAGTCTCCCGAGCCAATCCCTCTAGTGAGCCTGTTTTTGGGCGGTTTGGGGTCCTCGATCGGATGATCCTCAAAAGCCCCATGTATGGTACTACCTTTGATCTTAATTTTCTCAGATCCATGTACGAAAGGAACATGCAAACCATGCTCTTTGCTGGTGTGGATCTGGAGGATTCTCGTCTTTTAATAGACTACCCTACATACATACAAGGTAAGGTACTTCCCAAAATCAATCTCTCTTCTGATGTGGGGTGTTTGGTGGGAACACTCTCCGATCTTAAGGTTTTCGTTCTCCCAGTTGAAACCTTCTGGATCTGGATTGAGGAGGTCCCCCTGTATCACACGCAGACAAACTTACTAGCAAACCTTCTAATACACCCATAAGTTTACACTTCTTACAAATCCTTGCTCAAAACTCTATCCATACTTCAATTTCTAAGGGATTATCAATCACTAGTTACAGTTGCTGGTACGCCCCTTTTCACCTATGTTGTTTACTGCCTTGACTGGTATCTTGATGTCTGCATGAGCTATAATCTTATTGATAAACCCACTTATTTCTACATCTATGGTCATGTTTGGAATATTATGTTTTCATTCCAACCTCTCTGCATTATAGTTGCTAGGAATATTATTACCTCTAAATATTATGATAAGTGCATGCTATTAATGAAGTGTCTCTCAATGCTACTGATTGCTCTGTGTGCTGCTATCTTTATCTCCACCCATGTTATGATCTGTTGTTATCACTGTTTTAATGTCCTTAGAGCTACTTTTGTGTCTACTGCTCTGTGCTACTGGCTAAAGGCTTCATTTTGTAAACACCTTGAGTTCTTCTAGTGTGAGCCTAGGCCTAGTACTTGCATTTTAATCTTTAGATGTACCAATGGTCCCAACTAGTGTGCATGTTGGGCCATAACTAATAACAATCCCTACTTTCAGTACTACTTTGACTATCTTATCTGCACTTTTCATCTGGATTGGATTATTCACATTAACTGTGCTAGTGAGCCTCACCTTAACTACTAGATTACCAGTACCATCTACTACAACAAATGCAAAAAAAGATAAGTTCCCCAACTTATCCTATTATCTCCATAAATGTTACTTCAACTCAAATAGTTTTCTATACTTAGTCACTAATCCCCTTTGTAATTGGCAGGTTCTCCTTGTCTTGTTTCCTGGAAGCTCTCAGTCTCAAAATGTTGGATACTTTCAACTACAGCCAATGTTTCGCTCCTCGGCTTTGTCCTTAGCTTATCTGCATCATGATACTAGTGGCTTCAATTTCATCCTGCACTATCTTGCACAAGCTATTATTAGTTTTATTGTTAACACTTAGCAGCTTAGATTATTGTTTACTTTCTCCATTTCAACTTCCTAGATTAGCTTTGATTCACTTCACTTATAACTAAAAAATGCGCCATATAGATGATTGGTCATCTTGTAGCATTCGTCCCTTAATGCTTGTTAAAAGCAACATGTTTGTCTCTAAACTTCTGCTGATCCCCTCCCCTTATTTAATTAAGGCCCACAAGCCACAATTGTATACCTCACCTCTTTTTAGAGGTGCCAACACTTATCTTTACAACTATCTCAAAACTTTACACCACAACATTGCCATTTACTTTTCAATAGTGTGGCAAAACCAACGGATATTAACATCTATTCATAACTATATAGTTAAAAAAGGCTCTCTCAACTTGAATCATAATTTATGAATATAGGATACTGGAACGTTAGAGGAACTCGACACCCAGTTTTTTGGGAAGAGATAAAATACATACAGAAATCCAATAACCTAAATATTTTAGCCCTTGCAGAAACAAAGTGCAATATAATACCGACATAAAGCTTAATTAGAAAAAGCGGTTTCCAGGAAATCTTTTTTATTCCATCGACTGACTCTAGAGGTGGCTTATGGATCCTCTAGAGCCATAACCATGATACAAAGCCCTTTAAACTTCTTATTAGTCAAGACAATTTTTCCATCTATAAGTATGATCATAATATTAACCCTTTCTTGTGCTTATTTATATATGCACCTTCAAAGAAAGAACACAACCATGTTTCTGGTAAAAAAATTGAACAAGTTATTATAGAAATTGGCTTACCAATCATCCTTGTAGGAGACTTAAATGAAATTGAAAACGATACTGAAAAACTTGGAGGAGCAGTTATCAATCCTTACAGGTTTAGAAGATTTTGTAACTTTCGAAACAATTTAAGACTAATTAATACACGAACTTGTGGGTTTCCTTTCACTTGGAGGAAAAATATATACGCTACTAACACACTATATGAGAAATTATATCATGTTATTATCCATCCAGACATTCTAGACTTCGCTCCTGATTTAATAGTAAAACACCATCCTTTCACAGCTTCAGATCACTGTCTAATTACTTTTTCCATTAGAAACTTCAACAGGAAAATAAACCCTCCTTTCAGATTAAAAAATGCATGGGCAGACATTGAAGACTATTAAAAATTGGTTAAAAAAGTCTGGAAATATAAAGTACAAGGAACCTTCATGTTCAAATTACAACATAAACTCAAACTACTAAAGAAATCCTAAAGGCTTGGGCTAAACAGACCTTTCGTCATAATTTCAATCAATTGCAAAATTCAGAAACTAAATTAGAAGAAGCACAAAAACAATTAATGATAACTCCTAATTGCAACAAAACGATGAAGAGGCTTCAACAATTAATAACCAAACACCAACACATTCTTAGGTTCCAACATAAGTACTGGAAACAAAGAGCAAAAACTACCCATCTAAAATTAGCAGATCGCAACACAAAGTACTATCAAACAATATCAAAGATAAGATTCACAAAACAATCAATAACAAAATTTCAAAATAAAGATGGACTAGTAATTTTTGAACCAAACAACATCAATGATGAAATATCAAAAGAAATAGGTGCCAAATTTATATCCAATAGGCACACCAGATTACCCACACTACAAATCATCAATCAGGAAATAACTGATCTTGACAACAGAAAGCTTTTAAAAGCACCAACAACTCTAGAAGTAAAACAACCTATAGATGACATGCCACTGGACAAAAAAACTAGACCAGACGGTTTTCCCATTGATTTCTACAAAAAAATATATTGGAACATTAGTAGTGAATGCAACAAGAGCCTTCTTCAATTCTGGAATCATGCTTAGAGAGATAAACCATGTCTACATTGCGTTAATACCAAAAATTGATTCCCCAATCAATATTAACCATTTCAAGCCCATCAGCTTATGCAATACCACATATAAAATAATCACTAAAATTTTGGCAAATAATATTAAACCTCTACTACCAGATTAATTCACCCCCTAGCTATTTAAGCCAACTCTTGGCTTCCTTTTTCATTTGGTGAAGATTGAGAGCTAAAGCTTGCAAAGAAGTTGAGGTGGTCCTCCTTCAAGGGTTGAGGTGGTCCTCCCCGGTTTAAGCTCTCCATCTAAAGCCACAAGCTTTAGATCTATCTTGTTCGAAGTCTTCATTCAATCAAGTAGCATTTTCACTCAACAATATCTTGTTCTTGGTTCGAAATCTCTCCAATCTCAGCCAAGGAACCTCCTTGAGGTTCCCTTGGCATTGTCTCATTCAAACACCTCCCAACAACTCAAACACATCTCTTTGCTTCGGTTTCACAACTCAACCGACATCACCTCCATCTCCACGCGCTTCCACCTTCAAAGGGACTCCAAGAAGAGGTCAAGAACTGACCTTGGTGCCAAGGAGAAGAAAGGAGCAAGCTTGTGCCACGATCGAGCCCTTTCGGTGAAGCAAGGCCTCTCCAAGGATCTTGTTTCACATCAATTGGTATCAGAGCTCAGCGGCCAAGCTAAGTGTTTTCTTCTCATTTTTTTTTTCATTTTCGTGTTATTCATGCTTTGATCTTGCTCTCCATAAAATTTCATTGCAAAAAGCCCCAAAAAAATTCGACCACCTTGTCTCCACCACTCACCACCCCACCGCCGCCACCTACCACCTTGTTGCCACCCACCCGACCTCCACCACCACCCAGCCGTACAATCTGCCTTACCAAAGGTTGAAGACAACTCTATTGACCCATTCCCTTAGCCTTTGCATGTGATTTCTACCAAAGTGGCAAAGCCAACATTTCATTTGGTCAAAAGTAAACATGTCTAGAGCCATTTTGGGTAACTCCTAGCTTGCTTTACTTTCCTTAGCTTGTGTGAGGTTTTGTGTTTGTCTTGTGGTAATTTGGATGGAAAGGTAAATCTTTTTGTGGCAAAGTCTTCACTCTCTTTTCCTAAGTCAAAACAAGAGCTTGCTCACATCAAGAGTAAGTTTTAAGTCTTCCAAACTCACTTTCATTGCCTCCCTATTGTAATTTTTGGATTGCTTCCCAAGTAAAAAAAAAAAAAAAAAAAAACAGAAAGTCAAAAAAAAAAAAGAGCAAAGTAAAGTTTGTTGCAAGACTTGGAGAAGCACCCTTCACTTGGCACCAAGGTTCATTGTGCCTACCTTCCATGTTCTTCCCCTTTGCCACACATCACCTTGCTCTACATCCATCTCATTCTTGACTTGCATGTGTTGTTCCACCTTGTTTAAGAATCTTTATAAGTTTGGTTGGAGTTGCTTTTCATGATCTATCCATGCTTGCTTTGATCATTTGCCTTAGTTGCTTGCTTACTTTCACTTTGTGGCCCTTGATCACATGCTTGGCTAGCTCACCTTAGCTGCCCACTTGGAGGATTGTCCCTTCCCTTGCCTTATTGCTTGTATTGCCTTGGTTTGATTGTCTTATGATGGCCAGTGACTCGGGACAAGACATTGGTCTAGCGCATCTCTGGTTTGTGTGCCCCTGGCATCCCCCATGGCGCTGAGTGAAGGGCGTCTTCTCTGACACATGCTTCCAAGTTGTTCTATTTCCGGGCCGCGCCTCTCTGGCATGCGTGCTCTTGGTGACATCGTTTCATGAGCCACATCTCATCGGCATGCTCACCTTGGTTGTGGGCCCGCTTGCTATTTTTAGCTTTGCTAGTTATGATTTGCATTTCTATTTTTAGAATGATGTAATGGATTAGGCCTTGATGTCTTAGGCCCAAACCCATTAGGGTTTCCTCTTCAACCCCAGTTTTCCCTTGTTTTTTTCTATAAATACCATTGTACTCTCATTGTAATCTTCAAGTTGAGTTTTGATAAACATAGTTGAGAGTCACTCCTAGTTTATCCCTTGGCTTCACCTCACTCTATCTTTGAAGGCTTTCTAGCCTTTTCTCAAAGTTCTCTAAGGATCCATAACGTTGGCCTCCTTCCACCACGTGTTCATCACGTTGAACCCCTACACCCATCTGCCGCCAGGGTTTGATCCGCCAAACTCAAGAAGATGAGACATAACGTTGTTTCCTCGAAGGAGTTCACGAAGAACGCGAAGAATGAGTGCTTGCTTGGGAAGAACAACGATCCGAACCTAGATCGGTCTTGCTCCACGGGGATAGATCGCATCATCTTAGGCCTAAGGTATTCATAATTTCTTAGTATGCTTGTTGTGATTGTTTGGAACTTTTTACTTGCTTTGCCTATTGCTTGTGCTAGGTGAGTCCCCATGAAAGAGCCACATTGGCCTTATCACACTCGGCCGCTGCCGGGCCGGCGCCCACGAAGCCACGCTCGTGATCCCATGCCCTTGTATGGAGGTCTTTATCCACGCGCCGCCCCTAGGCCCGCGGCCGACTATGAGCTCAACCACCGCTATGATGATAGTTTCACCGAGTTCGACATAAGGTCTTTTGGAGGCTATGAAGAGGAAGGCCCGTATGGAGATTATCTCTAGGTCTTTGAAGACGAGGCTTGGGCGGATGTGTACCCCCGGCCCCCGGGAGTATGACCGTGCCCGGGGCCAGCCCCGACGCCCGCTCGACCGCCGTGACCCGCATTGGCTACCACCTTCCCGTGCCAATTACAGTAATTACAAAAGTCAAACATGTTTTTCAGGTGAGGTTTGTTTGATTCGTTCATGAATTAGGTTTTTCAAAGTTGTTTCGAATAATCAGCGTTAGATGAATACGGTTGTAGTCGAGATGAACATGGTTTCCTGCGTGAATCCTCGTACCTCGAATACTATTGTGATATTCAAAATCGTGTGTTTGATATTCATGTTGTTAGTGTAGATATTCGACGTATTTAATTAAGAGTGACGCAGTATGCTTGTGTAGTGATGTTCGAAAAGTTTTGTTTGATATTCACATGTAATTCATAGTTATTCATTGCTACATTTGCCTTTGTCATGAATATCGAGCATGCAAATTTGAATATCAAGTCACATGCAACAACTTAGGATTTAAGAGTGATGCAGTATACTTGTGTAGTGATATTCAAAAAGTTTTGTTTGATATTCACATGTAATTCATAGATATTCATTGCTACATTTGCCTTTGTCATGAATATCGAGCATGCAAATTTGAATATCAAGTCACATGCAACAATTTAGTATTGATATTCATGCATTGTGTATACATATTCATGAAGTACATATATTCATCATTTATATTCATTAGTTTTTCCACATGTACTATCAGGGTTGCGCATAGAGAATGATTCAAGCGAAGGACAAGGACAATGACACAAGTTGAAAGATGGAAAGAAGAAGAATATAATTGTACTAAAGAAAGGCATGAGAAAATGCAAGAGTTGCAACAAGTATGCATGACATGACCGTGGGAATTGCAAAAATGATTTGTAGTTTAGATATTCACATTCTTATTCTAGATATTCATGTTTTGAATAACGATATTCATACCTTTTGCACTAATAAGAACTGGGCTTGTATTAGATATATATGACATGATATTCATATTCTATTACAAGATATTCATATGCTTGATCCAGAAATTCAAGATTTGCCTAGCAAAACATGTATGTTTTGTATTACAATGATTGGATTTGTGTTTTTATTTTCATGAATTTAGAAGTGATCTTCAAAATACTGTGTGAACTGCAAGGTAAACTTGCATATTTGATAATCAGATTTGTGTTTCACACATTCACATTAACTAAATTGATATTGATATTATTAGGATTCTTCAATTTCTGAACGATATTCATTGAGTTACATTTGATATTCATGCATACGTCGTCGTGCACATAGTTGCGATTGTTGTGTTATACACTGGTAGAATCATTTGAAAATATTGATAAAACATGAGAGAATATCCAATAATAACGTAGAATAAAGTCAGATATAAATGTAAATCCTGAAGTTTGCGTATATTAAATGGATTCGATTGAACTAAGTTGCGAAACAAATTGCATAATAGTCATTAAAAAGGTAAATCCAATGACAATGAATATTGCCATGCTTGAATCCAGTTTCACAATACATTACACCTTGATCTAGGTATGCCTTTACATGGCCTATGCGTGTACACCACAATCAATCTTGTTTTTATCGCCACACCACTTCATGTTAAGAGTTTCATGCTTCTTTTGGCAAAACCGATGAACCTAGCGCCTAGATTCCTTAATATCATCAAAGTGTACATGAATATCAAGAAGAAAAACATAAATATTTCTACATAAGGATATGACAGAGAAAAAGAACTCTACATGTTGTATGTATGTTTGAACATCACAACATACTTGTATGAACATTAAAAAGCCCATACACATTAACTCTAAATCATAAACCCTAAACCCTAAGCCATAAATCATAAACCCTAAACCCCAAACCCCAAACCCTAAACCCGTAAACCTTAAATCCTAACCCCTAAACTCCTAAGCCATAAACTCATAAACCCTAAACCTTAAACCCTAAAACCCTAAACTCTTAAACCCATAAACCATAAATCCTAAACTCTAAACCCTAAACATAAATAAAAGCACCAAAACTGATCGAACATGAATATCAAAAGCATTTGTATGAATATTACATCAAACAATTTGAATACTTGCAAACTCTACAAACAACACCAAAATTGATCCAACATGAATATCAACATTATAGTGAATATCAAATCGTAAAATTTATATATCAACTACTCAAAGTATGAAACATACATCAAACATGAATATCAAAAGCATTTGTATGAATATCACATCAAACAATTTGAATATCAATTGCAAATAATACAAAACACCAACAAAACACCAAAATTGATCCAACATGAATATCAATGAAATTATAGTGAATATCAAATCATAAAATTTGAAAATCAACTACTCAGAAACCTACATCAAAAGCATTTGTATGAATATCACATCAAACAATTTGAATATCAATTGCAAACAATAGAAACAACACCAACAAAACACCAAAAACTGATCCAACATGAATATCAAAAACATTAGCATGAATATCACATTACACGACATGAATATCAACTAATCAAAGCATGCAACCTACATCCAACATGAATATCAAAAGAAGTTGTATGAATATCACATCATGCAATTTGAATATCAATTGCAAACAGTTCAAACAACACTAACACAATTTTTCAATTCGATTCAAACATCTAGGATACTAGAAGTTGAATCAAAATCACTTGGAGGTTGAAGACAATGCGTATAAATGGTGGATTTGGGCAAAATATATATTTTGCATATCAAAACATGATGTGTGAATATCAAATCCATAAAATTGAATATCATATACATTCATATCATATCAAGCATGACTCTCAATAGCAAGAAATTCATCCTTGAATATCATAACTGAACTATTGGCTCTCAATTAAACATATAATCAAAAAAATTCATCAAATCTCAAAACCAAAATCACCTAATTTGTACCAAAATCAAACGTTTTACTCATTACATGCCCAAAATTCAACCGAAAAATTGAAAGGATGGATGATCAAAAGGACAATCTCAAAACGAAATGATGGATGGTCGAAAGGAACAAACTCAAAACGAAAAAACTCAACTCGAAAAAACTCAAAAAAACTCAAAAATGGGAAATCGAAAAACTAATAAAAAAGAACAAAATCAAATCGGGAAATCTGTACCTTTTTTTGTTGAGATTTGCGGTTGGTGAACGGTTTAACTTGAGGGAAGTCGGCGATGGCCGGTGCGAGAGAGACAGGTTTGGAGCTTGAGGAGTCGTTTCAATGGAGGACAATTGAACTTCCAGAGTGAGAGAGAGGTCTTCGATCGAGATAAAGAGATGAAGACGAGGGGGACGGTATATGAGAGAGACAGACGGCGGTGCTGGATATGAGTGTAGAAGTGAGAAGACGACGACGATATTATCCGATCAACAATATAGAGAGACGCAGAGAGGATATGAAAATGGGAGTTGAGAGTGCGGTAAATGTGGAAAGAGGGATAATTGATATCCCGTGAATATCGTACAAATGAATAATCTGGTGTGAGTGATTTCACTCCCCAATTGTGTGCCTCTCTAAATTAAATCTCAGCCATCCACCCTACTTTAATCCAACGCATTAGATTTATCCACCCGTTTTACTATAAAAGGCTGTTTCACTAGAGCATTAATATATAGATTAAGGTTCCCATGAGAACTAATCTTAGGGTAAGAAGTGAGAAATAACATGGGTCATTGGATGAGGGGATGAGATTAGAAGATGGAAATTTTAAGTGAAAAAACGCGATGGCAAAATCTGTAATTTCGGCGAACTTTTTTCTTTTTGAACATGACCGCCCAGATTATGAACATGACTTTTCGTTGACATGAACATGACCGTCCAGATAATGAACATTTGGTGTCACTTTATGAACGCGAAGTTTCGCACTTCGCACGGTAATGACATTTCGCACCGAAACCTCCCTCTTAATATATATATATATTAATCAAAAGGGCTTTTTGACTCATTGGTCAAAATGGGCCAAAAAAGGCCCATTGGTCAAAGTGGGATTTTTTTATACGTTGTTAACTAATTTATCTCTAAATTAAATCTCTCCTCCTAATCTTCACAAATTTCTCGTGAAACTTAATTTCTTCCATGCTTTTCAAACCACTATCATCTATGAAGTAAAAAATCAGATCCAAAATGGCATATGTATCAAATCTAAACAAGAAAGCATGCAATGGAAACGTTCACCGATCAAATTCTTCAAACCCTACTGCACGAAACCAGAGGAGGTAAAAAATGGGCTAAAGGTACTAGTACAATGCGAAGGTGGCGCTTCTGGCTTTCCGCTTCGTTTGATGCCAGATCTGGGCATCTTCATTCATATTGGTCCACCTCTCTTCCTTCTTGGGTGGTGGCAAAAACATCATGCGCATACTCCTACTCATCAGATCTGGACCTTTTGGCCACCGAAGGTGGCGCTTCCCTTCACTGGATGCGCTTTCGCTCTTTGGTTGTTGGTTTTGGAGTCTCCCGACCCAATCCTTCCAGTGAGCCTCTTTTTGGGCGGTTTGGAGTCCTCGATCAGATGATCCTCAAAAGCCCCATGTATGGTACTACCTTTGATCTTAATTTTCTCAGATCCATGTACGAAAGGAACATGCAAACCATGCTCTTTGCTGGTATGGATCTAGAGGATTCCCGTCTTTCAATAGACTATCCTACATACATACAAGGCAAGGTACTTCCAAAAATCAATCTCTCTTCTGATGTGGGGTGTTTGGTGGGAACACTCTCCGATCCTAAGGTTTTCGTTCTCCCAGTTGAAACCTTATGGTTCTGGATTGAGGAGGCCCCCCATGTATCACACGCAGACAAACTTACTAGCAAACCTTCTAATACACCCATAAGTTTACACTTCTTACAAATCCTTGCTCAAAACTCTATCCATACTTCAATTTCTAAGGGATTATCAATCACTGGTTACAGTTGCTGGTATGCCCCTTTTTACCTTTTCATCTATGTTGTTTACTGCCTTGAATGGTATCTTGATTAAGAATGGGCAAAAGTAGACCGGACCGTAAGACCGGACTGGACCGTGACAGTTGATCCATGGTCCAGATATTTTACAATTCCGGTTTACGGTCCAAACCGGTCGAACCGTAAATTAATAATAAAAAAATTGGGTCTTCGACGCGTGAAGACGTGAACTGTATCTGTATGTGAAGGGAATTCCATGGAACCCTAATTAGCAATTACGTCCCTCACTCCCTCCCGCAATCATCTCCTCCCTCTCGGCGACTCGGCTCTCGTGGTCTCGCCTCTCCCACTCCCAGACCCCAGTCTCCCTCACGCACACGGCGGACGCAGTGCTCTCGCCTCTCCCTCCCGCAGTCATCTCCTCTGGCGCCGGCGGTTTGTCTTCCTCCGACACTGCTCTCCCCTCACGCAGTCTGCTCATCTCCTCCGGCAGTGCTCGACGCTCGTTTTCGTCATCTTCTCCGGCGTGTTCCGTCCACCGACCACTGCTCGTCTCCACTCTCCATTCCCTCCACCCACTGGCCACTGCTCGTCTCCTCCGGGCTCCGGCGGTCGTCTCCCACTCCGGCTCCACCCACCTACAGCCGCGGTGAATGGTTGGCAGATGAGAGATTAATTTCGATTCTTTTCAGTAGATTGTGCTCGAATCAATCCTTAGAAAGGCCCGGTTAGTGATTTACTGATTTTTTTTAGTTCATTCATCTAGTGATTTGAGTTTGATTTTAGTATTTTAGTAATTTTACTGCAAGTTGAATACGTGAGTTTTGAGTTTATGTAAAAATATTACTACAAGAACATTCTGTAAGATGTCAACTCACCATTTTTTTTATTATGGTCGACCGGACCATAAGCAAACAATTAAAACTAAATAATATATGAAATCCAGTCTTGCCGGTCTGGACCGTATCGGTCCGGTCCGGACCCTAAAAATTTTACGGTCCGTCGTCCGGACCGTATGTGTCCGGTCCGGACCGGATGCCCATCCTTAATCTTGATGTCTGCATGAGCTATAATCTTATTGATAAACCCACTTATTTCTACATCTATGGTCATGTTTGGAATATTATGTTTTCATTCCAACCTCTCTGTATTATAGTTGCTAGGAATATTATTACCTCTAAATATTATGATAAGTGCATGCTATTAATGAAGTGTCTCTCAATGCTACTGATTGCTATGTGTGCTGCTATCTTTATCTCCACCCATGTTATGATATGTTGTTATCACTGTTTTAATGTCCTTAGAGCTACTTTTGTGTCTACTGCTCTGTGCTACTGGCTGAAGGCTTCATTTTGTAAACACCTTGAGTTCTTCTGGTGTGAGCCTAGGCCTAGTACTTGCATTTTAATCTTTAGATATACCAATGGTCCCAACTGGTGTGCCTGCTGAGCCATATTACAAAGGGGATTACAAAGGGGATTAGTGATGTAGATAAGCTAAGGACAAAAAACACTTAATGATAACTCCTAACTGCAGCAAAACGATGAAGATGCTTCAACAATTAATAACCAAACACCAACGCATTCTTAGGTTCCAACATAAGTACTGGAAACAAAGAGCAAAAACTATCTGTTTTTGGGTGAAAAGATCGATCGACCTAAATCGCCTTAGACGGGGTAACGAGTCAATCAGATAGAATGCAATAAATCCAAGCCAAATGAACAGTCAACTACGTATGAAATAGGAGTAGGACTATGTGATGATATATTGATTATATGATAATGAGTATAAGGCAAAGTATGGCTTATCCTGCAGATGCATAGGTCGAATCTTGTCTGACTGGCTAAACTGGCGTCCGACCCCTGTTGGTCGAATGTTATTGCTAAAAGAATTCAACGAGAATAAGTAAGTTTCACAAGCTTTTCGGGAGTTCAGATCATGTGTCATCGTTAGCTTCTTCGTGCCCTATTTATGGGATGTTTGGAAATTCCTTCTTGGCCGATTTTCTTACCGTTTTCGTGAGATCTTTCCTTTAATCTTCCGAGCATAATCTCTGGGATTTCCTTATTAATGACACCTCTAATCTTGTTTTTGAATCGGCTGCCATTTGCTGAAGATCGAGCAGTTATGGCTTGGGCGAGATTCTCGGGATCGGTCGGGTCTGTGCATTGATGAGTGCCCGACGATTCTCTTCTAACTCCTTGGCCCATTTCTCAGATAAGGCAGCCCAATCTGCTAGCCGAAGTTTCCCGGGCCCAACACTACCCATCTAAAATTAGCAGATTGCAACACAAAGTACTATCAAACAATATCAAAGATTAGATTCACAAAACAATCAATAACAAAATTTCAAAATAAAGATGGACTAGTAATTTCTGAACCAAACAACATTAATTATGAAATATCAAAAGAAATGGGTGTCAGATTTATATCCAATAGGCACAACAGATTACCCACACTACAAATCATCAATTAGAAAATAACTGATCTTGACAACAGAAAGCTTTTAAAAGCACCAACAACTCTAGAAGTAAAACAAGCTATAGATGACATGCCACTGGACAAAAACCTGGACTAGACGGCTTTCCCATTGATTTCTACAAAAAATATTGGAACATTATAGGAACATCAGTAGTGAATGCAACAAGAGCTTTCTTCCATTCTGGAATCATGCTCAGAGAGATAAACCATGCCTACATTGCGTTAATACCAAAAATCGATTCCCCACTCAATATTAACCATTTCAGGCCCATCAGCTTATGCAATACCACATATAAAATAATCACTAAAATTTTGGCAAATAAGATTAAACCTCTACTATCCAGATTAATTCACCCCCTACAAGGAGCATTTGTGGAAGGCAGACTAATACAAGATAATATCTTAATAGCTCATGTGATTTTCCACTCATTCCATAAAAAGAAAACAGGAAGACAATGTTGGATGGCAGTAAAACTAGACCTGGAAAAGGCTTATGATAAAATCAACTGGAGCTTTATAAGACATATACTCCTATCATTTGGATTTGACAATAAGTTTGTCCAACTTGTAATGGCATGCATCACAACTGCATATTTTTCTGTAATTGTTAATAATGAACCAGGAAATATTCAATTACCTACATGTGGAATTAGACAAGGAGACCATATGGCTAGCTCCATACATCTTTGTCCTGGCCATGGAATATTTGGCCAAGACACTAGCTGACGAATTAGAATAAGCAAACCCAAAAATAGGAATAAAACTAGTCAGAAATGGAACTCCTATCCCTTTTCTGACCTTTGCTAATGACAACATAATATTTGCTGAAGCTTCTGTTACTTTGGCTTTATATATTAAAAACTTTCTAGAAGATTTCTCGGATAAGATTGGATTAACAATAAATTTTTGCAAAAGTTCAGTTCAATTTTCGTCAAATGCTTCACCCCAACTATCATCAAATTTAGCAGGGATTTTATATGTCCCAATTACTCGTAATTTAGAAAAATATCTAGGTATCCCTATTTGTATGTGGTCGTGTTAAAAACACAACCTTTATTGATGCTACTAACTCTCTTAAAAAACAACTCTCTAAATGGAAGGCAACTTCTCTATCTCAAGCAGGGCGTAGTGTTTTAATCCAAGCAAATCTTATTTCAAAAGTTAATTTCCTTATGCAAAGCTTCTTACTCCCAAAAGGAATATTAGAAGAGATTGATAAAATAAATAAAAGTTACTTTTGGAATAAAATGGACACTTCACATTTCCATCCTCTCATCAGCTGTGAGCGAATATGTACCCCTAAGCAGAATGGTGGACTTGGATTTCGAACAACAAAAGTCAACAACAAATCACTACAAATGAAATTACTATGGAAATTGATCACGGAACCAAATAATGCTTGGGTGCGCATTATAAAAGAAAAATACATTAAAGATGATAACATCTTTGAAATTCATCCTAGAAATTTCTCATGGCAATTCTCGAGACTTGTAAACCTTTGCAATGAATTCCAAAAACAATTGAAATGGCAACTAGGTAATGGTAAAAATATTGATTTCTGGAATGATAGGTGGCTTTACAACACTAGCCTAAATCACCACTTGACTACTAACAATCCACCATTGAAAGTCTCAGATCTCATTTCCGATTCTAAAGAGTGAGATGAAAGTAAACCGATTAACTTAGTTCCCTTCAATGTACTCTAGAGAATTAAAAAAATACAGATTCTATTCCACGACTTCGAGGATAAACTTATTTGGGATCCTGCTCCAAATGGTAAATATTCAATTAAATCTGCAGCATTGTCCCTTCAAAAAAGACAAAATAATGACTCTAACAATAATTTAAATTGGATTTGGAATTTGAAAATCCCTCCTAAAGTTAAAATTTTCCTTTGGAAAGCAAGTTCTGATTCTTTGCCAACCAAAGAACGACTTAATCGACACTATAATAGAGTCCCAACACAATGTATACTTTGCAAGGAGATGGATGAAGATACAAACCACCTATTTTTTAACTGCATGTATACACAAAGAATACTAAGAGAAACTGGTCAAGCTCTAAATGAAAATATAAACCCCATTACGATCGGAAATTGTTTCTATGACAATTTATCTTACAATAGAGGGGTTAGCACAAATATAGAATTAGCAGCGTTTGTTTGGTGGCATATATGAAACTATAGAAATGCTATAATCCCTAGAAATGTAACCCATGATCTCCCAAATTGTACACCCATAGTACACTCCTACCAAAGATTTAGGAATATTGATTCTGAAACAAAAAACACTGAAAGGAAGACTGTAGTTAAGCAAGTCTCATGGTCCTAACCGTCTAGGGTCTGGTTAAAGTTAAACTTCGATGGTTCCAAATCTAAAAACGGGGAATCGAAAATTGGTTATATTATTAGAGATAGGGATAGTAACATAATTTATATGGATAGCGTAAATATCCATGCAACAACTATCCTACAGACCGAAGCTACCGCGATGTGGGTAGGTGTGGCTCAGGCTCATCGACTGGGCATCAAGAGATTAACCATTGAAGGAGACAACCTAGTAGTCTTAAATGCATTGCAAGGTATATGGGATACCCCTCACGAGATTGGCATGATTATCCAAGATGCAAGGAAATTTTTAGCTTACTTTGAAGATGTGAAAATCCAACACTCCTACAGAGAAGCAAACCAGGCTGCAGACTTTCTGGCCTCCCATGAATGTAATATTGATTCTCTATGCCTTCTTGGCCATATCAATAGTTTTAGTTTTAACTGGACCCTTCACCCTATGTTGAAGGCTTTTCTTTTGATTGTCCGAAAGGATAATTTAGGCTGATCCTTTCTCAGAAATGCATTCTAGTTCTTGAATATGTACAAAAAGAAAAATATGTTCCCTTTTTTTTGTGTTTTTATCACCGCATCTTGTACAAGAGGGTTTTGGGTTCAACGTCGGCCTTCTCCGACAAGCACAACAAGGGTGTTGGTTTAGGTGAATGTACCGAGTTTTAGTTTCGGATTTTCTTGGGTACTGTACCGAGTTGTAGTTTCGGATAACTTTTCTGGCGGTGACAGCTAGAGCCGTCCAATCAAATTAGGAGGTCTTGTGCAAAGTTGATTATAAACCTATGAAAACTAGTTATTCATAATTTAAAATATTATTTTATGTATTATATTAATAATTTTATTTATATATCCATCAAATAAATAATTTTTTGTTTTTAAATTTTGATTTAGTGTTATTATCTTACGAAAATACTTTGCTTTGAAATAAACCCGTTTAAAATACACTGATAGAATTTAATCATAATTAACCCCATTTTGTCAAAATAAGGTATAAATCTTTCTATTTAGACAAATACTATTTTCATTATAAAAAAAAAAGAATTCCTTTGCCTTAGAAAAACAAAGTAACGCTACCGATGATCATTGGTGAAGAGAGAAAGGAGGGGGCTCACAGAATTACAAGCGGGTAAAAAAATTGAGTGTGAGTGTCTTGTGTTCCCTATAAGAGTCGAACATCGGACCTATTACAACCAAGAAGCATGTCTTGCCAACTCAACTATAGAAATTTCTACTTCTAATCACCACTCCACTAAAATATATGGGCCCCAAAATTTGGGAGCTCTGTTCTATCGAGCCCGTTTGCACATGTCCATGGACGGGTCTGGTGACGGCGTTAGCAGTTGCTTTACTCAGCTTTCACTTATTTTATTTTATTTTACTTTTGATGAGGAAAGATTTCAAGGTACCCGACATAATCACATCAGGTAGCTCGAGAGACCGATAGAATCGGCATCGGTACAAATCGAACAGAAAGAACCAAAGACAAGTACGGAAATTACAAAGAAGCAGAAGAGAACACAACAATCTAAGGCAGGCAAGGAGTCAGCACAGACTCAAGGGTGCCACCGGGAAAGGGTCAAACAAGAATACTTGCGGAAGTGTTGAACGGGCTACCTTGACCGCTTGACGTTGCCTTTACCCAGATGAAGGATCTTCAGGAGCCTCAACCATGACGTTGCCCTCGTTCGAGAGGGGTCTTCATTCAGCCACAGACACGACCACAACCGGCGGCTCAGCCAGAACCCAAGATTTATTCCACAAAAGCCGCGAAAATTTTGCCACATATACTTGATCAAAACAGAAATAAAAAAGGTCAACAATGGTGAAATTGATGTGATTGAATCCATCAACATCACTAGATCTGTGATGGAGCCCAAATCACGATAAGATTTGGTGGTGGTAGACGGATATTTTGATATTATTGTTGATGTGGTGTTGGGGGTTATCCGGTGGTGATGGGAGTCGGGGGTTATCTAGAGGTGGTGGGGGGTTGCCCGGTGATGTTGGGGATTGTCCAGAGAAAGGGATTACCAGTGATGGTGGCAATCGTCAATCGGGGGTTGCCGATTGTGTTCTTCCCGTTGTCTCTCTCTTAAAAGAAGAAAGAGGTGGGAGCTCCAGGTGTTTGGTTTACCCAACTTTCACTTATGTTAGTTTGTATATGTTTTTTAGTTTGTAGTAGTATGTTTTTCTTACTTTTTTCCTGGTGGTTACTGATTTTGATCGATTTATCAATGTTTGAGGTATGTTAACGTCAAATCACTTTTCTTTTCTTGTACCAGAAAGAAAAAACTACCAGTAATAAATGATAATAGTTACTTTTTTTTTTTTTTGGTAGAAAAATGATAATAGTTACTTGGAATGCTTATCTCATAACATGACTCGTACTGACATTTACACTCTAGAAAATTTAGACTGGAATCAAAGCACTCGTTATAAAATTGGAGTCCCCAAGAACATAAGCCTAGCTACATGAAAACTTGGGCATCAAATATATCCATCTTGCAAACATGAAAAATCTGCCACACGTGAACTGAATCTCGTTGCATAGATTTTTGTTTTGTTTGTGAAGTTGTGGTTTGATGGATTAAATTACCAAAAGTCATTGGGATCATCAGCACTTGTAAATTGCTCAGCGGGCTGAACTTGTTGGGAGTTAATCTGCCAGATCTTAACGGACTTATCCAAACTCCCACTATACAAGATCCAACGGGGTTCGTCAGGGGCGGCCTCTTTGTCTCGCTCCACCGCAAGGCACTTAACGGGCCCGTTGTGGCCCGTCAACATGGATAGAAAGACGTGGTTGTTGGGGCCCGGCCCGACCCGCTTCCACATGCAAATGTTCATGTCAGCCGAGCCGCTCAGCACCAAGGTGTCGGCGGTGCAGAGGCAGAGCACGGCTAGGTTGTGGGCCCCGAGATGGCCGCTAAGGGAGGATAATTTCCCGCGCTCCCAGAAGTAAACTGCGCCGTCGGAGGATCCGCAGTAGAGCGTCGTGGCCGCCGGATCAACGGCCAGCGCAGTGACCGCACATTCCTGTTTGAGCAGCGTCTGGGAAAAGTAATGCTTCGTCCCGCTCCCCTGCGTTTCTCTCCTCCAGACCTTGACGGATCCGTCGGCGGAGCCAGTGAAGACGAAGGCATCAAAGGCGGAGACGACGGCGTTGACGGCGTCATCGTGGGCGGAGATGGACTCCAAGTGCTTGAAGTCGGACACCCTCCAGACCTTGACCGTCCTGTCCCAGGAGGCCGAGTACAGGAGGGCGCCGTCCTCGCTCAGGCTCAGCGACGAGATGGCGTCGAGATGACGTATCCAGGGGCCGGGCCTCATGGAGCTCTTTATGACCGCCTTGAGCGTCGGCAGCGTCCCGACCCGCCTGTGGGTCCTGCTCGACGCCTTCCACACCCGGATCTTCCCGTCCTGGTGACCCGTGAAGATCCGGCCCCCGCTCCAGATCACGATCGACTTCACCAGCCCGCTGTTCGACTTGAACCCCGAGAACTCCTTTTGCTTCTTCCATACCCTGATGTTCTTCGAGTCGGAGCCTGTGTAGAGCAGGTCCCCAGACGCGGCCAACGAGTAGATATGGCCTTCCTCTCTAACAAGCGACCCCAAGAGCCGTCCATAGGCGGAGGAGAAGTGGTCGTTGAGATCCATCTGGCAAGCCCAAGGGGATCTCGATGTTGGCGAAAACGACGAGTTTGTTGTTTTGGATGACGCTGTCTTCTGCTTATCCCACATGACCATATTGGATTCTTCGTTATTGTTCTCGTTGGGAAACGAAACATAATCGTCGTTGCTTCGCATGGAGGAGTCAAAACGAGGATCATTAGACAAGATGTCATCGCTCAATTCCGCCAACATGTTGACCTCTAATTCCTAATTGCGTAATGATTTGATCGATATTACAAAACTTTTGGGTTTTCTGCAAGAAAACCCGCAAGTGTGTGTTTGGGAAACAAGAAACGGAGATGGAAGAGTATAATTTTGAGCATAAGAATGGTAAAAGGGAGGTCAAAATGTTGGCACAAAATTGGATGGTTTTCCGAGAAACTTGTCTAAATTATCCTACATATTTTTGTAAAAATTAAAGTGAAATTAGCAGTGTTTAGGCGAAATTCAAAATTGCATTGAAAAATGACTTTCTTTTAAAAATAGCACTCTAGATAATTTTACAGCATGGATACATATTTTAGGAAGAAAAATGTCCAAAAACTAGTACCCATGCCCACCCCTCTGGATTTCAGATTATTTAGAAAAATGTAAAAAAAAAACAAAAATCGTTTTACGTACCTTTTCTTTTTAATATTTTAAATTTAGAAAAAAGTAACTAAAATATTGTCTGAATTTTCCCATTTTTAAAATCTCTGAAAAAACATTTTGTAAATAAAAGTACATCCTAAAAGCTTGATATCAAACTAACCCCACGAAAAACCGCCCTCAACTTCCCTCCAAAACTTCCTGAAAAACCGTCCATGTGAAGCTTTGCAAGCCCTCAAAGACGACATTTGCGAAACTCCATTGTTGTCAACACTTGTTTGCTTTCGAAACTCAGTTGTTGTAAGACACCCTCAAAGACGACACTTCAAAAACCCTAGAAATTTTGTGGCGACTTTAAGAGGCAGTAAGGATTCGAGTATGAGGAAGCCAATTGGTGGAAAAAGGAAGAGGAAATTAATATGACAACACCCGAGATCGGAAGAAGAAGAAAGACGTAGTGAAGGGCAAAGTTAAAAAATTGAAACCATACGGTGAGAAGAAATTTGGAAAGGCTAAATCCTGAAACCCGAATGCGAAATTGAAAGAGGTGAAGAAGACATCGAAATCAGTGAAGCAAAAATCTAAAGGTGTGAAGGTAAAAAAATACTCATAGCCTTCAAATAGGATGTATATTTTCCTAAATCTGACATCTTGCCAACCTCTCCATTTGAAAAATTAGAGTTTTTATTCAAGTTTTCATGTGTTTGCAAATTATGTAAATGTATTACAGAGGGGAACCCTTCTATGGCAAAATTAACATTAATGTAAGGTATTGTTCATGAGGTAGAAAATAAACTAACCCTAGCTTGTGGATTAACAACGGGCTCAAAATGACCCGTTTGGGAAGATACTAAAGATGTTGCAATATGTGTCATTTTCATCCCAAACATTGCATATATGTTGTTCTTTTTAAGCTACTCCAAACAAAGAAAAAGTGGAGAGTCATAGTATGAGGTTGCAGAAAGAGAATTTAGGTTTTCACTAAAGGAGTATTGTCTCGTTATTGGCTTGAACTGTGGAGAACTTCCATCGATGGACACGAAAGGAGACAAGCTAGTCATGGAGCACTTCTTTGGTGGTACTGCTGGTCCTAAGACGATAGTACAAGATCGAAAATGGATTTGAAGAACATTGTGAGTGGGACACTTACAAACTAAAGTTGATCCTCTTGTTGATAGTGGAGGGGCTACTACTTAGAGAGGATAAGTAGAAGCTTGTGAAGCCTCAACATGTGAAGTTATTGGAGAATATGCATAGATTATGAGTATGCTTGGAGAAGGGTTGACTATAAAGAGCAACACAAATCTTTGACAAATTCATTTCCCAAAAGGATGAACACAATAGAAAAGGCAAAGCTAAAATATTGTCTGAATTTTCCACTTTTTAAAATCTCTGAAAAAACATTCTGTAAATAAAAGTACATCCTAAAAGCTTGATATCAAATTAACCCTACGAAAAACCGCCCTCAACTTCCCTCCAAAACTTCCTGAAAAACCGTCCATGTGAAGCTTTACAAGCCCTCAAAGACGACATTTGCAAAACTCCATTGTTGTCCACACTTGTTTGCTTTCGAATCTCAGTTGTTGTAAACATCCTCAAAGACGACACTTCAAAAAACCCTAGAATTTTTGTGGCG
The DNA here is from genome assembly GCA_027886185.1 of Rheum nobile. Lineage (NCBI taxonomy): Eukaryota > Viridiplantae > Streptophyta > Magnoliopsida > Caryophyllales > Polygonaceae > Rheum > Rheum nobile. The sequence goes on from WOAB01000639.1 coordinate 12,691,328, forward strand.
ACTTTAAGAGGCAATAAGGATTCGAGTATGAGGAAGACAATTGGTGGAAAAAGGAAGAGGAAACTAATATGACAACACCCGAGATTGGAAGAAGAAGAAGAAAGACGTAGTGAAGGGCAAAGTTAAAAAATTGAAACCATACGGTGAGAAGAGATTTGGAAAGGCTAAATCCTGAAACCCGAATGCGAAATTGAAAGAGGTGAAGAAGACATCGAAACCAGTGAAGCGAAAATCTAAAGGTGTGAAGGTAAAAAAACACTCATAGCCTTCAAAGGGGGGGTGTGTTTTCCTAAATCTGACATCTTGCCAACCTCTCCATTTGAAAATTTGAAGTTTTTATTCAAGTTTTCATGTGTTTGCAAATTATGTAAATATATTACAGAGGGGAACCCTTCTATGGCAAAATTAACATTAATGTAAGGTACTGTTCATGAGATAGAAAATAAACTAACCCTTACGGATTAACAACGGGCTCAGGATGACCCGTTTGGGAAGATACTAAAGATGTTGCAATATCTGTCATTTTCATCCCAAACATTGCATATATGTTGTTCTTTTTAAGCAACTCCAAACAAAGAAAAAGTTGGGAGTCATAGTATGAGGTTGCAGAAAGAGAATTTAGGTTTTCACTAAAGGAGTATTGTCTCATTATTGGCTTGAACTATGGAGAACTTCCATCGATGGACACGAAAGGAGACAAGCTAGTCATGGAGCACTTATTTGGTGGTACTGCTGGTCCTAAGACGATAGTACAAGATCGACAACGGATTTGAAGAACATCGTGAGTGGGACACTTACAAACTAAAGTTGACCCTCTTGTTGATAGTGGAGGGGCTACTGCTTGGAGAGGATAAGTAGAAGCTTGTGAAGCCTAAACATGTGAAGTTATTGGAGAATATGGATAGATTATGAGTATGCTTGGAGAAGGGTTGGTTATAAAGAGCAACACAAATCTTTGACAAATTCATTTTCCAAAACGATGAACACAGTAGAAAAGGCAAAGCTACGTCTGCCCAACCAACCAAGACTTCCATATTTCATTCAAGGACTATCACTGGTGTTTCAAGTATTTTTTTATTATGAATTATCTACAAGTTCATCGTAAGATGGATGTCAGATAGAGTATTATATATAAGTGGCAAGATGACTTTGTATGATTGTGAACTGTAAGCTTTGGATGTGCTTGTTAGTGATTCAATTATGATTGGTTGAGTTTTGTGTTTTTAGAAGGGAAAAAGTAATCATAATGCAATAACAACATGTATTATTGCATTATGATTACTTCCAATTTAATTAACCCTTGTTTAATTATCATTAAGTCATATTGTATCAACACATAGAATTCTTCCCATGATATGTACTTTAATGTTTTCAATTCGTACTCTCTTCATGTAGGCAACAAATTGTTGGTAATATCTCTATTTGTTGCAAATGCAAGTCAACACAAGGACAACTTTGTGGTGACTGCTTGTATATGAGGTGATCTGTCAATCCATCTTCATGTCCTTTCAGTTTCTTTCTGTGGCTCAGAATACCTCTTTGTTTTCCTATAAACTCTGCATTGAAATAGTGGGTCCATGGTTCACAACTTCTCTGAATATCTTAACATAGCTCCACTTCCATTTAGGGTTCTAGGTTTGGCCAAGGTGTCTGAAAACTTCACTTTAACCTCCTCATGTTGTTTAGGAATGAATGCTATGTATACATTGATTTGCATGTCGTAATGTTCCCTTGAAGTATACTGTGATACTCCCTTGTTTCAACATAAATACATGCTTTAAGTTCTCTTCCTCTGTCATATTTTTGTAGATATGGAAAAAATGTGTTGGAGGTCAATGAAAATCTCAATTGGGCATGCCCCTCTTACCGGGATATATGTAACTGTAGTTGTAGATGAGCAAAAGGATGGGCTCCCACTGTTTAGGTATATCAGAAGATCTCATTCTGATAAATTTAGAAGATGTTCTTCCATCATAATGAGTTGTGTGATTTCATATTAACACATGCTATCTCTTCTTAATGCTCATCCCATGTAATTGAACAAGGTCACAAGTCAATAGCGCATTATCTAATCCATAGCCAAAGTGCTAAAATCAAGTGTGAAAGTCCGTGGGCCCATAGACTGGGGGTTCGTGTGGACACGAGCGCATATGCGCAGATAGGCCTAGTACATAAGCCCAATGAGGTTTCATCCTAAAACCAATTGTCAATAGGAGGAGTAGTCCATCAAACTTATATACTAGGCAAATTATGTCCCAACTTCCGATGTGGGACGTTTATATTCCAACACGCCCCCGCAAGTGCAACGGGCGGACAATTGGTCTGGCCCAGTTGACACTTGGACAAACGGGTGTGGGTGGGCATCTCAATCTCTTTATAGCCAGACCCAATCAACCCAAGAAATGGGCCCAGGACCGAACCATCTCTGATACCATGTGAAAGCCCGTGGGCCCATAGACTGGGGGTTCGTGCGGACACGAGCGCATAGGCGCAGATAGGCCTAGTACATAAGTCCAATGAGGTTCCATCCTAAAACCAATTGGCAATAGGAAGAGTAGCCCATCAAGCTTATATACTAGACAAATTATGTTCCAACTTCCGATGTGGGACGTTTATATTCCAACATTAAGCCAAAAGATAATGTTGTTGTAGATGAAAATGATAACCCTAATATGACTTCGCAATATGCTCTCCTAGGTAATTGTGCATTTTGTTATGAGTAATCAAGATAATTTGCTGAAGTTTGAGTGAATGTTTGTTGGCATAGATATTTGCATTGACGAGCAATGATTTAAAGGTGGGGATTAACATTGAAGTGGATGGTCCCCCTTGGAGAATAATAGGTATCTCCTAGTTCCCCTTTCATTTGGTTTCTGGAAGAAACAAAATCGCCGAAACTATGTGTGTTGACTGGAAAATGAGGATAATTTAAGAATGTGCTTTGAGACATCAATTTTACATCAATTTAGCATCTAAGTTTTGGTATTAAAGCTAAATTGTATACTTTTACATGTTGATGTCTCCTTGGTTTCATGCGTTGCAGGTACTTGTTGACATAGTTCCCTCGTTTCCTATCGCTAATCAAATATTAAACACGTGTTAATGAAAGACAGTAGGGAAGTCTTAATAATCTTTATCACATTCTCTATGAACCATACGTACTAGTTGGTTCCATAATAAACAAGGACAGTGGAAAAAGGTTAGCCTTAGATTTGTCTATGGCCATTGTGAAAATTTCAAGTGTATGGTTATTTCATGGAAAATTGGATTTGCAATTAAATGCTCAATTGGTTTCCCTGGCATTCCAATTTTCGTATGCATTTTAGATGTATACTATTGTTTGTTATGGCTAGTATAGTTCTATGAAACTGCCCTTTTGTATGTTGATTTAACATTTTAGTTTGTAGGAATTCTTTTGTACACAATGCACGAAGTGTCACCGACTAGCATCGGTAATGCTTCAAACACGCCCCCAAACTAGCCTCGGTGACACTTCCAACGCGCCACCGAACTAGCTTCGGTGACGCTTCGAATGCGCCACCGAACTAGCCTCGATGACGCTTTGAACGCGCCTCTGAACTAGCCTCGGTGACGCTTCGAACGCGCCACCGACTAGCCTCGGTGATGCTTCGACGCGCCAACGACTAGCCTCGGTTACGCTTCGAACGAGCCACCGACTAGCCTCAGAGATGCTTCAAACGCGTCACCGAACTAGCCTCGGTGACGCTTCGAACGCGCCATCGAACTAGCCTCGGTGATGCTTCAAATGCGCCATCGAACTAGCCTTGGTGACGCTTTGAACGCGCCTCCGAACTAGCCTCAGTGACGCTTCGAACGCGTCACTGACGTGCTGTCGTTTGTAGCTGTCAAATATAAAACCTCACAAATAAACTAGTATAGTCAATAAGTAAGGGTCGATCCCACAGGGAAGGAGCGAAACTAATAGTGGTTGCATGCAAGTCACTAAAAGGGGGGGTTTGTAAGTTGGTTGGTCACAATCAAATCAAACACAGCAAAGTAGATGAATGAAATATCAAGGAGAGAAAACACTTAGCCAAGTAATGTCCACATAAGTCATCCAACGGTTGTTCCTTGATTATGTCCTATCTTCCTATTCAGTTATTCCTGTCCTGATCTTGGGTAGATTCAAAGATCAACCAAACCTAAGAACCCTTACCAATGAATAACCCTAGCACCACTAGTGATTCAATCCAAAGGCAGCAATGCATATAAGAATTAACCAGGATACACATAACACCTCTACCAGAAGCATTCAACATGTAATCAATTCTCTACATAGATAAATTCCACAGTGGCAGATATAATATATGCTCGCTACTCGAACTAGAGCGTTAGCCCAACAGTTCCCTAGTATTAGCAATATAAATGAAAGCAATAAACCTAGGTGATCAATCTAGATAAACCAACAAACATCCAAATAAGAATTTGTGCAAGAGAAAAGATATAACTCAATAGGATAAGATAGATAGGAACAAAACCTCACAACCAGATGAATAAACTTATGCTTCCATCACCGGACTAAGCAAAAGAGGCTTAGCTCCTCATAAACATGATGAACTTCAAAAGTATGAAAAGTGGCAACGATGAAATGAAACTCTAGAATGGCGACCCCTCAAACCTAATGCTAAAGAGAGTATAAATAGGGCTTCTAACAAATGACCTAGCCCAATAAGAAAAGAAACGGAATAAAATGAAAAAAATAAGAAGAGAAAACAGAAAAGATAGATTCGGGAAAAGTCCGAACTTCCTGCGTTGATGACCCGCGATCGCGGCCCATGGACCGCGATCGCGGCCCCTTGTGGCTCCGCGCTCTTCATACTTCTCCGCGCCTGCAGATAATTCTCGACTTGCCCCGAGGAACCGCGATCGCGGCACCCTTGCCCGCGGTCGCGGTTAATGCTCGGCCTTTACTCCTTGGCTTCGCCTCCTAACCTCTCCTCTTCACTTCCTTGGCGTCTTCTCTTGGTGGCTTCCTTCCTCAGTGTCTCCTATGATATCCAAGATAGCTCAAACACTTCCAAAAACACCAAACTTCGCCCCCAAACGCCATACACATGAATGTGTCTAAATCTACCCGAATGGCACCAATAAAACACTCTAATAACTCTTAGTTAAGCCCTACAAAGTAGTGTTTATCAGTCACCGACTAGCCTCGATGATGCTTCGAACGCGCCACCAACTTGCCTCGGTGACGCTTTGAACGCGCCACCGAACTAGCCTCGGTGACACTTCGACGCGCCACCGACTAGCCTTGGTTACGCTTTGAATGCACCACCGATTAGTCTCGGTGATGCTTCGAAGGCGTCACCAAACTAGCCTCAGTGACGCTTCAAATGCACCACCGACTAGACTCGATGACGCTTCGAACGGCTACCGACTAGCCTCGGTGACACTTGGAACACGCCACTGACTAGTCTCGTTAACACTTTGAAAGTGTCACCGACTAGTCTCGGTGACACTTTGAAAGTGTCACATCTTACTAGCCTCGATGACACTTTGAAAACGCCACTAATTACTAGTCTTGATGACACTTTGAAAGCGCCACTAATTACTAGTCTTGGTGACACTTTGAATGTAATACCCCGGATCTGAATCTCACTCTTTCTTCCTCTTGTTCCATTGACGCCGGAAAGCTCAAGCTCTTGTCGGAACAGCTTCGTTCTTCGCCGGAGCTCTTGTTAGAAGTGGTGGTGCTCTCAAGGTGGTCCTTTGGAAGTCCAAGGAATCCAGAAGTCGGAGCCACCACGAGTCGAGCCCCCGTCGTCTTCCCCGGTGAGGTTTTCTTCCTCGTCGTGTCGTCGGAGTTCTTCGTCCCCGACGACCGCACCCGTGGCAGAGCCACCGCACCCGCGACAGAGCCACCGCACCTGTGGTGTGCCTGGGCGCTCGTGGTTGTGGCTTGGGTTTTGTGGTCTCGATTGGGATTTCCGTTCTTTCGATTTCGTTTGTCTTTCCTTAGATTCGTATATTTTATGTCGAATCTAACTTAGGGTTTCGTTATGGATCGTTCCGTAGGGATCTGAAATCCGAGTTCTGTCCTCGTTCCGGACCCGGAAACCCGTTGTCTTTGAGCTTCGTTGAGCTTCGTCTAATCTAAGGCAAGTGGCGGTTCGCTCTTGCTTATCATTCCATATTTATATTAATTATCAATTGTTTAATTGTTAATTAATTTGGGATGAATATTGTTTTCGTCTAGGAACAGTTTTGATAACTGTATGTGATTTAAAAAAGAATATTATAATAGGTTGTATATACTGCTAGAAACAACGCTATTATATATATATATGATTGAAATACAGATATTATAATAGGTCGTATATATTGCTAGAAACAACGCTATTATATCTGTTATTTAACTCGATGGCATTGATGTGGATTATGGCTCATATGTTTTAACTGTTTAGTTATAACGAGTATTCGTAGGAACACTATGTACCTTGCGAGGTTTAGTTGTTTCTTTATAACTGGTGCTATGTGGATTTTTCCCTAGTACTCTCTTCGGTCATGACCATGACCTTACTCAGGGTTGGATTATCTCTTGTGAGGAGATATCCCTTTTACATCTCTTGTGAGGAGATATTATCTCTTATGAGGAGATATTATAAAAGCTTATAACGTAAATGTACGTTTTGGAATTAAATAAGATAAGTGCGATTAGGCATATAATTAATGAACCTTGGGCGAGAAGTACAACGTGGAAACTCGTCTGGGCTTCGATTAGAGTAAGTCCACCTTCCGAATCTGAATTCGCATTATGCGGTGAGGTTGGTCGTGGACCCAAATAGTCAAGTCGCTTTTAAACGTTTGCGTGAAGCTTTAATGTTCCCAAACACTTGTCATACTTCCGATAAGACTCAATTCGTTGGAGTCTTCTCTTCATATGTTTCCGTAAGACTCAATCTTTCAGAGTCTTCTCTTGATCATTCTATTTCGTATATTTCAGTAGAAGTATTGAGGTTTACTATCGTCATCGGCTTTCATTCGAGAAGCGATGGGTCTAACCTAATACGACTACTTAGAACCTTTCTGTTTAACCCTTGCATAGTCTTTCATTAGACTAACCAACCGGTTATATTCCCTTACATGGTTGGCTGGTGTCATCCGTCTCATATGACACATCAGATAAACTGCAGTTCCATGAAGGCTAGAAACGACGGTGAAGGCATATGGAATTTTGAAGTGTTTTACCAAGGTTGAGATCCTAGGCGTGTGATCGCTAGATCAAGACTTTTGTGTCATTTATTTTATTAAGACTTCCGCTGTAATATATTTTGGTTGTATTTGGATTATAGATGTAATTCCGAAACTTTGATTTAATCCAATACTATGACATTTCGTATTATAAATGTTGTTTTATGATTTGTATAAACTGGTTAAGCCTTGGGTGGCTTCAGATGTGGAATCTGAGGTCACTGGCGGTGATACATTTCAAGGATATATTTGGGGGTGTTACAGATTTGGTATCAGAGCCGATTTTTTTTTAAAAAAAATGGGTTGGGATTTTACAAACCATTTACTCGTTTTGATCTGAAAAATATTTTCGAAGGATTTGAATTTCCAAATAAAAATTTTCGCTTGAAAAAAATTCTGCCGTTCTAGTTGTGCCTTCTCTTTAGTCTGATATAGTAAGTTCGCTTCTATATTTAGAAAGACTAACTCTCTTCTCGTCGCCCGTAGATATGGGTGCATTCTGTTCTCTTCAAAGGAACTCGGAAGAAGCCGAGGTGGCTCCGCCATCTCCAGTGAGGCTTGAGTTCCCGGTTCCCCTGCGATGCTTTGAGGTCGGGGAACCCAGTAGTCCACCTGAGGAGGTGAAGACCGTACTCCCTGAGTCGGTAGTGTTAGTGTCCGATAATACCGAGGTTCATGTGGCAGAGCCCGAGGAGGAGCCGTGGGAGGACACTGAGGATGAAGGGGAGCCGTCAGAGTACGCAAGAGGGTACTTCGACGACGACTTCATGATCGAGTCTATTCCCGAGGAGGATTCGAAGGAGGATCCCGAGGAAGATCCAGAGGAGGATCCGGAAGAGGAAGAGGATCCTGAAGAGGACCTCGAGGAGCAAGGCTATGAGTCCAATGGCCTAGAACACTTACTGATGGACTGTGAGGACCCGGGGGTACAATTCATTCCCCCTAGTCCGGAGTTGCCACCTGAGCGGGAGTATTCACCATTGTCTCCTGCCACTTGGGAGGCGATTAGTGCTGAAGCGCATCGCCAGGTGGATGAGACGGTTGAACGTACTCGTTTGAGGGCAAGGCCATGGGAGTCGATGGGTACACCAGTTGTAGTCCCGACTCAACAGACCAGGCCAAGACCCCAATTGCAGGAGGGACGACTGGAGGAGTGGTCGAACGCCCTAAACGACATGGAGGAGAGGACCTTCGAGATTGAGGTCGGTCTCACCCGAATGATTAGGGACGTCCGCGAACTCCAAGAGTACATCCGCCAAGCAAGATTGCTACTCGATCCTTTGTATGGGGTGAATAGGGCAGACTTCAAACCAGGATTTCTGGAGGAGTTTTGCTACCCACTGGGATCTGATGAGATTGGTCAGAGTGTTCCCGCGCCTAGGGTAAGGCCGAGGGCACTAGGACCAAGGGATGATCCGTGTGCTCCAGGGCCGAACAGGGTGAGAAGTCCATCGCCGAATTCCGATGGTAAACCCCATTCGAAGAAGCCTTGTATGAGAAGTTTGCCTTACAGGAAACGTTTCAGGGCGCCATGATAAGGGCCAATGTTGACTTTAGTAGTTCCTTTATAGTATTTCAGTGTTCGTTTTGTTAAGAACTGAAATCTCCGAGCAACTTTGTCTTGTCGCTCGAGAGATCCCTTTTGTAGAAGCTTGTAACTCAGCTTGAAGTTCATCTATGAAAATTACCAAGTTGATCTATTCTAAGTTGATTTTATGACATTGAGTATAGTGAAATGATATTAATGTTATAAAATACTTGGAATTTGATCGGTAATTGATAGGTGTTATTTCATACACCTTTTCTAGCATCTATTAGCATGATTTGGAGGAGTTTTAGAGTTGTTTTAGTGCTAAGTCTGCGATCCAGATATTATGGAGAGAAGTGAAGAAATCCAAGGATTGACAGCTTAGTTAGAGATGGAGATGGAGCTGCTGGAACATCTATGGAGAAGGCTACCAAAAACTTGGTAGTATTTGGAGAGCAGCTGGAGAAGAGAAGAAGATGAGAAGTTGAAGTCTGGAGTTCACCGCCTCGCGTTAGCAGTGACGCCCCGCGGTGTTGACTCCCAGTGATGATGAAGCCCCGCGTGAGAGGAGGCCACCGCCCAGCGGTGGAGAGCAGAAGCCCCGCGGTGGATCTTTGCCGCCCCGCGGTGGACGTGTTTATTGCCTCGCGCCAGATTATATTTATTTCCTTTTATTTCTATTTCAGACTTTGTTATTTTATTTGTTTCCTTTTGGATTGGTTTTGTGATCTTGGGCTTTAGGTTAACTCTATTTAACCTAATGTTCCACAACCTCCAAGCCAGTCTGCGAACACACTTAGACACATCTTGTATCGAACTATTTTGATCGTTATTTCATATTATAGTTTTTCATCCCCTTTGATGGAGAACTAACTTTCCCTTGTTCTGTTAGACGATTGAAGCAGTACTTTGATGTGTTTGTGAGATTTCTATTCCTTGTTCGTATCCTTATAATTGTTGGATTGATTCTCTTGCTTATCACGTCTACGATTTCTAGTTGTTCTTCTTAGACTGATCACCTAGGTTGAATGCTTGTTATCAATTGCTAGGATTGCATATAGGGGTTCCGAGTGCATATCTAGTGGCAAACACGTTTGTGCGTATAGGGGTTCCGAGCGTACACTTGTGTGTGAGAATCAATTGCATGTTAAGTAGGGGAGTGAGTACTTGTATGTCTTTCTACTTGCATGTATCCTAAATCCTTGTGTGCATCGCTATTGCTGTGTTGGTGCTAAAGTACGCTGACAACTGTGAGAATCAGTTGTACTTTATCATTGGTATAGTGATAAGTCTATTGACAACTGTGAGAATCAATAGTACTTACGATTAAGGTGGGAACGACTATAAGGATAAATAATTGAACTTGGACTGAATAGATTTCAGGGATCAAACTCTATCTTTGTACTGTGGATTTCGCTCTAACAGGACTACTTTCCCTCATATTATTCTCTCGATTTTGCTTAATCTGCATGCTTGTTTGCTTCGTTCTCTTGACTACAAAACCCCCAGTTGCTTGTTACTTGTCATTCACGATTGCATATTACTTCATACCTTCTCTGTGGGATTCGATCCTTACTTGTCTGCTATACTTTGTTTAGTAGGTCTGTTAGGATAATTAATTTTGATAAGGCTAATCAACGACATTTGCTTGTGCATCTTTAGTCCCGTCAAAATTTGGCGCCGTTGCCGGGGAAGGTTTTTGTTTGTTGTGTGTTTTCGTGTTTGACTTTTGGGTAGAGACCTATCTTATGGTCGATACCCATGCTACTGACTCCCCACTCTTAGCTTTTGATCCAGAGATTGAAAGATCGTTCCTTGGACATCTGCGCGATCGAAGGGAAGAAGCCGAGATTGAGACTGTGTCGGCCGCTGAGACTGACACGACCGAAAACGTTGAGACTGAAACCGCTGAAGTTGCTACTACCCCAGCTGCTGCTATGGCTGGAAACGGAACGTTACGAGAGCTTACGGCACCGAATATTAGGGCTGAACCCCTAGCTGTGATCATCCCTGCGCTGGATCAAGGGGTGAACTTCGAATTGAAGACTGGAATTGTTAACTACCTGCCTAAGTTCCACGGTCTGAGTGGAGAGGATCCGATTTCTCACCTGGGCAAGTTCCACAATGTCTGTATGACGATGAAGCCCAGGAACGTGACTGAAGAGCAGTTCAAGATGAGAGCTTTTGGCTTTTCTTTACTCGATAATGCGAGCGACTGGTACTATCACTTGCCACCAGGAACCATAGATACATGGGCGAAATTGCACAAGGCGTTCCTGAATAAGTATTTTCCGACGAAGAAGGCGAATGCTTTGAAGAAGGCAATTGCCAACATTGAGCAGGCTTGTGATGAGACACTGTATGATTATTTGGAGAGGTTCAAGAGGCTCTGCTCCAGCTGTCCATTCCATGGATACGCCCAGCAGGATCTTGTCCTTTATTTACACAACGGTCTACAAGACCAAGAGAGAAGAATGGTCGATGCTGTATGCGGTGGCAGTATTCTGAATCTGACACCGAAGGAAGCCATGGACCGAATCCAAGAGATGAGTGAAAGCACCCGGAACTTCGAAAAAACTTACCAAAGAAAGACGGTCAATGCTGTGACCCCTGCAGAACCAAGTCCGGTATTATCTGAGTTAGCCGAGTTGAAGGAGATAGTCATGAAGATGGCAAATCAGAATGCTCCTCAACAAGCCAGATCGTGTGGACTTTGTCCTAGCCAGGCCCACCACGCAGATACCTGTCCTCAGCTGTAAGAGGATGGTGTTGCTGAAGTTAATGTTGTAGGAGGATATAGAGCCCCTAGACAACAGTATGGTGGCCAACCCAATTACAACCAGAGAGGGCGTGACCATCCAGGATTTAGATGGAGTGACCCTCAAGGTGGTCAGCAGCCGGCACAACAGCAATATCAGCCGGCTCAACAACAACAGTACCAGCAACGAATTCAGTACCAACAGAGGCCCCAAGGCCAAACTTTTGGAGCCTCTACTGAGGATATGCTGAAGACCTTGACTCAGCACTTTGCTACGCATGTGTAGGCTACTAAGTCGAGTATCAAGAATATAGAGAGGCAGATTGGCCAGTTAGCCGACGAGGTGACTAAAATCAACCAGAGGACCTCAAACTCCCTGCTGTCCCAGACCACTGTGAATCCCAGAGAGAACGTGAGTGCTATCACGCTGAGAAGTGGTAAAGAAGTTATGTCTCCTATTGCTGAAGAGGAGAAAGAAATTTCCGAGAAAAAGGAACTCACCGCACCGCCCCGCGGCAATTCCCGCCACGACCCGGTACCTATGCCCAGTAATGTCAACGCGACCCCACCGCCCCACGGTGACGATTTACGCCCCGCGGTGGTCTCGCCGCGAGCTGCTCCTCAGAAATCTGTTCCTACTGACGATGTCTATGTTCATACCTACGTTCGTCCAGTGTTTCCTCCCCTACGTTCAGAGAAGCCCCCAACACCTTTTCCAGAGGCGCTAAAGGCTAAAAGAGTTATCGATGACAGAGACCTGTTCGACACGTTCCAGAACTGTGAGGTGAACATTCCCCTGCTGAAGCTTATCAAGGCTATCCCGCGATATGCCAAGTTCTTAAAGGAGCTCTGCACGGTGAAGAAAGCTCAAAGGCAGAAGACTCAGAAGAAGAGTCCAGTGGGCGAACAAGTGTCAGTTGTGGTTCAAAAGCGTCTACCTGCGAAGTGCAAGGATCCAGGTACGTTTACTATTCCTATTACTATAGGTAAGCATGTTTTTGAGAAGGCCCTACTTGATTTAGGTGCCTCAATTAATGTTTTACCCTATTCTTTACTTGAGAAATTGGAATTAGGACCCCTGCGTGAGTCTAGTATTGTGATACAACTTGCTGATGGATCGTGTGTACCCCCTAAGGGTGTTGTAAAAGATGTCCTTGTTAGGATAGGTCCTTTGATATTTTCTGCTGATTTCTTTGTTATGGATATGGATTATGATGAGCAAGTTGCCCCGGTTATGTTAGGGCGACCTTTTATGAAGACTTCCATGACTAAGATAGATGTTGATAGTGGTACCCTGACTATGGAGTTTGATGGAATAATTTTTCAGCATGATATTCATAAAGCAAATCCCATTAAGTCTCCTCCTCCTCTCTGCATTAATGACTTTGATGATTCTGTGCATGATAATGTTAAGATTGATGCAGTAGAGACCGTAGTTGAGTGTTCCACTAGGGATAGACCCATTGAGTTGCATGATTTTCATGATTTGCCTGTGGATAATGTCTTATTAGCTGATATAGGAGATTCCTCTGCTTTGGGCACTTGCCCCCCTGCACTAACCACACAAGGCTGCAAGCCTTTATCTAGTGATGTGCAACATGTTCAGGTTGAGCCATATCGGCCCCCGCATCGTTCTAAGTATAGGGGCGACACTCCGAAGAGAATGTACATGGAGTGGGTGGCAAGGAAAGACCATGGTATAAAGTTCAAACCTTTCCATGAGAGGTCTCACCAGGAAGAGACAAGTTGGAGGATTCCGAAAGAATCCTACCCAAAATGGTAGTTGATCTGTAATACGTCGAGCCGACGACGATAACCAAGGCGCTGTCCGGGAGGTAACCCGTGTTTGTATTTCTTTGATCTCTTTTTCTTTTTATTAGATTATTTTCGTAGTTTATTTTGCTTTGTTTCGTTCGCCTGTTACTCACATTTCAGGTACGAAAGTAAACCCGAGAAGAGATGAAGTGCCCAGCCTTTCTCACCGCCCCGCGGCACTTTCCTATCGCCTCGCGGTGGAGCTGCCGCCCCGCGGTGACGGTCATGTATCGATTCTCAACTTAAAAAAAAAAGCAAGAATAATGGGCCCCGAAAAAAATCTTAAACGGGTGAGTAAAAGCTTATTTCTTAAGTGGTTACTAAGGTTTTGACGGATTGGGCTTCATTTTTGGGCCAAGATTTCTCATATGGGCCATGGTACATGACCGGCCCATCAACCCTTTCTTTTCACCTTACCCTACCTTGACCTAGCCCCACATAAAATTTCCACCGCCCCCACTCAATTCTCCTTCTTCTATTTTCCATTCACTCTCCCTGAATCCCCTCTCGACCTTGAGCATTTCCTAGCCCCCATACCCCCATTTGGAGTCTAGCCTCACAGCCCAGCCCAAACTAAACCCCCACCGCGCCGCTGTTGTCTCGCCTCGCTTTAGCTCAGCCTCGCGTTGCCACCGCTTCGCGTCTCTGTTGCTACTGCCCCGCGCCGACCTCACCGTGACCCGGTGCCCTGTTGTCAGTTTCTCGCCGCGATGCTACCGCCCCGCGTCGAGTCTCTGCAGAACCTGTGTTTGCTTGATTGTGAGTATTCTTTGCTGTCTTCTGATTTGAGCATTTCAATTCTTCACTTATGGCTCCCAAAGGCCAGAAGAAGGTGTCGACGAGTAGGGATGAGAGTGAGCTGTACGATATTGTGAAGGGGAGAAAGGTGGTGCCTTCAAAATTTTTCCACACGCTGACTCTGGAGCAGATGGGAATGCTCGCGTGTGTGACGATGTGCCTAACGCAGTGTGGGCTGGGAGGATTTCTGGGCAAGGCAGCCCCCGCATATCCTGAGCTATGCTTCCAGTTCATTTCTTTGTTCCGGTGGTTCTACCGCGAGGAGGGTGATGATAGCTTCCTGCGCAAGATCGCGTTCTCCTACAATGTACGTGAGCATTCTCTGTCGAGGAGGGCGATCCACGAGGCCCTGGGCATTACGAAGAAACTGACCCCTGGATGGTCGAATGGGCTTCAGGAGGACGAGATGTTTGCTTTCTGGCGGGCCGCGACTAGGAGAACTTTCAAGACGGGGCATGAGGTGAATTCGAAGTTGGTGAATCCGTGTCTGCGGTTGATCCACAAGGTGTTGATGAGAGATTTCTTTGGCCATGTTGACGATGAGAAGGTGCCCATGAAGGACTTCCAGTGGTTTTTGAGCATCCTGGGAACGGTTGAGCTTACTCCGTGTTGGGCTACTCTTTTCCTGAGTTCCCTGCGGAGGATTCGTGAGGGCGAGCCTAGAGATATTTGTGGGGGTAGCTTGATTACTCTCCTCTGCGCTGATGTGATTGCTTGCGATCGGATTGCTCGGCCGGTTCCCTGTGTTTTATATGATGCCGCCCACATGAGGGTGTGCTCTATGGTGAAGCCGCTGGGGCAGGATGGTGGTGTGGCTTGGACGGCTTACGAGGGCCATATTTTGAGTGTTCCGTGAGAGTTCACTTACTCGCCTTCATACGCGGGCTGGTGGATTGATAGCGATGGTCAGACGCCTGCTGCTGCTGCCGCTGCCGTTGTTCCTTCGGGTCCATATGGGGAGGGCCCTAGTGGTGGATATGCTGCTGCTGATCGCGAGGAGGGGGACGACCCCAGTGCTTCACAGTTTGAGGAGTCCTCATCTGTGTACGGACTTGTCGCACCATGGCAGGAGATGTACGCTAGATGGGATAACTTCTCTACGCGCCATGATCAATGGACTTCCAGAGTAGAGACTGGTCTGCAAACTTGGCAGACCCAGCTTCACAATGAGATAGATGAGCGTCTGGAAACGATAGACACTCATCTGCAAGACTACTTTGGGATGTACCCACCACCACCTTCCGGTCCACAGTGAGTTTATTTCTCTCTTCCCCTATCATTTGACGTTCTCTTTTCACATTGAGGACAATGTTCGGTTTAAGTATGGGGGAGGGATATAGACTTGCTATTCTTGCTAGCTAGTGTATATAGCTTTATTTCTGCATTCGTTTTCTGCAGTGTTGATTCCGTTTTGTAGTTTTTTTTTTATATAAAAAAGAGAGTAAAAAGGCAATCAAAATCCTGGGATGGACTGAAAACCCGAAAGGGCGGTTCAGGTAAAAAGCAGGTAGTCCGGCTGGTATTAGACCAGGGCAAAATTGGACTAGAGTGATGCGAGCTTATGTGAGAACGTCTATTGGAAAATGAAATGAGTGCTTGGTGAAAACCCGAAAGGGCGCCTTGGCAAAATGAGTGAAAAAGAAGAAGAGTGATTTTAGGATTTCTCTTATCTTTCGGCGAGGCGTCATAAGAAGGGTGACATAGAAGGATTGTCGGGTAGGCCACTCATGGAGCGATAAGGAGATAGACGGGAGTTAGGTTAAATTGTTCTTGCATCACTTGTTTTGGTTGTCTTGGGCATATTGTTGATGTGTTGTAGTTGTTGGAGTCACGTTTTCTTGTACTTCCTGAGTCCTTGGTATTGATTGAGAGGGTGAGCTTTTCTTTAGCTTACTCGGGACGAGTAAAGGTCTAAGTATGGGGGAATTTGATAGGTGTTATTTCATACACCTTTTTTAGCATCTATTAGCATGATTTGGAGGAGTTTTGGAGTTGTTTTAGTGCTAAGTCTGCGATCCAGATATTATGGAGAGAAGTGAAGAAATCCAAGGATTGGCAGCTTAGTTAGAGATGGAGATGGAGCTGCTGGAACATCTATGGAGAAGGCTACCAAAAACTTGGTAGTATTTGGAGAGCAGTTGGAGAAGAGAAGAAGATGAGAAGTTGAAGTCTGGAGTTCACCGCCTCGCGTTAGCAGTGACGCCCCGCGGTGTTGACTCCCAGTGATGATGAAGCCCCGCGTGAGAGGAGGCCACCGCCCAGCGGTGGAGAGCAGAAGCCCCGCGGTGGATCTTTGCCGCCCCACGGTGGACGTGTTTGTTGCCTCGTGCCAGATTATATTTATTTCCTTTTATTTCTATTTCAGACTTTGTTATTTTATTTGTTTCCTTTTGGATTGGTTTTGTGATCTTGGGCTTTAGGTTAACTCTATTTAACCTAATGTTCCACAGCCTCCAAGCCAGTCTGCGAACACACTTAGACACATCTTGTATCGAACTATTTTGATCGTTATTTCATATTATAGTTTTTCATCCCCTTTGATGGAGAACTAACTTTCCCTTGTTCTGTTAGACGATTGAAGCAGTACTTTGATGTGTTTGTGAGATTTCTATTCCTTGTTCGTATCCTTATAATTGTTGGATTGATTCTCTTGCTTATCACGTCTACGATTTCTAGTTGTTCTTCTTAGCCTGATCACCTAGGTTGAATGCTTGTTATCAATTGCTAGGATTGCATATAGGGGTTCCGAGTGCATATCTAGTGGCAAACACGTTTGTGCGTATAGGGGTTCCGAGCGTACACTTGTGTGTGAGAATCAATTGCATGTTAAGTAGGAGAGTGAGTACTTGTACGTCTTTCTACTTGCATGTATCCTAAATCCTTGTGTGCATCGCTATTGCTGTGTTGGTGCTAAAGTACGCTGACAACTGTGAGAATCAGTTGTACTTTATCATTGATATAGTGATAAGTCTATTGACAACTGTGAGAATCAATAGTACTTACGATTAAGGTGGGAACGACTATAAGGATAAATAATTGAACTTGGACTGAATAGATTTCAGGGATCAAACTCTATCTTTGTACTGTGGATTTCGCTCTAACAGGACTACTTTCCCTCATATTATTCTCTTGATTTTGCTTAATCTGTATGCTTGTTTGCTTCGTTCTCTTGACTACAAAACCCCTAGTTGCTTGTTACTTGTCATTCACGATTGCATATTACTTCATACCTTCTCTATGGGATTCGACCCTTACTTGTCTGCTATACTTTGTTTAGTAGGTCTGTTAGGATAATTAATTTTGATAAGGCTAATCAACGACATTTGCTTGTGCATCTTTAGTCCCGTCAGTAATCAGATGGTGAACACAAGGAATACCATTCGTGCTGGTGCTGGGCCAAGCAATGACCCCAGACCAAATGTAAGGAGTACTGCAGACCCTGTGGATGAACACGAGACTGCTTCTAACAACAATCTAGGGGGCAATGACCAAGCTCCGGTCAACGCTCCAATGGTATTTGATGCCGCAACAATAGAGGCTATTCGGGCAATTGTAATGCAGACATTCACCGATATCATGCGACCAATTGCGCCTCAGGCACAAGGCGTGCCAGTTCCTCCAGTGGTTCCTAGATTCGAGGAGCCAGATATCCATGTACCACGAGAAGATGCGGTCAGGAATAGAGGCGACTATGGCCGAGCACTGAAGGCCATAAGCTCTATGAGGCCTGATAGCTATGATGGGAAAGGAGAGCCAGTCAGGGTGGCACATTGGTTCTCGCACATGGAGCGATTGTTTCGCAATGTTGAGTGCACTAAAGCTGAGAAGGTGCACATTGCTTCCCTTCAGCTGAATGAGGTAGCTAGTTAGTGGTGGGAAGGTACTGGCTTAGCTGATCACCCTGGTTTGAACTGGGGGATGTTCAAAGCCAAGATGACTGATCGTTTCTTTTCCCGAGCTATGAGGGAAGATAAGCATAAGGAGTTTCTCTATCCGAAGACGGATGGATTGAAAGTGACTGAGCTTGCGGTCAAGTTCAATCACTTATTGCAGTACGCTGGGCCGGAAGTGTCCAGTGATGAGCAAAAGATCTGGCATTTCCATGAGTGGATGAATCCAGACATTAAGCCACTGATGGTATGCCATGGATGCTCTACTCTGGAGCAGTACGTGGATGCAGCCTACAAGTTGGAAGTGACTCTAGAAGAGTCGACAAAGAAACGTAATCGCCAGAGGTCAATGCAGAATCAGCCTCAGGCGAGTGGATTCAAACGTCCCGCGCCACCGTCTAACTCTGCCAAATCTGGCCGAACGAAAACGGATATGACTCATGGAGGGTCTATGCAGTTTTCGGGTTAGGGCAAGAATCTGATCCAGTGCTACAACTGTGGTACGCACGGGCACAAGAGAAATGAGTGCCCGAAGGAGAAGAAGACGTGTTTTGGCTGTGGAAAGATGGGGCACATGCAGACATTTTGTCCGCAGAGGAGGCATAAAGGAGCTGAATCACAGCAAGGGTCTGTTAGTCAGAACAATCGACCTAGGTTTAGACCAGTGGAAGCTCCTAGTCCTTTAACGCAGACGACTGCGCAAAACAAGGGAAAAGCCCCAACTGCTTCTGGAGGTCAAGGTCAATGCCTTTACGAGATGCGTGAGGCGGATGGACCCAATTCTCCAATTGCTTAAGGTACTTTATACCTTCATTCTACTTCAGTATGTATATTATTTGATTCGGGTGCTACCCATTCTTTCATTTCGGAGAGTTGTGTCAGTAAGTTAGGCTTAGTATGCAACGAGGTTTGTAAACCTTTCGTTGTAAATCTTCCTAATGGTGAACATTTAGTGGGCACCAAGCGTCTGTCAGAATTTCCGATTACCATCCAGGGTAAGAAGTTCGAAGCAGATTTGATCTGTATAGCCATGGCTCCATACGACATTATTCTTGGTATGGATTGGCTGACGCGTCATGGGGCGGTAATCGATTTTAGCTTAAGAACTGTGACGGTGTCATCTAGGGGCCAGTTTGTATGCAAATTCAAGGGTCGTAATGACGATGATAATGGCATGCTTATCAATACGATGGCTGCGTTTAAGCTACTTTGATAAGGTTGTGTCGGGTACCTGTGCTATCTAGACGAGCCCAAGAAAGATGAGTCATCAGTTCTTGATATTCCAGTCATTCGTGAGTTTCTGGATGTCTTTCCAGAGGAAATTCCTGGTTTACCCTCGTATCGTGACGTGGAGTTTACCATTGATCTCGAGCCTGTTACCGCACCGATCTCTAAGGCACCGTACCGGATGGCTCCTGTTGAGATGCAAGAGTTGGAGAAGCAACTCAAGGATCTTCTTGAGAAGGGCTATATAAGGCCGAGCGCATCACCTTGGGGCGCTCCGGTCTTGTTCGTCAAGAAGAAGGATGGATCATTCCGATTTTGTATCGACTATCAAGAGTTGAATAAAGTCACGATCAAGAACAAGTATCTGTTGCCGAGGATTGATGATCTATTGGATCAACTGCAAGGAGCTAAAGTCTTTTCCAAAATCGATCTGAGATCTGGTTACCATCAGCTCATAATTCGTGAGGAGGATATTCCGAGGACTGCTTTCCGGACGAGATATGGTCACTACGAGTTCGTAGTCATGCCATTTGGACTTACCAATGCTCCAACAGTTTTCATGGATCTAATGCATCGATGTTTCCACCAATACTTGGATAAGTTCGTAGTAGTCTTCATCGACGACATTTTGATCTATTCCCCGAGTGAGGAAGCTCACGAGAAACATCTTCGGATTACTTTGTCAGTCCTTAGACAGAATCAGCTATATGCAAAGTTGTCTAAGTGTGACTTTTGGATAAAGGAAGTGGCTTTCTTAGGCCATGTGATTAATGAGAATGGGGTTATGGTTGATCCCCAGAAGATTGAAGCGGTAGCAAATCGGATGCGGCCTCAAAATGTGAAAGAGGTGCGCAGTTTTCTTGGACTTGCTGGATATTATAAACGGTTCATGGATGGATTTTCTAAGATCGCTCTACCTATGACCGGTCTGCTCCACAAAGTCCATAAGAAGTTTGTCTGGGATGACAAGTGCGAGGCCAGTTTTCAGAAGTTGAAGCAGTATCTGACCTTTGTACCAGTGTTAGTGCTACCGGAAGGAAATGATGGTTATGTGGTCTATAGTGATGCTTCGAAGCATGGGTTAGGATGCGTACTGATGCAGAAAGACAAAGTTATTGCATACGCATCCCGACAGTTGAAGAGTTATGAAGCAAACTATCCGACGCATGATCTGGAACTAGCAGCCGTTGTTTTTGCACTAAAGATTTGGAGGCACTATCTCTATGGTGTGAGGTGCCAAGTCTTCACTGATCACAAGAGTCTCAAGTACGTGTTCACTCAGAAGGAGCTGAATATGAGACAACGTCGCTGGTTAGAGCTACTCAAAGACTACGACATCGAGTTGCTGTATCATCCGGGCAAGGCTAATATAGTAGCCGATGCATTAAGCCGAAAGACGCCGCACGAGACTGTAGTGGCTCTACTTACTGCTCAGACCAAGCTGAACCAAGAGTTGTGCGAGATTGAAGTCTTGTACGATCAACGTCGAGGATACCTGAGTATGCTTAAGATTCAAGCTACGCTACTTGATCAAATCAGGGAGAAACAAGTTGATGATGTAGTCATGGTGAAGCTAAGCAGTGAAGTGATGGACGGGAAAGCTCTCGGTTTCGTGATTCAGGAGGATGGATCACTCTGGTTTCAGGACCGGATTTGTGTGCCTGACATTGATAGTCTTCGCCAGTTAGTGATAAAGGAGGTGTAACACCCCCAAAACTTAACCCTTTTGGAAAGGTATTACCGCCAGTGACCCCAGTGTTCCTTACCGAGATCACCCAAGGCTTTACCATATAAATACAATTTATGAAATGCGATTGATACACAATGATCAAGCATTAAATTCCAAAACATAACATTGTCAAGGAAATAAGAGTTACGGGATTACAACCCAATCCCGAATAGGTCAAAACATAGTTTAAACCAAACATAGCGGAAGACTAAGAAAGTACATTACAAACAGAGTTATTGTCCAAAGGATCATAACCTGATTAATGAAATAATTAAAACATTCAAAAACCACCGCCGACTCCATAGTCCTTCTAATCTTCTGAGCTACTTCATAACTGATGTGCCGAATCAAACAGATGACACCAGCCAACCATGCAAGGGAAAAATATTGGTTGGTTAGTCTAAATGAATAGACTAGCAAGGGTATAAAGCAGACTGGTTCGAAGAAGTTGTATTAGGTTAGACTCTTCGTCCCTCGAATAATAATCGAGTACGCTTGTCAACCATCATACTCCTACTGGAATAAACAAGAGGTATGCACAAGAGAAGATTCTGGAAGACTGAATCTTCACAGAAATCGACTCGAAAGAAGACTCCAACTGAAATGAGTCTTTAAGGAAGTATGACAAATCTGGAATGTTTAAGAATCAAACAACAATGATTTAAAACTGACTGAGATGCTTCAGTCAACGACCAACCTCACCGCCTTTCAGCGAATCCAGATCGGAAAGAAGACTACTACATTCAAGTCAACACAAGTCTTCCTAGCGGCACTATTACCTAGCTGCCCTACTCACTGAGCGTTCATTAATTATGTGCGTCAAGGTAACACTTATCTGATTATGTTTCAAAAACACACAACACATTATAGACTTTTACATGTGTACCCTACCAATGGGACGACACATCTTAGTATACATTTCATCGAGAGTGACGTATACCGAAAGGTTTGTGACACCAGCTAAGTGTCCTGCCTCTACACACTTGTGAAAGAGACCGATCATGATCATAGAATAGTACCAGATGGGGACGAGCCACCCCGATACCAGATTATAAAGAAACGACTGGACAGAGTCCGAGTAACGTTCCTATTTAACAGTGCTAACTAAACAGTTACAGCACAACAAAAGTTACAGGATAAATCCACATAAAGGCCCGAAAGGCGATCACAGATAATAGCGTTGTTCTAACAGATATACAACCTATTATATGATTTTCAAAATAGTTTATCAAAACCGTTTCCAGACAAACAGAATATTCATTTCAAATTAATTACTCAGATAAACTACTGATAATTAATGTAAATATGGAACGAATGAGCAAGAGCAAACCGCCACTTGCCTTACTCCGCAGAATAGTCTAAAGACGTCACTGGATTCCGGGCTCGACACGGTATAGTTCCGACGGCACAACAACCTTCGAGTCGACCCATAAAAGGAACCCTAAGTTAGATCCGACATAAACGGTACAAATCTAAACACAGTGAAATAACACGAAAGGAAAGACGCCACGACGACAACCGACCAAGCAAAAGCCACGAAGGCATTCTGGGCACTGGCGGCGGTCGCCGTTCTTGGCGGCGGTCGCCGTATTCATCACGGCGGTCGCTGCGAAGAACACGGCGGTCGCCGTGACGAACTCAGATGACACAGAACGAGAGAAAACTCACCCCAAAACACGAGGCAAATTTGGCAGAGGTTTGGTGCTTGGAAACACCACTAACAATACCGACGAAAGCTTCGAAATTTCCGGCGAGAGGCAAATTTGGCAGAGGTTTGGTGCTTGGATGGCTCAAAACCTCTCCCCCAGCACCTCCTTTTATAGCCAACACATCTGGAGTTCGAAGACGAGGGCCTAGAGCTACTGCGGCGCTCGCCAGAAACAACGCCGGCGACCAGCGGGCAATGACTGCTGGGCAACGATGACGGCACTTACGGCGGTCGCCGTAATTTACGGCGGTCGCCGCGGCATGACACATCAGCTGCCTCCTCGGGTGTTGGAACGGCGGGCGCCGTATCTTTACGGCGGTCGCCGTGCTTGGGTCTCACGACGGCGGTCGCCGTGACTTTACGGCGGTCGCCGTGACCCTTTTTCCCGCCCGTTCAACTTTGAACGGATAAGACATTAAACCGGGATAAAAATTATCGTACGCGAACGACAATTAAAATCTAAGGCACCTTGTCTGTATATTATTTCACTGAGAAAAATATTACAGATACAGAGCACATTATAGAATGTCTCAAGCTACCTGAATTAAATCCGACATACACAACGGGTACTCGGGAAAATTCCATAATTCCCAAAATAACCTTACAAAAATACGGGGTATCACATCTCCTCCCCCTTACAAGAAGTTTCGACCCCGAAACTTAGGTCGAGAATAACTCGGGAAAATGCCTGAGCATATCTGACTCGGTTTCCCACATCTCCCAAGTAATTTCTTCGGTCCCTGACTTGGACCACAGCACTCGTACCAAAGGTACGATCTTGTTGCGCAAATGCTTCTCCCGACGCTCCAAAATGCGCACGGGCAACTCTTCATAAGTACCATTAGCTTGAATCTCGATGTCCTCGTAACTAAGTACATGAGACTCATCTGGTACATACTTTCTGAGTAAAGACACGTGGAACACGTTATGCATCGGGTGAGCCGATGGCGGCAACGCCAAGCGGTATGCTAGAGATCCCACTCTATCCAGAATCTCGAATGGTCCCACGTAGCGAGGGTTAAGCTTCCCACGCTTACCAAATCTGAAAACTCCTTTGGATGGCGATACCTTGACAAAAACCTTGTCACCGACCTCGAACTCGACAGTCCTGCGCTTCCGATCTGCGTAGGACTTTTGTCGACTCTGAGCGGTCAACATCCTTTGTCTGATCAAAGCAATGTCTGAAGCCGTCCTTTCGACCAACTCTGGTCCAAGCAGAATTTTGTCGGCATTATCGTCCCAACAAATCGGAGATCTGCAACTGCGACCATACAAAGCTTCAAACGGAGCCATCTTGATTGTAGCATGCCAGCTATTGTTGTATGTGAACTCAATCAGACTCAAGCTGTCCTCCCAGCTAGTCGGACAATCGAGCACACAAGCTCTAAGCATATCCTCCAGAGTCTGGATGGTCCTTTCAGACTGGCCATCTGTCTGAGGATGAAACGCTGTACTGAACCTCAACTCGGTCCCCATAGCCTTATGAAGTTCCTTCCAGAATCTTGACATGAAACGGCCATCTCGGTCCGATACAATGGTCTTAGGAATGCCATGTAAGCGGACAATCTCCTTCTGGTAAACTTCGGCTAGCTTCTGGGTTTCCCATGTGGTCTTGATGGCTATGAAATGAGCACTCTTCGTAAGCCTATCCACAATTACCCAGATAGCATCTCTCTGACTTCGAGTCTTGGATAGCCCAGTGACGAAGTCCATGGAAATGTCCTCCCATTTCCATTCTGGCACGGGGAGAGGTAGTATTTCACCACCTGGTCTGCGGTGTTCGATCTTGACTTTTTGGCAAGTTAAGCACTTTGCCACAAAGTCTGCTACGTCCCACTTCATGTTTGGCCACCAAAACTTCTTCCTGAGATCCTTGTACATCTTGCTAGAGCCAGGATGCACAGAATAAGCAGATGAATGAGCTTCTCTCATCACCAACTGACGAAGACCTTCTATGTCAGGCACACAGATCCGATCCTGAAACCAAAGTGATCCATCATCCTGAACCACAAAACTGGGAGCTTTCCCATCCATCACTTCACTGCTTAACTTTACCAAGATGATGTCATCGACTTGCTTTTCTTTGATTTGATCCAGCAGTGTAGCCTGAATCTCCATCATACTCAGGTACCCTCTACGCTGGTCATATAAGACTTCAATGTCGCATGACTCTTGGTTTAGCTTGGTCTGAGCAGTAAGTAGAGCAACTACAGTCTCATGCGTTGTCTTCCGACTTAGTGCATCAGCTACTACATTAGCCTTGCCCGGATGATACAACAACTCCATGTCGTAGTCCTTGAGCAACTCTAGCCAGCGGCGTTGTCTCATATTTAACTCCTTCTGAGTAAATATATACTTGAGACTTTTGTGGTCGGTGAAGACTTGGCATCTTATACCGTAGAGGTAATGCCTCCAAATCTTCAGCGCAAAGACAACCGCTGCTAACTCAAGATCATGGGTCGGATAGTTTTCTTCGTAAGTCTTGAGTTGTCTAGATGCGTAAGCAATGACTCTGCCCCTTTGCATCAAAACACAACCGAGACCACACTTGGAAGCATCACTATAGACCACATAATCGTCATTCCCCTCTGGGAGTGCTAACACGGGTGCCGAGGTCAACCGTCGCTTCAACTCCTGGAAACTGACCTCGCACTTGTCATTCCAGACAAACTTCTTGTGGACTTTGCGGAGTAGATTGGTCATAGGTAGAGCGATCTTTGAAAATCCTTCTACGAACCTTCTATAATACCCGGCAAGTCCAAGAAAACTGCGTACCTCCTTTACGCTCTGGGGCTGTGTCCAATTAGCCACCGCTTCTATCTTTTGGGGATCGACCATAACCCCATTTTTATTGATCACATGGCCTAAGAAAGCCACTTCCTTTATCCAGAATTCACATTTAGACAATTTAGCAAAAAGTTGATGTTGTCTAAGGATCGACAAGGAAATCCGTAGATGTTCCTCGTGGACTTCTTCATTCGGAGAATAGATCAAGATGTCGTCGATGAAAACCACCACGGACTTATCCAAGTACTGGTGAAAACATCGGTTCATCAAATCCATAAAGACAGCTGGAGCATTTGTAAGCCCAAAAGGCATCACTACGAACTCGTAATGACCATATCTGGTCCTAAACGCAGTTTTAGGAATGTCCTGCTCCCGAATCCTGAGTTGATGATATCCAGATCTTAAGTCGATTTTGGAGAAAACCTTTGCTCCCTGCAACTGGTCCAACAAGTCATCAATCCTAGGCAAAGGATACTTGTTCTTTATCGTCACCTTGTTCAACTCTCGATAGTCGATACAAAGTCGGAACGATCCGTCCTTCTTTTTGACGAATAATACCGGAGCACCCCACGGCGATGCACTCGGCCTGACATAACCTTTATCAAGAAGATCTTCAAGTTGATTCTTCAATTCTTGCATCTCAGCCAGAGCCATCCGATACGGTGATTTGGAAATCGGCGCCGTACCAGGCTCGAGATCAATAGAAAACTCAACGTCACGGTTCGGGGGTAATCCTGGAATTTCTTCCGGAAAGACATCCGAAAATTCCCTAACTACAGGAATATCAAGAACCTCAGGTCCACCCTTCTCGGGCGAATCCAAGTAGCAAAGGTACCCGACACATCCTTGTCGTAGTAGCTTAAACGCAGTCATCGCATTGATCAGCTTGCCATTATCAGCGTCATTTCGACCTTTGAACTTGCACACGAATTGGCCCCCGAATGACACCGTCACCGTTCTTGAACTGAAGTCGATCACCGCCTTGTGACGCGTCAGCCAATCCATACCAAGGATAATGTCGTATGGAGCCATGGCTATGCAGCTTAAATCTGCCTCGAATTCCTTACCCTGAATGGTAATCGGAAAGTCGGACAAATGCTTGGTTCCCACCAAACGTTCTCCATTAGGAAGATTAACGACAAAAGGGTCACACGAATCGTTGCACACTAAGTCTAACTTGCTAACACAGCTATCCGAAATAAAGGAATGCGTAGCACCAGAATCAAACAGAATGCACACTGAAGTAGAGTGAAGGTATATAGTACCTTGAGCAATCAGAGCGTTGGGTCCATCTGCCTCACGCATCTCGTACAAGCGTTGGCCCTGACTTCCAGAAACAGTTGGGGCCTTTTCCCTGTTCTGAGAAGTCGTCTACACTGAAGGGCTAGGAGTCTCGACAGGCTTAAACCTAGGTCGGTTGCTCTGATGAACTGACCCTTGCTGCGACTCTACTCCCTTCTGCTTCCCCTGCTTGCAGAACTTTTACAAATGACCATCACGTCCACACCCAAAGCATGGCCTCTTCTCCCTCCGACACTCAGTGCTCTTGTGCCCAGCAGTACCGCAGTTATAACACTGAACTGTACTCCTGGTCTGCCCTGACTGCTGAGTCGATCCTCCTTGCGTCATCTCCGTCTTAGCTCGGCCGGACTTGGCGAAGTTAGACGGTGGCGCAGGGCGCTTAAAACCACCTCCCTGGTTCTGATTCTGCATCGACTTCTGTCGGTTGTGCCTCTTGATCGACTCCTCGAGAGTTACTTCCAGCTTATAGGCACAATCCACATACTGCTCCAAGGTAGAGCATATGTGGTGCACCATTAATGGCTTGATATCCGGGTTCATCCACTCGTGGAAGTACCAGATCTTTTGAGCCTCGATGGTGATCTCGGCAGTGGCGTATTGTAGAAGATGGTTGAACTTAGATGCCAACTCGGTCACTCTCAGACCATCAGTTTGAGGGTACAAGAACTCTTTATGCTTCTCCTCTCTCATAGCACGAGAGAAAAAGCGATCAACCATCTTGGTCTTGAACATCGACCAAGTCAACACTGGGCTCTCAGCCAAACCAGTGCTCTCCCACCACTCGCTAGCCTCCTCCTTCAGCTGAAGAGAAGCGATATGGACCTTTTCGGCCTCCGTACACTCTACGTTCCTGAACAACCTCTCCATATGGGAGAACCAATGAGTCACTGCCACTGGCTCCCATTTCCCGTTATAGCAGTCGGGTCTCATGGAGGTAATGGTCTTGAGAGCACGACCATAGATGTCTCTCGCCCTGACGGCAGTCTCCTGTATTACGGGGTTTCTGGGTTCCACAACATCAGGAACCGCTGTGTGAATAGGCACTTCTTGTGCTTGAGGCGCACTTGGTCTCAAGACATCTGCAATAGCCTGCATCACGATCCAACGGATTGCCTCAACAGCTGCAGCGTCAAATAGTGTCGGTGCCTGGGTCTGATCCTGACCTTCACGCCTCTGCTGGACGCGAGACTCAGACTCGTGTTCATCCTGAACACCTCTTCCTGCTGGTCTGGGGTTTTGGCTAGTCCCAGCACCGGCTCGAGTCGAATTCCTTGTGCTTCTTGGGTTCACCATCTATTTACCGATCAAATTCCAAGCATTCAATACATTAATATTATGCAATACTTATGCAATATACCAACGTAAATAAATTACTCAGAATAGATCAACTTGGCATTTTATAGATGAACCTTCGAATTAATACACAAGTTACACATAAGTCTACCATTCGAGCGCTAGGACAATGTTGCTCGAAGATATAAGTGTTTCTCAGAGTACTTGCCGCAATACTGAAATATTACACAAAGTACAAGTGGAATACTAAGAAAGGAACTACTGCGATAGGCAACGCCAAATCTCATCAAGGCGTTCCAAAATGTCTCCCATACGACTGGCTACTCGTGCATGGTCTCTTCGGGCTAGGCTCACCATCGAGCTCTGGCGATGGGTTTCGCACCCTGCTTGACCCTGAAGCACATAGTCCTAGCTCAGTCATGGTAAAGTATGGGTCGTCCATGACTGGTCCTCCTATTTCAGCCCTCCTCTGAGTACTGGCGATCAGCTCATCCCTCTGACGCTGCTGTTCTGCGGAGATTACCTCGCTCTGGCGAAGAATCTCCTGCAGCTCGGATTCCGACCTCCATCTCCTTGGAGTAGGAATAGGCTGAGATTCCCTGTCACTTCTCCCAATACCGTACTCGGTATACAGTGCCTCCCAATCAGCTTCTGACATGGGTGCGTACTCTGGCACTGGTGACAATCCTGTACCGGGCTCCTGATTCTGCCCTCCAAGGTCCAACTCTGGATCCTCTTCTGGATCACCCTCTATGGGATCCTCATCATCGGGATCATCCTCGATGGGATCCTCATCCTCGGGATCATCCTCGATGGGATCCTCATCCTCGGAATCATCCTCGATCATATCCTCGTCCTCGACAGGATCTTGCTCAAGCATCTCCTCTTTCTCCTCCTCGTACTCGATCTCCTCGGGAATTGGTCCCAGCAGAAAGTCGTCTTGGTAAACCCCTTGTTCATACCTTGATAACTCATCTTCTTGCTCCCATTCCTGTACTTCCTCCACCCTTGGTGGCGGCACAGGTGCAGGTCTAGGGACCATAGCATTCCTGGCTACAAGGACAACTGACTCGGGGAGAACGTGCTTGACGTCTTCGGGTGGGCTACTCGGGCCTCCAACCTCGAAACATCGCTGAGGTAACAGAAAATCTAGCCTCGGCTGATCCGACTTGGCGTCTTCCGACCCCCTACCAATAGAAAAGCAGACACCCATCCTATCGAACAATAAGGAAGGAATTAGTCTTTCTAGACATAGAAGAAAGCTTACTATATCAGACTATAAAGAAGACACGACTATGAACGGTGTTTTTAAATTCTTTTCAGAATGAAAATTCAGAGCCCTCTTTAAAGCATTTCGAAAACGGATAAATGGTTTATAAAAATTCCAAACCCGTTTTAAAACCTTTGGCTCTGATACCACAACTGTAACACCCCCAAAACTTAACCCTTTTGGAAAGGTATTACCGCCAGTGACCCCAGTGTTCCTTACCGAGATCACCCAAGGCTTTACCATATAAATACAATTTATGAAATGCGATTGATACACAATGATCAAGCATTAAATTCCAAAACATAACATTGTCAAGGAAATAAGAGTTACGGGATTACAACCCAATCCCGAATAGGTCAAAACATAGTTTAAACCAAACACAGCGGAAGACTAAGAAAGTACATTACAAACGGAGTTATTGTCCAAATGATCATAACCTGATTAAAGAAATAATTAAAACATTCAAAAACCACCGCCGACTCCATAGTCCTTCTAATCTTCTGAGCTACTTCATAACTGATGTGCCGAATCAAACGAATGACACCAGCCAACCATGCAAGGGAAAAATATTGGTTGGTTAGTCTAAATGAATAGACTAGCAAGGGTATAAAGCAGACTGGTTCGAAGAAGTTGTATTAGGTTAGACTCTTCGTTCCTCGAATAATAATCGAGTACGCTTGTCAACCACTATACTCCTACTGGAATAAACAAGAGGTATACACAAGAGAAGATTCTAGAAGACTGAATCTTTACAGAAATCGACTCGAAAGAAGACTCCAACTGAAATGAGTCTTTAAGAAAGTATGACAAATCTGGAATGTTTAAGAATCAAACAACAATGATTTAAAACTAACTGAGATGCTTCAGTCAACGACCAACCTCACCGCCTTTCAGCGAATCCAGATCGGAAAGAAGACGTACTACATTCAAGTCAACACGAGTCTTCCTAGCGGCACTATTACCTAGCTGCCATACTCGCTGAGCGTTCATTAATTATGTGCGTCAAGGTAGCACTTATCTGATTATGTTTCAAAAACACACAACACATTATAGACTTTTACATGTGTACCCCACCAATGGGACGACACATCTTAGTATACATTTCGTCGAGAGTGACGTATACCGAAAGGTTTGTGACACCAGCTAAGTGTCCTGCCTCTACACACTTGTGAAAGAGACCGATCATGATCATAGAATAGTACCAGATGGGGACGAGCCACCCCGATACCAGATTATAAAGAAACGACTGGACAGAGTCCGAGTAACGTTCCTATTTAACAGTGCTAACTAAACAGTTACAGCACAACAACAGTTACAGGATAAATCCACATAAAGGCCCGAAAGGCGATCACAGATAATAGCGTTGTTCTAACAGATATACAACCTATTATATGATTTTCAAAACAGTTTATCAAAACCGTTTCCAGACAAACAGAATATTCATTCCAAATTAATTACTCAGATAAACTACTGATAATTAATATAAATATGGAACGAATGAGCAAGAGCGAACCGCCACTTGCCTTACTCCGCAGAATAGTCTAAAGACGTCACTGGATTCCGGGCTCGACACGGTATAGTTCCGACGGCACAACAACCTTCGAGTCGACCCATAAAAGGAACCCTAAGTTAGATCCGACATAAATGGTACGAATCTAAACACGGCGAAAGAACACGAAAGGAAAGACGCCATGACGACAACCGACCAAGCCAAAGCCACAAAGGCGTTCTGGGCACTGGCAGCGGTCGCCGTTCTTGGCGGCGGTCACCGTATTCATCACGGCGGTCGCCGCGAAGAACACGGCGGTCGCCGTGACGAACTCAGACGACACAGAACGAGAGAAAACTCACCCCAAAACACGAGTGGTTTGGCATCCTTCGACTTGTCTTGGCTTCTAACCTCCAAGGCTAACCAAAAGCTTCACAAAGGCTGCTGGAAACACCACTAACAACACCGACGAAAGCTTCGAAATTTCTGGCGAAGGCACAACTCCGGCGAGAGGCGAATTTGGCAGAGGTTTGGTGCTTGGATGGCTCAAAACCTCTCCCCCAGCACCTCCTTTTATAGCCAACACATCTGGAGTTCGAAGACGAGGGCCTAGAGCTACTGCGGCGCTCGCCAGAAACAACGCCGGTGACCAGCGGGCAACGACTGATGGGCAACGATCACGGCACTTACGGCGGTCGCCGTAATTTATGGCGGTCGCCGTGGCATGACACATCAGCTGCCTCCTCGGGTGTTGGAACGGCGGGCGCCATATCTTTACGGCGGTCGCCGTGCTTGGGTCTCACGAGGGCGGTCGCCGCGACTTTACGGCGGTCGCCGTGACCCTTTTTCCCGCCCGTTCAGCTTTGAACGGATAAGACATTAAACCGGGATAAAAATTATCGTACGCGAACGACAATTAAAATCTAAGGCACCTTGTCTGTATATTATTTCACTGAGAAAAATATTACAGATACAGAGCACATTACAGAATGTCTCAAGCTACCTGAATTAAATCCGACGTACACAACGGGTACTCGGGAAAATTCCATAATTCCCAAAATCACCTTACAAAAATACGGGGTATCACAGGAGGCCCATTCGTCAGCTTATTCTGTACATCCAGACCTTGGAAGACATGTTGAGAGCTTGTGTACTCGATCCTCCGACTAGCTGGGAGAACAGCCTGAGTCTGATTGAGTTCACATACAATAACAACTGGCATGCTACCATTAAGATGGTTCCATTCGAGGCTTTGTACGGTCGAAGGTACATATCTCTGATTTGTTGGGATAAGAATGCCGACAAGGTTCTGCTCGGACCGGAGTTAGTTG
This sequence comes from Rheum nobile, assembly GCA_027886185.1. Lineage (NCBI taxonomy): Eukaryota > Viridiplantae > Streptophyta > Magnoliopsida > Caryophyllales > Polygonaceae > Rheum > Rheum nobile. The sequence continues at coordinate 12,723,465 of WOAB01000639.1, forward strand.
AAAGGACTGCCTCGGACATTGCTTTAATTAGACAAAGGATGTTGACAGCTCAGAGTCGACAAAAGTCTTATGCAGATCTGAAGCGTAGGAATGACGAGTTTGAGGTTGGTGACAAAGTATTTGTCAGAGTGTCGCCATCCAAAGGTGTGTTAGATTCGGTAAGCGTGGAAAGCTTAACCCTCGCTACGTGGGACCGTTTGAGATCCTTGACAGAGTTGGATCTCTAGCGTATCGATTGGCATTGCCGCCGTCGGCACATCCAGTGCATAACGTGTTCCACGTATCTTTGTTGAGGAAGTACGTGCCAGATGAGTCTCATGTGCTGAGTTATGAAGACATTGAGATTCAGGCAAATGGTATCTACGAGGAGATACCGGTGCGTATTCTCGAGCGCCGTGAGAAGCAGTTGCGCAGCAAGGTGGTACCTTTGGTACGGATTTTATGGTCCAAGTCAGGAACTGAAGATGTTACTTGGGAAACCTGGGAGACTGAGGCGGATATGCTTAGTCGTTTTCCTGAGCTATTTTCGGCCTAGTTTCGGGATCGAAACTTTTTTTTAAGGAGGGAGTGATGTAATACCCCTCATTTTGGTAAGGGCATTTTGGTAATTTTTCCAACTCCCGTACTACTAGTCGGATTATTTTCAGAGGAGTTCGAATTTTCTGTAAAATCCTTGATCTCCGTAATAATTCCTTGAGTGGTATAAAATACATTCGATGTATTTTCGGGACTTAGAATATTTGTTTGGATACAAATATATTTAACCCGGGGTTAAAACCCATACCCATAATTCTTCTCGGACAAAAGAGGGCAAAAGAGGCAGAAATTTGCCTCCACCGCACCCGCGGTCAGTCCACCGCACCCCACGGTGTCATCATGCCTTTTCTGCTCCACTGGACATCGACCGCCGCATCGACGTGCTTCGCCTCTGCAGCGACGTCCCATCTGTCGTTGTAGGTGCCTACCATGACTCACCTGCTTGCTTGGGCTCTATATAAGGAGAGATCTGGAGAGGCTTGAAGAGCACTCCATCTGAATCTCACTCTTTCTTCCTCTTGTTCCATTGACACCGGAAAGCTCAAGCTCTCGTCGGAAAAGCTTCGTTCTTCGCCGAAGCTCTTATTAGAAGTGGTGGTGCTCTCAAGGTGGTCCTTTGGAAGTCCAAGGAATCCAGAAGTCGGATCCACCACGAGTCGAGCCCCCGTCGTCTTCCCCGGTGAGGTTTTCTTCCTCGTCGTGTCGTCGGAGTTCTTCGTCCCCGACGACCGCACCCGCGGCCACACCCGCGGCAGAGCCACCGCACCCGTGGCAGAGCCACCGCACCCGCGGTGTGCCTGGGCGCTTGTGGTTGTGGCTTGGGTTTTGTGGTCTCGATTGGGATTTCCGTTCTTTCGATTTCGTTCGTCTTTCCTTAGATTCGTATATTTTATGTCGAATCTAACTTAGGGTTTCGTTATGGGTCGTTCCGTAGGGATCTGAAATCCGAGTTCTGTCCTCGTTCCGGACCCGGAAACCCGTTGTCTTTGAGCTTCGTTGAGCTTCGTCTAATCTAAGGCAAGTGGCGGTTCGCTCTTGCTTATCATTTCATATTTATATTAATTATCAATTGTTTAATTGTTAATTAATTTGGGATGAATATTGTTTTCGTCTGGGAACAGTTTTGATAACTGTATGTGATTTAAAAAGGAATATTATAATAGGTTGTATATACTGCTAGAAACAATGCTATTATATATATATATGATTGAAATACAAATATTATAATAGGTTGTATATATTGCTAGAAACAACGCTATTATATCTGTTATTTGCCTCAATGGCATTGATGTGGATTATGGCTCATATGTTTTAACTGTTTAGTTAGAACGAGTATTCATAGGAACACTATGTACCTTGCGAGGTTTAGTTGTTTCTTTATAACTGGTGCTATGTGGATTTTTCCCTAGTACTCTCTCTTCGGTCATGACCATGCCCTTACTCAAGATTGGATTATCTCTTGTGAGGAGATATCCCTTTTACATCTCTTGTGAGGAGATATTATAAAAGCTTATAACGTAAATGTACGTTTTGGAATTAAATAAGATAAGTGCGATTAGGCACATAATTAATGAACCTTGGGCGAGAAGTACAACGTGGAAACTCGTCTGGGCTTCGATTAAGTCCACCTTCCGAATCTGAATTCGCATTATGCGGTGAGGTTGGTCGTGGACCCAAATAGTCAAGTCGCTTTTAAACGTTTGCGTGAAACTTTAATGTTCCCAAACACTTGTCATACTTCCGATAAGACTCAATTCGTTGGAGTCTTCTCTTCATATGTTTTCGTAAGACTCAATCTTTCAGAGTCTTCTCTTGATCATTCTATTTCGTATATTTCAGTAGAAGTATTGAGGTTTACTATCGTCATCGGCTTTCATTCGAGAAGCAATGGGTCTAACCTAATACGACTACTTAGAACCTTTCTGTTTAACCCTTGCATAGTCTTTCATTAGACTAACCAACCGGTTATATTCCCTTGCATGGTTGGCTGGTGTCATCCGTCTCATAAGGCACATCAGATAAACTGCAGTTCCATGAAGGCTAGAAACGACGGTGAAGGCAGATGGAATTTTGAAGTGTTTTACCAAGGTTGAGATCCTAGGCGTGTGATCGCTAGATCAAGACTTTTGTGTCAGTTATTTTATTAAGACTTCCGCTGTAATATATTTTGGTTGTATTTGGATTATGGATGTAATTCCGAAACTTTGATTTAATCCAATACTATGACATTTCGTATTATAAATATTGTTTTATGATTTGTATAAACTGGTTAAGCCTTGGATAGCTTCGGATGTGGAATCTGAGGTCACTGGCGGTGATACCTTTCAAGGATATATTTGGGGGTGTTACAGATTTGGTATCAGAGCCGACTATGGGTTACGAGTGGGCTTGGTCCGGTGGACGGTCGCTCGACCCAGAGGGTGGTCTTTGGGCTTGACGAGGTCGTCAAGGGTTAAAGTGGGGGTGATTGTAATACCCCGGATTTGTAATCCATTATAAGGATTAGAGTGCTACCAATGTCAACAAGAGCTCTTCCTTTTCCTGGTTCAAGTGAGGACAAATGATTAGGAAGTTAAGCGTGCTAGGGCAGGAGTAGTACTGGGATGGGTGACCTCCTGGGAAGTTCCCGGTTGGCATGGGGACAGCGCTTCTAAGGCTGTGGGCCTTACATTGAACGTGCACTAACTAGTGGAAATGACACTTCGTAAATCCCACCAACTAGTGGTAGTGACATTTCAACGAGATTTGTCATCAAACGATAATTGTCATCAACTAGTTGTGATGACAGTTTGTGACATTAACTAGTTGCGATGACAGTATGTGTCATCAACTAGTTGTGATACAGTTTGTGTTTTGATGACAATTTGAGATTTTGATGACAGTTTGTATTTGTGATAACAGTTTGTGTTTTTTATGACAGAAACCGTCATCAAAATGATGACATGGCGTCATTAAAAACAGTTACTGCATAAAAAAATCATTGGTCATCACTGGTCAACACCGGTCAACTGTCGTTGACCGCTGGTCAACACCGGTCAACGGTGATCACGGTTGTTGACCGATCAATGGTCAAAGGTCCTAATTGGGTTGACTCATGGTGATGCCATTATTATGTAATGATGGCATCACCATGGGTCATAAGTTTAGTAAAAGCTTATTGTGGACATTTGTCTAATTTCACCTTTCTTATGGGGTCATTTAACTTGAAGAGGATAATTATAATTATACTTAAGTGACTTCAAACCTTATGATTAGGAGTCCAATATATATTTGTTTTTTTTTAGTGTGTGATTATGGGCACACAATAATCTTTCCATGTTTAACAATAATCTTTTTTATCCACTAATTTAATTTTTGGTTTTTTCACTTGGTATCCCTAAGGTACGGCAAAATTCGCAAGGTGTATCAAAGTTTGCCCCATTTTACGCGGTATCCTCAAGTTTTTTTTTCCGCCAAATACCCTTGTGTTAACTCCCTAACAGAAATCGTTAAAAAATTAAAAAAATTCTTCTTCGAAGTCTTTTTGCTAAGGCCATACACATCATTGGCTTTGATGTTTTATCCTATACAAGCTTAAAGCTGGTAATCTTCATTCTGCTCTTCTGAATTCAACTTGTCCAATTTCAATTCAAATTGACCAAGCTACCAATTCAACAAATTGACCAAGCTACCAAGCTACCAATCAGCTGGTGACCAAGCTACCAACCCTAAAACCCAACACCTAGCCAGATCTGCTGAACACAAGTACCCACCAATACTTGAAATTGAAAAGCTTACCTGGGTGGAGGCGAGCCGGAGATCAGCGGTGGAGGCAGAGGCGAGCGGGTGGAGGTGGAGGCAGAGGCGAGCGGTTGAGGCGGAGGCGAGCGGGTGGAGGCAGAGGCGAGCGGTTGAGGTGGAGGCGAGCCGGGTGGAGGTGAGTCGCTTTTCGTCGTGGCTCGAAGGGAAGGGCTTCAGCGGTGGGTGGAGGCGGAGCGTCAAGGGCAGCAGAAGCTAGAGATCAGCCGGAGGGTCGAGGGTGGCCGGCAGAATGGCCGCCAGAAGAGTAGGGGTGAGCATTCAGATCGATCTGATCCGATCCGTTATACCGGATATCCAGTTTTTTTTTTTAGTGAAACAACGATCCGTATCCGATCCGTTACAACCCGGATATCCGACTTTTTCGGATTGGATCAGATCGGATCGGATTATTATACCGGATATACGAAATATCCGGATTGTACAATTCCAGATTAATTAACCATTTATTTGTGATCCTGTGACTGAAATTAAACCAAATACCTGTTTAATCCACTTCTAAAACAACTAATTCAACATCATTCATAATACACAATACTTGTTTAATCCACTTCATATTACAAATCATATATTACAAATCTTAAGTTGCTGCCAAAACAGAATAACTAGTCTAGTTACTGCCAAAACACATACATATAACCTTTGAAAGCTGCAAAAACAAATAACCAACTGCTGTAAAAAAGAAACTCCATAGATGAAGATGACTAGCTTAGCTGCGGGCTGCTGCAAAACAGATTCAAATACTGAAATTAGTAACTTTAAACTTCATTCAAAACAAAATAACAGAATAACAAGATATAAGTAACCTTTGTGAATGCTCAAAAACAAATCGTCGCTCAGTAGACTTGATTTGTGGTTAATTTCGCAAGCAAAAAACGAAATTGAACAAAACAAAACTACAATAATTCTCTCCAATAACATATGACTATATGAGATTATGAGTATATGACTCTAGTTAACAACTTAACATCACCAAAAACTAGCACTAATAGAGAAAATATATATCGTAAGGCAACTCACAACAGTGGACGGAACTCACAACCGTGGACGGAAGAGGAGCGTCGAGCAGTGGACGGGGCCGGACCGCCGGAGGAGACGAACTGTGAGGGAGAGCCGGACTGCCGGAGAGGCGAGACTGCGAGAGGATTGTGGAGTGCGTGAGGGAGAGGCGAGACTGTGAAGTCGCCGGAGAGGAGCGTCGAGCAGTGGACATCGGCCCGTCGGAGGAGACGAGCAGTGGGTGGAGCCGTGGAGGGGCAGGACCGCCGGAGAGGACTGCGTGAGTGAGGGAGCATTGAGCGTCGACTCGTCGAGCACTGAACAGACGAGGACTACAGGACGCCGGCCGGCCGGAAGACTGAAGAGGAGAGGCGAGATGAGGGCCGGAGCTCGGAGTGTCACGGAGAGGCGGAGAGGAATGCAGCGTGACTGCGTGAGGAGAGGAGTGACGGATTAGGGTTCCCTAATTAGACGGCGGCGCATGCGAAAGAGGGATTCTGGGTTAACAACTGAGAGCATAGTAGCACACGATGCTTTTATAGCCAAATATAAAGGGTTTCTTTTTAGTGTCTTCTCTAATTTTTTCCATCAATAATTGGAACTAGTGTAGTAGTTGTTGGACCCAGAGTTTTGCAGATCAAAAAGCCCATGAATGACACCTTGAGCTAGCGGCCCAAGTTAATGAAAACAAGTTAATGCAAATCAGTAACTAAATAATGTTATTATTGATTTGCATTTATTCAATTCAAAATATTAGGTAATAAAACACTTATATGTATCATTCTAATTTTCAAAAATATATTTATTATACGTAATATTTCCGGATCGCGAATATCCGGTTAGATATCCGTATCCGGTCCGGATATTCAGAAAAATGAACCAGATCGGATAAGGATAAAAATTAAACGGATTTTTTAGGATACGGATTTTTCGGATTCGGGTTGGCGGATTATCGGATCGGAGCGACCGGATCGGATCGGATTTTTTTGCTCACCCCTACGGAAGAGAGAGGGGTTGAAGTTCGTCGAGCCGGGTTTGTTAGGGAGTTAACGGAAGAGTATTTGGCGGAAAAAAAACTCGGGGTACCGCGCGAAATGGGTCAAACTTTGGTACACCTCGCGAATTTCGCCGTATCTCAGGGATACCGTTTAATTTTTTTATAGGATTTATTATTTTTACTCTGAAGAATAATTTAAAAATAATTTATAAACTTATGTTCTTAGACCATCTCCAATGGTGATACTTGGAGTATCTTAGTCAATTTTAAAAAGATAAATAAAATAAATTGTCATATTTATTTATTAAATCAAGGTGATTATGATATTTAAGTATCACCTGTAAGATAATCTGACACACAAATCTGCCAAATCTGACACAATACATTAGACTTGGGCAAACGCGGGCTGGCCCGTCCGGCCCGGCCCGCCCGCCCGCCCGTGTAAACGGGAGGGTATGGACAAGCTCGTAAGCCCTAAAGGGCTGAAAATACCCGGCCCGAGTACCGGAAGGGCCGGGTATGGACAAGGGGTCAAGCCCTGTAGGACCGGTAAGTCCGAGCCGTATATAATATATAAATATTATTTATATAATATATAAATATTATTTATATAATATATAAATATTATTTATATATATAACATTACATTATTACTACTCCTAAAAAACAAAAAAAACACTTAAACTAAGTAATATAAAAGCTAAATTTTTAAGGATTATAAATTTTACTCCACCCCTCGTTCTCACATGTGTATAGACTTTAATATTGGATATTTAATGTTTTTTTATTATAAGGTGAAAAGACTATTTGGACTTATAAAAATTTTGATATTTTTTTAATTATGGACATGAATTATAAGATGTGAATTATATACAAAACCGAATACGGGTCCCGACGGGCTACGTAGGCCCGGGAATACGGATGAGCTTAGACAACTGTCCAAGCCCTAATTCCGGGCTCAGCCCGGCCTGAGCCGGATAAACGGACAAAATTTCTAGGTCAAGCCCGGACCATATCCGGCCCGGGCCCGGAGATGCCTAGGTCTACGATACATATATAAAAAATAATATTTTCCAACATTTTTTTCCTTTTGCTGGAGTTTTCCATTCACCACAGAGGACGAACTCAACTAAGGAAATAAAAATGTCGAGCTACAAATCAAACTGAACTTCTGCATTCGGAACTCCAAATCACCACAAAAAGACGAACTACAAATCAAACTGAAATTTTGACCCAAAAAACCCAACTGCCCAACGTGTCCTTTCCTTATCAGTTGATTTAAGAGTGGTGTTAGGATTTGCTTCACACTCCGATGAAATAACTTGTGTGCTATATTGTGGAAATTGAGTAGGATTATCGTTTGGATACATAGATGGTCGAGGTTGTGGAATGGGTTGTCTAGGACTTAAGAAATTTGGATGAATCATGGGAAAATAACTCATAAGCATAGCAGAATGAGGTTGGTTATTTGCTAAACCGTTGATATTTCCGCCAATAAAATCAGTCCATGAAAATTGAAAAGGGTGATTGTTGGGATCCATAGTGAAGAGTGGTTTTATGTGTTTGAGAAAAATATGAAAGGGGTAACTGCAATGAAGACGTCCTACTATGGCTCCATTCGGCTCGCCTCTTTTGGATACTTATTTGTGCTCATTTGCTTTTTTGGCCAAAAAAGCAGTTGCCTGGTCTTTTCGGCTTATCTAATTCTTCAATGCTTCAAAATGCTTATAGATGCTTACACATGTTCAAAAATGGTTCTGGAAAAAAGTAGTATCTCCCTACTTCTGATACTTTTCTTCTACTCCTGGATAATTCTTTCCATCATTTGTCCCCGATATTTCCCACTCCTCCTCTCAACTTGTTGAAGAAGCCCCGGACCCCAACACTTCTTCTACTGTTGCAACTAGGTTTGTCCCTCATCATCCCCCGACCCCGACTCCTCCTCCCGTTGAAGTTGAAGGCCGCCGACGACGTTTGGGTGTTACTTGTGTTCAGCCGGCGACCCCGACTCCTCCTCCTATGGAAGATGAAGGCAGAACACGACGACAATTATCAGTTTTGTAGGGCATAATTAGCTAGGGAATCGCAAATTAGGGATTTAGAAGGCAAGCTGTAGGGATGTAGGGTATTGTCAGAAGTATAAATTTTAGGGCTTTAGGGTTTTCATAAAATTGCAGCTTAGTGTAACACCCTCGACTTACGTTGGTAGTGCCACACGCCAGTGACCTCAGACGTTGTTGTCCGATGTCACCCAAGGCTTTAATCGGAACAATTAATCTTAAATAGACATAATACACAACGAAAGGTTAAACAGCGGAATACATTTTCAAATGGAACTCAACCATTTTTATTAAAAGATCACTCATCAACCGAGAGGAGTGTTTTTACAACAGAGTGAAATCACAACGGAAAACTTATAAATTACACAGCGGAAGACTTGAAGAATAAATCTATTACATGACTTAGTGGTAAGAATAAATAATAATTGACAACCTGTAAAAATACTAATACTTGAATCTCCAACTGCAAATCTCTTCTTCAATGGTTACTTCGGACTTCGGGGACCAACCACTGATGTGCCGTATAGGACAGATGACACCAGCCAACCATGCAAGGAATAAAACCCGGTTGGTTAGTCTAATGAAAGATTATGCAAGGATGAGAACAGAATGGTCCTAGTGATCGTAACCGTTTACTATCATTGTCCCTCAAATAACAACCGAAGGAACGATATATAACCCAGAACTTTCACGGAATGATTAAAGTTTACATGCACTAAAAAGGAAATGAGCCTTATGGGAAACGTATGAAGAGAAGACTCTAAAAGATTGAGTCTTACGGAAAGTATGACAAGTGTTCAGAAACATTATAATTTCAGACAAGCGTTTAAAAAGACTTGACCATTTGGGTCCACGACCAACCTCACCGCGTAATGCGAATTCAGATTTGGAAGGAGGACTTACTCTAATCGAAGTCCAGGCGGTTTCCACGTTGTACTCCTCGCCCGAGGGTATATTAATTATGTGCATAATCGCACTTATCTTGTTTAATTCCAAAACGTATATTTACGTTATAAGCTTTTAAGATATATTATCTCAATACGAGAGATATCAGAGGGAATAAATCCCGATTGTTTGGCACCAACTGTGTGCACCTCCCCTATACTCGGATAGGGGATAGTCATGACCAGAGAGAGTATTAGGGAAAAATCCTCCTAATACCAGTTATAAAGAAACGACTAGACCTCGCAAGGTATATAGCGTTCCTACGAATACTCGTTCTAACTATAATGTATAAGTTCACACATAAAATCCACACCAATACCATCATGGTAATAACAGATATAATAGCGTTGTTTCTAGCAATATATACAACCTATAATAATATCATGTTTTAATCCTATCATTTATAAAATTTATTCCCAAACGAAAAAAATAGTTCATCCCATTTTAATTAACAATTAAACAATTGATAATTAATGGAAATACGGAATGATAAGCAAGAGCGAACCGCCACTTGCCTTAATCTAGACGAACGATTGAGCGACGACGGGTTTCTGGGTCCGGAACGGGAACGGAAGACGGATTACAGATTCCTACGACGATGACCCATAACGAAACCCTAGGTTAGATTCGACAATCAAATTATACGAATCTAAGAAAGAACGAACGAAATCGAAAGAACGAAGACCCCGACCGAGACCGGCATGCCCAAGGCCATGATCGCGATTGCCAGAGCAATCCGCGGTCGCGGCTGGGATTCCGCGGTCGTGGCCGTCGAGGACAAGGCGTCCGCGAGTGTCATGACAGTGGTCGCGGACGCGGCCGACCTTGTCACTGCCACGCTCACGGCAGTTCATGTCTGCGGCCGCGGCCATGAACTCTGGCGACTCCGAAGGGAGAAAACCCACCGGCGACGATGCGAGAGGGCTTGGTTTGCGAGGTCTTCGACTCCAGCCTTCCTTGCGCCTCCAATGCACCACTCCAAGGCTGCTACAACTCACGGCGAGGCCCCCGGCGACACTTCAAAGATTTTCGGCGAGAGCTCGAAACTTCGACGATTATGGAAAACGAGAGAGAGAGTGAGAGGGATCTCAGATTTGGGTGCCCCTAAACCTCCCAAACCGACCTCCTTTTATAGCCCAAAGGAGGAGCCTTCCCCGCCCAGATCAACGGCAAGTCAGACGATCAACGGCGGCACTGATATGAATATGCTCATGGCCAGTGAAGTGTCCGCCATGCAAGAGGAGTCCATGCTCAAGACCAAGGCCAAGGCAAGCCCTAAAATTGCGCCGGCAAACCCTAATTGTCCGCCAAGGCCCATGAAATCTTCCCCCGGCAACTCACCATTTTCCTCGGCCACCAAGACTCCCACAGCTTCTATAGTGTCACCACATACCAATGGAGCCCTTGGTGCCGAGCCAATGCAGCCTTTGCCGAGCCCCATGGCTAGCTCTAGAATTGCGGCCGCACGTGGAAAGGAGCATAGGCCCGAGCCTACATCTGGCACTTTCTTCCGAGCCCAAGTTGGTCCACCTCACCACCAACTCAAGAGAGGTCCAGTGAATCACGGGGTGCCGAGCCAAGTTGACCCCAGCTCGGTCTTGATCCTTGATTTCCTCCCCGGGTTTCTCGGCGCCGGCCACGCCCGGGTTAGTTTCCAAACGAGGCCCAATTGAAGACCGATCACCTTATTGCTGTGTTTTGTGGATTTTCAGACATTTTTAAACATTATTTGATTTCCCTAATTGCCCATTAACCGTGTGGAAAAGATGGGCACACTTTTAGCTTAGTGGGTTAATTTTTAGTATTTTCTTTAATTGGTTGTTAGGTAACCGAATGCTAGGTTACAAAGGAAACAGTTTGGCTTTGTTGTGGAGACGTTTAATGAGATTGAAATCAGGAATATTTTCAGTTCAAAGCTTTTTCCCTTTGTTCAACACTTGTGCGTAAGATCAAGTGCTTTCCCTTGAGAGATTTGAGTGTGTAGTATCTCCGATTTCTCTTGGTCAATTTCTCTTGGTTTAGTGCGTGATATCTAGACCTAGGAGAGTGCTTATCCCTCACAAATCACCCACCAACCGATCGTTCCATCGTCGTCCCCCAAAAACCCTAAAAGTGCCGAAAGTGCCCTAGTTCTTCATCCTTGGAGAATTGCTATTTTCGTCCACAACAAGAGCAATTCTTGCACAGAGGCTTCCATATATCTGAAGGGATATCATTTGGTATCAGAGCTACGTAAGTCTTGCTCTTATTTGTCTTCAATCTCTTGCAAATTTCATAGTTTAATGTGCTCTATTTCGTGCCTTGCATTCTTGTTGATTTCCGAGTCTTGTAGTGTCTAGTGTCTTAGGTTTTCTCGCGTATTGTGTCCTTTATTTTCGAGTAGAGTCGTGTCTTGCATTTAGGCATCTCTTAGTGTCAAAAACCAGGCTGAATCAAAGGTAGAAGACGGCAGTTAGGGCTTGGAGATTTGGTGGTTCAACTCGCCTAAAATCTAGGACTTGTTTGTTGAAGTTGTTACGGCCATTTGATTTCAAAATTTGAAGCTGCCGTGTGCTTATCTCTACCCTAGCCGTGTCCAGTCATTAGTTGCATATAGTTAGGACCCTTGAGTCTTTAATTTCATTTCATTTGGCACTTGAAACAACCTACCTAAAGCACCTTAAGTTAAATTCAATTCAAATTGTCAAGTGGAGGAACTTCCGAGAGGTGTGTACGCTATAGGTTGATCAAGTAGTTCATTTCATTTTCATTACTTTCATTGGTAGTAGTACAAAAAAAAAGAGAAGAAAAGAAGTCGGGCATTTTACAAAAAAAAGAAGAAAAAAAGAGACAAAGGCCTTAAGTTGTTCATTCTTGTTACCTTGTGATTCTCATAGTGATCTTGTAAAGTGCTCGTAATTGTGCTCATATCATCATTGCAAGTTGCATTCCTTTGTAATCTTGCTTGAATCATCCATAGTAAGTGGCAATAGAGGATAAGTACTTACGAAATAATTTGAACTTGCATCTAATTTAAGCGCTTGAATCAAGGTTGTGGTGCACTTTGTTTTCTATTTTGTGAGTCTTTTGCATATAGGAAGCCTACCTTGACCTTTTGCCGAGCTTGAACTTGAAAATTTGCAAGGAGTTGTTGATAAGTATAAGCTCCTTACTAGTTCTAGAGACCATTGTGTTCTTTGGCATTTGTGGGCTGTTGTGTGGTTTTTCTTGTGTGTAGGAAGTTATGGTGAGAGCCAAGGATAAGAATGTGGCTGCGGAGGATCCTAAGGAAGGTTTGGAAGTGACCTTGGAGGCCATACTCTTGGCTATCCAATCGTCCAAGGAAGAGGCCGAAGAGCGAGAGCGCCAAGCTGAAGAGCGAACTCGCCAAGAATTGCAAGCCTTGCGAGATGAGCAAACAACCTTCATGAAGGCCATGGAAGAGAAGTGGGGGCTGTCCCACAGTCCATCACCGAACCCATCTCAAGGTGCATCCCAAGGGAGTGTTGCACCAAATCCTCTAATGGTCGGACCATCAAGTAGCAATCAAGGGGTCTAAGTAACCATACCCCTTCTAGCTCAAGAGTTGGCCAATGTGTCTCTACGTGAAGGATTTCATCACCCTCCACCGAATGTGGATGCCTCAAGGGAAGAGTTCAGTTTGACTTCTAATACCTCTTCTCCTTATATTGCACCTTTTACAACTAGCATGGTCCCTTTATGCACTAACATCGCAGGACCAAGTACCATTCATAGAGGAGAATCAAGAGGAGTGCCGAACACCATCTATAGAGAGGATCCAAGAGGAGTGCCGAATGCATACAATGGGTATCAAGACCCGGGAAGAAGGATGGTTGGAAGAGGAGACATGGGCCGAGGCCAATACCAAGGTGGGAGGATGCCCTATGCGCCCCAAAGAGGCTTCGGAGGCTATGATGAGGACTTTGGGGGTCATTAAGAGGAGTATGCATATGACCAACAACGGCCCCATGGGATAAAATTGGAGGTACAATCTTTTGGTTTACAATGTGACCCGGAGATCTATCTTGATTGGGAGCAAAAGACCGATCAAATCTTTAGGTACTATAACTACTCGGAAGCTCAACGGGTAGCTATAGCAACCATAAAATTTGAGGGTTTTGCTTAAAAATGGTGGCTTGGGGACAAGGAGGAACGAGAGTACCTCAGAAACCCCCAAATCACTACTTGGCAAGCACTAAAGCAAGCTCTTCGAGATAGGTTTGTCCCAGATGATTTTTCGGATAGGGTGCATGAGAGGTTGGTGTTGTTAGAGCAAGGGAATAAGACCCCGGATGAATTCTATATGGATCTAAAGACCTTGGTCTTTAGGTCTAGACTTAGGGTTCCCGAGGGGTATCTTATTTCTAAGTGTATTAATAACCTTAGCCCCGAACTCCGAGCCATAGTGAGCAAGCAACACTTTTCTAGAGGGACCCCTATGGAAGAAGTGCTTCATTATACAAATCGTATATATAAGGCACTTCATTCAAAGCGTCCCCAAGCTCAAAGCTCACGGCCTTGGCAAAATGCATAAAGTGGCTCCAAGGGACCATAACCTATGCCAAGACGCTTAGAACCCACTAGGAGTGACAACTCAAGTCACCCTAGAAGAGAGGCTCCTAATTCGGATCAAACCCAACGAAAGGAGGGAGAGACCCGAGCTAGGGATCTTAAGTGTTTTAAGTGTCTCGGTCATGGCCATTTTGCCAAGGATTGCCCCTCAAAAAGGCAAGTTCTTCTCAACACTATAGGGGGCATTGAGTCCGAGGATGAATGGGAAGAGGAACTTGTTAAGAATGAGGATGGTTTAGAGGAGTTGCATGTTGTGGCCGCCGAGGGTGAGTGCTTTTTGGTCAAAAGAGCACTAACCATCTCGGAAAGTCCTAGTGCACCTAGTCAACGTGAGACTCTCTTTCACACTAGGTGTACCATTAAGGGAAAGGTGTGTAGTGTCATCATTGATGGTGATTCTTGTTGCAACTTGATTGATCAAGAAGTGGTGAGTAGATTTAATCTATTGACCACTTCTCACCCGCAACCCTACACACTTTGTTGGTTGAATTCCGACAAGCCCCTTAAGGTCAAGGACCAAGCTACCGTCCATTTTGCTATAGGTGAATATGTGGATGATGTTGTGTGTGATGTTTTTCCCATGACCGCATGTCACCTTCTCCTAGGCCGGCCATGGCAATTTGATAGGGGTGTCATCCATCAAGGGGTGACAAATGAGTATTCTTTTATCATGAATGGTAAGAGAATCACTCTACATCCTATGATGCCCCATGAAATCATGGCTGACCATGTGGCTAGGGAGCAAAGAAAGGCCGGCCAACACATAGAGCAAAGCCAAGGTAAGAAGATGGCAATTGGAAACAAAGGTGGTGCTTCGCATCATATGCTCTTGGTCAAGCCTTTTATGCCTTCAATTATTACATGCCCTTTTCCTTTCACTACGTTTTATGAGGCTAACCCTATTAATGAGAAGGATGCGGTGTTGCATAGGTTGTCTTGTAGTTCTATTGTAGGTCAAGGAGGTGTCCCGCACAAGGAAAACTATTACTTGGAAGGAGAAAGAGACTTAGAGGAGCTGGATTCGAGGTCGAATCCCTCTAAAGGGAGGGAGGATGATATGAATATGCTCATGGCCAGTGAAGTGCCCACCATGCAAGAGGAGTCCATGCTCAAGACCAAGGCCAAGGCAAGCCCTAAAATTGCGCCGGCAAACCCTAATTGTCCGCCAAGGCCCATGAAATCTTCTCCCGGCAACTCACCATTTTCCTCGGCCACCAAGACTCCCACAACTTCTATAGTGTCACCACAGACCAATGGAGCCCTTGGTGCCGAGCCAATGCAGCCTTTTCCGAGCCCCAATGGCTAGCCCTAGAATTGCGGCCGCACGTGGAAAGGAGCATAGGCCCGAGCCTACATCTGGCACTTTCTTCCGAGCCCAAGCTGGTCCATCTCACCACCAACTCAAGAGAGGTCCAGTGACTCACGGGGTGCCGAGCCAAGTTGACCCCAACTCGGTCTTGAGCCTTGATTTCCTCCCCGGGTTTCTCGGCGCCGGCCACGCCCGGGTTAGTTTCCAAACGAGGCCCAATTGAAGACCGGTCACCTTATTGCTGTGTTTTGTGGATTTTCAGACATTTTTAAACATTATTTGATTTCCCTAATTGCCCATTAACCATGTGGAAAAGATGGGCACACTTTTAGCTTAGTGGGTTAATTTTTAGTATTTTCTTTAATTGGTTTTTAGGTAACCGAATGCTAGGTTACAAAGGAAACACTTTGGCTTTGTTGTGGAGACGTTTAATGAGATTGAAATCAGGAATATTTTCAGTTCAAAGCTTTTTCCCTTTGTTCAACACTTGTGCGTAAGATCAAGTGCTTTCCCTTGAGAGATTTGAGTGTGTAGTATCTCTGATTTCTCTTGGTCACTTTCCCTTGGTTTAGTGTGTGATATCTAGACCTAGGAGAGTGCTTATCCCTCACAAATCACCCACTAACCGATCGTTCCATCGTCGTCCCCCAAAAACCCTAAAAGTGCCGAAAGTGCCCTAGTTCTTCATCCTTGGAGAATTGCCATTTTCGTCCACAACAAGAGCAATTCTTGCACAGAGGCTTCCATAGATCCAAAGGGCTATCAGGCACGGACGACGAGACTCTGCAGACGACGCGACGTTGGCGTGTCTGCATTTTCCGCGGTCGCGGAAAATTCACCGCGGTCGCGGAAAATTCACCCCGGTCGCGGAAAATTCACCCCGGTCGCGGAAAATTCACCGCGGTCGCGGAAAATTCATGTGCCCAGCTTCGCTGAGCACCAATATTCTGCGGTCGCGGAAGTGCTGTCACGGTCGCGAAAATACCTTTTCCGCGTCTGTTTGCCCGAGGAAAGATTTGGCATGGGTTTAAAACCCGGAATTATATATTTGTACCCAAACAAATATTCTAAGCCCCGAAAATACGTCGAATGTATTTTATACCACTCAGGGAAATATTACAGAGATCATACATGATACAGAAAATCCGAACTTTGCCTAACGCGTCTCGAATAATTGACGAGGGTTTGGGAAATTACCCAATTACCCTTACTAAAAAAATGAGGGTATTACATCATTACCCCCTAAAGAAAAGTTTCGACCCCGAAACTTGGCTGGTAACAACTCGGAGATGCTACCTTATACTAAGCTAACCAAACTGTATAAGTTTAACCATACCTAACCCATATAACACTTTGTAAATTGGTTCAGGCATTTCTAAGTTAAAATTCATAAGTTGGTTCGAATTACAGTTAACGTCAAGTTAACCATAATTTAGACTATTCACTACCTACGAGAATTCTATAACTTGCTTTCACCAGACATACCTTCTATCACCTGACCCTTCTATGATAAAATGAGGATTATTACATTACTACCCCCTTAAAATAGTTTCGACCCCGAAACTAGCATTGCTAACTAATGGGACTTGTTCCACCATAATCTCCTACCTGATCTTAACTTCCTTAATCATTGCATCAAGTACTTGCTCCTGGAAAACGATCTATTTCCTCAACCATACCACTATCTCGCATAGCCTACTTCCACGTACTATTCTTGTACTAACTCGTGACCATCCTCAAGGTCATAATTATCTTAGGATAATTGTCTCCTAAATCATCGCACTAGTCTCGCTATACCTTAAGCATGAGAACATACATTTCTCATTCACCTTTCTCTAAGCCTCTCTCAGAGTACATGCCTTATGTTCCTTAAGTTGATATCCTTGAATAAATTTGGTTTCCGAAACCTATACCACCAAAAATCGAACTATTTACTCGATCATGATTCCACTTACTACATACTGCCTACATTCCTTACTCTTGCTAGAACAGATGTGATCATTCACAAGATTACCATTGTCTCGCTCAGAGTATCCATTATAATCTCCAATATAACCTCATTGTTATGACCTATTCCTCCTAAAGACCTTGATGTCCTTAATTAGGAGAATACAGCATATTTCTTCTAACTTCCTTTCGACAATCCAATCCTCAAATACATACATAGAATTCCACTATACCTCAACTTAGTACCTCTCTTGTCATATAGACCTTACTCCTTACATACACGACTCACCTATTACATTGGTTACCTTACTCACATTTGGCCCTTGTGCCATATCTTTAACTCAAAATCTTCACTCTTGTGATCCCACAATTACTCACACCACAGCCTATGTCCGATTACCTCAACATGATCTACTAATCCTCTCCATAGGATTATACTCTCGTCTTACCCAAACGTGTCATACGATCACCTTAATAAACGTGGGTCACCTTTTCCTCAAGTCCACTTGATATCATCTACATACTTACTTTATGCCACACTATTGACCTTCAAAACCGTAACAACTTTTACCGGTCGAGTTTGCTATTCACCCAAAAATCCTTAGGCAATCAGTTGTCCCCATGCGATTTATTATCCCAAATCGAGCACCCTTTTGCTTTACGGATATTTACCATTTATCCAAGGTTAACTTAACGTATTCCTTATTCAATCTCTAACTTAAACCTTTAAAGTTCCTTAACTTTCTCCAAACATAATCACAATACCTTTATTCCTATGTTCCTCAAACGAATCACATGAGACATTACTCCTATATCCTTAAGGTACCATCCTGATAAATGATTCATTATCAACCGTATCAATCACTTCTATCAAGATCATTTAATAACTTTATACGATTAACGCTTGCTACCTTACTCCTTAGGCGCACATAGACAATTCTCTCCACTAAATCCTTTTAATTTATCGGAATCATCAACATAACCTATCCTTAAACTATAATCTTTCCATTTAAGTGGCCTCCTTCTAACACAGTAACTTCACAACTTAGTCTTCTCCAAAGAATTGTACCATAAGCCTTCTAACTGACAAACTCACATAAAATCCAAATATCAAACCTTACAACCTTACAAGTATCATAACTCCTTATTCCCTAATCGTACAACCTACCAATTTCGATCATTTGACCCAATTAGGTTTGACCTATACGCCCATTTCCTGACTCAAATTCCAAAGGTTTGTTTAACTGTCTCAAATAACTTATTTCTAACTTAAGATCCTTATATTCCTCATACAATCTACTATCCATCCAAGACTTAATCATATCATTTCTTTATAGAACCTCAAAACGAACCTCGAATAGATCTTCCAATATGATACCTATGATTTCGTACACTTGGTTGCTCCACAAGCTTTCACCACTGGTCCTACACTATAACTCTTAAGTTTTCAAGTGGGCTTTCTCCCAATACAATCGTTCACAACTTAATTTCCAGAAAGTGTTATATCATCGGCCTTATAGACGTCACACTCTCTAACAATCCGTATATCAGACCTTGTAAATATCCAGATATCATATCTCTATATCCCTTGAAGGTACTATTCACTGATTCAGTTCCTTGGCCCAAATAAGTTTGGCCCTAAAGTTCACTTCTAACTCAAAACCTTTAGTTTCCTCAAAACAATACCGTGATAAATCCATTAGCACAATTGTGACCAATCACTTGATTTCCCCCCAAAACGTGACATCAAATCGCATTAACAGACATTGATCACTCTACGCCAATCCTTATGTCGTTTCTTTTAAGGAAGCCTCATAACAAAACCTCAGACAAATCTTCCAAAATAATACCTATGGATGCACACCTTTATCCTTTCCGAAAGTCTAATCCTTTGGTCCACAATGAACATACTCACTCACAACTTCCATAACCATAACCCTTGGGTTCTAAAGTTCTACTCAAGGTCGTAATAGAGTACGATCCGCTTAGAGAAACTGGATTCCCTATGAACTATCTCTTATATACATTTATTCTCTTCTCAACAATCTATCCATATAGACGACTACAGTATGACCTCACAACGAGGCATTCTGAACTTCATGTAGTTCATTCCTATGTGTTTTGACCAGAACAAATGTTTAGGGTACCCATATGAGAAGAAAAAAAAATTCTTAATCCCATAGAGCATTAACCACATACATTTGTTCCTACACCCTAAGAAAATTTGGAAAACTCAACTTACGAGATAACGCTCGTCCGATCAACGAAGGGAGTAATTAATGTCATACCGTTGTGACATTACTCCAAGAACAAAGAGAGATTCCTAATAATGGATCTAGGAATTCAGTAATGGAGTCGCCCCTGGTGTTAACCATGTAGGGAACGAACACCTCGGTTCCATACGTTACCCCTCCTTTGTGAGTCCTGACAGCCCTTATCCATCCGTGACATAACTGTTTTTGGCACTCACGGAGTCTCGTATGAACGAACAATTTTCAATAGTAACGAATTTAGAAATTTCCGGAACAAGGAAACACTTCTTTATTGTTCGAAACATTACATAAAACAACTGATAGAAAGTCGAATAGACAGATTACTAAACTATGGAGACTAACGACACAAGTCATCGCCCCTTATTCTAAAAAGTCTTACAAAATACTACCACTTGTACAAAGCTTCCCTCCCATCGGGGTGACGTATCACAAAGAGTCGTTGCTCTTGACCCGAAAATTCCATAGGTGCCTTGCCTTTATCACGAGCAACAGATTGCTCCGGAGCAGATACTTTCGCCCGTGGGTTCTGTCCACTGCCAACTTTTGAGGCCTGATTATCTTGAGTTGGCCTTAGGCCCTTCTTCCTACAGTATGCCTTCATGTGGCCTTCCCTTCCACAATAGTAGCATACCCTCTTATCCTTCTGGCAACTAGGACTCTTGTGCCCGGCCTTACCATAGTTGTGGCATTGAATCACGCCGCTATTCCAGCATGAGCCCTTGGCGGAATCAGACGGAGTTGCCTTGGTCCTAGTACGACCAGACTTCTTGAACTTGGTGGGCGACGCCGGGCGCTTGAACGAGCCAGTCCTGCGATTCTGTTTCCCATTCTGTGTCTTAATTTGTGCCTTCATACTAGTTGTGACTTGAGGTATGGGGGCCGCTTGGGCTTGCGGTATCACCTGGCCCATTAATACTTTGACCACTAGCCCCACTATATGTCCAATGGTCGCCGCATTTAGCACGATCGGGGTAGGAGGTGGAAATCCCCTTGCAGCTTGGGGGTCCACTTGTCCCTGATGAACATCCTGTCGTAGGGTCGGGTCACTACTACGTGATCCAGATCCTGCGTCTTCCCCTGGTGGAGTAGCACTTCTCATCCGAATTCGAGAATCGTTGCTAGGACTTTCGTCAGCTGCTCGGTTGGTGGATCGGGTGTCCATCATCTGTTGATGAACCATAACGTTAGTTTAGAACTTTTCCAACTGGTACTTGACACTGAGTCAATTACGTTATGATACGATTTATAAGGGTCCAACCTAATAACTCTATATCAGACTGACTGGCCCACCACCATTAACCGCAGAAACGACTTCTTCTCTGACTTACTTGGGAAGTGGAAACTCTAGGAGAAACGTCAACCCTTAAATGGCATTCCATCTAAGAGGAAATGATATTCCTAAGAATGGATCTAAGGAATAAGTAACAACTTGAATCTTGCAGAAGTTTGAAAACCACTTAAATCTTATACTTTCAACTTCATACTTTATACTTTTAAATCTTTTATAAAAATAGTTATTTATAAAGTTAGTTCCTCAAACTAGTGATATAATTATCACAAAACTCTTCTAAGACCCAAATCATACTTTTAAAGTTACAACCATAAACTTAGTTTAATCGCTTATAACACGATATTTTATAAACCAATTATAAATAGCTTTTGAAGTTCGAATAGCTAAAACATTAGTTTAAATTAAATTCCAAGAAATAATTAAAACTTTTAAATTTAACATTAAAACTCTCGAAATTTATTTCAAATAGAAAATAGGTTGAAAATAGTTTCGAAATGAATTTTTGAAAATTCTCAAACCTAACAATAGGCCAAGAATTTTAAAACCGTTGCTCTGATACCATAACTGTAACACCCCCGAATTACGTCGGTAGTGCCACACGCCAGTGACCTCAGACGTTGCTGTCCGATGTCACCCAAGGCTTTAATCGGAACAATTAATCTTAAATAGACATAATACACAACGAAAGGTTAAACAGCGGAATACATTTTCAAATGGAACTCAACCATTTTTATTAAAAGATCTCTCATCAACCGAGAGGAGTGTTTTTACAACAGAGTGAAATCACAGCGGAAAACTTATAAATTACACAGCGGAAGACTTGAAGAATAAATCTATTACATGACTTAGTGGTAAGAATAAATAATAATTGACAACCTTTAAAAATACTAATACTTGAATCTCTAACTGTAAGTCTCTTCTTCAATGGTTACTTCGGACTTCGGGGACCAACCACTGATGTGCCGTATAGGACAGATGACACCAGCTAACCATGCAAGGAATAAAACCCGGTTGGTTAGTCTAATGAAAGACTATGCAAGGATGAGAACAGAATGGTCCTAGTAATCGTAACCGTTTACTATCATTGTCCCTCGAATAACAACCGAAGGAACGATATATAACCCGGAACTTTCACGGAATGATTAAAGTTTACATGCACTAAAAAGGAAATGAGCCTTATGGGAAACGTATGAAGAGAAGACTCCAAAAGATTGAGTCTTACGGAAAGTATGACAAGTGTTCGGGAACATTATAATTTCACACAAGCGTTTAAAAAGACTTGACCATTTGGGTCCACGACCAACCTCACCGCGTAATGCGAATTCAGATTTGGAAGGAGGACTTACTCTAATCGAAGTCCGGGCGGTTTCCACGTTATACTCCTCGCCCGAGGGTATATTAATTATGTGCATAATCACACTTATCTTGTTTAATTCCAAAACGTATATTTACGTTATAAGCTTTTAAGATATATTATCTCAATACGAGAGATATCAGAGGGAATAAATCCGGATTGTTTGGCACCAGCTGTATGCACCTCCCCTATACTCGGATAGGGGATAGTCATGACCAGAGAGAGTATTAGGGAAAAATCCTCCTAATACCAGTTATAAAGAAACGACTAGACCTCGCAAGGTACATAACGTTCCTACGAATACTCATTCTAACTATAATGTATAAGTTCACACATAAAATCCACACCAATACCATCATGGTAATAACAGATATAATAGCGTTATTTCTAGCAATATATACAACCTATAATAACATCATGTTTTAATCGTATCATTTATAAAATCTATTCCCAAACGAAAACAATAGTTCATCCCAATTTAATTAACAATTGATAATTAATGGAAATATGGAATGATAAGCAAGAGCGAACCGCCACTTGCCTTAATCTAGACGAACGATTGAGCGACGACGGGTTTCTGGGTCCGGAACGGGAACGGAAGACGGATTACAGATTCCTACGACGACAACCCATAACGAAACCCTAGGTTAGATTCGACAATCAAATGATACGAATCTAAGAAAGAATAAACGAAATCGAAAGAACGAAGGTCCCGACCGAGACCGGCATGCCCAAGGCCACGATCGCGATTGCCAGAGCAATCCGCGGTCGCGGCCGTCGAGGACAAGGCGTCCGCGAGTGTCATGACAGCGGCCACGGATGCGGCCGACCTTGTCACTGCTGCAGTTGCGGCAGTTCATGTCCGCGGTCGCGGCCATGAACTTCAGCGACTCCGAAGGGAGAAAACTCACCGACGACGATGCGAGAGGGCTTGGTTCGCGAGGGCTTCGACTCCAGCCTTCCTTGCGCCTCCAATGCACCACTCCAAGACTGATGCAACTCCCGGCGAGGCCTCCGACGACACTTCAAAGATTTCCGGCGAGATCTCGAAACTCCGGCGATTATGGAAAACGGGAGAGTGAGAGTGAGAAGGATCTCCGATTTGGGTGCCCCTAAACCTCCCAAATCGACCTCCTTTTATAGCCCAAATGAGGAGCCCTCCCCGCCCAGATCAACGACGAGTCAGACGATCAACGGCGGCACGGACGACGAGACTCTGCAGACGACGCGACGTTGGCGTGTCTGCATTTTCCGCGGTCGCAGAAAATTCACCGCAGTCGCGGAAAATTCATGTGCCCAGCTTCGCTGAGCACCAATATTTCGCGGTCGCGGAAGTGCTGCCGCAGTCGCGGAAATACCTTTTCCGCGTATGTTTGCCCGGGGAAAGGTTTGGCATGGGTTTAAAACCCGGAATTATATATTTGTATCCAAACAAATATTCTAAGCCCCGAAAATACGTCGAATGTATTTTATACCACTCAGGGAAATATTACAGAGATCATACATGATACAGAAAATCCGAACTTCGCCTAACGCATCCCGAATAATTGACGAGGGTTTGGGAAATTATCCAATTACCCTTACTAAAAAAATGAGGGTATTACACTTAGGACTTGAGCTGAAATGATTATCAGTTTTGTTATCCTTTCTCATGATATTATGAGTCTCTTTTACCATGTTAACAATCCCTACCTTTACTGCTTAATCTATCAGTAATGTAGTGAAAATGTTTCTGTAATAATATATTTTACAAGTTATATTGTCCGAGTTAAAAAATTTCTTCCAAGTCCTTTTTTATGGGTTAAAAAAGGCTTATGATGCAACCTTGAGCGAAATGGGATATCACTTTACAGTGGTGAGTGATTTGTTGTTTTGTACTTCTGTAATTCTGGACTCTGGGTTAGGAATGTGTTCCATTTAATTGCTCTTGTATTTGTACCAAAAATTCAACTAGACCTGATTTATTTAGGCATTCTACTAGGCATTTTGATCTTGTATAGTCCATAGTTTACTAATTATGCATAATTGGTGAGATTTGAGACTTGCTTGATTGACTCTTTTTTGATCAATTATAACTAGTTGAAGTCATCAATACCTTATCATTACTAGATTAGTAATGTGGTTCTTGTATCTAGTACAATTTAACTAATTAGATTTAGAGTAATTATACTGAATATTTTTTTTTTATAAACAACAAAGTTTATAGTCAATGGAACAGTTGGTCAATCGAAGGGTTTGTTAAGTAGAAAATCACACTTTTTTTTTATACGTCAATCTGTCATAGCTTGATTGAAATCAGATAATTTCTTCATCCTCAGAGTTTGCCATTTTTGTTGCTAATAGCATATGTTGATTTTTCAAGGTTATAGACTGTCAAGATACAAATCTGTTAAAATACATTAGTATCTGTGAAGGTATATGTATGTGAATATATTGATTTGGTTCAGGGGAGGAAGGACCAAGATTTTTCTGCAAAAGAGGCTTTACAACCTGTGCTGAAGTTGCTATTGGGTCCAGATGGTGAAGAGCTGAGAGTTTTCCCTCTTATGTCTCTTATGAGAAGTACTAATGAGTATTACACAACATTGGCCCTATGTCATGGCTTACAAAGCTATAGCTGAGTATGGTAGCTTGATATCCTCATTGGAAGCCTGATTTAGAATCACATTGAAGCCTTTGCATGGTAGCTTGATATCCTCATTTGTCATTGATCAAATACTTAAACATTAAACTCTATAGGATCTTGATTTAGAATCATAAACTCAATCTTCTTACAAGTCACAAATATAAGAGAGAAAAGATTGACTTTATCTCATGCATTTTGGCTACTGAGTTAGGAACTTATAATCTTGTTCATCTTGGTTGCTATGAATTTGAATTGTAATATTCAGGGGGTCTGCATATGGGGTTAGAACTCACTTTATCCAAAAGGTTAAAAATTATATACTATCTTGCATCAAGACTGATGGATAGCTGTGCTTTTAGGGTTGGCATATCTACTTCTATTAGCTGATAGCCTGATTTCATACTTCTTCTATCTACTGCAGGTGATAGATGAATATGATGAGCAGTCTGAGGTTGCTGAACGGCTCAGGATTAGGGTACAATCTCTATTTGTGTTAATAGATTTCTCATAATTTCATCGCCAGCAGCATATTCTCATTATTGTGAATTACATGCATAAAATTCCGAAGTACCTCAAGGAGCCAATCAAAAGGTTTTTGATTGATTCGTCGTTTCTAAATTAGTTTTCTAACAACAGAAAAAACACTGGTTAAAAATCTGATTGATTAGCACATTTTAGCAAAATGACTCAGTTTATAATCTGTGTAATTGCATAGTAAATGTGAATCATATGTAAAAAAATTATCTGAGTTGAATTGTAGTCTCTTCCTTGGTACCCTGAGAAACATGTTAAGCATTATTTTAGCCCTCTGTAGTTTTCATACTCAGTTTCTGGGCCACCCAGCTTGATTGAATCGACAACAAGGTCGGCATGGGTCCTTTTTTAACAAGGGGCTCATTATAAATCATGTAACCCTGCTGCCTTAAAAGGTCCCTCCTTATCCTCTAAGAAAGTAAAATGGTCCTGATTTGATCATAAGCAAAACTTTTGTTTGCATTGCATTTGATTTCCTTTAAGCATTAAAAAGCTCTTCAGCTTTGCTGAAAATGAGTTGAAACCGATCTCATGATGCAGACGGTACCTCTCTTCCACTTCTACAAAGATGGAGTTTTGCTGGAATCATTTGCTACGAGAGACAAAGAAAGAATTGATGAAGCAATTCATAGGTACACGTCTCCTGTGTCTCAAGAGAGTTAACTGCTTCTCTTCTTACATGTATAGATAATAGTAGAACTCGTTGTGCTGATTTAGGCACACTTGGATAAATTATTTCGTCTGTAATTTTATTTGACTTCTTATGAGTTGTGAAAACGTGATCAGAATGCTCTACTTCATGTACCTAATTTATGTACCATCAATATAATTTGGAGTGCTCTTATTCTTTTCACGTTATTCCTCTATCATGTACAGTTGTACTAGTTCTTGGAATCTAGAAGACCACAAAAGCTGGGAGAAGTAGAACAACTACTGTTAGATTTGACAAAATCAATCTTGGATTGAACCATGACCAAACACATAACCTCAAAGTAATGGCATAACCAGCACTTGCGATAATGACGTGAAAAAACTCATAAATGTTAAGTCATGCAATGTTGGTTTCGATAACACCATAATCAACTGAAAATACGTCTCTTCAACCTTAGAAGAAGGTCCAAATTAGTATCCAGTTCTCTTGCCTGGTCAAGTAGTTCAAGATCTTGTACCTCCCTTGACTGCCATGACAGATTATTAACCTTTCCGAACTAGAGTCTTGCACAAATCTGAAACGAGAAGGCATATAATCTTGCCATTAAAAGCAATCAAAGTGGTCCCATAATTGTGGGACAATAGTGTGACGAATGAGGTCCCATGGAATCATTACCTCCAAAGTAAACTATCACCAATGAAGGTTGTATGACATCATCCTAAAGCCAAGAAACGCGAAACATCAGATCAAAATCACAAGTCACTGAAGTGAACAGAATCCTCCAAACCTTCATCTTGCTAAGTCCATCCTTCTACACAAAGTCTAGCACATCATCTATTTGGCATAACATAATTAAATAAGAGGAGCAGAAAGAATGGTGCAACCTCGAGCACAGATTAGCTAATAAATCTAAATAAACGGTATGCTCAGAATGCAGGACATCACATCAATGAAGAAGACAACAAATACCACACCTTTGGGAAGACTTTGTCAAGGATTTGAAGTGCACGGCGAGAGTTCCAACCAAAGTATCCACGTACAACTATGTCCGCCTGTAGGATGTTAGATTCAAAAGAAGCTCGTAATGATTAAAAAATACAATTGCTAAGATGCAGAAAAGCAAACAATTATTCAAATAATAAGTTACAAGCAAAGATCATTACCATCATTAGAGATCTAGATATTACAATTAGTTTATCCTCTAATGATTATAATCTGACCAATTTGGCTTTATTATAATCGAGATCAGATCAGCTTTTAGTGTTACAAGAAAACTAAATTTTTATCTTATAGAAAAAGTAGATAAACAACAACCAAAAAGTCCAGTGCCTGGTGAGAAATTTCAGAGGCTCTTACATACTTGATAGTGCAACAGAGAGGGTTAACCTAATTAAATAAGGGTAGAAGGGTAATTATGCATAGAAGTATATATTGTATCCTTTTCTCTAGCCCTAGGGCACGACTGATGCAGAGGAGGTGGTGTCAAGGAAGGTAAGCCTTCCTTGGTAAAGGGAGAGGTCTCAGGTTCGAGACTCTCCAACAACCTTTAGGATTAATTCCAAAGGTGGGCCTATGGGCAACCTGGGTGGGCTATCCTGAGATGGGTTGGGGGCTGCTGGGCTGCAGCCCATGTGAGGTGACAGGTTTATGTCCTCACATTAAAATTTAATTGAATGAGAACGAATCGACAATCCGAAGAACGATGTGTATTGCTCTCTCCAAGAACGTGGAGGCAGAAGATTGGATATCAGTCGTGCCCTAGGGCTAGAGAAAAGGATACAATATATACTTCTACGCATAATTATCCTTCTACCCTTATTTAATTAGGTTAACCCTAAATCACCAGTAATTATATCATTAATTAGGGATTTAATACTAAAATCTCCTATCAATTTGTCCCTCGAATTTCTGGAATCAACCTTGAATCTGGAGATTCGATTCCCCAAGGACGACCGCCCTTATCGGACTTAACGCTCACTATCGCTCTACACCGTGCGATTATGCGGCATTCGTTTTTATTATTATAACCCGTTAATACCCGTTGGAAACACGATCTGGGATCCCCTGGCATGCCCCCCTGTCGGGTGTCAAGGACACCGACATCAGGCTTCCCTGCCCCAGACCCCACGTGTACCTACCACCTTATTAACGAGATTAAACTCATGGCATATACCTCCCCCGGGCGCTCGAGACACCGATGGGGATTACCTGCCACCAGAGCTCATTCCTAACCTACGGGCATGAACTCCTTTCTAGCGTGCGGAACGCTCAAAAGGGGCCCTCGCCCTCCGAGTATAGCGCAAAACCTGTATAATCAAGCATTCAAACACACGAAACATGCAAACCAATGTCATAAAAGATGCTGCCATCGTCAACACATAATGCAAAGAGTCATAACGGAGAAAACCGTCATAAAGTAGAAACGAAAGTAGTCCGGGGTGAACCCCCTCGGGGCCTCATTAAAACCTCTTCGCAGGAAAACCTCATGGGAAAAACCATACGAAGAGGAAAAAGAATACCCCTGCAGCGCCTCATACGTAGAACTTCTTCAGGCTGTAGATGTTCCAGGTCCGCGGAATTTCCTTCCCATCCATATCCTCCAGCTTGAATGATCCGTTGCCCAGAGCTGCCGCGACTCTGTAAGGACCCTCCCAGTTGGGACCGAGCTTCCCTTCCGTCGGGTCCCTAGTATTTCCCAGGACCTTCCGAAGGACGAAGTCTCCCACTGAGATCAGGCGTGGCCTAACCTGCTTCCCGTGGAGCTTGATCAGCTCCCGTTGGTAAGCCGCCAATCATACCGCCGACGCCTCCCTCCTTTCATGCAGAAGGTCGAGGTTGACGCCGAGCGCCTCATCATTCCCGCCTTGCTGGAAGGCGGTGGTGCGCACACCAGGAAGGCCTATCTCTAAGGGAATCATTGCGTCGGTGCCGTACGTCAGTGCAAAAGGAGACTCTCCAGTAGAGCGTCGGGGCGTGATCCGGTGAGCCCAGAGGACCGCGGGAAGCTCCTCTGCCCACCTGCCCTTTGCCTCATCCAGTCTCTTCTTGATCCCATCCAAGAGCGCCTTGTTGGTTGCCTCAGCCTGCCTGTTAGCCTGGATTTTCTGGAGAGCCTCAAGTGACCTCTCGTCCGGCGACATCCCGACCTCCTCGAGGACCTGCGGATCGGCATCCACGGTGAGCACCGCCGATGCACTGCTCTCGACACCAAGGCAGTGTCGGGCGGTCCGCTGGTCGCCCCGAACCCGCATCACCTTTCCGCTGAAGGGAAAAACGATCATCTGGTGCAGAGTTGAATGAACTGCCTCCATCGCATGCAGCCACGGGCGCCCCAGGATGGCATTATAAGACGAAGGAGCGTTGATCACTAGGAACTCGGTCTCCTGAGACTTACCGCCCAGGGTAACCGTCTCGTGCAGCATGCCCAACGGCCAGACCGAGTGAGCCCCCAAACCTGTGAGCTGCATCGACACTTGGATCAAATCCTCCTGCTTCTTTCCCAATTTCTTGAACATATCATAGAACATAATCTCAACTGAGCTGCCTGAGTCAACCAGAATTCGCTTAACGTCGAACTCTCCCACACAAACAGATAAGACAAGGGGGTCGTTATGCGGCCGCTGCAACCCTACCAAGTCGGAGTTCGAGAACCCCAGGATTTGGGACACTGAGCTGCTGGGTCTTTTGAAAGGACCCCCGTCAGCCTGCAAGACCTCCAACTCGTGGCAGCGCTTCCTGTAATCATGCCTGCGCTCGCCAGACTGCTTTACCGCTGCATCAACCACATGAATGACCCGCCTCGGAGCGCGGGCTGCCGACTCTACATGCCTCTCGCCGTCGACGCGGGGATGCCGGTCGCCAAGAAACTCGTCCAGATGCCCCTCTCTCGCCCACTTGGCCAAGGCTCTCTTGTAGGCGAAGCAGTCGCTGGTGAAGTGCCCCTTGGCGCGATGAAAGTCGCACTCCTTGGTCTGGTCTCTCGCCTTAGAAGCGCTCTCCTGCTCCTTAGGCCAATAGAAGAATGGCTTATCCCGGATCAGCGGTAAGATGCGCGGAATTGGTAGCTTGAAGTTGAAATTAACGGATTTCCTGGCAGGGTTAGCCGGCAGTAGCCCTCCTGCTTTACCCGCCGTCCCGTTATCACCCCTCCTAGCCGAAACGTCCTGCTTGCTGCGCCCGACAGGCGACATGGATGAGCGTTTGTCCCTAGCCGCCTTTCGGTCATCCTCAAGCTTCACGTACTGCCGCACTCTGTCCTGCAACTCTGCCATGCTGCGGGGAACCTGCAAAGTGATGCTTTCCCTCAAACGACTGTCCACCGACAGAGCCTGCTGAAAGGCCTCTATAGCCGTGTGCTCATCAACACTGTCCATATCAGCGTACTTCTCCATGAACCTTGGTCCAAACTGACGCAGTGTTTCATCCCTGCGCATTTTCATCTTGAACAATATACCCATAGACATAGGTTCTCTACTATTAGCAACAAAATGACTCACAAACTTCCTAGCAAGCTGATCCCAGGAACTAATCGAATTCGGTTTTAATGAGTGAAACCAATTAAACGCAGTAGTTCCTAAACTAGCAGGAAATAATTTGCAAAGCAGCGCATCATGCTCAGTCCATAAAGCCATTTTATGAGTAAACGAAGCCACATGCAATACCGGATCCGACTTTCCGTCATATAGTTCAAAGGAAGGAGAAGAAAACTTAGCTGGCGGATTAGATTCGCGAATCCGTCTGACAAACGGGGTGGACGTCATCCTGGATAAGCGATGCTCAGCCTGCTCCATGGCTCCTCTTAGGGCTCCTCCTCCTTGACGGGTCTCGCGCTCCTCCTGCAAAGTCGAGCTCGCGGACACTTCACGCCGACGGCGTGCCCCAGCAGATCGCACGGGCGAGCGCCCCCTGCGATGATCATCGCCTACGGGCTGCTGCATACGAGACGCAACGCGGCGGTGACGCCGACCCGGAGGAGATGACCGCTGGCGACCCGAACCAGTTGTGGGTCCCGCACCTCTCTCCCTAGACCTCGACCGAGACCTTCGTTGCGCCCTGGGGTTGCGCCGGTCGGACCCCGAATCCGACGGAGAGTCCGAATACCGAACCCTATCCCGACGCGGCGTTCCCGATGAACTAGCCCGGAATCTCGTCCACCGCGAATTCCCGGGATCGGCACGATTCCCTCGCGACGGAGTACGGCCAGCGACATCACCGTGCACTGACCCCCCAGCCCGAGTCACCCCTCCCGCCCGCTGATCGCTAAAGGGCGAGCGGTTCGACCGATGGCTGCGCTCCTCCGCCGAACGTCGCAGGCTGCGAGACGGGACCTCCACCATGCTCAGAAGTTTCCGACGACCGCCGGTGACGCCGTTCGACTCTCCCGCCGCTGCGATTCGCTTCCCGGAAGTGATCTCGCTGCGCCTCCTTTCCGATTCCAACGCGTCGCGTGCATCCTGAGCCTCTCGACGGCTCGCTTCCAACACCGCTTCCATGGCTGAGATGCGACGGTCACGCTCCTCCAGCGCCGCCACCCATTCCGCCTCCCTGGCTGCTGATTCCGGCGAAGCAAATTCACCCATGAAGCCGCCGATATTCGATCTCGCAAGAACCCACAAACCCTAGCCTCTCGAACAAGCAAAAACGTGGGACACCAGATGAGAAGGAAAATATTCGATCCAAAATATTCCCCTCACCACAGTCCGAACACCAACTCCACCGAACCAAACCGCCGCAGACCACAACGGTGATCAGCGGACCAACACCGAGCCCTAACCGCCCGGATTGGCGGCAGAGAACAAAGACCGAACCACCACAAGTTCGTCCTTCGGACGATCTTCGACGTCGTTCCCACATACGGCGTCAAATGTCGTTGTCGTAAACTGAACGAGATTAAATTTAATTGAATGAGAACGAATCGACAATCCGAAGAACGATGTGTATTGCTCTCTCCAAGAACGTGGAGGCAGAAGATTGGATATCAGTCGTGCCCTAGGGCTAGAGAAAAGGATACAATATATACTTTTACACATAATTACCCTTCTATCCTTATTTAATTAGATTAACCCTAAATCACCAGTAATTATATCATTAATTAGGGATTTAATACTAAAATCCCCTATCAGATCCTAACTCGGTTTTTCGTTTCCTCTTTTTAGTTTTCATTCTCTGGTTTATTTTAATTCAAAGACACCTACATTATAAAATTTTCCAAACTCTAGAAAGCATCTCCGAATTATTTTAATTCAGACCACACACACAAAAATGTATCAACTTATGTTTCACAAATCGAATTGTTGATTGGTCCAAGTCATTTGTATTATTCTGAAATCAATACGTAGGGGACCTTAATTATACCATCTCTTATGGTGATTGATTTGGACAAAATTAAGCTATAGCTATAGTTACCTCAAATCTTGAAGGATCAAATTTATGAGGATCTTGGAAGAATTCTGGATTGTGATGAATATTCCTGAACAGCAGCATCACCTTCCAGCCTTTAGGAATCACATAGCCTATACTTAAATAACAAAATGTTAGATGGTGCCATCAGAATATGAATAAGTAAGAGTTTGGGATGAAAAACAAGGGTTGCCATCTTGCCTTTGTATTCTACATTAGCTACAGCTTCTCTAAATGTGAAAGATATAATGCTTGCCATCCGTAGACGGATTCAGGTGACAAGGAGGCTTGAACCATCATTTAACATAGCAAAATTCAGTGAAGTAACCTAACAAGTAACCCTAAATCAGTATCTAACAAGTAACTAACAAGTAACATTACATGAATTTTCAGTATTTAACATGGCAAAATTCACGAATTCAGATGAAACAATTAACTAACAAGTAGCCCTAAATCAATTACCATAAATTCAGTGAAATATGCAAAATTAACTTAACGATTTGTCATAAATCAATTACCTAATGATTATCCCTTAACCAAGTACCCTAAATTCAGTGAAATAGACTAAATAAGCAACACGATTAGCCCTATTCAACTAGCTCACGATTAGCCCTAATTCAGTTAGCAAACAATTAGCCCTAAATTCAACCCTAAATTCAGTGAAATAGGCAAAATTAACTAACAATTAGCCCTAAATCAGTTATGTAACACCCCGGGCCAGAGGTGCTACACTGCCATAGTCCCGAAGGACTATAGGGCGGTTTTAAAAGAAAAGAAATCCAAACTATTCCAAATACACAAAAGTTATCAACCTGAAAATTCCTGTTCAAGTTTGAAACAACACTTAAACCTGTCATCAGTTTAAAGCATCAATTTATATCCAAAACAACGGAAGCGAATACAACATTTTCAAATCTGATGCAAACTAAATCTTTAACTGTGAAGACACATCTGTGATCCAGAACCCGCTTGTTGCTGCAAACCTGCAAAGCCTGATTGACTGGGGGACCCGATACCCCAGACAACCGTGGCACATAAACCGAAGTTGGTCAGTCTTCCATCAAGACTGGCAAGACTCCTCAAGCCAAAACAGTTTAAAACCAGAGAATTATCACAACAATCAAATAATACCAAACAACAACATGCCACACCATATATAAATATATATATCATTATTATATCACTATCATATCAACCAACCAATATCGACCACACATCAAAACATAAACACACACTATCACATAACCATTCATTACCCCTCTGAACCAACTCTTCAATATACTAACATCACTTAATCCAACCTCAATCTCACCACAAGTAGACGACTAAAAAGATCCAATCTAACTTTTCTCTATTACTAATACCTCAATTATTAACCCTACGAACCTATACACATATATTACTACTAACACGTAACCACGACTAACCACTTACAAAACTCACTACTGTACTAACACATCCAACTAATCTTCGCATCAACGAACACATAAGCACCAACGAGACAATCATTACCTTATACAAATATAACGAGCCAGGCCAGCCATCCTTCCGGTGCCGCCTGTTCGTTAACATGGGCCGCAACCCATACACCTCAACCCAACCCATATTGACCCACACCCTCAAGATGGGAAACCAACCTTCCTAATCAATCAACATAACCAACCTTCTCAAACAATTCACACCAAGATCCAACAACCACTACCAATGGACAACAATAGCCCACAACCACCACTAACAACAATCAACAAACGACTACTAACTACAACCAACCGACAACCAAAGTCTAACACAAAACCAATAATCAAACACCCCACCCATATCCGCAAACAAAACCATTAACTAAGCACACAACCAATAATCAAGCACACAACCCATAACCGAGCACACAACCACCCACACACACAATCCAACACATAACTGCCAACACACACAAGAGTCAACACACACAAGAGTCAACACACACACATGTCCACACACACAATCCAACACACAACTACCAACACACACAAGTGTCAACACACACAACTGCACACACACACACATGTCAACACCCACAGTCTAACACACACAACTGTCAACACACACAGATGTCAATTCACACACAATCCAACACACAACTGTCAATACCACTTAATCAGGTACGCAACCAACATTTAACACATAATAGCTCCTCCGTCTCACCACCACATCATCGGGTGAGACAATTCTTCCTCTCTATCCGGATAGGCGGATGGGTCGCATACCATCCGAGTTCCTGGCCCTAACCACCATAGGCATTCCCCCTACGTGATTGAGTGAGGCTTTCATCACTCTGGCCCACCGACCATCGGAGGTCACACCCTCCGAGGCCCTGAATCAACACTCTTCCGGATGGGACTTTCACCATCCAACCATAGCCTTTACCAACGCGGGGTCATACCCTCACGTGGTCGGGTGAGGTCACACCTCACCCCGGCTCCACCATCAACCAACAACAATCACTTAATCAACATCAATCACAATTAGTCACAATTGACTATCACATCAACATTTAATCAAACACAACACGAGACAAATACTAACACACGCATACACACACACACGTATTCACACACTTTCAAACAATCACTATTAGTCACAATTGACTACCACGTCAACATTTAATCAAACACAACACGAGACAAATACTAACACACACACATTCAACCAAGTAACTCCACAATCGATAATCCAAATTAACATAATCAGACAAGGATAAAATCAATTACTGAATCAAGATAGGAAGAAAAGTAATTTTATAAAAATAAACGAAGGGTTAGCAAGAATCATCTTGCCTCAAACTCGACAACCACGACCTCAGAAACCTCCAACCAACTCGAACGAACCTGCGAAATCAATCCGAGCAAATCCCTGGCGTTAATTACTCATACAAATCCACTACTAACAATCCACCAAATTCAAACCCTAAAATCACACCTTCAATTCACCAATCTCAGCAATCCACACACAATTTAACCAAACTCCCTGAAATTTCAAATCAAATTTGCCCAAAACCTAATTCAATCCAAGCAACCAAATCTGCCCAATTTAACAACGATTACCAACCAATTCAACCCCAAAAATCAGACTGGGTATTACTGTTCAAAACTAACACACAACCACAGTACCTCATCGACGATCGAGCCCGTGATGCCGGAGCTGGGCTTCTCGTCGTCGGCGGTGCAGTAGCAACAGTGGCGACTCAATTAACAGCAACAACAGCACACAGTCCGACTCCTGCAGCTGGTTCGCGGCTCGCTCAGCAGCTCTCGGATCTCGCTCTAGTAGTGGTGGCTCGCACAGCAGCACGCACAACAGCTGGTTCGCACCGCAGTTAACTCGGCTCGCCTCAGGGAAGGGAGTGGCCGGCAACAGCTGGGGTCGAGCTCACCGGCGAAGGCTTGGCGGAGCATGGAAAGGAGTTGGAGAAGAAGATGCGAGTTGCCCAGCTGCGTGACCCCGAAGAAGAGATCGGTTTCTGCCCCCCTTGCTTTACCCTTCTGATATTATAAAGTCCCCAAAAATCTTTATTTACCATTTTGCCATTTATATATATTTTGGGGTATTTCAAGTTACCTAAGGATTATCCCTCAATAAATTACCCTAAAATATTTGGAAAAAAATTACCCTAAATTGACTGAACATGAGAATGAATCTCGACTTACAGAAACAACAGATTGAAGCAGACCAAAACAGATGTTCATCAATATGCGAAGGATTAAGGGACATTAATGTTTTTGAAACAAGATAATGAAGCTCCACTTACAGATGTTCAAATTCACCGAACTCGTATTGAACACCCAGACACCGGACCTACCGGACTAGAACACCGCCTGGAGACGCCGTCGCAAAATCGATGTCGTCGCGAAATCGATCCCACCGCCTGGAGTCGCCGTCGCGAAATTGATCTTTGTTATCGGGTCGAGAGGAGAAGCTACTGATGCTATTGTTTTGGGTCGAGAGGAGAAGGGGAGAGTGTCACGTGCAGTGCACATGCATCGGCCAAAAAGTCAAGATTTGGATCATCATGTGAATATCACGTGATACTGATATTTTTTTTAAGGATATTTTGGTAATTTTATCCCAAAAAAAAGTATAAATAAGTATTGTTTACCGAACACCCGCGCAGGAAATAAGTATTAATATTAGCATAAGGCTTCGTTTGGTAACCTCTTTTTTTTTTACTTCATCTCCTTTGAGATGCTCATTTCCCAGAAAAAAAGTCCATGTGGTCTGTTTGGAATGAAGACACTCCAAAAGCTTCAAAGTGCTTCAAATCACTTCCATCTGCTCATTTCTGGGCCAAAAAAAAAGTTGGAGAGCCTTACTTTTGGTACTTCTTCCCTACTTATGAAGATCCTTACTTTTGATCCTTCCTTTGTTGCCCCCGACATTTCCCCTTGTCTCTCCTGGCGATTGTTCCCCGACATTTTTACTGGTTGTTTCCTTCACGAGCTCGCGGTTGTTCATCAGCATCGCTCGCTGCAGGTATGCTCACGAGCTCTCTCTTCTCTCCCCTCGCTCTTCACCTTCCTCTCTTCCCCAACTCGCTCTCAATCTTGTTCCTCTCTTTTGTTGATTTAGGGTTTCGTGAAGCTTGCTCTCAAATTTCATATCCGAAGCTCGCTCGCTGTAGGTATTATCGTCTCTATCTTCACCTTTGATTTAGGGTTTCGTGAGTCCCAGATTTCGATTGGATTGAATCCATTTTGGGCTCAATCGATATCGATTTTAGGGATTTGATCGTTTTGATTTTTAGGGTTTTCGATTTCAGGGCTATGATTTTAGGTTAGGGCTTTTCATTTTAGGGTTTCATTTTGATTGATTTCGATTTAGAGCTTTAGGGCTTTTGATTTTAGGGTTTAATCTTCTGTGACTCTTTTTTAATTTTCCCTCTTCTGGTGAAAGTGTCCAGACTCTCTTTCCATTGAGCCAAAGTTCAAGTTGTTCAACAAATGTCTAAATTTGTATATATTGAGTCCCTAGCAATGAAGAAAATCCTTCACAGAAATGTATAATTTTGAAGAAGAGCACCTAATTCTCAATGAGATTTCTCAAGTGCAAAATTCTTTTAGGAAAATAAGTGGAAGAAATTCACCATATGCAAATAAAGCACAACACACACCTTTTGTTCGAACTACCTCAATGCCCTCCCGATCTCTATCTGCATGGAGACAGATCTCCTCAGTTATTGCACATGGTGGAAATCAATTCATAGCTTGAAAGACAAAACATAGATTTGTAGTAATATAGCTTAATTAGGGTTGCAGTATAATGGACATAATAATTTAGCTATCAATTTGACACCAATCCGCTTTCTCTTGTTCAACAAATGAGACTATAATATCTCTTGTCTTCCTTTGCACACAACTACTCTCCCTTCCTAGTAATCCTGCTCTTTAAAAGCTTCCATACATAGGTCTATATTCTCTGCATTTGGCAAGAACCTCATATAGAAATATCATTGAGTTTCTAATCATTGCATTTTTTTAGTCCTTAAACACCTCAGGTGACATTTGAGATAATCATATAAAAACAAATAAGCAGGTTTAGTATTCCAAAAATTGATACAAAAACTAGTATTAATGCTCTAAATTATTGTCATCAGTTCAAGGTCAAGCCTTTCATTGTTTTGAGCTAAGCTTTCCTTTTTTAGTAAGTGATGAAACCTTGCAACTTATGTAATTTCCAACTTCTGTTCTTCATCACTCTATCCACCTTGTGGATTCAACTATACCTGCTAAGGAGAGTCAAAATCTACTACTCACAACTGAACAATCAAATTGATGATAGTAACACAAATTTTATAGAGAAACCCACATAGCTTCTCTAGATTCTTGGCATATATCCTCAGTCTCAAAAGGTATCGAGAATTATTCATTTAAAAGGTAATAAAAAACATGTAGAACTTAGTGCAATCATTGAATTGGCATATATCCTCAGTCTCAAAAGGTATCCCACTAAAGGCAAGGATAATTGGATACTCTTTTTTACCCACAAAAAAAGTGATCATTGAATTGGTTTACGAAAAGCAAGATTCAAAATCCAGAGATCTCCAATGGAGTAAAGAAGGCATAGAATAGAAGAAGAAGAAGAAAAAGAGCAATGGCATAATTAAAATTTATAATGCCTAGTGAAAAAGGCAAAGCAAATCTCTTCACGCCCAACTTTATAAGCTCCATAACACAAAAAAGGTACCATACAACATTTTAAATTCTTCCACCCTTTTGTTTACTAAAGGCTAAATGTAGAAGTTCAAATTTGTTATATGAACCCCATGTTTGGGCAATTTGCAGAACTGGGTTCTCTCTAATCTAGAAAGCAAGCGATTATCTTCTTGTTGTTGGACTTGGTTTTCACCTATGCTGTAATGACTGTGTTTTCACCTGTGCTGTAATGTTTTAGGCTTGTCACATCAGGTTTACATCAGCTGATACTTGTTATTTAGAATTTATCTTATGAGTGAGCAAATTATTCCTTTAATTCATCTCATGAATCTTCCATTTATCTGGAAAGTGAGAGGCAAGTACATAAATTCTGGTGACAGTCCTAAGCGTCTTCTTGTTCACAATCCATTTTTGTTGTCTTTATACTTTCTTGTGAACTATATAGTTAACCCTATTGCATATACACTAATACTTATCTCCTAAATCTTTGTACATTCGAGATTCATGTTAAAATTTATTGGTACTTTGTACATATTTTTTTAGGAATGTCGGAATCTGGAGACATACAGAATTGGAGTGACATGAATGACCTTGAAATCTCATCTCAGCAGTCATACCAAGGATTGCCTAGTTTTATCTTGGAAACGATGTCTGATTACAGTGTGTCCTCTCCATGGATGCTTTCGGACGACCTCCGGTGAACAATACCCTTTCTAGTTATCCAATTGTTATTTATTACTCTTTGTTTACTAGCATATGGTATAAGTTGTATTGCCCAAAGCACTAACGTATTCTTAAATACAGGCATATGAGGACGAATTTAAGGAGGAACTTGCATTGCTCAGTGAATCCCCAGGAAGTGTGCGGGCTGTGCGCCTACAGGCCATTGCTAATAAACAACGAGACCGTATCGAAGAAGCCGAGCTAGACATTGCAGCTTATAGTCAACATCAGACAGTTGCGGAGAATACTAACAACGCTTTGGCGGATAGACTAGCTGGTATTACCACTGCACATGTCCTTGTTTGCTTGGAATGCGATAGCTTAAGAAGGTTTAGGATGATTGCGATTTACGTCATTGTTGTCCTTGCGATGGTGTTATTGCTTGGTTTTCTAGTTTATGTTCAACGCATTCTACATTTGTAGGGTGCAGACTGCAGAAATTCTCTTGGTTAGGAGTCATGTTGGTGTACTCCATTTTGGAACTTTATGCTAAGTTAGGTTGTTTTGGCATGTAAGTTTGCCATTTTGTATAAAACTTGTTACTCTTAACTTAGGGTTATCTTCTAGTTGGCATAAACACTAGGTATTGTAGGACAATATTTTAAGTGGATGCCATTTTGTAATTGTAAGGTGCTAACCTATTAGTTTTCTTATCCATATCAGTCATATGTAAGGTGCTAACCTATTAGTGGTTAAAACTTTAAACTGTGTTAGAGATGGCAATGTAGTCCTTATATCCTTTGCATTTGTGGTGGCAACAGATATGACTTTGCTACCATGTCTTAGTGGTAAATTGAAATCATAAAAGGTGTCTATAATTTTATACTGAAGCTACCATGTCAAACATAAAGTTCTGGGCTTTAAATGAAGCAATCACAGGGGTATTTATGTAGTCCAATTGTACTGCATGGGTGGGATATATGGTTGTGGTAACAAGCCAAACGACTACAAACAAATAATTCAAACTTGGTGAAATAATTGACACTAGAAGCCAAACGTCTACTAACCATGGGTGAAATATTTGACAGATGTAATAATTGCTTAATGTGAGCTGTGACATCCAGCTATATGTCACCAATAATGGAGTTGGGTGAAAAAAAATCAAGCGGAGCATTACACTTCCGTTATATATACGTAAGTGTTCACTTGCATAACTCACAACTTTTGGCTCACATCCTTGCACATATATAATTTCAATTGGTTCTAAGCGGAAGAACTCCAGCATGTTGTTCAACATGTTGATCAATTATCAATAGATTGAGGTTAGTGATAGTAGTGTTATTCATTTATTATTAGGGATTTTTGTGAATCTTACGAGTTTTTTGTTTCTTGCATCTTCTAAGTGGGTGTTATTGAATTTTTCTATAGGTCATCGTATACTGGAAAATGTCCGGTTGTATCTTCCAAGATTCGATGACCATTCGGTAATACAAGTTTGTTTACGTAATCTAATTTCCACAACAAGTTCTGTACGACCGAAGACCAAGTTTGAGGACGAAAACAAACTTGTATTACCGAATGGTAATCGAATCTTAGGAGATACAACCAGACATTTTGCAGTTGACGAGGAGCAAGGTTACATGTATCATATTGATCTACACTTTCGGGTCAACTCTGGAAATTGGAGTCTTTGTTCACATGAAGAACCGAGGTTCCCACTGAAGTTTGTCTAATTGAAAACTCTTAGCTTGTATTTGTCATCACTCATCTATGGGGAGAATGATATAGCAATGCAGTGAAGTAGTTCTAATTGCTCTTTTGTGGGAAACTTTAAATATGGTGTTTATTGTATTTGTCTTCTAATTGGCAATGGCTAGCCATATAGCCTTGAGAAGTCTGCATTGCCGAAGCAAAAATATCACAAGTTCATACTCACAAAAAATCATCGCCCTTACACAAATATATAATTCCTCGTTGGGTTTGACCTAAATAAACATTAAATATATTCCTCGTCGAGTTTACCACCCCTAGAGTGGGATTTGTTCGGTTTTAACCTAAATAAAATGAAATATATTATCTAGGGATTTATCAAAACAAAAATACCCTAGAAAACCATAAGAGTGTTTTCTACTGGTTTACCCTAAATAAACATCAACACTAGATGCTCCAAAATGATTTCCCATAGATTTTCATACCACTACTCATCAAAGAAACCTTGCTTTGTTGTTCCAAATTTCACGTGCAATTTCTGCTCTTAATTTGCCCATGCCTCCAGGAAGTTCGCCAATACCTTCATCTTCTAGCCCTTGAAAAACTTCTTCAAATTCCTCATCGTCTTCAAATAGTGAATCGTGGTGCTTGTGTTGTAGAATGAAATTGTGGAGGCCAAAACAAGCTAGAATAAAGTTGTTCTGTGTTGGAATATTGTAGCTAGGCATAGCATTTAAAATCTTCCATCTCTTTTTTAGGACCCCGAAACATCGCTCAATGGTTGTTCGCAACGAAGAATGAATGCGGTTGAATCCTTCTTCAACATTTTGTGGAATCTCCCTCTTGAATTGTGATTTATGGTATTTCACTTTAGAATATGGCATCATGTACCCTTCTCTATCCGGGTATCCCTTGTCCAGTAGATAATAATGACCTGAAGAATCAAATTTTAAACGAATTTGTGTTAGATGAAGAATCAAATTTTAAATAACAAAAAAAAAAGAGATATGCATTTATGTTTATCTAACTTTGCAGAGACACATGATTAACACTCGCTCTGTATAACAGGCCCAGCAGAAAGGGGGCAGACAAACTTTGCCATCACACACACCGCAATTTTGCAGCAGATAGCAGCTTCTCAGCAGGGGTGGAATTGACTACTATGCCCTTAAATGCAAGCGGGCTATCGTGCATCCAGGAGGGCATATTCGTCATTTAAATAAAAAACAAGGACAAATAATATTCTCTGTGTTTATTTTAACTACTTGCTTTGCATTCCACGATTGAGCTAAATGACAGTAACAATGTTAAAAAAACTAGGTTTTCAAAGAGGTTACCTGCCGGTGGGTTTGGAAAGTTAAGACTTGGCGTTTTTACAACATGATCGAACACTCGCGCATCATGCGCACTCCCTTCCCACCCGGTCGAAATGAACGTGAAATACATGTCAAAATCGCACACGGCCATGACATTAAGCGAGCAATATTTTTTCCGTCCAAAGTATAGATATTGCTCGTGCAATGGTATAGAAGCAGTTATGTGAGTCCCATCAATGCAGCCAATCGCCCCCTACAAACGTCCATTGATGGGTTAATTATAAAAAAGCTAAAGCAAGACCCTGGAGTCCCATCAATTACTGCTTGTTTATTAATAACCCTAACAACTAAAGCAAGACCCTAAACAAATACCTTAAAATGCCATATATGTCTTGCGGTTGAATTTTGTTAGGAACTGTAGTGAAGTTTCGGTCATGAGGTTGTATCAGTTTTCGAACGAGACCCCGGAATCCAAATTT
The DNA here is from genome assembly GCA_027886185.1 of Rheum nobile. Taxonomy (NCBI): domain Eukaryota; kingdom Viridiplantae; phylum Streptophyta; class Magnoliopsida; order Caryophyllales; family Polygonaceae; genus Rheum; species Rheum nobile. The sequence goes on from WOAB01000639.1 coordinate 12,766,111, forward strand.
CCGACCAACTAATGCATCCAATACTTGATGAACTACTCGACTAACTATGTCTCCTGATCTCTGAAAACGTTCACATGTAGATCTGTTGGACTGTCCTTGAGCAATTATGTATAGAAACACTCCCACTTTTTCTAACACTGTCATATTTCGAGAAGATTTTAACCCGAATTTCTCTAACTCCTTGCACAAGTTCAGGACGACATGTCGTTCCATTCTAAATGCAATCATGCAGCACACATCTGATTTTGAGTCTAAGACTTCTCTCATCCACATGATCCCAGTCAATTCCGAATCAAAACAAGGGACCTTAATGATGTACCTTCGTTGGTAAGTTGTTAGAAGTTCCACATTCATGTCCAACCACAGGTTGCAACGAGGATACCACTTCTTTCAGAACTCTCTTTTGGAAAGTTTGCGCTCAACTTTGTTGAGATGGTCACCCATAGCTTTAGGGTTTGTAACACCCTATAACAGTTGAGCAAGTAACCATATTAAAGCATAATATAAACCTTAAATGAACATATTGCACCATAATATAAACCTTAAACAAACATCCAACTGATAATTAGCAAAGCATACATAAACATATGTTTTAACAACCATTTAACAAAGATCCAAATTAAATAAATCTCATTAAACCTAAATAAAGGCACATCAAACATGCAAGTCATAACACTTCTGCAAATAAAAAGCAACGAGTGCATCTATGCTTTGCCATTGTTCCTGTACTCGTGAGCCAACCACTTGACCCTGAAGTCATCACTCTTTATCTTCATAAAAGTTCGACGTCTACTTTCCTTCTCCAGCTGAGTCATGGCAAAACACCAAAGGCCAGAACCCCCTTCAACGAGATCATTCTCAACAAGTCGGTCGAGCACCCCAACAGCCTCGTCGTATTTGTTGTCTTCCCCTGTGGTGCTCGCCTCAAAATCACTCTTCATCAACGTCAACATTTGTTTACCAGTCTCTTCCACAGAAGCAAGTTGTTGGTTATACATGGCGGCTGAAGGGGATTGCCTTTTCCTCTTTTTCTGGATATCCCTTTCAGTTGTAATGCTATGGGATTTGCCTTTTGACTGTGATTGCGGCGTTCCTATCGTCCCATCTATGCCCGGTTGAGTAACCAAGGTTTGCATAATGTCATCAGTGTCCTCTTCAGCGTCTTTTTCCAATTGAATATCAAGGAGATCGTCATCCTCAGAGTGGATAATAACCGCATCATCAACACACAGAGGAACCGAATCCGGTTCCATCGATGGAGCAACAACATGCTTCCCAGACGCCACCAGTTCAGTATAGATGTCGTCCTAGAGGTCACTAATCTCTGCCTTCACCCATTTCCTTCTGAATGTCGTATACGCATCACCTAACTCCTGAACAAATACATTGAACCGATTTGTTATAAAATTTAAAGCAAACATGTATGGTATGTAGAAAAGATAGGAGAGCAAACATGTTGTCAATGAAATATTGAAGGATATTGTACCTCTTTTTTCTTCTGCCACCATTCCTCATCCGCCATAATACGACCAGTTGATTCATCCCATCCTACACCAATCTCCACGTGCCTTATTTTTCCCCAGTTGCTCCATAATTTCTAGGGGTGTTCATCCGGTCCGGAATTTTCGGTTCGGTCCGGTCCGATAGACTGGATTTTTTCAAAAATTTGGACCGGAGACCGGACCTATTCGGTCCGGTCCAATTCCGGTCCGGTCCAGGACCGGTTAGACCGGATTTTGTTTTTTTTTATTTAAAATAATTAAATTCTTATTTAAAATCTAAAAAAAATATCTAAAAAACATATATACTCCTAACTTATTAAATTAAAAAAATTATCTATAAAAAAATACATATAAATCTCCCAAAAAACATATAAATTAAAAAAAAATTAAAAAAAATCCGATCTACCGGTCCGGACCGGATTTTTTCCGGGTTTGGACCGGACCGGAACCGGATTAAGGGAATTACCTGGACCGGAGACCGGACCGTATTTTCACCGGTCCGGTCATTTTCGGTCCGGTCCGGTTTTCCGGTCCGGTCCTTTTTTGAACACCCCTAATAATTTCCTTTGAGTGAAGTATTTGTTTTGGGCAGCTTTAGCCGTTATAGGCATCTTTGCTTTCTCCTCAAATTCTGAACATATCGCAGGCCAACTGAAGGCCACACCGTAACCATTTTTTCTTTTCTGAATTCTTAGGACTTACAAAAAAGTAAGAGTAAGGGGCTCAGTCCAATGGAATGGTTTTTCTTTTGCTATGGCCTTCCCTTGTCCCGTTACTTTCCCTTTCCCTTTCACAATTTGGGTATCTATACTTTGTTCAGCCATGTCCTAATATTATTTGCACACACATTAACAATCCTTAAAACCCAAAACCTTAAAAGAAACATAAAGTAAACATGTATACAGAAGCAATCATAATAACTTTAAAGTTGCATTGAACTACTAATAGATAACATGTATACAAAAGCAATCATAATAAGTTAAACTTTGATTGTTAGGAAATTTCATACAAATCATGTTAAACTCTTTATTATATTGTTGGTGACTTATGGTTAATATTTGTCTCTGGCCAATCGCATTGTCTGAAGAAGTTCAGCTCTTAGTGAACAGGATTTAATGATTTTAATCTGCTCTAAGGTTCAAGTAGTAATTGCTTGACATTACTGAGTGCTTGAAGTTTAAACATAACCTTTGTGAAGATGAAAAATGCATGCGTAACATCATATTACATAATAGGGAAGTTAGTTTCTGGTTACTTTTTGTTCCCATTCTTGATTTATCATTTCTCTTATTTATTACTTAGTGTACATGATAATAGAAAACAACAAAACAATGTCTTGCTTATATGCAGAAATATGGAAAGATAGATGTTCTTGTTTCAAATGCAGCAGTCAATCCTACTATTGATAATATGCTGGATATGGAAGAATCCGTGATAGACAAGTTGTGGGAAACTAATGTCAAATCTGCCGTACTACTTATCAAGGTAAGTTCTTTTAGTAGACATTCAGAATTGCATCAATAGATCTTGGATGATGATATGGTATCTTCAAGAAAATGCATATGACACCTGACTGGGGTAATTGAGCAATACAAATCAGGGTGTTTTAATATGGTTTCTGTCAAAAAAAATTGAAATTAGCCCAAGCACTAAACCATGTAAAATTGAAATTAGCCCAAGTTTAAACATAACCTCTGTTCATTCTACAGCATAATCATGTAGAATTTTTCTAAGCACTAAGGTGACCACGAACTGTAGAATCAAAAAAAATTGAAATTAGCCCAAGCACTAAACCAAAAAATCAGCAAGCACTAAACCAAAAAATCAGCAAGCACTAAACCAAAAAAAAAACACTAAGGTGACCACGAACAGAGCCTAAATTCGAAGCCCTAAATTCTAACAACACTACCCAGAAAAGCCCTAAATTCAAAGAAATCTAACAATGGATGAAAAAAATAACTGGAGGATTGTTTGGAAGAAAAGGACGACGACAGGCGACACCACTATCCAGCAAAGATGACCACGAACAGAGCCTCCACTCTCCAGCGACGAGGACGACGACGGCCTCCTAAAGCTAGCCCACAGTGGATGAAGAATTCGCCGAGAAGGATGGTTGCTTCCTTGCTAGAGTTGAAGTTGCACAAGGTTCTGCTAGAGAGGAAGAGGGGCATCGGGTTTCCAATGGTGAAAGACGCAAGCCAAGAACACGTGCAGCTCACGTGCAACTCATAACATGAAGAAAATGAAGTCCCTCGTGCTTATCACGTGCAGCTTTCTAAATTATATTGAAGGATATTTTGGTAACTTTGACCCTAAAAATTATAATTAATAAGTATTAATAAGTATGTATTTGCCGAACATACATAAGAAAATAAGTACACAATTTCACCATCAAATTTCAGCATCAATATAAGCATCAACATCAACATTAGCATCAGCATAAGCATTAGTTACCGAACAGAGCCTAAGTATCAGCATCAAATTAAGTACACAATTCAACATAAGTATCAGCATCAGAATAAGTATCAGCATCGTTTTACCGAACAGAGCCTATATTTATAGATGAAAATTGAACATATTTTAATAAGTAATTGAATTTAATCTAGCAAAAAAAACTATATGGGATGCTACTCAAGAATCAACAAGAAAAGATGTAGAACAAGCTTTTGGTGTTCTACAAGCTCGATTTGCAATAATTTGTGATCCATGCAACAAACAAAAGGGATGCTAATCTTATTGGAAAGGTAATGAGAGCATGCATCATATTGCACAACATCATAGTAGAAGATGAGCATGATAGATATTCTAATTATTGCGACCCATCACAATGGTATGACAACGACAACACTACATACACTTAGGGAACGAGGTGGACGTAATCGAGAGCAAGAATTAATAATATGGAGGCCTACATTCGCAACCGGACTCGTGTTCGTGATGTAATATGGAGGCCTACATTCGCAAGGGAACAAGGTATAATGTCGTTCCCATTTGGTATTTTTGTTTGTTATCTCTTGTCCAATAAAGATAATAATATTATTAATAAAATTAATCTTTTATTATTATTCTCAATTTTGTAATTAATATATATTATTGGTTTTATATTTAATTTATTTTCTAAATTAAATCATAAGTAAGAATTAATAACTATTGATATATGATTTTTGATATTATTTGATGACATATGATAATGTAAAAAGGTAAAATAAAAAAGTAAAAAAGTAAGTTAAGATACTTGAGGTGTGTATCATGATTGTAGGATGAGAGTATCTTAAAGTGATGTGAAAGAGAAAAAATGATAAAAAAATAAGTTAAGATACTTGATATGAATACCACCATTAAAAATGATCTTAACATACTAAAAAAAGACTTTTAACGGCTACCTAAATCTATAGGATGACATGCTTCTGGTCAAGAATCCTAAGAAAATACATACACGGCTACCTAAATCTATAGGACGGCATGCTTCTGGTTCAAAATCCTAAGAAAATACATACCAGGAGATAATTTTCAGATTTTGCAGAAAACATGTTATGCTAAACTTAATTTTTTTTACTGATCGCATATGTTTGATGACATAAAGTTAATTCACTTAATTGTCAGGGCTAAATGCAAAAAATCATTATTTATTTGCACTTGTTTACAACAAACCACCTTTTATAAGAAAATTTGCACTAAATCATCCCTTATTCATAATTTGTTGCAAAAACCCACCCAAAGCCTTAACCCTTATTTTATCAAATAATTCAATTTAGCTATAATTTTAGTTCATAGTTGATAGGTGCAATTTAGTGCACCTTAACTAGCGACTATTGACACATTTTAGATGGAGTTTTGGTATAAGAAGAGGCTAAGTCTGTAATCCAGGAGAAGAGTTGAAGAAGTACAGATATGAAGGTTTTACAGCTTAGTGAAGAAGATAGAGGATTGATGGAGAAGTCTGCTCAGAACTAAAGGAGCAAATTACCTCACTTGGTAGTACTTGGGAGCAGATGAAGGATGAAGAAGCTGGCCAGTGCCGCCCCGCGCCACTGTCACCGCGACCCGGCGAAGATCCTCAGAGAAGTCACCGCCCCGCGGTGGAACCATTACCGCCTCGCGGTGGGAGTGAAGACCGCGCGGCTGACGTGTTTTATTATTCCTATTTTAGTATATTCTATTTCCTTATTTTGTTTGCTAGGTTAACTTTCTGAAAACCTATTTAAGGTCTTGTTAATAGTTCGTAGACAGAGTTCCTCTCCCTTTTTACAATACAATTTTCTAGGTTCTTAAACAATGGATAGCTAAACACTTTTGTTTCGCTAGACGATTGAAGCACTACAATGAATTGGTTGTGAGATTTATATTCCTTGTTCTATATCTTATTAAATTGGATTGATTCTCTTGATTGAACTGTCTATTGATTTATGTTGATTCTTCTAGCGTAGCTAACTAGGTTTTTCGGCATCTATCATATTGCTAGGATTGCATGTAGGGGTTCCGAGTGCATATCTAGTGGCAAACACAATTGTGCGTATAGGGGTTCCGAGCGTACAATTGTGTGTGAGAATCAATTGCATGTTAAGTAGGGGAGTGAGTACTTGTACGTCTTTCTACTTGCATGTATCCTATATCCTTGTGTGCATTGCTATTGCTGTGTTGGTGTTAGAGTACGCTGACAACTATGAGAATCAGTTATACTTTATCATTAGCATCGTAATAAGTCTATCGACAACTGTGAGAATCGATAGTATTCACGATTAGGGTGGGAACAATAATAAGATAGTAAAAGAACTTGGAAAGATAGTTTTCAGTGATCAACCGATTGCATTGTGGTGTGGATATTTGTCTGGTGGAATACCTTCTCTCATTATATTTCGTCACTTGACATAATTGAATCTTTGGTTACATTGCGATTATTCCAAACAAAACAACCCCCTGTTACTTGTTAGTCACACGTTATTGCATACAGATAACCGACTCTCTGTGGGATCGACCCTGACTTACTTGCTATACTCTTTAGTGGGTGAATTAGGATTATTTTGACAGGAAAACGACACCGGTTTCCGGCCTTGTCAAATTTGGCGCCGTTGCCGGGGAGTCAAATTTTCTGTTTGTGATTATTTGTGATTGACTGTCGTGTGGATCTATCTTACGATCCACACTTTTGGTACTGATTCGCTACTTGTTGAAGTTCATACAGAGACAGGTACGAATGGCACAGACACTCCGTCAATTGACGGAACCAACCTTGATACAGCAGCCATTGGCTGTAGTCATTCCACCCCTTGCTGATGGGGTAACTTTTGAGCTTAGATCAGGAGTAATACGGTTACTCCCGAGATTTTATGGACGAAGTGGAGAGGATCCCATTCTTCATTTGAATAAATTCCACAGATCCTTTGGGCATTGGCCCCATCTTACTAAACCCGAGCGAAAGGCTCGTTCCTTCTGTTGAACAGGCCCCAAAGATCGAATTGAAGCCGCTGTCGGACCATCTCAAGTACGCCTTTCTTGGAGCCAAAGACACTTTGCCAGTCATTGTGTCTAGTAAGCTTTCTGCAGATCAAGAATTGAAGTTGTTGGACGTGCTCAGGGAGCACAAAACCGCAATTGGATGGACCATTGCAGACATAAAAGGGATAAGCCCCTCCACTTGTATGCATCGTATTCTACTCGAGGACGGAGCTAAACCGTCTAGGCAGCCACAGAGAAGGCTGAATCCTCCAATGATGGAAGTGGTGAAGAAAGAGGTGCTTAAACTCCTCAAGGCTGACATGATCTTCCCTATTTCGGACAGCCAATGGGTGAGTCCAACCCAGGTTGTCCCTAAGAAAGGAGGAATTACTATAGTGGAGAATCAACACGGAGATCTAGTTCCCACCAGAACCACCACAGGATGGAGGGTGTGCATCAATTACCGTAAGCTGAATGCGGTAACTCGGAAAGACCACTTTCCCCTACCCTTTATTGATCAAATGCTAGAACGCCTTGCTGGGCGGCCCTACTACTGTTTTCTCGACGGATATTCAGGATACTTCCAGGTAGCCATTGCACCAGAGGACCAAGAGAAAAACACTTTTACATGTCCCTTTGGCACTTTTGCATACCGCAGAATGCCATTCGGATTGTGTAACGCGCCCGGTACATTTCAACGATGTATGGTTAGTATCTTCTCTGACTATGTTGAGAAATTCATTGAGGTCTTTATGGATGACTTTACGGTGCATGGAACTAGCTTTGATTCATGTTTAGACCATTTGGCGCTTGTACTTAAAAGATGTGTTGAAACCAATTTGGTTTTAAATTATGAAAAGTGTCATTTCATGGTGGAATAGGGGATAGTCCTGGGTCATATTGTCTCTGCTAGGGGTATTGAGGTCGATAAGGCAAAGATTGATGTAATTCAGTCTTTGCCTTATTCTACTAATGTGCGTGAAGTGCGTTCCTTTTTAGGTCATGCAGGTTTCTATCAAAGATTTATCAAGGATTTCTCAAAAATTTCTTCATCCCTATGCGAGCTCTTGAAGAAGGAAGTGACCTACGTATTCACGGATGAATGCAAGAAAGCATTTGATTGCCTGAGAGAACGCCTGACAAGTGCACCCATCATTCAGGCACCTGACTGGTCTCGCCCATTTGAGATCATGTGTGACGCCAGCGATTATGCAGTTGGAGCAGTTCTAGGACAGAAAGTGGGACGGGCATCCCACGTGATTCATTACGCCTCCATGACTCTGAATGGAGCCCAGAGGAACTACTCCACCACTGAGAAAGAAATGCTGGCAGTTGTCTTTGCCTTGGAAAAGTTTAGGCAATACCTCTTGGGAGTCAAGGTGATTATCTACACGGATCACACAGCTTTTCGTTACCTGATGACGAAGAAAGAAGCAAAGCCAAGATTAATCCGATGGGTTCTCCTTCTCACTGAATTTGATGTGGAAATCTGTGATAAGAAGGGAGCAGAGAACCTCGTAGCGGATCACCTGAGTAGGCTCGTCCATGAGGAAGATAAACCCGGAGAGCAGAGCCCCATACATGGCACCTTCCCAGATGACACACTTTTTACACTCGAGGGCAGCTCAAAGAACACTCACCGCCCCGCGGTCACCACCACCGCGACCCGGCGAGTCGTAGCCAGTATGAAGTTAAAGATACCACCGCCCCGCGGCGATGACTACCGCGACCCGGCGGTTGGATTACTTGAGAACCAGGAAAGCTCACCGCGACCCCCAGAGACATCACCGCCCCGCGGTCACATCTTTGGAGTCACACTTTGCCCTGGAGATATTTTTGACTCCTCCTTTCATATTGCCATGGACCTCTTCGGAATCCAGTCTTACAGACCCTGGTACGCAGACATAGTCAACTACCTGGTTCGAGAGGAATTTCCCCCAGACTACACCAGAGCCCAGAAAGCAAAGGTACGCAGAGAAGCTCGCCACTATGTTTGGGATGATCCCTACCTGTGGAAGCATTGCGTCGATCAGGTAGTCCGCCGATGTCTCCCAGACAACGAGGTATAATCTGTCCTTAACTTCTGTCATTCTGAAGCATGTGGGGGTCATTTGGGAGCAAATAGGACTGCTAGGAAAGTATTGGAAGCAGGATTTTATTGGCCGCACCTCTTTAGGGATGCTTACAGTTTTTGTAAATCCTGCGACCGATGCCAACGGGTTGGCAACATCACCAGAAGGAATGAAATGCCGCAATCATCATTGATCTTCTGTGAGGTCTTTGATGTTTGGGGCATGGATTTTATGGGACCCTTTCCTAACTCTCATGGGAATCTTTATATATTACTTGCGGTGGACTACATTTCCAAGTGGGTGGAAGCGAAGGCCACCAGGACTGATGATTCTAAAGTTGTGGCAGGTTTCCTCAAAGAAAACATTTTCTCAAGATTTGGAATACCCAAAGCTTTAATTAGTGACAGGGAACCCATTTCTGCAACAAGATAGTGACTGCCCTACTGAAGAAGTATCACGTCACTCAGAGAATCTCCACGGCCTACCATCCTCAGACCAATGGGCAGGCCGAGAACTCCAACAGAGTAATTAAGGCTATACTGGAGAAGACAGTAGCAGCCAACCGGAGGGATTGGAGCATCAAGCTCAATGATGCGATGTGGGCATACCGTACAGCTTTCAAAACTCCGATAGGGATGTCTCCGTTCCGGCTGGTATTTGGAAAAGCTTGTCACCTCCCCGTCGAACTTGAACATAAGGCGTGGTGGGCAATAAAGAAATGCAACTTGCAACTGGTTGAAGCAGGCGAACTCCGCAAGCTACAAATGCAAGAACTGGAGGAATTACGCCTTGACGCCTATGAGAACTCAGTTAACTACAAGGCGAAGACCAAGCAGTGGCATGACAAGCATATTTTGCGAAAGGATTTCAAGCCAGGAGATAAAGTTCTTCTATTCCAATCTCGGCTCAAGCTCTTTGCTGGAAAGCTGAAATCCAAATGGTCAGGCCCGTATGAAATCGCTGAGGTGCATCCCCATGGAGCCATAGGCCTAATTAATCCCAAGACCGGCACCATCTTCAAGGTGAACGGCCACAGATGCAAGCCTTACCACGAGGGGTTCGATCCAAACCAGGACGAGACACTACTCCTCGAACACCCTAACACTGAAGCAAGATGAGCCACATCCCACGTCGAGCCAACGACGTTAACCAAGGCGCTGTCCGGGAGGTAACCCGGGTTAGTTCTTTTCTCTTCTTTTCCCTAGATTATTTTCATAGTTTATTTTTGCTTTGTTTCGTTCGCCTGTTACTCACATTTCAGGTACGAAAGTAAATCCGAGAAGAGACGTGGTACTCAGCGTAACCCACCGCCCCGCGGCGACTTTCACCGCCCCGCGGTGGATCTCTGGTATAATGTCTCTACTCTAAAAAAAATAAAAATAAAAAGGAAATAAAGGGCCCCAAAAAAATCTTAAACGGGTGAGTAATATTTTTATTTCTTGAGTTGGATACGAAGGAATTGACGGTGTCAGTTGAAAACCACGGCTCGGTACCTACCTTCTTCACTTATTACCCCATTAGCTCTCCCGCCAAACCCTATTCCCCCTTCTTCTTCCCCGTCTCTCTCTCTCTCCGCCAAACCCTATTCCACGATATCCAAAACCTTAGCCCACAACCCTCTCCACCGAAATCGGCCTCCCCCCTCACCTTGGTAGTGGCAGCCCGTAACCCAACCTTGTTTCTTCTCTACCTAGACCTTCTTTTGTGACGATTTCCAACCCTATGGTGGTTCATAGTTGAAAGGGGGCACCTTTTGCTTGTTGGTGTGCTCGGAACAAATTTGGGGTGCTCTTCCGGTGGTTTGGTGGTGTTTGAGGAGGAATAGCACAGAGACCGCCTCGCGTGCAGTATCGCCGCCTCGCGCGAGTCAGATTTTTGAATTTGGAGAAGAAGGTGAACAGTCGCCGCCCCGCGTCAACACCACCGCGACCCGGCTCCTGTGCTTAGTTATCATCACCGCCCCGCGGTGACCCTCGCGGTCTGTCCTCGGCCGATTATAAGTGCCCTTTGCTTAGCCTTGTGTCTCAAGAACCTCATTTTTTTACAATGTCAAGGGCTAGGAAGGTGGGGATGACTGAGGAGGAGTTGGAAATATATGATGTGGTGTCGGCAAGACACGTACAGCCGACTCGTTTCTTTGATCGGGGAGCGCTAGCTGAATTGGGTTTGTTAGAAATGACCCAACAATGTCTGGACTGGATGGGATTGGGGGGATTCTTAGACAAATGCGCGCCCACATTCCCTGACCTCTACTACCAGTTTATAGCCACCTTGTCTCGAAACCACACGCGACGAATCATTGATGGTAGGGAGCAGAAACTCATAGCGGGAATCACCTTCAAATATGAGGGTCGGAGTTATGGTATTCCTATAGAGGAAATTCGGGAGCTGCTGGGTGTGTCGAAACCAGCTACTGAGAAGTGGAGGCAGGGTCCCGACAAGGCGGACCTTAAGGAATTCTGGACCACCGCAACGGGAATGGCTGAATATCAAAAGAGGAAGGAGAGTAGTAACAAGATTGTCCACCCATGCCTCCGCTTGGTCTACACTGTCTTGCTTCGGACATTTTGTGGGTGTATGGAGGAGAGAAAGGTTTCTTTGAAGCGCCTTGGTCTTTTCTCCCCGATGATTGATCCTTTGGATGCGATGACCCCTGGATGGGTTGTCATATGGCTGCATGAGCTGCAGCGGATTCGCGAAGGCGTCGCGCAAGATATTGTTCAGGGTGGGCTGATCACCTTGGTTGCGGCGGCCAGGATTTCGATGGACACCATTCCTCAGCCACTCATGCCTATTCGCTACGACATTCCATATCTGCGACGGTGTGGTATGCTGCAGTATCTGTGGTGCTCCTACGGAGGCCACCTATTGCGCCTCCCTCGTCTTTTGGTCTACCTGCGAGATTTCACAGGCTGGTACATCCCGTCTGATGCTGAGCTTATTCCTTCCGACGATGAGGCTGATCCACCGGCTACTATTCCCATGATTATGGATGTCGATCCCCCTGCTTCTGACGTTGCCTCCACATCTGCATCGCCTTCTGAGTTTTCTTGGGACGAGATGTTCATCCGTTTTGATGCCTTCACGCTGCGTCAGGAGGCTGCGAACGAGGCGACAATGGCTCGGCTACGGACTATCCAGGCCGAGATTACACGGGACATCACCGGCCAACTGAGTGCAGCCGATGCATTTATCCAGGAGCAGTACTTTGGGAGGCACCCATCTCCGCCGCGCCATCCATGGTATCCACCGTTCCAGTGAGTTTTTCTTCTCTCTTCCCTATTTCTTTGTCTTCGTCTCTACATTGAGGACAATGTGTATTTCAAGTGTGGGGAGGGATTTAGACTCACTGTCTATCATATCTAGTGTACAAATTTATTTCATGCATTTCGTACTTGCATTTTCTATCCTAAAAAAAAACCACAAAATTTGAAAAGGCAATCAAAATCCTGGGATGAGCTGAAAACCCACAAGGGCGGCTCTGGCAAGAAGCAGGTAGTCCGACTGGTATAGACCAGGGCAAAAGTGGACTGGAGTGATGTGAGGACATGTGAGACGTCTAGTAAAATGAAATGAGTGGCTTGGTGAAAACCCGAAAGGGCACCTCGGCAAGATGAGCGAAAAAGAAGAAGAGTGATTCTAGGATTTCTCTCTATCTATTGGCGAGGCGTCATAAGAAGAGGCGGTATAAGGAGTTCGGGTAGGTCACTTTGGAGCAATAAGAAGCTAGACAGGAGTTAGGAATAGATTCTCTCGCATCATTCGTTTTGGTTGTTTGAGGGCTGATTGTTGAGCTGTTGTAGTCGTTAGTATCTTATGTTGTCACACTTCCTGAGGCCTTGATATTTGATATAGAGGAGTATGTTTGAGCTGATTTACTCGGGATGAGTAAAGGTCTAAGTGTGGGGATATTTGATAGGTGCAATTTAGTGCACCTTAACTAGCGACTATTGACACATTTTAGATGGAGTTTTGGTGTAAGAAGAGGCTAAGTCTGTAATCCAGGAGAAGAGTTGAAGAAGTACAGATATGAAGGTTTTACAACTTAGTGAAGAAGATAGAGGATTGATGGAGAAGTCTGCTCAGAACTAAAGGAGCAAATTACCTCACTTGGTAGTACTTGGGAGCAGATGAAGGATGAAGAAGCTGGCCAGTGCCGCCCCACGCCACTGTCACCGCGACCCGGCGAAGATCCTCAGAGAAGTCACCGCCCCGCGGTGGAACCATTACCGCCTCGCGGTGGGAGTGAAGACCGCGCGGCTGACGTGTTTTATTATTCCTATTTTAGTATATTTTATTTCCTTATTTTGTTTGCTAGGTTAACTTTCTGAAAACCTATTTAAGGTCTTGTTAATAGTTCGTAGACAGAGTTCCTCTCCCTTTTTACAATACAATTTTCTAGGTTCTTAAATAATGGATAGCTAAACACTTTTGTTTCGCTAGACGATTGAAGCACTACAATGAATTGGTTGTGAGATTTCTATTCCTTGTTCTATATCTTATTAAATTGGATTGATTCTCTTGATTGAACTGTCTATTGATTTATGTTGATTCTTCTAGAACTAGGTTTTTCGACATCTATCATATTGCTAGGATTGCATGTAGGGGTTCCGAGTGCATATCTAGTGGCAAACACAATTGTGCGTATAGGGGTTCCGAGCGTACAATTGTGTGTGAGAATCAATTGCATGTTAAGTAGGGGAGTGAGTACTTGTACGTCTTTCTACTTGCATGTATCCTATATCCTTGTGTGCATTGCTATTGCTGTGTTGGTGCTAGAGTACGCTGACAACTGTGAGAATCAGTTGTACTTTATCATTAGCATCGTAATAAGTCTATCGATAACTGTGAGAATCGATAGTATTCACGATTAGGGTGGGAACAATAATAAGATAGTAAAAGAACTTGGAAAGATAGTTTTCAGTGATCAACCGATTGCATTGTGGTGTGGATATTTGTCTGGTGGAATACCTTCTCTCATTATATTTCGTCACTTGTCATAATTGAATCTTTGGTTACATTGCGATTATTCCAAACAAAACAACCCCCTGTTACTTGTTAGTCACACGTTATTGCATACAGATAATCGACTCCCTGTGGGATCGACCCTGACTTACTTGCTATACTCTTTAGTGTGTGAATTAGGATTATTTTGACAGGAAAACGACACCGGGGTGATTTTGTGCAAACTTTTTATAAAGGGTGGTTTATTGAAAACAAGTGCATATAAGGAGTGGTTTAATGCATTTACCCCTAATTGTCATCAAAACAATCTCGAAGTCACGTTTTGGAAGGGGAACTCATATAGTTCATCTGTTAAGAAATAAGTGTCATTTTAACACAAATTTTGTTAAGAAATATTTTTATTTTAGAATTTTAGGTAATGATTTATTGATGAGTTACGAGATATGTTATTGAAAGTTGTACATATTGATATAATCTAAAAAAAATCTCTTTATTCATTGGTTAAAAAAAGGGAAGTGAGTAATCATTAGATTGTAAATTTTAGAAAAGTTTGTAGTGTTTTAGCTTAATGATTGTATTTCTTAATAGTTGTGTCAAATATTAAAATGACACTTATTTCTTAACAGACGAAGTATATAGAGGGGAATGAATCATATGAGAATGATTATTATCATATTATATGTTAATGTCATTATAGTCAGGGGCAGACGCAGGTGGGGCCCAGTGAGGGCTGTAGTCCCCACTGGAATTTTGAAAAGAAAAACTATATATATATTTTTTTATAAAATTTATACGGGATTTCTTTTCCCTTACCCAAAGTTTTTAATATTTTTTCCCCAAAATATTTCTTCAAAATTTTCAAACTAATTTTTGTAGTTTTCTAATTTTAAAAATATTTTTTACATAGGATTTATTATGTATAATTCTCAAAATTACTAAAATTTATCCAAATTTGCACACAATTTTTCAATAAGATATGTAATATTTTTACTATATTTATCCTTATTTGTGTTAAAACTTTCAAAATTTAGGGTTTATGTATTTGTAAATTTTACAAATTAATTTTTATACAAATTTGTTGAGATTACGCAGTGAAAGTAGTCTGTAATGATGAAATTTGTTTAATTTGTGTAATTTTTGGTCAATTTTGAGTAAAATTTCATTTGAAGTTTGGATATAGAGTTTGTTGTTTGAAATTGAGATTGTTTGTGTAAAATAAATGGTATAATTAAAAATTACGGTTTAGGATTTTGTGTAAGGTAGACGGTAATATTTTATTCTTCAAGATTTTAGCCCCCACTGGACTACGATCTTGCGTCCGCCCCTTATTATAGTCCTTAAATAGAAGAAAAATCAAAGGCTATGATTAAAGTTTCATTAAAAGGTCATTTAGAAGATTTGGTCAAGCAAGCTTCCGGCAGTAAACACCGACTTTGACTGGCCAAATTTTATTTATTTGTTTATCGGGGCCAATTTTTTTTTGCGCATCCAACAAAGATCGAATGTGCACATGTTTTCGCCTGTATGTGCATATAGGGGTGTCAATCGGGTGGGTCAGATCGGTTTCGGGTCGGGTCATTTCAGTTTCAGAACGTTTCGGATTTGGATCAATGTCGGATATTCTAGCGATTCGAATAAATTCCGGTTGGCCCGGGTCGGATCGGATATTCATTTATCGGGTAAAATCATGTTTCCGGATCAATTTCAGTCGGGTTAATTCGGATTTTGATCGAACTAGACTTCGGGTTGTTAGGATTTCTACGGTCAAGTCGGATTTCGAGCAGAGTCGGATTTCAGGTTGAGTCAGGTTTCAACTAAATAAGATTCAGATGATGAAAATTATTTTCTCTAGTTACTTTAAAGATTGAAGAGTCGATAGACTAGATTTAGCTTTGGTGAATTTACAAAAATATGGATAAGAAGTGTTACACAATTATGCTTTAAGGTTTAGAGTTTGTTATATCATAAATATTTTGATAAATATAACAATAATTATATATATAGTAATTCCATCCATATAGTGATATAAACTAGGATACTATACAATATGAATACATTTATCATAAAATTATATTTTACTTAATTTTAGGCTACATTCATCGGGCACATTTCTAGATTACTTATAAGGATATTTTAACTAATATATTTAATGTTGAAATAGGTAGCTTCAGGATTTCAGGTGATTTCGGGCTTTTGGGTAATTTTGGGTCGGGTGGCTTCGGGTATCGGGCTGAAAATGGGCTAGTCCATTCGGGTATAATCGATTTCGGATTGTTTTTGGGTTCGGGGTATTTTGGGTTCCGTATAGATCGGTTTGGGTCGGGTCACTCTCGGATATACACTTTTTTTATTCTTTTTGGGCGTCGATCGGATTTTTCGGATTGGGTCAAGTTTTGACAGCCCTATGTATACAGATATTGACCCGTATGTGCACAAGTTTTGTCAGACCACTTTTTTCTCGAGCGCGCACATGAAATGAAATGTGCACATATTTTGGAATGTGTGTGAATAGATATTGACATGTATGTGCACAAGTTTTGACATACCAAAAAATTTTTCGTGTGCATTTTTTTGCACGCACTCCTAAGATGAAATTTACACATGCGAAACCCACTTTTTTCTCGAGCGCGCACATGAAATGAAATGTGCACATATTTTGGAATGTGTGTGAATAGATATTGACATGTATGTGCACAAGTTTTGACATACCAAATTTTTTTCTGTGTGCATTTTTTTGCACGCGCTCCTAAGATGAAATTTACACATGCTTTCGCATGTGTGTGCATAAATATTAACCCTTATATGCACAATTTTGACCGACCAATTTTTATTAATTTTTTTCGGGTTAAAATTTGTTCACCTACATTGTGTGTTCATATATATTAACCCTTATGTGCACAATTTTGACCGACCAATTTTTATTTGTTTTTTTCGGTATAAAATTTTTTCACGTGCATTGTGTGTGCATACATTTTTCAAATAAAAATGTGCGCTTAATATTAATATATATAAATATAATATTTATTTCATTTTATTTAATATTATTTTTTTATTTGACTTTATTACTTTATAATTATGAGAATCAATCCTACTACTTCTAGTCATGGGGTTTCCACACTTGAAAAAAATAACCTGGGGCGTGTCGCTCAAATCATTGGTCCAGTGTTGGATATAGCTTTTCCACCAGGCAAGAATACTGACTTGAATGTGCACCTAATTTTTACTAGGTGTGTATATATTGTGTTTGTGTATGCAAATTGGTCTGAATGTGCGTAACTTTTGCACTGGATATGCATTGAAAATTTTGGCCCGACGAGAAAAATTTTGGGCAAAAAAATAAATTAACCGGTCACCGTCGACGTGAATATGCCATGCAAATTGACATAAACGTGTATACTTTTACACTCGATGTGCATAGAAAATTTAGCCCAAAAAAATACGTTGACCGATCACGTGGCCAAATCAAACCATTTATGTGGTCATGTGTCACTTAAATAAAAGTCTAAACTCCACTCTTGGATGGGTTGTCATCCAAAAATAGAGGTTTATTATCATATGTTATTGTCATTTTACATATGAGACACTATTCTCGTATGATCAAGTAACTCTTTGGTAGGAGTCCTACCAAAGAGGGAATGGCACTGGGCTCATCGCTCAAGGCCGAGTCAGCAAAACACTAAGCGGATTTCATCTTGCTCGAGCAGGAGATTCGACTAGGGATGGAGATTTGGGGTCCGGGAGAGCGCAAATATACTACATAGTCATTTAGGTGAATCTTTCGTTCTTTTTCGATATACCTCCAGAAAGTGGGAGATTTGGATATTTTAGTTCAACACTCAAAAATCTTGCCACAGCTGCATTTCAAAGCTCAAAAAAATTGACACGGCATTCAGTTTAATTTTCCCCATGCCTCATGAACAGGACGGGCTACTGGTTCGATATAAGAAAATTAAATCGTATACGGAAGAAGCACAAACTAGATTCTTGAGCTGAAATCTTCAAGTGACAAACACTGACCACATCAGGAGACAGTCGCCTGTGTTAGTTCTAACTCAGCAAGAACAACGTTAATTGCATCTAACACGTCCGTCTTCCCCCTACTCAAGGCCTCATCAATCGGAGTTTGGTCATGACTATGGAGGGAAAAAAGAAGATGCATTACCAATTTTGCCAAATGAAGAGACTTTGAAGCATATGCAGTTGGGATACTATTAGGGGTGTTCAAAATCGGACCGGACCGGTGAAATTACGGTCCGGTCTCCGGTCCAAGGTTTTCCCTTAATCCGGTCCGGTCCGGTCCAAACCCGGAAAAAAACCAGTCCGGACCAGTTGGACCAGTTTTTTTAAAAATAAAAATTAAAAAAAAATAATAATAATAAGTTAAGAGTTTAAATGTTATTTTTTATAGATATTTTCCTTAAGTTAATAAGTTAGGACTTAAGAGTATAAATATTTTTTAGATGTTTTTTTTAGATATTAAATAAGAATTTGATTATTTTTTTTACCGGTCTTGGACCGGTCCGGTCTCCGGTCCAGACTTTTGAAAAAATCTGGTCCATCGGACCGGACCGGATGAACACCCCTAGATACTATTGTGCAACTTGTGATCTATATTATAGAAGAGCATTACCTGTTGAGTGACGCTACACTAGCCCCAGCCAGAAGCAATTTCTTCACCACCTAAGACAAGGGAATGGCTGTGACTGTAAAGGGGCAAACTAGATAATAACATTCAGCCAAACAAACAAAACATATGTTTATACTTGTATTACCTCAATATGGCCATTGAGACACGCCCAGTGCAGAGGTGTATTCTTCTCCTCATTGAGAGCATTAAGATCCTGTGAACAAGACAATGCCTACATCAGACTTTTCTTCTACATACAACTACAAGCAAAGAATTATTTGAAGATCCTCTCCAATTTCTTAATCTATGATTACTCTGCTATACCACATGCCAGAGTTAATGAGGAGCTTTTCTATAAATCACAAAGGAGGTACCCTTATATGCTCAAGTAAATCAAAAGTGCTAATCAGTTGGAAAATCTTATTAGAAAGCATTCACACCACTTACCACTCCTTTACTTATTAGGTAATCAACAACTTCAATATGCCCATTAGCTGCAGCCATGTGGAGAGCTGTAGACAAACACAGGGAAATTTAAGAGTACAGTAGACTACTAAAATTTTGACTTGGATGCATAATGAGGAGCTCGTTGACAGTTTTGGCTCCACGCCAAAAGCAAATCACTTTAAAGGAATTGCATACTATATATGAACTCCTATCATGTTTTTCTCAAATAAAGAAACTTGTGTCATAGATTAACCCTTGGGATCTTTTCTTATCCTCAGTCAATTCAAGGATCATCTTTCTCAGTTATAGCATCAAAATCACATTAATTAACAGACTTGAGCTCAAAACAAGCTTCCACAAGAAAACAATGTTTAAACATCCTTTATCCTATCTATCAAGCAATCTGCCAAGCATTTCATGTCGAAACATCTAACTAATTATATATGCTCAATCATATGTTGAAGAGAGAGTAATCATTAAGCAGAAAAGCAAAAAGCCCAAATATCCATCAAAAAATCAAGCAGAAATTTAACACGGTGATAACAGAAAAAAAAAAAACACCTGTACGGCCTTGGACATCCTTAGAATCAAGAGAAATCCCAGCAGACTCTAAGCTTTTGATATCATCAAGATCGTCATATCTAGCAGCCTGCAATTTCAAAAGAACTCTTAATTTGTCTTGCTTTAATTATCATACAAGCAATACATATGAGCAAACGACGCTCTAAGTACAAATGCCTATAAACACAGAGCAACGGAAAAAAGCTTTTAAGGATTATTCCGACACCCCTCCACTTGATCAGTAGGTAATACAAACGGCAAAATTAGGCTGGAGAAATGATAAATCCACAATATAAACGAATAAGACACTTGCGCTGCCATGTAAGTCTATACAGAGCTGGAACATCAAATTCCATGAGAACAACAACCAATTTAATTGAATTATAGAAGAGCTTGAATGGAATGGGGGAAAAACCGAGCAATAAAATAGATATTTTACATCTTTAATGGGTTAGTACAGGTCCTTTGGAGTAGAGAGCAAAATCCACAAATAGAAAGGATAATACCTCGAGTAAGGAATCGACTTCCTCCTCCACCACAGGTGTCTGGTCCGCCACGGGGTTCGCTTCAGCGCCCATTCCCGGTCCGGTCCGGTCTCGGTCCACGTTGGACAGATTTTGGACGGAAATCAGTAAACCTAAAATTCCCAAATCAAATATTCAAATTTGCAATGTTTCCAAAATCAAATATTTATGCTAATATACCTGAACTCAAATGAAATAATCACAGAAGCTCCACTACAAATGACATTTTTTCCAATGAGATTAGATTAATAATCTAAAGCTTGAACTAATCTAAGGCATAAACAGGTTCTTAACTCAAATTGATCCTCGACAGCCAGGATATAAAAGGAGAGCCCTAGAAAAAAATTCTAAGTATTGAAATTGCTTAGCGTGCAGTTTTCACTCTCCAAACAACACCGGAAAAAGGACCGCAAAAGCCATTAAACTGTTCTTGACAAAAGCACCTTCTTGTTTGCGTGCAGCTTTAAACAGAATTGCCTATTTCATCGATCTATATCATACAAGCTAGTCAATCTATATAAGTTTATAACAACCTGTTGGTTTGCATATAAATGGGAATATAAACTAACATTGCGTGTAATATATAATCTGCATATAGCAATTAATCAGCTAGGCATCCTACTGCAAATAGCCAAATACATCCAGATTAAATTCTCACAATTTAGTTTCTTTTGGGTTCAGTCATATCTATAAACGCAACAAGCTGCAGCGAAGTATACATACCCTGACAAGAAGTGGGGAAATTCACGGAATTTTAAAATTAAGGTCTATGCAGGTGTTGAGGTTCGTAGATTGAATGATCGAAACCGAAATTAGAGACAGTGTGAGATAGAGACGAACCGGGATGGCCGGAAGATGGTGGCCGAAGAGGAGAGGAGTAGGAGTGTAGAGTCGCGGAGAGGAGAGGACAGAGACGAAGCCGGTGGGCAGTGACTCAGTGCTCGTTGGTCGGCCGTTTCCGTGTCTCGGTGGTCGGCCCGAGTGCGTCGATGTGGCCGGAAGAGAGGAGGCTGGGGAAGAGAGGTCGGGCGTATCGGTTCTTTAGGGTTAACCGCACCGAATCCGAAATATATAGACAATCGCTAAATATACGCTCTTAAGTGTCTAAACGGACACGAAACTATATGCTTAAGATATGCGTGTGATTTTACACGCTTAGCTTAAGCGTATAGGAGTATTATTGGTATTTTGAAAAGATAGATCACTGATTTCACGCATGAGACCCAAAACCACACGCGTATCTTAGGCGGCTGACCATACGCATAAGCTAGGCGTGTGATCATACGCATAAGCTAGGCGTGTACGTTATAGCCGTTGGAAATTTCTCAAACGCTTAGCTTAGGCGTGTACCTTTATAGCCGTTGGAAAATTCCGTTGGTGCGCTTAACGGATATATTTCTTCCTATTTATAGTCGAAGGTCTTTCCATTCCATGTCCCAGAAACTGAAATTGTTTACTTCCAATTTTAAAGATGTATCATAGTGGTGAGGATAGTAGTGACGAACAAAACGAATGGGTTCAAAGTGAAAAAGAAGAAGAAGAGGAGGAGGACGACAAATGGATGGAGTCCAAATTTTTCTTAGACGTGGAAGACGAGGAAGCGGATGGCGATTGGGACCCTAGCGGCGAATTTGTGGTTAGTGTTAAAAAAAATTGTTCTTTCGTTCATCGGTATTTTAATTCGTAATTAGTGTCTTAAATATTGCACTTAATTAAAAAAAATTTGCTCTTTCGTTCATCAGTATTTTAATTCGTAATTAGTGTCTTAAATAATGCACTTAATTAGGTAGCCAATATTTAGCATGAATTTGTAGTTATATAATTGGAAATCATATGTAGTGTAACATAGTGATGTAGCTATGATGAGTTGTAGTTAACATAAACCGCTATATTTATAGGGAAAAGACTATACATAGCATTTTATTATCGACCTAGTGTGGGATAGTAAGGAAGAATTGTACAAATGGACGAAAGAAATAGGAAAGGAGCTTGTGATAGCTTTGGTGAAGCGTAACTCAAGTCGGTACCAAATTAGTATAGTGTGTGATAGGTTTGGGCCTTGGAGATCGGGGAGGCCTTCGGTGAACGAAAAGAATCCAGAGTTGCCGATTCCTAAAATCTAAAAGTCGAGATCCAAAAAGTATGGGTGTTGTTTGGGATGATGGGTGTTCGCATGAAGAAAGAGGCATGGACGGTTGGTGAAAAGTGGGTCTTGGGTGTGATTGAAGGTCGGCACAACCATAAGCTACGAACTAGCTTTAAAGGCCATGCATTCATGGGTCGAATGACCGAGGCGGAGCAGCTGTGCACTAGGAGGTGGGGAGACGGTCGCAAGACGCCGAATCAAATTGTTTCGGAATTGAGGAAAAACTTCCCCGGAAATGTGACTTCCGGGAAGCAAGTGGTCAACTTCTTGCAGAAGCTGCAGTACGAGGATCGGGGAGAGTTAACGGTTACGCAGTGGTCTATAAGATTTATGGTTGAGCAGAAATACATAGTTCATCCTTTGAAGGATGCAAAGACTGATGAGGTTGCAATCTTATTTTTTGCTAATTCGGAGTCGCTGCGGTTGTTGAAGAAGTTCCCGTACGTGATAATCATTGACGCCACATACAAGACAAACAAGTAAGTCCTGAATTGTAATAATGTGTAGTTTGTGACATAAATTGTTATAGTATTTCATTTAAAAATGTGTATTGTATTTTGAAATGTTTTCCATAGATATGGAATGCCACTTGTGGAGATTGTTGGTTTCACCAACACTCATAAGACGTTCAACATTGCTTATGCATTCACCCGGGCAGAACGGATTTACCATTACACGTGGATAATGAGGAAAGTTCGAGCATTGTGTTTGGATTTGGGAGTGATGCCGACTGCAATAATGACAGATTGTGAGAAGGCCCTCATAACTGCTATCCAAAGTGTTTTCGGCACCGAAGTTCAACACCTCTTGTGCTGGGTGCATATAAAGCACAACATCGAGGCACATGCCTCGTCCATCTTGAAGAAGAAGGAAAGTGTTGATGCCTTTGCAAACTAATGTTGGGCACTTTTTTGCTCAGCTAGTGAAGAAAGCTATGAAGAGAGGCTTGCCGTATTACGAACATCTTAGAAGAAAGACCTTGTCGGATACGTGGAGGACACATGGCTTATTCCGTACAAGACGAGCATAGTAAGGGCGTGGACGGATCATCATCTTTACTTTTTTACGAGGACTTCAAACAGGTATGACGTTCACAATATGTTGTTTTTTGTACTCATAGTTGTTAATGTCGTACTAACGTCATGTGATTTGACAGGGTTGAGGGGATGCACAAGGTTTTGAAAGATATTATTGGCTCTAGTAGAGGGGGCTTCAACAGAGTGATTGTGAGGATTCACCATGCCATCATCCTTCAAATAGATCAGATTAGGGGGAGCATGAATCTTTCACTTTCCAAACGACCAACGGATTTCGATGATGCATCGATGCCGGCTGTTGTACGAGCTACTTTTTCTAGGCTCTTCTACCAAGTGTCTGATAGGTGCTTTGATATGTTGTTGGGATATTACGATATCTTGAAGAAGGGGGAGTTCTCAGAAGAATGCAACGACCATTGGGTGAGAGATTGCCTCGGGTTGCCTTGCATGCACAGTATTGCAAGATCCAGCATTTCAAGAACACCTCTCATTCCGTCAGACGTTCACGAGTTTTGGAGGGACTTGGAATGGGAAGAGACTCCAACCACAACTCTTGGCCCTTCTGCCTATGTTCGAATGTACATTACAGAGATGAGACTTCGTGAAATGTTTGCCAGGTTAGAGGTTGGGACATTGAAGAAAGGCACGACATTCTTACTAGGTGAGTTGTACCACGACTTGGAGCATCCAGAAGAGAGTACTTTGTTGGAGCCGACGGGAATCAAGTCAAAAGGAAGGCCAAGTGGAGCTAGGAACAAGGAGAAGGTGGATGAGAAGGCGGAGAAGAGGGATAAGTGCTTGTTTGAGCATAGATGGGATGAGCTCCACGAGAATGAGAAGAAGGCGGGGCCGAAGACAAAGGGGAAGGGGAAGGCAAGTGCGAGCACTGGTAGAGGCCCATGTCGTCCTAAAAATCAAGCAAGTGATGCAGTAGTGATGGACTTTGACGACTTGCAATCCCAACCCATACTAGAAGAATCACAACCAGAAGATTTGCAGTGGCCTCAAGAACCTATTTTTCCCCTTGTTCATATGGGGGTGAACTTTGGGATTGACAATGTGGATGACTTTTGGATTCCGTACATCAAGAATGTTAGAGATGTACGCCCCGACGGACATTGTGGATATCGGTCGATGGTTGTATTATTGGGGAGGCAAGAGCAGGAATATGCCAACATTCGACGCGAGATGGTAGCGGAGTTGCTTGACAATCGAGAGCTATACGAGCCGATACATTGTCGTCTTCGACAAGGGTCTTGGGAGGATCTTATCTTGCAAGTGAACCATTGCAAAAGCCCTTGCTCAGAATTATACTGGCTTCACATGCCATTGATGGGTTTAGTGTTTGCCACACTCTATCAGGTTGGTCTCGTCTTATTAACGTGGGAAGTTCCGACGTTTTGCTTACCGTTGAGGAATAGGATATCAAGCATAGGACCTCCAGACAAGATTCTTGCCATGGCACACGTAGGCAATCATGATCACTTCATACCGGTAAAAGTTTTTTCTAATAAAATATTTATGAAATTAGGGTACATTGTTTTAACTACTAAAATAGTTTGTGCGTGTATATTTAGGTGGTTCTTAAGGAAGGGTCGCCAATACCGCACACTCCTGGTTCGTGGCGTAGAAACGCAGATCGAAACATTCTGTGGTGGACAATAAAGTTTGAGTTGAATTTGAAGATGTATCGAGATTACCGCATTGCATATGGTCGGGCACCAGATCCTTTTATGTATATGGGAGACGGATCCGTTCATGTACTTGATTGATTATACGAGTATGTAATGTAATATCTAGACGGCTTTGATGTGTTCATATTATTAATTTGATGTGTTTTAATTTACGCACAAGTAGTACAAACTCACTTTTTTATCTCGATTTAATGGACCTATACTGACGCGCAGTAGTACAAAACATAGCAAATCACATCCCTTGTTTCGCTAATTCTTCTTGATTCATTTTCGATGTCCCTCTTTCGCTAATTCCGCTTGCTTCCTACAAAACATAACAAATGGTTACTTCTATCTTTCTAACACCTACGATGTTTATTTGTTAATTTTCGTAAACAATACCTACAAAGACCCTCATTCTGCTTGATAAGTTGTTTTCTTTCCTTCCACAACTCCATAATGACCTTGTATGCCCTCTCGTCGTATGGTGGATCGAACCACGCAAAGAAATCACATCCCCCTTTATTATCAGGTTTATGGACATCGTACATCCCCAATTCAGGGCATCCCTAGTACCTTCTTCCGTACTGCCACTGTCGGTCACAAGTGTGTATGACCGCCTTCAAATTACAAAAGCAAAATCTCTCTCCCGTACTTGAACTCGAACTCGACGAAGAGGCCATACTAACTTTTGGAGAATTTTAAAACACAATTACAGAGGAGAAGGGTGTACAAGGCTTAGGACGACATCGTTTGTATTTGTAGGGCGAAATAGACTCGTTGGAAAATGGTCGTTGGAGAACGACCGTTACCAAACTACACGCCTAAGGTAAGCGTGTAACTACACGCCTAACTTGAGTGTGTGGCTACATGCTTACCTTAGGCGTGTAGTTTGGTAACGGTCATTTTGCAACGGCCATTTTCCAACGTATCTTTTTCGCCCTATAAATACGAACAATTTCATACAAACAATTACACCTTTCTCTTATCTAATTGTGTTTTAATTCTCCAATAGTTAGTATGGCCTCTTCGTCGAGAAATGTGATAGTAATCAGCGACGACTCAAATTCCTCTGTCGTCGAAGAAGACAACAGCTACACCTCTGATGATGATGCTGGAGATGTTGGAAAATCAGCATTAGAAAGAGCTGAAGCTATGCAACGTGATCCTCGAAAGAGTTTCATTATTGTACTAAATCAAACCATGCTCTACCCAGAATATCGGGTGGTAAGCACCACATCCTTCATTATGTAAATTTATGATTCGGTTTTCTTCATAATATCAACTTTAAATGCACTTACTGATATGCAGAGTATCCCGAGGCAGCATGCTTTGAAATTCCTTAGTTCTGCAACAACAACGGAAGTTAGCTTGGATTATGGTAATGCTCTTTTGCATGCGTGTATCGCAACGAGTGGGAATCGATACAGATTTGGCAACGGCTGGGGGGAATTTGTAAGATGGCATAGATTGGAAATCCATGACGCATTAGTGTTTGAACTAATAGGTCGGCGTCCCCAAGTTACATATCTAGTAACCATATTCAAAGCTTAGGGATATTATGTTTATTTTGTTATGTATGTATTTTTCGGATGACATGTACTACTACGCATTAGTAAAAGAAATTGTGTTTTAATTCATGACATGCCCCCAATACTACCAAAAAATGCTTAATGGGTCCAAACTAGGTCCAATACTACCAAAAAATGCTTAATGGGCCCAAACTAGGTCCAATACTACCGAAAAATACTTAATGGGCCCAAACTAGGCCCAATACTACCAGAAATTGCTTAATGAGCCCAAACTAGGCCCAATACTACCAAAAAATCCTTTATCGTATTACATAAGTATACTAACATAATATAAGTTCCTATTCCTTTCCCGTATTACATAAGTATACTAACATGATATAAGTTCCTATTCCTTTCTCGTATTACATAAGTATACTAACATGATATAAGTTCTTATTCCTTTCTCGTATTACATAAGTATACTAACATGATATAAGTTCCTATTCCTTTCCCGTATTACATAAGTATACTAACATGATATAAGTTCCTATTCCTTTCCTGTATTACATAAGTATACTAACATGATATAAGTTCTTATTCCTTTCCCGTATTACATAAGTATACTAACATGATATAAGTTCCTATTCCTTTCTCGTATTACAGAAGTATACTAACATGATATAAGTTCCTATTCCTTTCTTGTATTACACAAGTATACTAACATGATATAAGTTCCTATTCATTTCTCGTATTACATAAGTATACTAACATGATATAAGTTCATATTCCTTTTCCGTATTACATAAGTATACTAACATGATATAAGTTCGTATTCCTTTCCCGTATTACATAAGTATACTAACATGATATAAGTTCCTATTCCTTTCCCGTATTACATAAGTATACTAACATGATATAAGTTCCTATTCCTTTCTCGTATTACATAAGTATACTAACATGATATAAGTTCCTATTCCTTTCCCGTATTACATAAGTATACTAAAATGATATAAGTTCCTATTCCTTTCCCGTATTACATAAGTATACTAACATGATATAAGTTCATATTCCTTTCCCGTATTACATAAGTATACTAACATGATATAAGTTCTTATTCCTTTCCCGTATTACATAAGTATACTAACATGATATAAGTTCCTATTCCTTTTCCGTATTACATAAGTATACTAAAACGAGTTAATAGGGTTTTAAGTTAAAATAACACCCTTAAGCTAAGCTTGTGACCTACACGCTTAAGCTAAGCTTGTGACCTACACGCTTAAGCTAAGCTTGTGGCCACACGCTTAGCTTAAGCGTGTGGACACAAGCTTAGCTTAAGCGTGTATTCTATTATGCATGGGGTTATTACTCCGATTCCAATTACTTTCTCTCTAAGTCTCAACGACTAGAATTAATGAGCTCCATTTTATACTTATTTGTTTTTCGATGTTAATCGTTTTGTACTGTGTTGATTTTCTTATAGTTGTTCATACATCTTTTTATGGCTCTGTAAAGTAATGTTGCTTTCTCGTATTACATAGGTAAGCATCAAACCACATAATAAACATGAACAAACATACTAAACCAAATAAGATAAAATAGATAACGTTTACAGAAACACTCCGTACATATGAATCGTGTCTAATCCAAAACATATAAACTAATGTGGCTCGCAGCCACTACCTTCGCCAGGTTCCATGACAGAATCACGAAACATCTGCGACTGGCGAGGTGGGGGTGGGGCCATGGGTGGAGGCTGATATGAATATGGCCCATCAAGACTTGGCCAAGCAAGAAGATCCTTCAAACATAGATGATGATTCAAGCCAAGACGGGAAGCTAGGCCAAGACCGTGACATTGCCTCGGACACCACCAGAAAACACGGGCCCAATTCAGATCCGGGCTGTAAAGAAGCTAAAGAACCCGGAGACCACTCAAATCCGGGTTATAAAGCCGATGCTATCACCAGAGAACCCGGCTAGGCCCTCCATCCGGGTTAAAAGCCCACGTGAAGAATATTTGAAGACTGATGTTATTTCCGATTTATTGCTGGGGTTTTTAAACATTATTAGACAATATTTTAATTCCCTAAATGTCCATTAATTGGTGTTTTGATTAGTGGGCACGTTTTAGGATTAGTGGGTTAATTATTAGCATTTTTTTTAATTTCTCTTTAAATAACCGTATTGCTAGGTTATTAGGAAAACTTTTGGCTCATTGTTGAGGACGTTGAATTGAATCCAGAATCAGAATATTTCAGTTTTAGAGTTTTCTTCTTGTTCATCAAACTTGTGTGTGATATCAAGTTCTTCCCTTGAGAGATTTGAGTGTGTTGTATCTCGAATCTCCCTAGGTCTTTCTCTTGTGACTAGTGTGTAAAATCTAGCCATAAGGAGATTGCTTATCCCTCACTTCCATCACCCATCACAATCGATTCCATCCATCATCAACCGTCAGTTTGCTGAACTTCCTCCCCGGAACTACCAGCGACCCTTCGGTAGAAAAATCATATCTTTTGATCCACCGCCCAGAAAATTCTGAAAATTGGAGGACAGAAACTAGACTTCCATATCTATCTACTGTCGCCGGAATCGCCCAATTCGGAGTTCGGAGCAAGGAGAACGACCCCACTGAAGTTAGATCAAATTCTGGAATTCTGCTGGGGGTTGCTGTCCTGCGTTCTTGAGTTCCAAGGCGCCTTGTCGAGCAATTCTTGCACTGTGGCCATCCCGATCCTTGATCATGACATGTGGTATCAGAGCTACGTAAGTATTGCTCTCAAATTTGCCTTTAAATCTATAGAAAAATCGGTTCTTTACTTGCTCACCATTTCGTGTCTTTGCATGATTTTATGTGTAGTGTCTTGGTTTGTTTTGCATCGTTTCCTTCTTGTTGTTTGCTTGAGTCATTGAGTCTGCATAGGGAAGAAAAGGGACGAGTTCTTTTCAGTTGTTTTAGGGTAGAAACCGCCGAGCATCACTAGGAGATTTGGGTAGGATTTTCTTCCTAAAATCTAGGGTTTCTTGTTTCGGTTGTTACTTACTTTGAAATTCAAATTTTTGGCATCCCTTTGCATCAACCAGCCGTACCCTTGTTAGATCATATAGATTAGGTTATTTTGAGTCATTTTCTATTGGTATTTGGCATATAATCAGCCTAGGGTTTGTTCTTGAGCCAACCGAAGCACTTAACTTCATACTTGCGTAGGAAAGGCCTTGAAAATTTCTAAGTGTTGATCCGACTTTTCTTTCTATAATTTCCAGTTTAATTCAGTTGTTCTAGTGTCAAAAAAAAAAAAAGACGAAAGATCAAAAGAAGAAAAAAAAAAACCGGAAAAGTCAAGCCTACAACAAAAGAAAAAGACTTGGCTTGTAAGAGTGGTTGTTCAAGTTTATCATCTTGTGTTGAACTTTCCTTTATTTGGATACATTGTGAAGATTGATATTGTGTGGAGAATTGGCCAGAATTGTCACTCAACTTTGTAAAGAAAATTTCAAAGGCTTAGTACTTGCATTTGTGTTGTGAAAGTTGTGGAATTTAGCACAAGGATTAGCCTAAAAGTTGTGGTGCAATTTTATCTTGTCTTTGGTCATATTGAGCATACTAGGCAGCCTACCTTGACCTATATTTTGAGCTAGTAAAGGTCACGAATTTTTTTTGGATTTAAAATCAGATTTGTGGCTTACTTGCTAGCTTAGGTAGCACCTGTTGTCTTTCGATCTTGTGGGCTGTTGTGTGGTATTGCTTGTGTGTAGGAAATCATGGTGAAAGCCAAGGAGAAGAATGTGGCTGCGGAGGACCCTAAGGATGGCTTGGAATCGACCTTGGAGGCCATACTGTTGGCTATCCAAACATCCAAGGATGAGGCCCAAGAGCGAGAGCACCAAGCTGAAGAGCGAACTCGCAAAGATTTGCAAGCCTTGCGGGATGCGCAAGTTGCCTTCATGAAGGCCATGGAGGAGAAGTGGGACCTTGCTCACGGCCCATCACCGAGCCAATCTCAAGAGGTGTCCCAATCCTCACCGAATGTGAGCACTTCAAGGGGAGAATTCGGTATGACTCCTAAACACTCTTCTCCTTATCTTGCATCTATTCCCACTAGTGTACCCGTTGAGAATGAGGGGGATTTAGAGAAATTGCATGTTGTGGCTGCCCAAGATGAATGTTTTGTGACCAAAAAGGTTTTGATAGCCTCGGATGTTCCAAGTGTACCTAGTCAAAGAGAGGCTATCTCCCCCACTAGGTGCCCTATTAAGGGTAAAGTGTGTAGCGTCATAGTGGATGGAGGGTCATGTTGTAACATACTTGACCAAGAAGTAGTAGAAAGATTTCATCTAACCACTACTTTTCACCCACAACCCTATACACTTTGTTGGTTGAATTCCAACACTCATCTTAAAGTCAAGGAGCAAGTCACAATTCAGTTTGCCATAGGGGGTTATGGAGATGAGATTGTGTGTGAGTCAAAGCCAAATATGAAATGGGCAATTAGAGGCAAAGGAGGAACTTCTAATCATATGTTCTTGACCAAGTCTTTTATGCCTCCATTCATTACATGCTCTCAACCTTTCATTACATTTTATAAGACTAACTCTATTAATGAAAAGGTTGTGGTGTTGCATAGAGCTTCTAGTGGTCTTATTGTAGGTCAAGAAGGCAAGCACATCAAGGGCTTAAAGCTGGAGTCCGGAATGGTCCCATTTGAGCCTGGAGAGGAAGGCGCTCCACATAAGGAAAGTCCTTGCTTGGAAGGAGATAAAGACCTTGATGAGCTAGATTCGAGGTCGAATCCCTTTCAAGGGAGGGAGGATGATATGAATATGGCCCATCAAAACTTGGCCAAGCAAGAAGATCCTTCAAACATAGATGATGATTCAAGCCAAGACGAGAAGCTAGGCCAAGACCGTGACATTGCCTCGGACACCACCAGAAAACACGGGCCCAATTCAGATCCGGGCTGTAAAGAAGCTAAAGAACCCGGAGACCACTCAAATCCGGGTTATAAAGCCGATGCTATCACCAGAGAACCCAGCTAGGCCCTCCATCCGGGTTAAAAGCCCACGTGAAGAATATTTGAAGACTGATGTTATTTCCAATTTATTGCTGGGGTTTTTAAACATTATTAGACAATATTTTAATTCCCTAAATGTCCATTAATTGGTGTTTTGATTAGTGGGCACGTTTTAGGATTAGTGGGTTAATTATTAGCATTTTCTTTAATTTCTCTTTAAATAACCGTATTGCTAGGTTATTAGGAAAACTTTTGGCTCATTGTTGAGGACGTTGAATTGAATCCAGAATCAGAATATTTCAGTTTTAGAGTTTTCTTCTTGTTCATCAAACTTGTGTGTGATATCAAGTTCTTCCCTTGAGAGATTTGAGTGTGTTGTATCTCGAATCTCCCTAGGTCTTTCTCTTGTGACTAGTGTGTCAAATCTAGCCATAAGGAGATTGCTTATCCCTCACTTCCATCACCCATCACAATCGATTCCATCCATCATCAACCGTCAGTTTGCTGAACTTCCTCCCCGGAACTACCAGCGACCCTTCGGTAGAAAAATCATATCTTTTGATCCACCGCCCAGAAAATTCTGAAAATTGGAGGACAGAAACTAGACTTCCATATCTATCTACTGTAGCCGGAATCGCCCAATTCGGAGTTCGGAGCAAGGAGAACGACCCCACTGAAGTTAGATCAAATTCTGGAATTCTGCTGGGGGTTGTTGTCCTGCGTTCTTGAGTTCCAAGGCGCCTTGTCGAGCAATTCTTGCACTGTGGCCATCCCGATCCTTGATCATGACAGAGGCTGCCCAATCAGCATAGTCAACCATAATCTCGCGTGCTGCTCGAAAGTCCGTGTCGCCGCCTCGGGTGTGCGTAAGTATGTGCGGATATCTGCAGCAACCACCTGAATGCGCTGCATAGAAAGTAAGTAATATTTGTCAAAATATTGCAAAATACACAATAATAGATAAATCATTCATATAATTCGACAAAAGTAAGCGTACCGCGACTGCTTCAACTGCTGGAGGGACGTGGATAGGGCCAACCAGACGATCAAGTCTGACGGAACCGGGATCGACCAATGGATGAGAACACTCGTCATACCAATCTAAATAATTGGCAGACATGTCCCACCCATGTGTCGCAACTGATCCGTGCAGATCAATCAGGGGTCTCGGTTCTGCATCCCAAGCCACTAGAAGCTCACCCGCAAAACTCAGCTTGTATCCCTTAATTTCCGCTTTCCTGACGACCTTGGCGGGCTGAATGGGCAGAACTGGGATTGGCTGCATGAGCCCAAACTGCCTGAGGACTCTGTTCGGGTGGTACGGCTCCTGAACATCGCTAATGCGCAGTATACCGCGAAACCTGGCAGGCGCTACCTCAGGAGCCTCGAAGTCCAACCCCACCCAAGGGGTCTAGGTAACCTGTAAAGTCAAAAAGGCAAAGTCAATACATACATACTTTTTAAAATTAAAGACTAAGATATCGAAAATTACGTGTACTATTCTACCATGCGGTCCAGTATGCGGCATATGGCGATCAAACGACCGGTGTCTCTACTGTTAGGCACCTCCGCGGCACCAGGAACAACTCCTCCAAAGGCCTGGGGGTTCGTGACATATTGTTCCCAAAAATGTGGGAAATATGCCCAAACCCAGCACTGTAAATGAATAAATAAGGCTATTAATGACCGAAATATTAAAACGTAACTTAATATTTCACTAATCCATCCAATATCTTACCCTAATCAGAATCCCGCAAGATGCAATGCCCTGTGCTCCACGCCTAGACGCCTCTCCCAAGTTGCGGTAGACGTATAGAATCCCAGCTCCCCATGCAGTGTCGCCGGTGACGTCGTGGTCAAACAAAAGCACCAACCACTTGTGCTTCGCGGCGTTAATCGACTTGTCCACCAGGACAGTCGAGCCGAGAAGCAACAAGAGGTAGTACGTAGCAATAACGCCCTCGTCACGCTCATCACTGCTCATCCACTTCAGCAGTCTAGTCTCTAAATGCGCCAAAGGAATACCACCAGTTGTGTGCCATCTCTTCACCTGCTCTTGATCAACGTCCAGATCAGCACATATGCGCTGTCTCACTGCTAGATCATCGAGGCGTGGAGTGCAACTCCTCCCCTGTATGGGAACCCGTAAGATCTGGTGAATATCAGCAAGGGTGATGGTCATCTCTCCGAAGGGCATATGAAATGTGTTCGTCTCGGGATGCCATCTCTCCACAAATGTAGAAATCAACGCCGCATCCATGCTGCATGCTATGCCTAGTGTGCGTAGACCGGTAAGCCCGCTCCGCTTGGCCAGCCTAAACCACATATCTGGCTCAGGGCTAATATACTGCTCGTGTGAAGAACAATGGGTTGTGCGGAAATGGATCCTTAGAATCTTACGACTCTGAATTAACGGAATTTAAGATTAGTATACATTTTCTAATAAAAAACATTTAAAGGTTCAACGCATAAACTAAAACCCTAAAACATACCAAATCATGCTCCGCCTGACGACGGGCTACCCCGCTACGACGTGGCTGCTTCTCCTGCTCAGCAATCTGAGGAACAAGAGCATCCTCAACAACTGTAGCATCTCCTCTACGTCTCCGTCTCCTCTGCTGTACATGAGGTGGCATCTGCGGAAGTGCCTCAGGAGCGGGCTGAGGTATAAGACGGTCAAATATAGCCCGAGCAATGTGTGTCTCGTAGCTAGGGAGAAGAATCGGACACCTAGGGCCTCCAGGCATCCAAGGATGGTAAGTATGTACAACAGATGGACCGGGAGGAGGTGGAGAAGAAAGACCGACAAGAGGTGGAGAAGAAGGACCGACAGAAAGTGGAGAAGAAATACTGGGAAGAGGTGTAGAAGAAGGACCGACTTGAGATGGAGAGGGGACATGAGTAGGTATCGACCCAAAAAAAGGCGGGGAATGAGAAAATGGAATGTCATTCGTACTCAACTCCCGCGTCGGTAATATAGGCTCCACAGACTCAACATACACTACCCCATCATGCGGCTCCTCCCCAACAACCTGATCATCAACCGTCATGGGCTGAGCTGCCAAGTCCTCATCGTCCTCTAAATACTCATCATCAGCGGTCATAGGCGGATGCAAAGATACCACACTGCACGACAATATATCAGCCCTCATAAGAACGGTGCGACGACGAATAGACTCCAAAATACCAACATGCCGGGTGCGGTCAGCAACAATAGGTGTCGGCTCCGTACGCCCAGTAGGGGTGAGGGCCGCCAATATACTCTAATTTTTTGGATACTTATTTGATTAGGGACTAATTATTACATTTAGGGACTTATATGATTAATTTTAGAATTTATTATACTTGTTAATTTATAAATATACTATACGAGCAAATAATTATAATCTATAACTAGCTAATTTATAACTAATCCATAAATAATACAAAAATAATAGCTATATAATTCTAATCCGAATTAATTCAAAATGTAAATGATAATGTATTCTAATCCAAATTATTTATTAAATTATTCTATTTCAAATTAACTAAATTATTCTATTCCACATTAAATCAAATCTTAAGAAATATATTTACGAAAACAATTACGAAAATTATGATCAATTTAAAATTAAAAATAATACCGCTCATAGACCGATCAGACTCGATACAGGCGCCGTCGGAGCCTCAATCGGAGTCGCCCTCGGTTGCGCTCGGTCCCTAGCTCCACCTCACCTTCCACCTCGGGTCTGAGCTCCGCCGGAAACCACCAAGGCATCCTCTTCCTCCTCGTCCTCTACCGCCAGCCAGGAGCTCCTCCCGCCACCGCTCGCACCACCACCAGCCGCCTCCGTGCCGCCACCGCTCGCACCGCCGCCAGCCGTCTCTGCGTCGCCGTGCGTTGCCACACCGGAGCTCGTCGTCGTCGGGCCAGTCGCACCGGCGCCAGTCGTGTCCAGATTTTCGGCCGCCGCTCCGCTGCCGGTTTCGGAGCTCTCTCCGGCGCCAATCAAGTCGCCCAACCCAGCCCAATCCAAATCCATGGCTAATGGAAACAATCGAAGGAAATGGAAGAAGATGAATCGTGGAAAAGCTTTCGATTTCGTTAGGTCTGAACTCGCGGCATGAGGAAGGAGACGAATCGTCTTCTTAAGCGTGTATATACACGCTTACGTATATACACGCTTAACGTAAGCGTGTATATACACGCTTATATACACGCCTAGCTTAGGCGTGTGCTTTTACTGGGCATGGGCTTAAGCGTGTAACTACACGCCTAAGCTAGGCGTCTGATTTGGCTTGGGCCATGAGCTAGTTATTTGGGCCGGCCCAATAACTAGCCCATGTATTAAACGCTTATGTTAAGCGTGTGGGTACACGCTTAACATAAGTGTGTAATACATACATGTTTTTCAAAATGGCAAGAATACCCCTACACGCTTAAGCTAAGCGTGTAAAACCACACGCCTATCTTAAGCGTGTATTTTCGCGTCCGTTTAGACATATTTTCGCGTGCATTTAGCTTTTCCGTATATAAATGCCTACCATAGGCTCAGGTCGGACCTAAAGGTTTGTTAGAATATCCGTGAGCAAAAATATCCGATCCGATTATCCGCCGGTCTGAATCCGAAAAATCCGTATTTGAAAATATCCGTGTTATTTTTATCCGAATCCGATCCGATTCGGGTGATTTTTCCGGATACTCAAACCGGATACGAATCGAGATATTTTACTTACCGGATATCCGAGAATATGAAAAATAATATATATGTTTTTAAAATTAGAAAATTTTATATATATATATATATATATATATATATATTCCCCAACCTAAACATTGATTTATATTTTATATACTTATTTGCTAGCTTATTAATATTGGACTAAGCCCAATTGATAAGGCCCACTCCACAGTGAGTCCAGGACTCCAAAATACCAAATGCAGTAATGTACAATTGCAATTTGCACATGCTGTTAAATGTTGATGTAGTAGTATCAAATTCCTTTTTTTATATAAAAAAGAACATAATATAAATATGCTAAAATAAAGACCAAAACCCTAGTTCACTACTTTGTTGATTAGTTACTATTATTTTTAATTGGATTGGTAATTTTGAAATTTAGATTGAATTTGTGCAATTTTTTTATCAACCGGATATATCGGATATCCGAGACAAACATCCGATATACCGGATCGGATATATCCGAATATCACCCCTAGTTAGAAGGAGTAGTTTATAAAGAGTTGTTTTATTTATAAGTAGTTGATAAATAAGGTTGTATAAAAAATATTTTTGGTAAAAAGTGGTTTTTATAGGTATATGTGTAGTTTATTTAAAAAAGTGTGAGTGGTGGAAAAAAAATAAAACAATTTTATTATATGTTTATCGAAATGTATAAAAGTAGGTTTTTGAAATAAAGTATTTATAAATAATAAATACAATTAGCCAAACAAAGCTTAAATTTACTCAATCAGGTCTCATGCGGTCTAAAAAGCCTATTTCTGCTCACCCATATATTTTGGCCCAATTAGGCATGTCAATGAGGCGGGTTCAGGGTGGGGAGTAATATCCCGTCCCCATCCCCATTTATAAAGCACTAATCAATTCCGTCATCATCCCCATGTGGAGAGCTAAACATGTCCTCATCCCCATCCCCACCGAATCCCCGTCCCTGTTAAGTTTTCTCAATTAACATTCGTTTTGGGTCTTTCCATGAAAATTCCTGCGGATTCCCTACTTATAGTCAAGCAAGTTTCACATACATATCCCCATTTAACCCCATGAAATTTTTCTCATGGCCTACATCCTTATCCTTACTATTATAAAAGCGAGAGATCTTTAAATGAACATTAGTTTGTTTGCCCTTATTTTTGCTCTATTATTAGCTTATTGCCACATATGTATTGTAATCCATTTTGTATTGTAGCAGACTCCCACTTATCCGAAAGATCTCATATGTCTACCCATGCATCATTAATCTTGATTTTGGAGAAGCACACGCGTCACCCCTTTACCTGCACATCGCCTTTCTTTCTCTCTTTTGTTCATCTTTATAGCTTCGGCCTCCTTTCATCCTGCCCTTTTCCTCTGGTCTGCTCCTTGGTTTCCCATTTTGTATGGCCACCACTGAGTGCCTTTGACTTCGCCACAAAGGATTCACCACCTTCTTTTTTGCTTCCATCACATCTCTCTTTTTCTTCAGTATGACAGTGACGCTGACGTGGCTATAATGATGGGGACGATAAGGAGAATGAAAAGTTCTAATATGCCTTCTATCACTAGATATTCTCCTTCTCTTCCTTCTAGCGAAAAAGAGGTCGGAGTGGAGACGACAAGTCTACGTCACTTGATTTCTAGATTCCACGCCAGAAAACTAACCGCCAATTTCTGATATGTAATCCACTGTGGCGCCACTGCAAGGACACCACTAAATATCTTTTGTTTTTGTTACACTCACTATGGACTGCTACAACCACTCTACTAAATTTGTTCTTCTGTAGAGCAACCAAATAGCTCGGGAAAATCCAGATGGGTTTGGAAATTTTACAATCAGAGCAGAGTTTTGTCTATGAGCTATTTGGTAAGTATTAATTTGTCTAATTGAGTATTTTTCGATCTTCTTGAAAATAAGCAAATTGAAGATTGTTTGCCATTGATTTAATCGAGTAGTTCAACTTTATAATCCTCGCATCTCCGTCTCTAACGACGACTAATCATCACTTTCTTATATCTCCATATCTCCAATTATCTCTATCTCTGTCTAAAATTAATCTGACTTCCATCCCTGATTTTTGTTTCTTAAATTGCAAGTTTCATTTGAGATTTCTCCCGTAAAACAAGTTTTGTACAGTCTCTCCCTCCTTTTGATTCTTATAATATTCAATTTGGCTGTGTTGGGAAAACTAGACATTTTCCTCTTTCGTGTGATTAAGATGAGAAATAGGACAAGTATAATTGCAAGCTATCATTTGTATACTAGGAAAGAGACCAGAACAACACTAATTAATTTTGTGGACAAAGAAACTAAAGGACTCACCTCACTTAACTCTTGAATTGCTTCCTTGCTTGCTTGGTTACAAATTGCCAACCATCACTCCTATTTATAGTAGTGGAAGTTGGTTTAAGGCTCAATATTCACACATTCCTAAGTAGATATTTAGCTTTTGATCCTTATTCACTAATCTAGAATAATCCTTGAGCTTATCCTCTCATTAGTTCTAAAATTGTCTTAATTCTTGGACTTTTAATTTGGATTAAGACTAGGCCCATTTAAGCACTTCTAGATTGGGCTTAGGAGGGAATATATCCAACAAATCTCTCCATTCCCGACTTAGCCCGGGTGTGTCACGACGCCAGTGCCTTCATAGCATTCTTCAAATTTTTTGGTTGGTAGTACCTTAGTCATAGTGTCTGACTAGTTCTCTCCCATGTGTACCTTGTCGAGACGTATGAGTTTCTCTTCAAGAACTTTTTGTATCCAATGGTGTCGTATATCGATGTGCTTTGAGCGAGAGTGCATGGTTGAATTCTTTGCTAGGTGAATAACGCTCTGGTTATTACATACCAGCCTCTCAAGCTGCACCTCAAGGCGAGTAATAATACTAATAAAATAGGGCATGCAGTCTTCATCCACATCGGAGGAAAGATGTGTGAAACCATCCTGAAAATCCTCATCCTTGATCCGAGAAGAACCAGCCAAATCATACATGCCTTTCACCTTCTTAGACATTACCGCAATCACAAGAACAAGCTTCACTTGTTTGTACAACAAGTTAAACAAAAAAATCAACCAAAAAATGAGAAAAATTGTACTTCAGATCAAAATATAACATTTAAATTGTTATACAAATTATTGTAAAGATTAACATTAGATTGTTATAAAATGTTATACATGGTGTCTATACTTGGAGCCACTTTGCAAAGCAAATGGCACAACACACACCCACTGTTGAAAATTTACTTCAACTCAACTAGATTTACTACTACCAAAGAAGAAAAATAAGCAGATCTAAACTTACTCTATATGCATTTCCGTTCCTTGAAAACGGTCAATAGAATCTCCATCGACAATGCTTACAACCAGGAGAGGGAGTGAGGGAGGG
Source organism: Rheum nobile (assembly GCA_027886185.1). Lineage (NCBI taxonomy): Eukaryota > Viridiplantae > Streptophyta > Magnoliopsida > Caryophyllales > Polygonaceae > Rheum > Rheum nobile. The sequence continues at coordinate 12,805,707 of WOAB01000639.1, forward strand.
AGAGAGGGAGGGAGGGATGAAGAGAGAGAGAGAGAGAGAGAGAGAGAGAGAGAGAGAGAGAGAGGCGGCGCAAATTTAGGGTAAGAACAATTATGGACACAGATCGGGTCCTCTCTATGTACATGAACCACGATTATAGTACATGCCTTCCATTAGGCTAGAAATGCATATTGGGCCTAAGATTTTGTTGTATCCACTACATGGCCTTAATTGGGCTCAAACAACAACTTTGGGCCACATCCTTTACACATTACAGATCAACACTATCCCCGTGCGAAGTACGGGGCATACTACCTACTATATATATACTGTGGGAGTCAGATTTAGCCCAGCCCAAGCGCGCCGGCCCAAGTAGGGAAGAGGCCCAATTAGCAGTACGAGTAGACCTGTCAAACGGGTCGGGTTTGAGTTTAAGCACATCGGGTCGGGTTGGGTTTGGGTCGGGTCGATTGCGGGTCAGAATTTGCGGGTCGATTATGGGTCGGGTCATTGCGGGTCAAGTACGGGTCGACCCAGCGGGTCGAGAGCGCCAAGTCAAAATTTTATAAAATGATTATTATCATAATATTTTAATTAAAACAAAAAAAATAAAAAAGAATTATATAATATTTTAATAACAAAATATATTATAATGTTTAATATATAAAATAAAAACAAAATTGTAATGACCCAACCCAGAATTTTTCGGGTCGAACGGGTCGGGTCACTTTTGACCCAATATTTTTCGGGTTGGGTCTCGACCCAGAAAACGCGGGTCGACCCAGCGGGTCAAGAGCGCCACGGTACATATACATACCGACACCCGAACCAACCACTCCGAACCTCCCTCCATCCCCAAGGGGAGCAGGACAAGCCCGACCCGCACCACAGGCAGGCCCTACCCGACCAGCTCCAACGGCCAGCGCACCTGGTAGGCGCCACCATCACGAGAGGAGAAACAACTTCTCACACGCGGAGCCACACCCTGCCACAAACAAGCCCGAAGTACGTCAGGACCTCGCCAACCTCCCGGCCCTATACGGATCCATCGCTTTCACAAACGAGGTGCTAATGGCAATTCCCCAAGTTGACGCTAGCGCGATTCTAACCATGGGGGAGTATGCTGGCGAGGGAGACCCCCAGGACCACATTTCAAAGTACAAGTACGCAATGTTGTCCTGTCGAGCGGACATACCAATCTTGTGCAAGTTATTCCCTAGCTCGCTTACCGGATCAACCCTAACATGGATGATCAACCGTCCAGCAGGGAGCATCGCCAACTTCCCCCAGTTGGAGGAATCATTCCTAACATACCTCGGAAGCTCGAGGAGGAGACGTCGGGGAATACATGAAATCATTACCCTGAGACAGTGAGAGACGAAGAGCCTAGCCGCATACGTAAAGAGGTTCACGGCCAAAGTGATACAAGTGTGCGATTTCGATGAGAAGGTGGCCAAGATCGCGTTCATACAAGGGATCGTGAACTCAGACTTCATGTTCTCGGTCACCAAGAAGGAGCCGATAACCTACTCCAAATTGTTGGATAAGGCCAACACCCACATCCGAGCCGAGGAAATGGCGAGCTTGTACCACGGGCCCCTGAATGCACCCTAGAATGAGACTAAGGAAAGGTATCGGGGCCCATGGGAACAGAGGATGCTTGCTATGGTCGCGGACTAAGGGAAAGCCCCAGAGCAAGCTCCGGTGAACACAGTGTCGATGAACCTATCACCCGAAATACAACCCCTTTCTAAATCACTCCATGTCCCAAGCAACACCCCAGCAAAGACAACCTCCCCAAAAAAATTGCTCGTACCATCAGTCCAAAACTCACGGCGACAATGAGTGCATGTGATACAGATCCCCGACTAAGAAACACACTTCGGGGTCTCCATTCTCTCGGGGCTATAGAGAGATGAGCAGGGGGATGAGCAAAAACCCAGCGCCGTCCCCGTCCCCTCCGCGGAGGGATAACTTCCTTCCCCCGGATGGTTGCATGGGAACAATCTCGGGCAGCGCATGTCCGTGGGGAGAAAGCATGAGGGCCGCACGTAGATACGCGCGAGGAGGAAGGCATCACCCTGCAATACCAGTTCTTAGCATTGCTAGCAGTTCGCCAGTAGGGCACCAACTCTCTTTCACAGAAGCAGACGCAGAGGCGGTAGAAACCTTGCACTATGACCCCTTGGTCATACATGCTCAGTTCGGAACAAAGCTCGTTAAGCGGATCTTAGTCGACACGGGAAGCTCCGTGGACATTTTATATTGGGACGTCATCCTGCAATTAGAGATCCCACCCGCAGAACTTCGCCCCACTGATTGCTCGCTAGTCGGCTTCTCGGGAGAAAGGGTCGTTGTCTCCGGTGTGGTCACCTTGGACCTCATCATGGGGGATGAGGGAGGCCCGCGCATGTCTGAATCGGTAGACTTCATGGTCATGAGGATACCCTCCGCGTACAATGCGATCCTCGGGCGAGTGTCCATCAACAAGTTCCAAGCTGTTGCTTCAGTATACCACCTTAAGGTAAAGTTTCCAGTTCGTGGAGAAATAGGGGAGTCGAAGGGCCGGCAGGCAGACAGTCGGGCATGCTATTTAACCACCCTAAAAGGAAAGGGCCTTGCAAAGCAAGTCTTGCAAGTCCAATAACTCAAGCCGGGAGTAGGGTCCTCAGATGGGACCCAAGAACAGGCCGACCTCGAAGTACGAGAGTAAGTCCACCCGATTGTAGAGAACAAGGAGACAAGGGCGATAACCCCATTCAACAAAGAGGACGAGAGTCTGTTTTTGGGGACCCACCTGGGCGTGAATGATCAAGAGCAAATCGATGAGTTGTTGGGCAAATCTAGGGATGTGTTCGCCTGGACACCAAGAGACCTAATCGGCATCCCTCAGGCGCTTATGACCTACAGCTTGAGCATCATCCAAGGGACCAACCCGGTGAGGCAAAAGAAGCGAAAGCAAGCTAGCGACAAGGCTGAAAGAGCCCGCAAAGAGATCCTCAAGCTCTTGTCGGCTGGGTTCATCCGGGAAGTCCAATACCCCACTTGGCTGGCCAACGTGGTGATGGTCAAGAAATCAAGCGGCAAGTGGCGAATGTGTGTAGACTTCACCGTCCTGAACTAGGCTTGCCCTAAAGATAGCTACACGCTCCCCTCTATCGATCGGCTAGTAGACTCCACGGTCGGGCACGAGGCCCTCATCTTTCTCAATGCGTACTTCGGCTACAACCATATCAAGATGAACCCCCGTGGTAAAGAGCATACAACTTTCATCACGGAGGCAAGAACCTACTGTTATCGCATAATGCCTTTCGGCCTTAGGAACGCGGGTGCCACTTTCCAGAGGCTCGTGGATCGCATCTTCCGCGATCTAAGAGGCAAGAAGGTGTAAGCTTACATTGACGACATTGTCGTGAAAAGTCGGTACGCCTTTGAGCACACAACTGACCTCCGTGAGGTCTTCAACACCCTAATAAGCAATGAAATGAGTTTAAAGGCGGAAAAGTGTGTTTTTGGAGTGCAAACAGGCAAGTTTCTAGGTTTTCTAGTCAGCACCAGAGGGATCGACGTAAACCTGGAGAGGGTTGAAGCGATCTTAGCAATGACAGCCCCGCTGAATGTTAAGGAGGTACAATGTTTCCTTGGCGCGGTAAACTACTTGGGCAGGTTTTGCGCCCGACTGTCGGAGAGGAGTCTCCCTTTCTTCAAGGCCCTCCGAAAAGTCCACAACTTCGAGTGGACGCCAGAATGTGCGGCGGCCTTTGAAGACTTGAAGAGCCACTTGAAGCGACTGCTTACCTTGGCGGCTCTCGCACCCGGAGAGGAGCTTCAAATTTACATCGCAGAGGGGGATACCACAGTCAGTGCGGTCATTGTGAAGGATGCGCGAATACCAATCTACTTCGTGCGAAAACCATGCTGCCCGCGGAAACACGGTACTCGCTTGTGGAAAAGTTAGCCCTCGCCATAGTCACGGCCGCCCGTAAGCTAAGGCCATATTTCTTGAGCCACCCCATATAGGTACTATCGGACTTCCCGCTACAAAACTTACTCCACCAGCCTACCCTCTCGGGCAGAATGACGAGGTGGGTAGTTGATGCGACCCTGCCCTCCATGACGGCCACAGAAGAAGAAGAAGCCATGAGCCTACGCTCCCAAGGCTCAGTGACACGATCGCGTGCCAAGGCCATCGCCACCGCCGTGCAATCACTCATCGCCCGCGCTCAAGCTCCTCGCCACCATCGGCATCGCAGAAGAAGACCCATCACACTCGGACACTAGCGCGCCCACCGTCGAACCCAGTCAAGACTAGACGTGGCCGTTGCCCCCGGTGTCTGCGTCCCATGCCTCGCCGCATCAACGGCACCTATCTTTAGAATTTAGAGGTTATTTTGCTAAGTATTAGACATTTCTATTTTTGGTACTTTCTAGTTTTGGCATTCTCTATTTTTAGTAGTTTCCATATTTGGTTATTTCTATTTTTGGGTGTGTGCTTCATGTGTGTCGCATGGGCTAGCCCATTAGGCAAGACTCGGCCCATCCGAGTCTCACGTCTACTATTTAAGGCCAACTCGGCCTCTTGTATTTCTTTATGTCTAAATTAATCAAAGCTTAAGTTTGAGCGCCATTGCCTCCTTCCTTTGATCGGACATCGACCCTAATCTTATCTTCGCATCTCCATTCACTCCGCCGCCGATGCTACGGCACCGCTTGACCCATCAAGCAACCTATCCAAACCATCGCGCTTAGTCCTGAGGCCACAAACCCCCAATCGCTTCGCTTCACATTCGCTCGCGTCACGTATCGAACCCGCTATCGCACCCAGTCCACCGTCGTCGTCGCTAGCCTCATCGCTCGTGTCATCGACTTCACCATCGCTATCGCACCCACCATCGCACCCACTCCATCGCTCGCGCCATCGCTCTCGCCATCGCTACCGCTATCGAAGTTGTGACACTCCCCTTGACGCCATTGTCGCATGTCGTGTCGCCCACTCCACCGCCACCACGTTCGCATGCCCACCGTGTCAGTAAACCTCTAAAGTTACTGTTCACGTATGTGCATCCCATCATCAACCTTTCGTGCAATTCAACAAGGGTTAAACCCAAGGTTTCCACGGCAGGCTTGACAACGAGAGACATGACTTCCCAACCAAGACTAGATCCAACGCCGCCTTCGACACTTGACCATCATTCGGAGGCAAGAACGCATCAACTGACATCAGAGCCCAGCGGTCTTGTAAGTCACTATCTCAAGTCTTGACTTTGTTCACAAATTTTTTTCTTGTCCATCAACCTTGCTTCTGCATAATCAAAAAAAAAAGTTAAAAACTTTCCTTGTCCTCTTCGGTTTCGCAAGGCAAGCCCTTGGCCGAATTTTTTTTCTTGCCCTCCAAGTATTGGTGTGTTTGGTAACTTCGGATATCTTGCATGCTTGAGTGATTGTTTCCTTGTTTCATGCGTTTATTTTGTTTCCATATCTTGCTTGATTTGCTTTTTAGGTTGTTAGCCAAAATTTCCATCTATAACAAATCAAATCTTATCTTCTTTTCTCTCTCCAATCTTTAAGATCTCGCTTGATCTCTTTCTTGTTACTTAGGCCGTTTTCGTTTTATTTCCTTTATCCGATATCTATAAAAAGTCAAACACAAGATATTTGGATTTTTTTTTTAAAAAAGCCAATCGGTTATTCAAAAAAAAAAAAGATAACAAGAAGACAACCGAGTGTAGGGATAACCAAAATAAGGCAACCTTACGCACCCACCACCGAGGCCTAAGCTCATCTTCTCAATCTCTTCGCCGTCTAGGTTAACCCTAGAAGGAAAGTCTTGCTAGTTTGGTTGCTTGTTTGGATTAGGGATTTAATTACTTGATCTTGTTTGATTGACGTGCTTGCTTCTCACACCACCACTCGTGTCTAGCCTAAGCCGCCCTCTCGGCAAGCCGATTAGCCCACCCTTACGTGAACTTTGTTGACTTGACTAGTGATTGCTTGATCATTGTTGCTTGTGTCTTTTGTTCATTTTTACTCCTATGTCTAGCCATATTGTTATAGGTAGCATGTTGGCTCCTACACATTCAAGTGGAGACGGCAACGGCGCCAACAACGACCAACCGAACCCCGCTTTGGTTCCACCACAAGATCCACCACAATATGACCCCATCTTAGAGCTCTCGGCAGAGCAAAGAGAAATTCAGTCTCTACGACAACAAGTGGCTCAATTGCAAGCCATGCAGCGAGTGGCACCGATCGTGCCCACACTGACACCCATGATCCCCATGGACACAGCGGCTGCTCCATGTCACACCGACGCCGGCCCCAGCCAACCGCGCTTGGACAAAGGGAAATGGTTGATACCATCAACCTCAAACCTCCAGCCGCGTCTCCAAAGGATCCAATTGGTGATTGAGAGTCGCCAAGGTTATGTGTCGTAGCGAGACCACTACGCGCCGCGCACCACACCAGTCGGCTATGACACCGGCTCCGACCGCGCCGATGACTCCCAAGGTGAGTTTTTTGAGCCCTATGATTTTGATGACAGGTACGCCTCTCGGCGCTCCCAGCGATGTATGCCAGCCTCTGCGCCACGCGACAGCCGAGCCCGCCACAACGCGGATGACACAGGCGCGCCGCAAAGACCCAGTCGATGACCGTGACGCGAAGACGCGCGCTTGAGGGAACATGCTCCGACACCCGTTCCGTTCGGCGTCAACGAGCATCTTGTCCACCAGAGTGCGTGAACCCCGCGCTACGGGTCCGACGGCTATGGCTCCGCGACACCGACGATCCATGATGATTTTGAGGAGTTCGACGATGAAGAAATTGAGGATTCAGGTATGATCAATCCTGGCTCTTATCACCCCCGTCTTGGTGATCTTATTGAATTGCAGGACCGACCAACGGATTGGATTCCACCGCCGCGCCTACAGGTCCAGCCACAACAACCATTCCAAGGCACCATGGATCGTGACACTCGCGGCCAGCACAATGAAGACATGCCACATGACTTTCATCATCGCACCGACACCGAGGCCCAGCCGCGACAGCGCCGCCGTGACGAAGGCCATGCGCCCAATGAAGAGTTCGACCATGACAATGCCCACAGAGGATGCGATCGACGACAACTTGGATGCGCACCTCATCCAGTGTTGTGCGCCTACCAAAACCCCCTCTTCGCAGCCGCGCCACACATCGCGCCCCAGCAAGCACCACTCGCGCCTCGCTACCAACGCCATGAAGTGAAGGTAAAATCGAACACTTTCTTGGTGAAAATGATCCTACTATTTTTCTTGAATGGGTACAGGCCACTGAGTATACCTTGAGGTATTGCCACGTCCTACCAGAGGAGCACGTCGACGCCACCACGTTCCACTTCCGAGGCGCTACTCGCGTGTAGTGGCACATATTTGTTAACGACTGCATCCGACTCTGTCTCCCTCCCGTTACTGAGTGGCACCAGCTGGTCTATGTCATGACCAAGAAGTATGCCCCCCCCGGATTACAGAAACCAAATGAGAATGGAGATCGCCATGGCTCGCCAAGGCACCAAGACTCCTCTTGAGTTCTTTTCACAATTGGAGGACATGTACTACAAGGCCAACATTAGTGTCGCCCCTTCGACGCTAAGGATGAAGTTTTTGAGTGGCTTGAACGCCCCCATATGAGACCAACTTGAGATCTTGCCCATCAAGGATCTCAATACATTGACACACACGGCAATGCAAATTCACAACTAGCTCAACCGCCGCAAGCAATACTCTTGGCAAACCGGCCAACGCAGGTATGATTATTCCCCTGGTCAATCTATTTCTACTAATGTGCGTGCCCCCGCCTCAGGTTCTGCAACGTCTAGCCAAGGCCGCCAGCCGAAGCCCGTGACACAACCCACTGCCAGCCGCGCGCCCACGCCTAGGACCTCTTCGACGAGCACTGAGTGAGTGCGTGATCTTGAGTGTTACAAATGTGGAGGTCGAGGCCACTACAAGAAAGATTGCCCTAATTCGAAGAAGGTGCTCTTCTCTTCCACTGCCGCCGACTACAAGTCCTACGAGGAGGAAGAGGCACCGCTTGAGGCCATAGAGGAAGGCATCGCGAACGCCGGGGACGCTTACGAGTGTGAGGCCGTTGCCCTCCATGCGGGCACACCTTTGAGCTTAGTGACACGATGCATCCTCACCGTCAAGGAAGCGAGCCTCGTTGACCAACGCGAGAACTTGTTCCACACGATGCCTCGTCAAAACGGCTTCCTTGAGTGTCTTTATCGACGGAGGTAGTTGCTGCAACATAGTGAATGAGAAAGTGGTGAAGCACTTCGACCTGCCTACCACACCGCATCCGCAACCATACGCCCTCCAGTGGATCTCCGCGAGCCCTGGTAACACAGTGTCTCGCCAATGCTTAATTTCCTTTTCTATTGGTCAATATTGTGATTCCATTCTTTGTGATGTAATTGCAATGGACGCCACACATCTCTTGCTTGGGCGCCCATGACAATTCGATAGGCGCGTGCTCCATGATGGCTATTTAAACACATATGTATTTACTTACCACGGGAAGCGCGTCACATTATTACCAATGTCTCCACATGAGATCTTGCAGGACCAGGTCAAGAGAGATCGCCAGAAGGCCATCGAGGTCGCTTCTATAAGGCAGGAACCGACGCCAGCGGCCACACCAAAGCAAAACACCTCCAATTCTGGCAATTTTTCATCTCCCCCAGGCACTGCATCCAAGAAGTCCAACGCTTGAGGTGGGCCACCCAGTGCCTCCCTGAATCATGACAGCGCCTCTAGTACTGCCGCCAGGAAGCCGAAACAGAGGCCCACTGAGACGTGACCAGGCACACGAGAATCTGGCTCGAGCACTAGTGTCCCCAACCCCAGTGCCTCCCATTGCACACCAAGTGCCTTGCTGCCTTCGCAGTTGGCCATTTGATCGCCGCAGACGCCTCAATTGCAGGGCCGTTGTGAGCACAGACTACTTCTCGCACGGCCCAATGATCTCACTGCCACATTGAGCGGAAAGGCACCATGCTTTCTGTTGGTGCCCACTCCATGCATCCCAGAGACACCCGTCGCCGAGCCATTGCCGCCAGCCATCACCGCTTTGCTCGCCGACTTCGACGATGTGTTTCCAACGGAGCTTCCACAGGGCCTCCCTCCATTGCGAGGCATTGAGCACCAAATCGACTTGGTGCCTAGTGCCTCCCTGCCCAACCGCGCCGCATACCGCGCCGGCCCTAAGGAGACCAAGGAGTTGCAGTACCAGGTGTAGGAGCTCTTGGATCGTGGCTACGTGAGGGAATCCCTAAGCCCTTGCGCTGTGCATGTGATCCTTGTGCCCAAGAAGGATGGATCTTGGCGCATGTGCGTCGACTGCCCTGCCATTAATCAAATAACGGTGAAGTACATGCACCCAATCCCGCGCCTAGATGATATACTTGATGAACTCTACGACGCGACCCTCTTTTCCAAGATTGACTTGAAGAGTGGCTATCACCAGATTCGTATGAAGGAAGGTGATGAATGTAAAACCGCCTTCAAGATGAAGTATGGGCTTTATGAATGGCTCGTCATGTCTTTTGGGCTCACCAATGCCCCGACCACATTCATGAGATTGATGAACCACGTGTTGAGAACATTTCTGGGGAAGTTTGTTGTCGTTTATTTCGATGATATTCTTATTTATTCACGTAGCCTTACGGAGCACGTCGAGCACCTTAGGCTTGTGTTAGAGTGCTTGCGACGTGAGAGTTTGTATGCCAATCTTGGCAAGTGTCGCTTTTGCTCGGACACTACTAATTTCCTAGGCTACGTGGTGTCCAAGGACGGCCTGCGCGTGGATGAAGACAAGGTCAAGGCCATTAGGGAGTGGCCTACGTCGACTATGCCGACCATGGTACGCAGCTTCCTTAGCCTCGCAGGTTTTTATAGGCGCTTTGTGCGAGACTTCAGCTCCATCGCCACGCCTCTGCATGATCTTACCAAAAAGGGAGCCATAGTGACTTGGCTTGAGGCCCACGAGAAGGCCTTCACGGCATTGAAAGACGCTTTGTGCCACGCACCTCTACTCCAACTCCATGACTTTGCCAAACACTTCGAGGTAGAGTGCGACGCGTCCGACGTCGGCATTGGAGGTGTCTTGCACCAGGAGAGGCGGCCCATTGCCTTTTTCAGTGAGAAGCTTACCGAGGCCACCTTGAATTACCCCACCTACGACAAGGAGCTTTACGCACTCGTTCGTGTGCTCAAGATGTGGCAACACCACCTTTGGCCATGAGAGTTCGTGATTCACAGTGACCACGCCACACTCAGCTACTTGAAGAGCCAGGTCCACCTCAACCGGAGGCATGCTCGTTGGGTGGAGTTCCTTGAGACGTTTCCCTACGTCGTGGTCCATAAGAAGGGTAAGGAGAATGTGGTTGCCGATACCCTTTCTCACAGGTACAATCTCTTGACTCATGTTCAAACTAATGTTCTTGGCTTTTCTTTGATTAAGGAATTATATGTGCTTGATCCTTTCTTTAGCCCTATTCTCGAACATTGCCTTACCGACCGTGAGTTTGACACTTACTTTCCTTGTGAGGGTCACTTGTACAAAGCAGGCCGCCTATGCATCCCTAGATCATCCATTAGGCACTTGCTTATCCAGGAAGCCCATGATGGCCGTAGCCACTTTGGAGTTGCCAAGACCCTAGCCGCGCTTAGGGAGCACTTCTTTTGGCCACGCATGACCCACCAGGTGACCCGTTACTATAAGAGTTGTGTGACTTGCCAGCGCGCCAAAGCCAAATCTAGTCCACACGGCCTCTACACCCCACTCCCCATCCCTACCGGCCCTTGGGAAGACCTTTCCATGGATTTCATTATGGGTTTGCCCCTCTCGCATCAAGGTAAATACTCTATCTTTGTGATTGTGGATAGGTTTTCGAAGATGGCCATCGCCGCCACCGTGCAATCACTCATTGCTCGCGCTCAAGCTCCTCGCCACCATCGGCATCGCAGAAGAAGGCCCATCGCACTCGGACACTGGCGCACCCACTGTCGAACCCAGTCAAGACTAGACGTGGTTGTTGCCCCTGGTGTCCGCGTCCCATGCATCGCCGCATCAACGGCACCTATCTTTAGCATTTAGAGGTTATTTTGCTAAGTATTAGACATTTCTATTTTTGGTACTTTCTAGTTTTGGCATTCTCTATTTTTAGTATTTTCCATATTTGGTTATTTCTATTTTTGGGTGTGTGCTTCATGTGTGTTGAATAGGCTAGCCCATTAGGCAAGACTCGGCCCATCCGAGTTTCGCGTCTACTATTTAAGGCCAACTCGGCCTCTTGTCTTTCTTTACGTCTAAATTAATCAAAGCTTAAGTTTGAGCGCCAATTGCCTCCTTTCTTTGATCGGACGTCAACCCTAATTCTATCTTTGCATCTCCATTCACTCCACTGCCGACGCTACGATACCGCTTGACCCATCAAGCAACCTATCCAAACCATCGTGCCTAGTCGTGAGGCCGCGAACCCCCAATCGCTTCGCTTCGCATCTGCTCGCGTCGCGTATTGAACCCGCTATCGCACCCAGTCCACCGTCGCCGTCGCTAGCCTCATCGCTCGTGTCATTGACTTCATCATCGCTATCGCACCCACCATCGCACCCACTTCATCGCTCTCGCCATGGCCACCGCTATCGCAGTCGTGACACTCCCTCCGACGCCATGTCGCGTGTCGTGTCGCCCACTCCACCGCCACCGCGTTCGCATGCCCACCGTGTCAGTAAACCTCTAAAGTTACTGTTCACGTACGTGTATCCCATCGTCAACCTTTCGTGCAATTCAACAAGGGTTAAACCCAGGATTTCCACTGCAAGCTTGACAACGAGAGATGTGACTTCCCAACCAAGACAAGATCCAACACCGCCTTCGACACTTGACCATCATTCAGAGGCAAGAACGCATCAGTAGTGGAGCTCTCGGAGTTCGACATTTCGTACAAAAGTCGCCCTGTTATCAAGGCACAATCTCTCGCCGACTTCCTCGTCGAGGCCGGTTTCAGGGATGAGGTCATCACAGAAGCAACAAGCGCTCTAACTTGTTGGGTGCTTTTTTTCGATGGGGCAGTGAACGAAGGAGGCCGCGGAGCCGGCCTGGTCCTCATGTCCCCGGGAGGAGAAAAAATGGAGTACGCATTGGCTTTGGAATTCGAGGCTACTAACAACGAGGCAGAATACGAAGGCCTCTTAGCGGGAATGGAACTGGCCCTAGTGAACGGAGCGTAAAGCTTGACCTGTTACAACGACTCTGAGGTCGTAGTTAACCAAATGCAAGGGATCTATGAGGAAAAGACGGGAACCCTGTCCGAGTATTGCGAGAGAGTGAGAACATTGGCCAAGGCTTTACACCAGTTTGAGATACACTCCATCCCAAGGTCCGAAAATGTGGCAGCAGATGCCCTCGTGAAGCTTGGCTTCAGGTCGGCTGGTTGCACTATAGGTGTAGTCCGCGTAGAAAGCAAAAGCCTCCCCGCCATTCGAATGCAAGTAATGACTATCAGGGAGGCCCCCGACTGGAGGACACCCCTAAAGGAATACTTGGAGAAGGGAGCCTCTCCGTCCGACAAGGCCGAAAGGCGGAGACTATAGGTCCGAGCCTCACACTTCTACATGAAGGGAAATGGGCTATACAAAAAAGGCTACAACTCGTTAGGCCTCAAATGTGTCTCACTGAAACAAGGCTGCAAACTCACCAAGGAAACTCACAGCGACACTTGCGGTAGCCATTCCGGGTGGACGACTCTTGCCCATAAGGCCCAACGCACCGGCTACTTTTGGCCCACCATGAGAAAAGATGCTATGGAGGTCTCTCGGTCCTGCAATCCCTGCCAGGTTCATGCTCCCGCTATGCTGCAGCCCGGGCAAGAAATGGAGATTTTGAGTGCCCCATGCCCTTTCTCCATGTGGGGGATGGATCTCCTCGACCCTTTTCCTTGTGCTCCCGAACAATTGCAGTACATCTTGGTAGCCTTTTATTACTACACCAAGTGGATTGAGGCGGAGGCCCTGACAACTACCACAAATGAGAAGGTACAGAAATTCCTCTGGCAAAATATCATGTCGCTTTGGACTCCCCCCAAGACATTGTCACCGACCGAAGGCCCCAATTCAACACGAAAAAGTTGAGGGCATTCTGCGACGATCTGGGCATTCGCCTTCGCTTCGCCTCAGTAGCTCACCCACGAACAAACGTCCAGGTTGAGAATGCAAACGGGCAGATTCTAGCCGGCTTAAAGAAGAGGCTAGATAAAGCACAAGAGCGATGGGCAGAAATTCTCACGCTCGTTCTCTGGGCTAATCAAACCACACCAAAGAAAAGGACCGGTGAGACGCCATTTTGCCTGGCGTATGGGGTTCAGGCAGTCGTTCCAGTAGAGCATCTTTTTCCAAATAAAAGGGTTGTGCATTATGACGAGGAAAACAACAATGAGAGGATGTCTGTGGAGTTGCAATTAAGGGAAGAAGTGCGATAAATGGCCGAGATCCGTGAGGCCGAGTACAAGAGAAGGATTGCCGCACACTACAACAAGAGAATCATCCCCCGATGCTTCAAGAATGGGGACCTGGTCCTCAAGAGGACGGAGGGTGGCAAGCTAGACCCGAGGTAGGAAGGCCCGTACATCATCTCGCACCAAGTGGCTGAGGGAGCCTACAAGCTGAAAAGGGAGGATGGCAACCTAATCCCAAACACGTGGAATGTCTTGCGACTGAAGAAGTACTTCCCCTAAGCAAGAAAGCGGTGAAGGCGCCCAAAAAAGCAACACCCATGTTGGCTCTAACAACATATGTAATGTAAGCACCGACGAGGTCGGCTAGTAGCTAGACCTTTTTGTGATTAAGGCCCCATAAATGTTATGCAACATCAACGCGAGTCGAGAAGGCAATTATTAAGCAACTATAAAAAGGCAAGGCCCGGGAAGGGCGGAAGCAATTATTAAGCAATATTGAGAAAGGCAAGGCCCGAGAAGGGGCGAAAGCATTTATTAAGCAATATTGAGAAAGGTAGGGTCGGGAAGGGGCGAAAGCAAATATGAAGAAATATTGAGAAAGGCAAGGCTCGGGAAGGAGCAAAAGCAATTATTAAGCAATATTGAGAAAGGCAAGGCCCGACAAGGGGCAAAAGCAATTATTAAGCAATATTGAGAAAGGCAAGGCCCGTGAAGGGGTGAAAGCAATTATTAAGCAATATTGAGAAAGGCAAGGCTCGAGAAGAGGCGAAATCAATTATTAAGCAATATTGAGAAAGGTAAGGCCCGTGAAGGGGCAAAAGCAATTATTAAGCAATATTGAAAAAGGCAAGACCCGTGAAGGGGCAAAAACAATTACTGTATTAAGCAATATTGAGAAAGGCAAGGCCCGGGAAGAGGCGAAAGCAATTATTAAGCAATATTGAGAAAGGCAAGGCTCGGGAAGGGGCAAAAGCAATATTGAGAAAGGCAAGGCCCGGGAAAGGGCGAAAGCAATTATTAAGCAATATTGAGAAAGGCAAGGCCCGAAAGAGGCGAAATCAATTATTAAGCAATATTGAGAAAGGCAAGGCCAGGGAAGGGGCGAGAGCAATAGTAAGCAACACTAAGCAATATTAGGCCCGAGAAGGGGTGATAACAATACTAAGCAACTCCAGGCATTACTAAAGCAACATTGGGCCCGGAAAGGGGCGAGAGCAATATTAAAATAACTAAGACCATACATGTGCAGGAACCAGTTCGCGTAAAAAGCAAGGAGCAACGCCAGACCGACAAGATCAAGACATGCTAAAGCAATGACCCGCGGCAACAAAACTTAGGGCAAAATAACGATATAGCGGAAAAAATACAACGAAGAAAGAGAGTGGCAAGAGCACCAAAATTGCGGGGGCAGATAAGCACCACAAAGCAAGAAAGTAGCGAAGGCACAAAGACCACAAAGCCGGGTATACTAGAAAGCAATACCGGGTGGCCAACAATGAGGAGAATCACCCTAAAGCCCGCATCTGAGAAGCCTTCGAGGAGCAACCCAAAGAACGTAGCAAGAGAACCGCCGCATGCAGATGTAAGCAAGTGGGCGAGGGGCTCGGCCGCAAAGCCACATCGAAGCCATAAACCAAAGGCATGCAAGGACCCTCTATTTCTAGCAATAAATAGAGAAGCCGACTACTCAATTTGCCTCGTGAGCTTCCCTTGGCATAGTGCACTCAAGCAAAGCCCCCGAGCCAGGGGGATGGGAGTAGCCCGACAACAGTAAAGGAAAATAAGAAAACAAAGATGAGAGGAAGAGCAGCAACAAAGCACTTTATTCATTAATAAAAGAGAGCAAGCCGTTACAAAAGGTATTGTACAAGAGGCACACCCGGCCAAGATCTACTAAGCCTAAAAAAGGAAACCTAGAAAGGCCCCTCCTCACGGGGATAGTCAAGGGATGCCCCTAACCCGATTGCGGAGGAGCCAAAAGAAGAGCAAGGCCGGCTACACATGTCAGGATACATAACCTGGCATCGTGAGTCACGGCCCCCGTACAACCTGACAACGTAAGTCGCAAAGTAGCCCTAAAGGTCATGAGGCACTAAGCGATCCCCAACCACGTACAGCGACACCGGCTCACTACAGCTAAGAGCATAGAGCGCATCAGTATACGATTGATCTTCCACTCGACGAATAACGCGCGGAAACTCGGCCGAGTAAAGAAAATAATGAACTTCCCGAACATTGTAGTTGGGATCCCCGACATCAGCCAACTCCAATATGGTGTCGAGGGTGAAGCCGGTGGCAAGCAACGTATATGTCCGCCGATATAGCGATGAGAGACAGCCATGGTCCAATCTCCCCGACGCTTGGCCAGACGCCCTCTTCAGTAAACCCTCACCACCGCCACAGTGTGAGGATTCTCCACAGCATAACTGTCCGACAAAGGAAGAAAACGGGGAGGATGGTCCATCGGTTGCAAGCTTCAAGAAAAGCAAGGAACAAGACAAACACAAATGCCAGAAAAAGAGAAGTAGAAACACACAAGAGATACAAGCAACACAAACGATGCAAGTGAGTGAAAAAAGAGAAGCCAATATATAGGGAGCGATTGACCTTAACCGCCCGCAGCCCGAGGGCTGCAATAAATATCCGACCATAAAAAGTAATTGTTCAGAAAAATGCCTACCCATAGCTCAAGACAAAAAGAAGAAAAAGCAAGCAAGAAGAGCCACCCAGCAAAAAGCAAGCAAGAAAAGCAAGGAACAAGACAAACACTTGGGTAAATTCCACAACGTCATTATGAGCATTAAACCAGCTAACGTCACTGAAGATCAAATTAAAATGAGAGCCTTCGGGTTCACTCTTAAGGATGATGCTGAAGACTAGTACTATCATCTGCCTAGCGGAAGCATAGATTCTTGGGCTAAGCTACATAAGGCATTCCTCGCACAATATTTCCCAACCAAGATGGCGAACGCCTTGAAAAGGGCGATTGCCAGTATTGAAAAGGATAGGAGGAGACCCTTTATGACTATTGTGAGCGGTTCAAACGACTTTGTTCTAGTTGCCCGTTCCATGGTTTTGACAAGAAAGCTCTAGTACTCTATGTTTACAATGGGCTGCTTGATGATGAAAGAAGAATCATAGATGCTACTTGTGGTGGTAGTATCTTGAATATGACCCCTGATGCAGCCATGATTAAACTTCATGATATGGCTGAGAGCACAAGGGATTTTGATG
This sequence comes from Rheum nobile, assembly GCA_027886185.1. Classification (NCBI taxonomy): domain Eukaryota; kingdom Viridiplantae; phylum Streptophyta; class Magnoliopsida; order Caryophyllales; family Polygonaceae; genus Rheum; species Rheum nobile. The sequence goes on from WOAB01000639.1 coordinate 12,822,412, forward strand.
AAGCCCCAAAGACCAGAGCAGTTAATGCTGTCAACTCCAATGATGCGCATTTATTGCAAGAAATTGCTTCATTAAAAGACGTAATTGAGAAGTTGGGTAAACAAGAAGCACCTCAACATCACAATGTTTGTGGAATCTGCGTTGATCCATTTCACAACACCAATGCTTGTCCCCAACTTCAGGATGCCACTACTGCTGAAGTATATGCTGCTGGAGGTTACGGGCCTATTAGACCTCGACATGATCAACAACAGCTACAACAACTGCCATAACCTCACTTTGATGAGCTACCAGTTGCTCCCCAGGATAGTAGTTCCCCTTCAACTAACGAGTTGCTCACAACCTTAACAATGAACCTCACAACTCATGTGCAAACAACTGCGGCCAGCATCAAGAGCATGGAAAATCAAGTGGGTCAGTTAATAGATGTGGTCACTAGGTTGGACAAAAAGGCCTCACAAGAAAGTGTAAGTGCTGTGACCCTCCGAAGTAGCAAGGAATTGCAAGTCGCTCCTACTGCTGAAAAGGACGACAGAGCTGAAATTGAAGATGGGTAAGTCCCACCGCCCCGCGGTGACACCCACTGTGACCCGGTGGACACTCTCAGTTGTCCTGAGTTAACACCATCGCCCCGCGGCCAAGAACACCACCCCGCGGTGAACCCACCGCCCCGCAGTGAAAGCCCAGATCTTGATCACGATGAAGAAGAGGACCCCTATGTTCGTCCAAATTTCCCTCCTCTTGGTTCTGAAAAGCCCCCTGCCCCCTTTCCGGAGGCACTAAAGGAAAGGAAAGTAATCGACGACAAGGATCTCTTCGACACCTTCAGTAAGTGTGAGGTAAACATCCCCCTCCTCAAGCTTGTAAAGAGTGTACCTAGGTACGCTAAGTTTTTAAAGGAGCTATGCACCATCAAGAGAAATCAGAAGCTGAAGGGCAAGGAAAAAGTCAAGGTCAGCGAACGCGTATCTGCTGTATTCCAGAGACGTATGCCAAAGAAGTGCGGCGATCCAGGTATGTGGAGCATTCCTTGTATTATTGGTGACACTAAATTTGAAAGAGCTATGCTTGATCTTGGTGCCTCCATTAATGTTTTTCCCTATTCCCTCTATGAATCTCTTAGACTTGGACCTCTGCAAGACACAGGAATTGTAATTCAATTAGCTGATAGGTCTAGTGTCTACCCTAGAGGAGTAGTAGAGGATGTTCTTGTTATGGTTGATAAATTGATATTCCCTGCAGATTTTTATGTCTTAGATATGGATGCGGATACAAAGGCGACTCCTATACTATTAGGTAGACCATTTTTGAAAACTGCTAAGACTAAACTTGATTTGTAAAGTGGGACACTTTCTATGGAATTCGATGGGGAGAAGGTGGAATATAATATTTATGAAGCTATGAAACACCCCAATGAAGACCATTCTTTATGCTCCATTGATGTGATTGATTCTATTGCGCAAGATGTATTTGATATATCTGGTCCTGATGAGTTGATGTCCATTGTTGAGAATAATTTGGATTTGTCCCATAAGGAATACTCTTTACCAACTAACATGCAGGAAATTATGGCTCAGATGGATGCATATGGTAAGTTTCCTATAGATCCTTTGGGCGTTGGCCCTAATTTACTAAACCCGAGCGAGAAGCTCATTCCCTCTGTTGTACAGGCTCCCGAGATTGAATTGAAGCCGTTGCCGGATCACCTCAAGTATGCATTTCTTGGAGCCAACGACACTCTGCCAATCATTGTGTCTAGTAAGCTTTCTGAAGACCAAGAAATGAAGCTATTAGGCGTGCTCAGGGAGTACAAGACTGCGATAGGATTACTAAACCCGAGCGAGAAATGAAGCTATTAGGCGTACGTTTCCAAGTGGGTGGAAGCGAAGGCCACCAGGACTGATGATTCTAAAGTTGTGGCAGGTTTTCTTAAGGAGAACATTTTCTCAAGATTTGGGATACCCAAAGCTTTAATTAGTGATCGGGGAACCCATTTCTGCAACAAGACAATGAATGCCCTGTTGAAGAAGTATCATGTCACCCAAATAGTCTCCACGGCCTATCATCCTCAAACTAATGGGCAGGCCGAAATTTCCAATAGAGAGATTAAATCCATCCTGGAGAAAACGGTTACAGCTAATCGAAAGGATTGGAGTTCTAAACTTAATGATGCACTGTGGGCATACCGCACAACTTTCAAAACTCCAATAGGAATGTCCCCTTTCCGGTTAGTATTCGGAAAAGCATGCCACCTCCCTGTAGAGCTTGAACATAAAGCATGGTGGGCAATAAAGAAATGCAACATGCAATTGGATGAAGTGGGAGATTTCCGAAAGCTGCAGCTGTAAGAACTAGAGGAGTTATGCCTTGAGTCATATGAGAACTCTGTTAGCTATAAGGCAAAAACCAAGCAATGGCATGACAAGCACATCTTGAGAACAGATTTCAAGCCAGGGGATAAGGTCCTCCTATTTCAATCTCGGCTTAAGCTTTTTGCTGGGAAGCTGAAATCCAAGTGGACGAGTCCTTATGTAATTGCTGAAGTACACCCCCATGGCGCCATTGGATTGATTGACAACAAGACGAACAACGTTTTCAAAGTGAATGGCCAAAGATTGAAGCCTTACCATGACAACTTCAACCCGAACCAAGTTGATGAAGTGAGTTTTGAAGTCCCTAAAGCTGAAAACTGATAGGCCACAGCCTACATCGAGCCAACGACGTTAACCAAGGCGCTTATCGAGAGGCAACCCGAGGTATTTTTCTTTTGATTTTCTTTTCTTAGACCTTTTTCATAGTTCTTTTGCTTTGTTTCGTCCGCCTGCTACTAACGTGTCAGGTACGAAAGTAAATGGAGGTGAGTTTAATTCTCCAGGAAACCCATGACCGCCCCGCGGTGAACCACACTGCCCCGCGGTGAAGCCTGGGTATTTTCACTCAACTCTGATTTAAAAAAAAAACGGTTTTGTTTTCAAAAACATTTTCCACGTTGGATACAAAGGATTTGACGGTGTTATTTGGATCGTCCCGCGGTCCGGTACCTGGTATTTACCCCATTACTCATTAAACACTCCTGCCAAACCCTAACCTCCTCACCCTTTTCTTTCTCTCTCTCTCTACCGTATCTCTCTTTCTCCTCTCAAGCCCTCACCCAAAATCTCACAATCCCTGCCTTTCCCTTGCTCTAAGCTTGATTGTGGATGATCCTTGAACCCAATTTCAGATTCCCATAACCAAGCCGCCACATTGCACTCGTTCGACCGCTTCGCGGTGTTTATTGGTTGGAGGAAGGTGTTGTGTGGTTTTGGAGGTGTGATTGGAGGACCATTGGGCTCTATCTAGGCTCATTGGCGGTTGAGGTTGGGAGGTCGCACAGTTGCCGCCTCGCGTTGATGCTCCACCACCTCGCGCGATTCGGGATTTTTTGAATTGAAGAAGAAGGTTGAACAGTCCACCACCCTGCGGTGAAGCATACCGCCCCGCGGCAAGCCCCAGGTGATTGTCCATCTTTGGTTTGTAAGTTGTCTTTGCCTAGCTCTTTGATTCCACCGCATTCAAATACTTTAATTATGCCAAGAGCTAGGAAGGTTGGTATGACTGCGAAGGAGAATAAGGCTTATGATGTGGTTGCAAAGAGGGCTGTGCTCCCGCCTCGATTCTTTGATAGAGGGACTTTGGGTGAGTTGGGAATGTTAGAGATGGTCCTGCTGTGTTTGGATAGGTTAGGGTTGGGTACTTTTCTTGACAAGTGTGCCCCTGCTTTTCTCGAGCTCTGTTATCAGTTTATTGCCACCATGTCAAGATATTTAGAGAGGCGCACTATTAACGGTGAAGTGCGCAAGGTGCTTGCGGGCATAAAATTTAAGTATGAGGGACGAGCTTACGAGATGCCAGTGGAGGAAGTCAGGGAGGTGTTGGGAGTGTCTAGACCACCCACTGCTGGGTGGAAGAAGGGACCCGACGAGGCAGAAATTAAAGACTTCTCGACTACCGCTACGGGAATGCCTGATTTTCAGAAAGGTAGGGAGTCCGATAACAAACTAGTGCATCCTTGTCTGCGCTTAGTTCATCGAGTACTAGTGCGAGCATTTTGTGGGAGTGCGGAGGATAGGAAGGTTGCCCTGAACCGCCTTGGTTTGTTTCTTCCGATGCTTGACCCTTTGGATGAGGAGATTTCATGCTGGGTTCTAGTGTGGGCTCACAGCCTTTAGAGGATTCGCGATGGTGAGGCGCGAGATATTGTTCAGGGTGGTCTGATCACCTTGGTTGTGGCCGCCAGAGTTCAGACTGATACTATTCCTCATCCGATCATGCCTGTTCGCTACGACATCCCATGTCTGCGACGGTGTGGTATGTTGAACAACTCCCAGGAGCAATTCCTCTGGTGTTCTTTTGGAGGCCATATGTTGCGCCTTCCTCGTAATTTTACCTATCCGCGGGATTTCACACAATGGTTCATCCCATCTGATTTTGAGGTCACTTCCCCCGTTTCTGAGGATAGTTTCCAGGCCGCTGCTCTTATGGATATTGATCCCCCTGTGTATGCTGCTGCCTCTTCTTCTGCATCGACTTTTGAGATTCCTTGGGATGAGGTGTTTGCTCGTTTTGATGCTTTCACGCTGCGTCAACACGCTGCAAATGAGGGGATGCTGACTCGCCTACAGACTTTACAGACTGATATTGAGCGTGACCTTACGAGCCGGTTGAGTTCAGCTGAGGCATCTATGCAGGAGCACTATTTTGGGTGGTACTCGTACCCGCCAGGCTATCCACCGTATCCACCTTACCAGTGAGTTTATTTTCTTTTCCCCCCTATTTAGTTTTGTCTTCGTCTCTACATTGAGGACAATGTGTGATTCAAGTGTAGGAGAGGGATTTAGACTTGCTACCTATCATAGTTAGTGTACATAGTTTGTTTATGCATTTCAATTTTGCATTTCAGATTCGAGTTATTCTTATTAAAAAAAAAAAGCCATAAATATGAGAAAAGGCAATCAAAATCCTAGGATGAGCTGAAAATCCGAAAGGGCGGTTCAAGTAATAAGCAGGTAGTCCGACTGGTATAGACCGGTGCAAAAATGGACTGAAGTGATGTGAGTACATGTGAGATGTCTAGCAAAATGAAACGAGTGGCTAGGTGAAAACCCGAGAGGGCGCCTAGGCAAAATGAGCGTAAAGAAAAAAGAGTGAATTCTAGGTTCATTCTGGAGGTTGGCGTCATAAGCTGAGGTGATATAAGGAGTTCGGGTAGGTCACTCTGGAGCGATAAGGAGCTAGACAGGAGTTAGGAATAGATTTATCTCGCATCACTTGTTTTGGTTGTCTGGAGCTGATTGTTGAAATGTTGTAATTACTGGTATCATGTTTACTCGCACTTCCTGAGGCCTTGGGTATTTGATGATTGGAGTAGGATTAGTTTTAATTTACTCGGGATGAGTAAAGGTCTAAGTGTGGGGGAATTTGATAGGTGCCATTTTAGGCACCTTAACTAGTAATTATTGACATGATTTAGATGGAGTTTCGGTATAGATTTAGGCTATTTCTGTAATCCAGAAGAAGAGTTGAGAAGTGAAGATATCATAGGATTTACAGCCTAATGAAGATGAAGGAGAAGATCTGCTTAAGATTCATGGAAGAAGGCTACCACCACTTGGTAGTACAGAAGAGCAGAAGATGAAGACTTGAAGAGCTGTGCTTTGCCGCCCCGCGTCAATAGCCACCGCGACCCGGCGGTGGATCTCAGAGAAGGCAACACAACGAAGCCACCGCCCCGCGGTGGATGTAGATGCCTCGCGGCCAGCGTTTATTTGTTTCCGATTTTAGCATTTTCGGATATTCCATTTTCTATTATTTTATTTCCGTTATTTTGTTTGCTAGGTTTAGCTTATCTTTTCTAAACCTATTTAAGAGTTTTTCCAGTTTTTAGATAAGGAGGTTCTCATTATTCATTCTAGATCTAGGGTTTGAACGAATGGAGAACTAAACACCTCTATTTCGCTAGACAATTGAAGCATTGCAATGAATTGGTTGTGAGATTTCTATTCCTTGTTCTATATCTTATTAAGTTGGTTTAATTCTCTTGAGCATATTGTCTATTGGTTTGTGTTGATTTATCTAGAGTTGTTAACTATGTTTATCGATATTTATCATAGTGCTAGGATTTGCATATAGCGGAATGCGAGTGCATATCTAGTGGCAAACACAATTGTTACATATAGTGGAATACGAGTGTGCAATTGTGAGAGAGAATTATTTGCATGTTAAGTAGTAAGGTTTTCTTCTATTTGCATGTATCATATATCCTTGTTTGAATGCTATTGCTTTATTGATAGTAAGGTTTTCTTCTATTGATATTGTGGTAAGTGCTGCCAACAACTGTCTGAATTGGTAGTTAATTATGATTAGGATGGGAACGACTATAAGATTGTGAAAAGAACTTGGAATAATAGTTATCAGTGATCAACCAGTTTTATCTGCAGTGTGGATATTTGTCTAGTGGAATACTTCCACCCATCATACTTATTCTTTCTTTAAAGCTTGAATCATTGTTACTCTGCGATCACATAAAACCCCCCTTGTTACTTGTCAGTTACACGTCTTTTGCATACAGATAACTGACTCCCTGTGGGATCGACCCTGACTTGCTTGCTATACTCTTTAGTAGGTGAATTAGGATTTCTTTGACAGGAAAACGACACCGGTTTCTGGCCTTGTCAGCGCACGGGTTGAAAACAATAGGAGTCACACCCGCGTGATGAGCCATCTGGTTCACGCCGTCTTGACCCCCGACCTCATACACAGGACGCGAGAAATGCGTGCATCTCCGCTTGTAGCGCGACCCCTTCACGAACTCATTCACCGCCTCTTCTCGGATCACTCGCTTTTGTTCAGCAAAGTCGACAATGGTAGCCCTTGAGCTCTCAAGTTCCGAGAGAAGCCCTGAACACTCCTGGCCCAGATGGGAAAGCTCCATTTTAGCCTCATCGGCCTCTCGGTTGAGCCTGGAAACTTCATGCTTTGCCTCCTCATCCCTACGCCTAGCCTGACACACTTGCTTCTCAGCTTCCCTAGCACGCTCCCCGGCTTACCGCCCTGACTCCCCTACACGCTGTTCCCGCTCCTCGGGTTACTTGGCGCGCTCCTCAGCTTGTCGCCCTAACTCCTCTACGCGATGTACTCGCTCTTCCTCAGATGGCGCTCCTTGATCATGAACCCTATCTGCAGAGAGCCAAAGACAAGGAACAAAGTCACCCTAGCAACACCCTATGTGCCGCCCGACAAGTAAGAAAATAAAGAGGGAGGAAAGAGAAAAAAAAGATGACCGTGAGCCAGGATATGCCCAACACCGAGTCGATTCCCTCATCATTAAGGGAGAGCGCCTTCATATAGGCCACACCCAGTAGGAAGCCGATGAGCGTCTAAAGGACATTGTTCACCTCGCTGGAAGGAAGCACAGGGAGGGACAAAAAAGTTGCTCAACAAAGCGGCCAGGTCTTGTGGGACGTGAGATCTGAACCCGTCACCTCTTGACGGAGTCTACGGGTCTATAATCGACACATGCGGCATAGACGGCCCCGCGGCTGGAACTTGCCCTATAGCCCCTCCAGCAAGGTTCCTCTCAGGCATGCACGCCAGGTTTTGTGAGTTCTGCACATTAGTCCACACGCCCACTGGCCCCATGGTCGCCGGCCCCATCTTCGTACCCCAGACTAAGGCTTGACTCCGCCCCTTGGTCAGCTTGTTGCCCTTGCATTCTCCCGAAGCCGCCGTCCCACTTGCGTATGCCCTCAAAGTCCTCAGGTCCCATAATGTTTCTTGCAATACAACAAGAAAGAAAGGTGAAAAGCGTTAGGGCACCAGAAAGAAAGAAAAAGAAAAGGTACATGAACTGGCCATCACTAGGGTCGCGGAGCAGCATGGGGGCTCTTACCCCTTCGCCGACAATTAGGGTTGGCCCGCGTAGTAAACAACCCCGTAGTAGTCATCCTCTCAAGAGTCAAGAAATCGTTACTGTAGGATCGAGATTGTTAGACAAATAAATAAGGAACTAAGAATAGCAATTCTCAGTTCCCTTCGCAGCGGAATTTAAACAATCAAGCACAAATGAACAAGTTCCTTATAGTGGAAACCTTTGATTGCCAACTAGCAATCCAGGATAAAAACCACTACCTTTCTTTTGAAAGGATTTCAAGGTCTACTTCTTGATTTCTTATCTCTTTTGGTTACAGCTTATCCTAGGAACAAACACACAGTTTCTTTACCTTACAAACAGTTAGACAATCCTAGATAACTTAACACAATCAATAATCAATCCAAGAAACAGACCTTAGCACCTAGAAACTATCTCACTTATAGTCACAGGAACTTAGCACTCAGCTCTTCGATTCCTTGACTGGTTCCTCTTGATCTCAGTTTGCTTTGATGATCTTGTTTGAAGGTTCACACTTTGATGTTTGCTATTGAGTGTGATTCGTGTTTTTGTGCTTAAAGATAACCTCTGAGTTAGTCTTCCTTATATAGTGGATTCTTTGCGGTTTGATCTTCTCTTGGTTCCCACAGATCAAGCTTGCCCTAGGATGTGTGGTGATCCGTTATCCACGCTGTCTTTGACATGTACCAATAACCTAGGTAGCTCAGAATCCTTCTTTGTTGGTCAATTGCTTCAGCCAAGTTGTTCTCCAGCTTCCTTCTTCAGAGGTTCGACAACCTGGGTACTTTGGAACTGTCTTCTGGATAGCGACAGGTTCCATGACATGTCGCTGTCACCTTTCTCTGTCCGAGGTTATGTGTTCTAGGCATCTTGTTGTTTTGCTCTGAACGGTGACAGCCTTTGGAAGCTTCGCACAAGTTGCTTTCACCTTTCTCTTGTCCGAGGTTGGTGTTCCCAGATTTCTCGGGAAGCGCAACATCACATGTTGCATTTCTGGGCACACCTGGGTTCCTTCCTTTGGCTTGCTGCTTGGTTCTCTTGTCCTGTTTGGCTTTCATGCTTTCGGTAATTGTCATGTGGTTCCTTAACACACATCTTTGAGATAAGACATTAGTATCAAAATATTTGTCATCTTCAAAAGTAGAGAAATTGAGGAAAGGAACTCTCAGGGGAACTAAGGTTCCAGAGTTCCATTTCCTAACAATTTCCCCCTTTTTGATGATGATAAATACAAGGAACCTGGCAACATAATAGGACATGAATTTCATGAGACCAGTTGATTTTAAGGGATTTACAACGTTATAAAATAATGAGAGAACATTCAATGGTTGCAAATTCCCCCTAAGTAGATGAATGAAGTTATTCAAATCCCCCCTTAGAATAGAATGAGTTCAGAGTTCCTATTAGTCCAGTAGTTTTCAAAGTTCAAGGTTTCTATCCTTCTTCCCCCTTTTGACATCATCGAAAAGATCAGTTAACATGTTAAGAACAGGATATCCAAGGAAATAAACAATTGCGTCAAACCCATAATAGAAACCATAATAGAAACTTGAGGCAAAGACAAATCGTTCATAGAAACGTAGCCAAAAGTAGTCATTAAACTTAATAAAACCTTAACATTGTTCAGGAGCAGGGTAAGACAAACCACAAAACATCACAAAACAACCTACAAAGACAACAACATAAGCAACCTTTAAGGAAAACGACAGGAAGGGTAGAAGAGGGAGTAGGATCCTAGGGGAACTACTAGCACACTGTGATGTTACAGCACTGGGAACCAGGAGAAGCGTTCCTATGGCAAGTCAGTGGCCTCCTCTTCATCAGCCTTGTTGTCGTCAGTTCCTTCATTTTGGCCCGTGGCCTGATTTGCGCCGGTTGCATCCTCCCATGTTTTCTGAAGTACTTCCACCAAACTTGAGACAACAGTGCTCATTTTCCCCAGCTCATTTACTTGATCACGGAGAGCGACCGTGATAACAGTCGAGCCTTCCGTGATGGCTTTTTCAATACGACCCAGAGAAGAGAGGATCACAGAGGAGTCTTTGAGCGGTGGTAGGGAACTTGAAGGGGCTTGGGAACTAGCCTTTTTCTTAGGCGGATCAGCTTGAACTTCAGAGGGAGTGGCCTGGTGATCCTTTGTCTTGAGTTTTCGGAGGGTGGCCATGGTGAGGGATTTGCTGTAGAGAGTTTCCGAGAGATCATCGGGGTATTGGTGAAGCAGGGAGAGAAGATTCTTGATGAGATGAGGGAAGGGCAGGGCATGGGATTCATGGGATTTGCAGAACTGCATGTGAGCCAACACTATTCTGGGGAGATCAATCTGTGCACCAGACAACACCTTATCCATGAGGATAGCATCCGTGATGAGAACTGTGGCCCGGTGCTCTTGCCTGGGAACTAGGTTTTAGATGATCCAGAAATGTAGAAGCTTGTTGGCGATGGAGAGATCCTTGGTCTGCAGGCTTGATGGGTAGTCGTCGTCGTAGAGTTTCTTCACCATGTCAGTCTTGGTCTTGTAACCTTTTCCTTTGGGCCAAGTCTTTTTCTGATGAAGAATGTCGAAGCCGGATCTGGACTCGATCCCGAGAGCAGACACGATGATGTTGGGGGACATGGGATACATGGTTCCCTTCCACTGGAATATGGCGTCGTTGCAGGGAGAGTTATCCCTGACTGGCACAAAGGTTAGAGACTGATAGAACAAGCGGACTACTTCATCAGAGGCGGAGAAAGGTTCCACCAAAAGCTCATCCCATCCTTGATACTGTAGCAGAGAGTGAAACTCACTGAGGGCTTCACTGAATAGTTCCTCATCTTCTTCTTCGAGGGTTTGGGTCCAAAATTTGGTGCCAATAATGAGCAGCTTGAGTATCTTCCTCTTAGAGAAGAGGGAGGATACTTGACCCAGAGAGGAGGAAGAAAGGGTGGAGGATTTAGCCTTTTTGGAGGATTTGGGCTCTTTGGAGGGAGGGTTATAGGGAACCAAAGCTTGGGAACTGCATTTCCGTTGTTGGAGCCTTGTGGCAACAGAGGGACCAGGTTTGGAGATGGGTTTTGATTTGAGGCTGGCAGGCGAGGGCTCTGGGCTGAGGATCTCCTGGGTGATCTTGTCTGGGGAGGAGTCGTGGGATCCTCCTTTCGAGACAGATTTTGTAGCCGATGCCGATGCAGGAGTGATTTCCTTCACTTTCTCCTCAGCTTTTGCCTCGGATTTCTCCTCAGTTTGTGGGTTTTGAGAAGGGCAGACGAGGCGGCCTTCTTTTCTCTGAAGGCCTTGAGAAGGGCAGCTTCTTCTTCATCTTGGATCAAGTTAGGGTTAGGGTTCTTGTCAGCCATTTTTTAGGAGCTAGGTTTTGTGTGTTTGAGGTAGAGAGAGATAGGGAATTAGTAGAGATGGAGAAGGCAAGAGTAGGGATTGCTCGGATCAACATGACTCCTTTTAAAACTGGTTAAGAGCTGAAGGGACCGTTGGGAAAGATCTGGCCGTTGAGGAGATCATGGAAGATCTAGAGCATTGAAAAGGCTTGCAGCTTTTCCGAACGGTCAAAAGAAATTCAAAAGTTACTCATTCAGAGAGGGAAGCACTGCCACTGACGAGACATGTCTGAGTTCTGCAAATTTGCCATAAATGTCATCTTGGGAGGATCAAGCGTCTAACTAGCCGTTTGGAGACAATTTCATCATGGTTCCTTTCTGGCGATATATTCAGTGTGCTAGAGGGATATATGGGAACTTTGATGTGGGTTTAAAAACATGGAACCGAAAAGTACGTTCTCATACAAGGAATCAAGGAGGCCATTTATCGCATTGCACAATAATTCCCAGAGAGGGTTAAGAGATGGATCCTAGGGAATTAAATTGAGCAATGAGGCAAGGAGGGTCATAGTACACAATCATCATTTCGGCTTGTATTGTTGGGTTAGAATATGATCAGATTGTGACTTTTGGGCCAACAAAGAAACTTGAACAATGAAAGAGTTGAAAGAATAATGAGGACCAAAGGACACGAACTAAGAAAATTTTATCAAAGCCTTTTTAAGAAACCATTATGGAAAAGAGGGTTTGTAGCAAAATATATAACACAGAGATACCAAGACTTAACAAGTAAAGGATCTTACACTAGTTAATCAAGGGAACTGGAGAAGAGCCTTTAAGCTAAGGTCACTGCTAGGTTATAGGAATCATTCCCAGTTCTAATCTAAGGTTCTCAAAGGGAACTCTATTCAATGCTTTGGTGAATATGTCTGCAACCTGATCTTCAGTTCTACAAAATTTCATAATGATGTTCCCTTTTTCAACATGATCTCTAAGAAAATGATGTCTTATGTCTATATGCTTGGTCCTAGTATGATGTACAAGATTCTTAGAAATGTTTATAGCACTGGTGTTATCACAAAGAATAGTGAGAGGATCATAAGACATACCGAAATCCGCAAGTTATTGCTTTAGCCAGAGAAGTTGGGAACAGCAGGAGGCAGCAGCGATGTACTCGGATTATGTGGTGGAGAGAGAGACTGAGACTTGTTTCTTTGAGCCCCATGACACGAGGCAAGGGCCTAGGAACTGTGTCATTCCATATGTGCTCTTCCTATCCACCAAGTATCCAACATAATCCGCATCAGTGAAACCCATCAGCTCAAAGGGACATTCTTTGGGGTACCAAATGCAGAGTGAATCAGTTCCCTTGAGATATCGGAGTATCCTTTTTACAACAATCAAGTGGGTTTCTCTTGGACAAGATTGGAACCTAGTATACAAGCCAACAACAAAAACAATGTCTGGGCGACTAGCGGTTAGATACATGAGTGGGCCTATCATACCTCTATAGAGTTTCTCTTCCACTAGAGGACTCGAATGGTCCTTGTCCAAATGAGCAATGGTGGAGATGGGAGTGGAGAGAGGCTTGCATGAATCCATTTTGAACTTCTTCAGTAGTTCCCTGACATACTTCTATTGGTGAATTTGTATACCATCTTTCTTTTGAGTGATTTGCAATCCGAGGAAGAAAGTGAGTTCCCCAATTAGGCTCATTTCAAATTCACTGCTCATCAGGTCTTTGAACTTGTCTACAAGGGACATGTTAGTGGAACCAAAAATGATATCATCGACATAAATTTGAACCACGCCTGTAGCCATTTGAGAGTAGGAACTGTGCAAGACGATCATACCAAGCTCTGGGAGCTTGCTTGAGGCCATACAATGCTTTATCTAGAAAGTAGACATGGTCGGGATGATCATCGTCTTCAAAGCCAGGTGGTTGCTTGACATAGACTTCCTCTTAAAGGATTCCATTGAGGAAGGCAGTATTTACATCCATTTGGAACAGTTTGAACCCTTTGTGTGATGCGAAAGCAATCAACAATCTTATTGCTTCAATCCTTGCCACTGGAGCATAGGTTTCATCATAGTCGATGCCTTCTTGTTGATTGTATCCTTGAGCAACGAGTCTTGCTTTGTTCCTTATCACAACTCCTGTATCATCTAGTTTGTTTCTGAAAACCCATCTAGTTCCTATGATGTGCTTATCCTTGAGGCGGGGAACTAGATGCCATACTTTGTTCCTTTCAAACTGATGAAGTTCTTCTTGCATGGCTTGGATCCAGTCTACATCCTTCAGTGCTTCACCTATGTTCTTTGGTTCCATAACAGATAAGAAGGCATTGAAGGAAAAGAAGGTTAGATGTTCGAACGTGACTGGAGGCTTGATGGTTCTTCTTTCTCTGTTGGGAGCTAGAGCATTTGATGTGGAGACATTTTGGGTTGAGCATTCAGCTTCAGCTTCCTGGTTGGGAACACCTTCTCCATTGAAGATCATGTGAGAGGATGAATCGTTGATGTCTCCACAGATGTTGTCTTCATGTTCATGGTTCCCAGAAATGGATTGTTGTTGATTATCCATGGGAACTGGTGGAGGAACTAGTGAGGGATTCTGTGCAGCATGGTAGGAACTGGGTGGAGTGATATCTTCATCTGGATCTTCTTGAGATATAACACCCCCAAATTTTAACCCATTTGGAAAGGTATTACCGCCAATGACCTCGGTTTCCACACCGAAGCCACCCCAGGCTTTACCATTGAAACACAATTCATACAGAACAATTATGATACAAAATTACCATAACTTTCATTTAAAACATAGTCGCGGAATTTCAACACAATTCCAAATGCGACAAAATACAGAGTTATTACAATACATCGGAAGACTTAAAATAATTTACAAGAGTATTGACTTCAGTAGTCAACGCCCAAAGATCGTAGCCTGATTAAAACATTTTCAAATACCGTTGATATTCATAGTCGATCTAGCCTTCATGGGTCCTCGACTCATCTGATGTGCCGAATCAAACGGATGACACCAGCCAACCATGCAGAGAATAATTACGGCTGGTTAGTCTAATGAAAGACTATACAAGGGCTCAAATAGAGTGGTTCTAGGTAGTCGTATTAGGTTAGACTCATCATTTCTCGAATAATAACCGATAACGATAGTCAACCACCATACTTCCACCGGAATACAACAAGAGGCATGAACAAGAGAAGACTCCAACTGAATTGAGTCTTATGGGAAAATCCAACAAGAAAGACTCCAAAAGATCGAGTCTTTACCACCAAGCATGACAAGTATCTGGAACCCTTTTCCACACATAAGTTTAAAGGTCACCAAAGAGCATATTAATTATGTGCACACGGCACTTATCTTCTTTAGTCATAAAACTCTCAACCAAGTTATAAGCTTTTACACACATGCCTAGCAAGGCATGCATACATATGTTGCACCGAGCAACATATGCTATAGGGGATCTTTACACACATGCCTAGCAAGGCATGCATACATATGTTGCATCGATCGACATATGCTACAGGGGATCGGAATCCCGATATGAGCACCAGCTGTTGTGCCCTCACCCCCTACCACCGAGGTAGAGTGACTGGTCATGACCTGTAAACGGGGTTGGATCCTTCCATCCTTCCCACCGGGTTATCAAGAAACCCATAGCCCTCTCAAGGACTACCGCTCCTACGAATACTCGTGCTAACTAAACAGTTCAACACAATAATAATTCATAACAAAGCCATCATGGCCATCATCATAGATATACCAATCTATCTATATATATATAATAGTGTTGTTCTAACAGATATACAACCTATCATAATATCTTCTTTTATATCCACATACAGTTATCAAAACTGTTCCAGACGAAAACAATATTCATTCCAAATCAATTAACAATTAAACAATTGATAATCAATGGAAATATGGAATGATGAGCAAGAGCGAACCGCCACTTGCCTGGAGTAGATTCGGCGATGAATCTAGATGAGACGACTACCGAAAATATCCTTTCCAAGAATATGGCTTAAGCTTCAGAATATTCCTAGCAGAGTACGAGTCCACACGCGATCCAGCGAATCACGTTCTAACGCTCATATAATTTCGGGTTAAATCTGGACTGGAATGAATTGGGCTTTGTGTTCGGCCAAATAAGAATTAATTAGGCTTAAGGGGGGCCCACTTCCTTTGCTTTCTTCTTCCCCGAATAACAACAGCACAGCGGAGCAACAACAATGGTGCCGCTTCACGACCGGGGCAGCTCGGCAAAGGAGCACAGCGGCTTGGCGCCCGCCTTCTTGCCGGGAAGGACGCAACCACCAGCAGCATCTCGCCGGAGGGGAGTCGAATGGAGGCAGCAGTGGCGATTCACAACAACGAACAACAAGGCTCGCCGGGGCTTCTTGTCTTGACGCCGGGAAGGGGAGCCACCAGTAGCGGCGGACGACGGCGTTTCAGCGGCGACACGAAGCACAGCAGCCAGCTCCCAGCAGATCGTAGCAAGGCGCGACGACAGCGGCAATAGCACAGCGGCAGCAACGCTCGCCGGAGGAGAATGAAGGGCTCGCCGGCGGGAAGAACGACCGAGCAAGGCTGGGAGAGAGATGAAGAGATCGAGTGTGCCTTGCAGCCTCCAAGATCCAGCTCCTTAAATAGCCCAAGGGAGAGGGTAGAGCTCCGGCCACCTCATCGACAGGTGCCCCGACAACTCCGGCCACCTCATCGACAGGTGCCTCGACAACTCCGGCCACCTCATCGACAAGTGCCCCGACAACGCACGCTGAAGTGACACCGAGACTCGGCATGCAAAACTTTTTGAGGAAATTGTTTTAGTATGGGTTTTTAACCCCGGAAATTATATGTTTGTATCCAAACAAATATTCTAAGTCCCGAAAATACATTGAATGTATTTTATACCACTCAAGGAATTATTTCGGAGATCATGGATGTTACGGAAAATCCGAACTCCACTGAAAGCGAAATAATTAATTTGAACGAAGGTTGGAAAAATTACCCAAATATCCTTACTAAAATTAAGGGGTATTACATGAGATGACTTGGGAAATGGGTCTTCAAAGGGAGTGGTAGTGTTCTGCACAATTCTACCAAGTGATTTCTCATCAAAAATAACATGAACACTTTCTTCTACCTTTTTGGTCCTTTTGTTGAAGACTTTGTATGCCTTGCTTCCGGAGGCATATCCAATAAAGATCCCTTCATCACTCCTTGGATCGAACTTGCCAAGGTTGTCCTTCCAATTGTTGTGCACAAAGCACTGGCATCCGAACACCCTCAGGTGTGAGATGTTGGGAGCTCTTCCTCTTAGGAGTTCATAGGATGTTTTCTCTGTGATTGGGCGAAGCATGGCTCGATTGATGATGTAGCAAGCTGTGTTGATTGCCTCAGCCCAGAATGATTGGGAGAGTCCACTTGAGATGAGTATAGTTCGAGCCATGTCTTCTAGGGTTCTATTCTTCCTTTCTACTACTCCATTTTGTTGAGGAGTGTATGGTGCAGAGAAGTTGTGATCAATGCCATGCTCACTGCAAAAGGTTAGAAATTATCCATTTTCAAATTCGGTACCATGGTCAGACCGAATAGAATTGATAGAACAATCGAGAGATTTTTCTAATAAGGGAACCAGATCTTTAAAGCGATTAATGACTTCACTCTTAGATTTTATGAAGATAGTCCAGGTGAAGCGAGAAAAATCATCGACAAGGACAAAGATATACCTGTTTCCTCCTAGGCTTTGAATTCTCATAGGTCCACAAAGGTCCATGTGGATGAGTTCAAGGGGCCTAGAGGAGCTTACCATATTCTTGGATTTGAAGGAACTCCTTGCTTGTTTCCCCTTTATGCAGTCTGAGCATGGTTCCGAAGATGTGCCACTTATCTTTGGAAGGCCTCGAACTAGTTCCTTTGAGTGTAGCTTGTGGATCAGTTTGGTGCTGGCATGACCAAGACGTTGATGCCACAGCTCCGTTTGATCATTCACTGTTGAGAGGCAGAGTTTCTCCTTGGGAACAAATGATGAGTCAACAACATACACATTGTTGAATCTTTTGCCTTTTAAGATGATTTGTCCCGAGGAGTCTAGGACAGTGCATTCACTTGACTTGAATCTAACTTCATTGTCTCCTTGATCGCACAGCTGTGACACACTAATTAGATCAAAACCAAGGTTATCAACAAGGTGAACTTTATTTACCTTAGTGTGGTCATTGAGATTTACGGTTCCTATTCCACAAATTTTCCCTTTGCTTTTGTCTCCAAAGGAGATGTTTCCTCCTTGGATGGGTTGAAGAGAGTTCATTTGATTTCTTCTTCCAGTCATATGGCATAAGCAACCACTGCCAATGTACCATAGTCGAGGTTGCCTCTCTTCTTTCTGCACACAGGGGAACTAAGACTTTTGAACCCAGCGAAGCTTGGCTTTACTGGGGGGATTAGCATTCCGAGTCTGTGAATGACCAGGGAACTGGTTCCTTTTATGGTAATAGGCATTTTTCTCATTTTCAAAGTTCCTTTTCTTAGGACAATCAATGTTGTAATGACCATTTTTTCCACAGTAATAGCATAAGCGATTGTAAATAACATGCCCATATTTTCCCTTTCCAGGTCTAAAGGGTTTCTCAGTTTTTCTTTTGTTGAAATCAACATTGTTTCTAACCTTACCATGAGCCATATCCACATACTTTTTATGAGCAAAAGAATTGGTGAACCACTTTTTTCCAGGGAATGCCTTTTCTTTTCCTTTAGGTTCCCTCTTCGGACTTTGAGAACTTTCATTGAAACTCTTGGCAACCTCAGCCTTGTTCTCAAGAACCATGATCTTCTCTAATAGGAACTGATTCCTATCTCGAGAAGTGGCAAGAGCAGTACTGAGGTTCTCATTCATTTCAACAAGTTCTTGTCTAGCCTTTTCATCTTCAGCATCATTATTGGCCTTGTTGTCAACATACCCAATTCCATGACGTTGTCTCACAAAGACAGTTTGATTTATCGTTTTTTCATTTATAGAGTCAGTGAGAATGTCTAACCTATCAATTATAGTTTGAAGCATATCATTTTGAGGTAGGTTATCATGCATAGGAACCTTAACATAGTCTACACTGGGGATCCACCATCTCAGACTCTTCTGCCTGGGTCACCTGGGAACGGGGCTCCATACTTGATGGCCCCACATTGACCCCCGGAACTCTCCAACCACCAGGCCCGATTGGGAGGTCGTCCCTGTCGCTAGAACTCGGAGACATCTCTGAAAGTGGGGACTTTTGGGAGTGGGGAAGAAGCTAATTCGAAGGGAAGCGCACAGAGAAAACCTCAGGCGAGCTTGCCGGTATGGAAAATGAGAAAAGTTTAGGAATCGCCGAAAGAAACAAAGAGAAAGGAAGCGATGACGGCGGAACGCTACTGGTGAGATCGTTTTTTACCCTAAAACTAGGTTTTTCATCTTCTCTCAACTGGCAAGTGAAGGAAAAGATGCAAAAATATGAAGGGAAGAAAAGGCGAAAGAGGGCTTCTTACCTATCCAATTAAAGACAAGAAGACCTAGTCCACCATGTACCTTCCACAAAGAAACTCGAGCAAGGAGAACGGCAATGGAACAAGTAAAAAGAAGAGCGAGAGAGGAGAAGCAACATGTCGGGGAAAGGCCGGAGGCCCCATTTATACCGGTGATGTGACGAGACGGTTATTATTAGGGGGCAGAGAAACTGTCACAATTCAACCGCTTTGGTAACCGCTCAAGCGACGTTCAAACTGCCATTATGGTCCCGACGACCTGATCGCGGACAAAGAGAAGGCCGGTGATGTGACCCTGCCTCCCATGACGGCCCAAGACGAGGAAGAAGCCATGAGCCTATGTTCAGAGGGCCCAGTGACAAGGTCTAGGTCCAAAGCCATCTCCGTCGCCGTCGCGTCACTTGTCGCACGCGTCGTCGCTGGCCAAGGAAGCCCAGATGCCAACCCAAGACTCATCGTCCTCGCCACCATCAACATCTAAAGAACGCATTAGTCGCCGTTCCTCGCGGTGTTTGCATCCATACATTCAACGCGTCCTTTTCATAGTTTTGAGACATTTTCTATATTTGGTATTATTGCTTATTTTAGAACGTTTCCTTTTATAGTCATTTCTATTTTAGGGTTTGTGCCTTTGCATGCTTGCATGGGCTAGCCCATAGGTTCGTCTCGGTCCAAGCCCATTAGGTCTTGGCCGAGTTTCTTTGGCTATTTAAAGCCCCCATTGTTATTCTTATTTGGCACGTTCAATTTTAATCAAGGTTTCAAGTAGAGTGTTTATCCTCCTTCCCTTGATCGGACGTCAAAACCCTCTATCTTCGCATCCCCTTCACCCCGCCGCCGACGCTACGGCAATTGCTTGAACCCTCAAGCCAAGTCTTCCTTCGCATCTCCCTTCCTCCGCAGTCGACGCTACGACATCAAAGACTTGTCTTTTCAAGTCATCTATCTCATCAAATCGCTTCCACCACCGCTATCCATTCACCCCATCAATCGCTGCCATCGCACCAATCATCACGATCTCTCGCCCACGAACCGCCACAAACACCACGTTTCATGGCAGGCTTGACAACGTTCGAGTGACTTCCCAACCAAGACTAGCTCCAAAGATGTCACCTTTGACAATTGGCTTGTCATCGGAGGCAAGAACACATCAACTGGCATCAGAGCCCAACAGTCTTGTAAGTCACGAACTCAAGTTTGCATCTTGTTCAAAAAAATTTTCTTGACCCCCATCGTTTGCTTTCGTAAGATCTCGCGAGAAAAGAAAAAAAGAAGAGAAAAACAAAATTTCCTTATTTGCTCACCTATTCGGTTTCTACAAGATAATATCTTGGCCGATTTTTTTCTTCTTGTTCCCTAAGTTTTGGTGTGTTAGGTAATTTGTTATCTTGCATGCCAGAATATTTTGTTTCCTTGTTTCACACATGGATAGAGTTTCCTTGTTTGCTAGATTTTGCTTTTTAGTTAAGTTAGCCGAATTTCTTTATATAAGATATCATATCAAATCTTATCTTCTCTCTCCTATCTCTAAAGATCACACTTGTGATATTCTAGTTACTTAGACCGTTTTGCTTTTTGTTTGTTTCCTTTTGCAAATCCGAAAAGATCAAAAGATAAGATCTCGGATATTAAAAAAACAAAAACAAAGAAGATATCACAAAGATATTCAAAAAAACAAACAAAAAACAAAAAAAAGTTTCCAAAGTTAGGTAAAGCCAAAATAAGGCAACCCTAACTCACTCGCCTCGGTCTAAGCTCATCTTCTCTATCTCTCCGCCGTCTAGGTCAAGCTTCCTAGAAGGTACTTTCTTGCTTATTAGGTTGCTTTGTTTACGTTTGTTTTAGGGTTTCAATTTGCTCTTGTTTGTTTGATTGCAACTTGCTTGATATACCATATCTTGTGCAAGCCAAGCCGCCCTCACGGCAAGCCCAAACTAACCCTACCTATGTGACGCCGAGAATACTGATGGAGTTGTCCGAGGAGCAACGAGAAATCCAAGCTCTTCATCAACGCGTGGCTCAATTTGAAGCCAGGGAACGCGCCACACAACTCGTGCCCAACCCCACTCCCCTGAGTACTATGGACGCGCCGGCTCAACCACGACCCACCGACGCCGGTCCATCGAAGACAAGAGTCGACAAAGGCAAAGGAATCATGCCTTTGACATCTCATCCTCAACCACAACTCAATCGTATGCAAAGTGTCATCGAGAGTCGCCAAGGCTTCTTTTCGCACGCCGACCACTACGTGCCCAGAGTCACAACCGCTGGCTTCGACACTAGCTTTGACACCGACCGCGACGCCGAGAATACTCAAGGTGAGTTTTCTGAACCATACAACTTTGATGATCGCTATGCCTCTAGGAGAACCCAGAGACGCATACCGGGCTCAGCGCCGCGCGAAGGCCTCCCTCGACGAGCCGAGAAAGCCGCCCTCGACGAGCCGAGAAAGCCGACGCAACGCCAAGGACACCCAGTCGCCAACCAAGTGGGCATACGTGACGTGATATTCAATTGAGGACCCCACTTAGGCAGGCACAGAGCCATGATGTACGCAATCACCTTCGACACCAAAGTGTTCGGACGCCGCGTTATGGATCCGACGGCTGCGCATCAATCACACCCAATGTCCACGACGACTTCGCCGAGTATGACGACGAGGAGATCGAGGACTGTTGGACACGATAGACCCCATGAATTGCAGGATCACCCTTCGGATTGGATACCTCCACCGTGTCTCCAGCCCCAAGGAGAACGTGTTCGTGACATTGGCGACGATTTTATTGCAAGAGACATTCACCGCGACAACTACGATGCCCAGCGGCGAAGACGCCAACGCGATGACGCCTACACGCCAAGGGATGAGTTCGTCCGCGAAGATCACCGAGATCGCGATAGACGCCCTGTTGGACACGATAGACCCCATGGTGTGCGCGCCTACGAGAATCCTCTCTACGCCGCCGCGCCAAACAACACGTTCAATCAAGCACCTGCCCAGCCTCGATACCAACGACATGAAGTCAAGGTAAAGATCGAGCACTTCTTTGGTGAATACAATCCATCTATTTTTCTTGAATGGGTGCAGGCTACGGAGTACACCCTACGCTATTGCCACGTTCCTCCTGAGGAGCATGTCGATGCCGCGACACTTCACTTCCGAGGAGCCGCCCGTGTGTGGTGGCATAGATTCGAAGATGACTACGTGCGTCGCCACAGAACCAGAGTCACAGAATGGCATCAATTGGTCTACGTGATGACCAAGAAATACGTGCCTCTAGACTATAGGAATCAAATGAGGATGGAGATAGCCATGGCTCGCCAAGGGTCGATGACTCCACTCGAGTTATTTTCCAAGCTTGAAGACATGTATTACAAGGCCAACATCTTCGTTGCACCATCGACTTTGAGGACAAAATTCTTGAGTGGCTTGAACACCAACATCCGTGATCAACTCGAGATTTTTCCCATCAAAGACTTGAACACACTCACCCACACGGCGATGCAAATCCATGCACAAATCTCTCGCCGAAAGTCTTACACTTTTCCAAGTGGCCAACAAAGGTATTCTTCTAACCCTAGTGGTTTATCTTCTACTAACCCTCACCCTAGTGCCTCTACCACAGCCGCATTGAGCCAAGCCCCTAAAGCGAAGCCGTCGACGCCAAACACCGCGCCGTGCCAGAACGTGCCCAGACAAGATCCAGTGGGCACAGATCACGCACGCGACCTTGAGTGTTACAAATGTGGTGGAAGAGGCCACTATAAGAAGGATTGCCCAAACGCTCGAAAGGTTTTATTCTCCACGGCCGTTGCCGGCTACGAGTCATGCGACGACGAGGAGCAAACCCTAGAGGCCATCGATGAAGGCATCGATGAAGAGGAAGACGCATATGACTGTGAACCCGCTTCTCTGCACGCGGGCACACCATTGAGCTTGGTGACGCGTCGTCTCCTCACAGTCAAGGAAGCGAGCCTTCGCGACCAACGCGAGAACTTGTTCCACACAAGGGCTCTCGTCCAAACGGCTTCCTTGAGTGTCATAGTTGATGGAGGATCATGTGCTAACATTGTCAATGAGAAGGTCGTAACACACTTCAAGTTGCCTATGACGCCTCATCCACAGCCTTATGCACTCCAATGGATTTCTTCCAGTCCAGGTAATACAGTATCTCACTAATGCTTAGTTTCTTTTTCCATAGGGCAATACTGTGATTCTATACTTTGTGATGTCATTGCAATGGACGCCACCCATATTTTGCTTGGGTGCCCATGGCAATTCGACAGAAGCGTGCTCCATGATGGCTATTTGAACACTTATGTGTCCAATTACCACGGGAAGCATGTCACTTTGCATCCAATGTCTCCCCATGAGATCTTGCAGGACTAGGTTGAACGCGATCGCCAGAAAGCAATTGAGGTCGCGTCTACTAGGTCAACAAAGTGTCCAGAGGCACTCCAGAAGCAAACCTCCTCCAATTCTGGCACCCTTTCATCTCCACCAGGAACTGCCAAGAAGAAACACAACGCCACACAGAAATCGACCAGTGCCTCACCATCAACAAAGTTTGCCGATCCGTTGCCGAAGACATCTCCTTTGCAAGGAAAATGTGAGCACGCGTACTTTTAGCCAGTCCTAGTGACCTCACTGCGTGTTTGACTGGAAAGGCACTATGTTTTCTGCTTGTGCCAACCCCATGCATCCCTGAGTCATCGAATGTCGCGTCCGTGCCGCCAGCCATCGCGACCTTGCTCGCCGCGTTCGACGATGTTTTTCCTGATGAGTTGCCATAAGGATTACCTCCCCTGAGAGGCATTGAGCACCAGATTGACCTTGTGCCAGGTGCTTCCTTGCCTAATCGCACTGCGTATAGAGCTGGCCCAGAAGAGACCAAAGAGCTACAGCGCCAAGTGCAAGAGTTGTTGGATCGCGGCTATATAAGGGAATCTCTCTAACCTTGCGCTGTGACTGTGATCCTTGTGCCCAAGAAGGATGGAACATGGAGAATGTGTGTTGATTGCCACACAATAAACCAGATCACCGTCAAGTATAGGCATCCTATTCCACGCCTCGACGATATGCTTGATGAACTTCATGGCGCCACACTTTTCTCCAAGATAGATTTGAAGAGTGGTTATCACCAAATCCGGATGAAAGAAGGTGATGAGTGGAAGAGCACATTCAAGACAAAGTACGGGCTCTACGAGTGGCTTGTCATGCCATTTGGGCTCACGAACGCGCCAAGCACCTTCATGCGCGTGATGAACCACGTCTTGAGAACCTTCCTTGGCAAGTTTGTCGTCGTTTATTTCGATGACATTCTTGTGTATTCACGAAGCCTGGAAGAGCATGTCGATCACCTACGACTTGTGCTCGAATGCCTACGACGCGAGAGCCTATTCGCCAATCTGGCCAAGTGCTCATTTTGCTCCGCGTCCACAAATTTTCTGGGCTATGTCGTGAGTAGTGATGGTCTACGCATCGACAAAGCAAAGATCACGGCCATCAAAGACTGGCCAACACCAACGACGCCGACACAGGTGCGAAGCTTTCTCGGCCTCGCATGATTTTATAGGCGCTTTGTTCGAGATTTCTCCTCCATTGCCGCGCCTTTGCATGAGTTGACGAAGAAGGGTAGCATTGTCTTGTGGCTTGAGTCCCACGAACAGGCCTTCTCGGCCTTGAAGAGGGCCTTGTGCAACGCGCCATTGTTCCAGCTCCCAGACTTCACCAAGACCTTTGAGGTGGAGTGCGATGTCTCAGATATAGGCATTGGTGGTGTGCTACACCAAGAAAAGAGGCCCATTGCATATTTCAGTGAGAAGCTCACGGGGGCCACACTCAATTACCCCACCTACGATAAAGAATTGTATGCCCTCAGACGCGTGCTAAAGACATGGCAACATTACCTTTGGCCGCGTGAATTTGTCATCCACAGCAACCACGTAGCCTTGAGCTATTTGAAGAGCCAAGCCCAACTCAACCGACGCCATTCTCGTTGGGTGGAATTTCTTGAGACATTTCCTTATGTCGTGGTCCACACGAAAGGAAAGGAGAACATTGTCGCCGATGCGTTATCTCGAAGGTATGTTCTCTTGACTCATGTGCAAACTAAAATTTTGGGTTTTTCTTTGATTAAATAACTGTATGCTACTGATCCTTTCTTTGCCGCTATATTCGAGCATTGCCTAAGATCGTGTGAGTTTGAGTCCTATTTCCTTTCTGAGGGTTATTTATATAAGGCTAGTCGCCTTTGCATCCCTAGGTCTTCCATTAGGCTCCTTTTGATTCAGGAAGCACACGAGAGTTGTGGACACTTTGGGATTAGTAAGACCTTGGCCGTGTTAAGAGAACATTTTTTTGGCTTAAGATGACCCACCAAGTGACTAGGTTTTGTAGAAGTTGTGTGACGTGTCAAAGAGCCAAAGCTAGGTCAAGCCCACACGGCCTCTACACCCCATTTCCCATTGCTAGTGCCCCCTGGGAGGATCTTTCTATGGATTTCATCACGGGTTTGCCCCTCTCTAGACGAGGTAAAGACTCTATTTTTGTGGTCGTAGATAGATTTTCTAAGATGGCACATTTTATTGCTTGTAAGACAACCCATAGTGCTAGTGAGATTGCCGATCTATTCTTTGAGCATGTGGTGCGTCTTCATGGAGTCCCGCGTACCATAGTTAGTGATAGGGATTCTAAGTTCGTTGGTCATTTTTGGAGAACTCTTTGGGGTAAGCTAGGAACCAAACTCCTATTTTCCACTAGCTACCACCCCCAGACAGATGGCCAAACGGAGGTCACAAATCGAACCCTAGGAGCCCTCCTTCGCACGATGCTAAAAGCCAACCCTAGGCGTTGGGAGGACTTACTATCACTTGTTGAGTTTTGTTACAATAGAAGCAGGCACACAACGACCAAGTTGTCACCTTTCGAAGTGGTGTATGGCATGAACCCATTGACGCCGCTTGATTTGTCGCCGCGACCACTGCGAGACCCAGTGCATGTCTCCGCCGCCAATCGCTCAGAGCAAGTACAAGAGCTCCATCGATGGACCATGGACCAATTGGAGAGAAGGGCCATGCAGTATGCCTCCCAGAAGAACAATGGCCGACGCTGCGTCGTTTTTGCACCCGTGGACCTCGTCTGGGTGCACATGCAAAAAGAAAGGTTCCCCTCGCGGCATAAGCACAAATTGGCACCACGTGGAGATGGCCCATTCCTTGTGATAAAGGCCATAGGGGACAATGCCTACCAACTCGAGCTCCCACCAGATTTTGGAGTCCACGCGTCCTTCAATGTGGCGGACTTGACACCATATATTGAGCCTGAGTTTGATGATGGTGAAGCAGGGATGCTTCACCATCCAAGTGGGGGAGGGTGATGTGACCCTGCCTCCCATGATGGCCCAAGACAAGGAAGAAGCCATGAGCCTACGCTCAGAGGGCCCAGTGACAAGGTCTAGGTCCAAAGCCATCTCCTCCGCCATCGCGTCACTTGTCGCACGCATCGTCGCTGGCCAAGGAAGCTGATCAGCTCTACTTTGTAGTGCTTATCTAGGAGTTGTTACCGGTGTTTAGGGTGCCATTCGTAGGGATTTAGAGCACAACTGTGGAGTATGGAGTTGGAGAGAAGAAGTATGGATATGGTTGTTTGGAGAAGCTAATTGAAGACATCCAGAAGAACAGAAGAAGAGCCACACAAATGAGCCAAGAAGAGGCTTCCGCGGGCCACCGCGACCAAGGGCAATGTCATGAAGCAGCCGCGGCGAGAGATGAAGCGTGGAGCAACGAAGGTCACG
Source organism: Rheum nobile (assembly GCA_027886185.1). Lineage (NCBI taxonomy): Eukaryota > Viridiplantae > Streptophyta > Magnoliopsida > Caryophyllales > Polygonaceae > Rheum > Rheum nobile. Next base: position 12,848,996 of record WOAB01000639.1, read on the forward strand.
GCCGCGACCGCGGAATTTCCACCGCGCCCGCGGAATATTCGGAGTTGTGCAAAGTCGAGAGCAAACCTCTATTCAATGGAAACAACGGACCGCTGAATTGGTGCCACGACCGCGGAATGACACGGGAGCGAGCCCGCTGAGATTTCCGAAATTTTTGTTATTTTTCCTTTTTCGATTATTTCCGTTTATTTTATTTCGAACTTTATACTATTATTTCCTTTTAGATGAGGTTTGTGATCTTTGGCTTTAGGTTAAGTCTATTTAACCTAAATTCCATAGCCTCTATTCATTCATTATTGATCATCACATTCAGCATCGTTGTTTCCATTGAGTATTGTTTTTCCTTTGAACTATGAAGAACTAAGCACTTTTGCTTAGTCCGACAATTGAAGCCTTCGTTTGAATAACGGTTGTGAGATTCTAATTCTATTTCTTTTCCTTTGAATGTATTAATTCTCTTGTGCTTCATCCCATTGATTCTTATTGATTTCGCTTGTTGGACGCAACTAGTTGTTATTGCTAATTGTCTATTGCTAGGGTTTGGTGATTACTGTTTGAGTTACCTAATTCATGTGTAGCAACTGCAATACTCTAAGAACTGTTTGGGACTAGTTTATTGTAGGGAGAATTAATTACATGCAATAGTATGACTGTTTGCTACTCTTGCATGTATCTATCGAAATTCATGTGCTCATTGCTGCTATTGAATTGACGCGTGAGGTTTTCATAGTTATTTAATAGTTAGTATTCTCAGGGTCTGTTTGTCCTGTTTATAACTTATGAAAAGGAATAGGAACATTCATAGGAAGGAATTAGAGAGAATCTAGGATCAACCAATCTCATGAATGGTGGATATTTGTCTGGCTAAGTACTTTTCCCAAATTGATTACATCTTTGCTTTGTTTTACTTTACTTTGTTATTTACTTTGCAAACAAATCAACCAAAACCCCCCTTGTTACCTTTGACATACAATTGTGCACTTAGAAGATTACTTCCTCCCTGTGGGATTCGACCCTTGCTTGCATTTGCTACTTGTTTAGGTTTGTTTAGGATTATTTTGTTTAGGCGCCTCGACAACGCCTATCAGAAGCCCAGACGCCAACCCAAGACTCATCGTCCTCGCCACCATCGGCATCGAAAGAACGCATTAGTCGTCGTTCCTCGCGGTGTTTGCATCCATACATTCAATGCGTCCTTTTCATAGTTTGAGACATTATTACTGACGATAAATTCTTGGCCCAACAAAAATGCTATTGTTCCAAAGGTCCCAAAACTGCTATTGTACCCAATCAAAACAAAACTCACACTGAGGTGGCTTCCCAAGCTACCTCCAATGCTTAACCCAAAATCAACAACTCAACCAATAGGGTCTCACAGGCCATCACTAGTGTGTTAAAATCTCAAAATCGTACCTTTACTAGGGCTTCACAAGCCATAACTAATAATGGGTCTGCTAAATCCCAATAGAATATCCATGTTAAGGACCTTGCATGGTCTACTTTAAATAATCACACACCCCCTTCTCTTAGTATACATGATCATATGTTTATCCTGTATAACCAATTAATCTCTTTCCATTTGATAACTATTCAGATTATTCGTCCTGGCAACCACATAAGAATCCCCAATTACAGATTGGAATACATGTTGCCGACAATATCAATCACCATCCTGGGTTTGATACTCTTATTTTTTTGCCCTCTATTGGCAAGGTGGGTGGTATTTGCCTGTTGTGGAAATCATATCAACTACAAAATCAATTTTTTGAGCTCGTTGACCAAACAATTAGGTGGATCTGCATGAAATACAAGATCCTAAGCAAAGACCAAACCATGCTTATCTTTTTTATATATGCTCCTCCAAAGGACATAGATAAAGACGCATTTTGAAATGATCTCATAACTTACATATCATTAACTCATTTACCTTACATAATTATAAGAGACATGAACGAAATACAAAACCTGAAGAAAAGGTAAGAGGTCTTCTTCCAAACCCTAACAGATTTACTAGACTACTCAGATTCAAAAATGATTGTGACCTCCAAGATGTTTAACCTATTGGAAATGAATTCACTTGGAGAAAAAAACTCATTTGAAATCAATAACTTTTATGAAAAATGTGTTGGGGCGAAAAGACCGAACCGACCTGAATCGACTTAAAAAGGGCAACTAGACAATAATAAGATTAAAATATCTAGATAATCCAAATCAACTAGTAATTAGATGAAATATGATTAAGCATATATGAAAATAGGCTTATCTCCCTCCAGTGAGAGTCTAATCAAGTCAAGTAAATCAGCCGTCAGAGAGATTTAGCCGCTAGTCGCTTCAAGAGTAAGAATGAAAGTTAGAACTGAGAAAATCGAGAGTGAAAGCTAGAGAAATATGGTTTGTATTATAGAATAATCGTGTGTGTTACAAAGACTTTATGAACCTAATATGTATACACGATTTCAGAGCTAAACTAACAAATCCGTTGCCGTCCGAGATTATCGGGATCCGTCAGGTCGTCACCCTTCCTTCCGATATTTTCTCCAATCGATCCAACGTTCCCCTCGTACCGTTTCCTTCATATCGTAATCCAATCCATCCGTATTTGGGTCGACCTTTCCACCTGAGTTAATCCTGGGCCCAACAAAAAACATGACAAAATCCTTGTCCATAACAAATCCTTACCTGGTTCTCGGGTTTTGTCTGTAAAAATCATGCATTTTCTTCTATAGATCATTGCCCAATATCTTCTCAATTAGAAAACCACACTAATGCAAAAGGCCAACCTTCAAATTTGAGAGGATGTGGATGAAAAGAAAAGATTTTAAAAATATAGTTAAACAAGCTTGGAAAACAAGAGTAGGGTTGAGCATCTGTTCGAAACCGAACCAAATCGGGCAAAACCGAACCAAAAACCAAATCACAAAATTACGTGAACCAAAAACCGAAACGAAGTTATTCGATTCAGTTATAACCGGTTCGATTGTGCTTTAAACCGAATCAAACCGATTTTGTGACTAAATAGAAATTTTATTTAAAAAATCAAACCAAATGAACACAAGCCACAATACACCACTGTTTGGGTAATTCACTAATCATTGCCCACTTGTGTAACAAGAAAAGAATGAATTTATTCATCACTCAAAATGTATCAAAAACATATAATCCCACAAACAATTTAGGTTACAATATATGAAGGTGGATTAAGTTAATCCAATTAGTTACAAGCCGGTGTCAATTGGAGGAGAAGAAATGCGATCTTGTCACCTTGAACAACGCAGCAAGCCAACAACCTTGAAGTCGCATATTCGCACCAGCAGTGTGGCGGAACTGGCGGAGCCATGGAGTTATCAGACTGGTAGCCGTGGAATGGAGTCGCAGGTTTGGCAGCTAGGGTTCAGGGTCAGGAGTGGGGATGAGGGGTTGTCACTTGCCAGAGAAAATGAATCAGATTGAAGTGTTGGGCTTTGGCTCCATTTGGTTTACACGACCCAACTCATTTACTCATATTTTCTGAGGGAAATTCGGTTTAACCGAACCAAACCGAATTTAACCCAACCAAAAACTGAAAATTAAAAAATCCGTAAACCGAAAATCGAACCGAATAATACCGGTTTCGATTTGGTCTAAAATTTTGGTTTAACCGAACCGTGCTCAACCCTAAACAAGAGTATAAGGATCAAACATGTTTAACCTAGTAAAAACAACACAAGCAGTCAAAGTTAGTGCAAAAATGGAACCTAACTACATTTGGAATATCTTCAATCATTACTAGACAAGCTAACCAAAATCTGATTAACAAACAACTTAAACTTATAAACAAAAAAGAAAAACTGGTTGATTTTCAAAAAAGCTATTGGAGCCAAGATTCACTACACCAAACTATCGGATCTTAACACAAACTATTTTCACTGTATCGCTAATGGAATAAGAAGTAGAAAAGTAATTAAAGAGAACATTAGAAATGAATTTATAACAAATCTTGAAAAAAGATTGAAGAAAGATATAATCAACAACAACTTATTATCTGAATAATTGAGTAGTATTGAATCTGAAATCACACAATCGAATAATGATAATCTCACGATAGATATATCAAATGAAGAAATTGAAAATGCAATATTTAATATTGGTGATAACAAATCTCCAAGTCTTGATGGAATGGCTGCTGAATTCTATAAAAAGTATTGGCATATTGTCGGTCCTTCGGTCACCGAAGCTATTAAAAGCTTATTTCATATTGGAAAAATCCATATACAAATAAATCGTACTTTTATCACATTAATCCTTAAATGTGATAACACATCCTCAACTAATCACTATAGGCCCGTTAGCTTATGCTCTACTATATATAAAACAATCTCTAAAATAATTACTGATAGACTAAAAAAAGTTATGGACAAACTAATACACCCTCTTCAAGGGGCATTTGTGGCAAAAAGAGCCATCCAAGACAACATTCTTATTGCTCATGAAAATTTTCATTCCTTCCGCACCAAAAAAGGCAAAGAGGGTTGGATTGCAACTAGATTAGATATGGAAAAAACATACGATAGAATTAAATGGGACTTTATCCTAAAAACTCTCCAGAAATTTGGCTTTTGTGAGACATTAATTGGATAGATTGAGGAGTGTATCAAAATTGTCTTTTTCTCTGTCCTTGTTAATAATGGACTTACTGATCTCTTTTATCCTGAATGCGGCCTCTGTCAAGGAGACCCTCTATCACCCTTCTTATTTATTCTTGGAGCTAAAGTCGTGGCTAGGAACTTACAGAAAAAATGTGAACTCACTACAAACAATATTGGATTTAAACTATCGAGAAGAGGCACACTTATTCCCTTCCTTGCGTTTGCAGATGACATCATAATTTTTGCCAAATCAAATCAATCTCCCTGCACTCTAGTGAAAACCACTATTAAAGACTATTGTGTTGTATCTAGACAAAAGTAAACTACCACAAATCAACATTCCAAGTTAACGAAAATGTCTCAAATACTAGGAAGATTATTATTTAACAAACGATCAACATCATATGTACAACCACCTTGGAAAAATATTTAGGATGTCCAATCACTAATGGAAAAGTTAATAAATATACATGAAATGACATCATTAATCCAAAAATCAACTATCAAAAAGGAAAGCTAACATTCTCTCCCAAGCGGGAAGATCTACATTAATTAAATCTAACCTCTCAGCACTGTAATACCCCTCATTTTTAGTAAGGGTATTTGGGTAATTTACTCAACCCTCGTTCTGTGATCGTGTCGTTTTTGGAGAAGTTCGGATTTCTGTATCGAGATTTATCTCTGTAAAATTCCCTGAGGAATATAAAATACATTCGACGTATTTTTCGGGGCTTAGAATATTTGTTCGGGTACGAATATATCTAATCCGGGGTTTAAAAACCCACGCCAAACCTTCTCCCGGGCAAAAAGACGCCAAAACGCCTCTGCTGCGACCGCGGAAAAATGGCTCTCAGAAGAGCTGGGCACAAGAATATTCCGCGACCGCGGAAAAAGTTCCACGACCGTGGAATACTGCAACACGCAAGCGTCGCTTCGTCTCCCGAGCTTCGTCGTCCGTGCCGCCGTTGATCGTCGGACTCGCCGTTGATCTGGGCGGGGAGGACTCCTTCCTTGGGTTATATAAGGAGGTCGGATTGGGGGTTGTTGGCACACCGAAATCTCTCTCTTTCTCTCTCGTTTTCTTGCTCGCCAGAGTTTCGAGCTCTCGCCGGAATTCTTCGAAGTATCGCCGGAGCTCTCGTTGGTGGTTGTGGTGCTTGTAGGGTGGTGCATTGGAGGCACAAGGAAGGTTGGAGTTGAAGCCCTCGCAAATCGAGCCCCCTTGCATCGTAGCCGGTGAGTTTTCTCCCTTTGGAGTCGCCGAAGTTCATGGCCGCGACCGCGGACATGAACTACCGCGACCGCAATAGTGACAAGGTCGGCCGCGTCCGCGACAACTCTCATGACACTCGCGGATGCCTTGTCCTCGGCAGCCGCGACCGTGGACATGAATTGCCGCGACCGCGGCAGTGACACTCATGTCGCGACGCGGACGCTGTCCTCGACGCCCGTGGTGGCCTTGTCCTCGACGGCCGTGACCTCGGAATCCCAGCCGCGACCGCGGATTGCTCTGGCAATCGCGATCGTGGCCTTGGGCATGCCGGTCTCGGACGGGACCTTCGTTCTTTTGTTTTCGTTCGTTCTTTTTTAGATTCGTATCATTTTATTGTCGAATCTGACCTAGGGTTTTGTTGTGGGTCGTCGTCGTAGGAATCTGTAATCCGACTTCCGTTCCCGTTCCGGACCCAGAAACCCGTCGTCTTTCAATCGTTCATTAGACCAAGGCAAGTGGTGGTTCGCTCTTGCTTATCATTCCATGTTTCCATTAATTATCAATTGTTAATTAAATTGGGATGAACTATTGTTTTCGTTTGGGAATAGATTTTATAAATGATATGATTAAAACATGATATTATTATAGGTTGTATATATTGCTAGAAACAACGCTATTATATCTGTTATTACCATGATGGTATTGGTGTGGATTTTATGTGTGAACTTATACATTATAGTTAGAACAAGTATTCGTAGGAACGCTATGTACCTTGCGAGGTCTAGTCATTTTTTTATAACTGGTATTAGGAGGATTTTTCCCTAATACTCTCTCTGGTCATGACTATACCCTTACTCAGGGTAGGTGCACACAGCTGGTGCCGACATTCGGGATTTATTCCCTTCGATATCTCTCGCGATGAGATGATATATCTTAAAAGCTTGTAACGTAAATGTACGCTTTGTCACTAAAACAAGATAAGTGCCGATATGCACATAATTAATGAACCTTGGGTGAGAAGTACAACTTGGAACCTCGTCTGGACTTCGATTAGAGTAAGTCCTCCTTCCAAATCTGAATTCGCATTACGCGGTGAGGTTGGTCGTGGACCCAAATGGTCAAGTCTTTTTAAACGCTTGTGTGAAATTATAATGTTCCCGAACACTTGTCATACTTTCCGATAAGACTCAATCTTTTGGAGTCTTCTCTTCATACGTTTCCTTAAGACTCGATCTTCTGGAGTCCTCTCTTGATCTTTCTGTTTTGTATCCTTCCGTAGAAGTATTGAGGTTTAGTATCGTCATCGGCTTTCATTCGAGAAGCGATGGGTCTAACCTAATACGACTACCTTAGAACCTTTCTGTTTTACCCTTGCATAGTCTTTCATTAGACTAACCAACCGGTTATTTTTCCCTTGCATGGTTGGCTGGTGTCATCCGTCTCATACGGCACATCAGGTAAACTTCCGTTCCGTGAAGGCTAGAATCTGACGATCAAGGCAAATGATGTTTTAAGAGTTTTTATCCAGGTTGAAGATCCTAGGCGGGTGATCGCTTCGATCAAGACCCTTATGCTATTTATTTAAAAGACTTCCGCTGTATTAAACATATTCTGTATTTCTGTTGTATTTGGGATTTACGGATGTAATTCTGAGACTTTGGTTTAAATAAAGATTATGATATCTCGTATTATCAGTGTGTTTTATGTTTTGAATGAATGGTTAAGCCTTGGGTGGCTTCGGATGTGAAATCTGAGGTCACTGGCGGTAATACTTTCAAGGCAATATTTGGGGGTGTTACAGATTTGGTATCAGAGCCAATATTTTTTTTAAATGGGTTGGGTTTCGAATCGTCTTACTGAAAACAAAGATTTTATCAACCGTTTATCCGTTTTTGAACTGAGAAAGTTGTTTAAATTCAAAAAAATTCAATTTCTGAATAAAACCATACTTGACTAGAAAATGTGTTGTTTTGAAATCTCTGTCGTTCTAGTCGTGCCTTCTTTCCAGTCTGATATAGTAAGTTCGCTTCTATATTTAGAAAGACTAATTCTTTTCTCGTCGCCCCGCAGTTTATGGGCGCATTCATCTCTCATCTGAGGAACTCGAAGAAAGCCGAGGTGGCCCCGCCATCTCCAGTTAGGCTTGAGTTCCCGGTTCCCCCTCCGTGATTTGAGGTAGGGGAGCCCAGTTGCCCACCCGAGGAGGTGAAGACCGTACTCTCAGAGTCGATGGTATTGGTATCTGACAGGGCTGAGGTTCCCGAGGCGGAGCCTGAAGCAGACCCAAGGGAGGATACCGAGGAAGAGGAGGAGCCGGCGCAGTACCTGAGAGGGTACTACGACGATGACTTTGAAATTGAGGAGGATTCTGAGGAAGATCCTGAGGAGGACCCGGAAGAGGATCCGGAGGAGGACCTCGAGGAATATGGCTACAACTTGGAGCACTTGCTGGAAGGCAGCGAGGACCCGGGAATGCAGATCATTTTTCCAAGTCCAGAGTTGCCGCCTGATGAGGAGTATACGCCGTTGTCCCCTGCCGCTTGGGAGGCGCTGGGTATTTCAGGTACCGTTAGGAGGATGAGGGGGCCGCTGGATGCACCAGAGGACCCTCAAGTGATCCCTACTCCGAAGAGGCCAATGGTGAGTCCTGATTCGCGACATGTGCTTCGCCAGAGTTAGATGGTTTCCTCTGAAGCGCGTTGCCAGGTGGATGAGGCGGTTGAGCATGCTCGAGGAAGGGCAAGGCCATGGGAGTCGATGGGTACACCAGTTGTGGTCCCGACTCAACAGGCCAGGCCAAGGCCCCAAATGCTGGAGGAACGACTGGAGGAGTGGTCGAACGCCCTATACGACATGGAGGAGAGGACATACGAGGCTGAGCTCGGTCTCTCCCGAATGCTTGTGGACATCCGCGAACTCCAAGAGTATATCCGCCAAGCAAGATTGCTACTTGACCCTTTGTATGAGGTGAATAGGGCAGACTTCCAACCAGGATTTCTGGAGGAGTTTTGCTACCCACCGGGATCTGATGGGGCTGGACCAAGTGTTCCCAAGCCTAGGGAATGGCCGAGGGCACCAAGGCCGAGAGGTGAGCCGTGTGCTCCAGGGCCGAGTAGGTCAAGAAGTCCGACACCAGACCCCGATGATAGACCACGTGCGAAGAAGCAGTGCATGAGAGTTCCCGATTATAGGAAGATTTTCAGGGCACCATGATGGGGGCCAATGTTAAGATTAGCAGTCTTTTTTTCTAGTATTTCGGTTGTTTTGTTTGGATAGCATTGTATTCTCCAATCAATTTTGCCTTGTCGCTTGGAAGAATTTTCCCATGTAACCCTTTCAAACTCAATTTCAGTTCATCAATGAAGGTTTACCAGTTGATCTATTCTGAGTCAATTTTATACGTTATGCATGTTGAGATGATATTAATGTTATAAAATACTTGGAATTTGATCGGTAAACAGATGGTGAACACAAGGAACACCATTCGTGCTGGTGCTGGGCCAAGCAACAACCCCAGACTGAATTTGGGGAATGCTGCGAATCCATTGGATGAGAACGAGTCTGTTTCTCACAACAATCCAGTGGGCAGCGACCAAGTTCCGGTCAATGCTCCAGTTATTTTCGATGCTGCGGCAATTGAGGCCATTCGGGGGATTGTGATGCAAGCAGTCACCGATATTATGCGACTGATCGCGCCTCAGGCACAAGGTGTGCCAATTCCTCCTGTGGTTCCTAGATTCGAGGAGCCAGCTGTCCATGTACCCCATGAGGATGCGGTCAAGAACAGAGGCAATTATGGTAGAGCACTGAAGGCCATTAGCTCTATGAGGCCTGACAGCTATGATGGGAAGAGAGAGCCAGTCAGAGTGGCATATTGGTTCTCGCACATGGAACGACTGTTCAGAAACGTCGAGTGCACTGAAGCGGAGAAGGTGCACATTGCTTTCCTTCAACTGAAGGAGGTGGCTAGTGAATGGTGGAAATGCACCAGTCTAGCTGATCACCCTGGATTGAATTGGCGAATGTTTAAGGCAAAGATGACTGATCGATTCTTTTCCCGAGCTATGAGGGAAGAGAAGCATAAGGAGTTTCTCTATCCGAGGACGGATGGATTGAAAGTAACTGAGCTTGCGGCCAAGTTCAATCACCTATTGCAGTACGTTGGGCCGGAAGTGTCTAGTGATGAGCAAAAAATCTTGCATTTCCACGAGTGGATGAATCCAGACATCAAGCCACTGATGGTACGTCACGGATGCTTTACTCTGGAGCAGTACGTGGATGCTGCCTATAAGTTGGAGGCGACTCTGGAAGAGTCGGCTAAAAAGCGCAATCGCCAGAGACCGGCACAGAGCCAGCCTCATGCAAGTGGGTTCAAGCGACCCGCGCCACCGTCAAACTTTGCCAAGTCTGGCCGAGCTAGAACGGAGATGACTCACAGAGGGTCTACGCAACGTTCGGGCCAGGGCAAGAATCTGATCCAGTGCTACAACTGTGGTACACCCGGGCACAAGAGCAATGAGTGTCCGAAGGAGAGGAAGACGTGTTTTGGCTGCGGGAAGGAGGGGCACTTGCAGACTTTTTGTCCGCAAAGAAGGCAGAAAGGAGCTGAGTCACAGCAAGGGTCAGTTAGTCATAACAACCGACCCATGTTCAGACCAGTGGAAGCTCCTAGTCCTTCGACGCAGACAACTGCGCAGAACAAGGCGAAAGCCCCAGCTGCTTCAGGAGGTCAAGGTCAACGACTCTACGTGATGCATGAGGCCGATGGACCAAATGCTCCTACTGCTCAAGGTACTCTATACCTCCATTCTACTTCTGTGTGTATACTTTTTTATTCGGGTGCTACTCATTCTTTCATCTTGGAAAGTTGCGTAAATAAGCTAGGCTTAGTATGCAATGAGGCTTGTGAGCCTTTTGTAGTGAATCTTCCTAATGGTGAGCAATTAGTAGGATCCAAGCGTCTGTCAGAATTTCCGATTACAATTCAGGGTAGAAAGTTCGAAGCAGATTTGATCTGTATAGCCATGGCTCCATACGACATTATTCTCGGTATGGATTGGCTGACGCGTCATGGGGCGGTGATCGATTTCAGCTCAAGGACTGTGACAATGTCATCTGGGGGCCAGTTCGTATGCAAATTCAAGGGTCGTAACGACACTGATAACGATAAGCTCATCAATGCGATGGCTGCGTGTAAGCTACTTCGACAAGGTTATATCGGGTACATGTGCTATCTGGATAAGCCCAAGAGAGATGAGCCTTCAGTTCTTGATATTCCGGTCATTCACGAATTTTCGGATGTCTTTCCGGAAGAGATTCCCGGTTTACCCCCGAGTCATGACGTGGAGTTTACCATCGATCTCGAGCCTGGTACCGCACCAATCTCTAAGGCACCGTATCGGATGGCTCCAACGGAGATGCAAGAGTTGAAGAAGCAACTCGAGGACCTTCTTGAGAAAGGATATATAAGGCCGAGCGCATCACCTTGGGGCGCTCCGGTTTTGTTCATTAAGAAGAAGGATGGATCGTTCCGACTTTGTATCGACTATCGAGAGTTGAATAAGTTTACGATCAAGAACAAGTATCCGTTGCCAAGGATTGATGATCTATTGGATCAATTGCAAGGAGCAAAAGTCTTTTCCAAGATCGATCTAAGATCTGGTTACCATCAGCTCAGGATTCGTGAGGAAGACATTCCGAGGACTGCTTTCCGGACGAGGTATGGCCACTATGAGTTCGTAGTCATGCCATTTGGCCTTACCAATGCTCTGGCAGTCTTCATGGATCTGATGCATCAATGTTTCCACCAATACCTGGATAAGTTCATGGTGGTCTTCATCGACGATATTTTGATCTATTCCCCGAGTGAGGAGGCTCACGAGGAACATCTTCGGATCACCTTGTCAGTCCTTAGACAGAATGAGATGTATGCAAAGTTGTCTAAGTGTGACTTCTGGATAAAAGAAGTGGCTTTCCTAGGCCATGTGATCAATGAGGATGGGGTTATGGTTGATCCCCAATAGATTGAAGCAGTAGCCGACTGGAAGCGGCCTCAGAATGTGAATGAGATGCGCAGTTTCTTAGGACTCACAGGATATTATAGACGGTTCGTGGAGGAATTTTCTAAGATCACTCTACCTATGACCGGTTTTCTCCGCAAAGTCCACAAGAAGTTTGTCTGGTCTGACAAGTGCGAGGCCAGTTTTCAAAAACTGAAGAAGTGTCTGACCTCCGCACCAGTGTTAGCGCTATCGGAAGGAACTGATGGTTATGTAGTCTATAGTGATGCTTCAAAGAATGGGTTAGGGTGCGTACTGATGCAGAAAGGAAAAGTTATTGCGTACGCATCTCGACAATTGAAAACCTATGAGGCAAACTATCCGACGCATGATCTGGAGTTAGCAGTTGTAGTATTTGCATTGAAGATTTGTAGGCACTATCTCTATGGTGTAAGGTGTCAAGTCTTCACCGATCATAAGAGTCTCAAGTACGTGTTCACTCAGAAGGAGCTGAATATGAGACAACGTCGCTGGTTAGAGCTACTCAAAGACTACGACATCGAGTTGTTGTATCATCCGGGCAAGGCTAATGTAGTAGCCGATGCATTGAGCCGGAAGATGCCGCACGAGACTGTAGTGGCTCTACTCACTGCTCAGACCAAGCTGAACCAAGAGTTGTGCGAGATTGAAGTCTTGTACGATCAGCGTCGAGGGTACCTGAGTATGCTAGAGATTCAGGCTACGCTACTTGATCAAATTAGGGAGAAGCAAGTTGACGACGTAGTCTTGGTAAAGCTAAGCAGTGAAGTGATGGACGGGAAAGCTCCCGGATTCGTGATTCAGGAGGATGGATCACTCTGGTTTCAGGACCGGATTTGTGTGCCTGACGTTGATGGCCTTCGCCAATTGGTGATAAAGGAGGCCCATTCGTCAGCTTATTCTATACATCCAGGCTCTAGCAAGATGTACGAAGACCTCAAGAAGAAATTCTGGTGGCCCAACATGAAGTGGGATGTAGTGGAATTTGTGGCGAAATGCTTGACCTGTCAGAAAGTCAAGATAGAACACAGTAGACCAGGTGGTGAATTGCTACCTCTTCCAGTGCCAGAGTGGAAATGGGAGGATATCGCTATGGATTTCGTCACAGGGTTGCCAAAGACTCAGAGTCAAAAGGATGCGATATGGGTAATCATTGACAGGCTCACGAAGAGTGCTCACTTCGTGGCTATCAAGTCAACATGGGGAACCCAGAAGCTATCAGAAGTGTTCCTACATGAGATTGTCCGTTTTCATGGTACACTAAACACCATTGTATCGGATCATGATGGCCGATTCATGTCGAGATTCTGGAAGGAACTCCACAAGGCCATGGGAACTGAGTTGAGGTTCAGTACTGCGTTTCATCCTCAGACGGATGGACAGTCTGAGAGGACCATCCAGACATTGGAAGATATGATGAGAGCTTACGTACTTGATCGTCCGACTAGCTGGGAGAACATCCTAAGTCTAATTGAGTTCACGTACAATAATAGCTGGCATGCTACTATTAAGATGACTCCATTCGAGGCTTTGTATGGTCGAAGGTGCAGATCTCCGATTTGTTAGGATGAGAATGCCGACAAGGTTCTGCTCGGACCAGAGTTAGTTGAAAGGACTGCCTCGAACATTGTGTTAATCAGACAGAGGATGTTGACAGCTCAGAGTCGACAAAAGTCCTACGCAGATCTGAAGCGCAGGAATGTGGGGTTCGAGGTTGGTGACAAGGTGTTTGTCAGGGTGTCGCCATCCAAGGGTGTGTTCAGGTTCGGCAAGCGTGAGAAGCTTAACCCTCGCTACGTGGGACCGTTTGAGATCCTTGACAGGGTAGGGTCTCTAGTGTATCGTTTGGCATTGCCGCCGTCGACACATCCAATGCATAACGTGTTCCACGTGTCCTTATTGAGACAGTACGTGCCAGATGCATCTCATGTGCTGAGTTATGAAGACATCAAGATTCAGGAAAATGGTACCTACGAGGAGATACCTGTGTGTATTCTCGAACGCCGTGAGAAGCAGTTGCAGAGCAAGGTAGTACCATTGGTACAGATTCTTTGGTCCAAGGCTGGCTCTGAAGAGGTTACTTGGGAAACCTGGGAGACTGAGGAGGATATGCTTAACTGTTTTCCCGAGCTGTTTTCGGCCTAGTTTCGGGGTCGAAACCTTTAAGGGGGTAGTGTTGTAACGCCTCGCTTTTTTTGGTTTAATCGGCCAAGTTTCGGGGTCGAAACTTCTCTTAAGGGGGAAGTGATGTAATACCCCTCATTTTTAGTAAGGGTATTTGGGTTATTTACTCAACCCTCATTCTGTGATCGTGTCGTTTTTGGAGAAGTTCGGATTTCTGTATCGAGATTTATCTCTGTAAAATTCCCCGAGGAATATAAAATACATTCGATGTATTTTTCGGGGCTTAGAATATTTGTTCGGGTACGAATATATCTAATCTGGGGTTTAAAAACCCACGCCAAACCTTCTCCCGGGCAAAAAGACGCGAAAACGCCTCTGTCGCGACCGCAGCAGCATTTCCGCGATCGTGGAAAAATGGCTCTCAGAAGAGCTAGGCACAAGAATATTCCGCGACCGCGGAAAAAGTTCCGCGACCGCGGAAAAAGTTCCGCGACCGCGGAATATAGTGCAACACGCAAGCGTCGCTTCGTCTCCCGAGCTTCGTCGTCCGTGCCGCCGTTGATCGTCTGACTCGCCGTTGATCTGGGAGGGGAGGACTCCTTCCTTGGGCTATATAAGGAGGTCGGATTGGGGGTTGTTGGCACACCAAAATCTCTCTCTTTCTCTCTCATTTTCTTGCTCGCCGGAGTTTCGAGCTCTCACCGGAATTCTTCGAAGTATCGCCAGAGCTCTCGTTGGTGGTTGTAGTGCTCGTAGGGTGGTGCATTGGAGGCACAAGGAAGGTTGGAGTCGAAGCCCTCGCAAATCGATCCCCCTCGCATCGTAGCCGGCGAGTTTTCTCCCTTTGGAGTCGCCGGAGTTCATGGCCGCGACCGCGGACATGAACTGCCGCGACCGCGGACATGAACTGCCGCGACCGCGGCAGTGACAAGGTCGGCCGCGTCCGCGGCAGCTGTCATGACACTCGCACACGCCTTGTCCTCGGCGGCTGCGACTGCGGACATGAACTGCCGCGACAGTGACACTCATGCCGCGACGCGGACGATGTCCTCGACGCCCGCAGTGGCCTTGTCCTCGACGGCCTCGACCGCGGAATCCCAGCCGCAACCGCGGATTGCTCTGGCAATCGCGATCATGGCCTTGGGCATGCCGGTCTCGGACGGGACCTTCGTTCTCTCATTTTTGTTCGTTCTTTCTTAGATTCGTATCATTTTATTGTCGAATCTAACCTAGGGTTTCATTGTGGGTCGTCGTCGTAGGAATCTGTAATCCGACTTCCGTTCCCGTTCCGGACCCAGAAACATGTCTTCTTTCAATCGTTCATTAGACCAAGGCAAGTGGCGGTTCGCTCTTGCTTATCATTCCATGTTTCCATTAATTATCAATTGTTTAATTATTAATTAAATTGGGATGAACTATTGTTTTCGTTTGGGAACAGATTTTATAAATGATACGATTAAAACATGATATTATTCTAGGTTGTATATATTGCTAGAAACAACGCTATTATATATGTTATTACCATGATGGTATTGGTGTGGATTTTATGTGTGAACTTATACATTATAGTTAGAACGAGTATTCGTAGGAACGCTATGTACCTTGCGAGGTCTAGTCGTTTCTTTATAACTGGTATTAGGATCATTTTTTCCCTAATACTCTCTCTGGTCATGACTATACCCTTACTCAGGGTAGGTGCACACAGTTGGTGCCGACATTCTAGATTTATTCCCTTCGATATCTCTCGCGATGAGATGATATATCTTAAAAGCTTGTAACGTAAATGTACGCTTTGTCACTAAAACAAGATAAGTGCCGATATGCACATAATTAATGAACTTTGGGCGAGAAGTACAACTTGGAACCTCGTATGGACTTCGATTAGAGTAAGTCCTCCTTCCAAATCTGAATTCGCATTACGCGGTGAGGTTGGTCGTGGACCCAAATGGTCAAGTCTTTTTAAACGCTTGTGTGAAATTATAATGTTCCCGAACACTTGTCATACTTTCCGATAAGACTCAATCTTTTAGAGTCTTCTCTTCATACGTTTCCTTAAGACTTGATCTTCTAGAGTCTTCTCTTGATCTTTCTGTTTTGTATCCTTCCGTAGAAGTATTGAGGTTTACTATCGTCGTCGGCTTTCATTCGAGAAGCGATGGGTCTAACCTAATACGACTACCTTAGAACCTTTCTGTTTTACCCTTGCATAGTCTTTCATTAGACTAACCAACCGGTTATTTTTTCCTTGCATGGTTGGCTGGTGTCATCCGTCTCATACGGCACATCAGGTAAACTTCCGTTCTGTGAAGGCTAGAATCTGACGATGAAGGCAGATGAAGTTTTAAGAGTTTTTATCCAGGTTGAAGATCCTAGGCGGGTGATCGATTCGATCAAGACCTTTATGTTATTTATTTAAAAGACTTCCGCTGTATTAAACATATTCTGTATTTCTGTTGTATTTGGGATTTACGGATATAATTCCGAGACTTTGGTTTAAATAAAGATTATGATATCTCGTATTATCAGTCTGTTTTATGTTTTGAATGAATGGTTAAGCCTTGGGTGGCTTCAGATGTGAAATATGAGGTCACTGGCGGTAATACTTTCAAGAAAATATTTGGGGGGTGTTACAAGCACGACCAGATTTTATCATGCAGAATTTATTACTCCCCACAAATATTCACAATGAACTAGACAAAATCAACAGATGTTTCTTATGGAATAAAGATAACTCCTACAAATCACTAATTGGTTGGGACAAAATCTGCTAATCCAAACAATTTGGAGGATTAGGGATAAGAAAGGCAAAAAATGTTAATGAAGCCTTACAAATTAAACTTCTTTGGAAAATCTTCGTTGAACCAACCAACATTTGGGTGAAAATAATATAAGAAAATTATCTTAAAGAAGACAACATTTTCAACTATAAAAAATTCTAACTCTTCGTGGCATTGGTTTAAACTTTACCAGTTAAAAGATTCCTTTATCAAAGGATTAAAAAATGGCAAGTTGGAGATGGTCAGGGTAACCATTAAGTTTTGGTCGGATTCTTGGAGCAAAATTGGCAACTTAGCAACCAAATCCAGAAACCCAAACCTAGTTAACACAAACACCAGAGTTAGCGATTTCAATATCAATAACTCCTCTTGGGATACTAATAAGCTCAAATCGATCATTGATGGCGAATCAACTCTTATTATATATCTGACATACCAATACCAATAAATCCAATAATCAAAGACATACTATATTGGGAACATAGCAAAAATGAGTGGTTTTCAACAAGCACGGCTCATCAGTATTCAACAAAGCACACAGAAAACAATAATCTCAATGTAGAATGGATCTGGAATATGGACACATATCCAAAAATTAAAAAAAAAACTTTTTTATGAAAATTGCCCATAATGGATTACCAACCAAGATAGGATTACATGATAAGCATGTTGATGTTCCACAAAATTATTGCTTCTACAATATATTGCAAGAAGACATTTTTCAACTCATAATAAAATGCCCTCAAACAATAAAACACTTAATATTAACAAACATCAAATCTGCACAAATTATCCCAAATACAAGCACATATAACATTAAACCTAGTGAATTCTTAGCAAAAATAAATCTCTCTCTTTCCAAAAGGGAAATAGTCGAAATGGCAACCCTTTGGTGGTGTATCTGGTACAAAAGAAATCTGACACTATTTGACCCAAACCAAGCAGACAAAATAAAAGACATAACAAGTTATTCAAATCAACAAATCAAACAATGGGATCAAACCAAAAAATTGGATTGGGATGATATCATTCCCTCTCTAGGGAGTAGAAGAATCCCAAGTAAAACTAAAAACCTAAAATGAAAACAACCACCTCCAAGTTACCACAAAATTAATTTTGATGAATCTGATCTCTCTAATGGATCAACGTCCATTGGATTTATATTTAGAAACAACCATGCAGAACCAATTCACATGTCCACACTCAAATGTGGAAAAAAATAATATACTATTAACTGAAGCCATAGCATTGAGAAAAAACATCTCAGCTGCTAAAAACATGGGTTTGTCTGATATTATCATTGAGGGTGATAACTTGTGTCTAATTAATGCAGTCAATGGAAGTTGGAGCTGCCCCTGGGAGATTGATATGATCGTTGCTGACATCCTTTGCGACATACAGACATTCCATCATGTGGAGATTTGTCATATCTTTAGGAAAGTGAATAGGGCGGTCGACCAGCTTACCCATCTCTGTCATCTTCCCTTGACTGCTGACTTCTAGCTAGATCAGTGTCTTTCTGATCTTATCCACAAGGATGCTATTAGGATCGTCTACTTCCCGGTCTTAGGCTTTCCAAAAAAAAGTTCTTATAAAAAATGATTGATTTTTTTCTACGCTAGTACATGTAATACATACATATTTCTTCTATGAAATAAAGTATATGATATTAACTTCCCAAAACTAGAAAACGAAAGTAAATATTACAATGTGGTTGTTTTCCGTATTAAAATATAATATTGAATTTTTTTTATATAAGGCAAATACTAATAAAGGGTGAATCTAAATTATTGCAATTGATGATTTTTATAAAATATTTATAAAAGTAATGTGAGATTTAGTGGGGTATTTCTTTTAAAATAAAATGTAATATTTTAAAACATTTTTAATTTTTTTTCTTCAAAACTATTCTTTAAAAAATTTCAAAAAAATTATGTATTTTCAATTTATCTGTGAAAATACTTCTTATATAGGATTTGTTATGCATAATCCTCAAAAATACAAAAACAAAAAAACAACTTTACCTAAATTTGTGCACAAATCTTTCATTAAAAAATGCAATATTTTCTCTATGTCTATCCTTATTTGTGTTAAAACTAAATTTATGGTTTATGGATTTGCAAATTTTCACAAATTTGTTAAATTAACGTAGTGAAAGTAGTATGTAATAATGAAATTTGTTTAAATTGTGTAATTTTTAGATCAATTTTGAGTAAAATTTCATTTGGGGTTCGATTATAGGGTTTGTTGTTTGAAATTGGGCTTGTTTGTGTAAGGTAACAATATACGCAAATAGACGGTAAACTTTGAAATTAGGGTTATGTATAAATTATATGGTAAACTTTTGCTTCTCGAAATTTTATCATTCACTAAACTAAAGTTTTGCTTCCGCCCCTGGCAATAACTATATCTAGATATAGGATCATGATCTGGTGTGCACGCTTCTTACCATGCAAATGTGTGCACGCTTCTTACCGTGCGAACATGCGCACACTTCTTACCATGCGAACGTGCGCACGATGCACAACTCTATGAATTATGGTGATAACAGGTTTTTGTCATTCTAAAAACTGCTATGCAAAATATCCAAACAAACCCTAAACCGTAGTCCTAGGTAAGTAAAGGTCGAGTCCACAGGGAGACAGATTCTATCTTTATATGTAAATTATGTGTCAATCCAAAGTAATCACATGGGGGTTTTGTTTGTTTTAAAAGATCTAAGCATGCAAAAGGTAAGTAAACTAAAAGTTGTGAAGTCAGTTGTGGGAAAAACACTTAGTCAAACAACATCCACTATTCGTATGACAAGTTGATCATAGATACTCATTCAAAATCTCATGCAATGGAAATTCCAATTCCTTTTCAGATATAACTAATAGCACAACCAGATACTATTAACACTAACTAATTAAACAACCCCGAAACTATCAAGATTCAGTTTAACAGCAGCCTTACGGATAAGAATATAGTTGGATACAATTCTAGCATAAAACAACCAACTTTTATCCTAGAATGTAAATCAGTTCTCTTCTGCATAAGATTAGCACAACCAGTTACTAATACGATGCAATTGCTACTCTGAAATAGATATGCTCAACCATTAACAATCTAGATCTAGCAATAGACCAATAACAACAAACCCTAGATGATCAGACTAGAGATTATCAATATCAATCATAAGCAACTTAAGCAAGAGAAGAGATAAAAACCATGCAATAGATTAAGAACGAGAATCTCACAACTGAATCAAAACGAAAGCTTCAGCGTCTGACTAAGCAAGAGAGGCTTAGTTCTTCATAACGTAGAACGTAGAAAGGAGAAGTAGAATTAGGGTTTAGAGATAATGGAAACAAGTCTCTCTCTACCCTTAAATACTAAAGGAATTAATTCTGAAATTAACCTAAAACGAAATAATAAAACGTAATAAAATAATCCAAAAAAATAAAACATAAAAGGAAAATCGGCTCGGCGGACTTCAGACCTTCACGGCGGCCGCTGCAACCTTCACGGCGGGCGCCGTAATTGCGGCGGGCACCGTCTTTCCACGGCGGTCGCCGTGATTTTGTCGTAGCTAAGGCTTCTGGAATGGATTTGGCGGCGGTCGTCACCTCTTCTGCGGCGGTTGCCGTGACTCCGTATCTTCAGCTTTTGTCTCTTCAGCTCCTAAAGCCTCCAAAATGTGTCTTCCGCGCCTCCTCGCCAACAATCCAAATCTCCTCCAAAACATCCTAAAACACCACTAAAATCATGCTAAAACTCCGTCAATACACACAACATAATCGTGTGTATCATATGGTGCACAAGTATGTGCATTATGGTGCACAATTAAGTGCAATATGGTACACAAGTATTTTTGGTGCACTAATGTGCATACATCGGTGCACATTTGGTCTCCCCCGTTGACCCACTGAAGCTCCAGCGTTGAACACCGTTCATCGGAGTTGACCACCATTGACCGGTCATTAACCGGCGTTGACCACTGTTGACTGGCGTTGACCGGTCAACACTAAAGTTATACATTATTGTGCACCACTTGGATGTGCACCATGTTATGAATAATTGTGCACCATTTTTTAAAATAATTATGCACCATGTTACAAAGAAATATTCATAGAGATAATTGTGCACTATATAACATTTTATTATGCACTAAGATGAGATATGCACCATATCTACAAATAATTGTGCACTGATATGGTTGTGCAACATGTCATAAATAAATATACACCATTTTATATATAAGTGTGCACCATAGTTCATGTGCTTGTGTACTTAAAAAAATACTAGTGCACTACTCAATAAAATTCTTGTGCACAATTCAACATATTCTAGTGCACATTTCAATAGACTTTAGTGCACAAACTGAAATAACTTGGTACACAAGAGTTGTTTTTTAGTGTACCATACAAAAAAAGCACTACTCAATAAAATTCGGGTGCACAATTTAACATATTCTAGTGCACATTTCAACAAACTTTGGTGCACAAGCTGGTACAACTTGGTGCACAAGAGTTGTTTTTTGGTGCATAATACACCAAAAAATACATGTGCACCACTCAATAAAATATTGGTGCATAATTCAACATATTCTAGTGCACATTTCAACATACTTTGGTGCACAAAATAGTATAATTTGGTGCACAATTCAACATATTTTAGTGCATATTTAACATACTTTGGTGCACAAACTGATACAACTTGGTGCACAAGAGTTGTTTTTTGCCCAATGAATTTAATATGCAAATTATACGAATATAATTTAATCGTATTTTTTTTATATTTGTTTGTACATTGTTACTTTAAACGTAACTGGTACCCTTTTTTTTAATGAAAGGTAATTCTTCTCATTCAAGGTACGGTAAACTTACAAAACCCTAGACATTTCTAGGTATTACAAGGAGGATCTCCTAACCCCAACTCTCTCAAGCCATTTCCTAGCCTCTCGATTGTCTTTCTTCCATCTAGAAAGAACATAGTTTCTTACATTAGTAGTAATCATCTGTGAACATTCAATGGAACTAAAATACCTCGATTGAAATACTTTAGCATTCCTGCATCTCCAAATGTATTAGATAGTGGCAGTGATACAACAAACCCAAAAGGAGAACTTAAAGCAGTATTTCCCCTTAATTCTGTAGATACTCTCGATTTATTCTTGAATGTTGTACTGTCTCCTTCCAATTTTTGCCCAAGCCAAGACTCTATGCAGAACATCTTTGGAAAATCTGCATCCAAACCAAATGTGATCTCTCATTTCAGAATCACAGTTGCACAACACACAAGTATCGTCTTGAATAATGCCCATGCTCTTGAGTTTGGTTTTTGTGTAAGCTCCTCCTTTGATAATCATCCAACTGGTGAATGATTTTCTAAGAGTATTAAGTTTTCCCAAATCCAATTGTTCCAGTGAGTAATGGTTGTAGTGGACTGTAGCGCATCATACATTGTCTTGCTATCATATTTACCCCCATTAGTCATAATCGGAATATGATTGTTTTTTGTCGAATTTATCTAGAATTTTGTCTCTCATGTTCAATAGTGTTCTCCACAAAGCACTGTCTGTTTCTTTCCTTTCCACAGTCCAGAAGCAACGCCCTCTGAGAATGGTGATCCTTACCCATGAGTTACAAAGGGAACTTGAATCATGGACAAGGTCATATATCAGTTCCAAGAATGCTGCTTTATTCCAGAAAAGGATCTCCTTTAAGTCGACTCATCCCTCTTCATGTGGTCTACATACATCTTTCCAAGTTATGAGTGCTTTCTTGTCTTCGTTGCATCCACTCCAAAGAAAATTTCGCATTAATGTTGTGATGCCTTTGATAAACTTCTTTAGAATAACAAAAACTTTGCACCATAATTGATACTCTTTTTCTCTGGATATCTCTTATACTTTAAAGTGTGAATGGTGAGCTTATAATTTTGCATGCCAAATCTTCTACGTGTTAGTGTGTTCTTATGCCACATGCTTGTTTTTCTTGAATTATTTTCATGTGATTGGTTGTTCATTTTATGGAATTGTTTTTTTGGGGGGTTGGGTAGGTGTCAAGTTATAAGTGTATTAGTTGTGTGTTAGGTGTCAACTTATAAATGTAGTGGATGTTAGGTGTCAACTTATAGATATAGTTAGGTGTCAAGTTATAAGTGTATTAGGTTTGTGTTAGGTGTCAACTTATAAATGTAGTGGATGTTAGGTGTCAACTTATAGATGTAGTGTCTACAATTGTTAAATTTTGTGTGGCTAATTTGGTGTTTAGTCTGTACAAAGGTCATGGCTATTTAAGGGGCCAAAATGCATCATTTCTCCTTATCTCTCTTGCTCACGGATCCAAATTTGAAAGAAGGTTTGTGTTTATAATTTTACATTTGGTTATATGTTGTTATATTAGAGATGTAAAAAAACAATTAAGGTGGGCTTTGTCTCGTGGTTGTACTAAAGTTTGTGTTTGATGTTGTTGTCTTAGTGTTTGTGTTTGGCAATATGTGTTGGTTTTGTTTCATGCTTGTGTATTCGATGCTTGTGTTGTGTAATTGCATGTCTTAGTTGTGATTGCATGTGATAAATGTTCCGAATATGTATTTGACGATGTCCAACGTATCATTTTATGCAACATAAGGGTCGCTCCTAAATTTTGTCCGTCGCAATTGAAGAGATTTTTGTATTGGCGAAGCATTACAATGGCTCCCAAAAAGGTATTTCTCTCACATTTGCCATTGAATTCGAGGACTTGTTACGTTCGGTTAGAAGTTACAAAAATCTTGAAAATTAATTATCAGTGTAACCTAGCTATCAAATGACTAAAACTCCCTCGTATTAAAATGCATGCATGCCACTTTAGGATTTTGTATTTATCTTTATGAATATATCTTTTTACAAATTTGCATGTAGGGCTTTTTCATATTTATCTTTGACATACATTAACATTCTACAACGTCACTAATTATTTAATATATTAGTGGTAGTTAAATTCACTGATTTTGTAATATTTTTATTCATTCTCAAAATAGTATGCAAGATTCTAAAGTATATATGGCATGCATTATGATCAAACATATTGGTAGTACATAATTAGCTAAACATAATATTCGAATTAAGAGTCATGAAGCCACATAAATAAACATGCATGCTTATGGACTTATATTTTAGTACTCATAGATATTTTGATTGTTTAAATTTAATAAATCTTATTATTTTTTTCGATAAAATAAATTAAAACCTTCTATTTTAGAAAAACCTAAAACATTAAGATAAACAAAGCTTAAATAGAAAAACATTTTCAATGGAACTCACACTTGAATGTAAAAAGTGGTGGTCAAAGCGAGATTAAATGCAATCTACTCATGTGGCATTATGTGTCATGACGATGATCATTAGCCAATAACATCTTGCACATTTGTCAACCATTGAAGACGGCCTTTCATGGTGAGTCGGTTCCTTGCTGCCTATAAATTATTCCGCAGCTCACTAAGGTGTAGTGGCGGCTGTAGGCGTTGTAAATCAGGTTAAGTTATTGGCGTTGCTGCTCAAGTGTTTGGTTGTAGGCTTTGAGGTAATTAATTTCGTGTAATTTTAGCTTTTTCGTGGCCGTCTTCCACATGTAATCCATCATATGTGTTTTGGGGCAAAAAGATCGGACGACCTAAATCGCCTTAGACGGGGTAACTAGTCGATCGGATAATAGAAATCAAACCAAACCAAGTAGACGATCAACCAATAAAGTACGAATACGAAATAACAAAGTAATTTTATTGATATATTGACGATTGAGTCGGATCAAAGTACAACTTATCCTTGGAGGACAAAAGATTGGATCGGATTCAACCGGTGACCCTGAGGCTCGACCGGTGGAGATTGAGCGAGGTTCCGAGGAGAATAAGCTGGAATGGGTGTATCCTTTTGTTCTTCTCAGAGCAAGTCAGCGGATGTGTGTTGTAATCGTGTGTGTTGTTCCTTGCTTCGTCGTGTTCTATATATGGTAATCGTTCCTTGTCGTCTGTTACTCTTTTCCTACCATATCTCTCATTCAATCTGGGCGAGATTTTTGGGATATGCTCTTGATTACCATCTTTATGTCTGTGTTTAATGTTATGGCCGTTGTCATTGATCGAGCATTTAATGCTTGGGCGAGATCTCCGGAGCTGGTCGGGTGCTACTCGTCTGCAGGGTGTCCGACGCTTCTTTCTGGTTTCCCTTGGGCCCCGATTTTGTTTGGTCTTGGGCCCAGCTCGCTCGTCTGATCCTCTTGGAGAATGATGGGCCCAACAATAGCCCCAAGTTGTTTTGGCCTCAAGGCTACTATAGGGTGGAGTCCAAACAACTTCTCTTTACACGATCTCCACCTTCCGATTTTGGCGCATCAGACAAGGGCTACGTGGAGGAAATCGCGTGGCATGATGGGACGTTTCTGCAGCCTGCCGTCTCCCTCCATAAATTCAAACCAGCCTTTTGCCGATTTGACTTCATCTCCTTCTTCCGTTTCTTCATCTGGTAGGTCTTCTCAGGCTTTTCAAAGATTGCTCTTCGATTTCCTCCTCTCTCTGTTTTGAAAATGGTCTCTAGTGAGGCTTCTGAGTCGTCTGCGACTCGCTCGAACTCGAGAAAGAATGAGGTCCCCCCCCCTTTTCATTTTGAAGGAGGCAGACACTCTGACGAGCACGTTGTCATAGGCGGAGTTAGAGCAGATCCTCCAAGTCGGAGGCTTTCCCCCGAGACGGTCGCGAGGCTGCCGCATCCAGACGAGAGGGCCGACGCTCGCTACGAAGGATGGGTTTGCTTCTATGCGTACCCGTTTAGCATCGGGCACAAATTTCCTTTCTCTCCTCTTGTCAGGGACTTCTTGGCCACTTTGGCGCTTGTTGTAACACCCCCAAATCTCCTCTTGAAAGTATTACTGCCAGTGACCTAAGATATTACATCCCGAAATCACCCCAGGCTTTTCCATTTGATATAAACCATCAAACCACAGTTATAATACCAAATATCATAACTTTTAGAAAACCAAAGTCTCAGAATTATAACATAATTCCTAATTCAACAAAATACAAAATCAAAATTATTACAACGGAAGTCTTTAAGTACAAAAACATAGTTAACACAGCGGAAGTCTTTTAAACAAAGCAACAAAATAACTTGTCAAAACACCGTTCATCTTCATAGTCGCTCTAACCTCCTCGGATCTGCAATTTATCTGATGTGCCGAAATGAACGGATGACACCATCCAACCATGCAGAGAACAATTTCGGTTGGTTAGTCTAATGAAAGACTATGCAAGGGTACAAAGCAGAGTGGTTCGAAGTAGTCGTATTAGGTTAGACTCATCGCCTCTCGAATAAAAGTCGATAACGATAGTCAACCACCATACTTCTATTGAATATATGAAAAGGCATGATCAAGAGAAGATTCTGGAGACCGAGTCTCACAGCAATCAATCCCAAAAGAAGACTCCAACGAATTGAGTCTTATCGGAAATATGACAAATGTTGGGAAACTTAAATAAATCACACAAGCGTTCAAAAACGACTTGATGTTTCGGTTCACGACCAACCTCACCGCTCACGGCGAATCCAGATTGGAAAGAGAACGTTACTCTGATCAAAGTCAAGACGAGCTTTCCTAGCTGCACTATTACCTAGTTGTACTACTCGTCGAAGGGTATATTAATTATGTGCGCCAAGAGCACTTATCTGATTTAATTCTAAAACCCAGATCACGTTATAAGCTTTTAAATATATGTCCCGCTAAGCCGGACATATATTGAAGGGATGGACCTCGCAGAGTCCATCACGATTACATCCACATCACTTTTGGTCATGACCGCCAAATTTGGCATAGGGTCTTGATTGCCCTTTTCACCAAGTTATAAAGAAACGAATGGACCTCGTAGAGTCCCAGCGTTCCTATGAATACTCGTGCTAACTAAACAGTTCAACACAGTAACAGTTCACATCAAAGCCATCAAGGCCCACATCATACGTATATATCTATAATAGCGTTGTTCTAGCAGATATACAACCTATTATAATATCATCTTTTAATCATATTATTTAACAAAGTTGTTCCCAACATAAACAGTAAATCATTCCAAATTAATTAACAACTAAACAATTGATAATTAATGGAAGTATGGAATGATGAGCAAGAGCGAACCGCCACTTGCCTTAGTCTACAGAAGTTTGAACGAAGCTAGATCCGACGAGTTTCCGGGCTCGAAGCAGGGACAGATCTGGCAACACAACTTCCTTTGGATCGACCCGTAAAGAAACCCTAAGTTAGATTCGACAATAACGAGTACGAATCTAAAGAATAACGAAAGCAATCGAAAGGAACGAAGCCCGATCGAAAGCCACAGAAGCCAAGGCCAAAACAGGCCAAAAGCCCATGGGCGGCGGTCGCCGCTGTTCATGGCGGCGGTCGCCGCTGCGAACTGCACAGAAAAAAAAATGCGAGAAGGGATTCTCACCGGCGTTGATCGTTCTGATATCCTTCTCGAAAACTTTGGTTTCTAGGCTTCCTTGGACCACCAAAGCATCACTTTGCAACCACCAAGTAACACCAACGAAGCTCAGACGAGAGCTCGAAAAATCCGGCGAGAAGCTCGAAACTCCGGCGAGACGATTTGGGAGAGATTTGAGATCGGTTTTGTGCCCATTCCATCCGAAAACTCCTCCTTAAATAGGCAATTAATGGCTAAGAATCAGGCAAATCAACCAAACGAAGCAATCGACGCGTGGCTTGACAAATTGGATCGATTGTCAGAGCTTCGGCGAGCCTTTACTTTTAACCTGACAATCTGGCCTTGGCGGCGGTCGCCGCCATACCCACAGCGGTCGCCGTTCTCACATTTGGCTGGCGGTGGTCGCCGCCAAGCCCACAGCGGTCGCCGCTTTCAGAGCCACTTGCCTGAGATGATGATGATGACGTGTTCTGATTTGGCAGCGTTGGCGGCGGTCGCCGCCAAGCCCACGGCGGTCGCCGCTTCGGCCAAATCATGCCCCTTTTGACCGGTTTGACTTTAGGGTTAATTATCTTAATCTCGGGTTAAATATATTCGTACACGAACGACTACTTAACCCCAAAAACACATCAACTGCATTTTATACTACTCAGAAAAATATTACAGAGATCAAACATATTACAGAATGTCCAAACTTCTCTGAAATTAATCCGACTGGTAGTACGGGTACAGGAAAAATTCCAAACAATATCCTTATAAAATGAGGGATATTACATTACCTCCCCCTTAAAAGAAGTTTCGACCCCGAAACTTGGTTATTCTAGGCCGAAAACAACTCGGGAAAATGTCTAAGCATATCCTCCTCAGTCTCCCAAGTTTCCCAAGTAACCTCTTCGGTTCCTGACTTGGACCACAAAATTCGTACCAATGGTACCACCTTGTTGCGTAATTGCTTCTCACGACACTCGAGAATACGCACAGGTCTTTCCTCGTAGGTACCATTTTCCTGGATCTCGATATCTTCATAACTCAGCACATGAGATTCATCTGGCACGTATTTCCTTAGCAAGGATACGTGGAACACGTTGTGCACAGGATGTGCCGATGGCGGCAATGCCAAACGGTACGCTAGAGGTCCCACCCTATTAAGGATCTCAAATGGTCCCACGTAGCGAGGGTTAAGTTTCCCACGCTTACCAAATCTGAACACACCCTTATATGGCGATACTTTGACCAACACTTTGTCACCAACCTCAAACTCAACATTCCTACGCTTCGGATCAGCGTAAGACTTTTGTCGACTCTGAGCTGTCAACATTCTTTGTCTTATTAAGGCAATGTCCGAGACAGTCCTTTCAACTAGCTCTGGTCCGAGCAGAATCTTGTCGGCATTCTCAACCCAACAAATCAGAGATCTGCACTTTCGACCGTACAAAGCCTCGAATGGAGCCATCTTAATAGTAGCATGCTAGCTATTGTTGTAGGTGAACTCAATCAGACTCAGGCTGTCTTCCCAGCTAGTCGGACGATCGAGTACACAAGCTCTCAGCATATCCTCCAAGGTCTGGATGGTCCTCTCAGACTGTCCATCCATTTGAGAATGAAACGCAGTACTGAACCTTAACTCGGTTCCCATGGCCTTGTGCAATTCTTTCCATAATCTAGACATGAATCGGCCATCACGATCTGATACAATGGTCTTTGGCGTACCATGCAGACGGATAACTTCGTGTAAAAACACTTCTGAAAGCTGCTGGGTTCCCCATGTTGTCTTGATAGCCACGAAGTGAGCACTCTTCGTGAGCCTGTCAATGATAACCCATATAGCATCTTTTTGGCTTTGAGTCTTCGGCAGCCCTGTGACGAAATCCATTGCAATGTCTTCCCACTTCCATTCAGGAATTGGAAGAGGTAACAATTCTCCACCTGGTCTTCGGTGTTCTATCTTGACCTTTTGACAAGTCAAGCATTTCGCCACAAACTCTGCCATATCCCACTTCATGTTGGGCCACCAGAACTTCATTATGAGGTCCTTGTACATCTTGCTAGAGCCTGGATGTACAGAATAAGCTGACGAATGGGCTTCCCTCATCACCAACTGGAGAAGACCATCTATGCCAGGCACACAAATCCGGTCCTGAAACCAGAGTGATCCGTCTTTCTGAATCACGAAACCAGGAGCTTTTCCGTCCATCACTTCACTACTTAGCTTCACCAAGATCACATCATCGACATGCTTCTCTCTGATCTGATCAAGAAGCATACCTTGAATCTCAAGCATACTCAGGTATCCCCGACGTTGATCGTACAAGACTTTGATCTCGCACAATTCTTGGTTCATCTTGGTCTGAGCAACAAGCAAAGCCACTACAGTCTCGTGCGGTATTGATGTGGCAAAAACCTACCCACAAGTGTATGGGGTCAGTTATAGCTATTCAAGTGTCGTTCCCACGAGGACAATGTAGTACCTTTTGTAACTAAACTGGTAAGCTAAGCCGCAAGAAAGGTTTGTTCAATTAACTAAGAAATAATGATTGCAAATGTAAGTAAATTCAAATGATGGGAAATATCTAGGATTAAGGATCCCCACAATAATGCATTGGTAAACTTATGCGTGTTTATCTCAGAATAGCATGAACTCGTTTGACGGTAAGTTATCAAATATCACTACTAATTCCTTTCAGACAATAGTAGACGTATCTAAACTCCAACTAACAATCGCTGTCGCGCAAAGCTAATCAAATTTAGACCCATTGAGCACTTAGAATCTAGGATAAAACCGGGTTAACATTCACTTTCATGCTCCGTTAATTCCAGACTAACCTAGGGTTTCTATGATAACTTAGGACTCCGCAAGAACAAACAAGTTTATTCAGGTTCAATTCATAGTAATTCCAACAATAGTAATCTCCTTTCAGACTCATACCTTGTCTAATTCATTCATTAGGAATCTCCTTTCAGACTCAACCTAATAGAATTTCTAATTGATAAATAACCAATAGCAATAAGAACCCTAGAATTGAATCAAGCAAGAATTCATGCTACCAATTCAGACAAACACAAATTGTAAGTCTACCAATACATTATTGGGGTCACCCCAATCCTAGATAAAGGGGATTAGCCTAGCATGCTTGGGGAATCAATCAAAATCATTTTATGAATCAGAGAAATCATTCAAATAGATAGAAAGAAGAGAAATACTTGTTTCGATCCAAGAACAATCTCCAATCTTCAACCAAGAAAAACTCAACAAACACAACTAGGGTTTTTTTAGAGAGAGACTAAGTTCAGAGCATGAGAGAAAGTGTATCTCCCAATTAAAACGTCCAGATCTGATAAAAATCAGAAGCAAAAGACGTTTCAGCAGTAGAAAGACGTTACGGAAGCTGACTCGGTCCACAACTCGGCCGAGTTGTGGGCCGAGTTATCGTCTGTCTTCTCTTGTCTTCAGTAACTTCGACCAAGTTCGCTGACTCGGTCCACAACTCGGCCGAGTTGTTGGCCGAGTTGTTCTCTGTTGTTCCTCTCCTATTCGGTGGCTAAGCCGAGTTCGCTGACTCGGTCCACAACTCGGCCGAGTTGTGGGCCGAGTTGTTCTCTGTTGTCTTTGCTCTTCATAGCTTGGCCCTGACGACTCGGTCCATAACTTGGCCGAGTTGTGGGCCGGGTTGTGGACTGTTGTTCCTTCGTCTTCACTAGTAGCTTGATTTTCTTCAAAACGCCTCCAAAACATCCTGAAATCACAACAATGCAAAGGTAGATTCCGAACACTACAAAATCTATGAAAACCAAATAAAACTAAAATAAAAGGGAGAAAAACAAACCTATTTGAGAGAAATAAACATGATCTAATCTATCCTAAATGCATGCTATCAAATCCCCCAAGCTTGAACCTTGCTTGTCCCAAGCAAGTACATACATAATGAGTCCACAAAATATGCAAAGGTTGTTTCAATCCAAGAGACAAGTGAGCAATGACCATAAAAGTCCAAACAAATGACAACTCCCTTCTTAGCATGCTTCTCAATCAATGACAAGATGAAATTAGTACTTCTACTCTAGACCTCACCAAGATAAATTTAAAGTCACTCACACTCATGTGTTTCGGATATGTGTTTCGCTCAATTCTCTACTATGAATGCTAACTACCATAAGCTTGCAACAATATCTAGATCTCCACTGCTAGAGACAATGCAAAACACAATCATGAGACATATAAATAGGGTTGTAATGGGGCCAAGGTATTTTGATAGGGCATGGATAAATTTTGGCCATGTGGTGCTAAATCCAGGGAAAAGAACTTCACTAAAATAACACCAATCATATAATGATTTTACAATAAACTCAACTACAACCCAAACTAAGGATTCACCATTCTATTTTATGGGCTTCTTTTCTTCTTCTTCATTCTTGTTTTTTTTTTTTTTTTTGAATGAAGAAGAAGGAAGCAAACTTTTATGAACCGAATGGTATAAAACCTTACAAACAATTTCTAAGGATCACCCAACATTTTATGCAACTCCCCCAAGCTTAGTCCACTTCCACGTTAAGCAAACAAAAGTTCAATCCCCTGGATGGGAAGGATATATAAATAGGTTCGGATGCTTTTGTGGAGCTTTCAAAGAATATGCTTTAAGGCTCAAAGGGCTTCAAGAAGAGGGAAAAAATATTAGGGTGGTCATGGATAATATAGGCTCATGAAGAAAATTATGTCTCAAGCAAAATGTAATACACCTTAGTTCTATATGCAGTCTCAAAGAGGTATTGAAGCAAGTTCTAGAGATAACAAGCAAAGAGAGATCACACAAGAAAAATTAGAGGACTTATGCAATTGTAGTCCAAAAAAGGCTAACAAGCTCACTAGGACATTTTGTCTAGAGTATCGGTCCTAACACATCTTAATCAAAGTCCACATGCTCAAGTCATTGTCAAAGGTTTGATCAATCATATCATGCTCATAATGCAATTGCAACATTAACAACCAAAACATATAAAGAGGATTCACAATTATGTACCGTTATAAGGACCCACAAAGGAATAAACAAGGGAACAAATCAAACATCCAAATGCAAATATGCAATGCAATGCATGAGAAAAAAAATGTCATGCAAAAAAAAAGAAAAATTTACACTAAAATGCAAATGGAGCTCCACATGGAATTATCACTCCCCCAAGCTTAAAGTCTACATTGTCCCCAATGTAGACATAAAAGAAAGAGGAAAAGAAACTCACCAAATAAATCAGGCAATCATGCATCTTCACTCTATGCTCCAGGCTGTCAAAAATTGGTACAAGTGCAGAAGAATTTTCATCAGCATCCTATCTTCCATCTTCCAGTAGCACTGTACACACATCATTAACAAAACAAACCCCAAACACAAGACTATACATTCTAACGGGCAGACAAGTAGAATTGCACGCTCAAACAAATAATACATTGATCATCTAGGAGCAAGAATCAGTCCAAAACACCCAATCATCATAACACCCCAATCTTCAGAGGGGGTTTTGGTTTGGAGCAGACCTTGTGGGGTGTAGAAAAGAGATCCGAGCCGGGTGGTCTGAGGTGTTGTGGTTGGTGGAAGAGAGGTGAGGTGGAGCAGCGGCGGCGGTGCCGCGAGCGACTGGGTGCGGTTGGGAGCGCGCAGATCTGGGTTCGGCCGGATGGTCACTGTGGAAGCAGCGGCGGGTCGGTAGGGCCAGGTTCGAAGCCGGCTCCGTTCTGGGTGTGCTGTAGGGCTCGTAGCGGGGGTCGAAGGGAAAAGAGATGGCGGTGGCGGCTCGGTTGGTGGTGAGCAGCGGCGACGCAGGCGAGGCGGAGAACAGGGGCGACGGGGCTGAGTGGCGGCGAGGATGTGCAAAGAGAGGTGAGGAGACGGTCGATGGAGGTTTGGGTGGTGGGTTCGCCGGTGAGGGTGAGAGATGAGGGAGAGATCGGTGAGGAGGGTGTGTGGAGGCGGGAGGAATGGGAAAGAAATGGGGGAATGGAGGGTAAAGAAACTCGGTCGAGTTTCAGGAAAAAAAGAAAAAAAATTAATCAAATGTCGACCGAAACTCGGTCTAGAACTCGACCGAGTTCTAGGCCGAGTTTCTCTCTGTAAAATCAACTCGACCGAGGATGATATTTTTTTATTTTTTTTTCAAACAGGTACGACAACTCGGCCCAGAACTCGGTCGAGTTATGGGTCGAGTTCCTCCCTATAAATTCAAGCTCGGACGAGCTTAAATAAATTTTTTTTTTTTTTTTTTTTTTTTTTTATCATGAAAGGAGGAAAAGAAAATTTACCTGATGGGTTGCCTCCCATCCAGCGCTTAGTTTAGGGTCATAGCTTGACCTTTCATACTTTTCTAGTGGCTCGGGTCAAGATAGAGAGAGGCGACCTTCTCAAATGGACCACCGACGATGTATTTCTTTAAGCGTTGTCCCTTCACCTTGAATTGCCCCGTCTCTTCGCTCCATATCTCAATTGCACCATGTGGGTACACTTTCCGCACTTGGAACGGACCACTCCATCGGGATCTCAGCTTTCCCGGAAAAAGTCTCAACCTGGAGTTGAATAACAAGACAAGATCACCTTCATGAAACTCCCTCGGCACAATATGCTTGTCATGCCATCTCTTGGTTCGCTCTTTGTAGATCCGAGCATTTTCATAAGCATCTAACCTCAACTCCTCCAACTCTTGCAATTGCAACATCCTCTTCTCACCGGCTGCTTTCATGTCATAGTTGAACAATTTGATTGCCCAATATGCTTTATGCTCTAACTCAACCGGGAGATGACAAGACTTCCCATACACTAGCCGGAACGGTGTAGTGCCAATAGGAGTTTTGAACGCTGTCCTATAAGCCCAAAGAGCATCATCAAGCTTCGTAGACCAATCCTTTCGGGATCGAGAAACCGTCTTCTCCAAGATACTCTTTATCTCCCGGTTTGAGACCTCAACTTGACCACTTGTTTGAGGATGATATGGGGTGGCAATCCTATGTGTTACCCCATACTTCTTCAGCATAGCCTCAAACTTCTTCTCAATGAAATGTGATCCTCCATCACTAATCATGACTCTTGGTGTCCCAAATCTTGGAAAAATCACTTTGTTGAAAAACTTAGACACCACCCTTGAGTCATTTGTTGGAGATGCAATAGCTTCAACCCACTTAGACACATAGTCAACCGCCACAAGGATAAACTTGTTAGAGTAGGACGGCGGAAAAGGTCCCATGAAATCAACTCCCCATACATCAAAAATCTCAACCTCTTAAATGTTAGTAAGAGGCATCTCATTCCTCCTAGAAATGTTCCCCGTACGCTGACATGCATCACAAGAAGCAATGAAATGGTGCACATCCTTGAACATAGAAGGCCAATAGAGAGCTGAATTTAAGATCTTAGTGGTTGTCTTTGAGGAACTAGCATGCCCTCCACATGGTAGAGAGTGACAATGAATGATAACACTCTCTACCTCATCCTCAGGGATACATCTTCTAATGACTCCATCAGCACACCTCTTAAAAAGCAATGGCTCATCCCAAAAATAGTGTCGGACATCCGACATAAATTTCTTCTTCTGTTGGAATGATAGCTTAGGAGGTAACTCATTGCAAACCAAGTAGTTGACAAAATCAGCAAACCATGGCATTCTTGAATTTGCAAAAGTCAAGACTTCATTGGCGACCCTGAAAAGATGGTCGTCAGGGAATGAAGCATCAATAGGGGGCTCATCTTTAGTGCACTCCAACTGCTCTTGAGTCAATCTAGAAAGATGATCAGCAGCCAAATTCTCTGTTCCCTTTTTGTCTCTAATCTCTAAATCAAACTCTTGAAGAAGAAGAATCCAACGGATCAGTCTGGGCTTGGCCTCCTTCTTACTCAAGAGATACCGGATAGCAGCATGATCAGTATAGACAATAACTTTGGCACCCACCAGATAGGACCGAAACTTCTCAAAAGCAAACACAATAGCCAACAACTCCTTCTCAGTAGTGGCGTAATTCATTTGAGCTCCATCAAGAGTCCTGCTAGCATAGTAGACGGCATGAAGCTTCTTATCCTTCCTTTGCCCCAAAACAGCCCTAACAGCATAATCACTAGCATCACACATGATCTCAAAGGGGAGATCCCAATCAGGGGGCTGCATAATTGGAGCTGAAATCAGTGCCTCCTTCAACCTGCAAAAAGATACAAGACACTCTTTCGAAAAATCAAAGGAAACATCCTTCAAGAGCAAGTTAGTGAGAGGCTTGGCAATTTTTGAAAAATCCTTGATGAACCTTCTATAGAACCCAGCATGTCCAAGAAAGCTTCTTATGCCCTTGATCGAAGTTGGAGGAGGCAACTTCTCTATAATCTCAATCTTGGCCTTGTCGACCTCAATCCCACGGTTAGAAACCAAGTGTCCTAACACAATTCCTTCACTTACCATGAAATGACATTTTTCCCAATTCAATACAAGGTTTACTTCCTCACACCGTTGCAAAACTCGAGACAAGTTAGACAAGCAAGCACCAAAAGAAGTACCATATACAGAAAAATCATCCATGAAAACTTCCATAATATCCTCAATCAAGTCAGAAAATATAGCCATCATGCATCTTTGAAAGGTACCCGGAGCATTACATAAACCAAATGGCATTCTCCTATATGCAAATGTGCCATAGGGGCATGTGAAAGTGGTCTTTTCTTGATCATCAGGATGAATAGGGATTTGAAAGAATCCACTATAACCATCCAAATAACAAAAGTGTGAATGCTTGGCTAACCTTTCTAGCATTTGATCAATGAAAGGAAGTGGAAAATGATCTTTTCTAGTGGCTTTGTTCAATTTCCTATAGTCAATGCACATCCTCCAACCTGTGACAGTCCTAGTAGGAATCAATTCATTCTTTTCATTCTTCACCACAGTCATTCCCCCTTTCTTAGGCACAACATGAACAAGACTAACCCAAACACTATCAGAAATAGGATAAATAATGCCTGCATCTAACAATTTCAGCACTTCTTTTTTCACTACTTCTTT
Organism: Rheum nobile; assembly: GCA_027886185.1. Taxonomy (NCBI): domain Eukaryota; kingdom Viridiplantae; phylum Streptophyta; class Magnoliopsida; order Caryophyllales; family Polygonaceae; genus Rheum; species Rheum nobile. Next base: position 12,885,243 of record WOAB01000639.1, read on the forward strand.
CATGATAGGATTAAGTCTTCTTTGATGCTCAATGGAGGGTTTGTGATCTTCTTCCATTAAAATCCTATGCATGCACATTGAGGGACTAATTCCTTTTAAATCATCAATAGAATATCCAATGGCTCTTCTATGCAATCTAAGTTCATGCAACAATTTCTCAATTTCACAATCACTTAAACTAGCATTGACAATCACCGGATAGGTTGAATTAGGTCCAAGGAACTCATACCTCAATGTAGGGGGAAGTGGTTTGAACTCCACTTTTGGTGCCCTTTCAGTCTCTTCCTTAGAAATAAGGTCTTCTCTTGTAAGGGCCTCAACCACGGCCTCAGGCAACTCTTCAGTTGACTCCAAATCAAAGAGCACATCAGCAAGTAGCTCTAGATTTTCAGCTTGGGTCACACTTTCAGTCAAGCAAAACTCCAAGGGATCCTTAGTCATGACAGCCATCAAGGATTCTTGAGTTGCATTATCAACCACATCTAACCTGGACACATCATCCTCAAAAGCAGGCTGTTTAATAGCTTTAGAAAAATTAAATTCAATTTTCTCATCCCCAATAGTAAAGGAAAGAATACCCTGCTTTACATCAATAAGAGTACCTGCAGTAGCTAGAAAGGGTCTTCCTAAAATAATCGGAACAGGAAAATCAGCCTCAATATCTAGGACAATGAAATCCACGGGAATATAGAACTTACCAATTTGGACGGGTATGTCCTCCAAAATACCTACCAGACGCGCCGTGGATCTATCCGCCATGTAGAGAGTCATCTTTATCGGTCTTGGCTCTCCCAAATCAAGCTTCTTGCATATAGAGAGCGGAATGATACTCACACTAGCTCCCAAATCACACAAGGCGTGGTAGGTGCATTTCCCAATCACCATAGGAACACTGAAGCTACCCGGATCTTCAAGCTTAGGAGGCAATTTATTATGAATGAGAGCGTTTCACTCTTGGCTCAAAGAAATGGATTGGTACTCATCTATCTTCCTCTTGTTGGAGAGGATCTCCTTCAAGAACTTCACATATGTTGGCATTTGCTTTAGAGCATCGGTGAAGGGAATGTTGATGTAGAGCTTTTTCAACACCTCCACAAATCTACCAAATTGTTGATCTAACTGAGCTTGAGCCCTCCTTTGTGGGAAAGGAAGAAGAGGCTTGAAAGGCGGTGGTGGCACATATTTGGGCACTTCCTCTTGCTCCTTCTCTTGGATCACTACTTCTTCGGGCTCTTCAATAACCTTGCCCTTTTGCTTGAGATCCACAGCCTTTGGATCTTCAAGTTGTTTCCCACTCCTCAAGGACACATCATTGATTTGCCCCTTTGGGTTTGCCTCAGTTTGACCTGGAAGCTGACCTTGGGGTCTAGGAGCATTTAAAGCATATTGAGCATGCAAGCTATCATGATTCTTCAATGTCTTGTTTATGTTCTGAAGCTCTTTTATTATCATGTCAAGCTTGGAGTCCTCAGACGGTTGAGCACGTTCTTGACCTTGAGGTGGAGGAGCTCTTTGTTGGAAACCGGGAGGTGGTCTTTGAGCAGCTTGGTTGTTGGCATATGAAAAGTTAGGATGATTCCTCCAACCGGGGTTATAGGTGTTGGAGTATGGATCATTCCTGGGACCCCGATTGAAGGTGTTCATGTAGTTTGCCTCACCTTGGGTGTCACCTTGAGCAGCAAAAAGTTGACATGATGAAATAGTATGATCACCCTCTCCACAAAACTGACAAGCAACACCAGATACAGCCTGAGTGGATGACCCTGCACCCTGCCCTTGAGCCTTCTGAACCAACAAATTCAGCCTCTTGACCTCTTGTGACAAAGCATCCATTTGAGCCTGTTAGTGTGTATCAGAACTAACCTCATACATCCCTGTTGGTTTCTTTGAAGTTGAACGAGCATCACTGTAATAATGAGAGTGTTGAGCAGTGTTCTCAATCTTCTCCCAAGCTTCATCAACTTCCATTTCCATGATTCTACCACCAGCTGAAGCATCAATAATAAGTCGAGTTGAACTATCAACAGCGTTGTAGAAGACATGTAGCAAGGTCCATTTCTCTTGCCCGTGATGCGGGCACAACATCAATAGCTCTTTGAATCTCTCCCAACCTTCATATAGAGACTCGTCATGGTTCATCTTGAAAGCAAGAATTTGATTCCTCATCTCAGCTGTCTTCTTAGGTGGGAAGTACTTGTTGAGAAATTCCTTGGCTAACTCATCCCAAGTGGTAATAGATCCATGAGGTAAGGCCTTGAACCAAGCCTTGGCCCTGTCTCATAGAGAGAAAGAGAAAGCACGCAGGAAAAGTGCATCTTGAGAGACATCATGAATCTTCACTGTATCCATCAGCTCAATAAAAGTAGCCAAGTGCTGATGTGGGTTTTCAGAAGGAAGACCTCCAAATTGATTCTGCTGAACCATGTTGATTAGGGAGGGTTTCAGCTCGAAGTTACGGGCTGCCACCGGAGGTCGAACCACACCAGAAAGAGGACCAAGGTGGTTGGGCATCACATAATCACCCAGAGTCATACGTGGCTGATCATCACCGCCCAACAAGCCACCGTTTCCTCTACCAGCCATCTCTTGCACTCTAATTTCACGTTGTTGCCTTCTTCTTAAGAGAAAAGTACGCTCAGGTTCGGGATCGAAGTTGTTGAGATTATTAGCGCTCAGGACTCTCCGCATTCAGAAGAAAACAAACCTGAAACCAAAGCCAAAAGGAGGAGGATCAAAACACACAAAAGACTTAGTCGAACCAGTTGTAGGGAAAACAACCGATACTAGCAATTGTCCCCGGCAACGGCGCCAAAAACTTGATGTGGCGAAAACCTACCCACAAGTGTATGGGGTCAGTTGTAGCTATTCAAGTGTCGTTCCCACGAGGACAATGTAGTACCTTTTGTAACTAAACTGGTAAGCTAAGCCACAAGAAAGGTTTGTTCAATTAACTAAGAAATAATGATTGCAAATGTAAGTAAATTCAAATGATGGGAAATATCTAGGATTAAGGATCCCCACAATAATGCATTGGTAAACTTATGCGTGTTTATCTCAGAATAGCATGAACTCGTTTGACGGTAAGTTATCAAATATCACTACTAATTCCTTTCAGACAATAGTAGACGTATCTAAACTCCAACTAACAATCGCTGTCGCGCAAAGCTAATCAAATTTAGACCCATTGAGCACTTAGAATCTAGGATAAAACTGGGTTAACATTCACTTTCGTGCTCCGTTAATTCCAGACTAACCTAGGATTTCTATGATAACTTAGGACTCCGCAAGAACAAACAAGTTTATTCAGGTTCAATTCATAGTAATTCCAATAATAGTAATCTCCTTTCAGACTCATACCTTGTCTAATTCATTCATTAGGAATCTCCTTTCAGACTCAACCTAATAGAATTTCTAATTGATAAATAACCAATAGCAATAAGAACCCTAGAATTGAATCAAGCAAGAATTCATGCTACCAATTCAGACAAACACAAATTGTAAGTCTACCAATACATTATTGGGGTCACCCCAATCCTAGATAAAGGGGATTAGCCTAGCATGCTTGGGGAATCAATCAAAATCATTGTATGAATCAGAGAAATCAATCAAATAGATAGAAAGAAGAGAAATACTTGTTTCGATCCAAGAACAATCTCCAATCTTCAACCAAGAAAAACTCAACAAACACAACTAGGGTTTTTTTAGAGAGAGACTAAGTTCAGAGCATGAGAGAAAGTGTATCTCCCAATTAAAACGTCCAGATCTGATAAAAATCAGAAGCAAAAGACGTTTCAGCAGCAGAAAGACGTTACGGGAGCTGACTCGGTCCACAACTCGGCCGAGTTGTGGGCCGAGTTGTCGTCTGTCTTCTCTTGTCTTTAGTAACTTCGACCAAGTTCGCTGACTCGGTCCACAACTCGGCCGAGTTGTGGGCCGAGTTGTTCTCTGTTGTTCCTCTCCTATTCGGTGGCTAAGCCGAGTTCGCTGACTCGGTCCACAACTCGGCCGAGTTGTGGGCTGAGTTGTTCTCTGTTGTTCCTCTCCTATTCGGTGGCTAAGCCGAGTTCGCTGACTCAGTCCACAACTCGGCCGAGTTGTGGGCCGAGTTATTCTCTGTTGTCTTTGCTCTTCATAGCTTGGCCCTGACGACTCGGTCCATAACTCGGCCGAGTTGTGGGCCGGGTTGTGGACTGTTGTTCCTTCGTCTTCACTAGTAGCTTGATTTTCTTCAAAACGCCTCCAAAACATCCTGAAATCACAACAACGCAAAGGTAGATTCCGAACACTACAAAATCTATGAAAACCAAATAAAACTAAAATAAAAGGGAGCAAAACAAACCTATTTGAGAGAAATAAACATGATCTAATCTATCCTAAATGCATGCTATCAGGTATCTTCCGGCTCAATGCATCGGCTACTACATTAGCCTTGCCCGGATGATACAGCAATTCAATGTCGTAGTCTTTGAGTAGCTCCAACCAGCGACGTTGTCTCATATTCAGCTCCTTCTGAGTAAATATATGTTTGAGACTCTTGTGATCAGTGAAGACTTGGCACCTCACACCATAGAGATAGTGCCTCTAAATCTTCAGCGCAAACACTACTGCTGCTAACTCCAGATCATGCGTCGGATAGTTTTCTTCATAGGTTTTTAGTTGTCTTGATGCGTAAGCAATAACCTTGCCTCGTTGCATCAACACACATCCCAACCCATTTTTCGAAGCATCACTATAGACCGCATAATCATCATTTCCTTCCGGTAGCGTCAATACTGGTGCCGAGGTCAGACATTGCTTTAGCTTTTGAAAACTGACCTCGCACTTGTCGTTCCAGACAAACGTCTTGTGGACCTTGCGGAGCAGACCGGTCATAGGTAGAGCGATTTTAGAAAATCCTTCCACGAACCGTCTGTAGTATCCAGCAAGTCCTAGGAAACTGCGCACCTCCTTCACATTCTGAGGCCGCTTCCAATTGGCTACTGCTTCAATCTTCTGGGGATCAACCATCACCCCATTCTCATTGATCACATGGCCTAAGAAAGCCACTTTCTTGATCCAAAAGTCACACTTAGACAACTTTGCATAAAGCTGATTTTGTCTAAGGATTGACAAAATTATCTGAAGATGTTCCTCATGAGCTTCCATGCTCGGAGAATAGATCAAAATGTCATCGATGAAGACCACCACAAACTTATCCAAGTACTAGTGAAAACATCGGTTCATCAGATCCATGAAAACCGCTGGAGCATTGGTAAGTCCAAATGGCATGACTACGAACTCGTAGTGACCATACCTCGTCCGGAATACAGTCCTCGGAATATCTTCCTCACGAATTCTGAGCTGATGATATCCAAATCTCAGATCGATCTTGGAAAAGACTTTTGCTCCTTGCAGTTGATCCAACAGATCATCAATCCTAGGCAAAGGATATTTGTTCTTGATCGTGACTTTATTCAACTCACGTTAGTCGATACAAAGTCGAAACGATCCATCTTTCTTCTTGACAAATAAAACCGGAGCACCCCAAGGCGATGCACTCGGCCTTATATAACCCTTGTCAAGAAGATTCTCGAGTTTCTTCTTCAACTCTTGCATCTCCGCAGGAGCCATCCGGTACAGTGCTTTAGAAATCGGCGCGGTACCAGGCTCGAGATCGATAGAAAATTCCACGTCACGCTTCGGGGGTAATCCAGGAATCTCTTCCGGAAAAACATCAGGAAATTCATTAATCACATGAATATAAAGAATTGTTGGTTCATCTTTCATGGGCGAATCCAGGTAGCAAAGGTACCCGACACAACCTTGCCGAAGTAGCTTAAACGCAGCCATCGCATTGATAAGCCTGCCGTTATCAGCGTCATTCCGACCCTTGAATTTGCACACACACTGGTACCTAGATGACACCATTACAGTTCTTGAACTAAAGTCGATTACCGCCCCATGACGCGTCAGCCAATCCATACCGAGAATAATGTCGTATGGAGCCATGGCAATACAGATCAAATATGCCTCAAACTTCTTACGCTGAATGGTAACTGGAAATTCTGACAGACACTTGGTGCCCACTAAATGGTCACCATTAGGAAGATTTACAACGAAAGGTTCACAAACCTTGTTGTAGACTAAACCTAACTTACTAACACAATTCTCTGAAATAAAGGAATGGGTAGCACCCGAATCAAACAGTATGCACACTGAAGTAGAATAAAGGTATAGAGTACCTTGAGCAACTAGAGCGTTAGGTCCATCAGCCTCACGCATCTCGTACAGGCGTTGACCTTGACCTCCCGAAGCAGCTGGGGCTTTGCCTTTGTTCTGTGCAGTTGTCTGCATCGAAGGACTGGGAGTCTCTGCCGGTTTGAACCTAGGTCGGTTGTTCGGATTAACAGATCCCTGTTGTGACTCCGTTCCTTTCTGCTTTCCCTGACGACAGAACCTCTGCATGTGCCCTTCCTTTCCACAGCCAAAGCATAACTTTCTTTCTTTCAGACACACGATGCTTTTGTGCCCGCTTGCACCACAATTGTGACACTAGATCAGACTCTTACTCTGAACCGACTGTTGTGTTGACCCTCCTTGAGTCATTTATGTCCTTGCTTTGCCAGACTTGCCAAAGTTATATGGTGGCGCAAGACGTTTAAATCCACTTGCCTGAGATTGATTTTGCATCGACCTCTGGCGATTCCGTCATTTGGTCGATTCTTCCATAGTCACTTCTAACTTATAAGCTGCATCCCCGTATTGCTCCAAGGTAGAGCATCCGTGATGCAACATCATTGGTTTAATGTCTGGGCTCATCCACTCATGAAAATGCCAGATTCTTTGTTCCTCGCTGGACACAACCGATCCGGCGTATTGCAATAAATGATTGAACTTGGCCGCCAGCTCGGTCACTTTTAATCCGTCATTCTTTGGATAGAGAAATTCTTTGTGTTTCTCATCTCGCATGGCTTGGGAAAAGAAACGATCATTCATCTTTGTTTTGAACATCCCCCAGTTCAAATCAGCCCGATCAGCTAGTGATAGGCGTTGTCGTGACACCTAAACAAAATAATCCTAACAAACCTAAACAAGTAGTCTGGGCAAGTAAGGGTCGAATCCACAGGGAGGAAGTGATCTTTCTAAGTGTTTATAAGCATGCAAAGTAACAAGGGGGTTTTTGGTTATCAAACAAAGTAACAAGGATGCAAGCTTTAGAGGGAAAATAAGTATGACGGGTGGAAATATTCCACTAGACAAATATCCACACTGCAAAGGAAACAGGTTGATCACTGATAACTATTTTTCCAAGTTCTTTTCACAATCTTATAGTTGTTCCCACCCTGATCTTAAGTACTATCGATTCTCACAGTTGTCGATAGACTTATTACTATGTCAATGATAAAGTACCACCGATTCTCACATTTATCGGTATACTTTACCACCAACAAAGTAATAGCAATGCACACAAGGATATAGGATACATGAAAATAGAAGGTGCTACCTTACTACCAACATGCAAATGATTCTCACTCACGATTGCGTGCTCGGAACCCCTATACGCAACAATTGTGTATGCCACTAGATATGCACTCGGAACCCCTATATGAAAATCCTAGCAATTGATAGATGTCGAAAAACCTAGTTAGCTACGCTAGAAGAATCAACATAAACCAATAGACAATATGCTCAAGAGAATTAAACCAACTTTATACGATATAGAACAAGGAATAGAAATCTCACAACCAATCCATTGCAATGCTTCAATTGTCTAGTAGAACAAAGGTGTTTAGCTCTCCATGGGTTAAAACCCTAGAGGCAAAATGAAAAGTGAACTCTCAATCTGAATTGTCGATTGTTGGCAACTAGGTTAACTAAAGGGTTTTATAACCTAATTCCAAAAAGTGATAAAAATAATAAATAGACAATAATAAAATAATAACAGAAAATAAATAAACAAAATTTGGGGAAATAATTCCCGCATCTTGCTCGGCCTCTCGTGCAAGCAGCTCGGCAGCATCTCAAGTTTCCACAAATTTGGCCCAATCTCTCGGCCCAATCCAACAAGCATCAGCGGCCCACCTCCAACTAGCAGCTCGCTCACGTAATGATGACATCACGCTCTGCTGCTTCAATTCCCTTGCCGCGATCTCCGATTCTTCATTTCACGCGGGCCGACTTCATGGGCCTTTCTCTCATGGGATTTTCTTCCCTTCAATTCCTGCAATCACCATCACGCAGGTTTGCTTAATTAATTTGCTGCTTCGCCTTGCGTATTGGCCGCGGGGCGTCGCTTCCACCGCGGGGCGGTGATTTCCACCGCGGGGCGGTATCCTTCTCTGAGACCCACCGTCGGGTCGCGGTGGCTCTGGCGCGGGGCGGTGACTTCCCCAATGTGGTTCCTTCATAGATTTTCGTCGTCTCCTCAGGTGGTCAACTCCTCTTCCTCTGGAGGTCTCCAATTAGCTCCTCCAGACCACTAAAACCACACTTCTCTGCTCTAACTCCATAATCTCCAATTGTGCATAAAATCCAACCAAATGGCGCCTCAAACCTGGTAATAATCCTTAGATATGTGCTACAAAATAGCACTTATCAAATCCCCCATGCTTAAACCTTGCTCGTCCTCGAGTAAGCTAAAGTAAACCTACTCCTTCAATCAATCCCCAAGGCTTCAGGAAGCATAGAAAACTCAACCTCCAAAAATCATACCAAACAATAAACTCCAGGCAACCATACAAATAAGCACAGCACAATAGACTACAACATCAAATCAAAAATCTCAACACCCCACACAACCAAGCTAAAAGGGAAGCAGAGTACTTTCCCCAAGCTTATCCCAAACACCATAGAGTGAATAAAAAAAAACTAATCCTATCTCCCATCTATCTTCTTATCTCTCTAGAGTGACCTACCCGAATCCTTCTTATATCACCTCTTCTTATGTCGTCTCGTCAAGAATAATGAGAAATCCTAAAATCACTCTTCTTCTTTTTTGCTCATTTTGCCAAGGCGCCCTTTCGGGTTTTCACCAAGCCACTCATTTCATTTTACAATAGATGTACTCATATAAGCTCACGTCACTCTTGACCACATATTACCCCAGCCTAATGCTGGTCCAAGACACCTGCTTATTACCTAGGCCACCCTTTCGGGTTTTCGACCTATCCCAGGATTTTTAATGTATGCCTTTTTTCAATTTTTGGCTCTTTTCATTTTATATTCATTTTTCTCCTCAACGACGTAGCAAGTATAGAAATCTCATCCATGCTTAAACATTGCATTGTCCTCAATGTAATGAAAGACAAAAGAATAGAACACATGGAAAAGAAAAAAATAACTCACAAACGTCGCCAAGCTGCTTGGACACTGAAGTTGTCGCTGGCGGTCTTCTCAATAAATGCCCAGGTCTCTGGTGTTGGGTGGGTGTCTTCATCAACTCTGTAATCTTCTCCTACCGTGCAACCAAAAGGGAACCACTTTGGTGAATAGTGGTATAGCAAAGATGTCGGGGTTGCACGACCTTCTACGAATACATGGTGGAGCCCAGATGTAATCATGGTGGGGGCTCTAGTATTCCTCCTCTCCAGCTGCCTATTGTAGGGCCATCATCGTTGTCAAATAATGTGTGGGGCAAGTGTATCCTCCTTGACAACATGATGTGCACCATCTCCATGGGGAACTCTGGACAGCTGGCCTTCGGTACCCCTTTTTTTTCGATTTTTTTTTTGCCCCCCGTTTAAGGTTTTTTCGGGGGATGACTTAGTGCAGGGAAGGAAGAGACTTACATTGGTGTGGAAACACCTTCTTCAATAGGCATGGGTCTCTTTCCTGCCGGTTAGTCGGAGACAAAAAACAAGAACAAAAACACACAAAACTAATGCAAGAAATAAATAAAGAAAAACATACATCGGGTTGCCTCCCGGACAGCGCCTTAGTTATTGTCATGGCTTGACATACTATTCCATTTTCCTCAACTCGGGTTGCTCATAGCAACTGAGCACCTGTGATCTGGATCTGGGGGGTGCCTCTTTGGGTGCTCCATGTTGAGCGTGACCCCCAATCTTGTGCAATTGTTGATGGCTGGATCACTCATCGTATCCATGAATGCACTTGCCATCTTTAAAAACTGTCTACCCAGCATCTCAGGGGCTGCATGTACGTCATGCCCCGTATCCAGCATATAAAAATCAGCCACTTGTATCAAGGCTTCCTTCTTGTGCTTCCCCTTCGGTTTCTTTTTTATCAAGCCCAGCACCTTTAACATTTCCTTGCAGCGAGGGGTGCTGTCTGCCAGATGGACCAAAGGGGTGGTTGTCTTGCAACTACTGAAGGTGTCAAATAAGCCTTTGTCGCTCCCCACCTTTTGGGTGTCCTTCAGAGCCTCAGGGGAGGGTGTAACGGGTTTCAGCGCGACGAGCGGGAAGAAGTTGAGACACACAAACTCATCATAGGCAGCCTCCAGAGGATCGGGGACTGCCGGGGCATTTTTGAGAGAAACGGGTGTCTCAGGAGTATTTCCGTGATCGCGGTACTCCTCCTCATCGTCGCTCCACTCCTCCTCAAATCTCAAAAAGTACTCCTCCTCAGTCAGCAACTCTGGACGATGATAAGGATCAACCCAAACCTCATCAGCATAACTGGAATATTGGACGCCGGGTTGCTCTGAACTCACCGCAGGTTGCGGCGAAATCTCGCTAGGAGGCACTCCGTCCACCGCAGGGCGGTGGTCATTGCCGCGGGGCGGTGAGGTCACGGTGGAGATAACTAGGACTTCAAGCCGGGTCGCGGTAAGAGGTGACGCGGGGCGGTCGGCGATGTTATCCATCTCATATTCGTCCTCCTCTTCAGCACTATGAGGAACGTTTTCCCTCGGGTTTACTACCGTTTGAGATGGTAGATTTCCCTCAATCCTTGCATCGATCCGTATAATTGACTCCACCATCTGGTCCACCTGCCTTTTCATATTCTTGATGCTTGACTCAGTAGTATGCATATGAGTGGTGAAATGTTGAGTCAAGGTCCTGAGCATCTCTTCAGTTGACATAGTGGAACTTGGATTGGACACTGGTGGGCTATGCTCATAGGCCGGATAGTACTGGTGCGGAGTATCCTGCTGATAGAATGGTTGTGGCTCCGGGTAGAACTCCTGGTAGTCAAGGCCATATGGATGGTATTGATGGTACCCATAACTCAAATTGGGGTGATCTCTCCACCCTGGAGTGTATGCGTAGGAGTATGGGTCATATCGCGGCTCTCCCCAGAAATCCATATCTGCAACAAGAATCAAAAAGGAAAAACAAAAGTCAGTAGCATGGGTGTGGACCATAAGATAGGTCCACACCAAGGTAACACGCACACAAACAAACACACGGAAAAATCAAAACTTGCCTCCCCGGCAACAACGCCAATTTGATAGGCGTTGTCGTGACACCTAAGCAAAATAATCCTAACAAACCTAAACAAGTAGTCTGGGCAAGTAAGGGTCGAATCCACAGGGAGGAAGTGATCTTTCTAAGTGTTTATAAGCATGCAAAGTAACAAGGGGGTTTTTGGTTATCAAACAAAGTAACAAGGATGCAAGCTTTAGAGGGAAAATAAGTATGACGGGTGGAAATATTCCACTAGACAAATATCCACACTACAAAGGAAACAGGTTGATCACTGATAACTATTTTTCCAAGTTCTTTTCACAATCTTATAGTTGTTCCCACCCTGATCTTAAGTACTATCGATTCTCACAGTTGTCGATAGACTTATTACTATGCCAATGATAAAGTACCACCGATTCTCATAGTTGTCGGTATACTTTACCACCAACATAGCAATAGCAATGCACACAAGGATATAGGATACATGCAAATAGAAGGTGCTACCTTACTACCAACATGCAAATGATTCTCACTCACGATTGCACGCTCGGAACCCCTATACGCAACAATCGTGTATGCCACTAGATATACACTCGGAACCCCTATATGCAAATCCTAGCAATTGATAGATGTCGAAAAACCTAGTTAGCTACGCTAGAAGAATCAACATAAACCAATAGACAATATGCTCAAGAGAATTAAACCAACTTTATAAGATATAGAACAAGGAATTGAAATCTCACAACCAATCCATTGCAATGCTTCAATCGTCTAGTAGAACAAAGGTGTTTAGCTCTCCATGGGTTGAAACCCTAGAGGCAGAATGAAAAGCGAACTCTCAATCTGAATTGTCGATTGTTGGCAACTAGGTTAACTAAAGGGTTTTATAACCTAATTCCAAAAAGTGATAAAAATAATAAATTGACAATAATAAAATAATAACAGAAAATAAATATACAAAATTTGGGGAAATAGTTCCCGCATCTTGCTCGGCCTCTCGTGCAAGCAGCTCGGCAGCATCTCAAGTTTCCACAAATTTGGCCCAATCTCTCGGCCCATTCCAACAAGCATCAGCGGCCTACCTCCAACTAGCAGCTCGCTGACGTAATGATGACGTCACGCTCTGCTGCTTCAATTCCCTTGCCGCGATCTCCGATTCTTCATTTCACGTGGGCCGACTTCATGGGCCTTTCTCTCATGGGCTTTTCTTCCGTTCAATTCCAGCAATCACCATCACGCGGGCTTGCTTAATTAATTTGCTGCTTCGCCTTGCGTATTGGCCGCGGGGCGGTGATTTCCACCGTGGGGCGGTATCCTTCTCTGAGACCCACCGCCGGGTCGCGGTGGCTCTGGCGCGAGGCGGTGACTTCCCCAATGTGGTTCCTTCATAGATTTTCGTCATCTCCTCAGGTGGTCAACTCCTCTTCCTCTGGATGTCTCCAATTAGCTCCTCCAGACCACCAAAACCACACTTCTCTGCTCTAACTCCATAATCTCCAATTGTGCATAAAATCCAACCAAATGGCGCCTCAAACCTGGTAATAATCCTTAGATATGTGCTATAAAATAGCACTTATCAGCTAGTCCAGTGTTCTCCCACCATTCGCTAGCATCTCCCTTCAACTGAAGAGAAGCTATATGCACCTTCTCAGCCTCGGTGCATTCAATATTGTGGAACAACCGCTCCATATGGGAAAACCAATGAGCCACCCTGACCGACTCTCCCTTTCCGTCGTAATTGTCCGGCCTCATAGAGTTAATGGTCTTTAGTGCTCGACCATAATCACCCATGTTCCTGGCCGTTTCATCTCGGTGTACATGGACATTAGGTTCCTCGAACCTAGGAACTACTGGCGGTACTGGCACACCTTTTTCCTGAGGCGCAACAAGTCGCATAACATCGGTGAATGCTTGTATCACAATTCCCTGAATAGCTGCAACAGCTGTTGCATCAAAAACCATTGGAGCGTTGGTCTCAGCATGGCCATTGCCTCCAGGGTTATTTTGGGAAATAGATTCGTGTTCCTCCACAGGGTCTGGAACATCCCTTATAATTGGTATGGGGTCATTGCTCGGCCCAGCACCAGCACGAATAGTGTTCCTCGTGTTCACCATCTATTTATCGAGCAAATTCCAAGTATTTTATACATTAATATCACTCCAACATACTTAATGTAGTAAAATTAACTCGGAGTAGATCAATTGAGTAATTTATATACATGAACTTTCAACAGAACTACAGATTTTACACGAGGAATCTCCCGAGCTTTCGAACAAAATTGCTCGGAGATTTTGCACTTCGCCGTATATACATCAAAATATAAGCAAAAGGAGAGTACTATAGTCAACGTTGGCTCACAACCAGGCGCCCTAAAAACGTTTCCTGTATGGCAAACTCCTCACACAAGGTTTCTTCGAGCGGGGTTTATCATCAGAATCCGGTGACGGACTCCTGACCCTACTCGGCCCTGGAACACATGGTTCGTCCCTTGGCTCTGATGTTCTTGGCCTCGCCCTCCTCTGAGCACGATCAGCCAACACGTCCATCAGACGCTACTCTTCAAAAGAGATCTTCTGGCTTTGACGAAGGATGTCTCGTAATTCAGAACTCGACCTCCGTCTCCTCCGAACAGGATTAGGCTCGGAGTTCTCAGACATCCCTCGTCGTCCACTTCCTCTAATGTCGTACTCGACATAGAGTGCTTCCCAATCATCGTCAGTAAATGGCGAGTATACTTGTTCAGGTGGCGAACTTGGGTAGAGGAATTGCATCTCCGTGTTCTCCGGGTCCACCAACAAGTGCCTTAGGCCATCAGCTTCTAGGTCATGCTCTTCGAAGTTCTCCTCCGGATCTTCCTCTTCCGGGTCCTCTTCTGGGTTCTCCTCAGGATCCTCCTCGGAATCCATCTCAAGAACTGACTCAATCTCGAGGTTGTCGTTAAGGTATCTTGCTGAGTATTCGGATAGATCTTCTTCTTCTTCCTCATCCTCTTCAGAAATCATTTCCATCGTGAAGTCGTTGTTGTAATACCCTTGAGCGTACCTTGATGGCTCAACAGGTCCTACTTCCGGTGCCACAACAGTGTTGGATCTAAGCACTACTGACTCAGGAAGTACGTGCTTCACATCCTCGGGTGGATTACTAGATCCTCCAACTTCAAAACATCTCGGGGGAGTAGGGAAATTCAGCCTCAGTGGAGATGGCGGAGCCATCTCGGCATCTTCTAAATCCCTTATCCGAGAAATGCATGTACCCATAACCTACGGGGTAACAAGAGGAGAGTTAGTCTTTCTAGACATAGAAGTGAGCTTCCATATCAAACTCAAGAAAAGGCGCGACTATGAACGGTTAAACATTTTATTCGAAAATTCAGAGCCTTTGAAAACATTTCTCGATTTCAAACGAGTAAATGGTTTATGAAATCCCAAACCCGTTTAAAAAAAATAATTTGCTCTAATACCACAACCGTAACACCCCCAAATCTCCTCTTGAAAGTATTACTGCCAGTGACCTCAGATATTACATCCCGAAATCACCCCAGGCTTTTCCAATTGATATAAACCATCAAACCACAGTTATAATACCAAATATCATAACTTTTATAAAACCAAAGTCTCAGAAATATAACATAATTCCAAATTCAACAAAATACAAAATCAGAATTATTACAACAGAAGTATTTAAGTACAAAAACATAGTTAACACAGCGGAAGTCTTTTAAACAAAGCAACAAAATAACTTGTCAAAACACCGTTCATCTTCATAGTCGCTCTAACCTCCTCGGATCTGCAATTTATCTGATGTGCCGAAACGAACAGATGACACCAGCCAACCATGCAGAGAACAATTTCGGTTGGTTAGTCTAATGAAAGACCATGCAAGGGTACAAAGCAGAGTGATTCAAAGTAGTTGTATTAGGTTAGACTCATCGCCTCTCGAATAAAAGTCGATAACGATAGTCAACCACCATACTTCTATTGAATATATGAAAAGGCATGATCAAGAGAAGATTTTGGAGACCGAGTCTCACAGCAATCAATCCCAAAAGAAGACTCCAACGAATTGAGTATTATCGGAAATATGACAAATGTTAGGAAACTTAAATAAATCACACAAGCGTTCAAAAACGACTTGATATTTCGGTTCACGACCAACCTCACCGCTCACGGCGAATCCAGATTGGAAAGAGAACGTTACTCTGATCAAAGTCAAGACGAGCTTTGGTAGCTACACTATTACCTAGCTGCACTACTCGTCGAAGGGTATATTAATTATGTGCGCGAAGAGCACTTATCTGATTTAATTCTAAAACCCAGATCACATATATCGAAGGGATGGACCTCGCAGAGTCCATCACGATTACATCCACATCACTTTTGGTCATGATCGCCAAATTTGGCATAGGGTCTTGATCGCCCTTTTCACCAAGTTATAAAGAAACGAATGGACCTCGCAGAGTCCCAGCGTTCCTACGAATACTCGTGCTAAATAAACAGTTCAACACAGTAACAGTTCACATCAAAGCCATCAAGGCCCACATCATACGTAAATATCTATAATAGCGTTATTCTAGCAGATGTACAACCTATTATAATATCATCTTTTAATCATATTATTTAACAAAGTTGTTCCCAACACAAACAGTAAATCATTCCAAATTAATTAACAACTAAATAATTGATAACTAATGGAAGTATGGAATGATGAACAAGAGCGAACCGCCACTTGCCTTAGTCTACAGAAGTTTGAACGAAGCTAGATCCGACGAGTTTCCGGGCTCAAAGCAGGGACAAATCTGGCAACACAGCTTCCTTCGGATCGACCCGTAAAGAAACCCTAAGTTAGATTCGACAATAACGAGTACGAATCTAAAGAATAACGAAAGCAATCGAAAGGAACAAAGCCCGATCGAAAGCGACAGAAGCCAATGCCGAAACAGGCCAAAAGCCCCTGGTAGGCGGTCACCGCCTGCCTTACGGCGGGCACCGCTGTTCGTGGTGGCGGTCGCCGCTGCGAACTGCACAGAAAAAAAAATGCGAGAAGGGATTCTCACCGGCGTTGATCGTTCTGATATCCTTCTCGAAAACTTTGGTTTCTAGGCTTCCTTGGACCACCAAAGCATCATATTGCAACCACCAAGTAACACCAACGAAGCTCAGACGAGAGCTCAAAAAATCCGGCGAGAAGCTCGAAACTCCGGCGAGACGATTTGGGAGAGATTTGAGATCGGTTTTGTGCCCATTCCATCTGAAAACTCCTCCTTAAATAGGCAATTAATGGCTAAGCATCAGGCAAATCAACCAAACGAAGCAATCGACACGTGGCTTGACAAATTGGATCGATTATCAGAGCTCCGACGAGCCTTGACTTTTAACCTGACAATCTGGCCTTGGTGGCGGTCGCCGCCATACCCACAGCGGTCGCCGTTCTCACATTTGGCTGGCGGCGGTCGCCGCCAAGCCCACAGCGGTCGCCGCTTTCAGAGCCACTTGTCTGAGATGACGATGATGACGTGTTCTGATTTGGCGGCCTTGGCGGCGGTCGCCGCCAAGCCCACGGCGGTCGCCTCTTCGGCCAAATCCTGCCCCTTTTGACCGGTTTGTCTTTGGGGTTAATTATCTTAATCTTGGGTTAAATATATTCGTACACGAACGAATACTTAACCCTGAAAACACGTCAACTGCATTTTATACTACTCAGAAAAATATTACAGAGATCAAACATATTACAGAATGTCCGAACTTCTCTGAAATTAATCCGACTGGTAGTACAGGTATAGGAAAAATTGCAAAAAATATCCTTATAAAATGAGGGATATTACACTTGCGCCGTGTCAAGTTATGCCACAAGCGTGGCGAATCCCCAGGGTTCTGGACCTGTTAAATGTCCAATCTGGAGCTGGCTTTAATTTTTCCGCCTTGTGGTACAACTATTCGCTAGGGTCGAAGAGTTCTTCCCGTGTTCAGCTGCGTATCCGATCGGGTCGAAAGCCTCTGGTGTTCAATCTGGACGTAAACGACCGTGGATGGGGGTCAAAGTTTTTCTTTGTCGAGCGTTCGTCTCTGGAGAAGGGGGGTGACTGTTCGTTCCTGTTGTCGGAGTGGCGAGTCGAGAGTATGTGTTCGATCTCTCTTTGCCTATTTTTTACGTGTCTTAACCCCTTGTTTTAACTTCTCTTTTTTGTAGTTCCTGAGGCGGAAGAGTTGGAAGTCGACGCTCAGTCGGAGGGCCTGTCGAAGATCATCCTCAGCATCCCTGCGTCCAAGCGGGAGTTCGTAAATGTCAACTTGTTATCGATCTCCCCTACTACCCAAGACGTCATGTCAACTGTCTCGTCGTCTCGTGTCAAGTGTGAGTTTCAATTTCTTGTGTATATGTGGTTTTTATTTCGTCGTCTGTTTGTGACTTAATGTATTGTCTGTCGTGTCAGCGTCTTCGGCCGGTCGGTCGAGTGCTCGTCTGAAAGGAGTGTCCGGGAAGGGCTTGATAGAGCAGAAGAGGGCAGCGACCAAAGCTTCGTCGAGTAAATCGACGCCGGCGGAATCATCGCTCCCGGCCAAGGTCGGCTCGAAAAGAAAGGCGGGCGCCTCTTCTGACGACGTGAAGGCGGTGGAGACTTCAAAGAAAAAGGGGACAGCCGCTCGAGGAGTCGAAAAGATCGACGCGGTTGGTCAATCGATTGCCAACCTCTTCCATGCCCAGGACCCGACTTTGAAGTCTGAGGTCGACGACGTCTCTCCCCTGGACTGCATTGGTGAAGCGGGATGCTCCGCGTGGATGGTAAGTCGCCTTGTCGTGTCTTTTCTTGTTTCGCAGTCTGGATGAAACTTTGACTGGCTCTGTTTTCTTTTTTAGACTTTTCAGTACCTCTTGGGGGCGTATTCTGGTGTCAAAGTAATGGTTGCTAAGGCCGAGGATAGGGATTCTAGGTCAGAGTCCGACCTTGCGTCTTTGAAGACCAAGTTGGAGGGGGCTGAGAGTCGTTGCAGGGAGGCTGAGCGCCGCTTTGTCAGGGAGCTGAGGAATTGCCAAGATGACTTGGACGCGTGTCGGAGAGAGCTTAGCGAGAGCCAATCGGGTGTCGAAGAGAAGGTGAAGCAGGCTCGGATCGAGGCTGGTCGGATCGCAGGCGATGTAGGCGCTTTTTACGCGCTGAAGTCACGTGTCGAAATGATGGAGGAGTTCGAAGAAGGCAAGCAGGGGACCTGGGATTTGAAGGCGGAGAAGGAGACCATGGATACCCTATTTCCGAAGGGAAATCCGGGCTCAGAGCTTTTCCACTTGGCCGGCATCGGAGATGACTTTTTGGATGAAAGTGCTGGCAAGGACGAGGCCCACTCTGATGACATCGAGCCGATCGATCCCCAACCTTCTCTCGTCCCAGCCCCTGCTGAAGGCAATGTTGCCGACCCCGATCCTTGATTTGTTTTTCTCGTAGTCTGACTTGTGATCCCACCTGTGTGTGGGTAAGATATTCTCTATTTTGGCGACCCGTCCACCATCGTGGGTCGCAGAATGTTTTTTAGTGGATGTTCTGAAGTCCTACACGGGTGTAGGCAAACAATGTGTTTTGGCGACCCGTCCACCATCGCGGGTCGCATATTTGTAAAAAATGTTTAGACTTTTATTTGATGCAATCTGTTTTTTACAAAGGGTCGTACATTTGTGTGTTCGTACGTATCGTCAGACTATTCTAGAGAAGTTTGTCGATGATGCCTTTGTTTTGTATGTCGGGTTTGCCCGTGTGCTCCGTCGAGTAGGGCTTGTTGTATGTATGTAAAAAGGAGGCCTGCAAATGTATGTGTTTGTGTTTAGTCATGACTTTGAGCCGAGGAGGAAAAAGCAATATGTTTCTATTGCGTAAATGTAATAAGGTGTCCTAACCTTATGTATTGTGTAAGGCGGACGGTGTGCCGACGTGCTTGTTTGTTCATCTCCCCGTGTTCCGATCGATCGTGTAAATGTAGTGTAAGCGCTTTTGTTTATGACGGGATCCAGTGTGTATGTCGATGTCGTCCTGTACTTATGTTTTGCAAGGAAAATGTCCTTATTTAGTGTCAAATGTTCAATTTCAAGAAATAGAGTTGTGCATGTGACAACAAGTAATGTACGATATGTGGAGAGACGTTAGTGTCTTACCTTATTAGTTCAGAAATGGTATAATTTCAGATGTGTCGCGTTCCAACTTCTTGGGATTGGTCGTCCGTCTTTGTCTTCTAATTGGTATGCTCCTTGTCCGACTACTTCCGTGATTAGGTAGGGTCCTTCCCATTGAGGTGCAAGGTTTCTGTCGGTCGGATTCTTGGTATTCTAGAATGTTTTTCGGAGGACCCAATCTCCAACTTTAAAGACTTTGGCTCAAACGTTCTTGTAGTAGCTTCTTGTGACCTGTTGTTGGAACTTGACCATCCTGATCCTGGCTCTTTCTCTAGTCTCGTCCGCTGTATCCAAGTTGTGTGCTAGTTCGACGTCATTCTGCTCGTTCGTCTGAAGGCTATAACGAGCAGTTGGAACCAATAACTCAGTGGGGATGACTGCTTCACTTCCGTAGACGAGTGAGAAAGGCGATTGTCCGGTCGCGTTCTTTGGAGTGGTCCTGTCGGACCAGAGAATGAATGGGAGTTCGTCTGCCCATTTGCCTTTAGCCCCTGTGAGGCGTTTCTTGAGGTTGTTGATGATGATTTTGTTGCTGGACTCGGCTTGTCTGTTGGATTGTGGATACCGAGGGGTGAAGGTGACCAACTTGATGTTCCATTGGTCGCAAAAGGCTCGAGTCTTATGACTGATGAACTGGGAGCCATTGTCGCACACTATTTCTGATGGGACGCCAAATCTGCACAAGATATTGCGTTTTATAAATGAAATGACATGTTGCTCTTTTACCTCTTGGTAGGCTTCGGATTCGATCCATTTAGAAAAGTAGTCTGTCATGGCAAGGAAGAAGACTCGTTGACCCGACGCAGGTGGGAGTTTTCCGACGATGTCCATTCCCCACCTCATGAAGGGCCATGGTGCTAGAGTCGGATGGAGGAGCTCCGAGGGTTGATGAGGAACGGGTGAATGTCGTTGACAGGCATCGTACTTCTTGGTGTAATCCACTGCGTCTTTGTTCATCGTGGGCCAGTAGTATCCATTTCGCAAGGCTTTCCCTGAAAGGCTTCGTCCGCCGGTGTGGTTTCCGCATTCTCCTTCATGTAATGATTGTAGGATACGTCCGACTTCTGGAGTCTTGAGGCATCGTAGGAGTATCCTTGTGACAGATCTCTTGTACAAGATGTTATCTATGATATCGAAAGAAAGTGCTTGTACCTTTAGCCTTTTTGACTCTGTTTTATCGTTGGGTAGGATGCCGTCTCTTAGCCATTTGATGTAAGGTAGTGTCCAGTCGTCAAGAGTGTTGACGATGTCTTCTTCTGGTCGGTCGCCTATCTCCATCGTGACAAGTTCCTCTAATGGTGTGGTCGACTCGCTGGATGCTTTCGGGACGGCTGGTGTCATGATGTGTGCCAATGGGATGTATGGAAATTCTTTTGGATCCAAGACGGACCCCAGATTGGCTAGTGCGTCAGCTTGAGAGTTAAGATCTCTTGGTACCTGTCTGATGTCGAACATCTGGAATTGGTCAATCAGCTTCTTAGCCACTTCCAGGTAAGCTATCATTCTGACGTCTTTTGCATTGTATGACCATTGTACTTGGTTTACGACTAGGAGGGAGTCGCAAATGACTTCGATCTCTTGGACTCCTAGGTCGCGGGCCAGGATGAGCCCGAATATTAGTGCTTCGTATTCAGCTTCATTGTTGGTCGCGTCCCATTCGCATCTCACGGCCTGGGCTATCTTGTCTCCTTGTGGGGATTTCAGCACGACCCCTAGCCCCGATCCTCTGGCGTTTGACGCACCGTCTGTGTGGAGCTCCTATTTACCTGTTTCTTCCGTCGCGAGCAATTATGCTGCTTCTCTAGCGGCTTCTTGTTCTAGGGTCGGGCTGAAGTCCGCCACGAAGTCAGCCAGGGCTTGCGACTTGATCATTGTTCTGGGCTCGTACTCGATGTCGTAGCCGCTAAGGTGTATGGCCCATTTGGTCATTCGTCCTGTGAACTCGGGTTTCCTCATGATCGCTCTTATGGGATGATTAGTACGGACAATTATAGTATGGGATTCGAAATATGGTTTGAGTTTATTCGATGCCATTACCAATGATAGTACAAGTTTTTTGAGCCATGAGTACCTTGTTTCTGCTGGTAGCAGTGTTCGACTGACGTAATATATTGGCGATTGCTTGCCATCCTCTTCTCTGACCAATACCGCGCTCACGGCTGATTCCGACACTGCTAGATATAGCAATAGTGGCTCGTCGTCTTTGGGCTTGGTTAGTAACATGGGACTGTCAAGATACTCCTTTAGGTTCTGAAATGCGGCTTCGTGCTCTTCCGTCCATTGAAAGGATTTGTTCTTCTTGAGAGCGTCATGAAAGGGTTTACACTTGTTGGATGACTTTGAGATGAATATGTTTAGAGCTGTTATCCGACTTGTCAATTTTTGCACGTCCTTGATGCATCGGGGGGACCGGAGGTTGATGAGGGCCTTGACTTGTTTTGGGCTGGCTTCTTTTTAGTACCTCGAAGTTGTCGCGGAGGTGGTCGATATGATCTTCCTTCTTTTTTGATTTGACCAGCATGTCGTCTATGTAGACTTCCATCGTGTCCCCGATCTGGTCTTTGAACATCTTGTTGACCAATCGTTGATAAGTAGCCCCTGCATTTTTTAGTCCGAAGGACATTACTTTATAGCAATAGATACCTTGGCTTGTGATGAATGTCGTCTTCTCTTGGTCCTCGGGCTCCATGAGGATTTGATTGTAGCCACTGAACGCGTCCATGAAGGTTAACATTTCGTGTCCTGTCGTCGCGTCGACCATGGCGTTGATATGAGGAAGTGTGAATGAATCTTTAGGACATGTCTTGTTGAGGTCGGTGAAGTCGATGCAGACTCTCCATTTGCCATTCTTCTTTTGGACTACGACTACGTTGGCCAGCCAGTCGGGGTAGTGGACTTCCCTTATTTTTCCTGTTTCTAACAGGCTCTTGACTTCCTCGTCGACTATCTTGTTTCGCTCTGGGGCGAATTTCCTGCGCTTTTGCTTCACAGGGGGATGAGATGGTTCTACATTCAACTTATGAGTAATGATGTTTGGAGATATACCGACCATGTCCTCATGTGACCATGCAAAACAGTCAGTATTGGATTTGAGAAAATCAAGAATTTGTTGTCTGGTCGAGTCATCCAGGTCCGACCCGACCCTTACCGTTTGGTTTGGATTTGAAGGATCTAGTACGATCTCGTCGAGTTTTTCCATTTCTGGTTCGACGTATCTACTAGTTCCTTCGCCGCTCTGTGATTGCTACGCGACTTTATGCTCGACCGCGCTTTTCATGGAGGCGACGTAGCACTCCTTGGCTGCCCTTTGGTCCCCCTTGATTTCTTGGACTCCCCACTTGGTAGGGAACTTGATGATTTGATGGTACGTCGAAGGTACTGCCTTCATAGCGTGTATCCATGGCCTGCCAAGAATGCAATTATAGGGAGATGGGCAATCTAGGACTAGAAATTTCACCTGTTGGTTGACTCCTCCGGCATACGTTGTGAGAACGATTTCGTCGATAGTGTGTTTAACTTCGCCACTAAATCCGACCAGTGGAGTCAATTTATTGATCGGGTCGTCTTCACCCAGACCCATCCCTTTGAGGGCGTCAAAGGTCAAGAGATTGGTCGAACTTCCTGTATCGATTAGTACTCTACGTATCAAACAGTTTCCAATAGATAAGGAGATTACCAGACCATCATGATGGCTCTCCGATCCGTCGGCATCGGATTCGTCGAAGGTGACCGTCGGGAGATCGGAGACCTTGTTTGGCTGGAACCCCGGTGTTTCGGGTCTACCGCCTTTGCTTTCCTTTGCATGTCGTTTGGCAGCGGAGTACGTGTTTCCACATACGTCCGAACCACCTGAAGTAGTGTTGACAATTTGTGTATGGACAGGAGACGGAGGTTTGTCTTGTTTTACCTGGTCTCGTCGTTCCATGGTGGCTTTGGCTCGTTCTGAGATTACGTCGCGCAGGAGCCCCTGCGCGAGCAACCTAGGGACCTCTTTTCGCAGGGAGATGCACTCATCTGTCGAGTGACCGTGGTCACCGTGGAATTCGCACCATCGGCTCATGTCCTTTTTGACGTCCGGTCGATCGCTCTTTCGGGGCCATCTTACCTCTTTTCCATATTTTTCAAAACTCTTAACGAGCTCCGACACGGAAACGTTGAAATTGTAAGATTGAACCCTGGGAGGCAACGTCTGTAATATCTTTAGTAAGGATATTCGGGTAATTTTTCCCAACCTTTACTAATTAATTATTTCGCTTTCAGTGAAATTTAGATTTTCTGAAATATCCATGATATCCGAAATAATTCCATGAGTGGTATAAAATACATTCAATGTATTTTCGGGACATAGAATATTTGTTTGGATACAAACATATAATTTTCGGGGTTTAATACCCATACCAAAAACCAATTCTTCACGCACCGCCGAAAGCAGCTGCCGAAAGCTCGCCGAAAGCAGCTGCCGAAAGCTCGCCGAAAGCACTCCCCGAAAATGCACCGGAAGGTTGTCGCTGGCTCGAGCCCCGTGTTGGTCGGATCTCTGCCCCTTCCATGGCTATAAATGGAGCTCGATGGATGCAGCATCACCATGCCTCATCTATCCCGCCTCGCTCCTCTTGCTCTTGTCTCCTTGCTTAGCCGGCGTTGTCTCCTGCTCCAGTCCCGGCGTCGACAAGCTATCGCCGCTGTGCTCGCCGCCCCGACGAACTTCCCCGCCATCATCACGAGCTGCGTGGTGCTCCTCCTCTCTGTCGTTGCGTGGGTGTTCTACTGGTGTAGTGGTTCTCCATCACTGGCGTTAGATCTCCGACGTCGAGAAGCCCCGGCGAAGCTCCCCTGCTTGCTGTGTGGCTCGAATGGAAGCAGCGGGAGGTTGAAGGAAGATGGTGATGAATAGTAGTTGAAGTGGACCCCCCTCCTTGCTAATTAATTTGTTGTTGGGCCGAGAAGCCCATTTAGCCATCCAGTCCAGATTCAACCCGAAATTATTCGAGCGGTATAATTTCGATTCTCTTTCGTCCATATTTTCTTTAGGAAAATTTAATAAATATTTTTATGATTTAACATCAAAAAAATTTATTAAAAATAATTCCTTAAATTCGTCCAGTCAAATTAAGTAATGGATAATTAATTTGTCAGTTAGAACGTGATCTGTTGGGTCGCGTGTGGACTCATACTCTGCTGGGATTATTCTAAAAGCTTAAGCCATGTCCTTGGAAATGACATTTTCGGTAGTCGTCTCGTCCAGATTCATCGCAGAATCTATTCCAGGCAAGTAGCGGTTCGCTCTTGCTCATCGTTTCCATATTTATATTGATTATCAGTTATTTCAATTGATTAATTAACTTGGAACGATTATTACTGTGTTCATCTGGAAGTGATTTATAAACTGTTTTGAAAATCATATAATAGGTTGTATATCTGTTAGAACAACGCTATTATCTGTGATCGCCTTTCGGGCCTTTATGTGGATTTATTCTGTAACTATAATTGTGTTGTATCTGTGTGGTTAACACTGTAGTTAGGAATGTACTCGGACTTCGTCCGGTCGTTTCTTTATAATCTGGTATCGAGGTGGCTCGTCTCCATCTGGTACTATTCTAAGATCATGATCGGTCTCTTTCACAAGTGTGTAGAGACAGGACACTTAGCTGGTGTCACAAACCTTCTGGTGTACGTCACTCTCGACGAAACGTATACTAAGATGTGTCGTCCCAATGGTGGGGTACACATGTAAAAGTCTAATAAAGTGATGTGTGGTTTGTAATATAAATCAGATAAGTGCTACTCGACGCACATAATTAATAAACATTCGGCGAGTAGTGCAGCTAAGTTATAGTGCAGCTAGGAAAACTCGTCTCGACTTTGATCATAGTACGTTCTCTTTCCAATCTGGACTCGCCGTATGCGGTGAGGTTGGTCGCGAACCGAAGCATCTCAGTCAACTTTTAAATCATTGTTGTATGAATCTGTAAAAATTCCAGATTTGTCATAATTCCTTAAAGACTCATTTCCGTTGGAGTCTTCTTTCGAGTCGATTTCTGTGAAGATTCAGTCTTCTAGAATCTTCTCTTGTGCATACCTCTTGTTTATTCCAGTAGGAGTATGATGGTTGACTATCGTCATCGGTTGTTATTCGAGAAGCGATGAGTCTAACCTAATACGACTGCTTCGAACCATTCTGCTTTGTACCCTTGCTAGTCTATTCAAGTATACTAACCCATGAACTTTGTTCTCTGCATGTGGGCTGGTGTCATCCGTTCGATTCGGCACATCAGATAGAGCGAAGATATGAGGAGACTAGATTGACTATGAAGACGACGGTTGTTTTGGATGTTTTAATAATTTCTTTTAATCAGGTTGAGATCCTTGGGCAGGTGATCATTACGATCACAACCTTTTTTGTAATATCTTCTATAAGACTTCCGCTGTAACTTATTTACTCTGTTATATATTTAAAAGACTTCCACTGTATTTGTTCAAACTCTGTGTTTGTCCTATTCGGGATTGGGATGTAATCCCGTAACTCATGTTTCATTTGATTGATGTTTTGATTTGAATACTTTGATCATTATGTATCAATTGCATTCCATGAATTGTATTTAAACCGGTAAAGCCTTGGGTGACCTTGGTAAGGAACACTGGTCACTGGCGGTAATACTTTTCCAAATGGGTTCAGATTTGGGGGTGTTACAACGTCGAACCGTCTCTCTAGTCTTGAGACCTGTCTTGGAAAGAGTTTACCTGACTTTGCTCATTTCAATTATGAGGATAGGGATGATGGCGTCTGTCTCGACGGTTGTCGGAGGAGGATTTGCGATCGGATTGGTCAGGTCCATGGGAGGCTTTTCGTGACTCGTGATCTTCTTCCAAACGTACCTCGGCCATGGTTTTGGCTTGGACATCTTCGAAGCTTCTACACGGGTACTTGGTGATCTCGTTGTAGAGGTTGCTGTCTTTGATCAAACCTTGTCGGAAGGCTTTGATAACAGGTTTTTAGTCGTGTAAAAACTGCTATGCAAAATATCCAAACAAACCCTAAACCGTAGTCCTAGGTAAGTAAAGATCGAGTCCACAGGGAGATAGATTCTATCTTTATATGTAAATTATGTGTCAATCCAAAGTAACCACAGGGGGGTTTTGTTTGTTTTAAAAGATCTAAGCATGCAAAAGGTAAGTAAACTAAAAGTTGTGAAGTCAGTGGTGGGAAAAGCACTTAGTCAAACAACATCCACTATTCGTATGACAAGTTGATCATAGATACTCATTCAAAATCTCATGCAATGGAAATTCCAATTCCTTTTCAGATATAACTAATAGCACAACCAGATACTATTAGCACTAACTAATTAAACAACCCCGAAACTATCAAGATTCAGTTTAACAGCAGCCTTACGGATAGGAATATAGTTGGATATAATTCTAGCATAAAACAACCAACTTTTATCCTAGAATGCAAATCAGTTCTCTTCTGCATAAGATTAGCACAACTAGTTACTAATACGATGCAGTTCCTACTCTGAAATAGATATGCTCAACCAGTAACAATCTAGATCTAGCAATAGATCAATAACAACAAACCCTAGTTGATCAGACTGGAGAAAATCAATATCAATCATAAGCAATCAAACAAGAGAATAGATAAAATCCATGTAATAGATTAAGAACGAGAGTCTCACAACTGAATCAAAACGAAAGCATCAGCGTCTGACTAAGCCAGGGAGGCTTAGTTCTTCATAGCAAATACGTAAAAACTAATTAGGGTTCGAGAGAGAATCCAAGATAGGCAAACAAGCCTTTTCTCAACCCTTAAATACTACAGGAAATAAAGCTAAGTTAACCTAAAATGAAATAATAAAAAGTAATAAAATAATGCAAATAAGGAAACGGCGTGGCGGACTTCAGACATGCACGGCGGGCGCTGCATCCTCCACGGCGGGCGCCGTCTTTCCACGGCGGGCGCCGTAATTACATCGTAGCCAATGTTGTTGGATGGGAATTGGCGGCGGTCGCCGTAAGTTGCACGGCGGTCGCCGTGAACTCGTTTCTTCCTCCTTTGTCTCTTCAGCTCCCGAAAGCGTGTCTTCAGCACCTCCTCGCCAATACTTCATAACTCCTTGACGTCTACTACTGGTGGCTTCCTCCTCAGTGTCTCATATGATCTCCAAAATAGCTCAAACACCTCCAAATACACCAACTTCTCCTCGAAACGCCATACACATGAATGTGTCTAAATCTACCCGAATGGCACCAATAAAACCTCTAATGACTCTTACTTAAGCCCTACAAAGTAGCGCTTATCAAACCACCCCATGCTTAGACCTTTGCTCGTCCTCGAGTAAACTAATAAAGAGTCTACTCCTCCAATGCAACACCCAAGGTCTCAGGAAGCATATCCTCCAACTAAGAGTCACCTAACCCATGCCAAAGCTCCTGGCACCAATCTCATTCACAACACATCCACAACTCAACAAGCTTACGGGCAAGCAGAGTACTTCCCCCAAGATAAACCCGGACATCCAATAATGTGAGTAACCTCTAATCCTAGCCTCCATCTATTGCTCCTTATGTCTCCCAGAGTGACCTACCCGACAATCCTTCTTTTACTCCTCTTCTTATGATACCTCGCCAAGAATAGTGAAAAATCCTAAAATCACTCTTCTTCTTTTTCGCTCATTTTGCCAAGGCGCCCTTTCGGGTTTTCACCAAGCCACTCATTTCATTTTCCAATAAATGTGCTCACATAAGCTCACGTCACTCTTGACCTCATATTACCCCAGCCTAATGCTGGTCCAAGCCACTCGCTTATTACCTAGGCCGCCCTTTCGGGTTTTCGACCTATCCCAGGATTTTTATGATAGCCTTTTTCAAATTTTTGGCTCTTTTCATTTTTTTCATTTTTCTCCTCAGCCAGCGTAGCAAGTATAAAACCCCACCCCATGCTTAAACATTGCATTGTCCTCAATGTAATGAAAGACAAAAGAATAAAGCACAGGGAAAAGCAAAAAATAACTCACAACGTTGCCGAGTTGGCTTGGACACTTCCTTGTCGCTGGCGGTGTACTCATGAAAGTTCATGTCCTGGATGTCTGCATCAACGCTATAACCTTCATATATCGTGCAACCATAGGAAACCACTGTGAAGTGCAGTGGTTATTCAGGAAATCAGGGCGGCACGGCCTTCAACTCCATCAACTCCTACCATGCAATCAAAAGGAACCACTCTGGGGAAGTAGTGGTCAATCAAGGGAACAGGGTTGCATGGCCTTTAAAAATGGGCCCAGATGTCATCTTGGTTGGGCCCTGGTATTCCTCCTCTCCAGCTGTCGACTGCAGGGCCATCATCGTTGCCAAATAAATATAGGGCGAATGTATTCCTCCGTGAGCAACATGATGCGCACCTCTCCGTGGGGAATCTGGACAGCTCGGTAAAACTGGTTTTTTTTCTCTTTTTTTTTCGGGGTTTTTATTGACTTTTACTCCCTTTTTTTCGACTTTTTCACCCCGTTAGGTTTTTTCGGGGTCCTTTTTTTTAATAAGGAAAGGAGTCGAACCTGAAAATGGCGGCGATCGTCGTGATTACACGGCGGTCGCCGTCATTTGCCGCAAGCAGAGTGAGCGAGGGAGGTGAAAACGGCGGGCGCCGTAAGGTCGACGGCGGGCGCCGTGAACTCCTTCTTCACTTTGAAACGCTTCCTGCAGGTTAGTTCGACACAGAAAGGAAAAACTAAAAGGTAAAACAAAAGAAAATGACTAAGGGAAGGAAAATAAACTACCTAACATTGGGTTGCCTCCCGATCAACGCCTTAGTTAATGTCGTTGGCTCGACATACTACTCGAACAGCCCCAATCCATATCATCAGGCTCTTTGGGAACCTTCTCAATCCATACCTCCTTCCTAAACCAATCATGGAAAGGTTTGAACCTTAGACCATGCTTCTTCTTCAGGGGCTTCTCCATCTTGACCTTCTTAGTCGCGTCTACCCCATGCTTAGATCAATCAGGGGGGTGTTTAGCCTTGACTTCAGGGACCTGCACCAAAGATGGAACGAGCCTCTCGCTCGGAGTTAGCAGCAAAGGTGATTTACCTGGAAGCTCCGGAGGGAGCTTATAGCAAGCGTCCCACTCAACAACACCTTCATGCAAGTCAGTAGATATAGCAATATCCAAGCTAGAATCAACAATAGGTGGTGTGTCATCTAGGTGGTCCTCATCAAAAACATCTTGCACCATAGGCTCAAGTACATCAATTGCACACAAAGAATGACCATCAGAGGGGAATTTCATGGCTTCATAGATGTTATAATTAATGGTTTGGCCATCAAATTCCATAGTCAAGGAACTAGTACTCACGTTGACTTTAGTGTTGGCAGTTTTCAAGAAGGGTCTCCCTTACAGAATAGGGGCTATATGCATATCATGTTCCATATCAAGCACATAGAAGTCAGCAGGAAAAGTAAGATCACCAACCCTAACCAAAACATCTTCCACTATCCCTATAGGACGCACACTAGATCTATCAGCTAGCTGAATGGAAATTTTGGTCGCATGCATGGGTCCTAATCCTAAGGATTCACAAAGAGATGAAGGTAAAACATTTATGGAAGCACCCAAATCTAACATAGCTTTATTGAACTTGGTACCTCCAATGGTGATGGGGATGGTGAACATACCTGGGTCGCCACATTTTTTGGGTAAGCGTTTCTGAAAAATCGCAGAGACATGCTCGCTTACCTTCACCTTCTTCTTGTTGTTCCTATCCTGATTCCTCTTTGTGGTGCACATCTACTTCAAGAACTTGGCATAATGAGGGACAGACTTGATCAAATTTAGGAGAGGCATGTTGACCTCAACGTTTCTGAACATCTCAAACATGTCCTTGTCCTGCACAAGTGGCTTGGTACGCTTCAAAACAGACGGAAATGGTGCAACAGGCTTCCACTCAGGAAAAATCGGAGGTACATACTCCTTCTCAGCCCCAGGATCAGCTACGGCTTCACGGCGGTCGCCGCAAGAAGGACGGCGGGCGCCGTGAACATCATTAGAAAACTCGGAAGTTGGCTCACCGTCACGGCGGGCGCCGTAGGTTGCACGGCGGTCGCCGTGAATTGGGCGGCGGGTGCCGGAATAAGTGCGGCGGTCGCTGCAATTTTCATCAGACAAGTCGAGAGCAGGGTCATTTTCACGGCGGGCGCCGTGGTCTTTACGGCGGTCGCCGTCGATGTCATGGCGGGTGCCGTAAGTTATACAGCGGTCGCCGTCGCTGTTCTGTTCCAGCTCCTGATCCGCTTCCTTGTCGACCTCAGAATCATCCTCTTCGAGTCTCTTCCCGCTCCTCAGAGTTATAGCACTGACGTTCCTAATGTTCGGGTTCACTTCCGTTTGAGATGGAAGTTTACCAGAAATCTTTGCGTCAAGCTTGCTCACCACTTGAGAGATCTGGCCAAATTGCCTTTCCAAGTTCTGAATGCTGGATTGTGTAGTCTCTTGGATTGCAATTGGTTCTTACTCAACTTAGCAACATTATCATTGAGATTGACGTGGCTCTGCATCAGCATCTTCATCATATCCTCCATAGACGAGGACGAGTTCGAGCTCTGCCCTTGAGGTTGTGGCACAAATGGCTGCCTTGGTTGTTGAGGATTACCCTGTTGTTGATGTGGTTCTGGGTCTCTCCATCTGAAGTTGGGATGATCCCTCCAACCAGGATTGTATGTATTGGAGTAAGGATCATGCCTGGGCCTCTGTTGATATCCTCCCACTGCATTCACTTCCTCTTGTAGAGTAGGACATGAATCAGTAGGATGCAAGTCGTCATGACAGATCTCACAGGCCTTAGCCTGCTGAGGCGTACCTTATTGTACCTGTTAAGATAGCTTTGGAGAGGTTCGTTATACCTTTGGGTGATTCGATAGAGGTCACTTGATTGTCTTTCGAGCCTCCGATTGCTAGCGAATTGGATTTTGAAGGAATTGACCAAGTCTGCGAACGACGCGATCACTCCCTGAGGCAAACGCATAAACCAAGTTAGTGCGGGACCCGCGAGAGTCATGCCAAAACTTTTGCACATGACAGCCTCGCGGCTCTCCCTTGGAATGGACGCAGTCATTAATTTTTGTTTATAGAGAGAAATGTGGTCATCTGGGTCATTGGTTCCGCCGAACGTCGCCATGGTGGGGAGATGGAATTTCTTTGGGATCTCAACCCTAGAGATCTCTTCGACGAATGGAGATTCTTCGAATCCTCCTGACGCTTCCTTCTCGATCGGTTGTGGGACTCCGGGAATCCTAGCGATACGATCGTCGAGCGTCTTCATGTGTTGATTGAGCGTCTGCTGGACGAGAGCTAGGATGTCGGGCGGATTGGTAACCTGTGGTTCATCGATTCGGGTCCCTACCGACCCGATCGGTGTGGAGAAAGTAACATTGTTAGTCGAAAATGGATTTGCCAAAGGAGTTCGAGATGTACCCTCGGTGTGTCCAGGTCGTCGTACGCTCGGAGGGGTCGGTTCGATGCCATCCATATCAATACGCGTATGGACGCTGCTGTGGATGGGCATCCGCCTAGATCCAAAAGCCATCGATTGTACATGCGACTTAAGAGACTCATTTTCACGGGTTAGTTGCGCAATCTCGGCCTCGGATTAGGTGGATAAGGCAGCTAAGGCTTCAATCTTTTGGCATTGCTGGGCAAGTTCCTCTTGGAGGGCAGTCATTTTTTGGGCAAACTCTTGGAATTGGGTCGGAGTAGGGTTTTCGGTCGTGTTTCCTAGAGCTTGGGTGTTGTCTTCGAGGCATGGCTCTTCGATATCGGTAGGTGGGTTGATAGTCATGGTTGGGAGGTTTCAAGATGGTGATCGGCAAGTTGCCCCACGGTGGGCGCCAAGTTGTTTTGGGGCGAAAAGATCGAACGACCTAAATCGCCTTAGACGGGGTAACTAGTCGATCAGATAATAGAAATCAAACCAAACCAAGTAGACGATCAACCAATAAAGTACGAATACGAAATAGCAAAGTAATTTTATTGATATATTGACAATTGAGTCGGATCAAAGTAAAACTTATCCTTGGAGGACAAAAGATCGGATCGGATTCGACCGGTGACCCTGAGGCTCGACCGGTGGAGATTGAGCGAGGTTCCGAGGAGAATAAGCTGGAATGGGTGTATCCTTTTGTTCTTCTCAGAGCAAGTCAGCGGATGTGTGTTGTAATCGTGTGTGTCGTTCCTTGCTTCGTCGTGTTCTATATATGGTAATCGTTCCTTGTCGTCCGTTACTCTTTTCCTACCATATCTCTCATTCAATCTGGGCGAGATTTTTGGGATATGCTTGACGGACGGGTTTTTAGTCGTCTTAAAACCGGTCAAAATAAAACCTAACAAACCTAAACAAGTAGTAGAGGCAAGCAAGGGTCGAATCCCACAGGGAGGAAGTGATCTTTCTATGTGTTGATTAGCATGCAAAAGACGTGTAACCGACAAGTAACAGGGGGGTTTTTGTATGATCGCAGAGTAACAAGGATGCAAGCTTTAGAGAAAGAATAGGTATGATGGGTGGAAGTATTCCACTAGACAAATATCCACACTGTAGATGAAATAGGTTGATCCTCGATAACTATTGTTCCAAGTTCTTTTCACAATCTTATAGTTGTTCTCAACCTGATCTTAAGTACTACCAATTCTCACAGTTGTTGATAGACTTATCACAATATCAATGGAAGAAACCCTTACCACTAACAAAGCAATAGCAATGCACACAAGGTATTCCACTATATGTAACAATTGTGTTTGCCACTAGGTATGCACTCGTATTCCACTATATGCAAACCCTAGCACTATGATAGATGTCGAAAAACCTAGTTAGCTACGCTAGAAGAATCAACATAAACCAATAGACAATATGCTTGAGAGAATTAAACCAACTTTATAAGATATAGAACAAGGAATAGAAATCTCACAACCAATTCATTGCAATGCTTCAATCGTCTAGTAGAACAAAGGTGTTTAGTTCTCCATGGGTTAAAACCCTAGAGGCAGAAAGAAAACAAGTCTCTTATCTAAGACCTGGAAAAGATCTTAAATAGGCTTTGGAAAATAAAGTTAACCTAATGCAAAATAACAAAGGAAATCAAATAATAGAAAATAAGGAAATCCGAAATAGCAAAAATAAGGAAATAAAGTCTTCTGGCCGCGAGGCGCTAGGTGCCCACCGCGGGGCGTCAGCCTTCTCTAAGATCCACCGCCGGGTCGCGGTGGCTTCTGACGCGGGGCGGCGGCTTCCACCGCGGGGCGGTGAGTTCCACCGGTGCCTTTTTCAGCTTCTGCGACACTTTAGTAAAAACGCCATAACTTTTGATTCCCAACTCGGATTGCACTCATATTTTGAGGACTTGCAGTAGACTTCAAGATATAACTCCATAATTCACGATTGTGCTCTAAATCCATCCAAATGGCGCCTCAAACCTGGTAATAACCCCCAGATATGCACTACAAAATAGCACTTATCAAATCCCCCATGCTTAAACCTTGCTCGTCCTCGAGTAAGCTAAAGTAAACCTACTCCTCCAATCAATCCCCAAGGTTTCAGGAAGCATAGAAAACTCAACCTCCAAGAATCATACCAAACAATAAACTCCAGGCAACCATACAAAATAAGTCCAGCACAATAAACTACAACATCAAATCAAAAATCTCAACACCCCACACAATCAAGCCAAAAGGAAAGCAGAGTACTTCCTTCAAGCTTATCCCAAACACCATAGAGTGAATAAATTCTAATCCTATCTCCCATCTATCTTCTTATACCTCCCAGAGTGACCTACCCGAATCCTCCTTATATCACCTCTTCTTATGTCGCCATGCCAGGAAAAATGAGGATTCCTAAAATTCACTCTTCTTCTTTTCACTCATTTTGCCAAGGCGCCCTTTCGGGTTTTCACCAAGTCACTCATTTCATTTTTTCAATAGATGGGCTCACATATGCTCACATCACTCTTGACCAATTATTACCCCAGCCTAATGCTGGTCCAAGCCACCTGCTTATTACCTAGGCCGCCCTTTCGGATTTTCGACCTATCCTAGGATTCCTAATGTATGCCTTTTTTTAATTTTTTGGCTTTTTTTTCATTTTTTAATTTTTTTCCTCAACAACGTAGCAAGTATAGAACTCTCCCCAATGCTTAAACATTGCATTGTCCTCAATGTAATGAAAGACAAAAGAATAAAGCACAGGGAAAAGCAAAAAATAACTCACAAACGTCGCCAAGCTGCTTGGACACTGTAGGTGTCGCTGACGGTCTTCTCAATAAATGCCCAGGTCTCTGGTGTTGGGCGGGTGTCTTCATCACATCATCTTCTTCTTCTACCGTGCAATCAAAGGGAACCACTTTGGTGAGTAGTGGTAAAACAATGATAGTAGGATTACACGGCCTTCTAGGAACACATGGTGAAACCCAGATGTAATCGTGGTGGGGGCGCTAGTGTTCCTCCTCCTCAGCTGTCAATTGTAGGGCCATCATCGTTGCCAAATAATGTGTAGGGCAATGTATCCTCCTTGACAACATGATGCACACCATCTCCATGGGGAACTCTGGACAGCTAGCCTTCGGTACCACTTTTTTTTTGAATTTTTTTTTTCCATTTTTTTTTTTTTTGCTCCCCATTTAAGGTTTTTTCGGGGAGTGACTTAGTGCAAGAAAAGAAGACTTACATTGGTGTGGAATACACCTTCTTCAATAGGCATGGGTTTCTTCCCTGCAGGTTAGTCGGAAACAAAAAACAAGAACAAAAACAAAGCAACAACACACTAAGGAAAATGCAAAAACAAAGAAAGAAAAACAAGAAAAGAAAAACATACCTCGGGTTGTCTCCCGGACAGCGCTTTAGTTATTGTCATGGCTTGACATCTTGCTCATTCTCAACTTGGGTTGCTCATAGCAACTGAACACCTGGGATCTGGATCTGGGGGGTGCCTCTTTGTATTCTCTATGTTGAGCGTGATCCCTAATCTCCTGCACTTCTTTGTGGGTGGACCGTTGTGCATACCCATGAACGCACTTGCCATCTTCAGAAATGGCCTACCCAACATCTCGGGGCCTTCATGCTTATCTTGCCCCGTATCCAGTATGTAAAGATTCGCCACCTGCATCAAGTTCTCCTTCTTGTGCTTCCCCTTCGGTTTCTTCTTGATCATGCCCAGCACCTTTAACATTTCCCTGCTGCGAGGGGTGCTGTCAGCCAGTGTGACCAAGGGAACGGTTTTTATGCAGTCACTGAAGGCCTCAAATAAGCATTTGTCATTCTCCATCTTTTGGGTGTCCTTCAGAGCCTCAGGAAAGGGTGTAACGGGGTACAGCGAGACGAGTGGGAAGGAGTCTAGACGCACAAACTCATCATAGGCAGCCTATAGAGGGTCGGGGACTGCCGGGGCATTTCCGAGAGGAATGGTTGTCTCTGGAGTATTTTTGCGATCACGGCACTCCTCCTCATCGTCGCTGAAATCATCCAGACTCAAAAAGTACTCCTCCTCAGAAAGTAACTCTGGACGAAAATAAGGATCAACCCAAACCTCATCAGCATAACTGGAATTTTGGACGTCGGGTCGCGCTGATCTCACCGCGGGTCGCGGCGAAATCTCACTAGGGGGCATTCCGTCCACCGCGGGGCGGTGGTCATCGTCGCGGGGCGGTGGGTCATCACCGCGGGGCGGTGGCTGTGAGGAGGGATAACTGAGGCTCGCCGTCGGGTCGCAGTCAGTGTCGCCGCGGGGCGGTGAGATAGCTGGGACTTCACGCCGGGTCGTGGTGGGAGGCGACGCGGGGTGGTCGGCGATTTTCTCCATCTCATTATCGTCCTCCTCTTCAGCACTAGGAGGAACGACCAATTGCTTTCCACTCCGGAGGATTTCAGCACTCACATTTTCCTTCGGGTTTACTATCGTTTGAGATGGTAGATTCCCCACAATCCTTGCATCGATCCTTGTAATTGACTCCACCAACTGGTCCACCTGCCTTTTTATATTCTTGAAGCTTGACTCCCTAGTTTGAGTATGAGTGGCGAAGTGCTGAGTCAAGGTCCTGAGCATCTCTTCAGTTGACATGGCGGAACTTGGATTGGACATTGGCGGGTTATGCTCGTATGCTGGATAGTACTGGTGCGGAGCGCCCTACTGATAGAATGACTGTGGCTCTGGGTAGAACTCCTGGCAGTCAAGGTCATATGGAGAGTATTGATGGCCCCCATAACTCGAATTGGGGTGATTCCTCCACCCTGAGTTGTATGTGTGGGAGTATGGGACACATCTCGGCCTCTGCGGATCAAAACCTCTTGCAATGTTTATAGCAGTTGCATATTCAGGAAGTCTTGGGCAATCATCAGTGGAATGCCGCGGATCATGACAGAGGTTACAGGCTCTAACTGGCCTTGATGTACTGGAAGTTGGGTAGTATCTCCTCTCTGGCGAAAATGAGTAGGGATATGGGTCATCGCGCGGTTCTCCCCAGAAATCCATCTCTGTATCAAATGCAAAAACGAAAACAAAAATCAGTAGCAAGGGTGTGGACCATAAGATAGGTCCACACCAAAGTAACACGCACACAAACAAACACAAAGAAGGGTCAAACCTTGCCTCCCCGGCAACGGTGCCAATTTGACGGATGGGTTTTTAGTCGTCTTAAACCCGATCAAAATAAAACCTAACAAACCTAAACAAGTAGTAGAGGCAAGCAAGGGTCGAATCCCACAGGGAGGAAGTGATCTTTCTAAGTGTTGATTAGCATGCAAAAGACGTGTAACCGACAAGTAACAGGGGGGTTTTTGTATGATCGCAGAGTAACAAGGATGCAAGCTTTAGAGAAAGAATAGGTATGATGGGTGGAAGTATTCCACTAGACAAATATCCACACTGCAGATGAAACAGGTTGATCCTCGATAACTATTGTTCCATGTTCTTTTCACAATCTTATAGTTGTTCTCACCCTGATCTTAAGTACTACCAATTCTCACAGTTGTTGATAGACTTATCACAATATCAATGGAAGAAAACCTTACCACTAACAAAGCAATAGCAATGCACACAAGGATATAGGATACATGCAAATAGAAGAAAACCTTACTACTAACATGCAAATAATTTTCTCTCACAATTGCACACTCGTATTCCACTATATGTAACAATTGTGGTTGCCACTAGGTATGCACTCGTATTCCACTATATGCAAACTCTAGCACTATGATAGTTGTCGAAAAACCTAGTTAGCTACGCTAGAAGAATCAACATAAACCAATAGACAATATGCTCGAGAGAATTAAACCAACTTTATAAGATATAGAACAAGGAATAGAAATCTCACAACCAATTCATTGCAATGCTTCAATCGTCTAGTAGAACAAAGGTGTTTAGTTCTCCATGGGTTAAAACCCTAGAGGCAGAAAGAAAACAAGTCTCTTATCTAAGACCTGGAAAAGATCTTAAATAGGCTTTGGAAAATAAAGTTAACCTAATGCAAAATAACAAAGGAAATCAAATAATAGAAAATAAGGAAATCCGAAATAGCAAAAATAAGGAAATAAAGTCTTCTGGCCGCGAGGCGCTAGGTGCCCACCGCGGGGCGTCAGCCTTCTCTAAGATCCACCGCCGGGTCGCGGTGGCTTCTGACGCGGGGCGGCGGCTTCCACTGCGGGGCGGCGGTGCCTTTTTCAGCTTCTGTGACACTTTAGTAAAAACGCCATAACTTTTGATTCCCAACTCGGATTGCGCTCATATTTTGAGGACTTGCAGTAGACTTCAAGATCTAACTCCATAATCCACGATTGTGCTCTAAATCTATCCAAATGGCGCCTCAAACCTGGTAATAACCCCCAGATATGCACTACAAAATAGCACTTATCAATGCTCTTGATTACCATCTTTATGTCTGTGTTTAATGTTATGGACGTTGCCATTGATCGAGCATTTAATGCTTGGGCGAGATCTCCAGAGCTGGTCGGGTGCTACTCGTCTGCAAGGTGTTCGACGCTTCTTTCTGGTTTCCCTTGGGCCCCGATTTTGTTTGGTTCTGGGCCCAGCTCGCTCGTCTGATCCCTTGGAGAATGATGGGCCCAACAATATGTATTATATGAGATATTTGGATCTTTTTTTGAGTCATTTACATAGAACCACATGTAAAATTAGCAAAATACCACCTAGAGACTCGTATATAAATGTTAATGACAAGTTATCGGAAGAGGTTTAATGTAAAAGGTGGTATGTTGCAAATTGTGTAGTGTGTTTTGTTTTAATTGAGTGATTTTGGTAAATACTAAATAACCCTATTTTATTTTCGCTTGAATGTTAAGACTGAGCTACGAGTTGTACAACGACCTAAAACAACTGGAGAAGCTAATGCAAATGTTGAATCAAGAGTTGTATAAATGGATAAATTGGCATGTATTAAAATTGTTGGAAAACTAAACTAGCGATTGCTATTATAATAGGTACGTAACATGTCACTTCATTGTACGTATTTACTAATATAAATGGAAATATAACGAAAGTTTTGCATGTAATGATATGTCAAGGTCGACATCACTATTAATATCAAAATATTGTGTTGCATGTTAAAGTGATGCAGTCGACGGAATATAATATGATGCCTATGTCAACAATACCCTGGTGATCACGAACCCAAATAAGGATCTCTTTTGAGGAGGACTTGGTTGAGATGCATATATTAATTTCTCGTATGCTAAAGTGATGCAGTCGATGAAATAGTAGGCGGTAATATAAGCTGGTGATCACGAACCCTAATAAAGATCTCTTTTGAGGCGGACTTGGTTGAGACGCATATCTTAATTTCTCATTTTGATCAAGGATCAAACCCAAATTGCATGTGTGTTGTATGTTAAAGTGATGTAATTGACATCATTACTTCTACCGTCATTTCTTCCTTACCATTTTCACTTTGTGTAATAACCCCTAAAAGTCCCGATCTGCCATTCTGTAAAAAGGACATAGTGGGCAATTTCTGTAACCTCTGTAATATCTGTTATGATCTTTTGAACGTATTAATATACGTTTAATGCATTCTTGGGTCTTAGAATATTTTTAAGGGTGCTAAAAATAAATTCTAACATAAGACCGCGAGCGAAATCCGTGACTTGAGACTAAGGGACGCGTTCGCGGCATTTCCGCGACCGCGGAAGTGTTTCCACGACCGCGGAAGTGTTTCCGCGACCGCGGAAATGCTGTTCATCGTCCCCTTCGTCTCCTTCACGTTTCGCCGGTTCGGATGCCGCCGTTTCGCCGTTAGGGATGTGATACCCCGTATTTCTGTAAGGATATTTAGGAATTTTGGGATTTTTCCGGAAATCCCGTTTTGTATGTCGGATTTAATTCACAGATTTTAAGACATTCTGTAATGTTCTCTCTATCTATAATATTTTTCTCAGTGAAATAATATACAGACGACGTGCTTTGGATGTTAATACTCGTTCGTGTACGATTATTTTTATCCCGAGTTAAGTCGATATCTTCCCAAAGCTGAGAAGGGCAAAGCCACGGTGGCGGCGACCGCCGCAATTAAGGCGGTGACCGCCGCGAAGGGCTCGAGGCAACAGTGCCCTCGTCTTCTAGCTGGGCGCGAAGACCAGAAAACGGCGACCACCGCATTAAGGGCGGCGACCGCCTTAAGTTGCCCGCCGTAGTGGCTTTGTGAGGCGGCGACCGGGTGAATGGCGGTGCCCGCCGCGAGCTAGCTAGCGGGTAAAACCCAGAAGTCACCGATGAGCCTCTGACGCGCCGATTTAGCCCTGCTCTGCCTCGTTGTAGACCATCATGGTGTCCCCTTGTGCTTTGGCTATAAATTGAGGAGGTTTTGGGTCAGATTGGGCACAAATCTCAGCCTAAATCTCTCAAATCTCTTCTCGCCGGAAAAGCTTGCTTCGCCGGAGTTTAGTGGTGATCGCCGGGGGTGTTTTTAGTGTTTTCCAGTAGCCTTTGAGAAGCCTCTTAGTTGCCTTTGAAGGTGAGAACCCAAGCAAGGCCAAAGGGGAGCATTTCGCGTGTGTTTGGTGAGTTTTCTGCCCTCGCCGTTCTGTTCTGGGTTCACCGCGGCGACCGCCGTGTTCTCGGCGGCGACCGCCGTGTTCTCGGCGGCGACTGCCGTGATAAACGCGGCGCCCGCCGTGATGAACCCGGTGACCGGCGCCAGAAGGTCGTGGCTTCTTTTGGCCTCGGCCCTGGGTGGTCGTTGTTCGGACGTCGTTCCTTTCGTATCCTTTCGTCTTCCTTTAGATTCGTACTGTTGTTATGTCGGATCTAACTTAGGGTTTCTTTATGGGTCAACTCGAAGGTTGTTGTGCTGTCAGAGCCCGGAATCCCGTCGTCGTTAGGCTTGTTCCAATTCAGCGGATTAAGGCAAGTGGCGGTTCGCTCTTGCTCATCGTTCCATATTTACATTAGTTATCAGTAGTTTATCTGAGTAATTAATTTGGAATGATTATTCTGTTTGTCTGGAAAAGATTTTATAAACTGTTTTGTAAAATCATATAATAGGTTGTATATCTGTTAGAACGACGCTATTATTTATGATCGCCTTGCGGGCATTTATGTGGATTTATCCGTACTATTGTTGTGCTTGAACTGTTAGTTAGCTTGAGTATTCGTAGGAACGCCTGGATTCTGAGAGGTCCATTCGTTTCTTTATAACTGTTAAGGGCGAGCAAGACCCTACGATAGTAGAAGCTTGGACTCTGTGAGGTTCATTCTTTCGATATAGATGAGATTTGGACTCTGTGAGGTTCATTCCTTAGATATGTGTTCTGCGTGACAGGGCGTATATATTTAAAAGCTTAACGTGTTGTTCGTTTTTGAATTAAATAAGATAAGTGCTCGAGCGCACATAATTAATAAACCTTCGGCGAGTAGTACAGCTAGGTAATAGTGCAGCTAGGAAAACTCGTCTCGACTTTGATCATAGTACGTTTTCCTTCCAATCTGGATTCGCTGTAAGCGGTGAGGTTGGTCGTGAACCGAAGCATCTCAGTCAGCTTTTAATTCACTGTTGTCTGATTCTTAAAACTTTCCAGATTTGTCATATTTCCTTAAAGACTCAATCTCTTGGAGTCTCTTTTCGAGTCGATCTCTGTGAAGATTCAGTCTTCCAGAGTCTTCTTTGGTGCATACCTTTTGTCATATTCCAGTAGAAGTATGGTGGATGACTATCATACTCGGTTATTATTCAAGGGATGATGAGTCTAACCTAATATGACTACTTCGAACCTTCTGCTTTGTTCCCTTGCTAGTCTATTTAGTAGACTAACCCACGAAAATTGTTCTCTGCATGTGGGCTGGTGTCATTCGTTCGATTCGGCACATCAGATAGAGTGTAGTTGAGAAGACTAGAATGACTATGAAGACGACGGTATTTTTGGTTGTTTTAATAATTTCTTTTAATCAGGTTGAGATCCTTGGGAGATGACCATTGTGGTCAAGATCCTTGTTTGTTTAGATTTAAAAGACTTCCGATGTACTTTGTATAGTGTTGTGTTTTATTTAAAGTCTTCCGCTGTATTTGGTTTAAACTATGTGTTAGCCTATTCGGGATTGGGTTGTAATCCCGTAACTCATATTTCTTTGACAATGTTATGTTTTGGAATTGAATGCTTTGATCATTATGTATCATTTGTATTTCATTGTATTTAAATGGTAAAGCCTTGGGTGATCTCGGTAATGAACACTGAGGTCACTGGAGGTAATACCTTTCCAAAAGGATTAAGATTTGGGGGTGTTACAGGGGATGCCGATCGGTTGGTTTCCTCAACGGTATGCTCTCCTTTTCCCTATAAAAGGAGGTCGGAGCAGCTTGGAATCTCATCCACATCTCAATCCATCTCTCTTTCTCTCGTTTTGCATCGTCGCCGGAGTTCTTGCCTTCGCCGGAGTGTCGTCGGAATTGGTGGTGTCGCCGGAGTTGTCTTGGAGGCTAGTGGTGGTGGTGGTGAGCCCTCGTTCGAAGCCAAGGTCGTCGTCGTTTCATCGATGAGCTTCGAAGCCAAGTTCGAGTCATCGTCGGTTGGGAGCACCGCGACCGCCGGGATGAATTCCGCGGTCGCGGCTCTGCCCAGATTTCCGCGACCACGGCTTGCCCTCGCAAGCGCGATCGTGGCTTAGACAACCCCGGTCACAGCTTTGACTTTCGTTCCTTTTGATTCTTAACGTTCATTCGTTCGTATCGTTATTCGTTTGTATCGAATCTAATTTAGGTTTTCGTCGTGGTTGTGTTGTCGTCGTAGGGATCCGTACGCAGATTCCAGTCTCCAAATACTCGGAATCCGTCAGCTACGTTCGACTAGATTAAGGCAAGTGGCGGTTCGCTCTTGCTTATCATTCCATATTTCCTTTAATTATCAATTACTTTTGATTGTTAATTAAATTGGAGTGAAGTGTTGTTTTCGTTTGGGAACAGATTTTATAAAATGATGTGATTAAAATATGATATTATAATAGCTTGTATATATTGCTAGAAACAACGCTATTATACCTGTTATTACCGTGATGGTATTAGTGTGGATTATGGTGTGAATTTAACTGTGTAGTTAGAACGAGTATTCGTAGGAACGCTATGTACCTTGCGAGGTCTAGTCGTTTCTTTATAACTGGTATTAGGAGGATTTTGCCCTAGTACTATCTGGTCATGACTGTACCCTTACTCAGGGTAGGTGCACACAGCTGGTGCCGACAATATTCCCAAGATATCTCTCGTGTCGAGACAATATACCTTAAAAGCTTTAACGTGAATATACGTTTTGTAACTAAATAAGATAAGTGCGGTTATGCACATAATTAATGAACCTTCGGGCAAGAAGTACAACTTGGAACCCGCCCGGACTTCGGTTAGAGTAAGTCCTCTTTCCAATCTGGATTCGCATTGCGCGGTGAGGTTGGTCGTGGACCCAAATGATCAAGTCGTTTTTAACGCTTGTGTGAAACTATAACGTTCCCAAACACTTGTCATACTTCCCCTTAAGACTCAATCTTTTGGAGTCTTCTCTTCATACGTTTCCCCTAAGACTCAATCTTTTGGAGTCTTCTCTTGTTCATACTTTTTCGTATCTTTCCGTAGAAGTATTGAGGTTCACTATCGTCATCGGATTTCATTCGAGAAGCGATGGGTGTAACCTAATACGACTACCTTTTCTATTTTACCCTTGCGTAGTCTTTCATTAGACTAACCAACTGGTTTATTTCCTTTGCATGGTTGGCTGGTGTCATCCGTCTCATACGGCACATCAGGTAAACTCCCTTTCTGTGAAGGCTAGTATGCGATGATGAAGGCAGATGATGATTTAAAGAGTTTTCCAAGGTTGAAGATCCTAGGCGTGAGATCGCTCAGATCAAGACCCTTCGTGATATTTATTTATTTTAAAGACTTCCACTGTATTGAAACAATTCTGTATTTGATTGTATTTGGTGTTGACAGTTGTAAAACCGTGACTTTGGTTTAAATAATATTTGGGAATTTTTATGATATTTAATATAGTTTGTGTTATTATATGGTTGTTATAAATGATTTAGCCTTGGGTGACCCCAGATGTGAAATCTGAGGTCACTGGCGGTAATACTTTAAAGGGAATATTTGGGGATGTTACAGATTTGG
Organism: Rheum nobile; assembly: GCA_027886185.1. Lineage (NCBI taxonomy): Eukaryota > Viridiplantae > Streptophyta > Magnoliopsida > Caryophyllales > Polygonaceae > Rheum > Rheum nobile. Next base: position 12,929,381 of record WOAB01000639.1, read on the forward strand.
TATCAGAGCCGAAAGTTTTAAAACGGGTTTGGGTTTTCAAATCGTTTTACCTAAAACAAATTTTAAAAAAAATAAAAATTGTTTACCCGTTCGTGTTGAGAAATTTGTTGGTTAAATCCAAAAGTTGAAAATTTTGAATGAAATCATACTTGAGTAAAAAGTGTATTTTGAAATCTCTGTCATTCAAGTCGTGCCTTCTTTCCAGTCTGATATAGTAAGTTCGCTTCTATATTTAGAAAGACTAATCCTTTCTCGTCGCCTCGCAGGATATGGGCACATTCGTATCACAACTCAGGAGTAAGAAAGAAGTCGAGGTGGTTCCACCATCTCCAGTTAGGCTTGAGTTTCCGGTTCCCCCTAGATGCGTTGAGGTCGGGGAGCCTAGCTGTCCACCCGAGGTGGTGAAGACCGTACTCGAGGAGTCGGTAGTGTTGGTGTCCGACGGGGCAAGGGTTATCGAGGTAGAGCCCGAAGCAGATCCGAGGGAGGACACAGAGGAGGAGGAGTCAGCGGAGTATCATGGAGGGTACTACGACGACGACTTCGAGGTGGAGGAGGATCCCGAGGAGGATCCAGAGGAAGACCCGGAAGAAGAGGAAGATCCGGAGGAAGAGGACCTCGAGGAGTTCGGCTATGAGTCAGATGGCCTAGAGCACCTGCTTGAGGACAGTGAGGACCCGGGAATGCAGATCATTTCCCGAGTCCAGAGTTGCCGCATGATGAGGAGTACACGATGTTGTCCCCTGCCGCTTGGGAGTCGCTTGGGATCTCGAGAATTAGCAGAAGGAGGTATGGGCCGCTGGATGCATCAGTGGACCCGCAACTTATCCCCACTCCGAGAAGGCCGATGGTGAGCCCTGCTTCTCGGCACATGCTCCATCAGAGTGGGATGGCTTCCACCACGGCTCGACACCATGTGGAGATGATGACTGAACGAGCGCGTACGCGGGCAAGGCCTTGGGAATCGATGGATGCTCCGAGGGAGGTTCCGACCCAACAGGCCAAGCCTAGGCCCCAAGTGCTTGTTGAGCGCATGGAGGAGTGGACGAACGTCTTGTACGATATGGAGGAGAGGACTTACGAGACAGAACTCGGCCTCTCCCGTATGTTGGAGAACGTCCACGAGATCTAGGAGAACATCAGACAGGTGAAGCTGCTACTCAACCCTCAGTACGAGGTGAACCGGGCGGATTTCCACCCAGGATTTCTTGAAAAAATTTGCTACCCACCGATACCAGAGGAGGGGCCGAGTGTTCCTGTGTCCAGAGAAGGACCAAGTGTACCGAGGCCTAGAGAAGAGCTGTGTGCTCCGGGTCCTAGTAGGTCGAGGAGTCCGACACCGAAACCCGAGGATGGTCCACTTCCGAAGAGAAGATGTCAGAGGTCCAGTGGGTATAGGAAACTCTTCATGGCACCGTGAAAGAGGCAGTGTTGGGCCGTAGTGATTTCTTTTTAGTTGTTTTGTTTCATTTTTGTTAGAATTGTAGCCTCCTAGCAATTTTGTCTTCTCGCTTAGGAGGGCTTTTTTTTTGTAAAAACTTATCGAACTTAGTTCAGTTCACTTCATCAATAAAAGTTTACCAGTTTGATCTATTTCGAGTCGATTCCATACGTTGTGCATTTTAATAATATGATATTAATGTTGTGAAATACTTGGAAAATTGATCGGGAAACAGATGGTGAACACAAGGAACACTATTCGTGTTGGTGCTGGGCCAAGCAACAACCCTAGGCTGAATCTGAGGAATGCCGCAAATCAAGGGGATGAGAGCGAGTCGGTCTCTCACAAAAACCCCATGGGCAATGGCCAAGTTCCGGCTAATCCTCAAGTGGTATTTGACGTTGTGTCTATAGAAGCTATTTGGGGATCGTGATGCAAGCGGTCACCGATATAATGCGGCCATTTGCACCACAGGCACAAGGTGTGTCGGTTCCTCAGGTTATCCCTGAATTGGAGGAGCCAATTATTCATGTACCTCAGGATAACGCCGTCAGGAACAGAGGGAACTATGGCCGAGCTTTGAAGGTCATTAGCTCTATGAGGCCTGACAGCTATGATGGCAAGGGGGAACCAGTCAAAGTGGCGTATTGGTTCTCGCACATGGAAAGGTTGTTTAGAAACGTCGAGTGCACTGAGGCTGAAACAATGCATATCGCTTCCCTTTAACTAAAGGAGGTGGCTAGCGAATGGTGGGAAAACACTGGTCTAGCTGATCATCCTGGTTTGAACTAGGGAATGTTTAAAACGAAGATGACCGACCGTTTCTTTTCCCGTGCTATGAGGGAGGAGAAACATAAGGAGTTCCTTTATCCGAAGACGGATGGGTTGAAGGTGACTCAGCTTGCGGCCAAGTTTAATCACCTGTTTTAGTATGCTGGGCCGGAAGTGTCCGGTGAGGAGCAGAAGATCTGGCATTTCCACGAGTGGATGAACCCAGACATCAAGCCATTGATGGTGCGCCACAGATGCTCTACTTTGGAGCAGTACGTGGATGCCGCCTATAATTGGAGGTGACTCTGGAGGAGTCGGCGAAGAAGCGCAATCGCCAGAGACTGGCGCAGAGCCAGCCTCAGGCTAGTGGGTTTAAACGACCCGCGCCACCGTCGCATTTTTGCCAAGTCTGGCCGGGCTAGGACGGAGGCCACACAGGCAGGTTCTATGCAACGCTCGGGTCAGGGCAAGAACCAGATCCAGTGTTATAATTGTGGCACGCCGGGACACAAGAGCAATGAGTGTTCGAAGGACAAGAGGACGTGTTTTGCATGCGGGAAGGAGTTGCACTTGCAGACGTTTTGTCTACAAAGGAGACAGAAGGGAGCTGAGTCACAACAAGGGTCTGTTAGCCATAACAACGGACCCCGATTCAAGCCGGTGGAGACTCCTAGCCCTTCGACGCAGACAACTGCCCAGAACAAGGGGAAAGCCCCAGCTGCTTCTAGAGGTCAATGTCAGCAGCTTTACGAGATGCGTGAGGCTGATGGACCGAATGCTCCGATTGCTCAAGGTACTCTATACCTTCATTCTACTTCTGTGTGTATATTGTTTGATTCGGGTGCCACTCATTCTTTTATTTCGGAGAATTGTGTGAGTAAGCTAGGCTTAGTGTGCAATGAGGCTTGTGAGCCATTTGTGGTAAGTCTTCCCAATAGTGAACAGCTAGTAGGGACCAAGCGTCTATTCAAGGTCGGAAGTTCGAAGCGGATTTGATCTGTATAGCAATGGCTCCATACGACATTATTCTCGAGATGGATTGGCTGACGCGTCATGGGGCGGTAATCGATTTCAGCTCAAGGACTGTGATAGTTTCATCGGGGGGTCAGTTTGTGTGCAAGTTCAAGGGTCGTAATGACGCTGATAACGGAAAGCTCATCAATGCGATGGCTGCGTGTAAGCTACTTCGACAAGGTTGTGTCGGGTACCTGTGCTATCTGGATAAGCCCAAGAAGGATGAGACTTCAGTTCTTGATATTCATGTGATATGCGAGTATCCGGATGTTTTTCCGGAAGAGATTCCCGGTTTACCCCCAAGTTGTGACGTGGAGTTCACTATTGATCTCGAGTCTGGTACCGCGCCGATTTCTAAAGCACCGTACCGGATGGCTCCCACGGAGATGCAAGAGTTGAAGAAGCAAATCGAGGACCTTCTTGAGAAAGGGTATATAAGGCCGAGTGCATCGCCTTGGGGCGCTCCGGTCTTGTTTGTCAAGAAGAAGGATGGTTCGTTCCGACTTTGTATCGACTATCGAGAGTTAAACAAGGTCACGATCAATAACAAGTATCCTTTGCCTAGGATTGATGATATGTTGGATCAACTGCAGGGAGCAAATGTCTTTTCCAAGATCGATCTGAGATCTGGTTACCACCAGCTCAGGATTCGTGAGGAAGATATTCCGAGGACTGCATTTCGGACGAGGTATGGACACTACGAATTCGTAGTCATGCCATTTGGGCTTACTAATGCTCTGGCAGTCTTCATGGATCTGATGCATAGATATTTCTACCAGTATTTGGACAAGTTCGTGGTAGTCTTCATGGACGATGTTTTGATCTATTCCCCGAGCGAGGAGGCTCACGAGGAGCATCTTGGAATCACCTTGTCGGTCCTTAGACAAAATCAACTGTATGCGAAGTTGTCTAAGTGTGACATATGGATCAATGAAGTGGCTTTCTTAGGCCATGTGATCAATGAGGATGGGGTTATGGTCGACCCTAAGAAGATTGAAGCGGTAGCCAACTGAAAGCAACCTCAGAATGTGAAGGAGGTGCGCAGTTTTTTAGGACTTGCAGGTTATTACAGACGGTTCATGGAGAGATTTTCTAAGATCGCTCTACCAATGACCGGTTTGCTCCGCAAGGTCCATAAGAAGTTTATGTGGGACGACAAGTGCGAGGCAAGTTTTCAGAAGTTGAAAAAGTGCCTGACGTCCGCACCAGTCTTGGCGCTACCGAAAGGAACTGATGGTTATGTGGTCTATAGTGACGCTTCAAAGCATGGGTTAGGATGTGTATTAAGGCAAAAGGGAAAGGTTATTGCATACGCATCTCGGCAGTTGAAGACCTATGAAGCAAACTATCTGACGCATGATCTGGAGCTAGCGGCTGTGGTGTTCGCATTGAAGATTTGGAGGCACTATCTCTATGGTGTTAGGTGCCAAGTCTTTACCGACCATAAGAGTCTCAAGTATGTGTTCACTCAGAAGGAGTTGAATATGAGACAACGTCGCTGGTTGGAGCTACTCAAAGACTACGATATCGAATTGCTATATCGTCCGGGCAAGGCTAACGTGGTAGCCGATGCATTAAGCCGGAAGACACCGCATGAGACCGTAGTATCTCTACTCACTGCGCAGACCAAACTGAACCAAGGATTGTGCGAGATTGACGTCTTGTACGATCAGCATCGAGGATGCCTGAGTATGTTGGAGATTCAGGCTACGCTACTTGATCAGATCAAGGAGAGGCAGGTTGATGATGTGGCCTTGGTGAAGTTAAGTAGTGAAGTGATGGATGGGAAAGCTCCCGGATTCGTGGTTCAAGATGATGGATCACTCTGGTTTCAGGACCGGATTTGTGTGCTTGACATAGATGGCCTTTGCTAGTTGGTGATGAAGGAGGCCCATTCGTCAGCTTATTCTGTACATCCAGGATCCAGTAAGATGTACAAAGACCTCAAAAAGATATTCTGGTGGCCCAATATGAAGTGGGACGTAGCAGAATTTGTGGCAAAATGCTTGACTTATTAGAAAGTCAAGATAGAGCACCGCAGACCAGGTGGCGAGTTGCTACCTCTCCCAGTACCAGAATGAAAGTGGGAGGATATCGCTATGGACTTCATCACGGGGTTGCCGAAGACTCAGAGTCAGAAGGATGCCATATGGGTGATCATTGACAGGCTCACAAAGAGTGCTCATTTCATGGCCATCAAGTCAATATGGGGAACCCAGAAGCTATCAGAAGTGTTCCTACACGAGATTGTCTGTTTGCATGGTAAACCAAAGACCATTGTATCGGATTGTGATGACCGATTCATGTCGAGATTCTGGAAAGAACTCCACAAGGCCATGGGAACTAAGTTGAGGTTTAGTACTGCGTTTCATCCTCAGGCGGATGGACAGTCTGAGAGGACCATCCAGACACTGGAAGATATGCTGAGAGCTTGCGTACTAGATCGTCCGACCAGCTGGGAAAACAACTTAAGTCTGATTGAATTAACGTACAACAATAGCTGGCATTCTACCATTAAGATGGCTCCATTCGAGGCTTTGTATGGTAGGAAGTGCATATCTCCAATTTGTTGGGATGAGAATGCCGACAAGATTCTGCTCGGACCGGAGTTAGTCGAAAGGACTGCCTCGGACATTGCTTTGATCAGATAGAGGATGCTGACAGCTCAGAGTCGATAGAAGTCTTACGCAAATTTGAAGCGCAGGAATGTCGAGTTTGAGGTTGGTGACAAGGTGTTTGTCAGGGTGTCGCCATCCAAGGGTGTGTTCAGGTTCGGCAAGCGTGGGAAGCTTAACCCTCACTACGTGGGACCGTTTGAGATCCTTGACAGAGTGGGGTCTCTAGCGTATCATTTAGCATTACCATCGTCGGCGCATCCAGTGCATAACGTGTTCCACATGTCTCTGCTAAGGAAGTACGTGCCAGATGTGTCTCATGTGCTGAGTTATGAGGACATCGAGATTCAGGCAAATGGTACCTACGAGGAGATGCCTGTGCGTATTCTCGAACGCCGCGAGAAACACTTGAGGAACAAGGTAGTACCATTGGTGCGGATTCTTTGGTCCAAGTCGGGATCTGAGGAGGTAACTTGGGAAACCTGGGAGACTAAGGCTGATATGCTTAGTCGTTTTCCCGATCTATTTTCGGCCTAGTTTCGGGGTCGAAACTTGTTTTTTAAGGGAGAGGTAATGTAATAACCCCTAAAAGTTCCGATCCGTCATTCTATAAAAAGGACATAGTGGGCAATTTCTGTAACCTCTGTAATATCTGTTATGATCTTTTGAACGTATTAATATACATTTAATGCATTCTTGGGTCTTAGAATATTTTTAAGGGTGCTAAAAATAAATTCTAACATAAGACCGTGAGCGAAATCCGTGACCTGAGACTAAGGGATGCGTTCGCGGCATTTCCGCGACCGCGGAAATGCTGTTCATCGTCCCCTTTGTCTCCTTCGCATTTCGCCGGTTTGGATGCCGCCGTTTCGCCATTGAGGATGCCGATCGGTTGGTTTCCTTGACGGTATGCTCTCCTTTTCCCTATAAAAGGAGGTCGGAGCAGCTTGGAATCTCATCCACAACTCAATCCATCTCTCTTTCTCTCGTTTTGCATCGTCGCCGTAGTTCTTGCATTCGCCGGAGTGTCGTCGGAATTGGTGGTGTCGTCGGAGTTGTCTTGGAGGCTAGTGGTGGTGGTGGTGAGCCCTCGTTCGAAGCCAAGGTCGTCGTCGTTTCGTCGGTGAGCTTTGAAGCCATATTCGAGTCGTCGTTGGTTGGGAGCACCGCGACCGCGTGGATGAATTCCGCGGCCGCGGCTCTGCATAGATTTATGCGACCGCAGAAGCCCAAACCGCGACCGCGGCTTGCCCTGGCAAGCGCGATCGTGGCTTGGACAACCCCGGTCACGGCTTTGACTTTTGTTCCTTTCGATTCTTAACGTTCATTCGTATCGTTATTCGTTTGTATCGAATCTAATTTAGGTTTTCGTCGTGGTTGTGTTGTCGTCGTAGGGATCCGTATGCAGATTCCAGTCTCCAGATACTCGGAATCCGTCAGCTACGTTCGACTAGATTAAGGCAAGTGGTGGTTCGCTCTTGCTTATCATTCCATATTTCCTTTAATTATCAATTACTTTTGATTGTTAATTAAATTGGAGTGAAGTGTTGTTTTCGTTTGGAAACAGATTTTATAAAATGATGTGATTAAAATATTATAATAGGTTGTATATATTGCTAGAAACAACGCTATTATACATGTTATTACCGTGATGGTATTAGTGTGGATTATGGTGTGAATTTAACTGTGTAGTTAGAACGAGTATTCATAGGAACGTTATGTACCTTGCGAGGTCTAGTCATTTCTTTATAACTGGTATTAGGAGGATTTTGCCCTAGTACTATCTGATCATGACGGTACCCTTACTCAGGGTAGGTGCACACAGCTGGTGCCGACAATCGGGATTAATTCCCAAGATATCTCTCGTGTCGAGACGATATACCTTAAAAGCTTTAACGTGGATATACGTTTTGTAACTAAATAAGATAAGTGCGATTATGCACATAATTAATGAACCTTCGGGCGAGAAGTACAACTTGGAACCCGCCCGGATTTCGGTTAGAGTAAGTCCTCTTTCCAATCTGGATTCGCATTGCGCGGTGAGGTTGGTCGTGGACCCAAATGATCAAGTCATTTTTTAACGCTTGTGTGAAACTATAACATTCCCAAACACTTGTCATACTTCCCCATAAGACTCAATCTTTTGGAGTCTTCTCTTCATACGTTTCCCCTAAGACTCAATCTTTTGGAGTCTTCTCTTGTTCATACTTTTTCGTATCTTTCCGTAGAAGTATTGAGGTTTAATATCATCATCGACTTTCATTCGAGAAGCGATGGGTGTAACCCAATACGACTACTTAGAACCTTTTCTATTTTACCCTTGCATAGTCTTTCATTAGACTAACCAACCGGTTTATTTCCTTTGCATGGTTGCCTGGTGTCATCCGTCTCATACGGCACATCAGGTAAACTCCCTTTCCGTGAAGGCTAGTATGCGATGATGAAGGCAGATGATGATTTAAAGAGTTTTCCAAGGTTGAAGATCCTAGGCGTGAGATCGCTCAGATTAAGACCCTTCGTGATATTTATTTATTTTCAAGACTTCCGCTGTATTGAAACAATTCTGTATTTGATTGTATTTGGTGTTAACAGTTGTAAAACCGTGACTTTGGTTTAAATAATATTTGGGAATTTTTATGATATTTAATATAGTTTGTGTTATTATATGGTTGTTATAAATGATTTAGCCTTGGGTGACCCCAGATGTGAAATCTGAGGTCACTGGCGGTAATACTTTCAACGGAATATTAGGGGGTGTTACACTTTGTCCACGTGTCATACATGAAGGTGTTACCAACATCATCTCCCTCAACATCTGACAACATATCTTCTTCAACATGCATATATATGGAACTAATTTCTTATTCACACGTGAATGATGAGAAGAGAATCGACGACATAGACAACATACACATGTAGCTGAATTATATTCCATAGTATCATAATTGAAAATAGCCCATCAACATCATCTCCTTCTTTCAACAACATACACATGCAGCCACTCTTTTGCATGCAAATGTGTGTTGTATGTTAAAGTGATGCAATTGACATCAATACTTCTGCCATCATTTCATTCTTGTCATTTTCATTTTATCCACGTGTCATACATGAAAGTGTTGCCAACATCATCTCTCTCAACATGTGACAAGTGGACTTCTTTGTAGCTAAAGCTTCAACTTTTCAACCCCGTCGTCGCTCGCCACAGGCCCTCTGCGATGCCCAAGTCCACCTAAGGTCATGGACCACCTGAGCCACTTCCCACCGGGCACCCTGAAGACTATGGACCTATATGGTCCTATTCCAACCCCTCAAGGTGTGAGCGCTGAGGAAAGAACCCATTTTCCTGGTCGACGCTTCACTCGTTCTCAACTCCCCGACTTTGCTAAGGTTCCTACATCAAATGGAGGCCATGACCCACCCCCCGGCGTGATCACCCGAGCTCGAGCATATATACACCAATCTAGACTCATAGAGGGACTAATGGCTCAAGAAGCGCCGAGAAAAGTTCAAGTTGGCTCAGGGACTTTGCTCGTGGTCTAACCGTTTGAAGAATGAAGGCTATCTTCAATTGGCTCATGCCTTTTGCCTAATATTTTTATGAGGACTTTATTATGATGTTATTTATCACGTGTCAAAAATTCAATAAGATAGGAAAATTATGCCAATGCCCTCACCGACGCTCTTGCCAACCTCGACGTCGCTCACCGCAGGCCCTCCGCAACACCCAAGTCCACCTAAGGCCATGGACCACCTAAGCCACTTTCCATCGGGCACCCCAACAACTATGGACCTCCATGGTCTTATGCCAACCCCTCAAGGTGGGAGCACCTAGGAAAGAGCCTGTTTGCTTGGTTGACGCCTCACTCGTTCTCAACTCCACGACTTTGCTAGGGTTCCTACATCAGATGGAGGCCATGACCCACCCCCCGACGTGATCAACCGAGCCCGATCATGTAGACTCCAATCTAGACTTATGAAGGGACTAATGGCTCAAGAATCGCCGAGAGAAGTTCAAGTTGGCTCATTGACTTTGCTCGTGGTCCAACTGTTTGAAGAATGAATGCTATCTGCCAATTGGTTCGTGCCTTTTGCTTGATATTTTTATGAGGAATTTATTATGATGTTATTTATCACATGTCAAAAATTCAAGTCATTACGAGTTTAATTGCTTAGTATAATATGTATAACTCTTCAAAGACTCGAGGCATGTCAAATGTCTAGCTTGGAATTACATTTTCCACACTTTGTAGCATCTTCTAATAAGATTTTGTAACATTATGGCATAATTAAAAGGAAAGGCAATCATTTTCAACAACATCACTATAAATCTAAAAATGGCGCTACTAGAGATTTCACACAAAGATTGATAATTTGGAAATACTTATTTAACATGTCATTCTACATAACAAAAGAGGAGGTACATTTTAGTAGGCGTTTTCCCCCCGGATTCGTAAGTATATTATACTACAAAAATCTATTTTTCCTTGCCCATAAAATGAAATGAAAGGCAAAATACATATGCATACTTTAAATACCACATGGCCTACAAGCACAAATGTACATTTCAAAAACAAAAAAGGTAATCTAAAAAATCTTAGTCTAAAGTCTATCACACTCTTGTGTTAAAATAGCCAAAAAAACTTACTGCTTCAACACAACTGTCGTCTTGGAAAGGTAGGCCAGAAACAAGTACAATGTTTATATTCCCCGTGGTCTCATTTTTAATCTTCTGGCCTCAACCACAGTCTTGCGAAAAGGTTAAAATACTTCATATATATTTGGTTGGAGCATTGTGAGCCGTAGTGACATAGCCTAACCACCATCCACATGTAACACCCTCGACTTATGTCGGTAGTGCCACATGCCAGTGACCTCATACTTCAATGTCCAAAGTCACCCTAGGCTTTAATCGGAACAATTATGCTTAAATAAAAAATAAATGTTAAATAATTAAAGAGTCGCTGATAGGGGAATAGTCGTCGTATCACCTAATCAAATAAATCCTAGCAAACCTAAACAAGTAGTTAGGGCAAGCAAGGGTCGAATCCACAGGGAGGAAGGGATTAATCTATGTGTTGTTCACATGCAATAGTAACAAGAGGGGGGTTTTGTAGGTTGGTTGGTCACAAGCAAAACAAACAAAACAAAGTAGAATGGATGAAATATCAATAGAGAAAAACACTTAGCCAAGTAATGTCCACATAAGTCATTCAAAGGTTGTTCATAGATTAAGTCCTATCTTCCTATTCGGTTATTCATGTCCCGATCTTATGTAAATTCCGAGGGAAACCTTCCACAAAGAACCCTTACCAATGAATAACCCTAGTACCACTAAAGGTTCAACCCAAAGGCAGCAATGCATATAAGAATTAACCAGGATACACAGAACGCTCGCTCAGATGCATTTACCATGTAATTATCTCTCCCTACAATAGAACAATTTCAACCAGAGCATGTAAATTGTAGTTGCTACAGCAGAATAGGACGTTAGTCCAACAGTTTCCTAATCCTAGCAATATGAAAGTCACCAATAACAACTAGTTGCACGGACTAGTGCAATTAATGAAATCCAATGGAATAAGCTTAGAAGGGATAATATAACTCAATAGGAATAAATAGATAGGAACAAAACCTCACAACCAGATGAATAAACTCATGCTTCCATTACCGGACTAAGTCAAAGAGGCTTAGCTCCTCATAGACATGGTGAAAACTTCAAAGGAAAAGAAAACAACGATGAATGAAAATTGCAACTAAAGTGTGGAAGATATCAACCCTAATGCTAAAAGAAAGTATTTATAGGGCTCTAACAAAATGACCTAGCCCATTAAGAAACTAACTAAATTAAAAATAAGAAAAAGGGAAAAAGAAATCTGAAAAGATAAGCTCAGGAAAAGACGCAGCTTTCGGCGCTGATGACCCGCGATCGCGGCCCAAGACCCGCGATCGCGGTTAATGCTCGATTTTCAGCTTCTGCACCACTTTCGTAAAAACTTAATAACTTTTGATTCCCAACTCGGATTGCACTCATATTTTGGGGACTTGTAGTAGACTTCAAGATCTAACTCCTAGAATTGGAATCACTGCATTTGGACATCTGAGTAGAGAGAGCGAATCAATTGAATTCAGCACATTGTTCTTCTACTCTCGTGTGGACTCTCTCCTTGGTTCTTCTTCGTCTCATCAGTGGTCAACTTCTCTTCCTCTGGATATCTTCAATTTTCTTCTCCAGACCACCAAATCCACACTTCTCCTCTCTAACTCCATACTCCTTGGTGGCTCCATATCCCGAATCTTCAAATATACTCCAATAAGCTCAAAACACCACCAAAACACCAATCTTCGCCCCCAAACATCATGCACATGAATGTGTCTAAATCTACCTGAATGACACCAATAAAACCCTCTAATAACTCTTAGTTAAGCCCTACAAAGTAGTCTTATCAGTCGCATAAGACTTGTATAACGAAACTCAATTTTTTTATTAAAAATTTCTCTCGTAAATTGAGAAGGACGGTAATACAAACAAAGTGAAATTGTAACGCCCCCGACTTATTGTCGGAAATGCCACACGCCAGTGACCTCAGACATTACCGTCCAAAGCCACCCCAGGCTTTAATCGAAACAATTAAACTTAAATAAACATAATAAACAACGAAAAGTTAAACAACGGAAGACATTGTATAAATGAAAATCAACCTTTTATTAAAAGATCTATCGTCAAACGAGGAGATGATTTTACAACAGAGTGATAATACAGCGGAAGACTTTTAAGACTCAACCTAAAACATGGCTAGGTTATAAAGATATATTAAAGTAATACTTAACAACTTAAAACACTAACACTTAAATCTTCGTCTACAAGCCTCCTCTTCTTGAACTGGTTACTTTGACTTTGAGAACCAACCACTGATGAGTCGTATAGGACGGATGACACCAGCCAACCATGCAAGGAATAAAACCCGGTTGGTTAGTCTAATGAAAGACTATGCAAGGATAAAAACAGAATGGTTCTAGTGATTGTAACCGTTTACTATCATTGTTCCTCGAATAATAACCGAAGGAACGATATATAACCCGATACTTTCACGAAATGATTTATTATTAAGATATGCACTGAAGAGAAGACTCCCAAAGGAAATGAGCCTTATGGGAAATGTATGAAGAGAAGACTCCAAAAGATTGAGTCTTACGGGAAATTATGACAATTGTTTGGGAACGTTAAAGTTTCACACAAGCGGTTAAAAGCGACTTGACTATTTGGGTCCACGACCAACCTCACCGCTTAGTGTGAATCCAGATTGGAAAGAGGACTTACTTTAACCGAAGCCCGGACGAGTTTCCACGTTGTACTTCTCGCCCAAGGTTTATTAATTATGTGCATTGCCGCACTTATCTTATTTAATTACAACACGTATATTACTGTTAAAGCTTTTAATATTATCTCGAGTAACTACGAGCCTTTAATACACAGAGTGACATTTATGTCCACCCAAATTGCACTAACAAAGTGCTTAACACCTCCTACCTTAACGGTGGATAGGAAGAAATGGTTCACGGAACCTTTAATACACAGGGTGACATTTATGTCCACCCAAATTGCACTCGCAAGGTGCTTAACACCTCCTACCTTAACGGTGGATAGGAAGCAATAGGTCACGACCTTTAAAAGTATTAGGAAATTATTCCTACTAGTACCAAGTTATAAAGAAATGACTAATCCTTAACCGGAATTAGCGTTCCTACGAATACTCGTGCTATTTAGCATTAGAGTTTACATTTAAATCCACAACAAAACCATTACGGTAATTAACAAATATAATAGCGTTGTTTCTAGCAATATATACAACCTATTATAATATCACATTTTAATCATGTTATTTATAAAATCTGTTCCCAAACGAAAACAACAGTTCACTCCAATTTAATTAACAATTAAAAGCAATTGATAATTAATAGAACATGGAATGATTAAGCAAGAGAGAACCGCCACTTGCCTTAAGTAGATTCGGCGATGAATCTAGACGAGACGACTATTGATGATATCCTTTTCGAGGATATGGCCTATGCTTCAGATAGCTCTAGCAGATTACGAGTCCACTCGCGATCCAGCAAATAACGTTACAACTGACAAATTAATTATTATCAATTAATTTGTCTGATGAACTCGAGCAATTAAATTTGATAAATTTTTATGATTTTAAATCATAAAAATATTAATTAAATTTTCCTAAAGAAAATACGGATAAAAGTGGGTCGAAATTATACCGCTCGATTGATCTCGGGTTAAAATTGGACTGAAAGGCTAATGGGCTTTCGCCCATTACAAGAGCTGATTAAGGGGGGCCCACCATGCTTTCTCCTTCTTCTTCCTGTAACCAACAGTAGCGACGACGGCGCTGGGTGCTTCTCGCCGGGAAGGCTCCTCGTCGTCGGGGAGAGTAGAGGCCACCAGCAGTAGCCAGCAGCGGTGACGAACTCCGATAGAACGACGGCAGCAGCAGCAACGCCATGCGACTTCAGCGGTTCAGCAGCAACAACGGGCAGCGGCTCGCGTCTTCACCCCCCTCGTCGGTGGCTCACCTTCGCCGGGAAGAGCAGCGACGGCGGCGGCACGAAGCAACAGCAGATCGCCGGCGGGGATGGAGCACCAGCAGCCACGAACAGCACAGCACCGCAACGCGAACAGCAGCAAGAACAGCAGGGTCGCTAGCGGGAGGAAGCAGCAGCGACCGGTCCGAGCTCGCTGGGAAGGAGATGGCGAAGCAGGGGAAGGAGATGGGTGCCCAACAACCTCCAGATCGGGCTCCTTATAAAGGCCAAGGAGGAAGCAGCTCGTTGGACCCATCGACAGGTGCCCCGACCGGGATTGCACACGGGGGAGTATCGTGGCAGGCGTCCAAAAGTTATGGGGAAATGGTTTTGGTATGGGTTTTTAAACCCCGGAAATTATATGTTTGTATTCAAACAAATATTCTAAGTCTCGAAAATACATCGAATGTATTTTATACCATTAAAGGAATTATTTCGGAGATCAAGGATGTTACGGAAAATCCTAACTTCTCCGAAAACGAAATAATTACCGAACGAAGGTTATGAAAAATTACCCAAATATCCTTATAGAAATGAGGGATATTACATCACTTCCCCCTTAAAAGAATTTTCGACCCCGAAACTTGGTCGAATAACCTATGGAATTGGGTTACAACTAACCTCAATACTTGGACTTGACATCCTTAATCACTTTATAACTTAAACCTTTAAGATTCCTTAACTTTCTCCAGACACAATCACCATGCTTTTATTCCTATGTTCCTCGAAACGAATTGTATGAGATATTACTCTTAATTCCTTAAGGTATCATCCTGAAAATGATTCGTTGTCAATAGCCTCAATCACTTCTATCGGAACTTTTATTATTTTTATACGATTAACGCTTGCTACTATACTCTTTAGGCGTACATAGACAATTCTTTCTACTAAATACTTTAATTTATCGGAATCATCAACATAACTTATCCTTAAACTGTAATCTCCACATTTAAGTGGCCTACTTCCAACACGATAGCTTCACAACTTAATTTCTTCCTAAAAGAGTTGTCCATAAACCTTATAGATGACTCACTCACATAGAGTCCAAATGTCGAACCTTACAACCTTACAAAGTATCATAACTTATTATTCCCAGAAAGTACAACTTACCAAATTCAATCATTTGGCCCAATTAGATTTGGCTCAGATGTCATTACTTGACTCATAGCCCAAAAGTTTGTTTAACTGTCTCCAATAACTTATTTTAAACTTAAGATCCTTATTTTTCTCACACAATCTATTATCCATCCAAGACTTAATCATATCGTTTCCTTACGAAACCTCAAAACGAACTTCGATTAGATTTTCCAAAATAATACCTACGACCTTGCACACTTGGCTTTTTTAAAAGCAACTTTAACCATTGGTCCTACATTGGTCGTACCCACTTATGGATCTCATAACCATAACTCTAGACTCTAAGGTCTTACTTAAAAATCGTAATAGAGGAAACGAGTTCCCTATGAACTGTCCTTCTTAATCTATGCATATCAATGCATACTGCATGAACTCACAACTAGGTGTTCTGGACTTCGCATTAATCCATCTTTATATACTTTTACCAGAGCAACTATTCAGGGTGCACGTATGAGAGATAACTCTTACTCTCATAGAGCATTAACCCTACACATTTATTCCTACACCTTAAGAAGTTCTGGAAGAACTCAACGTATGAGATAACACTCGCCAACTTTAGCTAAGAAAGCAATTAATGCCATAGAGTCGACCCTGGGGTTAACTATGTAGGGAACGAACATCTAGGTTACATACGATACTCTTCCCCTATGAGTCCGACAGCCTTTATCCATACATGATATATACTGTTTCCGGCACTCACGGGGTTTAGTATGAACGATTTGTAACCGCAACGAACTCAGAAATTTTCCGAAACAAGAAAACATTTCTTTATTATTTGAACATTATATTAAAGCAATTGATAAAAAGTCGAACAGACAGACTACGAAACTACGGAGATTATCGACACAAGTCATTACTCCTTAATCTTGACTCATCATAAAGAGTCGTTGCCCCTGACCTGAAGACTCCATAGGCGCTTTGCCTTTATTACGAGCCATAGATTGCTCAGGAGCAGATACCTCTGGTTTTGGATTCTGCCCATGGCCAACATTTGAGGCTTGATAAAACTGTGTTGGTCCTTGACCTTTCTTTCTACAGTATGTTTTCATGTGGCCTTCTCTCCCACGGTTATAACATACCAGCTTCTCCTTTTGGCAATTAAGACTCTTATGCCCAACTTTACCACAGTTGTGGCACTGAATTACTCCACTACTCCAACCTGAGCCTCTGGCGGAGTCAGACTGAGTTGTCTCGGTCTTAGCACGACCAGACTTCTCAAACTTGGTAGGCGATGTCGGTCGTTTGAATGAACCAACCAGGCGATCTTGTTGCCCACCCTTTCCCTTAACTTGCTTCTCCTGCTTTTGGGCGGATTCTTCCAGCGTGACCTCTATCTTGTAGGCCGCATCCACATATTGTTCTAATGTAGAACAACCGTGACACACCATCAGAGGTTTGATTTCTGGGTTCATCCATCCATGGAAGTACCAGATATTTTGTTCTTCACTCGACACCTCAGGCCTAGCGTATTGCAATAAGTGATTGAACTTAGTTGCAAGCTCAGTCACCTTTAGCCCATCAGTCGTAGGGTATAGAAATTCCTTATGCTTTTCCTCTCTCATAGCACGGGAAAAGAAACGGTCAGTCATTTTTGATTTGAACATACCCCAATTCAACTCGGGATGACCAGCTAAATCAGTGCTCTCCCACCATTCGCTAGCCACATCCTTGAGTTGAAAGGAAGCGATGTGCACTTTCTCAACCTCAGTGCAATCCACGTTTCTGAACAACCGTTCCATATGCGAGAACCAATACGCTACTTTGACCGACTCTCCAGTACCGTCGTGGCTGTCAGGCCTCATAGAGCTCACGGCCTTTAAGGCTCGACCATAATTCCCTCTATCCCTAACGACATTGACCTGAGGTACGTGCTCCACTGGCTCCTCAATTCCAGGAATATCCTGAGGAATCGGAACACCTTGTGCTTGTGGTGCAATCGACTGAATTACGTCGGTGACCGTCTGCATAATAAACTCACGAATGGCTTCTTTGGTCGCGGCATCCAATACTACCGAAGGATTAGCTTGTACTTGGCCAATGCATGCGAGGTTATTGTGAGAGACAGACTCGTTCTCCCCCCCCCCCCTCCCCCCCCCCCCCCCCCCCCTTGATTAGCGGCGCTCCTCATATTCAACCTTGGGTTGTTACTTGGTTCTGCACCAGCACGAATCGTGTTTCTTGTGTTCACCATCTGTTGGTGAATCATAACGTTAATTTAGAACTTTTCCCACTTGATCATGACACTTTAGTCAGATACGTTATGATACAGATTATAAGGGTTCAAACTAATAACTTTATATTAGTCTGACTAACCCTCCACTGTTAACTACATAAATGATCTTCTTCTGCTTACTTAAGAATGGGTATTCTAGGGGAAACGTCAACCTTTAAATGACATTGACCCTAAGAAGAGACAATATCCCTAAGAATGGATCTAAGGAATAAGTAACACTTGAAGATTGCAGAAGTTTGAAACCACTTATTAATAAACCTTATACTTTTAAACTTTATACCTTCAAACTTTATATACTTAAACTGATGCTTTCAAACTTTATACTTTATACCTTTAAACCCTATATAAATAATTATTTATACAGTTTAGTTTTGCAAACTTGTGATACGATTATCACAAAACTCTTTAAAAAAAAATCTTGCACTTTTAAAGTTACAATCATAAATTTTAATTTAATCGCTTATACCACGATATTTTATAAACCAATTATAAATAGCTTTTGAAGTTCAAATAGCTAAAACATTATTTTGAATTCCAAGGAGTAGATAAAAACTTTTAAATCCAACAGTTAAATCCTTAACATTCTTTTTAATAGGAAATAGGTCAAAAATAGTTTCGAAATTAATTTTTCAAAAATTCTCAAACCTAACAATAGGCCAAGAATTTTAAAACCGTTGCTCTGATACCATAATTGTAATGCCCCCGACTTATTGTCGGAAATGCCACACGCCAGTGACCTCAGACATTACCGTCCAAAGCCACCCCAGGATTATATCGGAATAATTAAACTTAAATAAACATAATAAACAACGAAAAATTAAACAGCGGAAGACATTGTATAAATGAAACTCAACCTTATATTAAAAGATCTCTCGTCAAACGAGGAGATGATTTTACAATAGAGTGATAATACAGCGGAAGACTTTTAAGACTCAACCTAAAACATGGCTAGGTTATAAAGATATATTAAAGTAATACTTAACAACTTAAAATACTGTCACTTAAATCTTCGTCTGCAAGCCTCCTCTTCTTGAACTGGTTACTTTGACTTCGGGAACCAACCACTGATGTGCCGTATAGGACGGATGACACCAGCCAACCATGCAAGGAATAAAACCCGGTTGGTTAGTCTAATGAAAGACTATGCAAGGGTGAAAACATAATGGTTCTAGTGATTGTAACCGTTTACTATCATTGTTCCTCGAATAATAACTGAAGGAATGATATATAACCCGGTACTTTCACGAAATGATTTATTATTAAGATATGCACTGAAGAGAAGACTCCCAAAGGAAATGAGCCTTATGGGAAACGTATGAAGAGAAGACTCCAAAAGATTGAGTCTTACGGGAAATTATGACAAATGTTTGGGAACGTTAAAGTTTCACACAAGCGGTTAAAAGCGACTTGACTATTTGGGTCAACGACCAACCTCATCGCTTAGTGTGAATCCAGATTGGAAAGATGACTTACTTTAACCGAAGCCCGGACGAGTTTCCACGTTGTACTTCTCGCCCAAGGTTTATTAATTATGTGCATCGCCACACTTATCTTATTTAATTACAACACGTATATTACTGTTAAAGCTTTTAATATTATCTCGAGTAACTACGAGCCTTTAATACACAGAGTGACATTTATGTCCACCCAAATTGCACTAACAAAGTGCTTAACACCTCCTACCTTAACGGTGGATAGGAAGCAATGGTTCACGGAACCTTTAATACACATGGTGACATTTATGTCCACCCAAATTGCACTCGCAAGGTGCTTAACACCTCCTACCTTAATGGTGGATAGGAAGCAATAGGTCACGACCTTTAAAAATATTAGGAAATTATTCCTACTAGTACCAAGTTATAAAGAAACGACTAATCCTTAACCGGAATTAGCATTCCTACGAATACTCGTGCTATTTAGCATTAGAGTTTACATTTAAATCCACAACAAAACCATTACGGTATTTAACAAATATAATAGCATTGTCTCTAGCAATATATACAACCTATTATAATATCACGTTTTAATCATGTTATTTATAAAATTTGTTCCCAAACGAAAACAACAGTTCACTCCAATTTAATTAACAATTAAAAGCAATTGATAATTAATAGAACATGGAATGATTAAGCAAGAGCGAACTGCCACTTGCCTTAAGTAGATTCGGCGATGAATCTAGACGAGACGACTACTGATGATATCATTTCCGAGGATATGGCCTATGCTTCAGATAGCTCTAGCAGATTACGAGTCCACTCGCGATCCAGCAAATAACGTTACAACTGACAAATTAACTATTATCAATTAATTTGTCTGACGAACTCGAGTAATTAAATTTGATAAATTTTTATGATTTTAAATCATAAAAATATTAATTAAATTTTCCTAAAGAAAATACGGATAAAAGTGGGTTGAAATTATACCGCTCGATTGATCTCGGGTTAAAATTGGACTGAAAGGCTAATGGGCTTTCGGCCCATTACAAGAGCTGATTAAGGGGGCCCACCATGCTTTCTCCTTCTTCTTCCCGTAACCAACAGTAGCGACGACGGCGCTGGGTGCTTCTCGCCGGGAAGGCTCCTCGTCGCCAGGGAGAGTACAGGCCACCAACAGCAGCCAACAGCGGAGACGAACTCCGGCAGAACGACGGCAGCAACAGCAACGCCACGCGACTTCAGCGGTTCAGCAGCAACGATGGGCAGCGGCTCGCGTCTTCGCCCCCCTCATCGGTGGCTCGCCTTCGCCGGGAAGAGCAGCGGCGGCGGCGGCACGAAGCAACAGCAGATCACCGGCGGGGATGGAGCACCAGCAGCCACGAACAGCACAGCAACGCGAACATCAGTAAGAACAGCAGGGTCGCCGGCGGGAGGAAGCAGCAGCGACCGGTCCGAGCTCGTTGGGAAGGAGATGGCGAAGCAGGGGAAGGAGATGGGTGCCCAACAACCTCCAGATCGGGCTCCTTATAAAGGCCAAGGAGGAAGCAGCTCTCTAAACCCATCGACAGGTGCCCCGACCGGGATTGCACACGGGGGAGTATCGTGGCAGGCGTGCAAAAGTTGTGGGGAAATGGTTTTGGTATGGGTTTTTAAACCCCGGAAATTATATGTTTGTATTCAAACAAATATTCTAAGTCTCAAAAATACATCGAATGTATTTTATACTATTCAAGGAATTATATCGGAGATCAAGGATGTTACGGAAAATCCTAACTTCTCCGAAAACGAAATAATTACCGAACGAAGGTTATGAA
Organism: Rheum nobile; assembly: GCA_027886185.1. Lineage (NCBI taxonomy): Eukaryota > Viridiplantae > Streptophyta > Magnoliopsida > Caryophyllales > Polygonaceae > Rheum > Rheum nobile. The sequence goes on from WOAB01000639.1 coordinate 12,950,434, forward strand.
AAATTACCCAAATATCCTTATAGAAATGAGGGGTATTACAGAAATTACAACAGAATACTTTTTAAATAACTCTAAACACATGACTAACTCATCTAAGTATTACATTTATTTAAGAAAACTAAATTAACACTAGACAACCTTAAAAATAATATCACTTTAAATCTTCAACTGCAAGCCTTCGTCTTCGATTTGTTACTTCAAGGCGTCTGAGACCAACCACTAATGTGTTGTATAGGACGGATGACATCAGCCAACCATGCAAGAAAAATAAAAGGTTAGTCAGTTTAATGAAAGACTACACAAGGGCTCAAACATAGTGGTTCTTGTGATTGTATTCAGTTACTATCATTGTCTCTCGAATAATAGTAGATAGACGATACATAACTCAAATACTCTCACTGAAATAATAGAAAAAGAATGATGCAAGAGAAGACTCCAACGGAAGTGAGTCCTATGGAAAATTAATGAATTTGTTTGGGAACATTATCACATAAATTTTTGAAAACGCTTAATTGAATATTTGGGTCCTCACCACATAATGTGAATCCATAATGGAAAGGGGGCTTACTTTAGACAAGAGACCGGGCGGATTCCACCTTGTACTTCTCGCCCGAGGGTATATTAGTTATGTGTCACGCGATACTTATCTTAATTTCAAAACGTGCATTAACGTTAAAGCTTTTAAACCACACCAATCTCGCAATGAGATATATATCATGGGACAAATTCCGAATTTCGGCACTAGCTAAGTGCACCACCACTTATATTTAAATAAGGGTAGGTCATGACCAAAAGTATTAGGGCAATAATCCTTCTAATACCAAGTTATAATGAAACAACTAAATCTCGCAAGGTAAAAAGTGTTCCTACGAATACTCGTGCTAACTAAGCATTTAAATCCATACCAATGCACAACAATCCACACCAAAGTCCATCTAGCACCCTATAATAATATAGGGAAATTCCGTTTGGTATCCTTGTAGTTAAGTTTATTCCTGATGGTGTCTCGCGTTTACAAAGTTTCTTGTTGGTACCCCCGAAGTTTATAATAAGTTCGGTCCGTGACCTTAAAGTTAAAATTACTGATTTTCTGTTACTTTATTTTTTAAAAAAACAAATAAAAACACAAATCAGTAAAATTCTTGCTTTTATGATTTACCTTTCACCATTCACCTTCGTCAACCCCCACCCCAACTCACCCCGACCTCTCCTACTGTGGACAAGAGAAGACTCCCTCCTAGAACACGGCCGGTGGCGCAAGATCAAAGACGGCCGGCGAAGGAGGCACACCCGGCGGCGGCAGAGAGATACTCGACGGCGGGCGAACACGAGCGACCCGACGCAAACCGGTATGTGTGATCTTCTCAGTTTTGCTCAAATTTGTTTTGTATTTTTTGCGAACTTGGGTGCAATTAGGGAGAATTAGGATATGATTCATCTAATTTGCTCTTGTTACTCTCAATTTATCCTGAAATCTGAGTTAGGGTTGTTCTTTAGGGTTTCTATTAGGGTTCGAATTAGGGGTTAATTTTAGGGGTCGGAATTTAGGGTGCGAGCATCTGTGCATAACTGAAAGCATTTGTACGAGCAAACCAAACAAAAAAAATGATTTGAATGTGGGTACATGTGATAAAATGATGATCTGTTCTCCTTTGAACCTTGCCAAAGAATATCTAGTCTTTCAAACTGATGTGCTTATTTGAACAGGGCCACAGCAACAGCAAAGTTGCAAGTCTCTTCGGAGGTACTCAGGAGAAATGCAGAAAAACAGGGCCACAGCAACAACAAATTGATGTGCTTAATTTTTGTTTTTTTTGTTTTATTTTTTTTCCTTTTATTTTTTAAATAAACTAACAGAAAATCAGGAATTTTAACTTTAAGGTCACGGATCGAACTTATTATAAACTTCGGGGGTACCAACAGGAAATTTTTTAAACGCGGGACACCATCAAGAATAACCTTAACCACAGGGGTACCAAACGGAATTTCCCAATAATATATATAAGGGTCGTTGCTAGCAATTATACAACCTAATAATAAGGTTCATTATTCACACCAATTTAGCACACAAGTTCCCAAACGACAATTATGAATTTTTATCCCAGCTTAATTAAGACAATAGATTAATTGTCAATTAAGAAAAATATGGAATACAATAGCAAGAGTGAACCGGAACTTGCCTTGAATCACGAATAAGATGAACGGCGTATCGAAGATGGTTGCTTTCGAAAAGCAAATTGGCTCCCTGCTTTATTTCTGTTCCAAACGTAGTTCCGAGACGTACCCAAATCATACACAATGAATAAATTATATTAGATAATTTATTCAATATCGAAATTTGAAGAATACAAAGTCTCGGTTTCTAATTGAATTTATTTAACTCTTAAATAAATCAATTTCAAGGTTTTTTTGATAAAACGATTATTTATACGATTCTAAAAATCAATTAGTTGTATATTTTAAATAATCATATCTTAAATAAATTGATCCAATAATTTATTTATAATCCTAAAATTTTCTAACTCAAAATATTATCTAGATGAAGAATTATAAATTACCCATTCATAATATAAGATAATATTAGAAAAATTATAATTAATTTAATTATAATATTCATAAAATTAAATTAATCCTAACATATTTTTCATTAATCTAGATTAATTTAATTAATCAAGATTAGATCAAAATAAATTAAAATAAAATAAACCAATTTGAAATCGGACAAACCAAATACCCATCGAAACTCGTGGTTGGTACTTGTCGGAAAAGGGACAAATTCGGGCTCGTCGGAGCATCTCCGGCGTCGGGACAAGAGGGGTTTTGAAGGGGACAACTAGACGAACCTAAGAATTTTTTTTTCCAAAGTAGGCACATTTTAAAAAGTTTATGCTGAAAATAGGCTGTCACTTTAGCTTCGGGAATAGTCGTTGTTCTACGCAGCGACTCATAAAAAATGAGTTGTCCACCAAAACAGTGACTTTCATCGAAGCGGAGATGGTTATTTAAAAAAAAGGCATAAGTCTCTGTGGGTGACAACGACTCACTTATTTTAATTTTTAAAATTACCAAACAAACATAGACGTTGGGCTGAACATCTATTCATTTTTTATTTGAAAAACAAATAATCGCTACTGTGGAATATTGCACAGGAATATGAGGAGGGCGGTCAAGTTCAACTTTCCGATGGCGTTCTCGGCCACCGTCCTCGCCTGGTGCGTGCTCGAGTACGGCTCCATGATGGGACCCGCCGACTTGGGCCATGCCATTGACGCCGTCGTGTGAGCGGTCGACTATTTCTTGAAGGCCATAGTTGTCGATGGCGTAGTCTACGCCATGGTGGGGGATCTGATTTCCGACCACGACTGTTGGGAGCGGCCACAGGACATGGACACCTCCCGCTACGCCTACCCCGACCGCACCGCCCCTGGCTCTGATCTCGCCGCTGAGGTCGCGGCGGCGTTGGCCGCTGCCTCCCTCGTCTTAAAATCTATAAATTTTATCAATGAAACATTAATTTGAATTACATGGGTTTTCCAGGACGAATAGGTGTACGTGACAGCGACTCAACTAAAGATAGTCGTTGGTGGCTACGGCGACTTAGCTGCTGAAAGTCGCCCCCTCTGCTAAAAGTCGCCTGGGGCGTGCTCTGTATCATACAACGATTAATTCATATAAATATATATATATATATATATATTTCATTTAAAAACTCCATGTTAAAAAAATCCATTTTTTTTAAAAGAAAAGAGTGAGTCGTAGTATATTGCAACGACTCATTCTTTTTCTTTTCTTTTTTATATACGAAATCGTCATAAAAGTGGTAAGTTGAAAAAAAAAGTCGCTATATCACACAGGGACTCATACCTTTTAAATTTTATTTATAAAATTAAACCGGTAATTAAAAAAAAAAAGGCATGAGTCGATGTACCGTACAACGACTCATGATGTTTATTTATTTTTTAATTACCAATTTCGCTTCGGCCTAAGTCGTTGTTTTTTTGGACGACATTTTTCAAATGAGTCGTTGCCCATAACAACGATTTACCCAGAACCTACAACAACCAGCCTATTTTCATAATAAGTTTTGTTCCAAGCCTAGTTTAAGAATAACTTTCTATAATGTGCCTAGTTTGGAAAAAAAATCCGAACCTAATAGTACCAACAATTGCAAGGATAAAGCTCAAACTTCCTCGAATTTTGGCCAAGAACAACCGGTTTCGGATTCTAGGGCTCTTGAGAATTTTGAATGAAATTGGGTGAATTGAGAGGTCAATTGAGGGGGTTTATATAGGGCTTTTTAAGCCTTGAATTCCCTCAACACGATCTCGTGCTTCTCGCCCTCAACATGATACCAACAATTGAATTGAGAGGTCAATTGAGGGGGTTTATATAGGGCTTTTCGATTCTTCAATTCGTTCAAATGAACGACACACTTGAATGCCCGGAAAAATCGCGCCAATCCCGCTGATTTTAATCCAAATTGATCGAAGCATTAGATGCGTGATATTGCCCTCCTAAATGCTCAGTACTTAATTGTGCAAATCGGGCTTGAATTGTGGCCGAATTCCTCCATTGAAGAGGGATTGGAGCTGCGTTTTAATGGGGGGTGGAGGAAGAAGATGACCCTTTTGGGTTATTTACACACCCCCCTTCTTTTGGTCTAATTGCACATTTTTGCCCAAATTTCTAAAGTTGTGGCAAAAGTGTCCTTAAATAACTTTTCAAAAATTCTAAAAATTACCCAAACTTATTAATTTTATTATTCTAAGTCTATGACATTATTTTAACCCAAAATTAAAGTGTAGAAAAATTAACTTAGGTTAAAATTAAGCTTAAGTCACATCTCTTTATAAAATTAACGATATTTAAATCTTGATTAACACTTTGTTAATCTTAATCTCAAAATATCTAGGGTAAGATTGATAAGTTTATTTAAATTATAATTAACATAAGGTTAACTATAATTTAAACCATTCATAACTTAAAGAGATGACCCACTTAGGGTATTTATTATTTTATCCCTTCATGGATAAGCATAATAATTTTTATAACCTTTATTATTATATTTAAAATTCTAAAACTACAATCATTGTTATACTTATTTATCTATTTCTACACCATACTATTATAGCCCATTTGATAATTTGTACAAAATTATCTTAAACTAACTTTTGCACTTATGTTAATGAAAATTTAAATTACTCCTCTAAAAGAAATAAAATAAATTTCATAACTTTTATTTTAAAATAAAAATTACATTAATACCTTTTTGATAAAATGAGGGTTATTACACCATCGTGGTCCCATATATCGACCGACTCGCCGATAGCGTACGTCTCCTGGAACAAAACAACGGGTGGCTGTTTTATTTTACAAATTGGCAATGTTTCGCGGAGCCTTAGTCCCGTATCCAGGTCGACAAGGGTGATGTATTCCACTTTGTAACGGTTGGCATATCCATAACCTACAATCGTCGCGTCGTATGCGGATCCTAAAAGATTCGTGTCTGAACCGACGATTTTGACGGGATCGCCTAACAAGTAGAAGTTGTCTGTCATTGCAATCTGACGTAGATCATAATGTAATGAAGTAGAAATATATGAAATACACATAGATCATAATGAAATAAAGTGGAAATATGTAAATGAAGTATAGAAGCACATCATAACAAAATGAAGTAGAAAGATTCAATAAACTTAAGGAATTACTTGCATGTGTGTAAGTCTTGACCAATGAAAGCAAATTTGTTGACATAAGTCAATAGTTTGAATAGCTAAGGTATATATAAGGGTTGTGCAAATGTAAATGATGCATATGATGTTGTATGATTTAGAACAAGTGGCGAGTTTAGTTTACAAGTGGCACAATTATTATTCCTCTAATGACACGTTATTTTAACAAAAGTGTTTAAAATGTTTTGCAATTTTAGCTAAGACATGAAACTATGAAGTAATGTATATGTAAACATGCAAATGCATAATGTAGTCATAATGTAATATTTGTTCATCCACTTCTATATGTAATTTGACGAACAAAGAAAAATAAAATAATACAATTTGTTGTTATAGTGTTATTATAGTAATCATGTAACGTGGTACATCATTACTTCTACCGTCATTTCATTCTTGTCGTTTCCATTTTATTCATGTGTCATTTCCACCCATTAAGGGCCACCATATCTTCTTCAACATGCACATGCAACTAATTTATATTCCATAACTCATACATACATATATAGATTGTACGTATTTATTAAAATGAATGGAGATATAACCTTAGTTTTGCATGCAACAATATGTCAAAGCCGACATCATTACTATATGAAATGTTATGACAACACATATTCTTCAACATGCACGTGCAACTAATTTCTTACTCACACGTGAATGATGAGAAGATAATCGACGGCATAGACAACATACACATGCAGTCGAATTATATTCTATAGTATCATAATTGAAGATAGCCCATCAACATCATCTCCTTCTTTCACCAACATACACATGCAACCATCCTTTTGCATGTTGATATGAGAGAGAGAGGGGTAGATTTGGTTGATATTTGGTGGCAGAGAGACATGCAACTCATCTATATTCCCTACTATATATAAGGGTTGTACAGATGTAAATGATGCATATGATGGTGTATGATTTAGAACATGTAGTGAGTTTACTTTACAAGTGGCAGAAATGTTACTCCTCTATTGACATGTTATTTTTAAAAAAGTTTTTAAAGTGTTTTGCAATTTTAACTAAAATATAAAACTATGGAGTAATGTATATAAGACATGCAAATGTGTGTTGTATGTTAAAGTGATGCAATTGACATCATTGCTTATGCCTTTATTTCTTCCTTACCATTTTCACTTTGTCCACATGTCATACATGAAGGTGTTACCAACATCATCTCTCTCAACATCATTACTATGTGAAATGTTATGACAACATATCTTCTTCAACATGCACATGGAACTAATTTCTTATTCACACGTGAATGATGAGAAGAGAATCGACGGCATAGACAACATACACATGGAACCAAATTATATTTCATGGTATCATAATTTAAGATAGCCCATCAACATCATCTCCTTCTTTCACCAACATACACATGCAGTCGCCCTTTTGCATGCTGATATGAGAGAGAGTGGACTTCTTTGTAGCTAGCTTACACTTTGTCCACGTGCCATATAAGATAAGATTATAACACTATAAATAAATTTTTGGCTATCGTGAAGTGTATATATAGCCATTATTGAAATATGTTTGGGTGAGATCGATCTATGAAATGTTATGACAACATATCTCCCTCAACATCATTACTATATGAAATGTTATATCTTCTTCAACATGCAGATGGAACTAATTTCTTATTCACACATGAATGATGAGAAGAGAATCGATGACATAGACAACATACACATGCATCTGGATTATATTCCATAGTATCATAACTGAAGATAGCCCATCAACATCATCTCCTTCTTTCACCAACATACACATGCAGCCGCCCTTTTGCATGCAAATGTGTATTGTATGTTAAAATGATGCAATTGACATCATTACTTCTACCGCCATTTCATTCTTTCCATTTTCACTTTGTCTACGTGCAATACATGAAAGTGTTACCAACATCATCTCCCTCAACATGTGACAAGTGGACTTCTTTGTAGCTAAAGCTTTAATTTTTCAACCCCGGCGTCGCTCGCCGTATGCCCTCTGCGACGCCCACATCCATCTAAGGCCATGGACCACCAGGACCAATTTCCATCAGGCACCCCGACGACTATGGACCTTCATGGTCCTATGCCAACCCCTCAAGGTGGGAGCGCCGAGGAAAGAGCTTGTTTGCCTGGTCGACGCCTTACTCGTTCTCAACTCCCCGACTCTACTAGGGTTCCTAAATCAAATGGAGGCCATGACACACCACCCGACATGATCACCCGAGCCCGAGCATATAGACTCCAATCTAGACTCATGGAGTGACTAATGGCTCAAGAAGCGCCGAGAGAAGTTCAAGTTGGCTCGGTGACTTTGCTCGTGGTTCAACCATTTGAAGAATGAAGGCTATCTTCCAATTGGCCCATGATTTTTTCCTGATATTTTTATGAGGACTTTATTATGATGTTATTTATCACGTGTCAAAAATTCAAGTCATTACGAATTTAATTGCTTAGTTTAATATGTTTGACTCTTTAAAGACTCGAGGCATGTCAAAGGTCTAGCTTGGAATTACATTTTCCTTGTGCGAAGCACGGCGCCGTAAAACCAAAGTAGAATAGAAAGTAGAGATTATCAAGCCATAAACATCAAGGGAGAGTCGTACAACCAAAATAAAGAAGAACTCAATTTTATCTTCAACTGCAAAATGAAAGGGACGAGGGTTATCCATAGCATGACAATCCTTACATAACCACCCGTAAAACCAAAATAGAGTAATTATTCTTACATACGACAGTCATAAACTAAAACACTAGAACATAAATCAGAGATTATCAAGCCATAACATGAAGGGAGAGTCGCCCTCCTAAAAGATGTCCATAACATAATAATCCTTACATAACTACCCGTAAAACCAAGATAGAGTAGTTATCCTTACATACGACAACCATAAACTAAAACACTAGAACAGAGAGTACGGATTATCAAGCCATAAACATCAAGGGAGAGTCGTCCTCCTAATCGCAAACCTCACGAGCATTGTAAAATCAATGTCACCCTCCGTCAGGTACTCATTCATTATGGACTCCCTTTCGATATGCAAATCATATAACATACGGTGAGATACAATTTGATGATATAGACATCACTCAATGAAAAATTGAAAATTACCTGGTAGAGTTCAGAACGCTTGGCCCAAAGCTCAACAAAGTATGAGGAATCCACTTACTCAACTCAGCTAACCTTTTCATCAAATTCTTATGTTCTTCCTAATGCTTGCTCATCCTACAGTCATCCTCTATTATAGATCGCATATAAGACATCCAAGTCTTGGTGTCAATCCTCCGCCCTAAATCCAAATTCATTTATGTCGACACACTACAATACTTAATATGAAATCCACTATTATTTAAAATTGAAACAAGATAAATTCATTACTACCGTCTAGATGCCAGCCCTCCTTGCACTTTCAAGCATCTCCCACAGCTCCTAGTACACTGGGTTTTTGGGTCTGTACTCGTCACTGCTACCACTTGCCATTGGGTATCAAGCTAGAATAGAACATTGTACGTTTTAGAGATTTAAACATCATAATGCTTTGCACATCATACAACATAATACATAGAGGCAATGAAGTAGAAATATGTAGAGAAACATATATCATGCTAAGACATTATCATAAAGCAACGAAATGAAGTGTATCATGCAAAGAAATTTGTATCATGCAAAGACAATGAAGTAGAAACATGTAAATGAAGTATAGAGGCACATCATAATGAAATGAAGTAGAAATCTTCAACGTACTTGAGGAATTACTTACCAGTGTGTAAGTCTTGGCCAAGGCAAAAGAAATATTTATACAAGTAAATAGCTTGAATGGTTGAGGTATATATAAGGGTTGTGCAAATGTAAATGATGCATGATGTTGTATGATTTAGAACAAGTGGCGAGTTTACTTTACAAGTGGCAAAAATATTAATCCCCTTCTATGGAGTAATGTATATGTAAACATGCAAATGCATGATGTAGTCATAATGTAATAATTGTTCCTCCACTTCTATGTGTAATTTGAATGAACAAAGAAAAATAAAATGATACAATTTGATGTTATAGTGCTATTATAGTAGCCATGTGACATGGTACATCATTACTTCTGCCGTCATTTAATTCTTTCCATTTCCATTTTGTCCACGTGCCATTTCCACCCTTTAAGGGCCATCATATCTTCTTTAACGTGCACATGCAATTGATTTATATTCCCTTCTATATTATTTTAGCTATACATGTAGTTAGAGTACTCGAATAAGGATATAAACAACTCTAATTTTTAGAAATTGTTCATGTACTTTTGTATATTAATAATTATATTCATTTAAGCACAACCAAAGAGATTGTCCGTATTTATGAAACTAAATGGAAATATAACTTTAGTTTTGCATGCAACGATATGTCAAAGCCGACATCATGATTATATGAAATGTTATGACAATATATCTTCTTCAACATGCACATGGAACTAATTTCTTATTCACACGTGAATGATGAGAAGAAAATCGACGACATAGACAACATACACATGCAGCCGAATTATATTCCATAGTATCATAAAAGAAGATAGCCCATCAACATCATCTCCTTTCACCAACATACACATGCAGCCGCCCTTTTGCATGCAAATGTGTGTTGTATGTTAAAGTGATGCAATTGACATCATTATTTCTACCGTCATTTCTTCCTTACCATTTTCACTTTGTCCACGTGCCATACATGAAAGTGCTACCAACATCATCTCCATCAACATGTGACGAGTGGACTTCTTTGTAGCTAAAGGTTTAATTGAAGATAGCCCATAAACATCATCTCCCTCTTTTATCAAACCTGATATAGTTGTTCATACCATGCCCTTGTTTAAAAAGTGTTCATGTATTTTGTTAAATGTGTATGTAGACATGCAAATGCATGATGCAGTCTTATGGTAATAATTGTTTCTCCATCTTTATATGTAGTTTGAATAGACAAGGAAAAAAATATAACAATTGATGTTATAGTAGCTATGTGACATGGTAATTCCTTGGTGTATGCATATGTATGTTGTTTCAATATAAAGGTTAATGATTTGACATGACATGGCATTTCCTTGGTACATGTACGTAAAAAATATTGTTTTAATGTACATACGTATAACGTCATATTCGCACAAGCCGAATGTACAATTCTCATGGAAATTTCGTTGAATCAGGAGTAGTATATATGGATAAATTGGCATGTATTAAAATTGTTAAAATAATAGACCTAACAATTGCTATTATAGTAAGTACATAGCATGATACTCCATCGTACGTATTTATTAAATTGAATAGAAATATAACCTTAGTTTTGCAATTTGCATGCAATGATATGTCAAAGCCAACATCATTACTATATGAAATTTTATACGTGATCTTTCTAATTTCCATAAGAGATCTTTCTATTTGACCTTCTTATTGATGCGCGCCCATCGACATCATCCCCCTCTTTCACCAACATGCACATGCAGTCGTAATTTTGCATGTTGATATGAGAAAGAGGGTAGATTTGGTTGATATTTGACTATAGAGGGACATGCACATGTAGAGAGACATGCAACTCAACAATTCTAGAAGAAAGTATTTTTGGAAGGAAGGAATCATGTCGATTCAAAAATATAGTCATGACAAGTCAAAAGTAGAGCCTTAATTTACATATTAAAACATTACAAAAGCAATTTTCTTAATAATTATTTCAATGTCTCAAAATTAAAACTAAAATATCAAAGATATGAAAAAGCTAGAGCAAGATGTATAGTCTTCACTTGAAATATTATATATAATAAGGAACAAAATACATAGACAATATATATTGCATGTATTGATAGCATTTGTATATATATCTCTACATGAAAAAAATAGAAGCAACATAATTGCAAAATCTATATTTCAAATAATTGTGTTTGCTTGTCAATCAGAAATGCCACCTGTAAAAAATATTCTACAACCAATCTAATCAAGATTCTCACTAAACTCATAAATGCACAAAAGCACAAGGCCTTCTATATATACATACTTATTCAATGTTCACTCCAAATAGAGGCTCCACCTTTTCTCTACATTTCCAAAAAAACGTAGGCCTTGCATCAAGATCTCCTCTATAACGTCCCCTCTTACATCAAGGTTTGCATTCTTCATAATGTCGCATCTTCACCTAGGAACAACTATCATGCAAAGCCCAGCCGATGCTAGCATCAAGTAAGCTCGTACATCTCCTTAAGGCTACATTTTACATCTCCTCCACAATAAAAATTCTTATCGATTTCTATATGTTTGCGGCCGAACAGGCGGGAGCGGTGGTTGTTCCATATAGGTGACATTGTCGAAGTCGCCAGCATCCGCGAAGATCTTCTTGGGTCCTACTACAATGGAAAAACCGTGGACGCACCATTCCACGACTACTACATTATTGAATACTTTACACTCCTTGAAGACGACAAGAGAACGCACGCAAAGGAAGTCGTCCAGTCTCATAGGCTCTGTTTTCCTCCACCTCCTGTATCGGAGCCTCAATACTTCTTCGGGTTGGTTGTGGATGTCTAGATGATGAACGGCCGGTGGCATGACATCCTGATCAAACAATGGATCAACCCCCTCAAGTATCGCATTTTCTTTCCAGATACGGATGAAACAATCATAACGGACATCGATAATATATATGCGCCCTCATCTGATCTAGCCGCGTTGAAATTGTACTATTGTACTTACTCCTTTTCCACTGAATATGGTAGACAGTAATCTCATTTTGGTCTTCAGTATCATCTCAAAAATCTAATTATGGAAGACGGTAGATCGGCGACCTATGCATTGCAGGCATGTCCTCGATTATGAAAGGCATATCTATCGTATAGAAAATTTTGTAGCGTTCTATATATATATTATAAAATGTATATCTCTTCTATGTATTACATCCTTGGACGGTACCTATATTACTTGGGCCAGTATTCTACTTGCAAAAAACTTTGTTTAATCAATCGAAGCGTTAGGTTTCATATACTAAAGCCTTGGATTTATCAGCCTATATTGCACCGGCCATCTTACACATCCATGAAGTATCGTTTCAACAAGCCTATTAAACTTTGGGCAACATTTAATTTTGGACCCTAACATGAGTGTGGACACGTATTTGGGCAGAATCCATGACTCATGCATACATATAAAACTTCATGCTTGAAAAAAAACAATTTATCTTGCCTTATAAAAGATAAACAATTCACTATTCAAATAATGGAATTACACATCATCAAATGAAGACATGTGTTATACGCACAAAATAACATGTAAAATTTCATGCATGCAAACATATGGCCTTCACATGCAAGACCAACACCTACACGTATACTCATGCATTCACTATACAAACATCTGGCTATCACACATAGCAAAACCACTTCAAAAATAGACATCGAAGCCTCCCACACATATTTGTCATTCACTTCAACAAGGAGAAGAAAAGAAATCACCTATAGTAACTATGAGCACGTCCTTTCATAACATAAGGTATTCCAAAGATCCACGCCGACTTAAGCTCGCAAAAATGAATTGCCCAACATCTACATTTCTCATTGTAATAATAGATAAAAAAAGGTTAGTCTGTGAATATCATTCATTCCACCACTCTCCTATTCTATTCTTTTTTCTTACAATCAAAGCACAACCAAAATATATCTAGAATCATAGACAACAACATTATCTCATACCGTTTTTCGAAGTGCTGGCAAATATTAGAAAATGCTAGAGCACGGCGAAGGATTCATATCATATTTGGAATGTAAGCACACACGCAATAGGGTTGAGACGCTTTTCGAAGAAGTGTATACGTTGCCTATTCTTAGAAAAGTAGTCTTTTGCATTGCTCATTCAGCTAATGAGCAAGCTCACTCTGATGTGTATCGTCTTTCATATTGCATTTTAAAACTTCAGCTAATCAGCAAGCTCCCTCTCATGTTGATCAATTTTTGTATTACATTTTATGACTTCCATGTTGTATTTCGTGTTAAAACAAGCTAATAATAAAAAAGACCATATCATTTTTCCATTTATAATAACTGCAAAAAATATTCAAAAAACATGTTGGATGGACCAAGATAGATTTATAAAATCACAAATAAGTACTTTAAAAAACGTACTACAAAAAATAAAAGACCATATTATAAAGTATCCACACAAAAATTATAGTAGAACTCATGTACATCTTTCTTATTTCTTCTTATAGAACCTATATATGAGAGCAATAACGCCAACAAGACAAAACAAAAATATTAAATGAGAGGAATAACTACATTAAAACAATTTCCGTAATACATAATCACATACACAACATTCAAACATGCATTCTAAATATGACCCGATCCTTCATAATTTACTTGTAAAACTTGAAGGATTCAGGTCATATTTGGAACAAATGCCTGACATTGAAAATTAAAGTGACAACATTCTTCTCATTCTATATATATGAAGTAAACATATATACAAGAATGGAAATAAGTAATTCAAAAAAAAAGCTTATCAGAATTACGTACTACTTTTCTTTTTTCGACACTTGTAAACATTTAAGTTTGCATGTTACCATGTGGAAGAAAAAAATGTCACGCTGAATCTGCATGTTACCATTTGGCACAATATATCCAACAATTGTATTTGTCCATTTATCACGTAGATTAGTTGAATAATTTACCCTAGAGCACAAAAATATATCATTTAGTTGGATTAGATATTGCTACGTTGTTATTATTGCATGTGATTCAATCTAAATTAAGATTGAAAAGGCTTGATTTTATCTTGAATTGATATTGGAGTTTGTTGATTAATTGAATGGATAAATATATAATCGCTTGCGCACTCACACTCCTCTTCCACTCGAGAAAAGAAAAAGGAGTGGTATCCCTTCCTTGGCTTAAGAGTGATTTATCTTAGATCTCACCTCGGACAAAGTAAGTGGAGTATCTGAAAACCAACCTGTCTTTGTCAGCTGAGCAAATTCTACAACCACGACAAGTACGGAACGAGCCTTGTCTACGAAGGAAAGCGACCTCATCTTGCTTGCTTCTGACGAAGCTTCTATTCTATCACCAAATGACACAAATTCACTGCTCAGAAAGTTTCAAACATTTTATTTTTAGATTGTTTGATAACAACACATAGGAGGCAACAAACTGACGTCAAAATTACAAGCTAATAAAAATCTAATGAAAACAACTAGCACGGCTCATAGCATAAATGAAAGTACAGTCACAAAACATAGATCACTCATCAATGTTAATAACGTCAGCTCTGACACGCAGCCATCTACTCCCATTCCATTGCTCATGGAGTCTCAATTCTTGTGTACCAACAATCACATTGTCATAATTGAAACATAGAAAATTAACTTCGTACCTACCGTCAGCATGATTCGCTACTACAATACCATACCACTGATAACATGATTATATGCTACATATTGACTCATATTAACCCCATTTTGTGCATAAAAGAGACACTTCATTAGGCATTTTGGAACTTTGCTTGCTTTGCTCGGATCTCTTCCTTTTTGTCGTTTTTGTCTTGTAGGAGCACTTTTGGGAGCTATGGAAACATGATGGAATCAACTTGGAATTAGCTCAAGCTTGGACGTCAACAAGACAAAAGGAGCATTAACTCGAAGATTTGGTGAAGAAAAATGCACTTCAAGAGGATCGCAACCTATCGGTGTCGGACAACACAATCATGTGTCATCACGAGCTGAAAAATAAACATGTTGTCACCACCACGGCCGTGTTACCCACCGAGAACACTAAAATGCATCTTATCCTCTTCCTTAATTTTGTAGCCCATATAAATAGGGCATATAAGGGAAACGTTTGAGACTTATGCCCTAACTTTACATCCCATTTTAGCCTCTATTTCTAGGGTTAGCTTAGATTGCATTTTCTCTCTTAGATTTAACTCTAGATTCTCATAGATTCCACTTAAACTAGTAATTGGGTTTATGTTTGTTAGTAGATTTTAGATCTATTTTGGGTTGTTGAGCTCCTTTGTGGTTCAAGACTTGGAAAGGGAGCAAAGTTCTATCTTTTCTCTCATGGCTCAATGAAAATGCAAGGATTTGGTTGAATGTTAAGTATTTCTTACTCATTCTCTCTATTTGGTTGAATGCTAAGTATATCTTGTTTATTCTCCTTGTTTTGTTTATCATGGTACCCATGTTTATGATGGTTAGATTGATGCTTTATGCCATATTCTTGCAAATCATGAGTGCGTAATTTGTTATGTTAGGATTGGAAGTAGCCCGCCCAATGATGATTATGTGATGATTTGGTGAAGTTTTCTCTTTGGTTGAATGAGTTTTGGTCTACTACTCAAATCTTGCACACCAAGTATTTGTGAAAATGCCAAGCTAGTATTTTACATGTATTAAATGTTGGATATGCATTGAAAGGTGATATTTGACATTGGAACCTCAAGATTTGAACTAGGACTTTTAGAATCACAAAAGTAGACCTATTTTCCTAATGGTTGTGTGAATTATCATTATGCTTAATGAATCTAATCTTGCATTAATTACCATGAAAGTAGGAATTAAGTAGGATTAGATTAGTTTCTTATACCTTGAAAGAGGATAAGAGATATATTAGGACATTTGACCATTGTAGACCACTACTTGCAACCTTAGAGATTTCTTTGCGTGTCATTACGTGATCTCATTTGTGGTGAACCCCAGTCCTAGCTTTTCATCATTCAAGCAACCCAAATCTACCTTTTATCATTTTAGTTAGCTCTAGATTTAGCATTTCTTATTAGCTCTATAAAATCAAAACAAAAAACTCCACATCTCTTGTTTGATCTAGATTATTAGTTTGTGTAAAATTAGTGATCAACGACTCCTCCATTGGATTTGATATCTTTTAAAATACTCGATAGTACCGTGCACTTAGGGGCCTATCAAGTTTTTGGCACCGTTGTCAGGGAGCACGGTTGACATTGATTAAGCATTGACTACTAAGACTAGATCTTTTCTTATTGTCATTTTACTTATAAAAAAACTTTTTATCACTCTCTTGTTCTTGTTCTTCTTGTAGTGATTTCTTCGTTACATGCACGTTACTCAAAGTCCTAGGGTGCATCTTGAAGAAGGAGCCCCGAGATTGAGAAATTGTTTCGTGCAAGGAAAAAGCTACAAAAGAGTCAAGGAGGACAAAAAGAATCTCCCTCATCTTCAAACATGGAAGAAGATGGAAGAACCGTTGAGGACTACATTGCACCAAACAACTATGGCACTCATTCTGGAATCACAAGGCCAAATGTGGAAGCCAATAACTGTGAGTTGAAACCGACCCTTCTCACCATGGTACAACACCATCAATTTTCGGGATCACCATCGGAGGACCCAAATCTTCATCTCTCGGTCTTCTTGGAGATTTGTGACACGGGTAAAGTACAATGTAGTTACTCAAGATGTCATTCGACTAAGGCTTTTCCCGTTCTCACTAAGGGATCAAGTGAGGGCTTGGGTCTACACCATTCCGGAAAATTCAATCACTACTTGGGAGCAACTCTCCGCTGCTTTCATGGCCGAATACTTTCCACCAAGCAAGACTACCACTCTAAGGAATGAGATCTCCTTTTTCCGCTAAAAGGAAGAGGAATCTTTCTATGAAGCTTGGAAAAGATTCAAGGAGCTTTTGAGGAAGTTCCCACATCATGGATTCGAGAAGTGGTTCCTAGTTCAAGGATTCTACAATGGGCTAACGAACGCTTCAAAGATGGGAAATGATAGTGTTGTCAGAGGAGCTCTCATGAGAAAAAGGATAACCAAGGCTTGGACGTTGATTGAAGAGATGGAAATGAACCACCAAAAGTGGCCAAACCCAAAATTTATGCCCAAGAAATCACCCGAAAGGTATGACATTGACACCTTTGATCTCTTAGCGACTAAGAACGATGCCTTGTCGGCTAAATTGGATGCCCTCAACAAGAAATTTGATGCTATGAATGTGCATGCCAAGGTGAACAATGTTGATTCAAATGGCCCTTGTGAAATTTGTGGTATGGTTGGCCATCTTGGGTTGAATTGTCAATATGTGACTTCCCCCTCTTCATCTTCTCAAGAACCACCCATTGAGCATGTTGACTTCTCAAGAACCACCCAAGACCAAGACCTCAAAATGACCCGTATTCCAATGCCTACAATCCCGGTTGGAGGAACCATCCCAATTTCTCATACCGGAACAACCAAAATACCATTCATTAACCCCTTCCAAAGAAACCTCCCGGTTTTAACCAAGGTCCTTACCAACCCCAACCTCCTCAAAAGTCCAACCTTGAAGTCATGATGGAGAGCTTCATTACCACTCAAGCAAAACAAAATGACGAGTTTAAAAACCAATTTGGGCAACTTACATCCAAGTTTGATGCTTTGACCACTCATAACAAGATGCTAGAAACCCAAATCTCTCAAATCGCCCAACAAGTTACTAGCTCCTCTTCTAGACCTCAAGGTAGACTTCCCGGTCAACCCGAGCCTAATCCAAGAGAATGTATGGCGGTGAACCTTAGGAGTTGAAAGAAATTGGAAGAACCCAAGAGGAAAGATGTTGTGGAGGTTGAGAATCTTGACATGGAACAACCGTTGGAAGATGAAAGTGAAAAGCAAGAGAGTGGAGAAGAACCAAAAAGTAATAAAATGAGGAAGGAAGGTGAGAAAGAACTAAAGTATGTGGCACCACCATCCTACAAACCACCTATCCCATTCCCTCAAAGACTCCAAAAGGCCAAGTTAGACAAGCAATTTGGGAAGTTTCTTGAAGTATTGAAGAAGTTGTACATCAACATCCCTTTCACTGATGCTCTTTCCCAAATGCCCACAAATGCCAAGTTCTTGAAAGATATTTTGTCCAACAAAAGAAGCCTTGAGGAATATGGAACCGTGGCCTTGGCCAAGGAGTGTAGTGCAATTCTCCAAAACAAGTTACCTTCAAAGCTCAAGGATCCCGGTAACTTTTCTACTCTATGTGTGATAGGAAACACTAGCTTTAAAAGTGCTTTGTGTGATCTTGGTGCTAGTCTTAGTTTAATTCCTTATCAATTTGTGAGAGGATGGACATGGGTGAATTGAAACCCTCCAATATGTCCTTGGTTTTAGAGGATCACTATATCCGATACCCAAGGGGTATCCTTGAGGATGTTCCTATCAAAGTCGGTAATTTCTTTATTCTGGCCGATTTTGTTGTTCTTGAAATGGAGGAAGATTCTCAAGTCTCCATCATTCTTGGAAGGCCTTTCCTTGCTATGGCGGGCACCGTCATTGATGTTAAAAAGGGAAAGCTCTCCTTGAATGTTGGGGAGGAAAAAGTTGAATTTAATTTGCCCAATGATATTCAACATCCTTCTTTTGAGCATTCCTTGTATAGAGTTGACCTTGTTGACCACCTAGTGAAGAAGGAATTTGTGAGAAAATGCTCGAAGGATCCCCTTGAAAGATGTTTGGTGAGCTCTGGAGGCCTTATTGATGAAGATTTGGAAGTCGCTTCTTGTGCTCAATTTCTTGAAGCAAATCCGGAACTCCCACACCGATTGGCTAAGGTGGAGAAGCTTGAGAACGATTCAAAGACCACCACCTTTGAGGAGAAAGATGCACCCAAGGTAGAATTGAAACTTCTCTCTTTCACCCTAAGGTATGAATTTCTTGAACCCAACTCTACTTATCGGGTGATAATCAATGCTAACCTAAGTAAGTGTGAAATCGATGGATTGCTTAGAGAACTTAGGTTGCATAGAAAAGTCATGGGGTATACAATTGATGATTTGAAAGGCATTAGTCCATCCACTTGCATGCATAGAATTTTGCTAGAATATGATCATAAACCCTCCATTGAGCATCAAAGAAGGTTTAACCCTAACATGAAGGAAGTAGTGAAAAAAGAAGTGCTTAAATTGCTATATGTCGGCATAATCTATCCTATTTTCGATAGTGAGTGGGTTAGCCCAGTTCAAGTGGTATCTAGAAAAGGGGGGCAAGACCGTTGAAAGAAATGAGAAAAATGAATTGATTCCCACTAGAACGGTCATGAGTTGGAGAATGTGCATTGATTATAGAAAGTTGAACAAAGCAACCCGAAAAGATCATTTCCCCCTTCCTTTCATTGATCAAATGATTGAGAGGCTAGCTAGACATTTCCACTTTTGTTACTTACATGGTTATAGTGGATTTTTCCAAATTCCTATTCAACCTAGTGACCAAGAAAAGACCACTTTTACATGTCCTTATGGCACCTTTGCCTATAGGAGAATGCCTTTTGGTCTTTGTAATGCTCCCGCTACCTTTCAACGTTGCATGATGGCCATTTTTTACGATTTGATTGAAATTATCATGGAAGTTTTTATGGATGACTTCTCCATTTATGACAATACTTTTGATAATTGTCTAGCTAATCTTTCCCGAGTGTTGCATAGATGTGAAGAAGTTAACCTTGTTTTGAATTGGGAGAAGTGCCACTTCATGGTAAGAGAAGGTATAGTCCTAGGGCACTTGGTGTCCGAACATGAGATTGAGGTGGATCGAGCCAAGATTGCCGTCATTGAGAAGATTCCACCACCCACATCCGTCAAAGGAGTCCGAAGCTTCTTGGGTCACGTCGGTTTCTACTGGCGGTTCATTAAGGATTTCTTCAAGATTTCTAAACCCTTGACTCATTTGCTCATGAAAGATGCCCATTTTGACTTTAATGATGATTGTCTTTCTTCATTTTGTAGGTTGAAGGATGCACTAATTTCCGCTCCAATAATGCAAGCCCCGGAGTGGGATCTCCCATTCGAGTGATGTGTGATGCTAGTGATTTTGCGGTTGGAGCCCTTTTGGGACAAAGAAAGGACAAAAAGGTGCATGCATTCTACTATGCAAGTAGAACTTTGGATGATGCTCAAGCGAACTATGCCCCAACCGAGAAAGAGCTTCTTGCGGTTGTCTTTGCTTTTGAGAAATTCTGGTCGTACTTGGTGGGCTCACAAGTGATTATCTACACCGACCATGCCGCCATTAAGTACCTCTTGAGCAAGAAAGATGCCAAACCAAGATTGATTTGGTGGATACTTTTGCTTCAAGAGTTTGACTTGGAGATTCGAGATAAGAAAGGTATCGAGAATGTTGTGGCCAACCATCTTTCGAGATTGAGGCAAGAGTCCAAAATATTGAAGATGAAATACCGATTAATTATTCCTTCCCCGATGACCAATTGTTTGCCATTTTCAAGGTTATTGCTCCATGGTTCGCGGATTTTGTCAACTATATTGTTTGTGAAATAATGCCTTCGGAATTGAGCTACCAACAAAGGAAGAAGTTCCTTTCGGATGTCAAGTACTACTTTTGGGATGACCCTTGCCTCTACAAGCATTGTGTCGATGGGATGTTTAGAAAATGTGTACCCGAGTCGAAAATGAGGAGTATCCTTTATCATTATCATTCTTCTTCTTATGGTGGGCATGCTAGTTTCTCAAAGACCGCCACCAAGGTACTTCAATCCGGGTTCTATTGGCCCTCACTCTTCAAAGATGCTCGGAGTTATATTCTTGCATATCTCGAAGAGACATGAGATGCCATTGAACAATATCTTGGAAGTTGAGATTTTTTATGTATGGATGATAGGCATTATCGCGACACCTAAACAAAATAAATCCTAAACAAACCTAAACAAGTAGCAAAGGCAAGCAAGGGTCGAATCCCACAGAGAGGAAGTAATCTTTCAAAGTGTAAAGTAGTATGTCAATGGTAACAAAGGGGGTTTTGTTGGTTGGTTTGATGCAAAGTAAATAACAAAGTAAAGGAAAACAAAAGGTTGTAATCGATTGGGGAAAAACACTTAGCTAGACAAATATTCACCATTCATTCGATTGGTTGATCCTAGATTCTTTATAATTCCTTCCTATGAATGTTCCTATTCCTTTTCGTAAGTTTATAAACAGGACAAACAGACCTTGAGAATACTAACTATTAAATAACAATGAAAACCTCACAGTTCAATTCAACAGCAGCAATGAGCACAAGAATTTCGATAGATACACGCAAGAGTAGCAAACAGTCATACTATTGCATGCAATTAATTCTCTCTACAATAAACCAGTCCAAACAGTTCTTAGAATATTGCAGTTGCTACACATGAATTAGGTAACTCAAACAGTAATTACCAAACCCTAGCAATAGACAATTACTAATAACAACTAGTTGCGTCCAACAAGCGAAATCAGTAAGAATCAATGGGATGAAGCACAAGAGAATCAATACATTCAAAGGAAAAGAAATAGAATTAGAATCTCACAACCGTATATCAAATGAAGGCTTCAATCGTCGGACTAAGCAAAAGTTGCTTAGTTCTTCATAGTCTTGAAGGGAAAACAATACTGAATGGAATAAAAACTTCGATCCTGAAAAGCTGCTAGGAAAACTAGGTTAAATAGAAAACCTAGCTAAACCTAAAACTAAAAGATAACAAACATAGTCTTAAAAGGAAATAAACTAATGTAAACGAAATAAAGAAACTAAAAGAAAAGGAAAATAATAAAAAAGTAAACTTCTGACAAAAACCCACGTGGCTCGCTGATGTAGATTTCCGCGGTCGCGGCAGAATTTCCGCGATCGCGGAAAATGAAACTTTGCTCTCGGCTTTTCCCGACTTTTCCGTGACCAACCCTTGCTCACTCGCGATCGCGGATTGTCGCGTTCTTCAGTTCTCCTGTCTTCGTCCTCTCTTCGGTCTTCTCAGGTGGTTTTCTTCTCTTCATCTTCTAAATCTTCATTTAAGCTTCTCCAAACCACCATATCCGCACTTCTACTCCAAAATTCCAATCTCCACAATAACGCTCTAAACATCTCCAAATGGTACCCAAAACACCGGTAACAACTCCTAGTTAAACCCTACAAAGTAGCGCTGATCAATAGGGAGTTGACTTCATGGGACCTTTTCCACCGTCCGACAACTATCGGTACATCTTAGTAGCGGTGGATTACGTCTCCAAGTGGGTTAAAGCCATAACAACCCCCACATGTGACTCCAAGCAAGTGATACAGCTTTTTACAAAGACTATCTTCCCGAGGTTTGGCACTCCAAGAGTCGTGATTAGTGATGGTGGCTCACATTTCATTGAGCGACAATTTGAGGCTCTCTTGAGGAAATACGGGGTCACTCACAAGGTTACAGCCCCCTGTCACCCTCAAACAAGTGGTCAAGTGGAGATCTCAAATCGAGATATCAAAAGCATTCTTGAGAAGACGATTTCTTGTTCAAGAAAAGATTGGGCTTCAAAGTTGGATGAAGCACTTTGGGCATATAGGACCGCATTCAAGACGCTGATTGGTACCACTCCATTTTGGTTGATCTATGGAAAATCATGTCACCTACCGGTTGAGCTTGAGCACAAGGCATATTGGGCTATCAAGACAATGAATTTTGATTTGAAGGTAGCCGGTGAAAAGATGATGCTTCAACTCAATGAGCTTGAGGAATTGCGCTTAAGTGCATATGAGAATGCAAGGATCTAAAAGGAACAGGTCAAACGTTGGCATGACAAGCACATTGTCCGTAGAGAATTTCATGAGGGAGATATGGTTCTTCTCTTTAACTCCCGCTTGAAGCTATTTTCGGGCAAACTCAAATCAAAGATGGAGTGGACCGTTCCAAGTGAAGAAGGTGTACTCTTATGGTGCCATTGAGATATGGAGTGAAGCGACCGGGGTATTCAAGGTCAACGGTCAAAGGCTAAAGCATTATGTTGTTGGAGATCCGATCGACAAAGGAGCCACCTTCCCCCTTTCCGATCTGAAGTCATGAATAAAGGAGGACGGTCTAGCTAGACCTTAAATAGCGCTTCTTGGGAGGCAACCCAAGCATTTCTAATCCTTTCTCTCTTTCTTAATTGATCCATGCATGCATATCTTTTCTTGCTTTTTATTTTATTTTTTCTTGATTTGTTTTAGTTGAATAGACATATGTGATTCAATTTCTTTGTTAGTTTGTGTCTTGCATGTGAACTTGTTTGGGTGTCATAGATAGGGCTCTTAATTAGGATTAGATGCATACAATATTAGGGTAAAATACATGAATAGATTATTTTTGCAAAAAAAAAAGAGAAGTTGAACATCCATGGTAACTCCCTGTAATGGCCACGACCTAACCGTGGCATTTGCCATGGTCGTGACCGTAACAGGTGATATATCCGTGGTAACATTCTGTAATGGCCACAGCCTAACCGTGGTATTTTCTACGAATGTGTCCATAACAGGTAAAAAAACAACTGAAGGTTCGACCGTTACAAACTCTCTAGAATGGCCACGGTCCAACCGTGGCATTAACCACAAAACATAGATCACTAATATATGTTAATAACGCCGGCTCTGACACGCAGTCATCTGCTCCCATTCCAATGCCCATGGAGTCTCAATTCTTGTGTACCAACAATCACATTGTCATTGTGATACCCCGTATTTTTGTAAGGTTATTTTGGGAATTTTGGAATTTTCTCGAGTACCCGTTTAGTACGTCGAATTTAATTCAGGTAGCTTGAGACATTCTGTAATGTGCTCTATATCTGTAATATTTTTCTCAGTGAAATAAAATACAGATGACGTGCTTCGAATGTTTATACGCATTCGCGTACGATAATTTTTATCCCGGATTAATGTCTTGCTCATCCAAAAAGCTGAATGGGCGGGAAAAGGCAAAACGACGATCGTCGTACAGTCACGACGCCCACCGTCGCTGGGCCCGATGTGTCAGGCCGTCGTCTCCTACGCTGGGCTCGCCAGAGCTAGGAACGGCGACCGCCGTATGCCCGCCGTAGGCAAAGTCGCGGCGCCCGCCGTGATTACCCAGAGGTCTTTAACTGTTGGGGAAGGGATTTGAGCCATCACAAACACCGAACCTCTGCCAAATTTTTGTGTCGTCGGAGTTGTGTTTCGCCGGAGTTCGAAGCTCTCATCGGTGTCGTTTGGTGGTGTTTCCAGAAGCCCTTTAGAAGCCTTTTGGTTGCCTTTGGAGGTCAGAACCCAGGCAAGGCATAAAGGGGTCGAAACGCGCATCATTTGGGTGAGTTTTCTCGTCGCTTCTG
This sequence comes from Rheum nobile, assembly GCA_027886185.1. NCBI lineage: Eukaryota > Viridiplantae > Streptophyta > Magnoliopsida > Caryophyllales > Polygonaceae > Rheum > Rheum nobile. The sequence continues at coordinate 12,975,236 of WOAB01000639.1, forward strand.
TCGTCTGAGTTCTTCACGACGACCGCCGTGATGAACTGCGGCGACCGCCGCCAAGAACGGCGACCGCCGCCAAGAACAGCGACCGCCGCCAGTGCCCAGAATGCCTTCGTGGCTTTGGCTTGGTTGGTTGTGATCGTGGCGTCTTTCCTTTCGTTCTCTTTCGTCGTTTTTAGATTCGTACTGTGGTTATGTCGGATCTAACTTAGGGTTCCTTTTATGGGTCGACTCGAAGGTGTTTGTGCTAGCGGAGCTATACCCGTGTCGAGCCCGGAATCCCGTCGTTGTCGTAAGGCTTGTTTCTATTCTGTGGATTAAGGCAAGTGGCGGTTCGCTCTTGCTCATTCGTTCCATATTTACATTAATTATTAGTAGTTTATCTGAGTAATTAATTTGGAATGAATACTCTGTTTGTCTGGAACGGTTTTGATAAACTGTTTTGAAAATCATATAATAGGTTGTATATTTGTTAGAACAACGCTATTATCTGTGATCGCCTTCCGGGCCTTTATGTGGATTTATCATGTAACTGTTATTGTGTTGTAACTGTTTAGTTAGCACTGTTAGATAGGAACGTTACTCGGACTCTGTCCAGTCATTTCTTTATAATCTGGTATCGGGGTGGCTCGTCTCCATCTGGTACTATTCTAAGATCATGATCGGTCTCTTTCACAAGTGTGTAGAGACAGGACACTTAGCTGGTGTCACAAACCTTCCGGTGTACGTCACTCTCGACGAAACGTATACTAAGATGTGTCGTCCCAATGATGGGGTACACATGTAAAAGTCTAATAACGTGATGTGTGTTTTTGAAACATAAATCAGATAAGTGCTACTCGACGCACATAACTAATAAACATTCGGCGAGTAGTGCAGCTAAGTTATAGTGCAACTAGGAAAACTCGTATCGACTTTGATCATAGTACGTTCTCTTTCCAATCTGGATTCGCTGTATGCGATGAGGTTGGTCGTGAACCGAAGCATCTCAGTCAACTTTTAAATCATTGTGTATGATTCTGTAAACTTTCCAGATTTGTCATATTTCCTTAAGGACTCATTTCCGTTGGAGTCTTCTTTCGAGTCGATTTCTGTGAAGATTCAGTCTTCCAGAATCTTCTCTTGTGCATACCTCTTGTCTATTCCAGTAGGAGTATGATGGTTGACTATCGTCATCGATTGTTATTCGAGAAGCGATGAGTCTAACCTAATACGACTGCTTCGAACCATTCTGCTTTGTACCCTTGCTAGTCTATTCAAGTAGACTAACCCACGAACTTTGTTCTCTGCATGTGGGCTGGTGTCATCCGTTCGATTCGGCACATCAGATAGAAAGTAGCTCAGAAGAATAGAAGGACTATGGAGTCAACGGTGGTTTTTGAACGTTTTAATTATTTCTTTAATCAGGTTGAGATCTTTTGGACAATGACTTTGGTTGTAATGTACTTTCTAAGACTTCCGCTGTTTTTGGTTTAAACTCTGTGTTAGCCTATTCGGGATTGGGTTGTAATCCCGTAACTCTTGTTTCCTTGACAATGTTATGTTTTGGAATTGAATGCTTTGATCATTATGTATCATTTGTATTTCATAAATTGTATTTAAACGGTAAAGCCTTGGGTGATCTCGGTAAGGAACACTGGGATCACTGGCGGTAATACCTTTCCAAAAAGGGTTAAGTTTTGGGGGTGTTACAGTCATAATTAAAACATGGAAAATTAACTTCGTACCTACCGTCAGCATGATTCGCTACTACAATACCATACCACCACCCATCTCTTGCCCAAACATCTACATGCTCTCCTATATCATACATAACTCGTGATCGAAAAAGAGGAATAGGCCGGAGCAATCCCGTGGACACAATTTCCTACAGAGATCCAAGACGATCATCGTGAGCCAATGTATCGTACGATATACGATAAAAACCAACTAGCGGTGACACTTCAGTTATGAGAGCAAGAATAATACGAGCCAACCAATCCTTCCTCTGATCCGATGACTTCAACGTGATCGCCCATAGAGAATTGTCTTGCCATGGCTAAAATCTAACAACCTTCGAAAACTATCATTATAAAATACATAATCAGCACATAGGAAAAAAACCAGAAAACGATTAACAAAAGGTCAACATAAACCAAACGCTCGAACAAATATAAGATTTACCTTAGTTTGAGATATTGTAGCACTACGATTTTCCGTGTCTACCTTGAATGAAACAGGAAACAATGACAAATCAAAATACCCTTGTGTTTTATATATGAATATATACTACGTATAAAACACAAGACCCATGCAAACACGACAACACCTAAAATTCACGGATCCTCCACACCAAAAAACTTGCCCCAATGCATGCTTATATGCAGTTAGATTCACATGAGACTAAAAGAATTGCTAGAAGACAAAACAAAATTAGCCAACACACAACCACATGCACCCAATAGTATAAACTATATATGCAACATATAGCTTATAATTTCGAGGGATTTGCAGAAACTCATCCGTTAAATAGGCCACTTTGCCTACAATCATCCGTTATACAAGTAATTACTTGTGACCACCCCTTAAATCCATTCTGTTAGCAAAGAGCCACCCATCAGCCCATTCCGTCCATTTCCACCGTTAACCCTTGCGAAATTACAAATATGCCCCTTATTTTAATTTTTCCCCAATTGTTTTTTATTTTTAATGGTCAGGTACGGGTTCGAGTCGACCCAGTGGGTCGAGAGCGCCATTTCAAAATTTTATAAAATAATTATTAAAATTATATTTTAATTAAAACAAAAAAATAATATATTTTTTTATATTATTTTAATAACAAAATATATTAGAATATTTAATATATAAAATAAAAACACATTTGTAATGACCCAACCTAGAAATTTTCGGGTTGAACGGGTTGGGTCACTTTTGACCCAATATTTTTCGGGTCGGGTCTCGACCCAGAAAACACGGGTTTGCAGGTTAGGTAAAAAATTGACAGCTCTAAATCGGACCAAACCGGTTTTAATATTTTGAATGGTCAGGTATGGTTTCGGGTCGACCCAGCGGGTCGAGAGCGCTATTTTAAAATTTTATAAAATATTTATTATAATAATATTTTAATTAAAACAAAAAATAATAAATAACAAAAAATATTATATAATATTTTAATAACAAAATATATTATGATATTTAATATATAAAATAAAAACACATTTGTAATGACCCAACGGGAAAAATGACCCAACCCATAAATTTTTGGGTCGAACGGGTCGGGTCACTTTTGACCCAAGATTTTTCGGGTCGGGTCTCGACCCAAAAAACGCGAGTCGGGTTTGCAGGTCAGGTAAAAATTGACAGCTCTAAATTGGACCAAACCGATTTTAATATTTTGAATGGTCAGGTACGGGTTCGGGTCGACCCAGCGGGTCGAGAGCGCCATTTCAAAATTTTATAAAATAATTATTAAATTAAAATATTAATTAAAACAAAAAAATAATAAATCAAAAACAATTATTATATAATATTTTAATAACAAAATATATTATAATATTTAATATATAAAATAAAAACACATTTGTAATGACCCAACGGGTCAATGACCCAACCCAGAAATTTTCGGGTCGAACGGGTTGGGTCACTTTTGATCCAATATTTTTCGGGTCGGGTCTCGACCTAGAAAACGCGGGTCGGTCGGGTTTGCGGGTCGGGTTAAAAATTGACAGCTCTAAACCGGACCAAACCGGTTTTAATATTTTAAAAACCAAACCAGTGGAAAATTAAAAGAACCGGGCAAACCGGAAAAAATGAGGGCATATGGGTAATTTTATAGGGGTTAACGGTGGAAATGGACAGAATTGGCTGATGGGTGATTCTTTGCTAACGGAATGGATTTAAGGGGTGATCACAAGTAATTACTTGTATAACGGGTGATTGTAGGCAAAGTGACCTATTTAACGGGTGATTTTCTACAAATCCCTCTATAATATAATCAAAATCATATGACCACTAATTTATCAATCACGGATCATTTCCATTCGTTGCGACATAACTAACTCAATCTATATGTCCTCAAGATAAACTTAGGATAAAACAACATCGACATAAAAATTATGCAAAACACGAACAGAATGACCTAAATATTATTACATTTTATTAGGTCTAAAAATAAACTTTGACTCAATACCTCACTTTAAACACAGACGAGACGACCTACTTGATTTCGACCTACTAAATCACGTATAGATATAAGAAAGCGGCTAATATATTTTTTTTGGTCTTGATTCAATTTATCAGAACCACTGTATGTTCAAACCCCTACGTGATTCCGACCTACTAAATCACGTATAGATGTAAGAAGGCGGGTAATATTTTCGACGGAGAAAACTGATGTAATATTCCACTCAGGCGGATAATAATTTCCGAAACTTGTTTCACGTTTATTGCCTATATTCTTCGCGTGAGTTTATTACGAATTCCAACCACTCTCCCATTTTTCCTTCCACGTCTATATATTAATAGTCCTATATTGTACTAACCTTTTCTCCTTCTTGTCTGCTATGCCTATTTTAACACTGCACAGAGCACCAAACTGTGGACCGCCATTAAAGGCAAAGCTTTAAGTTTTGACGGTTCTCGTAGATCTACATCATACCTGGGAGTACAGAAATGGCAGCTGAGAAGTCGAGCTCCAAAGGCCAAGCATGGTTATTTATTTTCTCTACTGTTCGGCCGACTGATTTTCGTTTCATTGTGTTTCGATGAAATAATTTGCGGTTTCTGCTCCTGAAATTGACGTATCTGATTTTCTTTTCTGTGTTCGATTCCGTCTGATTGCAGGTTTTGCACTACCGGATTACCTAGTGACATCATCGTCGAAGTCGATGGCATGACCTTTCATCTCCACAAGGTCACAATTAATTCATCCCTATTTCCCTCCTCTTTTCAGTATTCTTGGTGCATTGTTCAGCTCCGTTCGATTTTTCAATTATTTGACAAATTTGTTTATCTGCAATTTCTTCCTATTATCAGTTTCCTTTGATGTCGAAGAGCGAAAAACTAAACGATCTGATATCAGAGCAAGAGTCAATAGGGAACTCAGCATTTCAAGCTAGACGCCAAGCCGCCGCTTCTGCGCCGTCAGAAAAAGCTAAACAGAAAGAGGTGGAGGCGGTAGAGGATGACGGCGATGAAGGAGGAAGAAGTGGTGGAGAAAGCGACGCCGAGTCCGAAATCGAGGTGAACAACTTCCACATTTCGCTGCCGGAGTTCCCCGGCGGCTCGGTGACGTTCGAGGTGGCAGCGAAATTTTGCTACGGCGTCAAGATCGACCTTTCCGCCGCCAACGCTGCCCCTCTCCGCTGTGCCGGCGAGGTGCTTCAGATGACTGAGGAGTACTCCGAGGACAACCTCATCTCTCGCACCGAGCAATTTCTCTCCCATTCCGTCTTTCGGAATCTCAAGGATTCCATCAGCGCGCTCAAATCCTGCGAGAATCTGATGCCTATGGCGGAAAATTTGGGGATCGTCCAGCGATGTATCGATAGCATTTCCGCTAAGGCCGCGCTCGTGGATCCCTCGCTCTTCGGTTGGCCGGTGAACGATTCGGCACGCGCCGGAGGCTCAAACCGGTCGCTATTGATTGAAGGCGGCAGAGAGTCGAGGGCCAAGAAACCGAAGACTCCTCCGAGATCGAAGCCCGGCGGGGCGGAGCCTTGGTTCGAAGATCTCTCGGTGCTCTGCTACGATTTCTTCAACGGCGTTTTGCGAGCCATGAAAGCTCGGGAGATAAGCCCCGACGTCACCGAGAGCTGCCTTCTCCATTATGCGAAGAAGTGCTTTCCCGGAATCTGCCGCTCAGGCAGGAAACAGGCAAATTCTTCGGCCTCCACCTCCAATGCTTCGGAGGCAGACCAGAGGGAGCTGCTCGAATCAATTGTGAGGAACCTACCGATTGAGAAGTGCTCAAGCTCATCCCGGGCAACAAGGATTCTCTTTGGATTGCTCCGAACAGCCAACATCCTGAGCGCGTCTGAGCATTGTAAGTGCTTTTTGGAGAGGAAGATTGGGGCTCAGTTGGAGCAGGCCACCTTGGACGACCTCTTGATTCCAAGCTACTCGTATCTGAATGAGACCTTGTATGATGTTGACTGTGTTGAGAGGATCCTTGGACACTTCTTGGAGAGTTTTGATGGCAGATCTGGGGAAGGAATGACTGACAATCTGGAGCTTGGTGGTGCAAGGTCTCCATCGATAATGCTTGTGGGGAAGCTGATTGATGGATACTTATCTGAGATTGCTTCAGATGCCAATTTGAAACCAGAAAAGTTCTGCAGTTTGGCATTGTCTTTGCCTGATCAAGCTAGATTGTTTGATGATGGCCTCTACAGAGCTGTGGATGTGTATCTCAAGGTACATACTGAATTTACAAATACATATTTAACATGGATTGATAGGAGTTGAATTTATTACCGAGGTCATGCTTGGATTCTTGCTAGATATATAATTCAATGTAGAAGTCTGCACTTGAAACGTTGTTATGACTTTTCTTGAGTACCGAATGTTAATCAATTTGTATGGTTCTACAGGCACACCCTTGGATTTCAGATTCGGAGAGGGAGAGGATTTGCAGGGTAATGGACTGCCAAAAGCTCACATTGGAGGCGTGTACACACGCAGCCCAGAACGAGCGGCTTCCACTACGGGCTGTGGTTCAGGTTCTCTTTTTTGAGCAGCTCCAGCTCCGTCATGCCATAGCCGGCACTCTACTTGCTGCAGAAGGAGCGCCATTGGAGACTGTAGGTCGCGTATCAGTCCATGGAGGAGGAGACGATGATGAAGATGTTCGAAGGGGCGGAGCAGCTCAAGAAGGTAGCAGCACATGGCAGGCAGCTGTAAGGGAGAACCAAGTGCTCCGTCTAGACATGGACAGCATGAAGACACGGGTGCATGAGCTGGAGCGAGAGTGCTCCACAATGAAGGAGGTGATCCAGAGGATCGACAAGGACAGCCCACAAGAAGGAAGGCGAAAAAGCTCGTTCACGAAGAAGTTCGGCTGCAGGTTCAAGACCCAAGTGTGTGACTCACATCAACCAACGGTCGTAGAGGGTAAGAGGGGAAGGAATGCAATTGGTAATGCACGACATCGTAACAAATGAACATCCTTCAAAACAAATTATTTCGCGGTATGTGATTGTGTTGTCTATACTATGCATTTGAGAGCAGTGTCATTCTTCCCACCATGGGGCTTGTGGGTTGCAATCCCTTGCTTGATCGCCTTGCATTTTTGTGTTTATAGTTGTCCATAACCCCAAATAGCATCGTGTATACCATCTCTGTAATTGCACTGGTGTAACGGTTAGTGAGAAAAGTTTGGTGCAATATCTTTTGATGTTCAAATTCTTTGACCTATATGAAATGAGCATATGTTTGTGATCAACAAGCATTCGTTGCTTCGTTTTTGCTCCCAGTGGGTGGATTTGGCTGTTTGTGTGTGATTATTCTCTTTTGGCTGTCCAAATGTGGAATGAATAATCTGATGAAGACAACCCTTCTCTTGTTTGTTCCCCTGTCCCACTGGTATTAATGATCAAAATAATTTGGATATGGACATATGGATAATATTAAGTGGCTAATCATGAGGACTTGCAAGTTTCATACTCCTATTCAACAAGCTTTTTGCTTCACAAGATTCATGGTTTCTAAGGTTAGATAAAGTAGTAGTTTTTTTCGTGTCAAAAAGGTTCTAGTAACAGTAATCATGATCCATGACTATAAAATGCTGCAATTTTTCAGCAAGCATTGACAAATGTTGATTTATAATATTATTATGTTTTTCTCTCAAAAAGATCTACTATGACCAGAAAAGTAGAAGTACTGATGACATGAACACCTCCCATGGAACCATTCTTCTTCAAAACTCCATGATTAGTTGTAACGCACAAATAGGTTTTCGCTTTTTTACTTTCTTGCCATGGTTTGGTGGAAAGTAGGCATGTAGATGGAAGAGATGAATGTCTCCAATTGGGTGCTCCTTTTTTACATTGACTAATCATCTGCCTCATCCTACAACTATGTTATTTGCCAATCAAATCACTTCAATTCTACTCTATTGACCATTTCATGTGCAAATTATAACAAGTTCAGCGGTAGGATATTGATGGACAATGTAGTATAACCAAAATAATTCATTGAATATGAGACATGAAATGAAAAAGGGTCCAACTTAACTTTAATACCTTACTATCAAAGTTTTTGTTTCTCTGTTTTCTCATAGAGGATTAGCCTAATCGTTTCCCGGCTCCCTCTGGCTTAATGGGCCATATGTGATTGGGCTGTTATATGGGCCTTCAACACTTGGGCAACTTATGAGCCCATAAATCCTCCGACATTCTAGTTCAAGACCTTTTGACTGATTCTTGTGACTCACAAACTAATTTCAGATCAGATCAGCATTTTGCGTTGGCGTTGCCTTGGTTAGTTATTTCACACCATCTTAGTAGCTCCAAAGCGTCAGCTGTTATCAAGCCTCATTCTCCTCTCAATTGGATCCTTATTGTGGTACACTAGAGCTGCTCTGAAGAGCAACTAAGAAACTGAGGACCAAAAAGAGAATTAGAGCGATAAATCCCACCACCCGGGCGTTGAGATTTCAGAATGGTAAGAGGGACAGAGTACTTAGGAATGAAGCTGGACGGAGCCACGGCCGCCAATTTGATTGACGGCAATGTGAACGAGCTGATCAACGCCACCACGAGGGTAATCGGCCACATGGGCACGCTTGGACGAAGCTCGGGATTCACCGCTGGACTTTTCGAGTCCCTGGCCTCTTTTGCTGCCATGTACGTTATCATCTTATGTACCCCTTTCTTAATTAATTAAGAATTTGCCCTTGTAAGTAACACTTATAAGATCACCATGGGCAGCTAGAAGATACAATAATAATCTACTATATTATTATATCTACTAGGGCTATGTAAATTCGGATCGAAAATGCTCGGACCGGAGGAATTACGGTTCGGTTCCCGGTCCACATATTTCTAAAATTTCGGTTCCGGTGCGGTCCAAACTCAGCCGATTTCCGTCTAAACTAAAAGATAAAAAAAACTTTTTGTCCGAACTGGATGGACCGATTTTTTATTGTTTTTAATTTTATTTTATATATTAATATTTCATAACACTGTTAAAAATTAATTTATACTATAAATATAAATTAATAATAAAATATATTGTCTAATATTATACACAATATGTATAAAAATAGGAAAAATAATTAAAATTTAATTTATGTAAAATAAAAAAATACGTATACCGGTTCATTCCGGTCTCCGGACCGGACCGAATCATATCGGTCTGGTCCAGTCTCCGGTCCAAGGATTGTAAAAATTCTGGTCCGGTCTAGACCAGATGCACAAATTTAATATCTACTAAATTAGAACTTTATTATGCCACATGACACTCCCTCATTCAAACCGTCACATGACACTCCCTTATTAAAACAACTACATGTCATTTTTTATTTTTTGTTTTAAAATAAATCTATAATAAATCAAAGATTATTATCCTAAACATATCACTCATTTTTTCTAATTTAAATACAAATCAAGTACAAAGATTCCAAAATTTTCTAATTATATACAAAAACAAAATTTCCTTATTATATACAAATCCAAAATTTCATAATCTACTATATATCTACTAAACTAGACCCTAATTAAGCCACATGATACTCCCTCATTAAAACTGTCACATGTCATTCTCTGCTTTTTTAATTTTTTAAAAATAAATCTAATAATAAATCAAAGATTATTATCCTAAATATATCACTCATTTTTTTCTAATTTAAATACAAATCAAGCACAAAGATTCCAAAATTTTCTAATTATATACAAATCCAAATCCAAAATTTCATAATCTACTATATATCTACTAAACTAGAACCTAATTACGCCACATGACACTCCCTCATTAAAACACCACATGTCATTCTCTGCTTTTTTTTCAATTTTTTTAAATAAATCTAATTATAAATCAAAAAATATTATCCTAAACCTATCACTCATTTTTTTCCAATTTAAAAACCACAAAGATTACAAATCCAAAATTTCCGAATTATATACAAATCCAAAGTTTCCCAATTATATGGATGATTGAGATACGAAATTATAATCTGAAATTGATTTTAATATCAATATTATCTAGATTTATTTTTTTAATACCTAGATTGATTTTAATAATTATCAATATTTTTAATTCAAAATATAATGTAAAAATCTGAGTCTGACACGAGAATTACAGTAGTTAATTAATAAGAGTAGAATGAGATGAGGAAACTAAAGGTTAAGTTCGTGGTGGTATTTTGCAGATATTTGCTGATTCTGGATAGAACCAACTGGAGAACCAACATGTTGACTGCACTTTTAGTCCCTTACATTTTCCTGAGCCTTCCTTCCGGGATTTTCCACACCATAAGGTCGATCATACGCTATATTTCAGTAATGCACGCAATATAATAAATTTCATGATACCCGGATTGATGAAATTAAGGATGCTAATTGATTTTGGGTGGTGCAGAGGTGAGTTGGGCAAATGGATTGCTTTCGTCTTAGTAGTCCTAAGACTCTTCTTCGACCGTCATTTTCCAGGTATGCGTGTATATGATCTTTTACTAAGCTTATATAATAGACCATTTATGTCAGAACTTTACATGTGATGTGTATTCAGACAATATAATAACATTGAATTGGTGCAGAGTGGAGCGAGATACCGAGATCTATGGTACTCTTGGTGGTGGTGGCGCCTGGATTTCTGGCGGAGCACGTGAGGGAGAGCTGGAGTGGGATGGTGGTGCTGCTCCTCATCGGATGTTACCTTCTCCAGGAGCACGTGCGGGCCACTGGCGGCTTCAGAGACTCCTTCACAAGGAGCCATGGCTTGTCCAACACAATTGGCCTTGTGCTGCTCTTGCTCTACCCTATCTGGGCATTACTCCTTTACGTCATGTAGAAAACCACGTCATTTCCTTTTTCATTGCCTTCCAACTTCAATGTCAATTTGCAGTTGCAATAAGCTATAAAGGGTCAAGGACAAAACAGAGTCTTGTATGGATTTTGGATCAATATTAAACGAAGCATCTTAGGTTGCTTATTGGTTATTCTTGTCCTGGTGGTGCGGGCTATTTAATTTTTATTAAACCACATAACACTTTTTATATAGGAACACTTTTTTGTTATCAATACCATAATTTGTTTCCATCATCTATCTTACAAGTTACCAGTTTAAATGTACAAGGATAACGTAGGAAACCAGTCCGGTCATGGACCTGAATGGACCGGAAAATATATTTTTTTATATAAATTAAAATTTAATTATTTTTTCTATTTTTATAACTATTGTATATAATATTAGACAATATATTTTGTTATTAGTTTATATTTAAAAACTAATTTTTAATAGTGTTATGAGATATTAATATATAAAATTAAATTAAAAATAAAAAAAAAACGGTCCGGACCGGAAACCGACCGGGTTTGGACCGGACCATACCAGAATTTTAGAAATATGTGGACCGGGGACCGGACCGTAATTTGCTCGGTCCGATCCGATTTTTCGATCCGGTCCGAATCTTCACACCCCTATTAACTAGTGATGAACCCGTACCATGTACGGGAAGCTATATAAGAGTTCATTATATGAACAAAATAATGTCTTAATGTTAAAGTTTTTCTTGACCATTGTGGCAATAACATCATAACTTAAGTAGGTTACCAAGTTGCAAACATCAACCGTTTAGATGATGATAATGAAAGGATCTGATGCGTTTGCTAATATAACCAACGATTCCAGAGTGTCATAATTTCTCATAAAAAAAACGACATGTGTCATAGATAAAGTGGCTTGATAAGGGGGCATGTGGTCTTATACAATAACTATTTCATATTATAAACTATAGATTTATATTATAATAATATGAATTATGATATTAATACATTTAAGTAGGTAGAGAAATAAACCAAATTATATATAATCTTATTTCAATAAACAAAAACAACTTATTGAGAGCATAACACACTAAAAATTTATTATAAAGATCTTATACGAAATATTGTCATATATATACTAAAAAGGCAAGTAAAGTTATGACAAATATAATAAAATAATTAAAATAAAATCTATATAAAATAAAAATTATAAAATCAAATAAGGAGAAGTGACGCGTTGTGGAGAAGATTGTAACAAAATATGACTTGATTCAATGTGGATATGCCAAGTGACATCAATCACTTCTACTTTAGTTAGAGATGACAAGAGAGTGGATTTGGGAGAGAGAGTACCCTCTTCGCTCATTTCCCCGTTTACACCCTTATTCCTTGTCCTTGTCCCCCCTCAGGGCCCTGCTCCCCGTCAAAAATCTTCATCCCCGTTCTACAAAAAAACCTTAAAATTTGTTTTAAAAAATGCAAATATATTAGGGTTTAGGGTGTAGAGGGTTTGAGGTTTAGGGTTTACCATCTAGAAAGTAATGACGTTTAGGATTAAAGGGCATGAAATTTAGGGTTTAGGGATATGAAAATTCGAAAAATTATATATTTAGCGAGGATCCACACAGGTTTTACCACCCCGCTCCCCGTCCCCACGTCGTGACTAAATTTTTTCTCTTGCCCTGTCCCCATTGCGAGGAATCTGCGTGATGATAATCCCCTTATATTACCATCCATAACTTTACTATTGTATATAGATAATATATTCAATAAAAAAAATAGTTAATATAATGTTAAATTAACTAAAATTAACCGATCAAATCCTATTAGAAAATGTCTAACAAAAAAAACTCTTATTATGAAATCATCAATTCGTATATATATGGTTAATCTGTATATATATATACAGATGACTGGGATTTAATTTAGGACGTTAGATTAGTTTAAGATGGATGACTGAGATTTAATTTAAAGAGACACAAATTTTGGGGGTGGAATCACCCACACCTGATACTAGATGTATGTTTTGATTTAAAGAGGCTCATGAAAGGTAATTTATTGAATTCCAATCCTCAAACTATTAGATGTATGTTTTGATTTTTATGTCATCTGTTTGATAACAGGGTTTAGTAGGTCAGTTTTGTTTTCTTTTGATATTTATGTTGCCTCATTTTGTTGTCGAATAGTATGGTGCCTTAATTTTTTATTTTTTTTAAACATGCTCTTGGATCTTGATCACTTCGACGCGAATTTCTTTTGGTTTGAGTAGACCCTTGTATCTTTGTATGTGGTGTGGTGTAATGATCTTAGCTGAAAATATAAGTGTAGTTGTTTTAAAAGCCTTTGATTCGGTTTACTCTCTTGAAGAATATAATGTCTTCCTCATTCGTTGACCTATTTCTGACCACAACAGCAAGTTATGTTGTGAACATGTGTTGCTTGAAAAACAATTGTCCACAAGTTTATCAAACTAAGAAGGCACACTTTAGAGCCGCATATTAAATAGAAGATTAGTCATTGCTAGAGTGAATCCCCATTCCAAGAGTCTTCAGTTTTCACTATGTCCTGATCATATTTTGTGCAATATAGCTATGTTCAATGTGTGCTCATTAAAATATCATTTATGTTCCCTATGTATGATATTCATGTATCCTTTTATGATATGCAATATGTAATAATTGATTATTTTCTTGGCCGTGCATGTGATATTCATTTGTGTGAGTGGGATATGCATTATCCCTGCATTGATGTGCATAATATGTGTTTAGGTAATCATGATCTAATAATTTGTCGGTCTTGCATGTTATATTCATTTGTGTGGATGTGATATTCATGCTTCTTACATTGATATGCAGACTATATGTTTAGGTATTCATGATCTAAGAAGTTGTCGACTGGGTATATGATATTCATTTGTGTGGTTGTGATATTCATACTTTCTACATTGATATGCAGACTGTACGATTAAGTGTGCAATGATGTAACATTTTGTTGACCGTGCATGTGATATTTATTTTTATGGGTGTCATATGCATGCTTCATACGTTGATATGCAGACATTTTGTATAGCCATTTTGTACTAACATATTCATTTTAGTGGGTGTCCTGATCAGATGTGTCTAAGCTAGAGTCATTGCATATTATCTGTTATCTACTATATTTTTATTCATATTCAATATAGTGTTATTGATATGCATTACACACTTAATCATATTTATATTAGTTTGACAAGATTGCCTTCTAGGAATTTGGATGATGAATCCACAAAAGTTGTTCATGATACTTCTACTAAAGGAATCACATATCTAATTGTGGACACTAGATCACAAGAAGTTTTTGAACACAGAAATTGGGGACGACTCTTCACCTATTGCAACCAGTCCACAACCGAAGAGACGCTTGAAGGTTATGGCCTGTCTTGATAGGAGTAAGACAACCAGAAAAAAATAGTTGATGCATCCCTTGGGGAAGATGAAACAACTGAGGATGTTGTCAAAAAACCCATAAAGAAGAAGACTACGAGAAAATAAAGAGGTATTAGGCTTTTATTTTCTTATTCTATATATGTTTTTCTTAGATTAATGTATTAATCTTTTTATAATTCATTGTAGAGGCACCTGATGAAACACTGGCCAGTGATCCTAGTGCCAAAGAAGGATGGCACATGGAGCATGTGTGTCGACTTCCGCACCATTAACCAGATCACGGTGAAATACCGCCACCCAATCCCGCGGCTGGACGACATGTTGGATGAGTTGCATGGAGCCACACTCTTCTCCAAAATAGATCTCAAGAGTGGCTACCATCAAATCAGGATGAAAGAAGGCGATGAGTACTGGAAGACCGCCTTCAAGACCAAATACGGGCTCTATGAGTGGCTTGTGATGCCCTTCGGCCTTACCATTGCGCCAAGCACTTTCATGCGGTTGATGAACCATGTCCTTAGACATTTTTTGGGCAAATTTGTTGTTGTGAATTTTGATGACATTTTGGTTTATAGCCATAGCTTAGAGGACCACATAGACCATCTTAGACATGTCCTAGAATGCCTTAGGAGCGAGCACTTGTATGCCAATTTGGCAAAATGTGTGTTTTGCTCGGACACCACCGTTTTTCTAGGGTTGTCGTCTCTAAGGAGGGCCTACGTGTGGACTAGGAGAAGGTCCGTGCTATTCAGGAGTGGCCTACCCCCACGACACCGACCATGTTTCGATCATTTTTAGGGTTGGCTGGCTTCTACCGGCGGTTTGTGCGTGATTTTAGCACAATTGCCGCGCCGTTGCACGAGCTCACCAAGAAAGGCGCCTCCATTGACTGGACTGCCGCACATGAGGCCGCCTTCCAGACACTCAAGGACAAGTCGTGCAATGCCCCTCTCTTCAGTTGTCGGACTTTAACAAAATGTTTGAGGTTGAGTGTGATGCCTCCAACTTTGGCATTGGCGGCGTTTTGCTTCAAGAACGGCGCCCCATCGCCTACTTCAGTGAGAAGCTGTCTGGCGCCACCCTCAACTATCCAACATATGACAAAGAGATTTATGCTCTCATCCGAGTGTTGAAGACCTAGAAGCATTAACTGTGGCCCAAGGAGTTTGTCATCCACACCGACCATGAGGCCTTGGCCTACTTGAAGCACCAGTCTACCCCTAGCCGACGCCATGCTCGCTGGGTGGAGTTCATGGAGACCTTTCCTTACATGGTGCTCCACAAGCAGGGCAAGGAGAATGTGGTGGCCAATGCGCTATCACACATGTATGTGCTCTTGACTCAGTTAGACACAAAGGTTTTAGGCTTTTCATTAATTAAGGATTTGTATGTTCATGATGCTTTCTTTAAATCCATTTATGAAGCCTACGCGTCTAAGGGTGAGTTTGGGATTGCCAAGACCTTAGCCGTGCTTAAGGAACACTTTTACTAGCCCCATATGACACGGCAAGTGACTAGATTCTGCAATGCCTGTGTGACTTGCCATAGAGCCAAATCTAGGTCGAGCCCCTCCTTGTACACCCCTTTGCCTGTGCCATCCGCCTATCAACACGTGAACGGGGAAGTTTACGTATCACCGATGAAATGTATCCAACAAAATCCAAAAGGGACATTAAGCTACCAGCCACAAGAAAGAGCCTATGGTTCAATAGGATTATAAACGCAAGAAAAAACGATCACTAACGAACAACATGTATTATATGCATATGTTGCTACTCAAGTTACAGATGTGTTAGTGTTTACTACTGAAGCATGTTGCATTCAATGATTATGCTTTTTTTTTCCCGATTGTCTCCCCTTTATCAGGGCAGTCCTATTTGAGTGCAATGGTAGAACACTTGATGCGAGCGAATTCAGGTCACTTGAAGAACCCATCTTTGTCTCAATTAACATTGTTGACTTGTGGTGCATATATTTAAATGATATAGAAGAGGCTCGAAACCATACCACTTCATCACGGTTGTTCGTTTATCCATCAAATCTGGTACGTATTCAGTTTATACAATGTGATATTCACAAGTTGTTCAATGATATTCACTGAATCCTTATTGATATTAACCGTAATATTAGTTTTACCCACCTATAAATGTTTACACATTCAATTTGCATAAGCATATTGCCCCCCTCGCCAACCCAAACAAAGGTGACTACGCCTCAAAATTCTCCATATTCAAATCTGGGATGGATGAATTGGTAGTGAGTCTCAACCATTCATCTCTGGTGGATGCAGATTTGATAAGCAGTCATCCCACGATATTTATTTCCCATAAGCGTATTCAGAAATGATTTATTGATATTCGTCAATTAACATTATGTTGTAATAACATGTCTTCTTCCCCATACTGAAACATGAGCATTTTTATTTGGTATGCTTCAGCTTCATGCTTTCCAAGATTGAGATTATTGATTATTCGACAGCTGGCGATGAGGACCCGATAGCAAAATATGGCGACACAATTCCCTTAATGGTAATAAGATATCACTCTACTCAGGGAACGTTTAATTGTTTTGTCCACTATAACTTATATGGTATGCTACAACTACTGCTTGTTATGTTTGTCCACAGTCCAAGATGTTCTTTGAATATATGGCTTTGATGAATCTCGGCACAAGGTGCAATGGGTTTACCAGTGGTTGTATGTTCATTATGAAAATACGGTGGCGTGATAACACAAAAAGGTCAACTACGGGGTATATTTAATGCGCCATATGGAAACATATTTTGGACAAGAGGTGAAGCATTGTGAAACTGGATTCAAGCCTAACTCTTCAAAGTGTATGACTCCTTTGCGCCATAAGTATCTTCATGCCCTTATTACGTCTAAGATGAACAATTTGAAAGACATCATCATCGAGGAGGCTACAAATGTTATGGAGCATTTTAAGAATGAACAGAGGAAAGCAAAATCAAATGGAAGGGAAAGTAGATAGTTGTAGTGCTACTTTTTTTTTTTATCAACTTATAGTTTATGAAAGTACAATTTGTTCTTGTTTTGTAGGACTACTTAGACATTTTATTCAACTACTTAGCAATGTATTTGACTAATCAGGTACAATTTTACATTACCAACTTATTGATATTCACGAATCGATTTTATGTCGGTATGCAATTTCTATGTTATGTTATTCACGATACATGAGTTGTATAACGGTATAGATTTTGTAGCTTAAGATTAATCAAGTTAAGTAGACTATATGAATGAATGAAATACACAACAATATTTAATCACTTCACCTTTTTTGCCAAAACCTACATTTCAATAATATTAATAAATACGTGAAACAAATGCCCAAATCCCAAATTACTAAGCGGATAGCTTATGAATATCGCAATACATAACGTGAATACTAAATAAAAATTTCACATATTAGTAAACTAGACATCTTCTTTGCAATTTCTACTGTCATGACTGACATACTTGTTGCACCTTTTGCATTTCCTCATGCCTGATTTTGCATTTTCGGCTACAACCTTCTTCTTTCCAGCTTCGGCTATAGCCTTCTCCTTTCCATCTTTGTACCTCTTCCCGTTGCCTTTGTTCTTTGCTTGTCTTGGAGGTTGAACGAATACCTCATTCGGCGCACTAATCCTACAAAACTCTCAACCATTGATTCACTTACTCCTTCCCTGTTTTCAGCGTTATCATCCGCTTTATATTCTGACTTCTTATTCTTCAATGTTAACAGGAGATAATTTATCTTGTCATTGTCTTCCTTCACAATTCCAACACAAGAATATATTATTGACCACAATTCGTTCATCAAAGCTTGTTTCTCTTCTATTCTTGCACTTTGATCTCATACGTCATTAGGAATAGCGCTCCTTTCCCTTGTTGCAACATCCTTTCTCCACTTGTCTAGTATTAGGCGTTCAGGAACCTTTTTATAACCATAAATTCAAAGCGGTGAAAATATGACAACACGGTAAACCAACTTTGTTGAACATCATGCAGCTGCACATAGTGATGTTATGACGCAATGGATGATCTACTTGGAATAAATCTTCACTCCCCTCCTTTACTGTATACGTCACTTGGTGCTCACCTGCGCATGAATACCACTTTTTAACAATGAATATCAACCACAACGAACTGCATATCTATTGACAAAATATGAATATCGATACATGAACTAATGTATATCAATGCATCATTCAAAAAAAAATTTGAATAACATATGTTTTTTAAGGCCTACTTGCAGTTATCCAAAATTCCATGAGCGATATTCACAACTCTCAGCATTGGTGTGCACGATTTGCACTTCAAACATTTCAATAACAAATAGATTGTAGTGAATACGATAACACATTACTTGAATATCAGACTACATTACAAATATTGTACCTGGTGTCTCATTAGTGACAGAACAATCGAAATACGATGTGGTAATCTTTTCTTGCACGAGAGCAAATATTTTTAGTGTATACACCTCAGAAGCATGCTTCTCAATCAACAACGGCGTTTTCAATACATGCGTCCGTGTGTCCGAATCGATATCATTCCTCATTTGGTTATAACATTGGGTTTCCATTGCACTATTAAAGTGCATCAACAGCTCAACAAGGCTAAAGTTCTTGTTTGAATAATTACCAAAAAAACTATTACGAGACTCTGAAATCGATGTTGTGCGAACCAGACCACCAAGCACAACATCCTTAAAATACACCGGGATCCAATAGCGTCGTAGATCATACATATCATCGAACCAAGGTTTCTTATCGAGCTCATACTCGACCACAAATTCCTTCCATCCCTCCTCAAACTCCGAGATTGTATGTTTGTCATCCCAAACCAACTTGCCCAGCTTCTTTATGAAATCCTTTGAATTAATTTTTTTACACCAACCTTTTTCAACACCTTTTCCATAATGTGCCACATACATAATCGATGTCTGGTTTGGGAAAATACATTTTCAATAGCAATCTTCAACGCGAGATCCTAATCTGTCACAAGGATCTTTGGTGCATGCCTCATTGCTTTCTGAAAGTGACCGGAAAACCATTTGTACGATTCCATGTCCTCCTTCATGACCAATCATGTACCGAACGTAAGACTTTTCTTGTGGTTATCAATTCCAGTGAATGGTGCGAATACCATATAGTACCTGTATGCATATCCCTTAAATTATTTTGCATATCATAATTCAAAAAATCATTTCTTTAACAAACTCTCTACATTAAAGTACTTGTTTGTTTTCTAGGTCGAGTCAAAGGAAACCACATCTCCAAAAGCAGCGTAATTCCGACATGAGATTGGATCTGCCCAGAACAACCTCGTTAACTATTGTTCACTGTTCACATAATACTCAAAGTAAAAGGCATCGCATTGTTCCTTCTTCTTCGTAAACCTATTGATGACCATTTGCACATCAGCAGCTATAATGTGCGACATCACATCTTGCTTGAAATTCCTGAAGTCCCTTGCCATCGCCCTCATGTTCCCATATCCACCAACCATCTATTTTAAAAGATTAAAAGACCTTATTGGTCCCAAGTTTGCCTTTGCACAACTCATCATAAATTTTTGATGTCCAATGTCCATCTTCCTAATACTCTTGAGGAAATGCCTTGCTGTATTCGGTATCATATCATGGTTGTGTCTCTCTGTAAACTTGTCAACCACGTAGGTAATGCCATCACTACATTTGAGAGAGATGTTTGCATCACACCATATTCTGTTAGATGTCGTCTTACGTTTGCCCGTACTATTATCTACATTCTTGAATCATGCCCTATTACACACAAAGTATTTTCTCTTAACATCTGAGCAGGTGAACTTGTGCGAGGTGCTTGATCTAACATCAAAACCAACTGTGGATGCATATTCACGATAGAATGACTCTCCTTCATCCAGGGAATTGAATGTTTTTCCAAGTACCGGTTTCATGGGAATGGGACATAGCGGAACCCAATGCTTTGTGTTTTTTGTCGTCGGGGTCAATAACACACTGTACCATACACAAAATCAGCCTCTTCTTCGTCTGACAACCCATCATCAGATACATCAACATCATTGTCCGATGAAGAGGAACGCATATCTATTTAGAGATAAAAGCAAATATCATATTTACAGAGAAACGCATATCTATTCAGATTTTTTGAATATCTGTATGAGTGATTGAACATGAACACAACTAACAGATATTCAGAAATACTTGAACGATATTCATTTTGATATGCCCAAAGTTTCAAAATAGTTTGAATAAAAATATTTTAAATGCGAATATTAACTACCATGGCGTGCATATCTATTCGAAGTTTATGAATATCAGTATGAATAAGACTGAACATGAACACGACTAGCAGATATTCAAAAATACTTTAACAATATTCACGATATTTGTTTTGATATGCACAAAGTTTCAAACAGATTGAATACAATTTTTTAAAATTGGAATATCAACCACCACATAGTGCATATCTATTCAGAGTTTATGAATATCAGTATGAATAAGACTGAACATGAACACAACTAACATATATTCAGAAATTCTTGAACGATATTCACGATTTACCGCTTGATATGCACAAATTTCAAACAATTTGAATACAAATAATTTAAATTGGAATATCAACTACCACATAGTACATATCTAATCAGAGTTTATGAATATCAGTATGTATACGACTGAACATGATCACAACTAACAGATATGCAGAAATAATTGAACGATATTCAGATAATTTGCTTTGATATGCACAAAATTTATTTTCAATTCAGTGGATGCGTTATATACATAGTGAATAAGTACTCACAATACTTGAATATCAGATATATGATAGTGAATATC
This sequence comes from Rheum nobile, assembly GCA_027886185.1. NCBI lineage: Eukaryota > Viridiplantae > Streptophyta > Magnoliopsida > Caryophyllales > Polygonaceae > Rheum > Rheum nobile. The sequence goes on from WOAB01000639.1 coordinate 12,996,465, forward strand.
AGCATGAATACGATAGAACATGAATAAGATTATCAGATATGCAAATTATATATAACAATATTCACAATTTTTGTGTCGATATGCAGAATGTTAACTTTCAACTCATTGAATATATTGATATTCACGAACTTCCATTGAATATGCATATTATCTAAAGACAGTGGCATTAGAAAATCGTAACCAATTGAATGTATATCAATGCAAAAACAAAGTCGTTTCAAGGGAGACAAGCATAATAAAGGCGGCGATGAAAATCCCAAATCCCCTAAATCATATATCGGTGTGCAATCAAAGTACACGAGCACATTTCCATACTTGCTCGTCGAAATCACATATCAATGAACTAACAAGAACCTTAAAAATTACATCAAAATCACATCATTCAAAGCGGTGATTCCGACGTGAGATTGGATCTGCCTAGAACAACCTCGTTAACTGTTGTTCACTGTTCACATCATATTCAAAGTAAAAGGCATCGCATTGTTCCTTCTTCTTCGTAAACCTATTGATGACCATTTGTACATCATCAGCTATAATGTGCGACATCAGATCTCGCTTGAAATTCCCGAAGTCCCTTGCCATCACCCTCATGTTCCCATATCCACCAACCATCTCTTTTAAGAGATTAAAAGACCTTATTGGTCCCAAGTTCACCTTTGAATAACTCATCATAAATTTTTAATGTCCAATGTCCATCTTCCTACTACTCTTGAGGAAATGTCTTGCTGTATTCAGTATCATATCGTGGTTGTGTCTCTCTGTAAACTTGTCAACCACGTAGGTAATGCCATCACTACATTTCAGTGAGATTTTTGCATCACACCCTATTCTGTTAGATGTCGTCTTACGTTTGCACGTACTATTATCTACATTCTTGAATCCTGCCCTATTGCACACAAACTATTTTCTCTTAACAACATCTGAGCGGGTGAACTCGTGCGAGGTGCTTGATCTAACATCAAAACCAACTGTGGATGCATATTCACGATAGAATGCTTAGTGTTTTTATCGTCGGGGTCAATAACACACTCTGTCCTTACACGAAATCAACCTCTTCTTCGTCTGACAACCCATCATCAGATACATCAACATCATTGTCTGATGAAGAGGAATGCATATCTATTCAGGGATAAAAGGGAATATCATTTACAGAGAAACACATATCTATTCAGCTTTTTTAAATATATGTATGAGTGACTGAACATGAACACGACTAACAGATATTCAGAAATACTTGAACGATATTCATTTTGATATGCCCAAAGTTTCAAAACAGTTTGAATACAAATATTTTAAATGCGAATATCAACTACCATGGCGTGCATATCTATTTGGAGTTTATGAATATCAGTATGAATAAGACTGAACATGAACACGACTAGCAGGTATTCAAAAATACTTGAACAATATTCACGATATTTGTTTTGATATGCACAAAGTTTCAAACAGTTTGAATACATATTTTTAAAATTGGAATATCAACCACCACATAGTGCATATCCATTCAGAGTTTATAAATATCAGTATGAATAAGACTGAACATGAACACGACTAACATATATTCAGAAATACTTGAACGATATTCACGATATGCCGCTTGATATGCACAAGTTTCAAACAGTTTGAATACAAATAATTTAAATTGGAATATCAACTACCACATAGTGCATATCTATTCAGAGTTTATGAATATCAATATGTATACGACTGATCATGATCACGACTAATAGATATACAGAAATAATTGAACGATATTCAGATAATTTGCTTTGGTATGCACAAATTTCATTTTCAATTCAGTGGATGCGTTATATACATAGTGAATAAGTACTCACAATACTTGAATATCAGATATAGGATAGTGAATATCAGCATGAATACGATAGAACATGAACAAGATTATCAGATATGCAAATTTTATATAACAATATTCACAATTTTTGTGTCAATATGCAGAATGTTAACTTTCAACTCATTGAATATATTGATATGCACGAACTTCCATTGAATATGCGTATTATCTAAAGACAGTGGCATTAGAAAATCGTAATCAATTGATTGCATATCAATGCAAAAACAAAGTCGTTTCAAGGGAGACGAGCATAATGAAGGTGGCGATGGAAATCCCAAATCCCCTAAATCATATATCGGTGTGCAATCAAAGTACACAAGCACATTTCCATACTTGCTCGGCAAAATCACATATCAATGAACTAACAGGAACCCTTAAAAGAACCCTAAAAATCACATCAAAATCACATCAAAATCAATTTGAATATCCTTGAACAAGAACGCTAAAAAGCGCATATCAATGAACTAACATGAACTAACCTTCTTCCATATTCAAGACCAGTGATGGGGAATTATATTTCTCGTGTTTGGTTATGGTGGAAGGCGATGGAGTTGAAGCAAGGGAAGCATATGAAGAAGACGAAGAAGACCACAATGGGAGACGAGCGTCGTTCAAGCCAACAGATTGGATATTCTCTCTCCTTAATTGTATTTTCTTTTTTTTACTAATTGTTTTTTTAGTAAACTACATATTGTGGCCTGATGTGACCCTGCCTCCCATGACGGCCCAAGACGAGGAAGAAGCCATGAGCCTACGCTCAAAGGGCCCAGTAACAAGGTCTAGGTCCAAGGCCATCGCCGCCGCCGTCGCGTCACTTATCGCACACGCCACCGCCAGCCAAGGAAGCCCAGAGACCAATCCAAGGCTCGTCGTTCTCGCCACCATCGAAAGTTCTGAAGACTGTGAAAAAGGCCGTGTTCTTTTGAAGACTGTGCCACCTCGTTGTCTCACGCGATGATCTCGTCAAAGCCTTCAACGCGTCCATGAGTTTCACGCGTTCTTTTTAAGACATTATCTATATTTGGTATTTCCAGCTTGCATTAGATAGTTTCCTTATTTACAGCGTTTAAGATAGTTTCCTTTTATCTTTTAGGGTTTGTGCCTTTTGGAGATGGTCCCTTCCGCGTGATCCAGGCCATTGGGGACAATGCTTATCAACTCGAGCTCCCACCAGATTTTGGAGTCCACGCGTCCTTCAACGTGGCAGACTTGACTCCAAATGTTGAGCCAGAGTTTGATGATGGTGAAGCGGGGACGCTTCACAGCCAAGTGGGGGAGGGTGATGTGACCCTGCCTCCCATGACGGCCCAAGACGAGGAAGAAGCCATGAGCCTACGCTCAAAGGGCCCAGTAATAAGGTATAGGTCCAAGGCCATCGCCGCCGCCGTCGCGTCACTTATCGCATGCGCCGCCGCCAGCCAAGGAAGCCCAGAGACCAATCCAAGGCTCGTCATCCTCACCACCATCGAAAGTTATGAAGACTGTGAAAAAGGTCGCGTTCTTTTGAAGACTGTGCCACCTCGTCGTCTCACGCGATGATCTCGTCAAAGCCTTCAACGCGTCCATGAGTTTCACGCGTTCTTTTTAAGACATTATCTATATTTGGTATTTCCAGCTTGCATTAGATAGTTTCCTTATTTGCAGCGTTTAAGATAGTTTCCTTTTATCTTTTAGGGTTTGTGCCTTTTGCAAGCTTGCATGGGCTAGCCCTTAGGCTCGTTTCGACCCAAGCCCATTAGGTCTTGGTCGAGACCCCTTCCCTATTTATACCCTACTTTGTACTCTTTATTTCCCACGTTCAAGTTAAAGTTCAAGGTTTAAAGTCGAGTGTTAATCCCTCCTTCCCTTGATCGAACGTCGCCCATATCCCTCTCATCCCCATTCACTCTGCCGCCGATGCTACGGCAACCACTCGATCTCCATCGAGCTTATCCCCTCCGCAGTCAACGCTACGACATCAACAACTTGTCCCTTCAAGTCGTCTATCCCTCCATTCAATCGCTTCCGCCACCACTATCCATACTCCCATCAACTCGCTTCCATCGCCACCGTGATCACCACCACCACCATCATCGCGTTCTTCCGTTCGCGATCACCACCACTGTGACGTTCAGACGTGACTTCCCAACCAAGACTAGATCCAAGGCGTCTCCGTTGACAACTTGGCTTGACACAGGAGGCAAGGACACATCAACTAGCATTAGAGCCCAGCAGTCTTGTAAGTCACGAACTCAAGTTTCAATTTTGTTCACAATTTTTCTTGACCCCCATCTCTGCTTTCGTACTATATCGCGAGAAAAAGATCACGAAAAACCAGAAATTTTCCATCTTTGCTGACCCTTCGGTTTCTACAAGGTCACACCTTGGCCGAAATTTTTTCTTCCTTCCCAAGTTTTGGTGTGTTAGGTAATTTTGTTATCTTGCATGCTTGAATATTTTGTTTCCTTAGTTCATGCGTGGATAGAGTTTCCTTGTTTGCTTGATTTTGCTTTTTAGTTAAGTTTACCAATTTCCTTATAAGATATCATCAAAATCTTATCTTCTCTTTCCTCTCTCTACAAAGATCACACTTGTGATATTCTAGTTACTTAGACCTTTTTTTTTATTTTGTTTCCTTTTGCAATCCGCAAAGATCACAAAATAAGATCTCAGATATAAAAAAAAAAAGATATCAAAAAGATATTAAAAAAAAAAGTTTCCAAAGTTAGGTAAAGCCAAAATAAGGCAACCCTAACTCCCTCACCCAGGTCTAAGCTCATCTTCTCAATCTCTCCATCGTCTAGGTAGCTTCCTAGAAGGTGATTTCTTGCTACTCGGTTGCTTTGTTTCCGTTTGTTTAGGGTTTCAATTTGTTCTTGTTTGTTTGATTGCAACTTGCTTGATACACCAACTCTTGTGCAAACCAAGCCGCCCTCACGGCAAGCCCAAACAAGCCCTACCTACGTGAACTTTGTGACTTGATTAGTGATTTGCTTGGTTGTTGTTCTTTGTTGTCTTTTGGTTCGTTTTTACTCCCATGTTTGGCCGTCTTGTTATAGGCACAATGCAGATTGGATCCAGTCAAGACGACCGCAAAGTCGACACAACAAACCGAGATCAACCCCCACAATTGGTTCTACATTAGGACCAACCACCACACGACCAACAACGCGATCCAATCATGGAATTGTCCGAAGATCAAACCTTGATCCAGGCTCTAAGACAAGAGATCGTGACTTTGAAAGCCCAACCACCAGTGGCACCCATCGTGCCGACTCCTACCCCTCCAAGTGCTATGGACGCGCTGCCTCCACCTGGAGCTACTGACGCGGGTCCATCGAAGACGAGAGTCGACAAAGGCAAACTGCATTCGACGCCTCAACATCAACCACAACTTAACAGAATGCAGAGTGTCATCGAGAGTCAACAAGGCTTCGTTTCCCACACGGACCGCTATGTCCCTAGAGCCACACCTGCTGGCTTCGATGACGGCTCCGACTACGACCACGAAGCCGAGGATGATCGAGGTGAGTACTCTGAACCTTACAATTTTGATGACAGGTATGCCTCTCGGAGAACACAGCGCCGTGTGCAAGCCTCTACACCACACGATGGCCGACGTCGTCAAGCTGCCCAAGCCGACGTGACGCCAAGAAGACACAACCGCCGCGATCGTGGAGTTGCCCCCCGCGATGATCCTTTGAGGACATCCCCTACTCAGCAACGCATCCATGATGTACGCGATCATCTACGACACCAAAGTGTCTGGACACCGCGTTATGACGATGGCTACACGTCGATCACACCCAATGTCCAAGACGACTTCGACGAGTATGATGACGGAGAGATCGAGGACTCCGGTATGGTCAATCCAATTTTTTTCCACCCACCTCTTGGAGATCCCATTGAGTTGCAGGATCACCCTTCAGATTGGATACCTTCGTCGCGTCTCCGCCCCAGAGGAGAACGCGTTCCTGACATTGGCGGCGAGCGCCGCGATGTTCAACAGCGAGACAATCGATGCGACAACTATGATCCCCAACCACAAAGATGTCAACGCGATGCCGCCTACGCGCCCAGGGATGACTTTGTCCGCGAACAACGCGATAGACACCACGTTGGACGCGATATGCCACATGGATTGCGCGCCATTAACAACCCTCTTTATGATGCTGCCCCACACAACGCGTTCAACCCAGCCCCATAACAGCCTCGATACCAGCGACCCCACGTCAAGGTAAAAATCGAGCATTTTCATGGTGAATACAACCTCTCTATGTTTCTTGAATGGGTGCAGGCTACAGAGTACACTCTTCGCTATAATCGTGTGCCACCTGAGGACCATGTTGACGCCGCGACGCATAACTTCCGAGGAGCCGCCCGCGTGTGGTGGCATAGGTTCGAAGATGACTGCGTTCGACACCACAGAGCACGAGTCACAGAATGGAAGCAATTAGTCTACGTAATGACCCGGAAATACGTGCCTCCAGACTACCAGAATCAAATGAGATTGGACATTGCCATGGCTCGCCAAGGCTCGATGACTCCACTCGAGTTCTTTTCCAAGCTTGAAGACATGTATTACAAGGCCAACATCTTTGTTGCACCATCTACTCTGAGGACCAAATTCTTGAGTGGCTTGAACACTAACATCCGTGATCAGCTCGAGATTTTGCCCATCAAAGACGTGAACACACTCACCCATACGACGATGCAGATTCATGCCCAATTATCTCGCCGGAAATCTTACACATATTCCAGTGGCCAACAAAGGTATTCTTCTAACTCTAGTGGTTTACCTTCTACTAATGTTCGCCCTAGTGCCTCTACCACAACCGCGTCTAGCCAAGCCCCCAAAGCAAAGACCGCGCCACCGGCCACCACGCCGCGACAGAACGCGCCAAGATAGGCGCCAGTGAACAATGATCACGCGCGTGATATTGAGTGTTACAAATGTGGTGGAAGAGGCCACTATAAGAAAGATTGTCCCAATGCTCGCAAAGTGTTGTTCTCCACAGCCGCTGTCGGCTACGAGTCTTGTGAGGACGAGGAGGCCACACTTGACGCGATCCCTGAAGACAATGCTGAGGAGGATGAAGACGCGTATGACTGCGACCCCACGTCTCTACACGCGGGCACACCATTGAGCTTGGTGATGCGTCGTCTCCTCACTGTCAAGAAAGCCAACTTAAGCGATCAACGGGAGAACTTGTTCCACACAAGGGCTCTAGTGCAAACATCTTCCTTGAGTGTCATTATTGATGGCGGATCTTGTGCAAATATTGTGAATGAGAAGGTTGTCAACCACTTCAAATTGCCTACGACGCCTCATCCACAACCTTATGCCCTCCAATGGATTTCTTCTAGTCCAGGTAACACATTATCTCGCCAATGTTTAATTTCTTTTTCTATAGGCCAATACTGTGATTCAATTCTTTGTGATGTCATTGCAATGGACGCCACCCATATTTTGCTTGGGCGCCCATGGAAATTTGACATACGCGTGCTCCATGACGGGTATTTGAACACTTATGTGTTCAATTACCATGGGAAGCGCGTCACTTTGCATCCAATGTCTCCCAATGAGATCTTGCAGGACCAGGTCGAACGCGATCGCTAGAAGGCCATAGAGACCGCGTCCACTACGCCCCAATCTGGTCACACTTCATCTCCTTCAGGCGCTAGCAAGAAGAAGCCACATGCCCCAGCTGGGACACCAAGTGCCCCGACTCCCTCGTTGCCCCCAGCGCATCCTTTGCAAGGAACCTGTTAGCCACGCGTTCTTTGAGCCAGGCCTAGTGACCTCACTGCATGTGTCACTGTCAAAGCGCCATGTTTTCTACTTATGCCAACCCCGTGCATACCAGAATCGTCGAAGACCGCGGTCTTACCATCATCGATCGCGAAGTTGCTTGACGCGTTCCAAGACGTCTTCCCAGATGAGTTGCCACAAGGTTTACCTCCCTTGAGAGGCATTGAGCACCAGATTGATCTTGTTCCCGGTGCTTTCTTGCCCAACCGCGTTGCGTATAGAGCTGGTCCGGAAGAGACCAAAGAACTACAGCGCCAGGTCCAAGAATTGTTGGATCGCGGGTACGTCAAGGAATCTCTTTCCCCTTGTGATGTGCATGTGATCCTTGTGCCCAAGAAAGATGGCACCTGGAGAATGTGTGTTGATTGTCGTGCCATAAACCAGATCACAGTCAAGTATAGGTACCCTATTCCTCGCCTTGATGATATGCTTGATGAACTTCATGGCGCGACACTCTTCTCCAAGATTGATTTGAAGAGTGGTTATCACCAGATCAGAATAAAAGAAGGTGATGAATGGAAGACGGCATTCAAAACCAAGTATGGGCTCTACGAGTGGCTTGTCATGCCCTTTGGGCTCACGAACGCGCCCAGCACATTCATGCGCGTGATGAACCACATGTTGAGATCTTTCCTTGGCAAGTTTGTTGTCGTTTATTTCGATGACATACTTGTGTATTCCCGGAGCCTCGAAGACCATGCCAATCACCTTCGACAAGTGTTAGAGTGTCTTCGCCAAGAGCACCTATTCGCCAATCTGGCTAAATGTTCCTTTTGCTCCGCGTCAACCAACTTTCTGGGCTACATTGTTAGTAGCGATGGTTTACGCGTTGACGAGGAAAAGATCACGGCCATCAGGGACTGGCCCACGCCTACAACTCCGACACAAGTGCAAAGCTTTCTAGGTCTCGCGGGCTTTTATAGGCGTTTTGTACGCGACTTTTCCTCCATTGCCGTGCCACTTCACGAGCTCACCAAGAAAGGAAGCACAGTTTTGTGGCAGGATTCCCATGAACGTGCCTTCTCCACCTTGAAGACCGCGTTATGCCAAGCGCCATTGCTCCAACTTCCAGATTTCACCAAACACTTCGAAGTAAAGTGTGATGCCTCTGACATAGGCATTGGTGGTGTGCTACACCAAGAGAAGAGATGATAGGCGTTTGTCGTCAAGACACCTAAACAAATAAAATAATCCTAACAAACCTAAACAAGTAGTAGAGGCAAGCAAGGGTCGAATTCACAGGGAGGAAGTAATCAATCTACGTGTTCACAAGCGTGTAAAGTAACAAGGGGGGTTTGAATGATCACAGAGTAACAAAGATGCAAGCTTTAACAAGAGAAGAAATATAACGAGGAAAGTAGTTCCACTAGAACGAGATCCACAATACAGAGATGCAAGTTGATCACTGAAATCTATAAATCCAAGTTCTTTAACTATTCTTATGGTTGTTCCCACCCTGATCTTAAGTACTACCGATTCTCACAGTTGTCGATAGACTTATTACTATGCCAATGATAAAGTACAACTGATTATCACAGTTGTCAGCGTACTTTAGCACCAACACAGCAATAGCAATGCGCACAAGGATATAGGATACATGCAAGTAGAAAGACGTACAAGTACTCACTCCCCTACTAAACATGCAATTGATTCTCACACACAAGTGTACGCTCGGAACCCCTATACGCACAAACGTGTTTGCCACTAGATATGCACTCGGAACCCCTATATGCAATCCTAGCAATTGATAAAAAGTATTCAACCTAGCTGGCCAGACTATGAGGAATAACAATAAATCATAAACGTTATAACAAGAGAATCAATCCAACACACATAAGAATAAGAACAATTAATAGAAATCTCACAACTTATATCAATGTATTGCTTCAAACGTCTAGCAGAACAAAAGTGTTTAGCTCTCCATGAGTTGGAATCACGGAGGCAAAACTAAAACTGAATTGTAACGTAATCTCGAACTATGAAACTAGGTTAACAAAAGAGAGTATTTATAAACTAAATCCTAAAAGAGATAAAAGGAAATAATAATAATACTAATAAAATAGGAAATCAGATCCCGGGAAATTAATCCCGCAAATCCTCGCGGCCGTAATCCCGCCTCGCGTTAGCAGCTTCCTTCACGGCAAACTCCAATTCACTTCTCGGCCCATCTCACGAAATCAGCACGACCCAGTGCAAGCAAGCAGCAACACGGCCCACTCCAATTCAAATTATCATTGCTGACATCATGCTCCGTCAGCGTCCAATTTAATCTCCCGCTTCGCTTCAGTGCTTTCCGCTTTCAATTCTTCGGCGCGGCATCTCTTTCCTTCACGTGGGCTTTCTTCCTTTATTGGGCCTAATTCATCACGGCCCATCTTCTCCAATTCGGCAATCAGCGCGCGACTTAATTAATTATTTCGCTCAGCATATGGCCGTGAGGCGCCAACTCCCACCGCGGGGCGGTGATTTATACCGCGGGGCGGCATCCTTCTCTGAGACCCATCGTCGGGTCGCGGTGGCTCTGACACGAGGCGTCAATTTCTGCCCTCTTCTTTGTGGTTCCTTCATAGATTTTTCACGTCTCCTCAGGTGGTCAACTCCTCTTCATCTGGATATCTCTAATTAGCTCCTCTAGACCACCAAAACCACACTTCTCCACTCCAACTCCATAATCTCCAATTGTGCTCTAAATCCAACCAAATGGCGCCTCAAACCTGGTAATAATCCTTAGATAAGTGGTACAAAATAGCACTTATCAAGAGACCAATTGCCTACTTCAGTGAGAAGCTCACAGGAGCCACTCTCAATTACCCCACCTACGACAAAGAGCTTTATGCCTTAGTACGTGTGTTGAAGACTTGGCAACACTACCTCTGGCCGCGTGAGTTTGTCATCCACAGTGATCATGCCGCGCTGAGCTATTTGAAGAGCCAAGCTTACCTCAATCGCCGCCATGCTCGCTGGGTGGAGTTTCTGGAGACATTCCCTTATGTCGTTGTTCACAAGAAAGGGAAAGATAACATCGTTGCTGACGCGCTGTCTCGCAGGTATGTTCTCTTGACTCAAGTGCAAACTAAGATTTTGGGTTTTGCTTTGATTAAAGATTTATATGCTAGTGACCCTTTCTTTGCCCCTATTCTTGAGCACTGCTTGAGATCGCGTGAGGTTGAGACGTTTTACCTTTCTGAGGGATATTTGTATAAGGCTAGTCGTCTATGCATTCCTAGATCTTCCATTAGGCTCCTATTGATTGAGGAAGCACACGCGAGTCGTGGACACTTTGGGATTAGGAAGACCTTAGACGCGCTAAGAGAACATTTCTTTTGGCCTAACATGACCCACCAAGTGACTAGGTTTTGTAGGAGTTGTGTGACTTGCCAGAGAGCCAAAGCTAAGTCTAGTCCTCACGGCCTCTACACTCCTTTGCCCATTCTGAGTGCCCCCTGGGAAGATTTGTCTATGGATTTCATCACGGGTTTGCCCCTCTCTAGACGAGGTAAAGACTCTATTTTTGTGGTCGTAGATAGATTTTCTAAGCTGGCACATTTTATAGCTTGTAAGACCACCCATAGTGCTAGTGAGATTGCTGATTTATTCTTTGAGCATGTGGTGCGTCTTCATGGAGTCCCGCGTACCATTTTTAGTGACATGGATTCTAAGTTTGTTGGTCATTTTTGGAGAACTCTTTGGGGAAAGCTAGGAACCAAACTCCTATTCTCGACTAGCTACCACCCCCAAACCGATGGCCAAACGGAGGTCACCAATAGAACTCTAGGAGCCCTCCTTCGCACGATGCTCAAAGCCAACCCTAAGCGTTGGGAGGACTTACTATCAATTGTCGAGTTTTGTTACAATAGATGCAGGCACACGGCGACCAAGTTGACACCTTTTGAGGTGGTGTATGGCATCAACCCTTTGACACCACTGGATTTGTCACCGTGCCCTCTCCGAGATCCAGTGCATGTATCCGCCTCACATCGCGCTGAGCAAGTCCAAGAGCTTCATCGAAAGACCAAGGAGCAGCTGGAGAGGAGGGCCGCGCAGTATACCAGAAGAATTCAGGCCGCCGTCGCGTCGTCTTTGCCCCCGGGGACCTTGTCTGGGTGCATCTATGAAAGGAGAGGTTCCCCTCACGGCGAAAACACAAACTGGCACCGTGTGGAGACGGTCCCTTCCGCGTGATCCAGGCCATAGGGGACAATGCTTATCAACTCGAGCTCCCACCAGATTTTGGAGTCCACGCTGTAACACCCCCAAATCTTAACCCAAATGGAAAGGTATTACCGCCAGTGACCCCAATGTTCCTTACCGAGATCACCCAAGGCTTTACCGTTTAAATACAATTAATGAAATACAATTGATACATAATGATCAAAGTATTCAAATCAAAACATAACAACGTTCAAATGAAACATGAGTTACGGGATTACATCCCAATCCCGAATAGGACAAATACAGAGTTTAAACAAAGTACAGCGGAAGTCTTATAAAAGATATTACAAAAAGGGTTGTGATCGTAGTGATCACCTGCCCAAGGATCTCAACCTGATTAAAAGCAATTATTAAAACATCCAAAAACAACCGTCGTCTTCATAGTCAATCTAGTCTCCTCATATCTTCGCTCTATCTGATGTGCCGAATCGAACGGATGACACCAGCCCACATGCGGAGAACAGAATTTGTGGGTTAGTCTACTTGAATAGACTAGCAAGGGTAAAAAGCATAGTGGTTCGAGTGATCGTAACCGTTTACTATCATTGTCCCTCGAATAATAATCGAAGGGACGATACATAACCCGACACTTTCACGGAATAACAACAAGAGGTATGCACAAGAGAAGATTCTGGAAGACTTAATCTTCACAAAAATCGACCCGAAAGAAGACTCCAAAGGAAATGAGTCTTTAAGGAAATATGACAAATCTGGAAAGCTTACAGAATCAAAAAACAGCGATTAAAAGCTGACTGAGATGCTTCGGCTCACAACCAACCTCACCGCTTACAGGGAATCTAGATTGGAAAGAGAACGTACTACATTCAAGTCTGGATCTTACAGAACCACATAACGATGATTTAAAAACTGACTAAGATGTTTCGGTTCACGACCAACCTCATCGCTTACAGCGAATCCAGATTGGAAAGAGAACGTACTCTGATCAAAAGTCAAGACGAGCTTTCCTAGCTGCACTATTTACTTAGCTGCACTATTCGCCAAAGGTATATTAATTAAGTTCTCTCGGGCACCTTATCTTATTTAATTCCAAAACGATTAACACATTAAAAGCTTTTAATATATGTCCTTGTCACGCAGGACCCATATCTAAGGAATGAACCTCACCGAGTCCAAACCTCTGAATCTACATCGAAAGAATGAACCTCACAGAGTCCAAACTTCTACTATCGCAGGGTCTTGCTCGCCCTTTAAAAGAATGAACCTCACTGAGTTCAAACTTCAACAATCGTTGGGTCTTCATCGCCCTTACAGTTATAAAGGAACGCGCATGGAACTCTCAGGATCCAGGTGTTCCTACAAATACTCGTGCTAACTTACAGTTACAACAAAACCACAGTACAAGATAAATCCACATAAATGCCCGGAAGGCGATCATAGATAATAGCGTCGTTCTAACAGATATACAACCTATTATATGATTTTCCAAAACAATTTATAAAACCTATTCCAGACAAACACAGTAATCATTACAAATTAATTATTCAGATAAACAACTGATAATTAATGTAAATATGGAATGATGAGCAAGAGCGAACCGCCACTTGCCTGAGTCCGTAGAGATTGAACGAAGTCTAACGACGGGATTCCGGGCTCGACACAGAGACGAATCCGCCAACTCCAGTACCTTCGGATCGACCCATACAGAAACCCTAAGTTAGATTCGACAAACAACAATACCGATCTACGAAAGAACGAAAGGAATCGAAGGAAACGAAACCCGAACGAAGGCTACGGAAGCCAACACCAACAACCACGGCCACCAACACTTCACGGCGGACGCCACAACAATCACGGCGGGCGCCGCCTTAAATACGGCGGGCGCCGCCTCAAGCACGGCGGGCGCCGCTCAACTGCGGCGGGCACCGCTCAACTGCGGCGGGCGCCGCTCCTTGGCCCTTCTTCACGGCGGCTGGCCACAACATCACGGCGGGCGCCGGGATCTTCACGGCGGGCGCCGTCTCATGCCTGCGGTTGCCGTGTTCCTCACGGCGGGCGCCGTCTCATGCCGGCGGTCGCCGCCTTCGAGCCGGCGGTCGCCGTGATCCTCGCGGCGGTCGCCGTCGCGAACGAAAACATAAATACGAGAGGAGAAAACTCACCCTCGACGATCGATTTGGCTCGTCTTTCGCCTTGCTTGGCTTCTAGGCGTCCGAGAGCCTCCAATGCTCCTCTTGGCCACCGGAAACGACACTAAACGAGCTCCGACGATCCACTAGAGCCTTCCCGAGAGAGAGCGTTTTTGAGAGACGAGAGCTTGACAGCGCTTCCACGTTTTTTGGCCCCTTTCACCCTCACCCAATGCTCTCTATTTATAGGCAAAACTAGGGTTGGAAGGGAGCTTGGGTAATAACCCTTGGTTAACCAACTTGTACTTTTGCCTCATGGATAATAGCTCTTGGACAATAACCTTTGGATAAAGAATCTTGTACTATTGCCCATTAGATAACAACTCTTGGGCAATAAACTTGTACCAATCTTAACCCGCGTTAACAAAAGTCGTACACGAACGAGTACGAACTTCCAAAACATCTCGACTGTATAATTCTTCAATGAGAAAAATATTATAGATATAGAGAACATTACAGAATGTCTCAAACCTTCAGAATTAAATCCGACGTACCAAACTGGCGCTCGGGAAAAATCCATAATTCCCAAAATAGCCTTACAAAATTACGGGGTATCACATCACCTCCCCCTTAAAAGAAGTTTCGACCCCGAAACTTGGCCGAAAAACAACTCGGGAAAGTGTTTGAGCATCTCTGCCTCGGTTTCCCAAGTAACTTCCTCAGTCCCAGACCTGGACCACAGAACTCGTACCAACAGTATGATCTTGTTGCACAGCTGCTTTACACGGCGTTCGAGAATGCGCTCTGGTATCTCCTCTCAAGTACCATTTGTCTGAATCTCGACGTCCTTATAGCTCAGCCTACGAGACTCATCTTAGCACGAATATCCTTAGCAATGATACGTGGAACACATTATACACTGGGTATGCCGATGGCAATAAGCCAAACGGTACGTTAGAGATCTTACTCTATCCAGAATCTTGAGTGGTCCCATGTAGCGAGGGTTAAGCTTCCCACGCTTACCAAACCTGAAAACATCCTTGGGTGGCGATACTGTGACAAGTACCTTGCCACCAACCTCGAACTCAACACTCTAACGCTTCTGATCTGCGTAAAACTTTTGCCGACTCTGAGCGGTCAACATCCTCTGTCTAATCAAAGCAATGTCCGAAGCTGTCCTTTCGACCAACTCTGGTCCAAGCAGAATCTTGTCGGCATTATCATCCCAACAAATCGGAGATCTGTATCTGTGACCATACAAAGCTTCGAACTGAGCCATCTTGACCGTAGCATGCCAACTATTATCGTACGTGAGCTCAATCAGACTTAGGTTGTCTTCCCAGCTAGTCGGATGATCGAGTACGTATGCTTCTTAGCATATCCTCCAGGGTCTAGATGGTCTTTTCAGACTGACCATCTGTCTGAGGATGAAACGCTGCTGAATCTCAATTCAGTTCCCATGGCCTTGTGAAGTTCTTGCTATAAACTTTACATGAATCGGCCAT
Source organism: Rheum nobile (assembly GCA_027886185.1). Taxonomy (NCBI): domain Eukaryota; kingdom Viridiplantae; phylum Streptophyta; class Magnoliopsida; order Caryophyllales; family Polygonaceae; genus Rheum; species Rheum nobile. The sequence continues at coordinate 13,011,912 of WOAB01000639.1, forward strand.
CTCGATCTGATACAATGGTCTTAGGAATGCCATGTAAACGGATAATCTCCTGGTGGAACACTTCTGCTGACCTCTGGGTCACCCAAGTAACCTCAGTTTCCAATTCAAACACTATTACTGCTAGTTCTAGGTCATGTATTGGTTAGTTTGCTTCATAGGTTTTCAATTGTCTAGATGCGTATGCAATAACCTTGCCCCTCTGCATCAAAGACACATCCCAACCCATTTCTCGAAGCATTAACTATAGACCATATAGCCATCATTCTTTCCGACAACGCCAAAACTGGTGCATAAGTCAGACATTGTTTCAACTTCTTGAAAACTGGTCTTGCACTTGTCATCCCAGACAACTTCTTGTTGACCTTGCGGAACAGACTGGTCATAGGTGGAGTGATCTTAGAAAAATCCTTCCATGAACCGTCTATAATGCTCAGCAAGCTCTGGGAAACTGCGCACCTCGCTCACACCCTGAGGCCGCTTCCAAACAACTACTGATTCACTCTTCTGGGGAATAACCATAACCTCATTCTTATTGATCACATGGCCTAAGAAAGCCACTTCTAGATCCAACAATCGCACTTAGCCCACTTTGCGTACAACTGACTTGGTCTAAGGACCGATAAAGCAATCCGCAGATGTTCCCTGTGAGCTTCCTTGCTCGGGAAAATATCAAAATGCCATTGATGAAGACCACTATGAACTTATTCAAGTACTGGTCTAAAACATCGATGCACTAGGTTCATGAAACTGCTGGAGCACTCGTAGATCCAGATGGCATGACTACAATCTCGTAGTGACCATCTCTCGTTCGAACGCAATCCTCGGAATATCATCCTCACGAATCCTGAGCTGATAAAAACCAGATCTCCGGTCGATCTTGGAGAAAACTTTTGCTCCTTGTAGTTGATCCAACAAATCATCACTCCTTGGCAACAGATACTTGCTCTTGATCGTGACTTTATTCAACTCTCGAAAGTCAAAACAAAGTCGAAATGGTCCATCTTTATTTTTGACACATAAAACTAGGGCACTCCTACTCAAGGTGATGCACTCAACTTTATATAACTTTTGTCAAGAAGATCCTTGAGTTGCTTCTTCAACTCTTGCATCTCAACAGGAGCCATCCGGTACGGGGCCTCAGAGATCGGCGTGGTACTCGGCTCGAGATCAACGGCAAACTCCACAACACGATTCGGGGTATCTAGGAATATCTTCTGGAAAGACACCCGTAAATCCTCTAACCACAAGAATATCAAAACTGAAGTCTATCACTGCCTTATGACACTTCCGTCAATCCATGCTGAGAATAATTATCGTATGGGACCATGGTTATTTAGGTCAAATCGCTTTGAATTTCTTACCCTTGATGGTAATCGATAATCCGACAGACGATTGGTTCCCACTAAATGGTCACCATATTGGACCAGCCCACTACATGGTTCACAGACGACTCACTAGTGGCTCCGAGCCCAGGCCCAACCATTACCAGCGTCCACTGTTTCCATGAGCCGCTGTCCATACATCTCAACCCATCCTTGGTAGCTCCATCTAATTAATAGGCAGCCATCTCCTAAGAGGTTGTTGGTGAGTCTCGAACACGAGACCTTACCCCATACCAATCAACGAAACATTAACTTGGTATAAACCAAATGTTCATATATAAGAAGAGTTACAACAAAAGGTTCACAACCTCGTTGCACACACAACTTAACTTACAACCATCCAAAATTAAAGTCTGGGTAGCACCCACATCAACAACACATTAACAAAAGTAGAACGCAGATACAAAGTACTCTAAGCATTAGGATCATAGGGTCCATCCGCCTCACGCATCACGTAAAGACGTTGACTCTGATTTCCAGAAGCCACTGGGGCTTTCCCCTTATCCTGCGCAGTTGTCTGCATCGAAGGATTGGAAGTCTCTGCTGGTTTAAACATAGGTCTGTTGTTTGGATTAACAGACCCCTGATGAGACTCCGCTCCTTTCTGCATTCCCTGCCGACAGAACCTCTGCATATGCCCTTCCTTCCCACAACCAAAACAAGTCTTCTTCTCATTCTGACATGCAAAACTTGTGTGCCCAGATGCACCACAATTGTGACACTGAATCACTCCGCTGCTCCAACCTGATCCCCTGGCAGAGTCAGACTGAGTTGTCTCGGTCTTAGCACGACCAGACTTCTCAAACTTGGTAGGCGATGCCGGTCGTTTGAATGAACCAACCTGGCGATCCTGTTGCCCACCCTTTCCCTTAACTTGATTCTCCCGCTTATGAGCGGACTCCTCCAGTGTTACTTCCAACTTGTAGGCCGCATCCACGTAATGCTCCAGAGTAGAGCATGTGTGGTGCACCATCCATGGTTTAATATCCGGGCTCATCCATTCATGGAAGCACCAGATCTTTTGTGCCTCACTGGATATCTGCGGTTCAGCATACTGCAGCAAATGATTGAACTTGGTGGCGAGCTCTGTCACCTTCAACCCTTCCGTCTTAGGATACAAGAACTCCTTGTGCTTCTCCTCCCTCATAGCTCGAGAGAAGAAACGATCCGTCATCTTGGTATTAAACATTGACCAGGTCAACACCGGGCTATCAGCTAAGCCGATACTCTCCCACCATTCACTGACTTCTTCCTTCAATTGTAGAGAAGCTATGTGCACTCTCTCCGCTTCAGTGCACTCAACATTGCGGAACAACCTTTCCATAAGTGAAAACCAATGAGCGACTCTGACTGGCTCTCCTTTCCCATCATAGCTGTCGGGCCTCATAGAGTTAATGGCCTTCAGCGCTCGGCCATACTCTCATCTATCCCTGATCACGCCTCCCTGTTGCACATGATTCTCTTGCTCCTCAAACCTCGGAACTTTTGGAGGTACTGGCACTCCTTGTGCCTGAGGTGCGATTGGCCTCATTATCTCGGTGATTGCTTGTAGAACAATCCCCCGAATTGCTGTGACTGTCGCTGCATCGGGCACTACTGGAGCGTCGGCCTGAGCTTGGCCATTGCCTCCTGGATTATTGTTGAAGACAGACTCACGCTCTCCTGATGGGTCTGCAACATTCCTCGGGTTTGGTCTGGGGTCATTACTTGGCCCAGCACCAGCACGGATAACGTTTCTCGTGTTCACCATCTGTTTACCGATCAAATTCCAAGGATTTTATCACATTAATATCATTCTGATATATTTATCGTAATAAAATCAACTTATAATAGATCAACTTGGTAATTTCTATTGATGGACTCAAACCGAGTTACTAGGTTCTACAACCTCAACTCACAACGAGCGAACTGGGAATCAAGCCTAATTGGAGATGGCGAAACCACCTCGGCTTCTCCCGAGTTCCTCTGAAGAGAACAGAATGCACCCATATCTAACGGGGCAACGGGGAAGGAATTAGTCTTTCTAGACATAGAAGCAAGCTTACTATATCAGACTGTACAGAAGACATGACTATGAACGGTGTTTTGAAATTCTTTTCACTTTGAAAATTCAGAGCCCTTTTAAAGCATTTTCAAAAACGGATAAATGATTTATAAAATCTCAAACCCGTTTTAAAACCATTGGCTCTGATACCACAACTGTAACACCCCCAAATCTTAACCCAAATGGAAAGGTATTACCGCCAGTGACCCCAGTGTTCCTTACCGAGATCACCCAAGGCTTTACCGTTTAAATACAATTAATGAAATACAATTGATACATAATGATCAAAGTATTCAAATCAAAACATAACAACGTTCAAATGAAACATGAGTTACGGGATTACATCCCAATCCCAAATAGGACAAATACAGAGTTTAAACAAAGTACAACGAAAGTCTTATAAAAGATATTACAAAAAGGGTTGTGATCGTAGTGATCACCTGCCCAAGGATCTCAACCTGATTAAAAGCAATTTTTAAAACATCCAAAAACAACCGTCGTCTTCATAGTCAATCTAGTCTCCTCATATCTTCGCTCTATCTGATGTGCCGAATCGAACGGATGACACCAGCCCACATGCGGAGAATAATGTTTGTGGGTTAGTCTACTTGAATAGACTAGCAAGGGTAAAAAGCAGAGTGGTTCGAGTGATCGTAACCGTTTACTATCATTATCCCTCGAATAATAACCGAAGGGACGATACATAACCCGGCACTTTCACGGAATAACAACAAGAGGTATGTACAAGAGAAGATTCTGGAAGACTTAATCTTCACAGAAATCAACCCGAAAGAAGACTCCAAAGGAAATGAGTCTTTAAGGAAATATGACAAATCTGGAAAGCTTACAGAATCAAACAACAGCGATTAAAAGCTGACTGAGATGCTTCGACTCACAACCAACCTCACCGCTTACAGCGAATCTAGATTGGAAAGAGAACGTACTACATTCAAGTCTGGATCTTACAGAACCACATAACGATGATTTAAAAACTGACTAAGATGTTTCGGTTCACGACCAACCTCATCGCTTATAGCGAATCCAGATTGGAAAGAGAACGTACTCTGATCAAAAGTCAAGACGAGCTTTCCTAGCTGTACTATTTACTTAGCTGCACTATTTGCCAAAGGTATATTAATTAAGTGCTCTCGGGCACCTTATCTTATTTAATTCCAAAACGATTAACACATTAAAAGCTTTTAATATATGTCCCTGTCACGCAGGACCCATATCTAAGGAATGAACCTCACCGAGTCCAAACCTCTGAATCTAAATCGAAAGAATGAACCTCACAGAGTCCAAACTTCTACTATCGCAGGGTCTTGCTCGCCCTTTAAAAGAATGAACCTCACTGAGTTCAAACTTCAACAATCGTTGGGTCTTCATCGCCCTTACAATTATAAAGGAACGCGCATGGAACTCTCAGGATCCAGGCGTTCCTACAAATACTCGTGCTAACTTACAGTTACAACACAACCACAGTACAAGATAAATCCACATAAATGCCCGGAAGGCGATCATAGATAATAGCGTCGTTCTAACAGATATACAACCTATTATATGATTTTCCAAAACAATTTATAAAACCTATTCCAGACAAACACAGTAATCATTCCAAATTAATTACTCAGATAAACAACTGATAATTAATGTAAATATGGAATGATGAGCAAGAGCGAACCGCCACTTGCCTGAGTCCGCAGAGATTGAACGAAGTCTAACAACGGGATTTCGGGCTCGACACAGAGACGAATCCGCCAACTCCGGTACCTTCGGATCGACCCATACAGAAACCCTAAGTTAGATTCGACAAACAACAATACCGATCTACGAAAGAACGAAAGGAATCGAAGGAAACGAAACCCGAACGAAGGCTACGGAAGCCAACACCAACAACCACGGCGGACGCCACAACAATCACGGCGGGCGCCGCCTTAAATACGGCGGGCGCCGCCTTAAATACGGCGGGCGCCGCCTTAAATACGGAGGGCGCCGCCTCAAGCACGGCGGGCGCCGCCTCAAGCATGGCGGGCGCCGCCTCAAGCACGGCGGGCGCCGCTCCTTGGCCCTTCTTCACGGCGGCTGGCCACAACATCACGGCGGGCGCCGTCTCATGCCGGCAGTCGACGTGTTCCTCACGGCGGGCGCCGTCTCATGCCGGCGATCGCCGCCTTCGAGCCGGCGGTCGCCGTGATCGTCGCGGCGGTCGCCGTCGCGAACGAAAACAGAAATACGAGAGGAGAAAACTCACCATCGACGATCGATTTGGCTCGTCTTTCGCCTTGCTTGGCTTCTAGGCGTCCGAGAGCCTCCAATGCTCCTCTTGGCCACCGGAAACAACACTAAACGAGCTCCGACGATCCACTAGAGCCTTCCCGAGAGAGAGCGTTTTGAGAGCGTTTTTGAGAGACGAGAGCTTGACAGCGCTTCCGCGTTTTTCAACCCCTTTCACCCTCACCCAATGCTCTCTATTTATAGGCAAAATTAGGGTTGGAAGGGAGCTTGGGTAATAACCCTTGGTTAACCAACTTGTACTTTTGCCTCATGGATAATAGCTCTTGGACAATAACCTTTGGATAAAGAATCTTGTACTATTGCCCATTAGATAACAACTCTTGGGCAATAAACTTGTATCAATCTTAACCCGCGTTAACAAAAGTCGTACACGAACGAGTACGAACTTCCAAAACATCTCGACTGTATAATTCTTCATTGAGAAAAATATTACAGATACAGAGCACATTACAGAATGTCTCAAACCTTCAGAATTAAATCCGACGTACCAAACTGGCGCTCGGGAAAAATCCATAATTCCCAAAATAGCCTTATAAAATTACGGGGTATCACACACGCGTCCTTCAACGTGGCAGACTTGACTCCATATGTTGAGCCAGAGTTTGATGATGGTGAAGCGGGGACGCTTCACAGCCAAGTGGGGGAGGGTGATGTGACCCTGCCTCCCATGACGGCCCAAGACGAGGAAAAAGCCATGAGCCTACGCTCAAAGGGCCCAGTAATAAGGTCTAGGTCCAAGGCCATCGCCGCCGTCGCGTCACTTATCGCACGTGCCGCCGCCAGCCAAGGAAGCCCAGAGACCAATCCAAGGCTCGTCATCCTCGCCACCATCGAAAGTTCTAAAGACTGTGAAAAAGGCCGCGTTCTTTTGAAGACTGTGCCACCTCGTCGTCTCACGCGATGATCTCGTCAAAGCCTTCAACGCGTCCATGAGTTTCACGCGTTATTTTTAAGACATTATCTATATTTGGTATTTCCAGCTTGCATTAGATAGTTTCCTTATTTGCAGCGTTTAAGATAGTTTCCTTTTATCTTTTAGGGTTTGTGCCTTTTGCATGCTTGCATGGGCTAGCCCTTAGGCTCGTGTCGACCCAAGCCCATTAGGTCTTGGTCGAGACCCCTTCCCTATTTATACCCTACTTTGTACTCTTTATTTCTCACGTTCAAGTTAAAGTTCAAGGTTTAAAGTCGAGTGTTAATCCCTCATTCCCTTGATCGGACGTCACCCATATCCCTCTCATCCCCATTTACTCCGCCGCCGACGCTACGGCAACCACTCGATCTCCATCGAGTTTATCCCCTCCGCAGTCGACGCTACGACATCAACGACTTGTCCCTTCAAGTCGTCTATCCCTCCATTCAATCGCTTCCGCCACCACTATCCATACTCCCATCAACTCGCTTCCATCGCCACCGTGATCACCACCACCACCATCATCGCGTTCTTCCGTTCGCGATCACCACCACTGTGACGTTCAGACGTGACTTTTCAACCAAGACTAGATCCAAGGCGTCTCCTTTGACAATTTGGCTTGACACAGGAGACAATGACACATCATGGCCCTTGTTTTATGATAATACACCCACCATAATATCTCTCCAACTTATCAATCTATCCATCCATCTCCTTAATCCAACGCTTTTTATTTATTCACTCGTTTTACCATAAGAATCGTTTTATATGAACGTCTCCCTTTATATTAGATTTTCAACCGTATCAAAATTTTAATTTAATATGATACCTTAAATTTTACCAAACGTCACTTCCTTTCATATGTACTCGTTTGCTCGAGGGCTGTATTACTGTTAATGATGGAAAAGGTCACAAATCCAACACTTGAACATGTGATACTTATGAGCCTGAAATCTAAGTTCAATTTTTGGCTGAAAAAGATGCTGGACTCGAGTACGATTGTATAGCAATCGGGCATCTGCAATCCAAGAATCCAGACTTAGAGCAATCTCTATCCAAGAACACAAACTGCCACGTGTAAAAAAATGAATAGAGGTCACCTGAGCAATTAGAGATTACCCCTTATCCTTTCCATCCTATCCCTTATCCTTCCAAATATCCAACAACAAAGCTAGGCCACCAGAAATAACTGTCAATTTCCCACCCAAGATTCTCCTCCTCCTCCTCCTCCTCCTCCTCCTCCTCCTCCTCCTTGTTTATCATCGAGGACCCAGAAACACCAAAAGCAGAGAAGAAGAAACACCAAAAATGGCAGCCTCCCTACAAGCAGCCGCCACCTTGATGCAGCCATCGAAGGTTGCCAGGAACAGCCTCCAACTGCGGTCTTCCCAGAGCCTCACCAAAGCATTTGGACTGGAGGCGTCCACTGCGAAGGTCACCTGCTCACTCCACTCCGATTTCAAGGACTTGGCTCTCAAGTGTGTTGACGCCACCAAGCTTGCTGGTCTGGCCCTTGCTACATCTGCTCTCCTTGTCTCCGTGAGTTCACTCTACTAACTCAACTCTTTTCTGGTTTGGCCCTTTCTTTCATCATTCTAGAATACAAGGGAAGAATGAAGTCCTTGTGATGATTCTGTTGAACAGGGAGCAAATGCTGAAGGCGCCCCGAAGAGATTGACATTCGACGAGATTCAAAGCAAGACGTACCTTGAAGTGAAGGGAACTGGAACTGCAAACCAGTGCCCCACCATCGCCGGTGGAGTGGTCTCCTTCGCCTTCAAGCCAGGCAAATACAACGCCAAGAAGTTGTGCCTGGAGCCCACAAAATTCGCCGTCAAGGCCGAGGGAGTAAGCAAGAACTCACCCCCGGACTTCCAAAACACAAAGCTCATGACCCGCCTGACTTACACCCTTGACGAGATCGAGGGCCCGTTTGAGGTTTCACCCGACGGCACCGTCAGGTTTGAGGAGAAAGACGGCATTGACTACGCTGCTGTCACCGTGCAGCTGCCCGGTGGCGAGCGCGTGCCCTTCCTCTTCACCGTCAAGCAGCTTGTGGCAACTGGCAAGCCGGGAGGCTTCAGTGGGGAGTTTCTTGTGCCCTCGTACCGCGGTTCCTCCTTCCTAGACCCCAAGGGCCGAGGTGGCTCCACTGGCTACGACAACGCGGTTGCGCTGCCTGCAGGAGGCAGAGGAGACGAGGAGGAGCTGCAGAAGGAGAACATCAAGAACGCCGCTTCGTCCAAAGGCACCATCACCCTCAGTGTTACCCAAAGCAAGCCCGAGACCGGGGAGATCATTGGGGTATTTGAGAGTCTGCAGCCATCAGACACGGATTTGGGTGCCAAGGCTCCCAAGGATGTCAAGATCCAAGGGGTCTGGTATGCCCAGCTTGAGCAATAGATCTCATCTTTTGTGTATGAATCATGTACTCCTATGCTCATTTTGTTATAAGGCACATTGTATGACTTGTTAAACCAATCTGGCACAATTCAGGACCAAAAAAAGTTCTAAAACCAGAGTCCCTCAATGAGGGATTCACCAAAAATCTCCACAAGAGCAAGACCCATTCTCAAAATGGTGAAACCTCAACGAATCTCTCACGATGATTCTTATGCCAACCATATTGGCCATGAATTTAATGACATTGTGACAGTCGCCACATATTCTCAAGTTTTTGAACACTTGAATCGATGATTCTCCACCCCGGTTTAGTATGCCGAAAGCAACAGCAAGCTTCTCACTGTGGTTGCACAGAACTTGTTCCTTCTCCTCTTGATCCAAATCTTGCAGAACGAAATCAGTGTCCGGCAAGCACCCAGCTAGTCTCATCTTGTGATTGATCCCACTCAAGAACTTGTAAATCTGGTCACTCTGTTCGTTCCTCTTGTCACCGACAACAAAAGTATAAACTATGTTCTTGACCCGAATCCAACTACAGCCAGGTTCCTTTGATAGTCCTTTGTCTCTCATCTGTTTCCTAATATCAGATGCTTCGCTCCACAGCTTGGCGCATTCGAGTATGTTGGACAGCATCACGTAGTTTCCAGGATTCTCAGGCTCGATTTGAAAGAGATGTTTGGCTGCAAGCCGTGCCAAGTCAACATTCTTATATACTCTACAACTGGCTAGCAAGGAGCCCCATGCACTGGCCGTTGGTTCCATAGGCATTTGCATGATAAATCTATACGCATCTTCCATTCGACCGGCACGCCCAAATAAATCAACCATGCATGCATAGTGATCAGCATCTGGTTCAACCGAGTGAACCCTGCTCATAGAATTGAATACACTCAGACCCTGATCAACTAGCTGCGAGTGACTGCACCCCGATAAAACTCCCGTGAAAGTAACAGAATTGGCTCTTAACCCAGATTTAACCATATTGTAAAAGAGTGACAAGGCTTCTTCTCCATCACCGTGCATTGAGTTGGCAATGATCATAGTATTCCAAGCTACTGTATCTTTTGCAGGCATCTTATTGAATATTTGACGGGCGAGTTCAAGCTTGCCACATTTGGCATACATATCGATTAATGCCGTTGTGGTTGTCATGTCACCAGAAATCCAGTTCCTAAAAATAAACCCTTGAATCTCCTTTCCCGCTCTCAAGCTCCCTAGATTTGTGCAAGCTGGTAAGATACTGGTGATCGTGATTTGATTAGGCTGTAACCCTGATTTCTGCATTTCCATGAACATCTCAAGGGCTCGTTTTTCCTGCCCGCTCTGCATACATCCTGCGATGACAGCATTCCATGAATCATGATTCAGCTTCACATGCTCTGTTCTCATTCGGGTGAACAAGGCGAGAGCTTTCCCACATTCTTCATTTGTGAAATATGCTGTCAACATAGCATTCCAAGACACGGTGTCCCGAAATGTCATACTATCAAAAACCAACTGAGCATGTCTCCTGCTTGAACAACTTGCATACATGTTCACAAGGGCACTGGTAATGAAGACATTCTCAGCCATACCATTTCTCACAGCATATCCATGGATCTGCCTGCCTGAACTCATATCCCTCAGCTGGGAACAAGCCGGAAGCACTGATGAAACTGTCATTGAATTCGCACTCAACCCTTTCGATCCCATCTCTCCGAGCCCCACCAAGGCTTCCGTGAAAAATCCACAGTTGACATAGCAGGACAATAACGAGGTCCAAGAAACAACATCCTTGATGGGTAGATCCCTGAAAACCTTCACAGCACCGTCGCAGCATTTACATTTTCCATACATATCCACCAAAGCATTCCCAAGAAATGTGCTCAGATGAAACCCAAACTTGATAGCATCATCATGAATCTCCCTCCCTTTGACAAGATTACCTGATATACCACAAGCCTTTACAGCAGATAGGAGCACCAGATTATCCGGCGTATAATTCCGCCTTTTGAACTCATCGTAGAGCTTTAATGCTTCACTTGGGCGCCGCTGCTTTGTGTAAGCTCCGATCAAGATGGTCCACGAATAAACATTTGGTTCAGGAATTTTGTCAAACAGCTGGCGTGCGCGCCACAAATCGCCCGACTCTGCATACACCTTAAGCAATCTAAAGCTCACATGAGGATTCAAGTTGGTTGGTAGCTTTGAAATCATCTTCATCTAGGACAAAACTTCAATTTATCAAGCGTGTTTCGCTGATTGGCTAGATGCAAATATCTGCTTTTTGATTGCTGTGTAGCATTGCATATGGCGCCAATGAAGACACTGGATGAGTGGATGGAGAAATGTTGTTAGTTTAGCAGTTTTTCCTTTCACCAAAACAATATCACTTTTGTGAGATCGAAGTTGGAATAGTAGTATTTAACAAATCATAATATGAAACCTGAAAATTCACCCACCTGTCCACAAATTTCTTCTCACAGTGTCGTGTAAAAACAGAAATGTTGCTTGGGATGGCTTCCACCCTAGCGTTTTGTCTCGTCTATTTTTTTTGTTTTATTGTCTGGGAAAAAATTAGACGGGTGTAGCAAGGAACGATCTGACTACCAGTCTAGAGTATTTTTACACATTGGATATTAAGTATATATGATATTAATTAATCTTAAAAAATTAGACGGGTGTAGCAAGGAACGATATGTCATAATTATTTTAATCTTATGAGCGAGAATCTTCTATAACATTTGGTATATCATTTAAGTATATAATATTAATTAATCTTAAAATATTTTTTAAAGATTATAAAATATAAATATATTATAAATAATAAATCTTATACTCTCCGTCCCAAAATATAGTTTCTGTTTCTATTTTAGACGTCCCCTAAAATTATTTCTCTTTTCATTTTAGTCTAAAAATTTATCCTAAAATACCCTCTATCATTTTTTTTATATTACACTTCTACCCATAAAATTCCAAATCATTCTCTCTCCTCCATTAATTATTCTACCAACTCCCACCTACCCCATTACCCCAATCTACCCATTAATTATTTCTCTCTCTCCCACTCATGTGTAAATTAAACTCTCTCTGTCTCCCACCGATTACATCTCTCTCTCACCGATTGATTATCTTTCTCTCTCACTCATCTGAAACCCTTAAACTCTCTCTCTCTCCCATCGATTACATCTCTATCTCTCCCACCGATTGAATTACTCTCTCTCTCTCACTCATCTGTAAATTACACACACTCTCTCTCATCGATTACATCTCTCTCTCCCACCGATTGAATTACTCGCTATGTTCATCTCCCCCATAGATCTGCCGCTCTGTCCCCTTGTTTACATCTCTCTGTTCCCCTTTCTTGCTAAGCTCTGTGGTCGCCTTTGCAAACCCTAGATTCGCCGCTCTGATCTGAAGCTCTCTTGCTCTCTGTTATTGGTAAATCTCTCTTCTCTTTCTGAAGCTCTCTTGCTCTCTGTGCCACATGAAAAATCCTAGATTCGCCGTTCTGTCCCCTTGCTCTCTTTGATCTTTGCAAACCCTAGATCCGCTTTTGATATGAACCTCTCTTGCTAATCTCTGTGCTCTTTGCAAACCCTAGATCTGCCTCTGTTCTGAAGCTCTCTTGCTAATCTCTCTTCTGAGAATGAGCTTCCATTGGACAACGAGCTCTAAAGAAGGTCCCTTTCTTGGTCATTCCAGTTCTTGCACTATGGCGCCCCCAAATCAGAAAAAATCTCCTTCTGTCTGCTCTCAATATCCTAAGTGTGAATGGGGAAAACAGTGCCAAGGAGTTCACAACTTCAGTCGCCATTACTCCGAAGATACTGTTGAGGGAGGATGTGCTCCTGAAGCCAAGGTTGATGAAGAAGCTGTAGATCAGCCCTCCAAGTCCCCGGAGAAAGAAGCAGGGACATCCAGAAAAAAATCACACCTGAGGTTGAGATTATTATAATCAGTGATGATGAATCCGATGGTTGACTTCTGAACTCTGTCCTCTTTGCATGTTCAATTTTGATCTGTCATTTTTATTTGTTGATTTTTGAAGATCTATTGGTGGTGATGTATGCCGATGTTTGTGGATTTGTTAATCTTCTGTCCTCTTTGCATGTTCAATTTACATGTTCAATTTGATTACTCTGTCTTCTTTGCATGTTCAATTTGCATGTTCAACTCTTGTTGGTGTTGTTCTGTCACATTTCTGTTGGATCTGTTGATTTTGGATGACCTCTTGCTGGTGTTGCATGTCCATGTAACCGGATCTGTTGATTTTGGATGACCTCTTGATCTGTCCCATTTGCATGTTGATCTGTGAATGGATTTGTTGATTTTGGTGGTGCATGTTGGTGTTGGTTGTTCTGTCCCCTTTGCATGTTGTTTCTGCTTGATCTTATGCTCCCTCCAGCCCAGTATATAGTTCATCTTTTCCATTTTGGTTGTTTTGTCCCCTTTGCATGTTTTGTCCCCTTTGCATGTTCTGTCCCCTGTGCATTTTTGAGATAAGTTAAGATGAACTATATTTTGGGACAGAGAGAGTATAATTTGGTTTGTTGTGTTAATGGAGTTGTGTCAATCTAAGATACAATTGGGATGTTATGTTCTGTAATCTATGATGAAGTCCTTAAGTCTGAGATGCAATTCCTTTGATTTTTCACAATTGTAATGTGCCATAAGAAACCAGTCACATGTGACTGAATGAGGCTTATGGTGTATTGCTGTTGTGAGAATGGACTTGTATCAATGATGTTTGGGGACATCAGAGATGTTTACCTTTTATATGTTCTGTAATCTATGATGAAGTCTTTATGTTTGAGATGCAATTCCTTTGGTTTTTCACAACTGTAATGTGCCATAAGAAACCAGTCACATGTGACTGAATGAGGCTTATGGTGTATTACTGTTGTGAGAATGGACTTGTGTCAATGATGTTTGAGGACATTTGAGATTTTTACCTTTGTTATGTTATGTAATATATGATGTTATTCTAATCTGAGATACAATTGCAAGCTACAATCTCAGTGATCTTAATGCTGAATTCTTATTGGTCGATGTAATATAATTAGGGGATTTATCCTTTTATGAAATGCTGGAAATTGGTGAAACAAATGGTGATGTGATTTGTAATGATTATACTTGTACTTTCTGTAATTCTCTCTCATACTCCTTAATATGTGTGTGCATTCTGTGAATGGACTTGTGTCAATGATGCTTGGGAACATCTGAGAACACTGTTGTGATTTGCTATGTTCTAATGCCTTGTATGTTCATTCAAAAAATCCATGCATGCCCCCTTACAAAAAGTTTTCCCCTTACAAAAAGTTGTGCTCCCTTACAGAAATTGTATGCTTACAAAAGTTGTTGTCCCCTTAATTGTCTACTTACAGTATGATGAAGTCCCTAATATTGAGTGTATGGATCTGCTTATGATAATGTTGCTCCTTGAATGTCTTCTGCTGCTTGACCATTCTCTGCAGTCCCATGAACAATATCCCAAGCTTGTATCACTACCCCCATAGGTGCCCTTATTTCCCCTTCTAGGTGTCCCTCTGCCTCTAGCCTTTTCTTGTTTACATGTGGCAAATCATAATCATTTCCTTCTTGAAATTTAAGTATCTCATTCATAACATATTGTAGGGACATCCATACATTACTTAGAGTTTTTGCCTCTAACTCATAAAAGGCCTCATTTACTGCATCTATCATTCTATCTACATCCTTGGACATTTTCTTATGCATCAATGATTGTATACTTCTAAAAAATCCTAGATCTAATATGTTCAAATCATGGCTATTTGGTGGTTGTTGGATTAGGATAAAAGTGAAATCATCTTGTGGATATACCTGCTGCCATTCTACATCATCTTGAGTTATATGTGACTTTGCATTATCCTGTTGTATGTATATAACTTTGGGGCCTTCATGTGCTGGCCATTTTGCCTTGATTGCTGGGATGACATGGTTGATTAGCATGCTTCTTGTTGCTTTCCTATTCACTGATTCAACAAGCTTAGTAACCATTGTCCCTATTTCTCTGTTTTTGGATGCCCTTTTTGCTACCTCTTGATAAGTAAATGGGAATATACCAATCTTCCCATCGAATGTGCATTGTCCCTCTGTGTTGAATCTTGGTCTAGCCACTACTGCATTGAACATTACTTTGGGAATCCACTTACTTGAACATGCAGCTCTGTATTTGCCCATCTCATTCTGTGCTAGATAGACTCTGTGAGACTTCTTGCTAAGATAAAACCATTTTTCATCCAAATGCACAAAGTCATACATTGGATAATACTGTCTATTTGTTTGTGGTGTGTCCCCTTGTAGTAGCCCTAAAATCCATTCCAGTCTTGTCTTTAAGTTTGCATCCCTCAATCCAGGATGCAGTGTATTAGAATGTGGCTTTATGAGTCCCCTTTTGACCATCCTATGCACTGTGCTCTTTGGAATGCTCAAATTGGATGCCAAGTCTATGATGCATGATCTATCCCCCATATGTAGTGCAATGATATCACCATGTGGTACTTCAGTTCTCTTCCTGCTTGAGTTGTGGAATTTGGTGCTGACATTGTATTGTTGTCCTGCTTCTTTCTGTTTCCTACCAGTATTCCATATTTTGCTTAATTATGCACCTGTGTGTGATATTGAACTCCTATGCAGCTTCCCTTATTGAACCTCTTTCAAGTTTACCATCTCTTGTCCTCTCAAGTAGTCACATGAATATGTTCATTCTGTCATCATTGCTGAGCCTTTTCCTTGAAGGCTGATGATGACTGGTTGGTTGTGTTGTTGTTGGTTGCTGGTGCTCCTGTTGATCTTCTTCCATTGACATAGCTGGCTCATTAAGGTCGAAAAGATGGCCATCTTCTTCAATGTCCAGCACTGGCTGATTAAGATCAAACTGGAACCCACCTGCTTCCACTTCATTTAGGTTGAAGTCTGAAGCCATGAGGATTAGGCAGTGATGCAACTTTGTATTGAATGTTTTTGAGGTTTTTGAAGCTTAAGCGCTTTAATGGCTTTACAATTATGCCTCTATGTGCTGTATTTAAATCAGAGAGGTATTGAGGAGTCTATAATCCCATGAAGCCACAATTTATGTGAGCTTAATGCTGAATTCTTATTGGTTGATGTAATGTAATTAGTGGATTAAGCTTTTTATAAAAATGGTGGAAATTTTTTAAAATTCCTTTGATGTGATTTGTACTTTCTGTAATTGTACTTTCTATAATTCTCTCTCATCCTCCTTAATATGTGTGCATATTGAGAAAGAGGAACTATATTTTGGGACAAAGGGAGTATATTCTTAAGTTTTTAGTATCAAAATGATTTCACTTATATTTTTTACTAGCTAAAATATGGTTATTTTACAATTTTAATTCAAAATAAAATTTTAATTTCAATTATATGAAACTAAAAATTTAGGAATTTATAAGATTTATCATTTGTAATGTGTATATAATTTTTTTAAAATATTTAAAGATTGATTTATATTATATACACTTGAGTGGTGTACCGAGGGATGTACCGTAGATTGTAAAAGATTCTCTCTCTAATCTCTTAGAGATAGGTCCATACGTCTTTAATAGAATTAATAAAGCATAAATTATAACCTTCAATTTTAAGAATTTTAATGTTAGGCTATTTTTTCAAAGGCTATTGATTAGTTACTAGAATTGGGTTCTTACCACATTTACGGCTGACCATACTCACTGGGTTAGCAACATCATCCCAAATAATCTATATATAATTAAAAGTTGGCTTTCTTGCCAATTTAATGCCCCCTCCAAAACTTAAACTTAAAGCTTAAGCAGGCTTGGCTTTGTAAATTGCATATATTGGCTCAGCAAATTGTGTGTTACATGGGCCAGAGGAAACAATCTATATAATTAGCATTTTGGGCCTTGGGCCCAGTTGGATTACAATAGCTATTACGGTTGCACTCCAAGTCAGCATGCCCTTCCAACTCCAAATTAGACATTAACATCCAATGGTTATTACAGTTACACTCCTTTCAGGAGTTAAATAGGCCTAAATAATTAGCATTACAGGCTGCCCTTCCAGCTCCAAGTCAGCCGTTGAAGAGGTTGGACTGTAAGCATGTCTACTTCCAATAAGAGATGGGAAGAGGCTTTCATTACCTCTCATCTCCTTCATTACCTCTCATCTCCGCTCTCAAGGTGAGCTGGTTTTGTACTTTTTTTGGTTGGCGGATTTAGGGTTTTTGTGGCTTATTTTGGTTGCCTCTCTGTTGTTCAGAGTAAGTTGCAGGATCTGGCTGGAGAGCACGCGAATGTTCTGGAAACCCTATCGCCTAAAGTTCGGAAGCGTGTTGAGGCTTTGAGATAGCTGTAGGTTTTGAGTTTTCTTCTGTTTCTAATTCTTCATGTTGGATTTTAATGGAAATTGTTATTTTTGAATCCTTTTTTCTTTTTCCATTGATTGTTTTGTCAAGATTGACGCCTTACAACCTTCTTGATGTTTATTTACCTTGTTGAATTGTAATAGTAAAATGGTTTACGTGCCTGTACTTTCAACAAAGAAGTGCAATATGTTTGTGAAATTATATCTCTGATTTATCATTTAAAATTGTTGAATCGATAGTAGTTTTGGTAATAACACAAGGAAGAGTGGAAACTCAACCCTGTATGTTTTAGATATTGTACAAGTATAAAGTATCTTTGGTCAGTTGCCTTGAACACTGGATTTATGTAATAATGCATTTGTTTTGCATGGCCAACATGACGAGCTTGAAGCAAAATTTCTTGAGGAAAGGGCAGCACTTGAAGCTAAATACCAGAAGCTTTACGAACCACTTTATACTAAGGTGTTCTTTCTGAAAAAGAACAATGTGTTTGCAGAATCCTTATTCGTTATCTAATATTGCATTTGTTTTTTCCTTCTTACTTTGTGTTTTAAACTATAACGATGCGACATTGTAACGGTGTAGTTGAAGTTGAAGGTGTTACTAATGAAGGGGCAAATGAGCAAGGAGATGATAATGCCATAGAAGGTACCTCAGAATGCTTCAAAATTGACCCTTCTACTAATCTATTATTAAACATTAATGTTTGTATATGGATTGGAGATGAAAAAATTGGCCAAGTCTGAATGTGTTTGGTACAGTATCATAAGTTTACAGCTGAATCAATCTAAGGTATTCTTTTGGCATTGTGGTAATTAAAGCTTGTAATGTTGAAACATTATTGTTCACCCTTTCATGTTAATGGGACATAATTGTGGAGGCATACTTTAATAGTTTAATGTGCAATTTGGTTAATTGATCCATGTTAGTAAGTAACTCTGGCAAGTGTGAGATTGTTGCTTGGTTCCTCACTTAATATGTTACTCTGTTTATTGGTGGGCCTCTTACCCTTGGATGCAGAGAAAGGTGTTCCCAGCTTTTGGCTGAATGCAATGAAGACCCATGAAGTTTTGGCCGAGGAGGTGATTACTCTGCTTCATCTCCATCTAAATGTTGTTATGTCTCTATTGATTATGCCCTGATATTTGAGTTTGGATTTCAGATTACGGAACGGGATGAAGGAGCTTTACAATATCTGAAAGATATCAAGTGGTGTAGGGTTGAGAGTCCAAAGGGCTTCAAGCTTGAATTCTTTTTTGACACAAATCCTTACTTCACCAACACTCTTTTGACAAAAAATGTATCACATGATTGATGAACCTATTTTGGAGAAGGCAATTGGGTAAGCACCTACTCTTGGCTCTGTAGTTTGCTAAATGTATGTGGAAAACTCATGTTTGTCACTACTTTGTAGGACGGAGATTGAGTGGCATCCAGGGAAATGTTTAACTCAAAAAATACTGAAGAAGAAGCCTAAGAAGGGGTCAAAGAATGCAAAGCCAATCACCAAGACTGAAACCTGTGAAAGCTTCTTCAACTTCTTCAGCCCTTCCCAGGTCCCTGAGGATGATGATGATATTAATGAAGATACTGTAAGTGATGCTTCTACATACAATGATTTGTCAAGATCCAATAAAGTAATTATGTGCTAAAATCTTTTGGTTACTAGGCTGAGGAGCTTCAGAATCAAATGGAACAGGATTATGAAATTGGGTAAGAATGCTTGCCTTTATCTTGTTGTCATTTGTGCTTTCAGTAAACTGTTGCACCAACTGAAAGAAACCATAAAACTGGTGGTATTGAGTTTGAACTGTCTACACTCATGAGATTAGGCAAATCTATCATTTTAAATATCATATTCTCATCGCACTGGATTCACCTTTTTCCTTCTATGACTTATATAAAACTGATGTGCTCCCTTGATTTACACTGGATTTGCATTTTAAAAAACAAAGGATGTTGCTTCGGCTTGCTTCTTTCTATCTCACTAATCTTTGCTTCATTGTGTAGTTCAACCATCCGAGACAAGATCATACCCCATGTTGTGTCTTGGTTCACTGGAGAAGCAGCTCAAGAGGACTTTGATGAGGCCATGGATGACGACGAAGATGATGAAGATGAGGATGACGAGGACGATGATGATGAAGATGAGGAGGAGGAAGATGAAGATGAGGACGACGAGGATGAAGAGTTGGTACCCAAGGGCAGGAAGAAGGTACAAATTTTATCATTTCAACCTCTCTTCATACTTTTTTTCCTAACCAGTTAACCAAAATGCTAATCTCCTTGTCTGGTGTTTTTTTTTTTTGCATGTTACAGTCATCAGCTGGAGCCAAGGTATAATACTTTGACATCCGTTGTTCATTCCCTGTGAAATATATTTCTTTTTAACCAGAATTTTTTAACTCATCATGGTTAATGCAATTTGCAGAAGGGAGGCAAAGCTCAAACTGAAGATCAGGGAGAACGCCCCCCAGAATGCAAGCAGCAATGATTGCTCATCACCAGCTACGATGGAATCAGTGTGCGTCTCTTTTGATCCGTATGGTTCCAACCTTGGGATTTTTGCTTGAGTTCTCATGGAGTCATGGTTTGATGAGTTGTTCTGTTATTCCTCTTCTGTTCTCATGGAGGCTTTCATTACCTCTCATCTCCTTCATTACCTCTCATCTTGCTCTCGGCCAGCTGAGTTTTGGAACGGCCTGCACAGTACGAGTTATGGTCTGTCGTAAGTGGGAGTCAAGAGACTTGAAAGGAAAGCCTATCAACACCGACTACATCGTCTCCGATGAACATGTATTCTACTCTACCTTTTCAATTATGTTTTTGGTACTGCATATATACAAATTAAGAGTTTGAGCTGATATCACATATTGTTTTTGGGTCCAAATTGATAGAGCTCACAAACAGGAAAAGTTGGGAAAAAACTAATTAGAACTCATAAGGTAGGTGCATGCATGCAAATTGGTTCTCTAGCATAGATAGTGGTGGCCATTTCCTGGTTTAAAACTTATGATCCAATCAATATAGGCAAGTCTAGCATCCTTATAATGTCCTTATTCAACTTATTTATCTTCTTCACTCATAAATTTCATTTGAAAATTTGTGTCATGTTCCAGGAGGGGGGAAAAGGCCCAATGAAAATGATACCTACTTAGCTATAAATTCCATAATCCTTTCATTCATAAAAAACATGAAACCACTAAGTTCATGTTTGAAGCCTAGACAATACTATCCGTAGATTCCAAAAAGTACCTCATAAAGCTTACTAAGGTAACTTCTAATGTAACTAATAACTGAAAAGTGTAAACTAATTAACTCCACTAACCTACCCACTAAAAGCACACGAAACGCTCCCGGGTATTTTGGTAAATAACGTGGTTTTCCTTCGGCCGTTGGGTTCCGTTCGCAACAAGCTAGGGCTTCCGCCTTGCTTCGCCGGTGGCGACCGGTGGCGATGGCTTCGCCGGTTGCTCCGAGAGGACATGGGGTGACGACAAGGTCTTCTAGCAGAGGAGGCGGTCGGATTGGTGGCCGGAAAGGGACTCGGGGGAGAGGAAACCCTCGTGTTTTGGATTCGATTGACGAATTGGAAAAGGATCTGGAATTTGCAATGGAATTGGAGATTCCAAAGGGGAAGGACTGTGCTACGCCTCCTTCGGTTGTTCTGATGACCTCTGAGAAGTCATCGGAGCTTGATTGTGCGAAACAAGTTTCAGATCTGGCAAAAAGTACTGTTCCATTGGCTCAAAATGTGACTGAAACTGGACGATCATTTGCGGAGGTGGTTCTGAACAAAGGAATTCGTGCTGGAATGGAGAAACTTGAGTTTATTCCTGGAATTGATAAGGAGAAATACAGATTTAGTAAAGAGGAGGTTCAGGACAAAGAACTTGAGTGGGAGGCTACACTGATGGGGGTCATAGTGGGCGATGGATGGTCCTTTTCCTCTGTCTTAGCTTTCATTCGTGCTCAATGGAAAGTTGAGGAGCCTAAACTCCATCTCAAGGGGAATGGAGTGTGGTTGATTCAGTTTAAGAGCAAAACTGATATGGAATGGGTGTTAGAACATGTTCCTTGGATGGTTGCTGGATTTAAACCTTTTGTTCTTAAACAATGGATTCCAGGGGTGAAGGTGGACTGGGATAGCTTTGATACATTGCCAGTTTGGGTTAGGATTCATGATATCGCCCCAATCCTGTTTTCAAACCATATGCTTAGTGTGATGGGGAGTATGATAGGGACGCCGCTCTGCCTTGATGAGATTTCTAGTTCTCAGAAACAGATGTCTTATGCTCGGATGCTTGTGGATGTCTCTGTGCAGGTCTCTAAAAGGAAGGAGGTTATTCTAGAGGGTTATGATGATAAAGTCTATGCTCAGAGGGTGGAGTTTGAATGGATTCCTAGAAGATGTTTTAAATGCAATGTGTTTGGTCATGGCTATGATAATTGTGGTGTGACTAAACAGAAGAAGGAGAAAAAAGTGAATGGAGTGCAAGAGCAAGGAAAGATGAAGGAACAAATAGAGCTTAGTAAGGTTACTGAGAATAGTACAGACACAGTTCAGGAGAAGGATGAGATGATTGTCAGGAAAGGGAAGACTATTGCTCAAGATAACAAGGTTGAATAGAGAGAAATCAACCGTAGGAAGACTAGATCTGCTTCTCCAAGCAACATAAGGGAACGACAGACTGATATGGGGGTCAATTTGGTCCCTCCTTGTGTTGTCTCACCCAATCAGTTTGAAGCTCTTGTTATAGAAATTGGGGGTTGTAGCAGCTCTGGTATTGGAAATCATGGATAAAGTCAAAATCTGCTCATGGAACTCCAGAGGATGTAATGGAGTTCAAGCAATAAGGAGAATTAATAGGTATGTTGCTAAGATGAAGATCTCGATTATTGGTTTGCTGGAAACTAAGATTGATAAGTGTAAGGAAAAGTTGATCTCTACTAAGCTGTTGAAAGGCTGGGACTATCTTACTAATGCTACTAATGATCATAAGGGGAGAATCTGGATAAGTTGGAACCCTGCCCTTGCTCAGATCACTTGTGAGGATTGGGGTGATCAATTCATTCAATGCAAGGTTAGAATTTGTGGGTTCTTGCAGCAATTTGTTATTATCTTTGTTTATGCAAGTAACCAGAGAAGTGAGAGGAAAAGACTGTGGCAGAAGATTGATAATGTTGCAGGGAATTGTTCTCTTCCTTGGGTGGTTATGGGTGATTTTAATTGTGTTTTGGAAGAAGCTGAGAGAATCTCCATGAATAAGTTGCCTCAATCTAGCTTTGAGGAGATGGAAACTCTGTTGAGTCAATGTAAGTTGTCTGACTTAGAGTATGCAGGTGCTGTCTTTACTTGGGACAATCAAAGAAAAGGGGATGAGAGGGTTGCCTGCAAGCTGGACAGAATTCTTGTGAGTGATGATTGGAGAGGTATGATTGGAGGCTCTAATGCTGTCTTTGATGTTCCTGATGAATCTGATCATTCATCTGCAATCTTGCTGATTGAACTTAGATCACCTATTAGGAAAATTCCATTCAGATTTAAGAATGCTTGGTGCTTGGATGGGGAGTTTAAAGCACTTGTGAAGGAAGTTTGGGATAGAAGGATTGATGGCACTCTTCAGTTCCAAGTTGTTCAGAAGCTGAAGGCAGTTAAGATGAGATTGAAAGATTGGAGTAAAAATAAGTATGGAGATATGAATGGCATGATTGCTCATAGCGAGGCTGTGTTTGAAGATGCTTTCCATGCTTTACAGAATGACTATTTTTGTGAAAGTAAGCAGGAGGCAGTCAGGAATGCCAAGCAAAACTTGATATTGAGAAGAAAGCAAAGGGATGAGATGCTTCTTCAACAATCTAAAGTGGATTGGGTGAAACTTGGAGAGGAGACTTCTTCTTTATTTTATAGGAGCATTAAAGCTAGAAGGTCCATAAATGCTATACATTTGCTCCATAATGCTAATGGTCAGATTCTGGAGAATCATGAGGAGATTGCTGTTGAGATTGTTGAGTTTTATGTCAATCTTTTTGGGAAGACTGTTTTTACAGTTGCTCCTAATTTTTGTAACTTTGAGGGTGGGATTCTGATGGATGATCAGGAAGTAATGCTTTGCAGGATTCCCTCTAATGGTGATATTAAGAGTGCTCTGCATGATATTCATAGTTCCAAGTCACCAGGTCCGGATGGCTTTGACAGTAAATTTTTTAAAGAAGCTTGGGATGTTATCTCAGATGATGTCTGTGGAGCAGTGAAGGACTTCTTCATAACTGGGCAGCTTCTTAAACAATTAAACACAACCTTTGTCTCTATTATTCCTAAGATAGAGAAGCCTCTTTTTGTGAAGGACTTTAGGCCCATTTCGTGTTGTAATGTTGTGTTTAAAATGATCACCAAGATCCTGGTTGTGAGGATTCGAGGGCAGTTGGATGCAGTGATTTCTCTGGGGCAGGGTGCCTTTGTTCCAGGAAGGAATCTTGTTCACAACTCAGTTATTGCTCAGGATCTGATTCATACCTATTTGCAAGCTGGTAAATCTCCAAGGTGTATGATCAAAGTGGATATTATGAAGGCTTATGATTGTGTGAGCTGGGAATTTCTTGAGTATGCAATGATTTACCTTAACTTCCATGCACATCTTATTTCTTGGGTTATGACATGTGTGAGGACTCCTAAATTTTCCTTTCTGATCAATGGGGAACCTAAGGGTTTTGTCTCTGGGGCTAGAGGTTTAAGGCAGGGGGATCCTATGTCACCATTCTTATTTGTGACTGTGATGGAAATGCTGAGCAGGAAATTCAAAAGGGAATGTAAATCACCTGAGTTTAAATTTCATCCTAAGTGCAAGAGGTTGAGTTTGGTAGACCTTGCTTTTGCTGATGATTTGCTTATCTTTTGTAAAGCTGAGCTGCCATCTATCTGTGTGATAAAGAGAGTGTTGGATGAATTTGGAGAGGAATCTGGTTTAAAGATCAATGCTCAGAAAAGTGAAGTGTTCTTTGGTGGTGTGTCTGAGGCTGTAAAGTTTGAATTATTGAGAGCCATTTGTTTTAGCCAAGGAACCCTCCCTATCAAGTACTTGGGGCTCCCTTTGCATGCTAAAAAGGTACAAGTAGGTGATTATGCTTCTATAATCCAGAGGATTGTGGGGAAAGTTCAGAGCTGGACATGTAAGAACCTCTCCTATGCTGGTAGATTGCAAATTCTGAAGGCTGTGATTGGAGGCATGCTTAGCTTTTGGTCACAGGCTTTGCTGTTCCCTGAGGAGGTTGTAACTAGAATTACAGCTATATGCAGATCCTTTCTTTGGACTGGGAAGAGTGAAGGAAAAAGGAACCTTGTTGCTTGGAGCAAGGTTTGTAGACCTTTTAATGAGGGTGGTGTGGGCATTAAAGAGATACTTGCTTGGAACAAAACTCTTTTGTTTAAGCTAGTTTTTGAGATACAGGAGAGGAAGAGTAATTTCTGGACTACCTGGGCTAGAGATATGTTGCTCAATGGTTGTGATCTGTGGCATAGGGTGGAAAAGCAAGGAGACTCCTGGATTTGGAGGGTGCTACTTAGAATTAAGGATGAATTGGTACACTCTCTGATGATTGATAATGATCCTTCTCTGAGTGCTGCTGAGAGGAACATGAAGTTCTCTAAGATCAGGAAAAGAGGTGGTAAGATGAACTGTCAAATTGTTTATGATATGCTCAGGACCAAGGAGACTGTTGAGCAGAAATGGAAGATTTTGTGGAAGGGAATTCAGCCTAAGAAGTGGTCCTTTATCTCCTGGCTGGCTGTGCTTGGTAGACTTCCAACCAAGGATAAGCTGATGAAATGGGGCATGATTCCATCGTCCACATGTGTGCTTTGTGAGGCAGCTACAGAATCTGAGGAGCATATTTGGTGGTGATGTAGAATCTCTTGTGCAATTCTGAAGAGAATTTTGCAGTGGCAGAAAGTTGTTGTGTGGAAGCAGTCTTTAAATGATTGGCTGAACTGGTTGTCTAGAGGGAGAAATCTGAAGTCTCTTAGACTGCAGGGGGTCTGTTTGGCCATTAATGCAACTATCTACTTCATTTGGAGGTTGAGGAATGATGTGGCCTTTAACCATAAGAAAGTTTGCATCAATAGTTGTGTAACTGAGGTGATTTCTGAGTGTAAATTTTGGTTAAAAATTAGATGTAAGGAGGGTAATGGAAGGGATACTGTCCTTAGTAGGCTTCTTATGCTCTAATAGGAGTTACTTTGGTGTAAAGGGTTGTTTTGGCTTATGAGGTTTTGAGAAGTTCTTTGGGACTTGCTCTTGGGTGTAATTCTCCCTTTTTGTTAATATACTTACCATTAACAAAAAAAAAAAAAACTGAAAAGTGTCATTCCATAGTTGACGAGAGCAATAAACGAATGCCATTTTCCCTCACATGTTCATTTGCAAATTGTTTTGAAGCTTAAGCAATAGTACCCGTAGATTCTCAGTGTTTATAAGCCCACAAACATGTAACTTCTAATTTCTGTCACAAAAAAAACAAAAAGAAAAGAAAAGACAACTAAGAAAAGATTGGAAAAAGAAAGTATACCTCTATTGTAGCAGTATAGAGCTACACAGTTGCTATCCCATCCCCAAATCATATTAAAAATTAAGACAAAGGATGCAAGGTGAAGCGTGTGGAAAAATTGCCTGCAAGTAATCACCATTTTACTTTTACCACATGTTAGTACACTAGACATCACAGGAGAAGCTGTACAATTTCAGACTGCATACCTGTGCACCTACTATTGCATCCTTCTCTATAGCAACATCCCTTAAAGCTTTTCTGAGTGAGGGTACAATATTTTGCTCTTGGAATTTGAAAACCAAAGCACACCATCTCTCTTATTAAGTTAACAGAAGCATCCACACGCCTGAGATTGATGAAAGCTATCATATTAAGCATCCACTTACCAGTTGGTCAATACTAAGAATCCATCTCCAACAAATACATTAGCAAGGCTTCACTGTTTTTTTTTGGGTGGGGGAACTGCTAAAAAAAAGGAATCTCAGTTTGTTTAAATAGTTTCCAGCTAGGGAAAAAACATATCTTAAGCTGTTGTCCAAATTTCAATTTTTTTTTATATCTACCCTAGGGCGGGGTTATACATTGTACTGCATGGAGTGGGATAGCACATCGCTTTACAACAAAGCTAGAAGATGGTAATTGTTGCACCATTAAAGGGTTTACCGTTAAGCCCAACAAAGACAAATTCCACGTGCGAAACAACGATAAACATTGCATCCAGCTCGAAGGCAATACCGTAGTGAAGAACATTGAATGTGATTCTTCCATTTCCAGCGCTATCCCTTTCAGCTAACACCGTTTGAGGATATTGCTTTAAATGGCTCCACGTTCCTGCTCGGTATGAATTCATTCATAAATCTGAAATGTTGAAGCACGAAAAAAGTGAGCATTTCGTACTAACCGCTACAATCCTCCACGTCAGTGCAGGAGTCGTGCACACATGTTAGCTTTCCTATTCTAGCCAACGAGGTACAACGATGCACAATAAATACACATCTGAGTAAGCATTCGTTGCAAAAAAACCCACAAGGTCATCAACAATAACCCAACCGAACAAATAATCCCACACCACGTGTTCTAAATATAAAGACGAGGAAAACGTATAATCCAACCAGGAAAAAATACATGGAACACTTCCACCCTAGAACACAAACATGTGTACAAGCAAAACTCCCTATAATATGCATCACTAGACCACTGCACTGTCAAACAATCGTAAAACACAGAAGGCCACCAACCGCAAAGGCCAGAAAAACCAGAAAAAAACTACGGCATAACAACTATAACCATCTAACATCAGTCTACCCGAAATCAGTTTACAAGGACAAATACCACCATGCAAAATGCAGCCGAGGGGAAACAAACACCCCAGGAAAATTGCTCATGAAAGTCATGACAAAGCAAAAGCACAACAGCCACAACCACATAACACCGAACCATAATACAATAACAATTATGCTCACCATAGACCACAAGAAACCGGAACCGTTAATAATAAAAGGAGGAAGATAAAATCAACCGAGGGCAAAAAAAAATTGAACCCTTACAGACTACAACACACACATTTGAGCACCGAAAAAGAAGAGGAAAGCGCGGAAAACAAATTTATGCTCAAACAATTGGCTCTTAACATCCTACCCTTTCTGTGATGTATTCAGCTCGGCTTACAGGTCCACTTTGTGGTTTTAAGACACTCTTAAGGTCAAGAAAATCGTGCCCATCTTATGAAGACATAACGAAAAAAAACACAGGCACAACTTACTTGAAGTGGATTATCACAACATACAATACCCTAACATTTAAGAAACCTTACTTTGCACTCCATACATATGATATGTTGCATTACTATCTGCCCTATTGTTTCCTTGCACATCCTCTCAGCCATGTACTTCATATTACAACATGGAAACAATGTGTCATTGCAACAGGATAGAAGCTCACTAGAAAGAATAAATAAAAGCAAGAAGGGACAAGGAACATCATCAGGCAAATAAGACAGACCCCATAGACATACAAAGAGTCTATCGCACAACCAAAAAAACCAAGGATTGCCAAAGAAATTCGCTTCACAAGGACATATTTGCCGCATGATTATCTTACAAATCTAGGATAAATTTACAATCACTACAGTTCCGTCGAGTTATTGAAGGAGGTTTCTTCATCATTTCAATATCTTATTAGCTACAATCAGTGAATATGCAAGCCATAACCACCAGGCAAACCCTAACAAACGAGGACAAGGAGACAAACCTTCAATTCACAGCCAAATGCAATGATCTGTTGGACGCCAAATCGAACCCGAAACCCTAAATTTGCTCCAGGAGAAGTAAATGTGACAATATTGCACAAATCCAAAAGTAGACAAACGAAGTAAATGGGTAAAAGCCGACAAGAAGAAGAAGAGGACAGATCCTCTAATAGGCGGCACGCTGGGGCACCGACGAAGAAGGAGGA
Organism: Rheum nobile; assembly: GCA_027886185.1. Taxonomy (NCBI): domain Eukaryota; kingdom Viridiplantae; phylum Streptophyta; class Magnoliopsida; order Caryophyllales; family Polygonaceae; genus Rheum; species Rheum nobile. The sequence goes on from WOAB01000639.1 coordinate 13,040,291, forward strand.
CGCGGAGCAAGTAAAATCCTTCTCATCGGCGAAAGGGGAGCGAGGATAGATGGAAGATAAGATGTGTCTATTCTGCGCAAACCGCCAGACGAGGCTAGATGCAGCCGGCTGTCGGAGAAGAAGAAAGCCGAGGAGAACGGTGAGGAGCTCTATAACGAGGATGGAACTGAAAATTTCCCAAACAAATGTTGATGATAATATTTATGCTAATGTTGATGATGATATTTATGCTAATATGTATGTTCATGTATGTTCATTAAATAATATGATAAAGGTTCGCACCACCAATACTCAGATTTAATGTAATTTTGTCCTTGAACGTTTTCAAGAAACGATGAAGATCAATACTTAAAAAATAAATAAATTATTATATAAAATTTTAAAATTACAAATATATTTTATGGAGTAACAAAGATTAAAGGCTTGACATTTTCTTCTTAACGAAGGGGAGTATTATTGTTCTAAACGTCTAAATTGGTCCGCAATCTTGATTAAACCAATATTACAATAATCTATTGTCAATTTCTATGGGGTTCAGTCAATTGGTTTTACATATATACTCCCTATGTCCCAATATGTTCTTCTCATTTGGGTATGGCACATTTGCCGAGACGGATTTTGTATCGTTAATATCTCTAATTACATATTACTAAAAATTATAATTTTTTGATATTATGAAAGTACTCATTGAGACGAATCAAACAAGACCCCACATGACTATGTTTTTTCTTATATATTGGAAGAAATCTTGAAGATTCTCTTCCACTATGAATAGTGTACAAAACCGAAATAGGAAGAACATTATGGGACGGAGGGAGTACTTTCTACGGGGTATATATACACATTATGATCATTCTCTTTATTTATTTTTAATATATGATCATTCGTATATACCAGGAGATTATAGAAATATTAAATTTGTTGATTATTAACCTGAAATAGTAAACCGATACAATACAATTATACAAAAAGACGTCACATTTCCCAAACAAATGACTTCTTACACCCAAAAAGACGTCATAAAAACAATTTGCTCTTTTAAGGAGAACAATAATTAACACTAATGCAATTTAATTATTTTAATTTTTTAATTTTTAACATACAATGTTTACGCATACTAACACAACCTGTCTTTTCAAGACACACATTTTTGCAATTACTATGACGGGAAAAATAAAAAACTATACAATAAAGCTTGCACTATAATTTATTAGTCATACAAACCGTATACCCAAATAAAACAAAAAAAAATACATTCCCGTGCGAAGCACGGGCTTAGAATTCTAGTAAAGCTAATAGTTGCATTTTCATTTTTGTGGTATCCATCGAAATTGATTTTATAGAAATTAGATTTAGGTTTACCTCATCCAATTCTCCTAAATTTTCTACTTTGTGCTTGGTTTTCCTTTAGTTTTATGGGGTCTCCACTATGAGTTATCCTCGTTTTGTCCCAATTATGCATAAGTATTATACTGTAATATGTTGTGTAAGTTTCTTATTGAGTTATTGAGTCAATTGGGTCAGCGTTGAAAATTATTTGATTTCTTTTGATCCGAACTCCCACTGTTGGATCGTTAGAGTTACGTCTGAGGGAACAAAGACTTTGTTCCCACAGAAGGTACAGCGGAATAATATAGCAAGAAAGATAAAGTAACGAACTCACGATGTATAGTGGAAACCCCAATCAGTCAAATAACTAATTAAGGAAAAACCACTACCTTCAAGCTTCTCGCTTGAGAGGATTTTGAAGCGTATACCCGTCTTATTGATTTCTTGTTCGATTACACTTGTAGCATGGACTCCAAACCCTAGACTTCCACCTAGATTTGAAACTCTCTTTTACAACGGTGAATACGAACTCAACCCTCTAAGACTCATACACACTTCACTCTCTTTTCTCTTCTCAGTTTAATGCCCCGAGTTCGTACATAGAAAATGAATCCACACTCCTATAAATACAACTCGTCTACAACTCAATCGTAACAAGATACAATATCTTTCTAAACAAGGTAACAAGAAGATATTAAATGATTTGAAGAATATTATCTTAACCGCTTACATTATCTAAGGAAGGAATTCCTAAGATAATCGGCTAAAGATAACAATCTTCTCTCTCCAAATACCATTATCTTAGGAAAGATTTCCTAAGATAACGCATTCGACTTCTCTCTCCATATCTTCTCATTCGGCGAGATCCTTCCAGCCGAAATCTCTTATTCTTAACCGCGTGATCTTCCAAGATAGTTTCCATAATCTTCACGCTGGATATTCTTCACTCCATTCACAGCTTGATTGATGTTTGTCGTTGATGTTCCTTGAGAGGTAACAAAGCATATGGAGAGCGCTTTGTTCCCTCTACAATCCTCAGCTGCAATGGTTCCCTGAGACAACTGAAATGTTCCTGAAACACTTGATTACCAGATTAGTTGAATGTTTGTTACCATTAAAACCTAAGGAATTCAACAAATTCCCCCTTTTTGATGGTGACAAACATCCTTGACAATAACACATACACATATGAGATAGAGACAGTTGTAAAGAGAAAGTTCCACACTTAGTCATAATAGTTCCCCCTTAGTCTAGCAATATATGAAACCATGTCTTGTTCCCCCTCAACTGAAGCTACCTGTCATTTTCCCCCTTTTGGCATCATCAAAAACATAAGTGAATAGCGAAAGGAAAATGAACATGGCAAGATAAACATACAACCCCTTTTGCATTAGATTGACACACACAAACATAGACTATATGCAAAAACAGCAGCAAGATGAGCACAGATAACACATATGATTAGCATGCCAATCATTGCAAACATATGAAACAGAGACAAAGAGAAACAACGCAGCGAGGGGATAGATGTGCTGGGAACAAAAGAGGGATTGGTTAGCCAGAGAAAAGACGAATCAAGACCACTGGTGCCTACAGAGGGAGCCGAAAATATGATTAGCAATTTAAGCATACACTTACTCCATAAGACACCTTTGTTGTTCTGCCAACATAGATATTGCGCGAGACAAAACTCCTCACGGTCCTTCGCAGATCAAGTTCATCTTTTTGTTCCCCCTCAGAGTCTGCACTTCCAGACTCTTCCTCATCCATACCAGCTGCCATCTTAGGTTCAACCTTGACCCAACCAACACCTTCTTGTAACACAAACTACTTCTTGTGTAGGTTACTAGCATCCAACCGCCGGTAGAAGAAATATTCATTTGTCCCCTGTTTGTATACCTTGTGGTATTCCAATTTTTTTTTTGGAACAACACAAGGGAGCAATAGGGCAACCTTGCTGGAGTCGCAATATAAATAGGAGAGGAGAAACCACGAGAATCCTTTTTCATATCTTTTCAAGTACTAAGGATAATGTTCTCAATCCTCTTCTTTCCTTCTTTTTCCAAAGATCACATCCAAGAAGATATCTTCCAAAAATAAATCTTGTAAAAGATTCTGTTTAAATCCATCAAGGCCCACGAAATCTCAAGCGCAACAAACATTACACAACCATCACATCAATCCTAAATGCACATAATACTTCACAAGCAGTTGCATGCCATCATTACACATCATACCTGTCAAAACCCAGCCACAGACCACAAAGGCGACGATTCATTTTCTCGACTTTCCAAAAAGGTAGAAGAGTGTGATACAGGGGTAACGTTACCAGAGAGGGTACAAAGAACATCACACAAAGAAAAATACGAGAATTTTAAAGTGTTTAAACATGAATGAGAGGCTCCCAGATATGGATGATTAGAGGGGCTCATAGGAAGCATCAAACATGATGGCTAGGGTAAGTTGTAGAGTCAACAATCATTTGGGCTTTTAATGAGGGATCAATACATCAAGTTGACTCTTTTGGGCCGAAAGAAAGCTGATTCATGTAGTATTATGATGGCATAGATGATCATGCATGAAATTTTGCACATAAGTGAAGTATTAGCACGAGTCTAAGCAAGTTGTTCAACTAATGATCAAGAGAATGAATGCAGATCAAGACATGATGATTAAGCTTTCACACTTTACCATGTTAATTAGCCAATCATCGAGGGAACATAAGAGATATGCAATCAGTGTAGAGAGATCATACATAGTTCCATACGGAACTGTTCGAAGGGTTCCCTATTTAGTGCCTTGGTGAAAATATCAGCGATCTGATCCTTGGTTCCACAGAAGTGCATGGACACCAACCCTTTCTCCACACAGTCACGTAGGAAGTGATGTCTTATCTCGATATGCTTGGTACGTGAGTGTTGCACATGATTCTTGGAGATATTTATTGCACTGGTATTGTCACAAAGAATAGGAATAGAGTCAAGAAGAATACCATAGTCGCTGAGTTGTTGTTTAAGCCATAGAAGTTGAGTGCAACAAGCAGTGGTGACTATGTATTCGACTTCTGCAGTTGATAAAGAAACTGAATTCTACTTCTTTGACCCCCAGGAAACTAAGCACGGCCCAAGGAACTGAGCCATTCCGGATGTAGATTTTCTATCCACTTTGTTCCCTGCGAAGTCAGCATCTGTGTATCCAACTAGATCAATGTTTCCACCCCTTGGATACCACAGACATAGATCATATGTTCCCTTCAAGTATCTCAGAATCCTCTTTACTGCTTTGAGGTGTGTCTCTTTGGGATCAGCCTGAAAACGAGCACATAGACACACACTATACATAATATCAGGTCTACTTGCAGTGAGATAAAGAAGCGGACCTATGATTCCTCGATAGAGTGATGGATCAACTCCTTGTTCATGTTCATCCTTTCCCAAGTTCGTGCTCTTCCTTTCCACAACACCATTTTGCTGCGGAGTCTTGGGAGCTGAGAAATTGTGATTAATGCCATTGTTCCTACAGAGGGATAGAAACTAAGAGTTCTCAAATTTTGTCCCATGAACAGTACGGATGGACCCCAGAGACTGTCCTACACTCTTCTCAACCGACTTGAGCCAAGATTCAAACTCAGCGTATAGTTCGTCCTTTGATGACAGAAAGAAAGTCCATGTGTACCTGGAATAGTCATCAATAATAACGAATACATAGACATTTCCACCATGGCTCCTTGTGCGCATAGGCCCACAAAGATCCATGTGGATTACTCAAGTGGACGAGTAGTGCTTACCTCTTTCTTTGACTTGAAGGAGGACCTTACCTGCTTACCTTTGGTGCAAGCATCACAAACTTCATTTTCGTTGCTTCGATCTTAGAAAGACCGTTCACCAGTTCTTGTCTATGAAGTTTGGAAAGAAGTTGAAGACTTGCATGTTCAAACCTCTTATGCCACAAATTTGTTGTTTCGGCAATGGACGACAGACATAGTTCCTTCTCAGGGATGAAAGCAGGAACAACTTTGTAGACGTTGTTGTCGCAGATCCCTTTGAGTAGAATTTTCCCTGTACTTATGCACTCAACATAACAATCATCAGTAGTAAAAACTATCCTATTTTTCTTGTTTTGACACAGTTGAGCCACACTGAATAAGATCAAATCTGAGATTATTCATGAGTGTCACATTATCCACAGTAATATGGTTAGAAAGCCTTACCTTACCGAGACCACAAACTTCTCCCTTACACTTATTTCCAAAGGTTAGCCATCCTTTGTTCCCTGTCAGGTAACTTTAGCAAGCACTATCGACATACCGGGAACCTTCCTCACTTCAGCCTGTATAGAAAGAGTTACTTTTTGCGAACCCAGACAAGCTTAGGCCTTCTGGGTGTGGGAGCAACATATTTGATTTTTGGAGGTTTAGCATTCATTTTCTCCCTAGCAGTGCGAGCAAGTCCTTCATTGTGTTTCTTCAGGAGGCACTCTTGTTTGTAGTGACCAGAGTGACCACAGTACCAACAGATTCTTTGACATTTTAGATCAACATACTTACTCTTTTCAGGCCAAATTGATTTGTTAGCAATCCTAGAATGAAAATCAATATGATTGGACTTACCGCTTTGAGATTGTTTCAACCAAATGGAATGAGCCTTCTGTCCATGGTACCAAGCCTTGTTCCCATCAGTCGAATTTGAACAGTCTTTGCGATTGTTCCTTCTCGAGGAACTTTCCCCTTGTTTCTTGTATAGACTGTTTTCCTTCGACTCCAAGACTTTTAGACTTAGTTCCATCAACAGGAAGCTTAGGTTGATAACCAATTCCAAAGCGAGGTACTTCCTTCTTTTCAGTTTTCTTTTCATTCTTGGCCGCTACAAACACAATTCCTTTTGGCTTTTCCTTCTGTTCCTCACTGAGTTTAGATAGATCACTAGACAGTTTTGCATTGCCTAGTTTTAACATTAATGACTCGGATTCAAGTGAGGAGACAAAGGATTCTAGAGACATGATCTTCTCAGTGAGTTTAGGGCACTCATTGCAAGGACTTGGAGAAGAGGATGAAGCTTTCTCAAGTTTGAACACTTTTTTCTGCCCAACCTTTGTTTTCTTCGATCAAACTTGAGATCGATTCATCCTTTTCTTCAATCTGCTCACTGAGAAGACTGTTCTCATGAACGAGTTTTTTAATGAAGAAAATTAAGTGATCTTTAGACTTACTTTCCAGGCTTGAGATGAGTTCAGATTCATTTACCTCATCCTTGTGCAGACCACTTTTTGATTCATCAATGTCTTCTATGGCCATTAGACAGACATCCCTAGAGTGAGACGATTCCTCATCATCTGAGTCAGAATCACCCCAGGTTGCGACCATTGCTTGTTCCCCTTCACGAACCGGAGGAAGATCTGCCTTCTTCTTGAAGCAGTTTTTGGCAAAATGTCCTTTGTTTTGACAGTGGTAACAAACGACATCCTTCGTGTCTTTGTTCCCTTCGGAGGAACGCGAGATGCCCTTGTTTCGAGACCATATCTTCTTCATTGCTCTAGTGATGAGAGCCATATCTTCATCTCCAATAGTCATGCTTGACGACATCTTTCCTGCAAAGTCTTTAACGAAAACAATCTAGAGCACCAGGCTCTGATACCAATTGTTGGATCATTAGAGTTATGTCTGAGGGAACAAAGGCTTTGTTTTCACAGAAGGTGCAGCGGAATAATATAGCAAGAAAGATAAAGTAACGAACTCACGATGTATAGTGGAAACCCCAATCAGTCAAATAAATAATCAAGGAAAACCCACTACCTTCAAGCTTCTCGCTTGAGAGGATTTTGAAGCGTCTACTCGTCTTATTGATTTCTTGTTCGATTACACTTGTAGCATGGACTCCAAACCCTAGACTTCCCACCTAGATTTGAAACTCTCTTCTATAATGGTGAATACGAACTCAACCTTCTAAGACTCATACACACTTCACTCTCTTTTCTCTTCTCAGTTTAATGCCCCAAGTTCGTACATAGAAAATGAATCCACACTCCTATAAATACAACTCGTCTAAAACTCAATCGTAACAAGATACAATATCTTTCTAAACAAGGTAACAAGAAGATATTAAATGATTTGAAGAATATTATCTTAACCGCTTACATTATCTAAGGAAGGAATTCCTAAGATAATATAATCGGCTAAAGATAACAATATTCTCTCTCCAAATATCATTATCTTAGGAAAGATTTCCTACGATAACGCATTCGGCTTCTCTCTCCATATCTTCTCATTCGGCGAGATCCTTCCAGCCGAAATCTCTTATCCTTAACCGCGTGATCTTCCAAGATAGTTTCCATAATCTTCACGCTGGATATTCTTCACTCCATTCGCAGCTTGATTGATGTCCGTCGTTGATGTTCCTTGAGAGGTAACAAAGCATATGGAGAGCGCTTTGTTCCCTCTGCAATCCTCAGCTGCAATGGTTCCCTAAGACAACTGAAATGTTTCTGAAACACTTGGTTACCAGATTAGTTGAATGTTTGTTACCATCAAAATCTAAGGAATTCAACACCCACCAAATAGTAGCCATACCAATAAACTATTATTTTGTTAATTATGAGTGTAGTTCATTAATTAGTTCTCTTTGTTTGTTGTTTGCTAAATTTATCATTCTCACAATTTGTTCCACCTTTTGGTTGATATTTTTATTTGTACAAGAGATTGAGGGCAATAGAATAGAAATTGGTATAAATCTTCATAGACGTGATTACAAGCAATACAATTCATAGGTACCATAACTCGTTTTTGTTCTAGTGTTGCCTTAGCAGGTAACCTGTTGTGAATTTTTTTTTCAAACGAAATTCTTCACCTTGGGGTGCATATCAAGTTTTCATATCCACGAAAGGTCATCTGTCGGGTTATCTCTTTGTTTCATAAAGAGTTGTATAACTGAGCTGGTGGAGAACAATCCATTTTTGCTTAGTCTCCAAAAGCGATTAGGTGTTTGGTTGCGTGGAATTGGGACATCAATGAATTTATCAATTATTCTTGGTTGCAATACCTTCCTGAGCTCTTGTTCATTCCATTTGTTGTTGTTAATAATATAACCTGAGACAATTGATGTTGTGTTTATCATTGCATGTGAAACAACCATGTTAACTAGGCTAACCTGAGGTATCTAGTTGTACCATAAATTATTTGATCTGCCATTCAATTAGCCAATGGAGACCAGTTTTAAATTCCTTTCTTAGATTTATTAGTTTTGACCATTGCCATGAATTATTAGTTTTGCGCCTTTTAGATATTTTTCATTGATGATTTTGACCCAAAAGTTATTTTGCTTTGCCATAATTTTCCAAAATGTTTCATTTATGGAGCTTGGTTCATATTTTGTGTTTTTCTAGTTCATAATCCACCAGAATGTGTTGGTTTATAGATCTTATCCCAACCAATTAGTGGTTAGTATTTGCGGTCTATGTTCCAAAAGAAGCTCCTATTGATCGTATAAATCTCCTTATGTATTGAGTATGATATCACAAAGCTTTGTATTATAAATTTTGGTTTTGTCGCTAGATTAGCTTTTGTTAGGGTGGTTCTTCCTGCTTGAGACAAAGAGTTCGTTTTTCATTTAGTCAGTTGGTTTTTAGTAGCACGAATGCGATCTTGGAAGGTGTCTTGGTTAACTTTCACATCAATGATTGGGCAACCAAGATACTTTTCCATTACAGTTATACTAGAAACATTAGGGACCGCTTGTAGTTGGATTTTTGGCTTTTTTCCCATTTTTTGTCAGTTGAAATGACAATTTATGATAGTTAACTCTTTTACCGGACATCGAGCAATAGTCTTCAATAATATCTTTGATCTTTTGACCGGATATCACATTTTGGAATGAGGGTAATAAGTGTGTGGTTTATATGTCTCAGCATTTTCTCATGAATGAAGAACCCATTGACAACTTTGATAACATCAGGTCCTACAATGTGCCAATACTTTTGGTAAAAGTCAATTGCCATTATGTCACGGTCAAGGGACATCGAGCAATAGTTTTTCTCTGGAAGTCATTTGTACGCCACTTTGGGGTGCCTCACACGATCATGACTGATCATGGCCCACAATTTCACTTTAAGGACATAAAAGACTTCTACGCGATCTTGGGCATTCACCTCAAATTATCTTCTTTGTCGTATCACAATCCAACAGACAAGTTAAAAATGTCAATGCTAGGATCCTTGACGAGCTCGGAAGGAGACTGACAGGTGCCAAAGGGAAATGAGATGAGATACTTCCCTTGGTCTTATGAACATATAGGACAACACCAAGTAAGGAAACGAGAGAATCTCCATTTTCTATGGTCTATGGCATGGACACGGTGGTCTGAGTTGAGACTTTGGTCCCATCGGCACGCGTCCTTCACTTCGATGAGGAGATGAACACATAATCTATTAGACTTGTAATGCACCTTCTGGATGAGCACGTGAAATAGAAGCTCTAAGGGCAAGGGAGTTCAAGAGAAGAATAAAAAAGTACCATGACAAGAAAGTGCGCCTCAGGGGGCTCAAGAGTGATTTTGTCCTCCGTCGCGTGGATGGTGGCAAGCTGGACCCGAAATGAAAGGGCACATATATTCTCGATGAAGAAGTTGTTGATGATGCATTCAACCTGCCCAATACTTGGAACATTGTTAGTCTTAAGAAGTACTACGTGTAAGAATGCATTTTCGAATGAGTTAATAAGATGGTGTTGTTCTCCCTCCATATATACAACCTTAGCGGATGAGATCCCTCAAGCATCACACTTGGGGCTGCCATCGCGCTAAATACAACCTTAGCAGATGAGAATATGAGATCCCTCAAGCAGTGCACTTGGAGCTGCCATCGCGCTAAATACAACCTTAGAGGATTAGATCCCTCAAGCATCGTGCTTGGGGATGTGATGCGATCCCGGTCACGACATTGATAGCGTCCAACATGGCGCTTGGATATTTCCTCGACACTTCGAGTGCCATTTGAGTTGTTTTGGTATTGTGAGGTTCACATGCCAATTTCGAGACATTCTGAGACACTTTCTATTTTTAGTATTTTCGTATTTAGGAGTTTCCCTTATTAGCAGTTTCTATTCTTAGAATGTTTCTAAGTTTGGAAAGTTACTATTTTAGTAGTTACTATATTTGGATGTTGCCGTATTTGGCAAGTTTCTATTTTCGGATGTCAGGCCTCTCTTATGCCAAGAGGGCCGATCCACTTATGTTTTTAGGCCCATCGGACAAGAACCCTGTTTTGGCTCCTATATAAGCCATTCTTAACCTAATTAATAAAGTACTTTGAATTGAGAGTTAAAGCCTAGTGCTGCCGTTGAGCCAAGCTTTCGCCCCTAGGCCTAGCTCCTTCAACCGAGCCCCCATCGAGCCGCCATCGTCGACCACCTGAACCCACAAGCAAACCCACCGAACCCATCATACCTTGCCTATGAACCCCTTCACCAAACTTGGCTCTTGGCCATAGCCGAGATCCCCAACCCTTTTGAACCACCCGCGACCTGGCCCGCGATCGCGGTCACCCCCGCGAGCCCCCCATACAGCCCGCGACACTCACAGTCTTCATTGAGCAAGAAAGATTTGTCCCGCCCTCTACCTAGATCCGCTCTGACTCGCGTTTTGGGAGCCCGGAATGCATCAACTGGTATCATATTCAGGGGTACAAGGTTGGTCCTTTCTTACTCGCTTTATTCTCACGTTATAATTTCAGTCTTTTTCCTTGCTTCCGCCTTTCGTTTGTGTGGCTTGCCGCCATTATTGTTGGTCCTTTTTCGTTTCAGTTTGTGTTGTTGTTGGTTGCCGCCAACAATCCCCTTCCCTAGGTTGATGTTTTGGCTTTCCTAAGCCCTTGTTCAAGACCGAGAGAACCCTAAGAAAATTACAAAAAAAGAGAGAGATAACCGTCAGAAACCCTAACCCTAGTCGTGGACTTTGCTTGCCCTAAATCATCTTAATTTTGCATATTTGGTTTGCTAGAGTTCATGATTATTGTTGGAATTTTTCTACGTTGTTCTCTCCTAGTTTCATACAAATTTCTTCTTTCTAGTCTATACAAACTTGCATGCTCACGGCCTCAATCACAAAAAAAAGTTGTTGCCCGTGCACTTTTACTCTTTGTCTACAATCAAAACTTGTGTCAATTTTTTTTTTAAAAAGGCATCCGGTTTACAAAAAAAAGAAATCAACCACCGAATTAGAAAAACAAAAGCCTCAGGCGATCTCGGCGAAGCCGATTCACTATTGACACAGGTCCATTAAGCCCACCTCCCCGTATTCTTTCTCTGTGGATTCTAGGGATTACATGCTAGATTACTTCTTACGTAGTCACTGATTTTTGGCTTCTGAATTGTGAGGTTAGTGTGGTTTTTGTGTTGGTTTAGTCCACGCTAAGTCAGCCTAGCCACTCCGCCCTCACGGCTTTACCCAGATTAGTGACCTACGTGAGACATTGTGGGTTTGATTTGATCTATTTTGTCCTTTGTTTTTGTTACTTTTTGTGTTTGTTTCTGCTCTTTTTACGTGTTTTCCATGGTGTCTTTAGGGACAGAATCGAACGAAGTACTCGCAACTCGCTAGGCCACTGACGAAGCTCATGCCCGGGAGATGGCAGTACGTGCCCAGCTCGAGGAGGCCCAGAGGATTATTGCCTCCCAAGCCGCGACCATCAATGCCGCCGCCGCGACCGCGGCCCCTTCACTCGCGGCCAACATCGCCGCGACCGCTGCTCCATCTGCTCTAGCCGACACAACTGTTTTTGATCTTCTGTTGGCGCCCGCGACCACTACTGACACCACGCGACACTTGGAAAAAGGAAAGGGTCCGATGTCCTCGAGTTCGCAGCTCCAGCCGGGTCTTCGCCGCTTGGACTCCATCATCGAGAACTAGTAGGAGGACCATGGCTTCAACAAATACTAACCCCAGTGCTCGCCAGCGGACGACTTCACCTATGACTCCGCCGAGCACGAGTCCCCCGCCACAGAATTAGGGCTATACCCTTACGTTGACACCACTGACCGACGTCGGCGTTACGAGTCCATGCAGCGGGACGAAGCACGCCAGGATGCCATTGAGCGCCGACGAGACGCAGCTCGCGGTCATGCCAGCGACAGGGCACCACAGACAGCACCATCGCTCCCTACGACCAGCCGCTATCCCGAAACCGTTCCGCGTTCTGCACTGTGACCCAGGTATATGACTCCCATTGCTTTTATTGAATATGTTGAGGAGGGTTTTGAGGTTACAGGTGTCCCGAATCCAGAAAACTATCATCCACCTTTGGGCGACCCAGTTGAGAGCCATCTATTTCCACCGGATTATATCCCGCCGAGGATCCCAACGCCACTGCGACGCCTCGTGCGCCAGCTCGCAGCCCGACAGCAGCCCCGCGCTGAGGATCATGACCGTCGTCGCCAGCGTTGCCCTCGCCCCGTCCAGGATGACTTTGATGATTATGACGATGACTTGGAAGAGCCTTACCCTGAGCCGTATCATGCAGCTCAACGTTTCTCTGACTGCCGACACAGGCCCAACCCCTATGTCAGTCGTCGCGAGATCAAAGTAACTATAGAGCATTTTCATGGTGATTATGATCCAGTTGTGTTTTTAGATTGGTTACAGGCTACAAAACACGCACTGCGACACTGTCAGTATAAGGAGTACGAGAAGGTCGATGTAGCTACTCTGCAGTTTCGTGGCGCGGCCCGATGTTGGTGGCATCGTTTCTGTACTGATAGGGAACGGAGAGGCCTTGAGCCTATTGACCAGTGGCACCAGTTGAAGTTCATCATGCGCCACAAATATGTCTCGGATGACTTCCAGAACCACATGCGGATGGAGATTGCGCTTGCTCGCCAGGGAACCCAGACGTCACTCGAGTTTTTCGACAAACTCGAGGATTTGTATTACAAGGCGGGCATGAGCATCGCCCCTGCTACTATACGGATCAGGTTTTTGAGTGGGTTGAATCCCAATATCCGAGACCAATTGGAGATACTACCAATATGGGACCTGAACCAGCTGACTCATACGGCGATGATGATCCACCAACATCATCAATCCCGGAGACAGACCCCCTGGCCCAAGAATCAGTCTCGCAGGTATGACATTACCTCAGTTTACATCAGTTTTTCCCTTTGAGTTTTTGTGTTTCAAGACTATGAAGAACTAAGCAACCTTTGCTTAGTCCGACGATTGAAGCCTTCGTTTGATATATGATTGTGAGATTATAATTCTATTCCTATTCCTTTGATTATATCTTTTCTCTTTGTGCTTATTCATATTGATTCTTGCTGATTTGACTGGATTGATCACCTAGTTGATATTAGTAATTGTCTATTGCTAGGGTTTGGATATTTCGAGTTGAAATCTCTTATCTTGTGTAGCAAACATGATATTCTAGGACTAGTTGGACTAGTCTATTATGAAGAGAATTGATTATGTGTAAAATACTGCGAGTGGTGGTGTTGTATGTATCCTGGTTAATTCCTATGCTTCTTGCTGCTATTGTTCTAAATCTTGATAGTTTCTTGTGCGTTCGATAGTTAGGGTTACCAGGACTAGTTGGACTGGTAACTATTTTAGAATAGGGACAGGAATATTCATATGAAGGAATAGAGATAATCTAGGACCAATCAATCAAGTGAATGGTGGATATTTGTCTGGCTAAGTACTTTTTCCCAATTGATTAAAACCTTTGCTTTACTTTATTTTGTTCAATTGCAAACAAACCAACAAAACCCCCTTTTGTTACCTTTGACATACACTTGTGCACTTAGAAAGATTACCTCCTCCATGTGGGATTCGACCCTTGCTTGCCTACTTTACTTTATTAGGTTTTTAAGGATTTACTTTGATTGGGCATCACGACTTTAGCCTCATCAAAATTGGCGTCGTTGCCGGGGAGGCAAGTTTTGATTTTTCTTTGTGTGTGTTTGTGTGTCAACTTTTGTGTGGACCTATCTTATGGTCCACACTCGTGATACTGACTCTCCGCTTCTAGCTTGTGATACAAAAATTAAGAGAACCCTTTCTAGGAGCCGCATGACAAATATAGCTTTGTGTTTTGATAACCCGTGCTTTGAGATGGCTGACGAAGCACCGACGTTGAGGCAATTGACTGCCCCGAATCTGCAACAGCAGCCGCTGGCTGTGTAGTTCCCTGAGATGGCGGGTGGCGTAAACTTTGAGTTGAAATCCGGGATGATTCACTTACTACCCCCACTTTCATGGGATGAGTGGAGAAGACCCCAATAAGAACTTGTCTGAATTCCATGCCGTCTGCACCAGCATGAATCCACGAGGCATTATTGAGGACCAGATCAAGCTGAGGGCCTTTCCTTTCTCTCTAAAGGATGCGTCCAATGATTAGTTCTACTACTTGGCACCAGAGAGCATTGATACATGGGATAAGATGACGAAAGCCTTCCTGGAGAAGTACTTCCCTGCGACGAAGCTCAATAGCATGAAGAGGAGCATCATGAACATTGAACAGCAGGCTACTGAGACGTTGTACGAGTACTATGAGAGGTTCAAGAGGCTGATCTCTAGTTGTCCCTACCATGGGTATTCAGAACAAGACCTCGTACTTTATTTGTACAGAGGACTTCTTGACGAGGAGCGTCGAATGGTGAATGCAGCCTGTAGAGGAAATATTTTGAACAAGACGCCTGCTGCAGCTTTTGAGGTCTTCTTTGAGCTATCTGAGGGCTCAAGACAGTTCAGTAAGAGGGCGGGCGCCCAATCAGTCAAAGCTGCAGACTCTCCGCCCAATTCTTCAATACTTTCTGAGATGAAGGAGATGATGAGGAGATACATGATGAAGGGTGGCCAGCAGCAAGTCAAATCTTGTGGGATATGCTATGACACGATGCATCCTACTGACGCATGTCCCACGCTGCAGGAACCCACAGCTGAGGTGAACGCTATTGGAGGTTACGGCCCTTCAAGGCCAAGATATGACCCGTATTCCAACACGTATAATCCAGGGTGGAGAGATCACCCCAATCTGAGATACGGGAAACAACAGAGTACTCCTCAGGGCCAGGAAAATCAAGAGTATCAACAAAGGCCACCACAGTTCCTACCGCGCCCACAACAATTTCAGCAGCCTAGAGGTCAACAACAACAATTTAGAGCTCAATATGACCCAAGACCTCAAGGCCAACACTATGGTCCAACAAAATCAAGAGATGGGACAACGTATTCAAGACGTGGTCCGACAACAGGAGTCTCTAGCTCAGACTATGTCAACGCTGGCCAATACTATGGTCTAACAAAATCAAGAGATACGGTCTAGTATTCAGAACTTGGAGACGCAAGTAGGGCAGATCTCCATCGCAGTGAGCAAACTAGAAGCCCGAGACTCGGGAAAACTACCATCTCAAACGATAGTAAACCCGAGGAAGAACGTATGTGCCATGACGCTGAGGAGCGGAACACAAGTAGATGACGATCGTGGCCAACATAAAGAAATCCACGACCGTGGAGAAGAAGGCCGCGACCGTGGATTTGCTCCTGAAGACGAGGAAAAAATCAGCGTTTTTCCATGACCGCGGACAAATTTCCGTGATCGCGGACAAGTTGTTGTTGAAGAGGTTTTGCTCGATGAATTTCCGTGACCGCGGACAGAAATCCGCGATCGTGGAAAAGTTCCTGGAGGCTCAGATTTCCCAGACAAAGAGCCATGACCGCGGGTCCCAAACCGCGATCACGGTTTACCCTCTGACGTCCATGACACTTATATTCGTCCAGACTTCCCCCCGCTCAGTTCATTGAAGGCTCCCGCACCCTTTCCTGAGGCTTTGAAAGATACAAGAAGGCTGGAGAACGACAAGGATTTATTCGAGACCTTCAGCAACTGCGAGGTAAATATTCCCTTGATAAAACTTGTTAAGAGCATCCCTCGCTATGCCAAATTCTTGAAAGAGCTATGCAAAATAAAGAGAAAGAAAGTTGTGAAGGAGAAGAAGAAAGTCAAAGTCAATGAAAATGTATCCGCTATGCTGCAAAAGCGGTTGCCCAGGAAGTGCAGTGATCCGGGCATGTTCACTATGCCCTGCAAGATAGGGGGCACCATGTTTGAAAATGCCATGCTGGATTTGGGTGCTTCTATCAACGTTTTGCCTCTTTCACTGTATGAGTCGTTAGCGGTTGGGCCATTACAGAAGACGGGGATTGTGATCCAGCTGGCAGACAATTCATATGTGTATCCCAAACGAGTGGTGCAGGATGTGCTGGTAGAACTTGACAAGCTTATTTTCCCTGCGGACTTCTTTGTGATGGATACGGGGCAAGATAAAAACGTTGCCCATGTGATGCTGGGAAAGCCGTTCATGAACACGGCGAAGACAAAGATTGATGTGAGTTGTGGTTCGCTCACAATGGAGTTTGACGGGGTGAGGGTCGGATTCAACATAGATGATGCAAAGAGACATCCTCCTGATGGTAACCCCGAGTGTTCGGTTGATGTGAGTAACCCAAGTTGAGTGGGAGAGCACCAACTCGAGCCACGACAATAACTAAGGCGCTGCTCGGGAGGCAACCCGAGGTATGAAATTCTTTTCATGTCTTTTTCCTTTCTAGCCTTTATTATTGTTGTTTCGTTTTTGTTTTGTTTTTTGACTAACTTGCAGGTAGGAGACCCGAGCCAAATTGAAGATGGTGTACCCACACCAGAAACTTTTCCACGAGCGCGGAGAATTTTCTACGGTCGCGGAAAAACCACTGTAAGTCTCCTCAACCTGAAAAGAAGAAGAATAAAGTTTTACCGAAGGCCCAACTGTCTGCGTTTTATTTTGAGAGTGGTGCGCATCATGCTGCCAACGAGGAGACATTCGCCCCACATTTTTATTTGGCAATGATGATGGCCCAACATTCGACAGCTGACGAGGAGGAACACCAGAGCCCACACCACGATTACATCTGGGCTCCCTTTTTGTGTTCATTAAAGGCCGTACAGCCCCGATTCTTTGATATCCACTACACCTTACATTGGATCTATCTGGTTGCACTGTGGAGTTTGTTTGTAGACCCGACGCAACACCATCGACATGTGCTTATATTGATATACCGCCAGTAACAACTTCCAAGTCCAGGCCCCTCGGCGGCGGTTGTGAGTTATTTTTTTCCTTTCCTTGTGCTTCATCTTTTTGTCTTTCATTACATTGAGGACAATGTAATGTTTAAGCATGGGGGAGTGTTCTATACTTGCTAGTCGTCTGAGGAGGAAAAGAAAAACATAATGAAAAAGAAAAAAGTCAAAAATTGAAAAAGACAAAAATAAAATCCTGAGAAAAGTCGAAAACCCAAAAGGGCGGCTTAGATAATAAGCAGGTGGCTTGGACCAGCTTTAGGCTGGGGTAATAATTGGTCAAGAGTGATGTGAGTTTATGTGAGCCCATCTATTGAAAAATGAAATGAGTGGCTTGGTGAAAACCCGAAAGGGCGTCTTGGCAAAATGAGTGAAAAGAAGAAGAGTGATTATTAGGATTCCTCATTTTTCCTGGCGTGGTGACATAAGAAGAGGTGATATAAGGAGGATTCGGGTAGGTCACTTTAGGAGGCATAAGAAGATAGATGGAGGCTAAGATTAGATGTGTATTCACTCTATGGTGTTCGGTTTAAACTTGAGAGAAGTACTTTGCTTTCCTTTAAGCTTGTATGTTGTATGTGTTGTGCTTATTGTGTTGGTGCCTTGGAGTTACATGTTTAGGTGCATTTCTTAGTGGAGAGAATTTTTCTGTGCTTCCTGAGACCTTGGGGATTTGATTGGAGGAGTAGGTTTATATTAGCTTACTCGAGGACGAGCAAGGTTTAAGCATGGGAGAATTTGATCAGCGCTACTTTGTAGGGTTTAACTAGGAGTTGTTACCGGTATTTTGGGTACCATTTGGATGTGTTTAGAGCATTATTGTGGAGTACGGAGTTAAGGAGAAGAAGTATGATTATGGTGGTTTGGAGAGCTAATATGAAGATGGAGAAGAAAGCCACCAGAAAAGACGAAGAAAGAAGAAGAGAAGAGCTACAACGAGTTTTCTGCGGTCGCGGATGCTAGTGCCACGGCCGCAGAACATTACGAGACAGAAGACGCGAGGTGCTTTACAAAGATTTTTCCGCGGTCACGGAAACGAGTCGTCAGACGCACGCAGGATTTGCTTCGTCCAAAGATCCGAGTTTTACTTTATTTTATTTCTATTTTCTTTTATTCCTTTTTAATTCTTTTGGAAAGATTTTATTTCCTATCTTTAGTTTTAGGGTTTGTTAGGTTTTCTATATTATTAGTTTCCTAGCAGCCTTTTCAATTACCTCAGTTTACATCAGTTTTTCCCTTTGAGTTTTTGTGTTTCAAGACTATGAAGAACTAAGCAACCTTTGCTTAGTCCGACGATTGAAGCCTTCGTTTGATATATGATTGTGAGATTATAATTCTATTCCTATTCCTTTGATTATATCTTTTCTCTTTGTGCTTATTCCTATTGATTCTTGTTGATTTGACTGGATTGATCACCTAATTGATATTAGTAATTGTCTATTGCTAGGGTTTGTATATTTCGAGTTGAAATCCCTTATCTTGTGTAGCAAACATGATATTCTAGGACTAGTTGGACTAGTCTATTGTGAAGAGAATTGATTACATGTTAAATACTGCGAGTTGTGGTATTGTATGTATCCTGGTTAATTCCTATGCTTCTTGCTGCTATTGTTCTAAATCTTGATAGTTTCTTATGCGTTCGATAGTTAGGGTTATCAGGACTAGTTGGACTGGTAATTATTTCAGAATAGGGACATGAATATTCATAGGAAGGAATAGAGATAATCTAGGACCAATCAATCAAGTGAATGATGGATATTTGTCTGGCTAAGTACTTTTTCCCAATTGATTACAACCTTTGCTTTACTTTATTTTGTTTAATTGCAAACAAACCAACAAAACCCCCCTTTGTTACCTTTGACATACACTTGTGCACTTAGAAAGATTACCTCCTCCCTGTGGGATTCGACCCTTGCTTGCCTACTTTACTTTGTTAGGTTTTTAAGGATTTACTTTGATTGGGCATCACGACTTTAGCCTCATCAACTACGCTCCTCAGGACGCTGGGTACACCTGTGCGCCCCATGATTTATTTATGGGTACCTCACTGAGCCTCTACGCGCAGCGTGCCCTTACTGTGACGGAGGTGCCACTGATGGACCAGAGGGAGACCCTCTTCCATACCCGATGTCTGGTCCAGAATGCCTCCCTTAGCGTGATAATAGATGGTGGTTCGTGCTGCAACATTGTAAGTGAGAAGGTTATCCAACACCTTCAGTTACTGACGCAGCCACACCCTCAGTCCTATGGTCTTCAGTGGCTTTGAGAAGGTAAGGGTGATGCAGTACACATGCAATGCCGCATCCCATTTCAAATTGGTCAATACCATGATACTGTTTTATGTGATGTTGTGTCTATGGATGCTACTCATCTTTTACTTGGTAGACCTTGACAGTTTGACAAGAAGACAGTGTAATATCCCTCATTTTATAAGGATATTTTGGAATTTTTCCAACTCCCGTATTACTAGTCGGATTAATTTTAGAGAGTTTCCGACATTCTGTAAATTGTTTGAACTCTGTAATATTTTTCTGAGTAATATAAAATACAGTTGAAGTATTTTCGGCGTTAAATTTGTCGATCGAGTACAAATATATTTAACCCGGGGTTAAGAAAATTAACCCAAAAGTGAATCGGATAAGAAGGGTGAAAACTGGGCTTGACCGCACCCCGCGATCAAGTGACCGCACCCGCGGCAAAGGCCAAAAGCTGAGGCGGCTTCGTCTTCGCGATAAGAATCAGCTGTAACTCGCCAGAGTGTCAGGTCTGAGCAGCCCAAGTGGCACCTTGACTTGTCCCCTTGTCTCCTTGCTTGTTCCCTTTGAGGAAGCTCGTTTTGGGACTATAAAAGGGATCGAAATCAGAGGATGTAGAAGCTTCATCTCCTTCCTCTGTTTTTCCTCTGTTTCTCCTCTGTTTTCACCATTTGCATCTGAATTCCGAGCTCTCATCGGAGTGTTCTTTGAGTAAAGAAGGGTACCTCTAGTGATATTTGAAGGTCTAAGGTGTTTGGAGATCGAACCATAATCAAATCGAAAGGAACGAAGCGATTTGGTAAGTTTTCTCCATTGAAGCACTGTCGCGAGAGCTCGCCACTATCTGTCCACCGCACCCCGCGGCAAGCTCCCACCGTACCCGCGGCGAGCCTTGTCCGGATGTGTGTTCGTGGGTGCTTGGCTTTGGGCGAGGCTCGATTCCATTGATTCTTTTCCTATTCTTTTAGATTCAATTATGAGGATATTGAATCTAACTTAGGGTCTCGTTATGGGTCGTTTCTTAGGGATTTATTATCCAAGATCTGCCCCAGTTTCAGATCTAGGAACTCGACGTTTCTAAGCCTTGTTCGAACTCGTCTGATCTAAGGCAAGTGGCGGTTCGCTCTTGCTCATCATTCCATATTTCAATTAATTATCAATTGTTTAGTTGTTAATTAATTTGAGATGATTTACTAATTTATTGTTCGTTGGGAACAGCTTTGTTAATAATTGATTAAAAGATGATATTATACTAGGTTGTATATTTGCTAGAACAACGCTAGTATAAATATATGTTTATGATGTTGGCCATGTTGGCTTTGATGTGGACTATTACTGTGCTGAACTGTTAGTTAGCATGAGTATTCATAGAAACGCTTGGACCTTGCGAGGTCCATTCGTTTCTTTATAACTGGCAAATAACAGGGCGATCAAGACCCTATGCCAAACTTATGGTCATGACCAACCGAGATGTGGATATAGAGGCTTGGACTCTGCGATATGGATATAAAAGCTTATAACGTGATGTGAGTTTTGGAATTAAATAAGATAAGTGCTCTTGACGCACATAATTAATATACCTTCGGCGAGTAGTGCAGCTAGGCGATAGTGCAGCTAGGAAAACTCGTCTTAACTTTTATATCGCTCGTATGCGATACTGTGATTCTATGATTATTTGAGTTTCCCAACATTTGTCATATTTCTGATAAGACTCAATTCATTGGAGTCTTCTTTTGGGATTGATTGCTGTAAAGACTTGGTCTTTCAGAATCTTCTCTTGATCATGCCTTTTCATATATTCTAGTAGAGTATGGTGGTTGACTATCGTACTCGACTGTTATTCGAGGGACGACGAGTCTAACCTAATACGACTACTTCGAACCACTCTGCTTTGTACCCTTGCATGGTCTTTCATTAGACTAACCAACCGTAATTGTTCTCTGCATGGTTGGCTGGTGTCATCCGTTTGTTTCGGCACATCAGATAAATGAGGATCCGAGAAGGCTAGAGCGACTATGAGGATGAACGGTGTTTTGATGAGTTATTTTGTTGCTTTGTTTCCGCTGTAATAATTCTGATCTTGTATTTTGATGGATTTGGAAATTGTTGTATTTCCGAGACTTTGGTTTTAATGAAAGTTGTAATATTTGGTATTATAACTGTGGTTTGATGGTTTATATCGACTGGAAAAGCCTGGGGTGACTTCGGGATGTTATATCTGAGGTCACTGGCAGTAATACTTTCAAGATGAGATTTGGGGGTGTTACAGACTTGGTATCAGAGCCGATTTTTTTTTCTTACGGGTCGGGTTTAAAATGTTTTACAGGAACAAAACTTCTATAAACCGATCACTCGTTTGAAACTGAGAAAGGTTTTACAAGGCTCTGAATTTTTGAATAAATTTTTTAACCATTCATAGTCGTGCCTTTTCTTGAAAGTCTGATATGGAAGTTCACTCCCATGTCTAGAAAGACTAATTCTCGTCTTGTTACCCCGTAGGTTATGGGTGCATGCATTTCTCTTATGAGAGATTTGGAAGATGCCGAGATGGCTCCACCATCTCCAGCAAGGCGAAATTTCCCTACTCCCCCGAGATTCTTTGAGATCGGAGGACCTAGCAACCCACCCGAGAAAGTAAAGCATGTACTTTCTAAGTCAGTGGTACTTAGATCCAACGATGTTGTGACTCCAGTAGTGGAACCTGTTGAGCTGTCAAGGTATGCTCAAGGATATTACAACGACGACCTCGAGATTGAGTCGGTACCCGAAGAGGACCCGGAAGAGGAAGATCCGGAAGAGGATCCAGAGGAAGATCCTGAAGAGAACCAAGAAGAACAGGGGCAAGAGCCCGATAGCTTGAGACACTCATTGGTGGACCATGAGGACACGAGGATGCAATTCCTCTACCCAAGTCCGCCACCCAAACCAGTATCCGCGCCAATGACTGACGTTGACTGGGAAGCACTCTATGTCGAGTACGGCATTAGAGAAAGCGGACCACGAGAATTATCTGAGAACTCTGAGCCTAATCTTATTCGGAGAAGGCAAAGGTCGAGCCTTGAATTACGCGGGATACTTCGTCAAAGCCAAGAGATCTCTTTTGAAGAGCAGCGGCTGATGGACGAATTGGCCGATCATGCTCAAAGGAGGGCAAGGCCAGGAACACCAGAGCCAAAGGATGAACCATGTGTTCCAAGGCCGAGTAGGGTCAGGAGTCCGTCATCGGATTCAGATGATAAATCCGGCGCTCAAAGAAGCCTTGTGTGAGGAGTTTGCCATACAGGAAACGTGTTTGGGCGCCTTGATATGGGCCAACGTTGACTGTAGTAGTTTCTTTTGCGTATATTTTGATGTATATACGGTGAAGTACAAAAAAATCTCCAAGCAATTTTGTTCGAAAGCTCGGGAGATTCCTTTTGTAAAATCAGTAGCTCAGTTGAAAGTTCATCTATATAATTAACCAGTTGATCTACTCTGAGTCGATTTGATTACATTAAGTATGATGGAATGATATTAATGTATAAAGTACTTGGAATTTGATCGGTAAACAGATGGTGAATACAAGGAACACTATCCGTACTGGTGCTGGGCCAAGCAATGACCCCAGACCAATTATAAGGAATGTTCCAGACCATGTGGAGGAAAACGAATCAATTTCCTATAATAACCCTGGAGGCAATGGCCAAGCTCAGGCCTACGCTCCGACGGTGTTTGATGCAGCGGCAGTTGCAGCTATTCGGGGAATATTTATGCAAGCATTCTCCGATGTTATGCAACTTGTTGCACCTCAGGCACAAGGTGTGCCAATTCCGCCAGAAATTCCTAGGTTCGTGGAACCTAATGTTCATTTACACCGTGATGAGACGGCCAGGAATAGGGATAATTATGGTCGAGCATTGAAGACCATTAACTCTATGAGGCCGGACAGTTATGCCGGAAAAGGAGAGCCGGTCAGGGTGGCTCATTGGTTTTCCCATATGGAGCGGTTGTTCCGCAATATCGAATGCACCGAGGCTGAGAAGGTGCATATAGCTTCTCTTTAGTTGAAGGGAGATGCTAGCGAATGGTGGGAGAACACTGGGTTGGCTGATCGGGCTGATTTGAACTAGGGAATGTTCAAGACGAAGATGAATGATCATTTCTTTTCCCAAGCCATGCGGGATGAGAAACACGAGGAATTCCTCTATCCCAAGAATGACGGATTGAAAGTGACTGAGCTAGCGGCCAAGTTCAATCATTTATTACAATACGCTGGGTCTGTTGTGTCCAGCGAGGAACATAAGATTTGGCATTTCCATGAGTGGATGAGCCCAGACATTAAACCGATGATGTTGCGTCACGGATGCTCTACCTTGGAGCAATACGTGGATGCAGCGTATAAATTAGAAGTGACTTTGGAGGAGTCAACCAAGAGACAGAATCTCCAGAGGTCGATGCAAAATCAATCTCAGGCAAGTGGACTTAAACGTCCTGCGCCATCATCCAACTTCGACAACTCTGGCAAAGCAAGGACAGAGATGACTCAAGGAGGGTCAACACAACTGATAAGCGCTACTTTGTAGGGCTTAAGTAAGAGTCATTAGAAGGTTTATTGGTGCAATTCGGGTAGAATTAGACACATTCATGTTTATGGTGTTTGGGGGCAATGTTGGTGTATTTGGAGGTGTTTGAGCGGTTTTGGAGATCATATGAGACGCCAAGGGAGTGCAATGAAGAGTAGAAGAACGGTAGACTGAATTCAATTGGTTCGTTCTCTCTACTCAGATGTCCAAATGGAGTGATTCCAATTCGAGGAGTTAGATCTTGAAGTCTACTGCAAGTACTCAAAATATGAGCGCAATCCGAGTTGGGAATCAAAAGTTATGGCGTTTCTACGGAAGTGTCGTAGGAGTTGAACCGAAGAACAGCGACGGCGCCCGCCGTTTAAATGTGGCGCCCTCCGCGATTACGGCGCCCGCCATGGAGGTTGCAGTGACCGCCGTGCGTGTCTGAAGTCTGCCGAGCCGATTTTCCTTATATGTTATTTCGCATTATTTTATTACATTTTTATTATTTTGTTTTAGGTTAACTTAGCTTTATTTCCTTTAGTATTTAAGGGTTGAGAAAAGGCTTGTTTGCCTATTATTATCATCATCATCAACTCTCTCGAACCCTAATTTCATTCTACGTATTTGCTATGAAGAACTAAGCCTCCCTGGCTTAGTCAGACGCTGAAGCTTTCGTTTTGATTCAGTTGTGAGATTCTTGTTCTTAATCTATTGCATGGTTTTTATCTTTCTCTTGCTTAAGTTGCTTATGATTGATATTGATAATCTCTATTTGGACGCAACTAGGGTTTGTCGTTATTGATCTATTGCTAGATCTAGATTGTTACTGGTTGAGCATATCTATTTCAGAGTAGCAACTGCATCGTACTAGTATCTGGTTGTGCTAGTCTTATACAGAAGAGAACTGATTTACATTCTAGGATAAAAGCTTGTTGTTTTATGCTAGAATTGTATCCAACTATATTCCTATCCGTAAAGCTGCTGTTAAACTGAATCTTGATAGTTTCAGGGTTGTTTAATTAGTTAGTGCTAATAGTATCTGGTTGTGCTATTAGTTATATATGAAAAGGAATTGGAATTTCCATTGCATGAGATTTTGAATGAGTATCTAGGATCAACTTGTCATACGAATAGTGGATGTTGTTTGACTAAGTGCTTTTCCCATCACTGATTTCACAACTTTGAGTCTGTTTACCTTTTGCATGCTTAGAATTACTAAAACAAACAAAACCCCCCTTTGGTTACTTTGGATTGACATACAAATTGCATATTAAGATAGAATTCGCCTCCTTGTGGATTCGACCTGTACTTACCTAGGACTACAGTTTAAGGTTTGTTTGGATATTTTGCATAGTAGGAATTAGAACGACAAATTCCTGTTATCAAATTGGCGCCGTTGCCGGGGAGGCAATAATCTATTTTGTGTGTGTGATATGTGTGCCAATCTTGGTGTGAACCTATCTTATGGTTCACACCCGTGTTACTAATAATCTACCTCTAGTTTTTGATCCAGAAATCGAAAGAACTTTTCTTCAAGCTCGCAGGATGGCAGCTCGTGTTACACTTGAGTCTTTGACAGCTCCTAACTTGGAGCAACCTACTCGTGCTGTGCAATTCCCTGCTCTGGGTGAAGGGGTTAAATTTGAGCTCAAGACATGAGTAGTCCATTTACTCCCGAAATTCAGTGGAACCCCGCTTGAGGATCCTATTCAGCACCTGGATGAGTTCCTTGAGGTCTGCACCAGTATGAGGCCATCTGAGATTACTGAAGATCAGATGAGGTTGAGAGTCTTTTCCTTTTCTCTGAAGGACTCAGCGAAGGACAGGTATCATTCTTTACCGCCAGGAAGCATCACTACTTGGGTAAATTTGAAGAAGGTGTTTCTTGACAAATACTTTCTAGCAATCAAGTCTAATCAGCTCAAGAAGAAGATCTGCAATGTGGAGCAGGTGTCTAATGAGTCTCTCTATGACTATTATGAACGCTTTAAGAAACTGGTGAAGAGTTGTCCCTACCATGGTTACGAAAAACATGATCTAATTCTCTATTTACATGGAGGACTCCGTGAAGATGATCGTCGAATGGTGAACTCTTTATGTGGTGGAAATATTCTGAAGAGGACTTATGAAGAGGCTCTAGAGATATTTGCTACTCTGGCTGATGACTCGAGGCAGTACAGTGGGAGAGGTTCCCAAAGCTTGGTAGTTGCTAGTTCTCAATCAAGGATTGATCAAGCTGATTTTGATGTACTGAGAGAGGAGGTGAGGCATCTGAAGCTGAAAGGTACGCCTCAGCAGGCTAAGGCCTGTGAGATTTGTCACGACGACTTGCACCCTACTGACTCGTGCCCCACTCTACAAGAGGAGGTGAATGCAGTAGGAGGATACCAGCAGAGACTCAGACATGATCTTTACTCTAGTACTTACAATCCTGGTTGGAGGGATCATCCCAACTTCAGGTGGAGAGACCCAAAACAAAATCAACAACAGGGTCATCCTCAGCAACCTAGGCCGCCATTTGTGCCAAATCCTCAAGGGCAGAGTTCGAACCATTCGTCCTCTATGGAGGATATGATGAAAATGCTGATGCAGAGCCACGTGAACCTCAATGAGAATGTTGCTAAGCTGTCTAAGAACCAATTGCAATTCCAAGAGACTACACAATCCAGCATTCAGAACTTGGAAAGGCAATTTGGCCATATTTCTCAGGTGGTGAGCAAGCTTGACGCGAAGATTTTTGGTAAACTTCCATCTCAAACGGAAGTGAACCCGAACATCAGGAATGTCAGTGCTATGACTCTGAGGAGCGGGAAGAGGCTCGAAGAGGATGATTCTGAGGTCGACGAGGAAGCGGATCAGGAGCTGGAACAGAACAGCGACGGCGACCGCTGTGCAACTTACGGCGCCCGCCGTGACAGCGACGGCGACCACTGTGCAACTTACGGCGCCCGCCGTGACATCGACGGTGACCGCTATGAATACCACGGCGCCCGCCGTGAAAATGACTCAGCTCTCGAATTTTCTGATGAAAATTGCGGCGCCCGCCGCAATAATCACGGCGCCCGCCGTGACGGTGAGCAAAATCCTGAACTTTCTGATGTTGTTCACGGCGACCGCCACACCTCTTACGGCGCCCGCCGTGATAGTGTAGTCGATCCTGAGGCTGAGAAGGAGTATGTACCTCCAATTTTTCCTGAGTGGAAGCCTGTTGCACCGTTCCCGTCTGCTTTGAAGCGTACCAAACCACTTGCGCAGGACAAGGGCATGTTTGAGATGTTCAGAAATGTTGAGGTCAACATGCCTCTCCTAAATTTGATCAAGTCTGTCCCTCGTTATGCAAAGTTCTTGAAGCAGATGTGCACCACGAAGAGAAACCAGGACAGGAACAGCAAGAAGAAGGTCAAGGTAAGCGAGCATGTCTCTGCTATTTTTCAGAAGCGCTTACCCAAGAAGTGTGGCGACCCAGGTATGTTCACCATCCCCGTCACTATTGGAGGTACTAAGTTCAATAAAGCTATGTTAGATTTGGGTGCCTCTATTAATGTTTTACCTTCATCTCTTTGTGAATCCTTAAGATTAGGACCCATGCATGCGACCAAAATTTCCATTCAGTTAGCTGATAGATCTAGTGTGCGTCCTATAGGGATAGTGGAGGATGTTTTGGTTAGGGTTGGTGATCTTACCTTTCCTGCTGACTTCTATGTGCTTGATATGGAACATGATATGCATGCAGCCCCTATTCTGTTAGGGAGGCCCTTCTTGAAAACTGCCAACACTAAGATCAACGTGAGTACTGGTTCCTTGACTATGGAATTTGATGGCCACACCATTAATTATAATATCTATGAAGCCATGAAATTCCCTTCTGATGATCATTCTTTGTGTGCAATTGATATCCTTGAGCCTGTGGTGCAAGATGTTTTTGATGAGGACCACCTAGATGACACACCACCTATTGTTGATTCTAGCTTGGATATTGCTATATCTGCTGACTTGCAGGAAGGTGTTGATGAGTGGGACGCTCACTATAAGCTCCCTCCAGAGCTACCAGGCAAATCGCCTTTACTGCTAACTCCGAGCGAGAAGCTCATTCCCTCTTTAGTGCAGGTCTCTGAAGTCAAGGCTAAACACCCCCTGATCGATCTAAGCATGGGGTAGACGCGACTAAGAAGGTCAAGATGGAGAAGCCGCTGACGAGGGAGCATGGTCTAAGGTTCAAACCTTTCCATGATTGGTTCAGGAAGGAGGTATGGATTGAGAAGGTTCCTAATGAGCCTGATGATATGGATTGAGGTTGTTCGAGTAGTATGTCGAGCCAACGACATTAACCAAGGTGCTGCTCGAGAGGCAACCCGAGATTTGGTAGTTTATTTTCTTTCCCTTAGTCAATTTCTATTGTTTTTCTTTTAGTTTTTGTGTTGAACTAACCTGCAGGAAGCGCGAAAAAGTGAAGAAGGAGTTCACGGCGCCCGCCGCTAACCTTACGGTGCCCGCCGTAAATGCCTCGTCAAGAAAGTTGGCCACGACTTGAGAACGGCGACCGCCGTTTAATCACGGCGCCTGCCGCAATTACGGCGCCCGCCGCCCTCCTTACGGCGACCGCCGCAATTTCTCACGTAATTTTTTTTTTTTTAAAAAAAAAGTTCCATCAGAGGCCAGCTGCCCAGCGTTTCCTATGGAGAGATGGTGCGCCTCATGTTGTCAAGGAGGAAACATTAGACCCACTTTGTATTTGACAACGATGATGGCCCTATACTTGGCAGCTGAGGAGGATGAACAGTAGGGCCCACACCACGATTACATCTGGGCCCATTTTTATGTTCGTTGAAGGCCGTGCAGCCCTGCTTTCCTACATAACCACCACACCCCATGGTGGATCCCTATGGTTGCATGGTAGATGAAGACGCACGCTCAACACCTGGATCTGAGCTTTTATGACTACACCGCCAAGAACAAGGAAGTGTCCAAGCCAACTCGGCAACGTTGTGAGTTTTTTTTTTGCTTTTCCCTGTGCTTTATTCTTTTGTCTTTCATTACATTTAGAAGAATGCAATGTTTAAGCATGGGGTGGAGTTTTACACTTGCTACGTCGTTGAGGAGAAAAATGAAAAAAAATGAAAAGAGCCAAAAATTGAAAAAAGGCTATCATAAAAATTCTGGGATAGGTCGAAAACCCGAAAGGGCGACCTAGGTAATAAGCAGGTGGCTTGGACCAGCATTAGGCTGGGGTAATATGTAGTCAAGAGTGACGTGAGCTTATGTGAGTACATCTATTGGAAAATGAAATGAGTGGCTTGGTGAAAACCCGAAAGGGCGCCTTGGCAAAATGAGCGAAAAAAAGAAGAGTGATTTTAGGATTTCTCACTATTCTTGGCGAGGCGTCATAAGAAGAGGAGTCAAAGAAGGATTGTCGGGTAGGTCACTCTGGGAGACATAAGGAGCAATAGATGGAGGCTAGTATTAGAGGTTACTCACACTATTGGATGTCTAGGTTTAGCTTGGGGGAAGTACTCTGCTTGCCCTTAAGCTTGTTGAGTTGTGGATGTGTTGTGAATGAGATTGGTGCCAGGAGCTTGGCATGGGTTAGGTGACTCTTAGTTGGAGGATATGCTTCCTGAGACCTTGGATGCTACATTGGAGGAGTAGACTCTTTATTAGTTTACTCGAGGACGAGCAAAGGTCTAAGCATGGGGTGATTTGATAAGCGCTACTTTATAGGGCTTAAGTAAGAGTCATTAGAAGGTTTATTGGTGCCATTCGGGTAGATTTAGACACATTCTTGTGCATGGCATTTAGGGGCAATGTTGGTGTATTTGGAGGTGTTTGAGCGGTTTTGGAGATCATATGAGACGCCAAGGGAGTGCAATGAAGAGTAGAAGAACGGTAGGCTGAATTCAATTGGTTCGTTATCTCTACTCAAATGTCCAAATGGAGTGATTCCAACTCGAGGAGTTAGATCTTGAAGTCTACTGCAAGTTCTCAAAATATGAGCACAATCCGAGTTGGGAATCAAAAGTTATGGCGTTTCTACGAAAGTGTCCCAGGAGCTGAACCGAAGAACAGCGACGGCGCCCGCCGTTTAAATGCGGCGCCCTCCGCGATTACGGCGCCCGCCGTGGAGGTTGCAGTGACCGCCGTGCGTGTCTGAAGTCTGCCGAGCCGATTTTCCTTATATGTTATTTCGCATTATTTTGTTACGTTTTTATTATTTCATTTTAGGTTAACTTAGCTTTATTTCCTTTAGTATTTAAGGGTTGAGAAAAGGCTTGTTTGCCTATTATTATCATCATCATCAACTCTCTCGAACCCTAATTTCATTCTACGTATTTGCTATGAAGAACTAAGCCTCCCTGGCTTAGTCAGACGCTGAAGCTTTCGTTTTGATTCAGTTGTGAGATTCTTGTTCTTAATCTATTGCATGGTTTTTATCTTTTTCTTGATTAAGTTGCTTATGATTGATATTGATAATCTCTATTTGGACGCAACTAGGGTTTGTCGTTATTGATCTATTGCTAGATCTAGATTGTTACTGGTTGAGCATATCTATTTCAGAGTAGCAACTGCATTGTACTAGTATCTGGTTGTGCTAGTCTTATGCAGAAGAGAACTGATTTACATTCTAGGATAAAAGCTGGTTGTTTTATGCTAGAATTGTATCCAACTATATTCCTATCCGTAAAGCTGTTGTTAAACTGAATCTTGATAGTTTCAGGGTTGTTTAATTAGTTAGTGCTAATAGTATCTGGTTGTGCTATTAGTTATATCTGAAAAGGAATTGGAATTTCCATTGCATGAGATTTTGAATGAGTATCTAGGATCAACTTGTCATACGAATAGTGGATGTTGTTTGACTAAGTGCTTTTCCCATCACTGATTTCACAACTTTGAGTCTGTTTACCTTTTGCATGCTTAGAATTACTAAAACAAACAAAAAACCCCTTTGGTTACTTTGGATTGACATACAAATTGCATATTAAGATAGAATTCGCCTCCTTGTGGATTCGACCTGTACTTACCTAGGACTACGGTTTAAGGTTTGTTTGGATATTTTGCATAGTAGGAATTAGAACGACAAATTCCTGTTATCAACAACAATCAGGTCAGGGCAAGAGTCCGATCCAATGTCACAATTATGGTACAGCTGGGCACAGAAACTTTGTGTGTCCAAAGGAAAAGAAGACGTGTTTTGGTTGTGGGAAGGAAGGGCATATGCAGAGGTTCTGTCGACAGGGAAAGCAGAAGGGAACGGAGTCACAGCAAGGGTCTGTTAACCAGAACAACCGACCTAGGTTCAAACCAATGGAGACTCCTAGTCCTTCGATACAGACGACTGCACAGAACAAAGGCAAAGCCCCAGCTATTTCAGGAGGTCAGGGTCAACGCTTGTACGAGATGCATGAGGCTGATGGACCTAACACTCCAGTTGCTCAAGGTACTCTATACCTTCATTCTACTTCAGTGTGCATACTGTTTGATTCGGGTGCTACCCATTCCTTTATTTCAGAGAATTGTGTTAGTAAGTTAAGTTTAGTCTGCAACGAGGTTTGTGAACCTTTCATTGTGAATCTTCCTAATGGTGACCATTTAGTGGGCACCAAGCGTTTGTCAGAATTTCCGGTTACCATTCAAGGTAAGAAGTTCGAGGCATATTTAATCTGTATTGCTATGGCTCCATACGACATTATTCTCGGTATGGATTGACTGATGCATCATGGGGCGGTGATCGACTTTAGTTCAAGGACTGTAACGGTGTCATCTGGGGGCCAGTATGTGTGCAAATTCAAGGGTCAGAATGATGCGGATAACGGCAGGCTTATCAATGTGATGGCTGCGTTTAAGCTACTTCGACAAGGTTGTGTCGGGTACCTTTGCTACCTGGAAACGCCCATGAAAGATGAACCAACAACTCTTGATATTCCCGTGATTAATGAATTTCCTGATGTTTTTCCGGAAGAGATTCCTGGATTACCCCCAAAGCGTGACATGGAATTTTCTATCGATCTCGAGCCTGGTATCGCGCTGATTTCTAAAGCACCGTACTGGATGGCTCCTGCAGAGATGAAAGAGTTGAGGAAGCAACTCGAGGATCTTCTCGACAAAGGTTATGTAAGGCCGAGCGCATCACCTTGGGGCGCTCCGGTGTTATTTGTCAAGAAGAAGGATAGATCGTTTCGACTTTGCATCGACTATCGTGAGTTGAATAAAGTCACGATCAAGAACAAATATCCTTTGCCAAGAATTGATGATCTGTTGGATCAGCTGCAGGGAGCAAAAGTCTTTTCCAAGATCGATCTGAGATCTGGTTATCATCAGCTCAGGATTCGTGAGGAAGATATTCCGAGGACTGCATTCCGGACGAGATATGGTCACTACGAGTTCGTAGTCATGCCATTTGGACTTACCAATGCTCCAGCGGTCTTCATGGATCTGATGAACCGATGTTTTCACCAGTACTTGGATAAGTTCGTGGTGGTCTTCATCGATGACATTTTGATCTACTCCCCGAGCGTGGAAGCTCATGAGGAACATCTTCAGATTATTTTATCAGTCCTTAGACAAAATCAACTATATGCGAAATTGTCTAAGTGCCACTTTTGGATCAGGAAAGTGGCTTTCTTAGGCCATGTGATCAATGAGAATGGGGTGATAGTTGATCCCCAGAAGATTGAAGCAGTAGCCAATTGGAAGCGGCCTCAGAACGTGAAGGAGGTGCATAGTTTCCTAGGACTTGCGGGATACTACAGACGGTTCGTAGAGGGATTTTCTAAGATTGCTCTACCTATGACCGGTCTGCTCCGCAAGGTCCACAAGACGTTTGTCTGGAATGACAAGTGCGAGGCCAGTTTTCAAAAGCTGAAGCAATGTCTGACCTCCGCACCAATATTGACGCTGCCAGAAGGAACTGATGATTTTGCGGTCTATAGCGATGCTTCGAAAAATGGGTTGGGATGTGTGTTGATGCAAATAGGCAAGGTTATTGCTTACGCATCAAGACAGCTAAAAACCTATGAAGAAAACTATCCGACGCATGATCTGGAGTTAGCAGCAGTAGTGTTTGCGCTGAAGATTTGGAGGCACTATCTTTATGGTGTGAGGTGCCAAGTCTTCACTGATCATAAGAGTCTCAAGTATATATTTACTCAGAAGGAGCTGAATATGAGACAACGTCGCTGGTTGGAGCTACTCAAAGACTACGACGTCGAATTATTGTATCATCCGGGCAAGGCTAATGTAGTAGCTGATGCATTAAGCCGGAAGACACCGCACGAGACTGTAGTGGCTTTGCTTGTCGCTCAGACCAAACTGAACCAAGAATTGTGCGAGATTGAAGTCTTGTACGATCAACGTCGTGGATACCTAAGTATGCTTAAGATTCAAGCTACGCTTCTTGACCAGATCAAGGAGAAGCAGGTCGATGATGTAATTTTGGTGAAGCTATGTAGCGAAGTAATGGACGGGAAAGCTCCCGGTTTCGTGATTCAGGAAGATGGATCACTCTGGTTTCAGGACCGGATTTGTGTGCCTGACGTTGAGGGACTTCTCCAGTTGGTGATGAAGGAAGCCCATTCATCAGCCTATTTTGTACATCCTGGCTCTAGCAAGATGTACAAGGACCTCAGAATGAAGTTCTGGTGGCCCAATATGAAGTGGGATATGGCAGAGTTTGTGACGAAATGCTTGACTTGTCAGAAGGTCAAGATTCAACACCGAAGACCCGGTGGAGAATTGCTACCTCTTCCAGTTCCAGAATGGAAGTGGGAGGACATTGCAATGGATTTCGTCACAGGGCTGCCTAAAGCTCGAAGTCAGAAGGATGCTATATGGGTTATCGTTGACAGGCTCACGAAGAGTGCTCACTTCATGGCTATCAAGACAACATGGGGAACCTAGAAGCTGTCAGAAGTGTTTTTACACGAGGTTATCCGGTTGTATGGTACTCCAAAGACCATTGTATCGGATCGCGATGGCCGATTCATGTCAAGATTCTGGAAGGAATTGCACAAGGCCATGGGAACCGAGTTAAGGTTCAGTATTGCGTTTCATCCTCAAATGGATGGACAGTCTGAAAGGACCATCCAGACCTTAGAGGATATGCTGAGAGCTTGTGTACTCGATCGTCCGACTAGCTGGGCAGACAGCCTGAGTCTGATTGAGTTCACATACAACAATAGCTGGCATGCTACTATTAAGATGGCTCCATTCGAAGCTTTGTACGGTCGAAAGTGCAGATCTCTAATTTGTTGGGATGAGAATGCCGACAAGATTCTGCTCGGACCATAACTAGTCGAACGGACTGCCTCGGACATTGCTTTGATAAGACAAAGGATGTTGACGGCCCAGAGTCGACAAAAGTCTTACGCTGATCCGAAGCGTAGGAATGTTGAGTTTGAGGTTGGTGATAAAGTGTTTGTAAAGGTATCGCCGACCAAAGGTGTATTCAGATTTGGTAAGCGTGGGAAGCTTAACCCTCGCAACGTGGGACCATTTGAGATCCTTGATAGGGTGGGATCTCTAGCGTACCGTTTGGCATTGCCGCCATCGGCACATCCAGTGCACAACGTGTTCCACATATCCTTGTTAAGGAAGTATGTGCCAGATGAATCTCATGTGCTGAGTTATGAAGACATCGAGATCCAGGCAAATGGCACCTACGAGGAGATACCTATGCGTATTCTCGAGCGCCGTGAGAAGCATTTACGCAACAAGGTTGTACCGTTGGTACGAATTTTGTGGTCCAAGTCAGGAACCGAAGAGGTTACTTGGGAAACTTGGGAGACTGAAGAGGATATGCTTAGATGCTTTCCCGAGTTGTTTTCGGCCTAGAATAGCTAAGTTTCGGGGTTGAAACTTCTTTTAAGGGAGAGGTAATGTAATATCCCTCATTTTATAAGGATATTTTGGAATTTTTCCAACTCCCGTATTACTAGTCGGATTAATTTTAGAGAGTTTCGGACATTCTGTAAATTGTTTGAACTCTGTAATATTTTTCTGAGTAATATAAAATACAGTTGAAGTATTTTCGGGGTTAAATTTGTCGATCGGGTACAAATATATTTAACCCGGGGTTAAGAAAATTAACCCAAAAGTGAATCGGATAAGAAGGGTGAAAACTGGGCTTGACCGCACCCCGCGGTCAAGTGACCGCTCCCGCGGCGAAGGCCAAAAGCTGAGGCGGCTTCGTCTTCGCGATAAGCATCAGCTGCAACTCGTCGGAGTGTTAGGTCTTTTGATACCCCGTATTTCTGTAAGGATATTTTGGGAATTTTTCCGAGTACCCATTTCGTACGTCGGATTTAATTCAGATAGTTTGAGACATTCTGTAATGTGCTCTATCTCTGTAATATTTTTCTCAGTGAAATAAAATACAGACGACGTACCTTGGATTTTAATACTCGTTCGCGTATGATAATTTTATCCCGGGTTAAAGTTGTTGTCGTTCAAAACCAGAATGGGCGCGAAGCCACAGGGGCGGCGACCGCCGCATTTATGGCGGCGCCCGCCGTCACCAGGCTCGAGGACTGGCGTGTTCGTCTTCCTAGCTGGGCGCCAGGCCCGACCGCCGTGCAGTACGGCGACCGCCGTGCAGTACGGCGCCCGCCGTAATTCGCCCGCCGTGATGAACTGCGGCGACCGCCGCCAAGAACGGCGATCGCCGCCAGAGCCCAGAATGCCTCTTTGGCTTTTGGCTTTGGTGGTCATCGTCGAGGCGTCGTTTCCTTCGGTTTCTTTCGTCTTTCCTTAGATTCGTACTCGTTTATGTCGAATCTAACGTAGGGTTTCTTTATGGGTCGGCTCGAAGGAATCTGTGCTTTCAGAACTGTCCTTGTGTCGAGCCCGGAATCCCATTGTCTCTAGCTTTGTTCCAGATCTGTGGATTAAGGCAAGTGGCGGTTCGCTCTTGCTCATCGTTCCATATTTATATTAATTATCAGTTGTTTATCTGAGTAATTAATTTGGAATGATTACTGTGTTTATCTGGAAATGGTTTTATAAGTTGTTTTGGAAACTGTAATAATGACATTATCATAGGTTGTATATCTGTTAGAACAACGCCATATATGTGATAATTACCGTGATGGTATTGTTGTGAATTAATCTTAATGCTAAAATAGCATGTGGGTTAATAGGAAAACTAATCCAAGTAAGGATTAGCCGTTTCTATTATCTCTATATTTAAGTCTTTTGCCTGGATGGCTTTAATGTGAATAATTGTTGTGTTAGACTGTTCAGCTAGCACGAGTGTTCATAGGAACGCTAATCCAAGTAAGGATTAGTCGTTTCTTTATAACTTAATTTTCTTAGGAACGCTAATCCAAGTAAGGATTTGTCGTTTCTGTATATCGTAATATTCCTCGGGATAATTTCTGAATATTAATTTAAGGGTCATGACCTATGCTTCTTATCCACCGTTAAGGATCTGAAGTGTTTTAAGCGCCTTGCAAGCGCCATTGGATGAGCATAATTGCAGTCATGTGTATTAAGCACTTAGCTAGTGCAATTGGGGTGGACGTACTGTCACCCTGTAAATTAAAGTGTATGCACTGTGGCAGTGTAATCTGGGTGAACGTAAGGTCACCTTGTGTAATAATAACTTCTGTTGTTCTCGGAATAATATTAAGCCTCGTGTGTGCGTGGGTGTGTGTGTGTTTGTGTGTTGTATTAATTTGGGTCGACATAATTGTCACCCTGTGATTTAAACTTCGTTGTCGCGCTTAATAATATTAATGTACTTCAGTGTCGTGTGTTTTATAATTAAATAATATATATGCCCGAGTGCACATAATTAATAAACCTTTGGCGAGTAGTGCAGCTAGGAAAGCTCGTCTCGACTCTTGATCAGAGTACGTTCTCTTTCCAATCTGGATTCGCTGTAAGCGATGAGGTTGGTCGTGAACCAAAACATCTAAGTCAGTTTTTCAATCACTGATGTGTAATTCTTTAAACGTTCCAGATTTGTTATAATTTCCTTAAGACTCAATTCCTTTGGAGTCTTCTTTCAGGTCGATTTCTGTGAAGATTAAGTCTTCTAGAATCTTCTCTTGTGCATACCTCTTGTTGTTATTCCGTGAAAGTGTCGGGTTATGTATCATTCCTTCGGTTATTATTCGAGGGACAATGATAGTAAACGGTTACGATCACTCGAACCACTATGCTTTGTACCCTTGCATGGTCTTTCATTAGACTAACCCACGAACATTGTTCTCCGCATGTGGGCTGGTGTCATCCGTTCGATTCGGCACATCAGATAGAGTGTAGATGAGAAGACTAGAAGGACTATGGAGTCGACGGTGGTTTTTCGATGTTTTTAATAATTTCTTTTAATCAGGTTGAGATCCTTGGGAGATGACCATTGTGGTCAAGATCTTTGTTTGTAATAGATTTTATAAGACTTCCGCTGTAACTTATTTACTCTTTTTTATAAGACTTCCGATGTACTTTGTTTAAGACTTCCGCTGTAATTTATTTAAACTCTGTGTTTGTCCTATTCGGGATTGGGATGTAATCCCGGGACTCATGTTTTATATGAATAAGGTTATCATTTTATATCATTGTATTTCATGATTTGTATTTAAACGGTAAAGCCTTGGGTGATCTCGGTAAGGAACACTGAGGTCACTGGCGGTAATACCTTTTCAAATGGGTTAAGATTTGGGGGTGTTACACGTCTGAGCAGCCCAAGTGGCACCTTGACTTATCCCCTTGTCTCCTTGCTTGTTCCCTTTGAGAAAGCTCGTTTTGGGACTATAAAAGGGATTGAAATCAGAGGATATAGAAGCTTCATCTCCTTCCTCTATTTTTCCTCTGTTTCTCCTCTGTTTTCACCATTTCCATCTGAATTCCGAGCTCTCATCGGAGTGTTCTTTGAGTAAAGAAGGGTACCTCTAGTGATATTTGAAGGTCTAAGGTGTTTGGAGATCGAACGATAATCAAATCGAAAGGAACGAAGCGATTTGGTATGTTTTCTCCATTGAAGCACTGTCGCGAGAGCTCGCCACTGTCTGTCCACCGCACCCCGCGGCAAGCTCCCACCGCACCCGCGGCGAGCCTTGTCCGAATGTGTGTTCGTGGGTGCTTGGCTTTGGGTGAGGCTCGATTCCTTTGATTCTTTTCCTATTCTTTTAGATTCAATTATGAGGATATTGAATCTAACTTAGGGTCTCGTTATGGGTCGTTTCTTAGGGATTTATTATCCAAGATCTTCCCCAGTTTCAAATCCAGGAACTCGACGTTTCTAAGCCTTGTTCGAACTCGTCTGATCTAAGGCAAGTAGCGGTTCGCTCTTGCTCATCATTCCATATTTCAATTAATTATCAATTGTTTAGTTGTTAATTAATTTGGGATGATTTACTGATTTATTGTTCGTTGGGAACAGCTTTGTTAATAATTGATTAAAATATGATATTATACTAGGTTGTATATTTACTAGAACAACGCTAGTATAAATATATGTTTATGATGTTGGCCATGTTGGCTTTGATGTGGACTATTACTGTGTTGAACTGTTAGTTAGCACGAGTATTCGTAGGAATGCTTGGACCTTACGAGGTCCATTCGTTTCTTTATAACTGGCGAATAACAGGGTGATCAAGACCCTATGCCAAACTTCTGGTCATGACCAACCGAGATGTGAATATAGAGGCTTGGACTCTGCGATGTGGATATAAAAGCTTATAACGTGATGTGAGTTTTGGAATTAAATAAGATAAGTGCTCTTGACGCACATAATTAATATACCTTTGGCGAGTAGTGCAGCTAGGCGATAGTGCAGCTAGGAAAACTCATCTTAACTTTTAAATCGCTCGTATGCGATACTGTGATTTTGTGATGATTTGAGTTTCCCAACATTTGTCATATTTCCGATAAGACTCAATTCATTGGAGTCTTCTTTTGGGATTGATTGCTGTAAAGACTTGGTCTTTCAAAATCTTCTCTTGATCATGCCTTTTCATATATTCTAGTAGAGTATGGTGGTTGACTATCGTACTCGACTGTTATTCAAGGGACGATGAGTCTAACCTAATACGACTACTTCGAACCACTCTGCTTTGTACCTGATAAGGCGTTGTCGTGACACCTAAACAAAATAATCCTAAACAAACCTAACTAATGTAGTCTGGTAAGCAAGGGTCGAATCCCACAAAGAATCAAGTTAAATTTCATGTTTGCAAAATCATTCACCAATTGATAACAAAGACAAAGGGGGGGTTTTTGAATGAAACTAACTAAGAAAACGATAAATAAAATATACAAAGCTTGGCTAGACAAAATCCACCTTTAGTTTGGTTGATCGATCATTGATTACTCCTAGTCTCAATACTCATGAATGTCCTAATCCCTGTTCTGAATTAGTTACCAGTCCAACCAGTATTGATAACCCTAACTATCAAATAACCTAGAAGACCTTCTAGATTGAATCTAACAGCAGCAATGAATTCAGGAATAGATAGGTATATGCAAGTGTAGCAATCAGTCATACAATTGCATGCAATTAATTCTCTACACAAACTAAGGGATTTAGATTCTCAACCAGAATCCTCTAATCCTTAGTAATATGATCAATAACAATCTCAACAGGTTGTATAGAAAAGGGGAACCAATAGCATAATACTAATTTCTCTAGGTTGTCAGACTAGAGGAAACTACTATTAACAATCTAATTGATGTCCTAATCAACAAATCAAGGGGAATCGATATATGATCAATGAGATTAAGCACGAGAGAGAATTAATACAATCATAGAAAGAGTAAAGGAATAATCTCAATATCAAATTCAAACCAAGGCTTCAAGTGTCCAGCCAAAACCAAAACAAAATAAAGAACTAAACTAAGAAAGGGAAAAACAATACTGAATGGAAAACTAGGTCTAACGTGATCCGAAGATGATGAATGGAGGTTGTGGGAATTAGGTTAAATAAAGTTAACCTAAATCCCAAGATCACAAACCTCATCTACAAGGAAATAAAATATAATATTCTAATTAAAAGAAATGGAAAAGAAATCGGAAAAAGAAAAAAGAATTAAATAAAACAAAACTCGGAAAAACTCTCCCGGCTCGCCTCTGTAGATGGCCGCGGTTGCGGCCTTCGGGCCGCGGTCGCGGTTTGCTCTCGACCATCCTGCACGGTTAGCAAACCGTGCAGTTAACCGTGCAGGGCCTTTCTGGCTTCCTCAACTCCACAACACTTCCGTAAAAACGCCATAACTTTTGATTCCCAACTCGGATCGCGCTCGTATTTTGAGGACTTGCAGTAGACTTCAAGAGCTAACTCCTCGAATTGAAATCACTCCATTTGGACGTCTAAGTAAAAAGAAAGAATCAATTGAATTCATCACATTGTTCTTCTACTCTCGTGTGGACTCTCTCCTTGGTTCTTCTTCGTCTCCTCAGTAGTCAACCCCTCTTCCTCTGGATGTCTCCAATTAGCTCCTCCAGACCACCAAAACCACACTTCTCCGCTCTAACTCCAGAATCTCCAATTGTGCTCTAAATCCAACCAAACGGCACCTCAAACCTGGTAACAACCCCTAGAAATACACTATAAAATAGTGCTGATCAGTACCCTTGCATGGTCTTTCATTAGACTAACCAACCGTAATTGTTCTCTGCATGGTTGGCTGGTGTCATCCGTTTGTTTCGGCACATCAGATAAATTGAGGATCCGAGAAGACTAGAGCGACTATGAGGATGAACGGTGTTTTGATGAGTTATTTTGTTGCTTTGTTTAAAAGACTTCCGTTGTGTTAACTATGTTTTATATTAAGACTTCCGCTGTAATAATTCTGATCTTGTATTTTGATGGATTTGGAAATTGTTGTATTTCCGAGACTTTGGTTTTAATGAAAGTTGTAATATTTGGTATTATAACTGTGGTTTGATGGTTTATATCGACTGGAAAAGCCTGGGGTGACTTCGGGATGTTATATCTGAGGTCACTGGCAGTAATACTTTCAAGATGAGATTTGGGGGTGTTACATACAGTCCAGGATGGGTTCCTTAACACTTACGTCTTTATGCATGGCGGTGGGCAAGTCACTCTTCTCCCTATGACGCCTCAGGAGATCTTACATGACCACGTGGAGAGGAATCGCGCGAAGTCCGCCGAAGCACGGCATATCGTTTCTGCCACAACCGCAACCACGACAGCAGCAGCCGCGACCGTGGCCCACACTACCGCGACCGCGGCCCACAAAATCGCGATCGCAGCCAGTCCACAGTCGGCTCCCGCTCCTATGACACCACCACAAGCGCGCCCGCAGCCCCTTCATCCCGATGCCGGCACCGAGGTGCCGCCACGGCAAGGCCGAGTGGAGCATCACGCTTTGCTGACTCACTCACGGGCGTTTACTCCATCTTTTCAGGGACGTTCTCCTATTACTCCTTTTGCGTGTCTTTCTTTATTAGAGGATCCCTATGAGTTACCCCCTATTGGGCCATCTCTCTTGCAGGTGTTTGATGATATCCCTCCTGATGAGCTTCCTCCGGCCCCCAGCGTTGCGCAACCGCTGGCCCTGCCCCCGGATTCGGCGTGGCTACGGCGCAAGGCAGACCGTGTTAGACCTGAGAGGAGCACTGCTCCACTGGAAATGCACACGAGGACAAACGCGCAACATACATATATGCACCGGCGTCGCTTTCTTTTCGAACCCGGAAACTTGCGGCCGAACGTGCCCCCGGACGACGACATTGGCGAAACGGGGACGTTTCGCAGCAAAGGGGGGCAGAGTTATGCGATCCCGGTCACGACATTGATAGCGTCCAATAGGGCGCTTGGATATTTCCTCGACACTTCGAGTTCCATTTGAGTTGTTTTGGTATTGTGAGGTTCACATGTCAATTTTGAGACATTTAGAGACACTTTCTACTTTTAGTATTTTTTGTATTTAGCAGTTTCTCTTCTTAGCAGTTTCTATTCTTAGAATGTTTCTAAGTTTGAAAAGTTATTGTTTTAGTAGTTACATATTTGAATGTTGCCGTATTTGGCAAGTTTCTATTTTCGGATGTCGGGCCTCTCTTGTGCCAAGAGGGCCGATCCACTTATGTTTTTAGGCCCATCGGGAAAGAACCATGTTTTGGCTCCTATATAAGTCATTCTTAACCTAATTAATAAAGTACGTTGAATTGAGAGTTAAAGCCTAGTGTTGTCGTTGAGCCAAGCTCCCATCCCTAGGCCTAGCTCCTTCAACCGAGCCCCCATCGAGCCGCCATCGCCGGCCACCCGAACCCACAAGCAAACCCACCGAACCCATCGCACCTTGCCCATGAACCCCTTCTCCAAACTTGGCTCTCGGCCACAGCCGAGATCCCTCACCCTTTCGAACCACCCGCGACCTGACCCGCGACCTGGCTTGCGATCGCGGTCACCCTCGCGAGCCTCCCATACAGCCTGCGGCACTCGCAGTATTCATCGAGCAAGAAAGATTTGTCCCGCCTTCTACCTAGATCCGCTCTGACTCGCGTTTTCGGAGCCCGGAACGCATCAGGATGCCATCACGCTAAATACAAGCTTAGGAGATGAGATTCCTCAAGCATCGTTTGGGGCTGCCATCGCGCTAAATAAAACTTTAGCATATGAGATCCCACAAGTATCGTGCTTGGAGCCTCCATCGCGCTAAATACAACCTTAGCAGATGAGAACCTCAAGCATCGTGCTTGGGCCTGCCACCGCGCTAAATACAACCTTAGCGGATGAGATCCCTCAAGCATCATGCTTGGGGCTACCATCGCCCTAAATACAACATTAGAAGATGAGATCCCTCAAGCATCGCGCTTGGGGATGCCATCGTGCGAAATACAAACTTAGCGGATGATATCCCTCAAGCATCGCGCATGGGGCTGCCATCGCGCTAAGTGCAACCTTAGCAGATGATA
The DNA here is from genome assembly GCA_027886185.1 of Rheum nobile. Taxonomy (NCBI): domain Eukaryota; kingdom Viridiplantae; phylum Streptophyta; class Magnoliopsida; order Caryophyllales; family Polygonaceae; genus Rheum; species Rheum nobile. The sequence continues at coordinate 13,083,391 of WOAB01000639.1, forward strand.
TCCCTCAAGCATCGCGCTTGTGGCTTCCATCGCACTAAATACAACCTTAGTGGAAGAGATCCCTCAAGCATCGTGCTTGGGGATGCTATCATGCTAAATGCAAACTTAGCGGATGAGATCCCTCAAGCATCGCGTTTGGGGCTTCCATCGCGTTAGTTTTAGTCGTGTCAGTTCTGCCAAAATAAAAAACAATAAAGCAAGTGAATTGACGTTTAAAGCAGAAAGGAAAAACAAACATCCATCGTACTTAAACATTACAACCCTTCAGGATACAAAAACTAGCATTGTTCATGACGATTGCTAAAAAAAGAAGAGAAAGGTTCAATCTCTTTTGTGTGTGCTGATGTGCTCTGAAATGGGAGGAACGTGGGGGAAGTGGCACTACTCTTTTTGGCTCTTCGCTTTTAGGAAGCATCATATCAGTTGGTGTCGGATCCTGTGGTACACCGTACGTCAAGACCATTGCATCATTCTCTTCTTCATAGTACGACTCATCGGGATCCCTAATTGGTGGCTCCCCGGCCAAGTCTAAATAATCATTGAGGGAAATTCGAAATATTCAATGCTCGGGAACCGATCTTGTTACCTAGCAACCGCCTTGCGGATCCCAACTCGTTTCCCGTGCCATCAGGTCTTCAAAACCTCCATCGCCCTCTCCTCCTCCCTATCTAGAGAATTCTTGTAAGCCTCATTCACATCCTTGCATGCCTTTTCCCCTTCATCATGAGTTTGAGAAAATTCCAACTTTAATTTGTCTCACTCCTCTCCAATCATGCGTAGGGACATCAGTGCGTCATCTCTCCTGAGTCAATTGGCTCACTTTAGCTTCATAAGCAAACCACGCATTATCGGTTTTTTCCTTTTCTTCAAAAGCGCTCTTCAAATGCGACGTGTTCTCCGCATTCTTCCTTTTCTCTTCCTCCAGCTTGCTCCTAAGCCGAGCTAGCTCCCGGTCCTTTGAGGCGAGCGTTGCAGCACTTTCATATTCGTGCGAGTCAAGGGTCCTGAGCACACTCTGATTCATGTGAAGGAGATTGTAGAAATACATCCAGTGCTTAGAAAGGAAGGGAATGACAAAATCAAAAATGATAAACAAAACAAAGGTTTCTTACTAGTTCAAGGTGGAGACAAAGTACAAGTTTCTTACTAGTTCAATGCATTTGGCCGATTCATACTCGATGTTGTAGATATCAACACGCTTCATTGCTTTCCTCAAATTCGCACAAACTTCAAGATGCGGCCTAAAGAGTTCCGTCTCTTCATCAGTTAGGCATTTAAGACCAAATTTGCGCAAATATTGCTCCTCGACCTCCGAGGGGAGAGGAGATTCAGGTTCTCCCTCTACGTGTGCCCGCTTGTGCGAAGTTGGGCATCCTTGTCGTGTCGGCGCTTTGACCTCCCTTCTTGACGAGAAGAATAAGACATTCCTCGAAGATCAGTGGGGGTAGCATCATCCGAGCTAATGGGAACTGTGCATTCCTGGTCTCCCCTAACAATGACCGCTCTTTCAAGGCTAGTAACCAACTCACCACCACCGGTGGTAAGAGCTCTTGCTCTGGCTTGGTTCCCAGGCTCATGCTCTTTGCTAGAAGTGCGTTGTGGGCCTGGAGCTTGGCCCCTTCCTGTTCCTCTTCCTTGTGGAGTACTTGGGGCACGCGATACTAGTCTAGGTGCCACATGCCCCTTCCCTTGGGCCATTGGTCTACCGCTAGTGAAGGGCCTAGCTTGTGATGCGGCTCCACCTTTACCCTGAGCCGCCACTATCCTAGTAGTAATATTCTGCAAAGAATTGGATCTCACCATGCTTGAAAGACAAAAGGAGCAAGGGTAAACATCGTGTAGCATGACTAAAAAACAAGCATAAATATATACAAAACCAACAACGTGCAAACTGCATATGAATCAGAACCTTATGATCTAAAAGGCAAACTAAGGCCATCCCTCTCGAGATGAGTTTGAGTAATTAACTTGCGCCATTGCGGTGGATCGCCTTTGAAGCCAAATTACAACTTAGCTATTTTCTTTAATTTTCATGGAAATGTTTACGGTCTCTTTAACTTTCGTGAATAAGGATTTTACCCAAAGAATTGGCCTGAAAAATCACTAACGAGAAACCATTATTTTTTCCAGGCACCAACATTAGAAAGCTTGGCGATTACGTTCAGGATGGGCAAACTTATGTTGACATAACCCTCACAACGCTTTACTTGGAAAATGATGCGTCCCAGTCCCGCATCAAGCCGGTTCCCGACGAGCCCTAGGCGTCTGAAGCCGTGGCGCCCACCTTGGCTCAAGACTTAGCTTAGTTTAGGCTATTTTGTATTATTTCCAGTTTTAGTATGTTTCCCGTTTTAGTATTTCTAATTCAGTCATTTCTATTTCGGGCGTGTGCCAACTCTTGTAGAGTGGGCCGGCCCATTAGGGTTTTTAGGTGATCTATTTGCCTTTAAAAGGCTCTCTTGTACTTCATTTTTATTACGTTGAAATTAAGCCAAGCTTTGCAGTTGAGTTTTACTCCTCCCCTTGGCATCAACGTCACATGTTCTTGTTACAAATCAAACACAATTTATCCCTAATCATACCAAACACAACCAATTGGCGATACGGTGAATTCCTCGATCTAGATCCGTGCGTGAGACGAATCGAGCCCCACTCGATTCGTATCAACTGGTATCAGAGCGCCAGTCGATCGAGCCACCCGAGTCGCCCCTGATTCACTATTCACGCATCCATCCACTGTTCACCATCATCCCGTATCATCATCACATCTGCAGATCGTGCTCCACCGCGCCGATCTTCTCCACCGATCTCGTCGGATTTGCAGCCCAGATCTGCAGATCGTGCTCCTCCACGGCCCGCCGTTGTTGCTCCTCACCACACCGCGCGTGATCCTCTGTTTCGCAGCGCCCTCACTGCATCAACCCCGCGTCCGCTGTTGCCCCTGCATCAGCCGCCGAACTCACCATCGCCACCCTCCACCAGCTCTCGCATCTCCGCCAACGATCATCACAGTCCCGCCTGCACGTCGCCCAGATCTGCACTGGATCGCTCGCCGGATCTGCGCGTCATCTTCGGCGATCTACATCAGCAGCACCGCGCACCACCCCCTGTCTCCGCCGCTCCCTCTACAGCCACCGATCAAGTCCCAGACGCCGAGCATCACTATTGACGAGCAAGCATCTCCATCGACCGAGTTGTCCTGTGCGCTGTTGATTCTGTTCGTTGTTGCTCAATCAAGAAGAGCGGCTGCAAAGATACAGAGGAGAACCGAAGAAGAAGATTAGGTTAGATTTGTTTGTTTTGTTTTCAATTTTGTTTTTTTTTTTTTAAAAAAAAAAATTGAGAGAAAAAAAAATCAGATTACTGTGAAAAAAAAAATAGAGAGAGAACTAAAAAAAAAAGCGAAAGAAAAGAAATTTGAGAGAATTAAAAAAAAAAATTGAGAGAGAATTATTTTAAAAAAAAAGAGAGAGAGAGAGAAATTAGTCATTTTTCCGACATGGCAAGTCGACTTTCGGATTGGCTCCCACCCGAGATCCGCTTGCGTCATCGATGTTTTTATGGTGACGATCCCGAAGAGTTCATGGAGTGGTCCCGACACATGGCTTACTACTTTCGCCAACGGGACTACGACGAAGTTGAGCAATGCGACATCGTGATCAATTGCCTCGCTGGCTACGCGTGGGATTGGTGGTGTCGCGTCGAAGACAAGAGATGGGACCGCGCTTTACAACCCGTGGAAACTTGGGAGCACCTGGTTTACTTGATGACTCGACATTTTGCTCCCCAAGTTGACCCAGTAGCCTACGCCGCCCATTCCTACAGAAGAACACGACCGCTTCCAGCGCGTTCTTATTCAATGCGTTCTCCTGCGAGCGCCTTAGCTACAGTGCGCTCTCCTGCAAGCACCACTGTTTCAGCGCGATCTCCTACGCACCCCACAGCTTCAGCGCGCCTTCCTAAGCGCATCCCAGATTTAGCACGTGTCCCTGAGCGCGTCCCAACGCGTGCCCCAGATCCCGTGTTCATCGCGGCGCCCACCAAGCCGGTCTTCATCGCGGCGCCCTTCGAGCCAGAAATCATCGCGACGCCCACCGAGCTCGAACTCATCGTGAAGCCGGCAATCACCACGGCGCCTAGTGAGTTGACCATCGACGCGCCGCCTACTGAGCAGAAGTTCATCGCGGCGCCGACATTCAACGCGATGATTGCCGTGCAAGTTCCCACGGGCTCAAGCCCATTGATGTCCACTAATGCACCAGACGACGCGCCCTCTCCTGGATCAGAGTACTACTCGATCACATTTGAGGTTCCAAGAGTCGGACCCATTCCCGACGTCGTCTTTATACTGCCGATCGAGTGCGTGCTCTCCCTAGCCCCACCTAGCTCGAAGCGAGGATGCTTCGAATCTAAGGGAGGGAGAATGATGCGTCCCAGTCCCGCATCAAGCCGGTTCCCGATGAGCCCTAGGCGTCTGAAGCCGTGGCGCCCACCTTGGCTCAAGACTTAGCTTAGTTTAGGCTATTTTGTATTATTTCCAGTTTTAGTATGTTTTCCGTTTTAGTATTTCTAATTCAGTCATTTCTATTTCGGGCGTATGCCAACTCTTGTAGAGTGGGCCGGCCCATTTAGCTAGAATTAGGCCTAAGCCCATTAGGGTTTTTAGGTGATCTATTTGCCTTTAAAAGGCTCTCTTGTACTTCATTTTTATTACGTAGAAATTAATCCAAGCCTTGTAGTTGAGTTTTACTCCTCCCCTTGGTATCAACGTCATCTGTTCTTGTTACAAATCAAACACAATTTATCCATAATCAATCCAAACACAACCAGTTGGCGACCCAGGTGAACTCCTCGATCTAGATCCGTGCGCGAGACGAATCGAGCCCCACTCGATTCGTATCAGAAAAGCTTCAACATATGCATCTTGTGAGGCTCACGCTTAAGTTTTTGACATTATCATTACATAGCCAGCTAAAAACCTCCAGGCGTTGGATGATAACTGGGCTGGAGAGGTGTTGATTGCATCTAAGAAGTTAATGTAATAGCTAGGGAAGGGTAACCTAAAACCACCCATTAAGCTATCCGCGTAAACTACCATATGATGGGCATACTTTCTGAAAGCTAGAAATCCCTCAGTTGGAAGAGCAAGTTCAACACCTGTTAGCCATAGAAAAGAACATACTATTTTCCTCAAGGCAGCCGACGTCATTTCAGAGGCACAACCGAAATGCCTAATCTTCACGCTAGTGTCAAATTGGGAAAATCCTCTCATTCAAAACTAGAGGGGTTGGTGTGTAGGAGTCGCTAATATGGAAGTCTCCAAAACAAAATGTAGGGGGGATACTCGCATGAAGGCTCACCCACCCTCCTTGGTGGTGATCTCACCACCATTCTGATGACGCGTTGTTGTTGTGTCTCAACTCTTGACTCACCACTTAATGTGAGGTCAAAGGGTTCGGCCTTGCTGACCTCATCATCATGGATGCTCTCCTCTCCCCCTAATAATGCAATCCTCACCTATATAGTCAGAACCACTGCCAGAATTTACTTCGCTCATGGTCTTGGGTTTCGAATCTTGAAATCTCCTGAAAGAAGATCAAGTGTTTGACTTAAGAGGGGAGAGCTGATAGATGAAGACAAAACACCCATAAACTCAAGACAAAAGAAAGGGACATGGCTTCTCAGAATAATGGGCGGACCCTTTCAAAGATTTGGCAGGAAAAAGCAAAAAACTGAAAACCCTAAGAAGCGGAAAACGTTTCAACTTCCATAAAATCTTAAGGAATACTCTTTCTTCACACCTTCTTTTCCTTACTGGCAGCGACACCCTAAAGCGTCTCGTCTTGATTTTTAGGAATTGTAGTTCTGGTTTTCTCTCTTTTATGACGCCGACTTTTAAGGTAAAGAATTGCAAAAGGAAAATACCAAAGTAAGAAAGAGAGAGAAGGAAGATGGAACTTACTGGATGTTCGAGCGTAGAAAATTAGTGAAGGGAGAGTCCTTGAAACAAGAAGCCGTTGAAACAGAAGAAGAAGTCGGAAGTTCAAAGAAAGAGAAAGAGAAAGTTCATAGAAAGAGGAAGAGGAAGAAGAACCGTCGTAGAGAGAAGTGTGTATGAGAGGATTCACCGCCTCTCTCTCATTTCCTTTATAATGATGGTAGACGCCAATTGGGCCAAGCCCATCAACTTGTTTCGGTCCAATAAGAAGGCTTTGGCCTTGGAAAAGAAATGGGTTATCCCAGCCCATTTGAAGTTTCTTAAAAAATTAAAAAATAACAAAAAATGCATTACCTAAACTTAAAGAGTATTAGAACCTAGTAGAATGCACAAACAACACCATCAGAATTTTGGTTAAGTTGATTCAAAACAATGTTTAAGTCATTTTCTAGATCAAGGGGTTATGACGTAGACTCGGATGCTAGCATGACCAATTCTTTGTGCCACATCCTACTAAAGTTTGTAATCCTGAGGTAGCATCGCCCCAAAACACGTCATTGCACATAACGCGATGATAACATCTATGCTTGATGTTGACAATAATGCACAACGCTGGTAATAACGCGCGTTGTTAGCACGAATGTAGTCACCGTTGGCAAAATCATCGTGAGTTGTGCGTCATTGACAATAGCATGCAGTGCTAGCGATAATGCATGTTGTTTACCTTACGAGGGTTAATAGTGAACAATCTATCACTTGTCTCATTTCCCCAACCACGTGGCGTTCCTGCAATTGCTTACCCATGGGGAATGCGATACAAGTGGATTCACAAAGCTGACACGTGTCAAAGGCCTCTGATACTCTCATATGGCTATAAAAGGCATATAGAAAGGGGAGTAAGGGATCTTTTTCCAAAATCCATAAAAGGCAGGAGAAACAGGGTCGATTCCGATGAAGAACAAGACAACCTATTGAGATCTTGTTGGAATGGAACTTTTGGAACGTCAGTTCCCATGAAGTTCTCTTCCTCTGTTTCTCTTATTTTGACGATGACAAACACTTGAACTTAACTGGCTATTCTAGTGTTTATTCTACAGCTGAAAAGATAAGGGAACCAAGTCCAAAGTGAGCGAAGATCATGATCAAGGGAACTGGATGGGAACCGCATCTGTGTAACTACCGTCGTTATCCACAGAATCTTTGTGAAGATTTGTTTCCGGATTCAACGCGCCCAGCTGAAGTCCTTAGGCGGCAAGTTACACATAGATTATCTTTATATGATTGTGTACATTATAATTCGGTTAAGGGAATATTTCTTATCTTATCTTAGTTAAGAGATGATATACCGAATCATGGATTTATGGGATATGTTTTGTTCAAAGAATATCTCTACCGAGATCTTTCCTTGACAAACATATTGTATAAATACATGACGCTATTAGTAGGAAAAGGTGATGCATTTCCACGAGATTTAGAGTGCATCAGAAAGAAGAAGAAGAAGAAGAAGAAGAAGAAGAAGAAGAAGAAGAAGAAGAAGAAGAAGAAGAAGAAGAAGAAGAAGAAGAAGAAGAAGAAGAAGAAGAAGAAGAAGAAGAAGAAGAAGAAGAAGAAGAAGAAGAAGAAGAAGAAGAAGAAGAAGAAGAAGAAGAAGAAGAAGAAGAAGAAGAAGAAGAAGAAGAAGAAGAAGAAGAAGAAGAAGAAGAAGAAGAAGAAGAAGAAGAAGAAGAAGAAGAAGAAGAAGAAGAAGAAGAAGAAGTCTATTGTGTGTTAATCTGTGATTTCTAGGGAACTAGGTTTAGTCTGAGTGTGTTAGACTGAAACGTGTGAGTTCGGAAGTTGTAATCGCATATTAATATACAAGTAGACTGTTTCAAATCCTTGAAAGAGGGGTGGTTTTTATCCTAGATAACTAGTTGGTTATCAAAGGTTTCCACCTTAAGTGATTGTTCTTGATAACTTGCTTAATTGTTATTCCGCTGCCCATAGGAACTGAACACATTAGTGTCTCAGTTCCCTTGATACTAACGCACAGATCCTACAATTGGTATCAGAGCTGGTGCTCTAGATTGTGTGTTTACTAAGCAGGTTTTTAAGATGTCTCGCAACAACGAACATGAACTCGGTGTCTCCATCAACAAGTCGTACATTCTTAAGAATGGACAAATCAACTGGTGGACTCAACAACTTACTGGCTTTATGCAAACCAATGACATGCAATGCTGGTATGTGTTAGGAAACGGAACTCTGGAACTTAGGTTCCCCTGAGAGTTCATTTCCTCAGTTTCTCTACTTTTGACGATGACAAATATTATGATACTAATGTTTTTTCTCAAAGATGTGTTTTAAGAAAACCACAGGAATATACCGAAGGCAAGAAAGCCAAACAGGACAAGGGAACCAAAGGAACAAGACAGATGAAGGAAACCAGAGGAACCCAGGTGTGCCCAGAAACCGAGAAATCTGGGGACACACAACCTCGGACAAAAGGTGTTAAAATCGACTTGTCCGAAGCTTCCAAAAGACTGCCAATACCCAGAGCAAAACAACAACATACCCAGAAACGCTCAACCTCAGACAGAGAAGGTGAAAGCGACAGGACATAGAGACGTCGCTGTCCAGAAGACAGTTCCCAAACGGCCAGCTTGTTCAACTTCGGACGAAAGCATTTGGACAATGACATAGCAAGGCTCGTCTGAGGTAGTTGACCAACCAAGAGAGATTCTGAACTGCCTAGGTTGTTTGCACATGCCAAGAACAACGTGGATCAAGGAGAACCACTCATCCTAGGGCAAGCTCAATCTGTGGGAACCCAGAGAGGATCGAGCTGTGAAGAATCCTCTATAAAAGGAAGACTAACCCAAGGGTTATCCTCATGCACAAAAACACGACTCACACTCATTAGCAAATATCTAAGTGTGAACCTCCAAACAAGATCATCAAAGCAAACCGAGATCAAGAGGAACCAGTCAAGGAAGAAGAGCTGAGTGCTAAGTTCCTGTGACTGTAAGTGATAGTTCCTAGGTGCGAAAGTCTGTTCTTGGATTGATTATTGATTGTGTTAAGTTATCTAGGATTGTCTAATCATCGGTGCTATTTTGTAGTGCGTATCTAAGGATTATTACCAGGTTTGAGGTGCCATTTGGTTGGATTTTATGCATAATTGGAAATTATGGAGTTAGAGTGGAGAAGTGTGGTTTTGGTGGTCTGGAGGAGCTAATTGAAGATATCCAGAGGAAGAGGAGTTGACCACCTGAGGAGACGAAGAATAGCCATGAAGAAGCCCACGTATTAATTAAAAGAAGATCAGGTGATGGGCCCACATGAAAGAAAGGCCCACCAAATGAAAACATGCTCGTAGTTCCTTCAAATCCAAAAACGTGGTAAGCACCTCAAGGCCTCTTGAACTCATCCACATGGATCTTTGTGGACCCATGAGAGTTCAAAGCCTAGGAGGGAACAGGTATATCTTTGTTATTGTCGATGACTTCTCTCGTTTTACTTGGACCATTTTCATTAAATCTAAAAGTGAAGTTATTGACCGCTTTAAAGATCTGGTTCCCTTGTTAGAAAAATCTCTTGATTGTTCACTAAATGCTATTCGGTCTGACCATGGTACCGAATTCGAAAATGGAGAATTTCTAACCTTTTGCAGTGAGCATGGCATCGATCATAACTTCTCTGCACCATACACTCCTCAACAGAATGGAGTAGTAGAAAGGAAGAACAGGACCTTGGAGAACATGGCTCAAACTATGCTGATCTCAAGTGGGCTCTCCCAATCATTTTGGGCTGAGGCGATCAACACAGCGTGCTACATCATCAATAGAGCCATGCTCCGCCCAATCACAGAGAAGACACCCTATGAACTCCTAAGAGGAAGAGTTCCCAACATTTCACATCTGAGGGTGTTCGGATGCAAATGCTTTGTGCACAACAATGGGAAGGACAATCTTGGCAAGTTCGACCCAAGAAGTGATGAAGGAATCTTCATTGGTTATGCCTCAGGCAGTAAGGCATACAAGGTCTTCAACAAAAGGACTAAAAAGGTAGAAGAAAGTATTCATGTTATTCTTAATGAAGATCAATTTGAAGATCAATTTCCCAAGTCATCTCAAGAAGATCCAGATGAAGATGTCACTCCTCCCAGTTCATGTCCTGTTGATCGGAACCCTCCAATGGCTCCCCTACCAGTTCCCATGGATAATGAACAACAATCCATTTCTGGGAACCATGAGCATGACGACAACATCTGTGAAGACTTCAATGATTCATCTTCACATATGATCTTCAATGGAGAAGGTGATCCTAACAAGGAAGCTGAATGCTCAACTCAGAATGTCTCCACATCAAATGCTCTGGCTCCCAACAGAGAAAGAAGAGTCGTCAAGCCTCCAGTCAGGTATGAACATCTAACCTTCTTTGCTTTTAATGCCTTTCTGTCTATTGTGGAACCAAAGAACATAGGTGAGGCACTGAAGGATGCGGACTGGATCCAAGCTATGCAAGAAGAGCTTCATCAGTTTGAAAGGAACAAAGTATGGCATCTAGTTCCCCGTCCCAAGGATAAACACATCATAGGAACTAGATGGGTCTTCAGAAACAAGCTGGATGATACAGGAGTTGTGATAAGGAACAAAGCAAGACTTGTTGCTCAAGGATACAATCAACAAGAAGGCATCGACTATGACGAAACCTATGCTCCAGTGGCAAGGATTGAGGCAATAAGATTGTTGATTGCCTTTGCTTCACACAAAGGATTCAAGTTGTTCCAAATGGATGTAAAGGCAGCCTTCCTCAATGGAATTCTTCAAGAAGAAGTCTATGTCAAACAACCTCCTGGTTTCGAAGACGATGATCATCCAGATCATGTCTACTTTCTAGACAAGGCACTCTATGGCCTCAAGCAAGCTCCCAGAGCGTGGTATGATCGTCTTGCCCAGTTCCTTCTCTCAAATGGCTACAGGCGTGGAGTCATTGATAAAACTCTCTTCATCCTAGAAGAAGAAGGTAACATCTTGGTGGTTCAAATCTATGTCGATGATATTATCTTTGGTTCCACTAACTTGTCCCTTGTAGACAAGTTCAAAGACTTGATGAGTAGTGAGTTTGAAATGAGCCTAATTGGGGAACTCACCTTCTTCCTCGGATTACAAATCACTCAAAAGGAAGATGGTATTCAAATCCACCAACAGAAGTATGTCAGGGAACTACTGAAGAAGTTCAAAATGGACTCATGCAAGCCTCTCTCCACTCCCATATCCACCATTGCCCATCTGGATAAGGACCACTCGAGTCCTCTAGTGGAGGAGAAGCTCTATAGAGGTTTGATAGGCTCACTCATGTACCTAACCGCTAGTCGACCAGACATTGTCTTTGTTGTTGGCTTATGTGCTAGGTTCCAATCTTGTCCGAGAGAAACCCACTTGGCTGCTGTGAAGAGAATACTTCGATATCTCAAGGGAACTGACGATCTATGCATTTGGTACCCCAAAGAATGTCCCTTTGAGCTCATGGGTTTCACTGATGCTGATTATGCTGGATATTTGGTGGATAGAAAGAGCACTTCTGGAATGGCACAGTTCCTAGGCCCTTGCCTTGTGTCATGGGGATCAAAGAAACAAGTCTCAGTCTCCGTCTCCACCACAGAATCCGAGTACATTGCGGCTGCCTCCTGTTGTTCCCAACTTCTCTGGTTAAAGCAATAACTCGTGGATTTTGGTATGTCTTATGGCCCTCTTACAATTCTTTGTGATAACACTAGTGTTATAAACATTTCTAAGAATCATGTGCATCATACTAGGACCAAGCATATAGACATAAGACATCATTTTCTTAGAGATCATATTGAGAAGGGAAACATCATTATGAAATTTTGTAGAACTGAAGATCAGGTTGTAGATATATTCACCAAAGCCTTGAATAGAGTTCCCTTTGAAAACCTTAGATTGGAACTAGGAATGATTCCTATTACTCAGTAGTTACCTTAGTTTAAAGAATTCCCTCCAGTTCCCCTGATTGACTAGTTTAAGTTATTTAACTTGTTGAGTCTTGATATCCTTGTGTTATATCTTTTGCTACAAACCCTTCTTGTCATAATGGTTTCTTACAAAGGCTTAGATAAATTTTTCTGGCTCCTTTCCTTTTGGTCCTCATTATTCTTTCAACTCCTCATTGTTCAAATTTCTTTGATGGCCCAAAAGTCACAATCTGATCATATTTCTATCCCAACAATACAAGCCGAAATGATGATTGTGTACTAAGACCTACCCTTGCCTCATTGCTCAATTTATTTCTCTATGATCCATCTCTAAACCCTCTCTGAGAATTAATGTGCAATGCGATAATTGGTCTACCCTGTTTTCGCGTATGGGAACGTATCCTTTTGTTCCAACGTTTGACCCACATCAAAGGTTCCCATACCCCTCTAGCACACTGAATATGTCGCCAGAAAGGAACCAGAATGTAACGTGTCTCCAACGGCTAGAATGGCACTCTCCAGAAGCTATTTATGGCAAAATCTCAGAAGCTCAGTCATGTCTTATCAGTTGACAGACCCCCTCTTCTCTGAAAGGGAAAGTTTTGAATTTGGGTTAGCCGTTCCGAAAAGCTGCAAGTGTATTCAATGCCTCAGATTTACCTTGATCTTCTCAACGGCCGGATTTGCCTCAACGATCTCCTCAGCCCTCACTGCCTTTAAAGAGTGGCCCTGTTCATCCAAGCTTATCCCACAACTCGCCATTTCTCTGATCTTCTGCTTCTCTCAAACACAGAAATTCTTAAATCCTCAAAAATGGCCAACCAAAACCCTAATGTTATCCTGGATGAGGAAGAGGCTGCCATTCTCAGAGCCTTTCGAGAAAAGAAGGCAGCTTCATCTTCTAAGCCCATTTTTGCCACCTCCTCTCAAAAATCCCAACCTAAAGAGAAAGAAGTGGAGAACCCTATGGAGAAACCAGTGGAGCAACCCGAAGAGAAACTTGAGGAGCCACCAAAGGAACAGGCTGAGGAGAAAGCCATGGCCATCACTCTGGCCTCTGAATCGGCCACCAAATCTGCCTCCGAAGGTGGCTCTCATGACTCCTCGCCTGACAAGTCTCTCCAAGAGCTCCTCAGCCCTCAACCCTCACCAGTAAGCCTCAAATCTAAAACCACCTCTAACCCTGATCCCTCAGTCGCCACTAGAATGAAACAGAGAAAGAGGAGCTCCCAAGCTATAGTTCCCTATGAGGCCAAATACACAAAAGAAACCAAATCCACAAAAAGAGCCAAAATCACCACCCTCTCTGCCTCTTCCTCCCTGGGTCACGTCTCTTCTCTCTTCTCTAAAAGGAAGATCCTTAAGCCTCTCATAATCGGCAAGGAATTCTGGACCCAAGAGCTGGCAGAAGAAGATGAGGAAATGTTTGGAGAGGCCCTGGACGAGCTCCATTCTCTGCTACAGTTTCAAGGCTCGGACGAGATGTTGACTGAGCCCTTCTCTGCTTCTGATGAGGTCGTCCGCCTGTTTTACCAGTCCATGGAATTTGTGCCCGCAAAGGAGAACTGTCCCTGTAACGAAGCCATTCTCATATGGAAGGGAACCAGCTATCCCCTGTCCGCCAACCTAATTGTGTCTGCTCTAGGGATTGAGTCAAGGTATGGGTTTGGAATTCTCCCTCAGAAAAAGGGATGGCCCAAGGGAAAGGGCTACAAATCCAAGGGAGCAGTGGTCAAGAAAATCTACGACGGTGCCTCCCTTTCATCTTTGGAGACAAAGGATCTCTCCATCACAAACAGGCTAGTACACTTCTGGATCACCCGTAATCTGGTTCCCAGACAAGAGCACAGGAACGATGTTCTCATCACAGACGCCATTTATATGGACAAAGTGCTCTCTGGTGTTCAATTGGATCTCCCTTGTATTGTGCTGGCTCACATGCAGTTTTGTGCATCTCATGACTCCCATGCTTTACCCTTCCCCCATATCATCAAGAATATCATCTCTAACCTTCACCAGTACCCAGACGATCTGTCTGAGACAGTCTACAGCAAGTGTCTTACCATGGCCACAGTTCGGAAGTTGAAGACTAAGGAACAACTGCCCAACCCTTCTGAAGCTCAAGAAATTCTGCCTAAGGAAAAGGCGAGTTCCCAGGACCCTTCTAGTTCCCGACCACAGCTCAACCCCTCTTTAGACTCCTCTGCGATCCTTGCTGCTCTGGATCGTATTGAAAAGGCAATCATGGAAGGCTTGACTGCCATACCGGTCGCCCTCCATGATCAAGTAAAAGAGTTGGGGCGCATAAGTTCTGCTGTTGTGGATCTGGTAGAAGTCCTTCAGAAGGATTGGCAAGGTGCAATCAGTGTTCATCAGGCCACGGGCCAAAACGTAGGAACTAACGACAACGCTGAAGACGAGGAGGCCGCTGCTATGCCATAGGAACGCTTGTTCTGGTTCCCAGTGCTGTACCACCACAGCGTGCTAGTAGTTTCCCTTAGGATCCTACTCCCCTCGTCTATCCACTTGTTGTCCCTCCTAAGATTGCTTTTGTTGTTATCTTTGTCGTTTGTTGTCCTGTTGTTGGTCCTTGTTGGTTGTTGTTTATGTTGTTTTGTGGTTGGTCTTACCCGTCTTTGAACAATGTTCAGTTTAAACTCTAATGATTATCTTTTGGTTTCGTTATAATGATCAATCTGTTTTTTGCCTTACAGTTTCCATTATGTTTCTGCTATGGGTTTGATGCAATTGTATATTCACTTGGACATCCTGCTCTTAACTAGTACTTAATCTTTTCGATGATGTCAAAAGGGGAAAGAAAAGGATAGGAACCTTGAACTTTGGAGACTACTGAACTAATAGGAACCCTGAACTAGTTCTACTTCTAAGGGGGAATTTGAAATAAACTCGTTCATTTGCTTATGGGGAATTTGCAACCATTGAATGATCTATCATTAATTTGTAATGTTGTAACTCCCTTAATCTCAACTGGTCTCATGAAATTCAAAGTCCTATTATGTTGCCAGGTTCCTTGTATTTGTCATCATCAAAAAGGGGGAAATTGTTAGGAAACGGAACTCTGGAACTTAGGTTCCCCTGAGAGTTCCTTTCCTCATTTTCTCTACTTTTGACGATGACAAATATTAAGATACTAATGTTTTATCTCAAAGATGTGTTTTAAGGAACCACAGGAATATATCGAAGGTAAGAAAGCCAAACAGGAAAAGGGAACCAAAGGAACAAGACAGATGAAGGAAACCAGAGGAACCCAGGTGTGCCCAGAAACCGATAAATCTGGGGACACACAACCTCGGACAAAAGGTGTTAAAATCGACTTGTCTGAAGCTTCCAAAAGAGTGCCAATACCCAGAGCAAAACAACAACATACCCAGAAACGCTCAACCTCGGACAGAAAAGGTGAAAGCGACAGGACATAGAGACGTCGCTGTCCAGAAGACAGTTCCCAAACGACCAGCTTGTTCAACCTCGGACGAAAGCATTTGGACAACGACATAGCAAGGCTCGTCTGAGGTAGTTGACCAACCAAGAGAGATTCTGAGCTGCCTAGGTTGTTTGCACATGCCAAGAACAACGTGGATCAAGGAGAACCACTCATCCTAGGGCAAGCTCAATCTGTGGGAACCCAGAGAGGATCGAGCTGCGAAGAATCCTCTATAAAAGGAAGACTAACCCAAGGGTTATCCTCATGCACAAAAACACGACTCACACTCATTAGCAAATATCTAAGTGTGAACCTCCAAACAAGATCATCAAAGCAAACCGAGATCAAGAGGATCCAGTCAAGGAAGAAGAGTTGAGTGCTAAGTTCCTGTGACTGTAAGTGATAGTTCCTAGGTGCGAAAGTCTGTTCTTGGATTGATTATTGATTGTGTTAAGTTATCTAGGATTGTCTAACTGTGTGTAAGGCAAAGGAACTGTGTGTTCGTTCCTAGGATAAGCTGTAACCAAAAGAGATAAGAAATCAAGAAGTAGACCTTGAAATCCTTTCGAGAGAAAGGTAGTGGTTTTTAGCCTGGATTGCGTGTTGGCAATCAAAGGTTTCCACTATAAGGAACTTGTCAGTTGCTTGATTGTTTATTTCCGCTGCTAAAGGAACTTAGAATCAACATTCTGAGTTCCTTAAATTTTTATCTAACAATCACGATCCTACAGTATGTCTTGGAAAATGGAAACTATCCTAAGCCAAAAGATACAAAGGATCCCACCAAGCTTATGCCTATCTCTGAATGGACTCAAGAGCACTTTGGTCAACAAGAAAAGAATGCAAAGGCACGTCAATATATCCTGAATGCCTTGACCAAAACTGATCAAGACAAAGTCATTGGCATCGATAATGCTAAAGAGATGCTGAAAGCTCTGAGGGAATTCAACCTGGGAAGTGAAGACCTTCAGAACAGCAGGAAGTTTGATCTACAAGGAGAATATCACAGATTCAAAATGCTTGAGACTGAAAATGTCTCATCTTATCACTCTCGTTTTAAGATTCTATGCAATGAACTCACAGCTTGTGGTGCAGCACCTGAAGAGTGGTCAAAATCCATGGTGATTATCAACGGACTTAACTCTAAGTTCGAAATGACACAGAACATCATGCTTCAAACTCCTTCCATCAGAGTTCTCCCTATTCAGGAACTCATTGGTCAACTCCAGTGACAAGAAGACAAGGCTAAGGGAACTGAGCAAGTGAAAACTGATCAAAGCATTGCCCTGATGCTGACCAAAGTCATGGAAAGGCTGAAGACCGATGAACACTCCGATGAAGAAAACGATGATGAGATCACAGCTTTTCTAACTCGCACTGTTAGGAACTTTCAAAAGGGCAAGTTCCCGAGGAAAGACTTCAAGAAAGAACACAAGGAATTCAGATGCTATCAATGCAACCATGTTAGGCATCTTGCTAAGAATTGCCCAAACAAGAAGGAGGATGCTGAACCTCAACAGAAAAATGCGTTGGTTGCTACATCCACTTGGGTGACAATGATGAAGAATCTGAAGGGGAACCAGACGACTTATCCTCTGGACAGTGCCTGATCGCTGAAACATCCTCTGCAAGGGAACTCAACTTCAGTTCCCTTGATCTCTGTCTCATGGCAACTGCTGACTCAAGTACTGACTCAGACCCCACCAAACCTGAGGTATCTTCTGTTGAACTCACTGAAACTCTCTCTAAGTATGATAAAAAGCACTTGATTAAACTGATTATCAAACTTAGCGATGAAAACAACTCCTTGCAAGAAAAGATTACTGAAAATGAAGAAGAAATTTCTTGCTTAACTGAGGAAAATGTTGTTTGGTGTAAGAAAGTTGAGGATGCTTCTAAATCTAGCAATACTTCGCATGCTGTCTGTCCTACTTGTGATTTGCATGATAAACCGAATCTTGGCGATAGTTCTCCTTATGTCTATTATTGATAAACTTGACTCTCTATCTGATTGCATTCATGAAAAGACTGTTACTCAAACTGTTTTTGTGAGACCTAGGGCTGGATTAGACTATCTTCCTAATGACTCTTCTGATACTCCTTGTCATGCTCATAGTGACTTAGATAAAGTATCTAGAGAGATTCATGCTAGAAATGAAAGACTTGATTTAGCTCTTCAAACTTCTAACTGCAAAAATGAATACTTGCAAGAAAGAATTAAGGTTCTTGAAAATGTTTCTAAGGACAATCTTCCATGTGCTCCTAATGATTCTAAGATACATGAGATGTATAAGGGTATTGGGCGCAATGCTCCCAGGAAGAAGGTTGATCTAAAGGAGAGAAAGATATCCAACTCAGTTCCCTTTCGTCCAAAGGGTAAGTACCTCTGGATTCCCAACAATCGTGTTTGCTGGTACTGTGGGAACCAAGGTCATAACATTGACGAATGCAACAAGAAGATCAGGGACGAAGAAAAAGCCTCTAAAAGAAGGAACTATATGAGGAAGGATAATAGGAAAAGAACTTAAATTTCTGACTTAAATGATCCCTAAAATTATTATTCTCCTTCTCAGGGAACTGACCATGCCAATCAGCCTAGGAACTCTCCTCCTAACAACCCCGGGAACGGTAAGCCGACCTGGGTTCGTAAGAAATGATGTTTAATTTTGCAGGCTGAAGTGAGCAAAGAAGAAAAATGGTACATAGACAGTGGAGCTTCATGTCATATGACTGGAAACAGGAAGAAACTGCACTCACTTCAGAAATACAACGGAGGAAAAATTTCCTTCGGTGATAAAAGAAAAGGAGCAATTTGTGGTGTTGGATGCGTGGATTTAACTGACAAAGTTCAGGTAAGTGATGTTCACCTTGTTGACAATTTAGGTTTTGATCTAATGAGTGTGTCATAGCTATGCGATCAAGGGGAAAACCATGTCTTATTCACTCCCAAAGAATGCTTCGTGCTGAATCCTGAGACACACAAAACTCTATTGAAAGGGAAACGCTACAATAATGTCTATATCGTTGACACAAGCTTCATCCCTGAAGAAAATCTTTGCTTGTCTACTATTGCTGATAGAACGACCATATGGCATCAAAGACTTGGCCATGCTAGCCCTCAGCTTATTCATAAGCTTCACAAGAAGGAACTGGTGAGAGGACTTCCCTCTGTTCAAATTGATAAAGACAACATTTGCTCAGACTGTGTAAGGGGGAAACAGGTACGCAACTCCTTTAAACCTAAATCTGAGATCAATTCCTCTCATCCTCTTGAACTGGTTCATATGGATTTGTGTGGTCCCATGCATACTCAAAGCTTTGGAGGGAACAGGTATATTCTTGTACTTGTTGATGATTTTTCTCGTTTCACCTAGACTATATTTATTAAATCTAAAGATGAAGTGTTTGATAGATTCTCTGCAGTTGTTCCCACTCTTGAGAACTCACTTGGCCACACTATTCGTGCCATTCGTTCCGATCATGGAACGGAGTTCAAAAATGCTAAATTTCTAACCTTTTGCAGGGACAAGGGAATCTCTCATAATTTCTCAGCTCCTCGCACTCCTCAACAAAATGGTGTTGTTGAACGGAAAAATAGGACCCTGGAGGACATGTCTCGAACTATGCTCCTCTCTGCTGATCTTCCTCATCGGTTTTGGGTTAAGGCTGTCAACACCGCTTGCTACATTCTCAATCGTGCCATGCTTCGCCCTATGACTGAGAAGACCTCCTATGAGCTGCTAAAAGGCAGAGTTCCCAACATTTCCCATCTTCGGGTCTTCGGGTGCAAATGTTTTATGCACAATAATGGCAAAGATCCTATTGGGAAATTTGATCCCAGAAGTGATGAAGGGATATTTCTTGGCTATGTCAGCAACAGCAAGGCTTACAAAGTGTACAACCTTCGTACACAAAAGATTGAGGAAAGTGTTCATGTCGTATTCAATGAATCTGCTTTTTCTAACATGAAACAGGTACCCTCTAGCATTCCCAATGGTGATGATGATTCTGATGAAGCAGTTCCCTCATCTCCTGAATTCTCTCTTAATCTGTCGGGCGACTCTGTTGGGAACTCGTCTGATTCTGCTGAACATATCTCTCCGATTTCTTCGCCTCATGATCATCAAACTGATATTCATTCAGATGAGAGTCCCCAGGTCATCGGAACTCCTGTTCCTGCTCCCAATACTGAAGGGAACTCAGTTGATCTTGACGAAGGGAACACTACTGCTCCTACAGACGGGAACACTGAGGAAGTTAATGAAGGGAACTCTGCTGATCCCACTGTCGGAATTCTTGATGTCCCTCACCATGCCATGGCCTATGCCCCAATTCCTATTCCCAACTACAAGTAGAAAGGATCTCATCCTATGGACCTCATCTTTACACCTTATCACAAACCAACCACCACCACTCGCTCCTATCTGAATAAGTTTTGTGCCTTCAATGCCTTCCTATCCCTTGTCGAGCCCAAGAACTACAAAGAAGCGCTCATCGACCCAGACTGGATTCATGCTATGCAAGAGGAAGTACATCAATTTGATCGCAACAAAGTCTGGCGCTTAGTTCCTTGTCCTTCCAACAGAACTATCATAGGAACTAAGTGGATCTTTCGCAACAAGCTTGATGACTCAGGGGTTGTCACCAGAAACAAAGCTCGTTTGGTTGCTCAAGGGTACAATCAACAAGAGGGAATTGACTATGATGAGACGTTTGCTCATGTCGCAAGGATGGAGGCTATTCGCTTAATGATTGCCTATGCTGCTCACAAAGGTTTTAAGCTCTTCCAAATGGATGTCAAAACTGCTTTCCTCAACGGCATTCTTCAAGAGGAAGTGTATGTCAAGCAGCCCCCTGGATTTGAGGACAGAGATCATCCTGACTTCGTCTACTTCCTCGACAAAGCTCTCTATGGGCTAAAGCAGGCTCCCCGTGCATGGTATGATCGTCTTGCTCAATTCCTGTTATCCAATGGATACAGAAGAGAAAAGTTCAAGAACTTAATGAGCAGTGAATTCGAGATGAGCATGATTGGGGAACTGACCTTCTTCCTAGGTCTTCAAGTGAATCAGCTCTCGGAGGGAACTCAGATCCATCAACAGAAGTATGTGACGGAACTTCTTAGAAAATTCAAGATGGACACTTGCAAACCCTTTGCAACTCCCATTTCCCCAGCAACCAAGCTCACGTTGGAAGATTCTGACCCCAAGGTTGATCAATCCCTATACAGGCAAATGATAGGTTCCCTTCTCTACCTTACCGCTAGTCGGCCAGATATTATGTACTCTGTGTGTCTTTGTGCTCGATTTCAGGCTGATCCTCGCACCAAGCACATGGCCGCTGTGAAAAGAATTCTTCGATATCTGAAGGGAACTGACAATCTCTGCCCATGGTATCCCAAACACTGCGACTTCGAGCTCATCTCCTACTCCGATGCTGACTATACTGGCTTCCTTCAAAATAGAAAAAGCACATCTGGTATGGCTCAGTTCCTTGGCCCCTGCCTGGTTTCATGGGGCTCTAAGAAGCAAACCTCCATTTCTCTCTCCACAACTGAGTCTGAATACATTGCTGCTGCTGCTGCTTGCTGTGCTCAACTCCTCTGGCTCAAACAATAACTCGCGGACTTTGGTAAATCCTATGGCCCTCTCAAAATTCTTTGTGATAATACTAGTGCCATTAGCATATCTAAGAATCCTGTCTTTCATTCCAAGTCTAAGCATATTGATATACGGCACCACTTTTTGAGAGATAATATGGAAAAAGGGATCATTATTATGGAACATTGTCGTACTGAGGAACAAATTGCTTATATATTCACAAAAGCTCTTAATCGAGAACCATATGAGTACTTTAGACTCCTTCTTGGAATGATTTCCATAGCTTAGCGGTTCTGAGTTCCCTTGCCTATTTCCCTGGTATTGACTAGTTATGTGACTTATTATTTTCTTTGGTAATTAGTTGGGAACTGTGTTTACAGCTTTTCTTGTCCATCTCTGCCTTCATGTGTTTATTGTTATGATATTAGTTGGACATTCTTCTCGCCCTCATGCGTTGTGTGAATATCTTGATTGTATTTCTTTCAACAATATATAATCAATCTGATCTCTGAACCCACATGATAAGCCGAAAGGATGATTGATTATAAGCTGTCCCTAACTTGGCTTCTCTAGTAGTTCCCTATGAACCTTTTTCTGATTAGTCCACAACTGGGAACTTACTAGTTTAGCATCAAAATTGCCTTCCTGATATTTATATGCTTTTGGATGTGTACTTTTCATGATTTGAATATCCACTACACATATGCATCTAAAGCCTTCCCTAGCCAGGTACTTCTAAGGAACTAAGGGGGAACTGAAAAGGTCGCTGCTTGTTGTGTGCTCTCTGCCGCCGCCTCGGTCTCCGGGTCTTCCCTTCCTCTCTCTGCTCAGAGGTATTTATGGCAACTGCACGCTTCTAGCCGTTTAATATTACTCTGATGGGACGTGATCTTATCCGTGGAAGATTTGGAAAAGATTTGAAAAGATTTGGGGAATCATCATCTTCTTAATTATGGACACTGCAAAGTTATTCAAATTGTGGCCGTTGCTGAGTGGGATATTTCGGAGGTTTGATTATCTATTTAAGGACAGTTCACACTGTTCAAAGACCATCGCTTGTGTTCTTGCTACTCTCCTCCTCCTCTCAACTTCTCCAAAGATCTTTAGTTGTCCCTCTCAAATCTTCTCCCATGGCCGACGAAACCATCAACATCACCATCTCCAAGGCTAACCTTGAGTTTCTTGCGGCTCATGGACGATCCACTGCGTCTGTGGCCTCTGACGCTCAGCCCTCGAAAAGCCCCGTCCCCGCCTCCACCTCCGCCGTCGCTTCACCATCTCCGACGCCGACACTCCCAAACCCCGCGGCATCACCACAAAAATCACCCCCCACTGATATTGCCCCGTCTTCCCCACAAAAAGCCCAAACCCTCTCTGTCGTATCCGACCATCATCAAGGCCTTGCTCTCCTCTCTCAATGGCTACCCGGCTTCCCCCTCTGAGACCCCGTACCATCACCTTTTGGACATGACCTATATCAACAATCTCATTGTGGATGTGGAGCCGGAGGTCAAACCCAAGAAGATGCGTGCTGCCCAGTCTGAGATTGAGGAGTCTGAGCTACCAACTGTCAGTGCTGATGTATGTGTTGCTCTCCGGGAACTCACTTCTGCGGTCAGGGAACTCACTGCCAAGTTGCCTCCCTGTTCCTCCTGATGTTCCCCTGTCTGTCCCTGGCTTAGTCTCCCTAGGAACTCCCCTGCATACTAGTTGCCCTGCTTTGTTGGTTTCTCTCTCTTCGTGATCTTGTTTGTTTGCTCTTCGTATGTTTGCTCGCTGCTTTGTGCATCTTTTGTTATAATTAATGAATATCTGTTTGCTCAGTTGCGACTTGCCATTTGCTTTGAACTTGTTCCTCTCTGGGTTACCATTTGAAACTAATCTATCTTTTCGATGATGTCAAAAGGGGGAATAGTCTTTGGAATCTTGGAACCAATAGGACTGGTGTCTTTCTAAGGGGGAACTAAGTACTGTGTTCAAAAATTAAGGGGGAACTATAAAGTATTTATCCCAGTATCTCTGCTTCCTTAAATATGTCACTTATCTTGCCTATTGGTTATATGCTTATTACTGGTATTGGTTTGTCATCATCAAAAAGGGGGAAATTGTTGGAACGGAACCTTTGGAACGTCAGTTCCCATGAAGTTCCCTTCCTCTGTTTCTCTTGCTTTGACGATGACAAACACTTGAACTTAACTGGCTATTCTAGTGTTTATTCTACAGTTGAAAAGATAAGGGAACCAAGTCCAAAGTGAGCGAAGATCATGATCAAGGGAACTAGATGGGAACCGCATCTGTGTAACTACCGTCGTTATCCACATAATCTTTGTGAAGATTTGTTTCCGGATTCAACGCACCCAGCTGAAGTCCTTAGGCGGCAAGTTACACATAGATTATCTTTATATGATTGTGTACATTGTAATTCGGTTAAGGGAATATTTCTTATCTTATCTTAGTTAAGAGATAATATACCGAATCATGGATTTATGGGATATGTTTTGTTCAAAGAATATCTCTACCGAGATCTTTCCTTGACAAACATATTGTATAAATACATGACGCTATTAGTAAGAAAAGGTGATGCATTTCCACGAGATTTAGAGTGCATCAGAAAGAAGAAGAAGAAGAAGAAGAAGAAGAAGAAGAAGAAGAAGAAGAAGAAGAAGAAGAAGAAGAAGAAGAAGAAGAAGAAGAAGAAGAAGAAGAAGAAGAGAAGAAGAAGAAGAAGAAGAAGAAGAAGAAGAAGAAGAAGAAGAAGAAGAAGAAGAAGAAGAAGAAGAAGAAGAAGAAGAAGAAGAAGAAGAAGAAGAAGAAGAAGAAGAAGAAGAAGAAGAAGAAGAAGAAGAAGAAGAAGAAGAAGAAGAA
This sequence comes from Rheum nobile, assembly GCA_027886185.1. NCBI lineage: Eukaryota > Viridiplantae > Streptophyta > Magnoliopsida > Caryophyllales > Polygonaceae > Rheum > Rheum nobile. The sequence goes on from WOAB01000639.1 coordinate 13,107,213, forward strand.
GAAGAAGAAGAAGAAGAAGAAGAAGAAGAAGAAGAAGAAGAAGAAGAAGAAGTGTTCGAGTCGAAAGAGTCGAAGTAAGTCTATTGTGTGTTAATCTGTGATTTCTAGGGAACTAGGTTTAGTCTGAGTGTGTTAGACTGAAACGTGTGAGTTCGGAAGTTGTAATCGCATATTAATATACAAGTAGACTGTTTCAAATCCTCGAAAGAGGGGTGGTTTTTATCGTAGATAACTAGTTGGTTATCAAAGGTTTCCACCTTAAGTGATTGTTCTTGATAACTTGCTTAATTGTTATTCCGCTGTCCATAGGAACTGAACACATTAGTGTCTCAGTTTCCTTGATACTAACGCACAGATCCTACAGATCTACTAAGACACGGTTAGTCAGCGAGCGGGTGGTGGGAAAATCATTAAAGCACATTTAATATCTGTCTTCCAACTCTACAGGTGATCAGAAAAAGCCCTTCGATCAAGTTGTCATTCATAAAATCGAGAATCGTCAAAATTAATGGACTAGATCAAGAAGTTGTGTCTATTAAGATAAGACCTTAACATATTACCTTGAAAATTGTATGGGTTAATGCCTTTAAAATTCTTGTATAGCCAAAAATGAATAAGTACTAACCGTTGATGAAGAAGGAAGATTCATAATAAGGCATTGTCGTGACACCTAAACAAAATAATCCTAACAAACCTAAACAAGTAGTCTGGGCAAGTAAGGGTCGAATGCACAGGGAGGAAGTAATCAATCTATGTGTTTATAAGCATGCAAAGTAACAAGGAAAGGGGGTTTTGATTATCAAGCAAAGTAACAAAGATGCAAGCTTTAAAAGAAGAAGAAATATGATGAGTGGAAATATTCCACTAAACAAATATCCACACTGTAAAGGAAACAGGTTGATCACTGATAACTATTGTTCCAAGTTCTTTTCACAATCTTATAGTTGTTCCCACCCTGATCTTAAGTACTATCGATTCTCACAGTTGTCGATAGAAATGGTCTACCCAACATCTCAGGGCCTGCATGCTTATCTTGTCCCGTATCCAGTATGTAACAATTATCCACTTGCATCAAGGCCTCCTTCTTGTGCCTCCCCTTCGGTTTCTTCTTGATCATGCCCAGCACCTTTAATATTTCCTTGTAGTGAGGGGTGCTGTCTGCCAGTGTGACCAAGGGAACGGTTTTTGTACAGTCACTGAAGGCCTCATAGATATTCTCGTTGTTCTTTAGCCTTTGAGTAACTCGGGAAGCCTCAAGGAAGGGTGCGATGGGTTGCAGCGCGACGAGCGGGAAGGAGTTGAGACGCACAAACTCATCATAGGCAGCCTCCAGAGGGTCGGGGACTGCTAGAGCATTTTCGAGAGAAATGGTTGTCTCTGGAGTATTTTCGCAATCACGGCACTCCTCCTCATCGTCGCTCCACTCCTCCTCAAATCTCAAAAAATACTCCTCCTCAGTCAGCACCTTGCGATCCAAAATATCATCTGGAAGTCCTAACTCCTCATCAGTATCAACGCAGACCTCATCAGCAGAATAGGAATTTTGGACGTCGGGTTGCGCTGATCTCACCGCGGGTCGCGGCGAAATCTCACTAGGAGGCACTCCGTCCACCGTGGGGCGGTGGTCATCGCCGCGGGGCGGTGGCTGTGAGGCAGGATTACTGAGGCTCACCGTCGGGTCGCAGTCAGTGTCGCCGCGGGGCGGTGAAATAACTGGGGCTTCACGTCGGGTCGCGGTGAGCGGTGACGCGGGGCGGTCGGCAATTTTCTCCATCTCATATCCGTCCTCCTCTTCAGCACTAGGAGGAACGACCAGTTGCTTTCCGCTCTGGAGGATTACAGCACTAACATTTTCCGTCGGGTTTACTACCGTTTGAGATGGTAGATTCCCCGACATCCTTGCATCGATCCGTGTAATCGCCTCCGCCAACTGTCTCATCTGCCTTTCTAAATCCTTCATGCTTGACTCCCTAGTTTGAGCACCAGTGGCGAAGTGTTGAGTCAAGGTCCTGAGCATCTCTTCAGTTGAGGGATTTGGATTGGATACTGGTGGGCTATGCTCATAGGCAGGATTGTACTGTTGTGGAGCACCCTGCTGATAGAATGACTGTGGCTCTGGGTATAACTCCTGGTGGTCATAACCATATGGATGGTATTGATGGCTCCCATAACTCGAATTGGGGTGACTCCTCCACCCTGAGTTATATGTGCAAGAGTATGGTACACATCTCGGCCTCTGCGGATCAAAATCTCTTACAGCGTTTACTGCAGTCGCATATGCATGAAGTCTTGGGCAATCGTCAGTGGAATGTCGCGGATCATGACAGAGTCTACAGGCTCTAACTGGTCTTTCTGCACCCGAGCTGGGGTAGTATCCCCTCTCTGGAGAGAGTGAGCAAGGGTATGGGTTATCGTGCGGCTCTCCCCAGAAATCCATCTCTGTATCAAAAATCAAAAAGGAAAAACAAAGGTCAGTAGCACGGGTGTGGACCGTAAGATAGGTCCACACCAAAGTAACACGCACACAAACAAACACACAGAAAAATCAAATCTTGCCTCCCCGGCAACAGCGCCAAGAAGTTGTGTCTATTAAGATAAGACCTTAACATATTACCTTGAAAATTGTATGGGTTAATGCCTTTAAAATTCTTGTATAGCCAAAAATGAATAAGTACTAACCGTTGATGAAGAAGGAAGATTCATAATAAGGCATTGTCGTGACACCTAAACAAAATAATCCTAACAAACCTAAACAAGTAATCTGGGCAAGTAAGGGTCGAATGCACAGGGAGGAAGTAATCAATCTATGTGTTTATAAGCATGCAAAGTAACAAGGAAGGGGGGTTTTGATTATCAAGCAAAGTAACAAAGATGCAAGCTTTAAAAGAAGAAGAAATATGATGAGTGGAAATATTCCACTAAACAAATATCCACACTGTAAAGGAAACAGGTTGATCACTGATAACTATTGTTCCAAGTTCTTTTCACAATCTTATAGTTGTTCCCACCCTGATCTTAAGTACTATCGATTCTCACAGTTGTCGATAGACTTATTACTATGTCACTGGTAAAGTACCACCGATTCTCATAGTTGTCGGCAGACTTTACCACTAACACAGCAATAGCAATGCACACAAGGATATAGGATACATGCAAATAGAAGGACACCCTACAACTTAGCATGCAAATAATTCTCACTCACGATTGCACGCTCGAAACCCCTATACGCAACAATCGTGTATGCTACTAGATATGCACGCGGAACCCCTATATGCAAATCCTAGCAATTGATAGATGTCGAAAAACCTAGTTAGCTACACTAGAAGAATCAACATAAACCAATAGACAATATGCTCAAGAGAATTAAACCAACTTTATAAGATATAGAACAAGGAATAGAAATCTCACAACCAATCCATTGCAATGCTTCAATCGTCTAGCGAAATAAAGGTGTTTAACTCTCCATGGGTTAAAACCCTAGAGGCAGAATGAAAAACGAACTTCTAAAACTAAACTGTAGATTGGCAACTAGGTTAACTAAAGGGTTTTTAACCTAATTCTAAAAGGTGTAAAATAAAATAATAAAATAAAAATAACAAAAATAACAAACGCAATTTGGGGAAATTATTCCCGTAATCTCGCAATTCTCGGCGTGACACCTCGGCCCAACAACAGCAAAGCCCAACTTCAATCCACCTGCTTGCTGACGTCGTGTTGTATCATGCCTCCGCTTTCTAGCTTCAATTTCAATTCATGGACTTCAGTTCACACGGCAGCTGAGATTTCACGTGGGCCTTTCTTCCAATTGTTTTGGGCCTTTCTTTCTTCAACTCGGCCCAACATCAGCAATCAGCACGCGGCTCACCTCTCTAATTAGCTGCTTCGCCTTGCGTATTGGCCGCGGGGCATCAGCCTTCTCTGAGACCCACCGTCGGGTCGCGGTGGCTCTGGCGCGGGGCGGTAGAAATTCGCCCACTCCTTTCTCTTCTTCTCTCCTTCTGCTCTTCATTACTACCAAGTGTTGGTAGCCTTCTCCAAATAAGCTGTAAATCCCTAGATATCCTCACTTCTCTCCACAACTTCTGGATTACAGACTTAACCCTAAATCTAGTCATAAACTCCTCTAAGTAATGCTAATAATTGCTAGTTAAGGTGTATGAAATGAAACCTATCAAATTCCCCCATGCTTAGACCTTTACTCGTCCCGAGTAAGCTAAAGATAAACCTACTCCCTCAATCAAACACCAAGGTCTCAGGAAGTACAAGAAAATATGACACCAGCAATTACAACAACTCAATAATCAGCTCCAGAGTACCAAAGCAACACGCACAGCACAACAACACAACACCATAGAGTGACAATACTAATCCTAGCCTCTCATCTATCTTCTTATCTCTCCAAAGTGACCTACCTGAATCCTCCTTATAACTCCTCTTCTTATGACGCCTCGCCAAGAATAATGAGAAATCCTAAAATCACTCTTCTTCTTTTCGCTCATTTTGCCAAGGCGCCCTTTCGGGTTTTCACCAAGCCACTCATTTCATTTTTCGATAGATGTACTCACATAAGCTCACGTCACTCTTGACCACATATTACCCCAGCCTAATGCTGGTCCAATCCACCTGCTTATTACCTAGGCCGCCCTTTCGGGTTTTCGACCTATCCCAGGATTTTCAAATGTATGCTTTTTTTCAAATTTTTGGCTTTTTCTCTTTATATTCATTTTTCTCCTCAGTGACGTAGCAAGTATAAAACTCTCCCCCATGCTTAAACATTGCATTGTCCTCAATGTAATGAAAGACAAAAGAATAAGAGCATAGGGAAAAGCAAAAAAAATAACTCACAAACGTCGCCAAGCTGCTTGGACACTTTCTATGTTGCGGGCGGTAAATCTCCATAAAGCTCATGTCTCTGGTGTTGGGCGGGTCCTCCAAATCAACTCCTACCATGCAACCAAAGGGAACCACTGTGGTGAGAAGTGGCAATGTAAGGGAACGGGGTTGCATGGCCTTCAAAAATGGGCCCAGATGTCATCGTGGTTGGGCCCTAATGTTCCTCCTCTCCAACTGTCTATTGTAGGGCCATCATCGTTGTCAAATCAAGTGTAGGGCAGTGTATCCTCCTTGACAACATGATGCGCACCATCTCCATAGGGAACTCTGGACAGCTGGCCTTCGGTAAAACTTTTTTTTTTTTAATTTTTTTTTGCCCCCCGTTTAAGGTTTCTTCGGGGGGTGACTTAGTGCAGGGAAGGAAGACTTACATTGGTGTGGAAACACCTTCTTCAATAGGCATGGGTCTCTTCCCTGTAGGTTAGTCGGAAACAAAAAACAAGAACAAAAAACAAAGCAAAAACAAGCAAAACTAATGCAAGAAATAAAGAAAGTAAAACATACCTCGGGTTGCCTCCCGGACAGTGCCTTAGTTATTGTCATGGCTTGACATACTACTCCAACTCCTCAACTTGGGTTGCTCATAGCAACTAAACACCTGGGATCTGGATCTGGGGGGTGCCTCTTTGTATGCTCTGTGTTGAGCGTGGCCCCCAATCTCCTGTACTTCTTTGTGGGTGGACCGTTGTGCATACCCATGAACGCACTTGCCATCTTTAGAAATGGTCTACCCAACATCTCAGGGCCTGCATGCTTATCTTGTCCCGTATCCAGTATGTAACAATTATCCACTTGCATCAAGGCCTCCTTCTTGTGCCTCCCCTTCGGTTTCTTCTTGATCATGCCCAGCACCTTTAATATTTCCTTGTAGTGAGGGGTGCTGTCTGCCAGTGTGACCAAGGGAACGGTTTTTGTACAGTCACTGAAGGCCTCATAGATATTCTCGTTGTTCTTTAGCCTTTGAGTAACTCGGGAAGCCTCAAGAAAGGGTGCGATGGGTTGCAGCGCGAAGAGCGGGAAGGAGTTGAGACGCACAAACTCATCATAGGCAGCCTCCAGAGGGTCGGGGACTGCCGGAGCATTTTCGAGAGAAATGGTTGTCTCTGGAGTATTTTCGCAATCACGGCACTCCTCCTCATCGTCGCTCCACTCCTCCTCAAATCTCAAAAAATACTCCTCCTCAGTCAGCACCTTGCGATCCAAAATATCATCTGGAAGTCCTAACTCCTCATCAGTATCAACGCAGACCTCATCAGCAGAATAGGAATTTTGGACGTCGGGTTGCGATGATCTCACCGCGGGTCGCGGCGAAATCTCACTAGGAGGCACTCCGTCCACCGCGGGGCAGTGGTCATCGCCGCGGGGCGGTGGTCATCGCCGCGGGGCGGTGGCTGTGAGGCAGGATTACTGAGGCTCACCGTCGGGTCGCGGTCAGTGTCGCCACGGGGCGGTGAAATAACTGGGGCTTCACGTCGGGTCGCGGTGAGAGGTGACGCGGGGCGGTCGGCAATTTTCTCCATCTCATATCCGTCCTCCTCTTCAGCACTAGGAGGAACGACCAGTTGCTTTCCGCTCCGAAGGATTACAGCACTAACATTTTCCGTCGGGTTTACTACCGTTTGAGATGGTAGATTCCCCGACATCCTTGCATCGATCCGTGTAATCGCCTCCGCCAACTGTCTCATCTGCCTTTCTAAATCCTTCATGCTTGACTCCCTAGTTTGAGCACCAGTGGCGAAGTGTTGAGTCAAGGTCCTGAGCATCTCTTCAGTTGAGGGATTTGGATTGGATACTGGTGGGCTATGCTCATAGGCAGGATTGTACTGTTGTGGAGCACCCTGCTGATAGAATGACTGTGGCTCTGGGTATAACTCCTGGTGGTCATAACCATATGGATGGTATTGATGGCTCCCATAACTCGAATTGGGGTGACTCCTCCACCCTGAGTTATATGTGCAAGAGTATGGGACACATCTCGGCCTCTGCGGATCAAAATCTCTTACAGCGTTTACTGCAGTCGCATATGCATGAAGTCTTGGGCAATCGTCAGTGGAATGTCGCGGATCATGACAGAGTCTACAGGCTCTAACTGGTCTTTCTGCACCCGAGCTGGGGTAGTATCCCCTCTCTGGAGAGAGTGAGCAAGGGTATGGGTTATCGCGCGGCTCTCCCCAGAAATCCATCTCTGTATCAAAAATCAAAAAGGAAAAACAAAGGTCAGTAGCACGGGTGTGGACCGTAAGATAGGTCCACACCAAAGTAACACGCACACAAACAAACACACAGAAAAATCAAATCTTGCCTCCCCGGCAACAGCGCCAAGAAGTTGTGTCTATTAAGATAAGACCTTAACATATTACCTTGAAAATTGTATGGGTTAATGCCTTTAAAATTCTTGTATAGCAAAAAATGAATAAGTACTAACCGTTGATGAAGAAGGAAGATTCATAATAAGGCATTGTCGTGACACCTAAACAAAATAATCCTAACAAACCTAAACAAGTAGTCTGGGCAAGTAAGGGTCGAATGCACAGGGAGGAAGTAATCAATCTATGTGTTTATAAGCATGCAAAGTAACAAGGAAGGGGGGTTTTGATTATCAAGCAAAGTAACAAAGATGCAAGCTTTAAAAGAAGAAGAAATATGATGAGTGGAAATATTCCACTAAACAAATATCCACACTGTAAAAGAAACAGGTTGATCACTGATAACTATTGTTCCAAGTTCTTTTCACAATCTTATAGTTGTTCCCACCCTGATCTTAAGTACTATCGATTCTCACAGTTGTCGATAGACTTATTACTATGTCACTGGTAAAGTACCACCGATTCTCATAGTTGTCGACAGACTTTACCACTAACACAGCAATAGCAATGCACACAAGGATATAGGATACATGCAAATAGAAGGAAACCCTACTACTTAGCATGCAAATAATTCTCACTCACGATTGCACGCTCGAAACCCCTATACGCAACAATCGTGTATGCTACTAGATATGCACTCGGAACCCCTATATGCAAATCCTAGCAATTGATAGATGTCGAAAAACCTAGTTAGCTACACTAGAAGAATCAACATAAACCAATAGACAATATGCTCAAGAGAATTAAACCAACTTTATAAGATATAGAACAAGGAATAGAAATCTCACAACCAATCCATTGCAATGCTTCAATCGTCTAGCGAAATAAAGGTGTTTAACTCTCCATGGGTTAAAACCCTAGAGGCAGAATGAAAAACGAACTTCTAAAACTAAACTGTAGATTGGCAACTAGGTTAACTAAAGGGTTTTTAACCTAATTCTAAAAGGTGTAAAATAAAATAATAAAATAAAAATAACAAAAATAACAAACGCAATTTGGGAAAATTATTCCCGTAATCTCGCAATTCTCGGCGTGACACCTCGGCCCAGCAACAGCAAAGCCCAACTTCAATCCACCTGCTTGCTGACGTCGTGCTGTATCATGCCTCCGCTTTCTAGCTTCAATTTCAATTCACGGACTTCAGTTCACACGGCAGCTGAGATTTCACGTGGGCCTTTCTTCCAATTGTTTTGGGCCTTTCTTTCTTCAACTCGGCCCAACATCAGCAATCAGCACGCGGCTCACCTCTCTAATTAGCTGCTTCGCCTTGCGTATTGGCCGCGGGGCGTCAGCCTTCTCTGAGACCCACCGCCGGGTCGCGGTGGCTCTGGCTTGGGGCGGTAGAAATTCGCCCACTCATTTCTCTTCTTCTCTCCTTCTGCTCTTCATTACTACCAAGTGTTGGTAGCCTTTTCCAAATAAGCTGTAAATCCCTGGATATCCTCACTTCTCTCCACAACTTCTGGATTACAGACTTAACCCTAAATCTAGTCATAAACTCCTCTAAGTAATGCTAATAATTGCTAGTTAAGGTGTATGAAATGACACCTATCAAAGATTCATACAAACTCTTGTCCATCTCAAAACCTCCAAAGAAGCTTAAGTCTCTCCAGAAGTCAAAGTTTTAAGGCCAATACTAATCTTCATAATCAACTAATGCCTTCAACAAGAGACTTTAAGAAGATAGTCACTTTAAAGTTGACAAAGATATTGCTAGCTTGCTATCCGCTTTGACTAGAGCATTATAAATAAATAAAATGGGATGGCCAATGAGAGTACCAACTAGGCATAACATAGATGAAGGATCCACCTTAAGTTCAAGCACTAGATCTATCTCCTCATTTCATCAACCTTTTTCACCTTTGTTACAAGGGGAAGCTTTAATATCTAAGAAGATGATAGGATTCAAAACTAAGACTATAAGTGAAATTGTTTGTGAAGGGGATTAGGAATAAAATATGGAAATAGAAGAGCATCATAAGGGTACTAATCCAAACTATCACAATATGCATAAAAGGATTCAATAATTTTGAAATATGTGCATTCATAGATATTGGTTGTGATATATTATTTGGAAAGAAAACCTTATTTCTAAAATTTATGTGGAAGACTGCAACAAAGCGTTTCCAAACTAGAATAGCAAATAATAGTATTATGACTCATTCTGAAGCCATTCTAGACTTACCTATCATGTTAAGAGAATATCCTTTGGGCTACTGAGCAAACATCACATGATATTATAATAGGAAATAACTTTCAAAGGTTATATTATCCATGTACTCAAGATTTAGATCAAATGATGTTTACTATAAATGGAAAGTCAACATGGGTCATGAAAATAAAGCAGACATATACCCATAAAAAAATGAGTTTATGCGCAGTAAGCATGTTGAGATATAAACAATTATTCTTACACAGTATTTGCACTACCTATAAATGAGGTAACGATGAAAGAAGAAACTATTAGAAAACAAAAAAGAGTTGTGAAGAGAATTATATTTAGAAGATCCTTTGAAATTATGTGATAGAGGTAAGTCATTTACTAATTTACAATTAATAGACTCTAAAAGTATCATTAGAGTCAAGCTAATGGTTTATACCTATAAAGATCAACAAGAAATTAGAGAATAAATAGATGAGTTGTTAAAGAAGGGACTAACTAGAGAAAGTGATAGTCCTCATTCTAGTCCTTGTATTATGGTTTGAAATTGTGTAGAGGAGAAGATCGGAGAGATAAAGCTAGAATGTGTAACACCCCCAAATATAACCTTGAAAGTATTACCGCCAGTGACCTCAGATTCCACATCCGAAGTCACCCAAGGCTTAACCACTTTATATAAATTACAGAAGAATATTGATAATGCCAAATACCATAATCTTTATTCAAACCAAAGTCTCGGAATTACATCTGAAAATCCCAAATACAATAGAAATACATAATATGTTTTAATATAGCGGAAGTCTTAAATAAATAACATAAGGGTCTTGATCGAAGCGATCACCCGCCTAGGATCTTCAACCTTGATAAAACTCTTAAAAACTTCATCTGCCTTCATTGTCGTATCCTAGCCTTCACGGAACGGAAGTTTACCTGATGTGCCGTATGAGACGGATGACACCAGCCAACCATGCAAGGGAAAATAACCGGTTGGTTAGTCTAATGAAAGACTATGCAAGGGTAAAACAGAAAGGTTCTAAATAGACGTATTAGGTTAGACCCATCGCTTCTCGAATGAAAGCCGATGACGATAGTAAACCTTAATACTTCCATGGAAAGATACGAAACAGAATGATCAAGAGAAGACTCCTAAAGATCGAGTCTTATCGGAAACGTATGAAGAGAAGACTCCAAAAGATTGAGTCTTATCGGAAGTATGACAAGTGTTCAGGAACGTTATAATTTCACACAAGCGTTTAAAAAGACTTGACCATTTGGGTCCACGACCAACCTCACCGCGTAATGCAAATTCAGATTTGGAAGGAAGACTTACTCTAATCGAAGTCCAGGCGGTTTCCATGTTGTACTCCTCGCCCGAGGGTATATTAATTATGTGCATAATCGCACTTATCTTATTTAATTCCAAAACGCACAATTATGTTATAAGCTTTTAAGATATATCATCTCATCAAGAGAGATATCGAAGGGAATAAATCCCAAATATTGGCACCAACTGTTGTGCACCTACCCTGAGTAAGGGTACAGTCATGACCAGAGAAAGTACTAGGGAAAAATCCTCCTAATACCAGTTATAAAGAAATGACTAGACCTCGCAAGGTACATAGCGTTCCTACGAATACTCGTTCTAACTAAACAGTTAAAGCCACACCATAGTTCACATTAATACCATCATGGTAATACGTATATAATAGCGTTGTTTCTAGCAGTATATACAACCTATTATAATATCATAATTTTAATCACATATATTTGTAAAACTGTTCCCAAATGAACACACCATTCATCCCAATTTAATTAACAATTAAAAGCAATTGATAATTCATGGAAACATGGAATAATAAGCAAAGACGAACCGCCACTAGCCTTAGTCTAGACAAACGATTGAATGACGACGGGTTTTTGGGTCCGGAACGGGAACGGAAGTCGGATTACAGATTCCTACGACGACGACCCACAACGAAACCCTAGGTTAGATTCGACAATAAAATTATACGAATTTAAGAAAGAACGAACGAAATCGAAAGAACGAAAGTCCCGCCTGAGACCAAATTGTCCAAGGCCACGATCGCGATTGCCAAGGCAATCCGCGGTCGCGGCAGGGATTCCGCGATTGCGGCCATCGAGGACTTCGTCCGCGAGTGTCAAAGACAGCGGCCGCGGACGCGTCCGACCTTGTCACTGCCGCGGTCGCGGCAGTTCATGTCCGCGGTCGCGGCCATGAACTCCGGCGACCCAAAACGGAGAAAACTCACCGGCGACGACTCGAAAGGGCTCGATACGAGGGGGCTTCGACTCCTAACCTCCTTGCGCCTCCAAAGAAACACCCTACGAGCACCACAACCACCAACGAGAGCTTCGGCGACACTTCGAAGATTCCGGTGAGGGCTCAAAACTCCGACGAGCAAGAAAAACGAGAGAGAGAGAGAGAGAGAGAGAGAGAGAGAGAGGAGATCTGGATTGAGTGCCCAAAACCTCTCGGAATCAACTTCTATTTATAGCCAAGGAGAGGAGCTCCTCCCCGACCAGATCGACGACGAGTCAGGCCATCAACGGCGGCACGGACGACGAGGCTCAAAAGACGAAACGTCGCTGGCGTGTATGAGTTTTCCGCGGTCGTAGAACTTTTTCCGCAGTCGCGGAATATTCCTGTGCCCAGCTCTTCTGAGAGCCATTTTTCCGCGGTCGCGGAAAAAGGTAATTCCGCGTCTTTTTGCCCGGGAAAAGGCTTGGCATGGGTTTAAACCCAAAATTTAAATATTTGTACCCGAACAAATATTCTAAGCCCCAAAAATATGTCGAATGTATTTTATATCACTCAGGGAATTATTGCAGAAATCAAACACGATACGAAAATCCGAACTTCTCCAAAAGCGACACGATTACAGAACGAGGGTTGGGAAAATTACCCAAATATCCTTACTAAAAATGAGGGGTATTACATCACTTCCCACTTAAAAGAAGTTTCAACCCTGAAACTTGGCCGAATAACCCAAAAAAAAATGAGGCGTTACATCACTACCCCCTTAAAAAGGTTTTGACCCTGAAACTAGGCCGAAAACAGATCGGGAAAGCGACTAAGCATAACCTCTTCAGTCTCCCAGGTTTTCCAAGTAACCTCTTCAGATCCAGCCTTGGACCAAAGAATCCGTAACAATGGTACTACCTTGTTCCACAATTGCTTCTCGCGACATTCGAGAATACGCACAGGTATCTCCTCGTAGGTACCATTTGCCTGAATCTCGATGTCTTCATAACTCAGCACATGAGACGCATCTGGCACATACTTTCTCAACAAGGATACGTGGAACACGTTATGCACCGGATGTGCCGACGGCGGCAATGCCAAACGATACGCTAGAGACCCCACCCTGTCAAGGATCTCAAACGGTCACACGTAGCGAGGGTTAAGCTTCCCACGCTTGCCGAACCTGAACACACCCTTGGATGGCGACACCCTGACAAACACCTTGTCACCAACCTCGAACTCGACATTCCTGCGCTTCAGATCTGCGTAAGACTTTTGTCGACTCTGAGCTGTCAACATCCTCTGTCTGATCAAAGCAATGTCTGAGGCAGTCCTTTCGACTAACTTCGGTCCGAGCAGAACCCTGTCGGCATTCTCATCCCAACAAATCGGAGATCTACACTTTTGACCGTACAATGCCTCGAATGGAGCCATCTTAATGGTAGCATGCCAGCTATTGTTGTACGTGAACTCAATTAGACTTAGGATGTTCTCCCAGCTAGTCAGACGATCAAGTACGCAAGCTGTCAGCATATCTTCCAATGTCTGGATGGTCCTCTCAGACTGTCCATCCGTCTGAGGATGAAACGCGGTACTGAACCTCAACTCGGTTCCCATGACCTTGTGGAGTTCCTTCTAGAATCTCGACATGAATCGACCATCACGATCCGATACAATGGTCTTTGGTGTACCATGAAAATGGACAATATCGTGTAGGAATACTTCCGATAGCTTCTGGGTTCCCCATGTTGACTTGATAGCCACGAAGTGAGCACTCTTCGTGAGCTTGTCAATGATTACCCATATCGCATCCTTTTGACTCTGAGTCTTTGGCAACCCTGTGACGAAATCCATAGCGATATCCTCCCATTTCCACTCTGACACTGGAAGAGGTAGCAATTCGCCACCTGGCCTACGGTGTTCTATCTTGACTTTCTAACAAGTCAAGCATTTCGCCACAAATTCCGCTACATCCCACTTCATGTTGGGCCACCGGAATTTCTTCTTGAGGTCCTTGTACATCTTACTAGAACTTGGATGTACAGAATAAGCTGACGAATGGGCCTCCTTCATCACCAACTGGCGAAGACTAGGGGTGTCAATCGGGTGGGTCGGGTCGGGTTCGGGTCGGGTCATTTCGGATTCGGGTCAGTTCGGATTCGGGCCAATGTGTGCTATAGTAACAAGTCGGATCATGTCGGGTCGGGTATTCGTATTTCGAGTGAGATCGGATTTTTGGGTCAATTTCGATCGGGTTAATTTGGATTTCGGTCGAACTTAGGGTTGCCAATCGGGCAAATCGGGTCAATTTCAGTCGGGTTAATTTGGATTTCGGTCAAACTTAGGGTTGTCAATCAGACGAATCGGGTCGGTTTTAGATCGGGTCATTTTGGTTTCGGATTAATCCGGATCCGGGCTATTGCACATATTGACATGTATCTTGACAACTCGATCCAATTCGGGTCGATCGGGTCGATTGTTCATTTAATCGGGCTAAGTCGGGTATTTGGGTCAATTTCGATAGGTTATTTCGGATTACGATCGAACTAGATTTTGTGTAAATCATATTTCGGTTGAGTCGAATTTCAAATAAATATGAGTTTGAATTGTGTATATCGAATTATGGTTGAAATGTATTTCGATGGAACCGGTTTTCGTTTGAAGGCAAACATAATTAAAATAAATATATATATTCACTGTAAAATCTTCTATCATTGGAGTTATATATTTAAAATTGGGTTTTGGTAAAGATGATTATTATGATAAATAGTGAGGCTAAACCTAAACATTTGAGTTTATGATCTGACGATATGAAAAAAGTCTACACTACGAGATCTATAGTGCGCTTTATCTCACTGTGTAATAATTAACACAATTGTATATTTTTTGTTTCTCTCTCATATCACTTGTTATTTACGTTATGACTATGAATGTAATACTATAGTATATAAGTGTAACTATATCAAATATAATGAAATACTATAGTATATAAGTGTAACTATATCAAATATAATGAAATACTATAGTATATAAGTGTAACTATATCAAATATAATGAAATACTATAGTATATAAGTGTAACTAAATGAAACATAATGAAATACTATAGTATATAAGTCTAACTATATCAAATATAATGAAATACTATAGTATATAAGTATAAAAATATCAAATATAATGAAATACTATAGTATATAAGTGTAACTATATCAAATATAATGAAATACTATAGTATATAAGTGTAACTATATCAAATATAATGAAATACTATAGTATATATGTGTAACTATATCAAATATAATGAAATACTATAGTATATAAGTGTAACTATATCAAATATAATAAAATACTATAGTATATAAGTGTAACTATATCAAATATAATAAAATACTATAGTATATAAGTGTAACTATATCAAATATAATGAAATACTAAAGTATATAAGTGTAACTAAATCAAATATCATGAAATACTATAATATATAAGTGTAACTAAATGAAATATAATGAAATATAATAGTATATAAGTGTAACTATATCAAATATAATGAAATACTATAGTATATAAGTGTAACTATATCAAATATAATGAAATACTATAGTATATAAGTGTAACTATATCAAATGTAATGAAATACTATAGTATATAAGTGTAACTATATCAAATGTAATGAAATACTATAGTATATAAGTGTAAATATATCAAATATAATGAAATACTATAGTATATAAGTGTAACTATATCAAATATAATGAAATACTATAGTATAAAAGTATAACTATATCAAATATAATGAAATACTATAGTATATAAGTGTAACTATATCAAATATAATGAAATACTATAGTATATAAGTGTAACTATATCAAATATAATGAAATACTATAGTATATAAGTGTAAATATATCAAATATAATGAAATACTATAGTATATAAGTGTAAATATATCAAATATAATGAAATACTATAGTATATAAGTGTAACTATATCAAATATAATGATTAATAGAGTAGCGAGAATGAATTAAAGAATGGTTCAAAATAAAGGGTGAAACCTATACTCAGATTTTCAAATATATGTGAAACTAAACTTTAATTGTTTAGATTTTAAGAAAATTTTGTATAGTTTTAGAGTTTATAATGAGTAATCTAAAAATTAAAAATTAAATAAAAATAGGATTAATCATAAAATAACACATACAAAGTGGCTATATTTATTGGTATGAGCCTTATATTCAAATATTTATGAGATACTGTATCTTGTAGGATGAAGATTTTGTTAATTGGATAAATTAAGATTGCGATACTTTTCACTTATGAGATAATTAACATGATTAAAAAAAATTAATTAATTAATACTATATTAGATATATTTTTCTTCTTTAGTTTGTATAAATGCTAGTACTATTTTGGCTTATATAAATTTAATAACTGATTTATTGTTTCAACTTATCTAATGCAGAACATTTAAAACATGAGTTTATCAATGATTATGTTAGTGGTAGATTTATACACGTTAATTCAATTACAAAGATTGTATTAATACTCTATTTTATATTGAATAATATGATTAGAAGGTGTAATTTTAAACGATATCATATCTTTGAATTTGCTCTTTATTTTAAAATTACATATTTAGTCAAAAGCTTCATTTATCAAAAAGTTATTAAAAGATTAATATTAATACTAAAATCTCCGAGTTATTTATGTGATTTAGGATCGGGTGGCACTGGTTATTTATGTGATTTCAGACTATCGAGTTTGGGTTTTCATGTGATTTCAAATCAGTCAACTTTGGGTTTTCGGATGATTTCGGATTGGGGAACTTCGGGTTTCGGATGATTTCGGATCGGGGAACTTCGGGTTTCGGGTGATTTCGGATCGGGCAACTTCGGGTTTCCGGGTTTTCGGGTGATTTCTGATCGAACAATTTCGGGTTTTCGGGTGATTTCGGATCGTGCAACTTCGGATTTTCGAGTGACTTCGGGTCGGGTGACTTTGGGTATCGGATTGCTAACGGGCTAGCCCGTTCGGGTTATTTTTGCGTTCGGGCTAGTCGGTTTGGGTCGGGTCAGGCTCAGGTAAACATTTTTGTTGTTCTTTTCGGATATCGAACGGGTTCGGTTTCGGGCGGGTCATTCGGACCGGGTCAAGTTTTGACAGCCCTAGCGAAGACCATCAACGTCAGGCACACAAATCCGGTCCTGAAACCAGAGTGATCCATCCTCCTGAATCACGAATCCAGGAGCTTTCCCGTCCATCACTTCACTGCTTAGCTTTACCAAAACCACGTCGTCAACCTGCTTCTCCCTGATTTGATCAAGTAGTGTAGCCTGAATCTCTAGCATACTCAGGTATCCTCGACGCTAATCGTACAAGACTTCAATCTCGCACAACCCTTGGTTCAGCTTGGTCTGAGCAGTGAGTAGAGCCACTACAGTCTCGTGCGGCGTCTTCCGGCTCAATGCATCGGCTACTACATTAGCATTGCCCGGATGATACAACAACTCGATGTCGTAGTATTTGAGTAGCTCTAACCAGCGACGTTGTCTCATATTCAGCTCCTTTTGAGTGAACACGTACTTGAGACTCTTATGACCGGTGAAGACTTGACACCTTACACCATAGAGATAGTGCCTCCAAATCTTCAACGCAAATACTACAGTTGCTAACTCCAGATCATGCGTCGGATAGTTTGCCTCATAGGTTTTCAATTGTCGAGATGCGTACGCAATAACTTTCTCATTCTGCATCAGTACGCACCCTAACCCATTCTTTGAAGCATCACTATAGACCACATAATCATCATTCCCTCTTGGTAGCGCTAACACTGGTGCGGAGGTCAGACACTGCTTTAATTTCTGAAAACTGGCCTCGCACTTGTCATCCCAGACAAACTTCTTGTGGACTTTGCGGAGCAAACCGGTCATAGGTAGAGCGATCTTAGAAAATTACTCCACGAACCGTCTGTAATATCCAGCGAGTCCTAAGAAACTACGCACCTCTTTCACATTCTGAGGCCGCTTCCAGTTGGCTACCGCTTCAATCTTCTGGGGATCAACCATGACCCCATTCTCATTGATCACATGTCCTAAGAAAGCCACTTCTTTGATCCAGAAGTCACACTTAGACAACTTTACGTATAGCTGATTCTGTCTAAGGACTTACAAGGTGATCCGAAGATGTTCCTCGTGAGCCTCCTCACTCGGGGAATAGATCAAAATATCGTCGATGAAGACCACCACGAACTTATACAGGTATTGGTGGAAACATCGATGCATCAGATCCATGAAGACCGCCGGAGCATTGGTAAGTCCAAATGGCATGACTACAAACTCGTAGTGACCATATCTCGTTCGGAATGCAGTCCTCGGAATGTCTTCCTCACGAATCCTGAGCTGATGGTAACCAGATCTCAGATCGATCTTGGAAAAGACTTTTGCTCCTTGCAGTTGATCCAACAGATCATCAATCCTTGGCAACGGATACTTATTCTTGATCGTGACCTTATTCAACTCTCGATAGTCGATACAAAGTTGGAACGATCCATCCTTCTTCTTGACGAACAAAACCGGAGCGCCCCAAGGTGATGCGCTCGGCCTTATATATCCTTTCTCAAGAATGTCCTCGAGTTGCTTCTTCAACTCTTGCATCTCCGCTAGAGCCATCCGATACAGTGCCTTAGAGATTGGCGCGGTACCAGGCTCGAGATCGATGGTAAACTCCACGTCACGACTCGGGGGTAAACCGGGAATCTCTTTCAGAAAGACATCCGGAAACTCACGAATGACCGGAATATCAAGGACTGAAGGCTCGTCTCTCTTGGGCTTATCCAGTTAGCACAGGTACCCGACACAATCTTGTCGAAGTAGCTTACATGCGGCCATCGCATTAATGAGCTTGCCGTTATCAGCGTCATTACGACCCTTGAATTTGCATATAAACTGGCCCCCTGATGAAACCGTCACCGTCCTCGAACTGAAATCTATCACCGCCCCATGACGCATCAGCCAATCCATACCGAGAATAATGTCGTATGGAGCCATGGCTATACAGATCAAATCTGCTTCGAACTTCCTACCCTGAATTGTAATCGGAAATTTTGACAGACGCTTGGATCCTACTAACTGCTCACCATTAGGAAGATTCACTACAAAAGGCTCACAAGCCTCATTGCATACTAACCCTAGCTTATTTACACAATCCTCCGAGATGAAAGAATGAGTAGCACCTGAATCAAATAGTATACACACAGAAGTAGAATGAAGGTATAGAGTACCTTGAGCAATAGGAGCGTTCGGTCCATCAGCCTCACGCATCTCGTAGAGTCGCTGACCTTGACCTCCTGAAGCAGCAGGGCCTTTCCCCTTGTTTTGAGCAGTTGTCTGCGCTGAAGGGCTAGGAGCCTCCATTGGTTTGAATCTGGGTCAGTTGTTATGAATAACGGACCCTTGCTGTGACTCAGCTCCTTTCTGTCTCCTCTACGGACAAAATGTCTGCAAGTTCCCCTCCTTTCCGCAGCAAAAGCACGTCTTCCTCCCCTTCGGACACTCATTGCTCTTGTGCCCGGGTGTACCACAGTTGTAGCACTGGATCGGATTCTTGCCCTGACCCGAACATTGCGTAGACCCTCCATGAGTCATCTCTGTTCTCGCCCGGCCAGATTTGGCAAAGTTTGACGGCGGCGCGGGTCGCTTGAACCCACTTGCCTGAGGCTGGCTCTGTGCCGGTCTCTGGCGATTGCGCTTCTTAGCCGACTCCTCCAGAGTCACCTCCAACTTATAAGCTGCATCCACGTACTGCTCCAGAGTAGAGCATCTGTGGCGCACCATCAGTGGCTTAATGTCCGGATTCATCCACTCATGGAAATGCCAGATTTTCTGCTCATCACTGGACACTTCCGGCCCAGCGTACTGCAACAGGTGATTGAACTTGGCCGCAAGCTCAGTCACTTTCAATCCATCCGTCCTCGTATAGAGAAACTCCTTATGATTCTCTTCCCTCACAGCTCGGGAAAAGAATCGATCAGTCATCTTTGCCTTAAACATTCCCCAGTTCAACCCAGGGTGGTCAGCTAGACCGGTGCCTTCCCACCATTCACTAGCCACCTCCTTCAGTTGAAGGGAAGCAATGTGCACCTTCTCCGCTTCAGTGCACTCGACATTTCTGAACAGTCGTTCCATGTGCGAGAACCAATATGCCACTCTGACTGGCTCTCCCTTCCCATCATAGCTGGCAGGCCTCATAGAGCTAATGGCCTTCAGTGCTCGACCATAATTGCCTCTGTTCCTGACCGCATCCTCATGGGGTACATGGACAGCTGGCTCCTCGAATCTAGGAACCACAGGAGGAATTGGCACACCCTGTGCCTGAGGCGCGATTGGTCGCATAATATCGGTGACTGCTTGCATCACAATCCCCCGAATAGCCTCAATTGCCGCAGCATCGAAAATAACTGGAGCGTTGACCGAAACTTGGTCGCTGCCCACTGGATTGTTGTGAGAAACAGACTCATTCTCATCCAATGGATTCGTGGTATTCCCTAGATTCAGTATGGGGTTGTTGCTTGGCCCAGCACCAGCACGAATGGTGTTCCTTGTGTTCACCATCTGTTTACCGATCAAATTCCAAGTATTTCGCAACATTAATATCATCTCAACATGAATAATGTATAAAATTGACTCGGAATAGATCAACTGGTAAACCTTCATTGATGAACTGAAACTGAGTTTGATAGGGTCTACATCGGAAAACTCTTCCAAGCGACAAGACAAAATTGCTTGGAGACTACAATTCTACCAAAACGAAACGACAAAACACTAGAAAAGAAAACGCTAAGCGCTCAACACCGGCCCCCATCATGGTGCCCTGAAAAGCTTCCTATAATCAGGAGCTCTCATGCACAACTTCTTCGAACAGGGTCTATCATCGGGGTCTGGCATCGGACTCCTTGCCCTATTTGGCTCTGGAGCACACGGCTCATTCCTCGGCCTTTCCCTAGGTGCGAAAACACTCGGTACAGTCCTATCGGATCCCGGTGGGTAGCAAAACTCCTCCAGAAATCCTAGTTAGAAGTCTGCCATGTTCACCACATACAAAGGGTCGAGTAGCAACCTTGCTTGGCGGATATACTCCTGGAGCTCGTGGACGTCCCCAAGCATTCGGGAGAGACCGAGCTCAGTCTCGTATGTCCTCTCCTCCATGTCGTATAGGGCGTTCGACCACTCCTCCAGTCGCTCCTCCAGTACGCGGGGCCTTTGCCTGGC
The DNA here is from genome assembly GCA_027886185.1 of Rheum nobile. NCBI lineage: Eukaryota > Viridiplantae > Streptophyta > Magnoliopsida > Caryophyllales > Polygonaceae > Rheum > Rheum nobile. The sequence goes on from WOAB01000639.1 coordinate 13,128,160, forward strand.
CTGTTGAGTCGGGACCACAACTGGTGTACCCATCGACTCCCACGGCCTTGCCCTTCCTCGAGCATGCTCAACCGCCTCATCCACCTGGCGACGCGCTTCAGAGGAAGCCATCTGACTCTGGCGAAGCACCTGTCGTGAGTTAGGACTCATCACTCGCCTCCTCGGAGTAGGAATAAATTGTGAGCCCTCAGATGCATCCCCCACTCCTCCTCTTGGTTGTACCTTCAGCACTAAGTGCCTCCCAAGTGGCAGGAGACAATGGCGAATACTCCCTCTCAAGTGGCGACGTCGGACTCGGGAAGATGAATTCCATCTCCGAATCCTCGCAGTCCACCAGTAAGTGCTCTAAGCCATCGGACTCGTAGTCCTGCCCCTCGAGGTCCTCCTCAGGGTCCTCCTCCTCCGGATCCTCTTTCGGGTCTTCCTCTAGATCCTCCTCCGGATCTTCCTCCGGTTCTTCCTCAGGATCCTCCTCAATTTTGAAGTCATCGTCGTAGTACCCTCCAAGGTACTGCGCTGGCTCTTCTTCCTTCTCGGGTGGACTACTGGGCTCCCCGACCTCAAAGCACGGCGGGGGAACCGGGAACTCAAGCCTAACTAGAGATGGTGGGGCCACCTCGGCTTTCTTCGGGTTCCTCAGATGAGAGATGAATGTGCCCATAATCTGCGGGGCGACGAGAAAAGAATTAGTCTTTCGAAATATAGAAGTGAACTTACTATATCAGACTGGAAAGAAGGCACGACTAGAACGGCAGAGATTTCAAAACAATACATTTTTCGAATAATAAAAAAAACTTAGTTCAAAACGAGTAAACGGTTTATAAGATCTTCGTTTTTAATAAAACGTTTTTAAAACCCAACCCGTTTTAAAAAAAAAAATCGGCTATGATACCAAATCTGTAACACCCCCAAATATTACCTTGAAAGTATTACCGTCAGTGACCTCAGATTCCACATCCGAAGCCACCCAAGGCTTAATCACTTTATATAAATTACAGAAGAATACTGATAATGCCAAATACCATAATCTTTATTCAAACCAAAGTCTAGGAATTACATCTGAAAATCCCAAATACAACAAAAATACAGAATATGTTTTAATACAGCGGAAGTCTTAAATAAATAACATAAGGGTCTTGATCGAAGCGATCACCCGCCTAGGATCTTCAACCTTGATAAAACTCTTAAAAACTTCATCTGCCTTCATTGTCGTATCCTAGCCTTCACGGAACGGAAGTTTACCTGATGTGCCGTATGAGACGGATGACACCGGCTGATAACAGGTTTTTGTCATTCTAAAAACTGCTATGCAAAATATCCAAACAAACCCTAAACCGTAGTCCTAGGTAAGTAAAGGTCGAATCCACAGGGAGGCGGATTCTATCTAAATATGCAATTCGTATGTTAATCAAACGTAACCAAAGGGGGGGTTTTGTTTGTTTTAAGTAACTAAGCATGCAAAAGGTAAACAAGCGAAAGAGTTGTGAAATCAGTGATGGGAAAAGCACTTAGTCAAACAACATCCACTATTCGTATGACAAGTTGATCATTGATACTCATTCAAAATCACATGCAATGGAAATTCCAATTCCTTTTCAGATATAACTAATAGCACAACCAGATACTATTAGCACTAACTAATTAAACAACCCTGAAACTATCAAGATTCAGTTTAACAGCAGCCTTACGGATAGGAATATAGTTGGATACAATTCTAGCATAAAACAACCAGATATTATCCTAGAATGTAAATCAATTCTCTTCTACATAAGACTAGCACAACCAGATACTAGTACGATGCAGTTGCTACTCTGAAATAGATATGCTCAACCAGTAATAATCTAGATCTAGCAATAGATCAATAACAATAAACCCTAGTTGATCAGACTAGAAATTATCAATATCAATCATAAACAACTTAAGCAAGAGAATAGATAAAATCCATGCAATAGATTAAGAACGAGAGTCTCACAACTGAATCAAAACGAAAGCTTCAGCGTCTGACTAAGTCAGGGAGGCTTAGTTCTTCATAGTAAGGTATGTAGAAAGAAATTAGGGTTTCAGAGAGTTGATGATTATTGGCCAACAAGCCTTTTTCTCAACCCTAATATACTAAAGAAAATAAAATCTAAATTAACCTAAAACGAAATAATAAAATAAATAATTAAACAAACTAAAACAGGGAAATTAATTCCGTAATCGGCCTCTTTGTTTGGCAGCTGCTCCGCATCACGTGATGGCACATCACATCAATTTCGGCAGACATCTCGGCCCAATAGCTTCAATCTCCCACGGCCCATCACGACCCAACTCCAATAGCAGCAACGCTCCAAATGCTCGGCTGATCACTCTCGCGTGTACGACACGGCCCAATTCAAGCGGTGGCAACACGGACCAACTACACGGCCCACTTCAATTGCATTCCAGCAAATAATGCTCGCCCAAGTCACCATGACGTCACCCCTCCATTTCTTCAGCCTCAATTTGACGCGGAGCGGGCATCAGCTTTCACGTGGGCCTCTCCTTATCACGGCCCATCTTCAGCAAACACATGCCCGCTTTCAATTCTTCGGCATTTCACGTGTCTTCAGCTTGTACGTGGGCCTTTATTCACTTGGGCCTAATTTCATCCAATCTGATCCCGGCAATCACGTGGCTTTTAATTAATTACCAAACTTCGCCCCCACACGCCATGCACATGAATGTGTCTAAATCTACCCGAATGGCACCAATAAAACCTCTAATAACTCTTACTTAAACCCTATAAAGTAGTGCTTATCACCAGCCAACCATGCAAGGGAAAATAACCGGTTGGTTAGTCTAATGAAAGACTATGCAAGGGTAAAACAGAAAGGTTCTAAATAGACGTATTAGGTTAGCCCCATCGCTTCTCGAATGAAAGCCGATGATGATAGTAAACCTTAATACTTCTATGGAAAGATACGAAACAGAATGATCAAGAGAAGACTCCTAAAGATCGAGTCTTATCGGAAACGTATGAAGAGAAGACTCCAAAAGATTGAGTCTTATCGGAAGTATGACAAGTGTTCGGGAACGTTATAATTTCACACAAGCGTTTAAAAAGACTTGACCATTTGGGTCCACGACCAACCTCACCGCGTAATGCAAATTCAGATTTGGAAGGAGGACTTACTCTAATCGAATTCCAAGCGGTTTCCACGTTGTACTCCTCGCCCGAGGGTATATTAATTATGTGCATAATCGTACTTATCTTATTTAATTCCAAAATGCACAATTACGTTATAAGCTTTTAAGATATATCATCTCATCGCGAGAGATATCGAAGGGAATAAATCCCGAATATCGGCACCAGCTGTTGTGCACCTACCCTGAGTAAGGGTACAGTCATGACTAGAGAAAGTACTAGGGAAAAATCCTCCTAATACCAGTTATAAAGAAACGACTAGACCTCGCAAGATACATAGCGTTCCTACGAATACTCGTTCTAACTAAACAGTTAAAGTCACACCATAGTTCACATTAATACCATCATGGTAATATGTATATAATAGCGTTGTTTCTAGAAGTATATACAACCTATTATAATATCATAATTTTAATTAACAATTAAAAGCAATTGATAATTAATGGAAACATGGAATAATAAGCAAGGGCGAACCGCCACTTGCCTTAGTCTAGACGAACGATTGAACGACGACGGGTTTCTGGGTCCGGAATGGGAACGGAAGTCGGATTATAGATTCTTACGACGATGACCCACAACGAAACCCTAGGTTAGATTCGACAATAAAATGATACAAATCTAAGAAAGAACAAAATCGAAAGAACGAAAGTCCCGCCCGAGACCGGATTGTCCAAGGCCACGATCGCGATTGCCAAGGAAATCCGCGGTTGCGGCAGGGATTCCGCGGTCGCGGCCGTCGAGGACTTCCTCCGCGAGTGTCAAAGACAGCGGCCGCGGATGCGGCCGACCTTGTCACTGCCGCGGTCGCGGCAGTTCATGTCCGCGGTCGCGGCCATGAACTCCGGCGACCCAAAACGGAGAAAACTCACCGGCGACGACTCAAAAGGGCTCGATACGAGGGGGCTTCGACTTCTGACCTCCTTGTGCCTCCAAAGCAACACCCTACGAGCACCACAACCACCAACGAGAGCTCCGACAACACTTCAAAGATTCCGGCGAGGGCTCGAAACTCCGGCGAGCAAGAAAAACGAGAGAGAGAGAGTGAGGAGATCTGGATTGAGTGCCCAAAACCTCCCAGAATCAACCTCTATTTATACCCAAAGAGAGGAGCTCCTCCCCGACCAGATCGACGGCAAGTCAGGCGATCAAAGGCGGCACGGACGACGAGGCTCGGAAGACGAAGCGTCGCTAGCGTGTATGAGTTTTCCGCGGTCGCGGAATATTCCTATGCCCGGCTCTTCTGAGAGCCATTTTTCCGCGGTCGCGGAAAAAGGCAATTCCGCGTCTTTTTGCCCGATAAAAGGCTTGGCATGGGTTTAAACCCGAAATTTAAATATTTGTACCCAAACAAATATTCTAAGCCCCAAAAATACATCGAATGTATTTTATATCACTCAGGGAATTATTGCAGAGATCAAACACGATACAGAAATCTGAACTTCTCCAAAAGCGACACGATTACAGAACGAGGGTTGGGAAAATTACCCAAATATCCTTACTAAAAATGAGGGGTATTACATCACTAACAAATATTCTAAGCCCCGAAAATACGTCGAATTTATTTTATATCACTCATGGAATTATTGCAGAGATCAAACACGATACAGAAATCCGAACTTCTTCAAAAGCGACACGATTACAGAACGAGGGTTGGGAAAATTACTCAAATATCCTTACTAAAAATGAGGGATATTACATCACTTCACCCTTAAAAGAAGTTTCAACCCCGAAACTTGGCCGAATAACCCAAAAAAAACGAGGCGTTATAGAATGATGATCAATTACAAAAAGTTTAATGATAATATTGTCTTTGGCATATATTATATCCCTAACATGACAATCCTATTTAACTGAATAAATGGTGCCACTTGGTTCTAAAAAATGGATCGTAAATGTGGATTTTGGTAGAATAAAATGGAAAGTGATATCATTCCTATAAAAACCTTTAGTGCACGTACCACAAGGTCAAAATGAGTTGATGGTTACGTTTAAAAATGATCTACAAATATTTTAGAGAAGGATGGATAATTTTTAAAAAAATCTTAAGCATTGTTCTTTTGTTTACATTGATGATATTTTGATATTTTCTAAATCCTTAGAACAACATATGCATAATCTAAAGGCAATAACTCTAGAATGCTAAACATGACATAATTCTAGGACAAAAAAAATGCATTTATGCTAAACAGAAAATTAAGTTTCTAGTATTAAAGATTAAAGCTGGAAAAATAGTATTGCAAGATCATATCTTTACAAAAGTGGAAAAATTTCCCGATAAGATAGAGGATGGAAAGCAAGCAGAAATATTCTTAAGATGTCTTACCTATGCATATGATTTTGTATATAAAAAAAACTAAGCTCGGAAAGCCTATATAAGTTAAGCTAAAAAATGAGGAAGTTTGTATCTGGACCGATAAAGATACCAAAGTAGTTCAAGTGAGACTCCTACGTTGGCAATTGATACTTAACCAATTGTTTTTAATATCGAACATGTGCAAGGATTAAAAAATTCATGGTTGATAGTCTAACATGAGAACTTGCAAAAAAAAGTATTTCCAATTAGTCAAAAGAATAGACAAGCAGAATAACCAAAAGAGTCAAGTTATTGGAAAAATCATATCATATATGGACTCAGTGATATCTCAAAACATAAAAAGGATAGTGTATTTGATCGAGTCAATGGTATGTATCTGATCAAGTCAAGAATAGACAAGGAAAACAACCAATAGAGGCAATGGTATGTGTCTGATCAAGTCTTCAAAGGGGAGCATACAAATTAATAAGCTCTATCATTGGTGCTAGCTTGGAAGTAGAAAACAGAAAATCCAAATCACCTCATGATATGTTAACATTTCTCCAAGAAACATGTCAATTTGTTGAAAGCCCTGTTTCCAAGAGACAACCACATATCAAGAATCCAACAAAAGATAGAGTTATGGAACTATTCTACATCTATGAATATATCTACCAATATAAAGAGAGTGATTACTTTAAAATGAAAGTTGATAATACTATTGTCATCCTTTCAAATGCACTAAGCCCTTATTTACAAAAAGTCATCGAGTCGCCGTCATAAATCTTAGAGTACTCATAAATCTTAGAGTACTCTGGGATACTTACAAGAAGGAATCTACCACCTATCCAAGCACAAGAATTCCTTTAATAATATCAAATTTATTAAAAATTTCATAAAAGATGTATTCATTATTGCATGGATTAAAAAGAACTAGAAATAAAGCTCGAAGACTATGAAGAATGGAAAAATAATGTTGGTGAAGAAGGCATGTCTAACATCCATTATTGCATGGATTTAAAAAAGATATATTCTCCTCCATTCTATAATGCCATGTGAAGAAGGTTAGAGGGAATCTATGTGATAATATCAAATATTGTGTTTTATTTTAGTGTGTTTTTCTTATGTTTTTGCTTTTATGTAAAGACAATATATTTGTATTGCGAGTTTTACTTTTATGTAATGACATTCTTTGCCTTGTGGATAAACTTTTTCAAAGAAGTAAATTGTTCAGAGATTTCGAACAACATCCTTTGCAAATTGATCCCATGTAAGCACTAAGAGACAGAAAAGATATGAGACTAGAAGAGAACTAGCAAGAGAAGCAACAAGTTTTGATATTGGAAGTGAAGTGGACTTCCTTCACTCTAAGTGTATGAGTATTTGCATTCAGTTTGTTTGTTCTTGTAATTCTTTTCAATTTAATAAATATTTGTTTTATCAGTAAGAAAAAACTACTTAATAAAAGCAATGTCATGAGTAAGCATTTTTTTCGGTCATAAAGTTCTCCATCCACTAAAAAAAAGTTTTAAGTTAAAGACTATAATATGAGGTATGAAACAAAACAAATATACATTGTGCTTGAGCTTTGAGAGTCATAGTTGAAGATTAACAATCCCTAAAAATTTGAAAGCTATAAGAACATTAGAGTTCAAGTAATGATTAAAACTTCTTGAATTTAATTTCTTTAGTTACGAAGCATGATATGCTTATGACGATAGAAAACAGTTTATTCATGATATAGTTAGAAAATTATGACAGTTAATACAAAATAAAATCATCAAGTAAAGTCAATTGTTCTAGTTTGGATAAATGTTTTCAAGTTTGAAACTCTTATGCTATGATTTGTGATTTAGCTAAAAGTTTGGGTCAATTTTATATTTAGAAATAGTATATGACAAAAGTTTAGATTGGACAAAAAAATGGAAGGAAAGGCGTGTGGTAAAAGGTTCTCTATCTTCTACTACTTTAGTCGTAATCCTACTAAAGAATGGTTTCAACGCCTTGTAAAAAACGGGATGATCAAAAGACTGATCAAGAGGAATCCTTTCTGTGCCACCCAACCAATTATCAAAATCAAAATAATCGTAGTCGTCAAATGATCTCAGAGAGACTGCACCGAATCAATTCCGCTCAACAGCCCAAAGAAGTCCATTCAAACCCTAGATGTTTCATTTCCCACTTCTGACCTACAAAAGAGATTGAGCTACCAATTCAGAATTAAGGATTCAGAGAGTGATGAATTAGAGGGTTTGGGGATCGAAGAAGGAAGAAATCAGAAATGGAGGAAGTGGCAGGGTCTTTGGGGACCGGCGGAAGCTTGTTTCTGAGGCTTGGGCAGATCATCTTCTCCACTGTCTCTCTCTTCTTCATGTGCCTTGACATTGATTTCTACAGCTACACTGCTTTCTGGTAAATAGAAGAAAACAATTGCTCTTCAGTCAATGGTTGGTTGTGAGTTTTGCTTTCTGGGTTCCATTATCTGTATGTTGAGAATTTGTGGCTGATCGCCTCCGAATTCAGGCCTAATTAATTGTGGGAGAAAGTAAGATTGAATTGAATTGATCAAACCCTTATGTTCAGGTGGATTAACGAAGGGTTGGAAGAAAGAGAGGTGAGAATAATCCCCTGCACAATCAGATTAGCTAGAGGCCAATTGTGTGATCTTGTTATAGTATAAATCATATAGTATAATCAGAGGATCATTGATCAGGTCTAGGAATCTGATAAAGTACTGTATGAGTTTTCAGCATCCTTTTTTGGATGACCACGTACTAGATGAAAATTTGGTCACTTTTGCAATACTCTGATCTCCTCTGCATTAGCTGACCTTTACATATGCCGTTGGCTCAGTTTCCTGGTGACAGTGATGGGTTTGGTAGTCCCCTGGAGCGCCACACTGGCAATGGTGGATGTCTACTGCGTGCTTGTAAAACGCCCGCCCCGCCTAGCTGGCATCGTGACGCTCATTGTCATAGGAGACTGGGTATATAACATAACATATTTCTCTTAGCACTATGTTTCAGACTTGATGAACTTGTTTGTCCTTTCACAGGTCTTGTCTCTCCTTTCACTGGCTGCAGCCACCTCAGCTGCCAGCGTGGCGCAGTGGCTGCTTTCTTCGGGGGCCGTCTACCCATCCTACTGTGCTATGAAGATCTGCACCGGATACCCCCTCTCGGCTTCCATGGCTCTTTGGTCTTGGCTTCTCTCGCTCGCCTCTTCTCTCTTCAACCTTTGGGCTCTTCCAAGATTATGACTAACAAATTGCCACAACGGAATTAGCTAGCTGTATTGTACTGTATTGTATACCCAATAAATGAGATTCTTTTCTGTAGAGATTCTCACCGATTGGTTTTCTCGGATTAAACCCAAGTTGTACAGATTTGAAAGTTAAAGTTGATAAAGATAACGGCTTTAGTTTCTATCTATCTAATAGAAAAGTAATAGATCTTTTAATATTCAGTGGATTAATTAGTTATCCCTAACCTTGGTGAAGTATATCTTGAAATCGATGATATCCACACGTGGCTACGTACTACTTGAATGATTATCATGATTATTCCAACTCGAACTCGAAGCAGTCTCGTATGAGCTGAGATTATATATAGATCCCATCGATCTCTACCTAAACAAAGGCTGGCAGCCATGGCATGGATCCGAAACGACCAAACTAGCTAGGATTACCACGCACTATGATCAAGTGGTAGGGGATACTATTCAAGTTTGGCTGTTTGGGATGAAAGCTGATGGGTACAGCTGGGATAATCATGATAATCTCTGGGTTTGGCCCGGGAGAGGAGGGGGAGTCGTAGCCGTATGCACATCTACTTGGATTCATAAACGTACAAAGACGATCGAGTTCGAGTTATGATCGATGTAAGTATATATTAGTGTTACACACGTGTCATACGGGTTAATTTAAATGAAAGATACATGAGTTTGCACATCAATCAAGTAATTTCCCCTTCTATGTTTATAGATCTTATATAATAATAATATATGTTCAAATAGGTTTGCTTTCAAGATCAAGGACATAGAAGGGGAAAATAACTGATTTGAGTACAAACTGGTCATCGTGGCTTTTCCCAAATCCACTTGCAGCCTCTTCCCATACAAAACAAAGCATAGCAGAATGAAATGATTTGCGTGTTCCACTGATCATGTTTTAACTTAAATTCAGTGTTATGGAAGTCTAAACATACATGTGTGAGGATATAGCTTAGAACTTCAAAAAACCATACCTTACATATAATATAATCAACTGCGTAATTTCACCCATATACTTGATTGACAATGTTGTTGGAACTGAATTTTCCGGGCACTTTTCCGGTGGGCTCCGGTCACCGGTTGTGCCGGATTATGGGAGCGTTGGATTCGCCTCCGCGAGCTCTACAACGAAGTGTGCTCATACGATAAATTCGGATTCCGTTTGAATGAGAAATGATGACTCAAAGGTGGTTGGTTGCAACACCCAAATGGAGTTTGGGGTGCAATTCTACATCCCACATCGCAAATGTGGGAGTAGAATTGAGTGGTTTATATACCACTATCACCCAAGCCAAGGTAAGAACTTGGGCTTGGGCTTGGGCTTGTGGAATTGGCCGAAGGCCCAAGCAGCAGCTAAGCTTCTTTTTGGAAGTCAACTGGGCCGTTTCGGGAATGGGCTTTGATTTGGACTGCAGACCAAATCCTCCGCCATCAATACCGGAGATCTTCGCAATTATTCCGGAAGATCCGTAACGGTCACAACGTGATCCTCCATCAATACCGGAGATCTTCGCAATCCTCCGCCACTAATGCAGAAGATCTGCAACGGTCACAACGTGATCCTCCATGAATGCAGAAGATCTGCAACGGCTCATCTTCCAAGCTCTATATAAGAGCGAGCGTCCTCTCATTCAGAACACACTCATCGAACACAGCTATCCTCCTCCCTCCTCTCTGTTTTTCAAAAAAAATCGAGTCTGAGAGTGCTCCACAGAAACGGTTCGTAGCCTTCGGTCCTTTCGTTGCGCAAGTCCGAAGTTGTTCAAGCAGTTGTATCCTGGGATTCGGAACGCCATCAACCGTCGCAATACGGAGCGTTTTCAGAATTAAGGAGAGAGATATCGTTCTCGGCTCTGCTTCGTAATTCTGTTCGATATAATTTCGTTTCGTTATTCTACGCTTTCTTATTACAGTTTATATTTCGTATATGCGTTCCTACAAATGTATCATCTACTTACCAGAATCAGAGAGGCCAGGGGGAAAGAGAAAGACAAATAGAAGTTAAAATAGTAATTTGGAGTATTGTGCATCTACCTACCTAGCCTAGCTTGTTAAGCTATACCTTACATCTTTGTTAACACGGGGCGATTTAAGCACACAGTAGATAGTCTTCTTCATTGGCAACGGAACAGGACCGATGGTCTTTGAACCCATAATCCATTAATCCCCTTAGGGCATGAATAACGGGGGTCCAAAATAAGGGTTTTTAACCCAAAATATAATAAAAAATGGGTAATGGGCTAAAAGCCCCATATCAGGTCTCAAAAATGAAGCAAATTTTGAGACCGTCCCTTATGGGGCTTTTAGAGTATTCAGTGCCACGTGTCGCGCTGCGATTGACGCGCGCCCGATGTGCGACACGTGGCGATGTAACCGACGGCCAGGATTAATTATTGGCCGTTCGGTATTTAAAAAAAAAAATTTAATTTATGAAAAAAATACAAGTTAAAAAAAATAACATAATTCTAGTTATATTTTTCTCTATCTATAGACATCAATTTTGGATATATTTGGTAGATTTTTTTTATTTTTTTTGTATTATAAGTATCATTAAGTGAAAATAAATCATTTTATTATTATTATTGGTGGTTTAAAATAAAATAAATATCAATTTAATTTCTTTATATTAAAATTATATTGTAAATAATTTTGGCGCGGGGCGGCGGTGCCTTTTTCATCTTCTGCGACACTTCTGTAAAAATGCCATAATTTTTCATTCTCAACTCGGATTGCGCTCATATTTTGAGGACTTGCAGTAGACTTCAAGATCTAACTCCTCGAATTGGAATCGCTTCATTTGGATATCTTAGTAGAGAGAACGAACCATTTGAATTCAGCACTTTGTCATTTGGTTTAGTTTATGTTATTTTCGCATGTTGTTTTGTTTTCTTGAATGTATGCATCCCCTTTTGTTGATTTTCCATCAATGTATGTTTTTTCCCTTAATTTTAAAAGCCCCATCTAAAAGCCCCCACTAAAAGCCATCAATATACCATGGGGCTTTTAGCAAATAAATACATTCAAATCCTCCTAAAAACCCCAACTAAAAGCCCCCCATTAATACTGCTCTTACTAAACAATCAACCATCATTCGCAGTAAACAATCTAGAGTGAAATTTCCAAGTAATGAAGTGTAGATAACTTCAGAATACAAACGAACAGCCTCTTCTTCATTGTCAACATGAAGTTTTAAGAGTGCTATAGATGTAACTCTTCAGTAAAAACTAGTTGATGAACCCATGCCTTGTACGAGGCGTTTTCTGTTAAATTTTATTTTATTTATAAGTATATGGTAATTATCTATTTTATTGATATTAGGAACAATAACTTTAAATAATATCAACAATTAACTATCATACATAATACAAACTTAATAACTTATAAGTTAGTTGCCTATTATATAGTTATATACTGAAAATAAAATGGTTCAATTCCGATGACAATTCTAGCGAAAGTGATGACATGAAGTTCGTATATTTGACTGGGCTAATGACATGACAAAAAATTATAAATGTACTCCAACATGTTTAGAACACGCATATTATCTTTGGTCATGCCATCAGTCTGGTCATACTTCTAAACTTTACACTGTCACTTTAATGAGAATTGTATCCAGAAAAGAATTTAAAATTATTTTCGTTATATATATAAGTAATAGTGTGGCTACCAATTTTATTTTTTTTAGATTCTGCATTATTTTCTCTTATGGTTGATCAGATTGATTTATGACTAATAAGGTAAGTAAGTATCGACACGAAAGGCAACGCAGAGGACGAAGAAGAAACCCAAAAAAACCTCTTTTCTCTCTCTTTCGCCTCTCTCCATTAACGGCACGGCATCTACCACCAAAAGTCATGACCACAACCACAAAACTCCTCCCACTCCACCAAAAACCATTCTTTTTCTAGATTTTAAATTTTCGGCAGGAAGAATCTTGCTGAAGGAATAAAGGTAGCACACCCTAACCCCAATAGAAGAATCAAACTTCTCTCAACAACAACTCTAAGAGGTAACACCTCAACCACAACTCTACGAGGCAACCCCTCAAACACAACAAACAATATCACGAGACAAATCCTCAATCAACAACAACAACACGGAAAAATTCAGCCAAAATATCAAAGAAAATCCTTCCAATAATACAAGGAGGATGTCCAAATTAATCAGACCTTTGGAAAAATCCTCTCCATGGAGTGCACTGCCAAGTCAAATGAAAAAGAAGAACAGTAAAAAGGAGTTTATAGGGGTTTCTCCCTCAACCAATTTCAAAGGGGAACTGATCCAGTTTCTTGGCCATCTCTCACCGGAGATGAGCCGCTGCCCATACCGGCACCCGCCTTGTCGGCCCCTACCTCTCCGGCGCCACCGCCCCATTGGGAATCGCTCACGGCCTACCACCGCCACTGTATCCCCCCACAACCTTCGGCGCCACCGCCCTTATCGGCACCCACCTTGGAGGCTCTGGATCTGCATCGCCTCGCTGGTCGTCTTGGAGGTGGAGCTTTGGCTCGCCTCGCTGACAAACCCTTGGACTTAAAATACGCTCCCAACGAGCCGGATCTAGAAGCCCCTACCCACGCTCGCCTCACCGGCGACTGCCTCCCCGGCATCAGACTCCCGACACCAACCTCCCCGACACCAGTCTCACCGACGACCGCCTCCCCGGCTCTAGCCTTCTCCGGCAAGCCGCATCCCCTCGCTTTCGCCGGGAAGACGCCGACTCTAGCTTCCCTTGCCATTGCTCCGACCGAGCATCCACCTCCCCGCACAGATATCCTCCTCCAAGTCTGGATCCGCACCTTCGCTCCCAAGAGCCTCTGCCGCCAGCGCCCATTGACGATGGTGCTCGTCGGGGCAGCGGCGAGAAAGAGGATTAAAGAAGCGAAGCTTCATGGCCAATTCCAACTCTACCCTAAAACAAAAACAAACAAAATAAAAAAGGGCCCAAAGCCAGGGTTAAAGCCCAAACAAAGATATCGCCCTTAGAGAGAAGTGTTCTAACTTCTCTCTAAAAAACCCCTAAAAACATTCAAGTGGAAAACCTCTACTCAACCAAATAGAAGAACTCCTTCGTGTACATTCAGGGGCAAACCCCCATCTTCAACAATAGGTAATACTTTTTAACAATAGGTAACAATCAATGGAATAATATCCACTCAATGGAAGGGTTAATACTCTTCAACAATACCAAAGGGGTTAAGCCCGAATCTAAGTTACAATCTCTAATAACACCAGGGGTAAACCCCCATCTTCAATATCTGGATCTATCCAAAATCTAGAACAATTAATGAAAAACTCTCAAAATCAAAGGGGAAACCCCCGTTTGAAACCCCAAATGCCTCCATCTGGCACCCAATCATTTTCACCAACAACACAATTGATTCTTGACACCCCATGGCCTCCCGCTGTTTGGTGCTATATGCTTACCAAGGTGGTTGTTGCCACTTCCTTAGAGAGGAATCACTGCCTCGGTCTTAAATCCCAGACCAACCAAACCTTCCTCCGAATCCACCCATTCCCTCCTCTGCGTTCGTCGATCGTCCCAGGTCAGCAACGCGTGACAGCATGAGCCTAGATCCAACTCATCTCCCATGGGAGAGTGAAAATGGAAAACAATAGGGAAATAAAAAGAAGGAAAATTCTGAAATTTGGCCTCCATTGAAGGCGGAACTGATCTCCTTCCTTCTCCAACTGGTTTTTCTCCGAGGTGGTGGTGGGCGCCGCGCCGGGATTCGACTCGTTCTTCGTCCAGAAGAACGCTGGTTAGGTCTCCGGATGGGCTCCGCCGCCGGGAACCTCCCGGGTTGGCCTCTTCTGGCCTTGACCCATCCTCACCCTCTTCACCTTCTCCCGGCTTGGCCTCTTCGTGGAGTTGGCGACGGCGAAGAAGAGGCTTCAGAAACCCTGTTGATCTGTACGGCCTTAGCTTGCCAATCCATCAGCAGCCTAAGTGTCATACTTAAGGCACAAAGCCTTGTTAAAGGCCCAAAGACGGCCCAAAAACCTAAAAGGCCCAAAGCCAAACCTAAAAGGCCCAAAATCCTAAAAGGCCAAAAGCCTAGATAAAGATCCAAAGCCAATATTTTCTGGTTTGCTTGTGTTCAAGTTTGGTTAATAAAATACTCAATGCATTTTTGGAGCTTCTCGAAGGTGTTAGCAGTGTGTCCGGGTGTGGTCGTGGTGGTGGCTGTGGCTCAATGAAGACCCCTCTTATACGAGGGCAACGTCATGGTTGAGACTCCTGAAGATCCCTCTTTAAAGAGAGGGCAACGTCATGGTAGTCCGTTCAGCTCTTCCGAAGGATTTATCCTGCTCGACTTGTCTCCCGGTGGCGCGTCTGTTTGTGCCTACACTCCTCTCACCTTTGGTCGTTTTAGCTCTATCTTTGCTTGTTGTTTTTTTTCCTTACTTGGCTTGTATGTCTTCCTGTCCGGCTTGTCCGGCGTCGATTTATCGGCCTCTCGATCTACCCGATGTTGTTATGTCGGGTACTTCGAATCCTTTCCTTATCAAAAAATAAAAATAAAAATAAATAAATAAGGTAAGTAAGTATAACAATATCTTAATCAAATTATATCAAACTATTATTTAAATCAAGTAAAAGTCACTCCATATGTTTGTATAGGATTGAAACTCGGTCAAATTGTTATTTACAGTTTTAATGGTCAAGTTCATTTTAGTTTTAATTTTTTACATCATCTGGTAGTTATAATAAAAATGTTATAATCGATCAAGATTTGTGAATTTCTAGTGTTATAAATTACATATAGTAAAAGTATTCAACAATTTAGGTAAGAGAAATTGTAGAAATATCTAAATCAACTATAATAGGTTAAAATATATAGTGAAAGATACTAACAAGATTTTATAACTATAATTTTCTAAAAAAGATAAACAAATATATTTGTAATATTTTATAAGAAAGTATAAATAAGATTTTATAATCAATAATTGTATTGGTAAACTTTACTAAGAAAATAAGTATAATGTTTTTGTAATTTTAAACATAATTTAGATAGAATGCATTTTAAAGTGTTATTATCTTTAAATAGATAAAATTATTTCAAAAATGATATGTATATTAAGCTTTTTATAGTTGCAGAAACCATTTTGTAAAATAATTTGGCGAGACAATTTTACCTTGATTTCTAAAGTTGATTAGTTTAAAATAAATAAGTAGAAACACTATATCAAGGCTTGATAAGATAGAAGATATAGCATTAACAGTTTAACACTCATTTTTAATTTTGTAAGTGAATTAATATTTTCATATTTAATATCTTAATTGTGCATGTAAATGTATTTTGTACAATAAATCTTGTAATTGAATATGCTACAAACTTATATCATGTTTCAAACAATTAGTGTGCTAGAAATATAAACATAATTCTAAATTCTTTGTACAAATTATTTCTACACTATAATACATTAAGTTGATCCACGATAAAATAAGCATAAAATAAAATTTATGTTTAATTAGTAGAGAATCTTAGCATAATAGTTTGTAGATTTAATTTCATGCAAATAATAAGTGTTATAATTTTTTATGTGACTACTGACTACGCATATATGGAAGGGAAACACATAAAATTTTGTCTCATATGATAAACAAATTTTTACTTATATGATATTTCAATTATAAAACTCGATATGTACCGTGATATAAACTAAATTATATAGTAACTTTAAAAAAATGAGAAAAAGAAACTATATAAACACAAGATCTATTAAGCATATTTTCATCATATAAAATAGTGATTTAAAATAATAATTGATAAAAATGATAGATAAAAAAATTCAAAATAATTAATGGAACAAAACATGTAAACCACGATTCTATCGTAAACCATGACTGTGTGGGTCAGATAAACAGATTTATTGTAAAAAATAATATATTATGTGATAATGTAATAAAACATGAGTATAATAATGCATTTGCATGTAGTAGAGTTGAAGAAATTTTTTAGAAATAAATAATGTATTGATTTTTGTTGTTTAATAATATCAAATCTTGGAGATTGAAGACGATAAAGTTTCAAAATAAATATTCTCATTGAATTATATTATGGGGTCTTCTAAGAATTTGAGTTGGGTTAATTATCTGTTTGGATGTAAAGCTAGCCAATTAGCCATGTTGCTAGTCACATTTCAAACTTGATTTTCTTAAACTTATTATGATTTGAAATTAAAATGAACTTTTTAGAAATATTTTTATAGAGAAAAATCATACAACATGATTAATTATATGAGTTGATTAATTTAAATGTTCTAGCTTCTCTTATAATTTAAATTATGTCCAGATAGGTATATATAATTTGAGTGATCCTTAGTCAAATATGTAATGTGATTCTAAATTTTAAAGAGAATATTTACTTATAGTAATGTTATAGGATAATATTAAAAAAGATTCAAAACAAGATTATATCCATTTTGGGAGAAATACTAAATTTCAAAATGAAGTTGTAAATTTAGGGAAGAAGAAGAAAAACTATTAAATAAAAGGGTAAAAATGTAATTGACTTTAAAATTTTGCATATGTGGCCGGCATACCTAAATGGTTGACACGTAGGAAAAATAAATGGCTTTAGGATATATGTATATAGATAGATTAAAAAAAGTAATTCAGTTCATAAAGTGCTAATTGTTATCGTTGTTATCAGAGGCTCAAATTTTTGGCCTTCACTACTATTCTTTCAATTATGTGTTTTCTACACATTATGTTGCATTTGTTATAGTAGTGTAATTGAATTTCTTATTTATTGTTTTATAGGTTTTTACAGCGACATTCATAAAATCTATATTGTGAAAAGCTTTCCTCCATTTTGTGAAGATGTAATAAATGTATAAGACATATATTTTGTATGATTGTTGTTTTCGTGTACTTTTATTAGTTGTAATTTGTTTTTGATGTTGCCGTTGCCCATTAGTTTTATGCATGAGTGTTACACTAGCTTATGCTCATCTTTATTGGCTGGAAAAAGGGACATAAAAAAGCGTCAAACTGGTGAAACACGTCACAGCTTACAATTCAAGTAAGACTAGATCATGTATAGATAGGTTAGAAAGTTTAATTCTCTAAGGTCTCTCTATCTCCTACGATTGCAAATAGATGTGGTTACCTTGGATATACTGCAGGCCATCTTACATTCCAAGCCATTGGAGCAGGGCTTCGACATCTATGGGGCGTCTTCGGCATTTATGGGGCATTTCTGCTAGTTACTGCAAAGCCAACGTCACTCGGGTTAGTATATCACAAGCTAGACAAGATCAGGGTCACGTAATGATTATACAATTACTAAAAACTCCTTCTAAGCTCGTACCGCTTCAAAAATATTACTGAATTCCCTTTTTTTTAGGGACACTAATCAATAACTCATTTTACAGATAATATGAGAAGTTAGGTTCCATTGAGACTGTTGTGACTTCAGGGTTGTCTTGGATGTTTTCCATTAGCTGGATGGACAACCGATCGAGTTGGGAGCCTCAAAGCTGCAAAGCCAAAACACAACCATAAAACCACTTCCAGGATCATCGGTATACTTCCCAGAAAGTAATTTCAACGTAAATAGCTATATGTAAGACAAACTTCGTATATGGATGGAGTATTGGTGGAATTTACACATGAATTTTCACTGTAAACTACATCCGAGAATCTCCCAAGTTTTCGACAATTTTCATATGCATACAACTGGAAAAGCTTGTTGTCCGTTTCATCAGTTGCTACTATCTGAAACTGAAATGAAAAAATAAAGTAGACGTTTGGCCTATTTTCATTGTGTTTGGTAGAGATGAGAAAAAGTTTGAGTGCATATCTATTTTATGAACTGTTATAACATGTATGATAAGCTTATATATCATTTTGTCTAGAGTGAATAACAAATACGACTGGGTATCAATGATAGCACGACAGTCATCTTCAAATCTTGCATTGTCAAAAGTGTCATTTATTAAGTTATATAGTGCATTCATGAACCTGTAATAAATAGCAAACAACTTCAGCTTCTGTAAGATGATAGAACAATAGAATGTAGATGAAAAAGGGATAAGATCAACTACAATTTTGAGCCATAAAAAAATAAAAATAAAAAGCAAACTACATAAGCAAGAAATAAACATGCCCTTTAAGATGATAAAAGCAATAGAGAGCACAAACAACAACTATCATTCATTGCTTCTATCGTTTTTTCATAGTCCCTTCAAACAACACATAATTGCCAACTCTATAGCATGTGACTGATAAAGAGCTACACCAAAAGTTGTCCATATTTTTAAACATATTATAAAGCAAAGCTACAGCCTTAGCAATTAGTAATGCATACAAGAATCAAAATCTGATAGACTTTTAAGGAATTTGTGCAAGTTCAAATTTTGGAAAGAACTTGCCTGGATATAAAGGAAAGGATCATCAACAAAATTACTGGGAAACGTACCCAGCAGACACTAGCTCTTGAGAACCCTAGAGCTTTCCTCCAGACCCAGCACTAGATCACAAACTATAGCCAAAAGTTCCATATTTTGATACATTACAAGGGTGAGAAAACTACTATAATCAATATAAAAATATAAATTTTGGCCATACATTAATTTTGAAAAAAGTGAAGTTTTAGCTTACCATATAGAAGCCCAGGATTGATAGATCGCAACTTGTTGACAACTTCCAACACAATATTCAAAAATTATTCTTAACCAATATAACCTACAAGACAAAATCCAAATGTAAATTAGATTGACCAAGAAATTTGCAATATATTCAACATGGAAATGTATTAGATATTTAATTAGAACTTTATGTATAGCCTTGATATCATTAAGATGAAATGCCACCTTAAACAATAAATATATGCAATTCAACATCAATTCACCGCAATCTCCAATTTTCCAACTCTAGTTGTGGTAACATTGAGCGCTGGCGGCAACCCCATCCTTGAATGTAACGCCTCCCCATTGATATCTGCAACAAAAACATGAATCTTTACAAGATCATAATTCAACAATAAAAACCTAGAAATCGATCTTAACCGAATCAAATTTAAAAAAACGGATCCTAATAAAACCAATCTTCTAAACAAATTCTGAATCAATGCCAATCAAAACTAAATCTGAAAACAATAGCAAATCAACAACAAAAATCATCTAAATTTGAGAGCTGAGTCGTTCTCCCCCGGCGGCCGCTCACAATCGGTTGCACAATTAGCTGAAAGAATAGAGGAGACGTGGGAGAAGACTCAATTGAAAGCAAATTAGGGCTTCTTGTCTCCAATAGGCCATAAATTCTACTTTTTTCAAGGATGCAGATGTTGGAGCAAGTTCTTCTCGCATCCACAAATTTAGAGCATATAGGGCTTGTTTCTGTGGGAGGCGATTTTCACCCTTCGCGTATCTCCTCCTACGCGTAGCGACAGAGGCCTACCAGAATTCTGTTATAGAAAGAGAGTGCGTGAAGCTTCCAAAAACGGTTATATTCGCTCCAATTAAACTAGGACACCTGGTGAGCTCTTAGTGGTTGATATCCTCTATAAGTATCCACTCAAACCTTGAGCCCGAGGTTAGGCAATACTGGGCGGTGATAGAGAAAAAAGAGAGAGTTGGGCACTTGATCGGTCTCTGTTTCTTTGAGGTCTCATCTGCTTTTCAGAGAATCTTTTGGGGTTTCTTTGGATCGATTTTCGTTGCCTTTCTTTTCTCTTCTCTTTCGCCCCTTCCTCTCTCAAATATATTTACTGAATCTAGTACTGACTTGGGCGTCGGAGGGTGTTCCCCCGGAGAAGCTCTCTCCGGGTTTTCAGGTCATTGGAGAAGCAAGTTTTCTGGGCTGAGAAGGGGACCTTCGAGAACAAAACAGAACACGGAAGGAAGTCAAGCTAAGAAGAGGAGCTAGGGGGTGATTTTGAAAAAGGCCCGCGGACTAGGAGCAGGAAAGGAAGCCAAGGATCTCCCACAATCAAACAAATCCTCAACAAAACCGGGTCGAGGGTGTGTTGACCCTCGACATCTTCACGAAGGGTTAAACCGGGTTTCAACAGTTTCCTCCCAGCGGGCACCCTTCAAATGAAGCTAAAAATTAGAGAAAATAGAGATAAAAAGGAAGGAAGTGGAGAAATTGATGAAGAAAATGGAAATCGGCTAAAGAATACACGTGAATAAGTTGGAGAACAAAACTACTTCTCAAGCAGTTGAAGAATAAGGATAAAATAGGGAAGGAGTGGGCAGACATGGGGAAAATACTTAGTAGAACGTGGAGGAAGAAGTTGTGGAAAATACACGTGTCAGCCTCATATGAAACCAAATGTATGTAAAATAGAGAGCCAAATGGCTAAATCTATAAGGAAAACTTGCTTTCATCTTTTAAGTATCTAGAGATTGCACACATATTGTTCATGTCCTGATGTTTATGTTTGTGATTCCTTTTTTCGGTTATGGTATTGAGACTACGAGAAGAAGCGAGTTGAAGTTAACAAAATACTTTTATGCATGAATTCATTATATTTCCCAAATAAAGTAGTTGTTGAATAGAAAGACACAAGTTTGCCAAAGCAATGGGATCTCTAAAGAGCTAGACTTTGATCATGCCTAATTACATAGTTCTTTACTGTATGATGTGGGCTCGACTTCCTATTACTCGCAATTACAACATGCTTGTATACCACTCGCTATCATTGTAAACCGGTCGGTCCGGTTCAATTATGCACACCTCTACTGATGCGAATACACTGCACCCACCGCCGACTTGAGTTAACATCATCAGAGTGAAGCGTTCAACGGTCATCGATCTCTACTGCGAATAAGAGCATTGTAGGAACATTGAGTGATGACTCAAGTGAAAGAAGATGTGAGTCCAAAAAGGGTCAGTGGTCCAAGTGGCATTCAACAACCAAGAAGCTAAGCGAACTAGTGTACAAGACCAAATCTAGTAGTGTGTTAAAAGGAGCAACCAACCAGAGCAGAAACTAAACCATGAATATCTAGAAGGCTAGAAATAACGTAATACAATTTCTCATTCGCATTTCAGCTTCAACTTCAATCACACACAAAAATAACTACTTCTTCCAACAAACCCACATCGTGTGTATCATCTTCAGGTACAGCCTCACACAATGGCATCGCTCCTCGTTCACAATCCACCATATGTTTAGTACTTCTATCCCTCTTACCAAGTCTTTATAACATATATACCTCTCTTTTTACTTAAAGTTATATTCATTTTGCAAATTAAGGATTCCATTTTATCAAGTTGTATTAGTATACGCAGCAGATTGACTTGGATTTGAAAATGAGGTAATTATGTTTTTTAAAGACAAGTTTGAGCTATTGTGGTTTTTTTTACCGCGTGAATCGATGTAAGTATGCCATATTGTTGAATTTCTATTTTTTTCAGCATGATCACGCTTTAAAAACTTTCAACAAAACTAGTGTAATACATGTGTATGGTACGGATGTGTTTAAAATAGACAATACATAATAATTGAAAATTATCGAAAAAACTTTTACCTTGTTGACAATTAAATAAAGAATAAATAAATGTTGACAACAATAGACTTAATGAATACTAAATTTATTGAAAATTACTTATACATTATATTATGAAAAACCTCTTTATATACAACATAGTTATGGTATTTGATGTACAATTGTTTTCATCGATCATGAATCAAGTTCATCAATTAGTCTCTAATGGTAACACATCTTTAGACCTGAAAAACCAGTTGAATACCTATGTCAAGTATGGGATTATATTTAATAATTTTTTTAATAAAATTTATATTAAACATTATAAAAATACCATAAATTGTAAAATATATAAGTGCTAATTTACATGCTAAAAAGATTGGAATTTCATGAATTATATCATGTTCTGTAAGTCCTAAAAGATTGGAATTATCATTCCAATCTTTTAGAAAACTTGGGAACCATCACTCATATTGGAATTATCATTCAGAACCATTTTTGGAGAGGTTATCTTTTTAGATAGAAAGCATATTATATGCTCCTCTCCACATAAAGTTGAGGCCCTTGCTACCTTAGAGAGTGTTCGTATGGATACTTACCTGAATATTAGGTATTTAGTCCTCTAAGGGGATAACTTATCAGTTATAAATGTGATTAGAGGGATTTGGAAAATTCATTGGAAAATTTTCCTATTTTTAAAATATTTTACTGAGTTTTAAGTCCATCACTGTTACAGAGAGAATAATAAAGTTGCAGACTTCATGACTACAAGAAACGTTTCTCCTATTCTTCTCTGTAGTACTATCATGGATTACATTGCTCCACACCTTCCACGTGATCAATTATTTCAATCTCGCCTCCAATTTTTATATTGTAATTTTAGTTTTCGTCTAGCATGTAAGATGCTTGTAAAAATCATGCGTTGTGATAATTTAGTTATTCCTTCCACTATATAAGGGTATCTTTTGTTTGCCATATATCAAAAAATAATAATTTGGCGTGCAAGTGTGCAACTTCTGATTTACATCCTAATGTCCAATTTTACTTCATAGCCACTTTTCCAATCCCAAATTCAAAACTTGTTTCAATATTTTCAAATGTCCAATTCGTAACAATGAGTAATTTTTACTTGCAACGAATGAAAAGGAATTGAATAAAAAATATACTTTTGCGATGGTATTAGCCTCTGCCCTCTGGTAGCGAGTTTGGACAACCGGGCAATTTATTTGCATGTCTTATTGTGTTTTGTCTTTCTACACCCTCTCAACTTGTTATTATCTTTTGTCTTTCTACACCTTCTCAACACATTATGAATCTCTACGTATTTTTACAGATTTTATAGCACAGGATTCTTTGACGGCAACTCCGAGTTGGGTAATGGCTTGAGTTGAGACTTGAGATAGCAGCTCCGAAGAGAGGAAAACAGCAAGTTGGGTAATGAACACGTGTGTATTAGAACCAAGATCAAATAGTAATGTGAATAATGATGTGCTTGTATTCCTCCAAGGAACTGGACCAACAAAAGAAGCATTGCATTGATTAGTCTGCATTACAAAAGTAGAGAGTTCAAGGAAAGGAAAGATAAGAAACTATTAACCAAAAGACAGCATCAAAATAGCAGCACAACATACAATACAACATCTTGGGATACTGTTTGGAGAAAGCATTCACAAAAAAGCCCAAAGTTGGAATTGGAATCCAAGGTTACCTAGCTCTTGAACTGCTTACAGAAATCAGAATACGGTTTGAAGTTGTTTTGCCATTTCTTGAACTGTTCCGTCAAAATAGCATATGCCTGCATTTCCTTAGGCCCGACATTGTACTCCCTTGAGTCCTCAAACTTGAGATCAAACGGACGACACAGATCATCAAACATCTTTGATCCATCACAACTCGTCCCACCTCCCTGTTTGTCACTAGCCACATTGGCAATCATTGTTGTGTATCTTGCAGAATCAGGAAGATTCCCCACATCAGCCAAAGCATCTGAGAATGCAGATGGTTTGTACAT
Source organism: Rheum nobile (assembly GCA_027886185.1). NCBI lineage: Eukaryota > Viridiplantae > Streptophyta > Magnoliopsida > Caryophyllales > Polygonaceae > Rheum > Rheum nobile. The sequence goes on from WOAB01000639.1 coordinate 13,152,346, forward strand.
GTACAAACTTTTATTCCTAGAATCATCAATATTTGAATCACAAACGGACAATTCTCTCGAGACACGGAGAGCATCGTGGGACTCGCGTGTGACTTCCGCGTCAGCTGAGAATCCATTCACCTTTTCGACGTCTGAACGGCCATTTTCACAAATCTGCTCGAGTGTAAGGGAGACGGGAAGAGGAACAGCTGGCCCAAGAACATCATGGCCACCTCGTACTCTCTTGGACCCCTTGTTACTACGGTCAGAAGGCTTTCTGAGAGTGAAAGGAGGCAGTTGGTTTTGATCCGGAACAGCTGACAAGTCCAAGAATGCCTTCTTACTGTGACATTCTTCTTCATAAGTAGAGAAAGCCCTCCCCAGAATACTCATAGGTAACCTACTCCACATCCTTTTAGAAGCAGCCTCGTGTATGCTTGTTGGCAGGCTTATACCCTTGACAACATCAGAAACTGAATAGGATGGAGCTGATTCAGTCACCCCGTACGTCTTTGCCTTCTTAGATATAGATTCTTGGGCTGGGGCTGCAGGACGCGTACTTGTGCCAACACCTTCATTTAAGCTTTTGAATTCTGAGAAGAGAACATCGGTCAGAGAGCCGTTCATATAAGCGTGGAGATACTTGAATCTCATATACTTGGACTTCCTATGAGTCCCGTACTCCTCCTCATCCATAGAGCAAAGCTGAAGATCTGTGGCGTCCAATGGAGGTCCTACATGAGCGGATTCTACTTTCTCTGCCATATCCCAACAAGTGCTGTACCTCTGTGATTCAAGCTTCCCAGAAGACATCAATCTAATGAGCATAAAACCAGCATCATCCTTGGAGTTGGACAGCAGAGAAGACACGGCTTTATCAAGAATAAAGAACCCAAGAACCAGTTGCTTTTTCTGTTGCCACTCGACTTCAGGGAGACCGTCCTTGGCCAGCTCTTCTCTGAGAAGACAACTGCTACAAGGACATTCAAGGCCGGATAACAACAACTCTGAAGGGAGATCCCATGCATAAAAGGGTTCCGAAGCTTTGATAGGCTTGTTTGAAGAGACGGGCCGCTTTAGAGAAGGCCCATAACAGAAGAGGCTGAAATCACCCGTCCAGAACGACCCCAAAACAACGGCGTAGCCCATTTCAGAAGCCTGGTTATATTCATCATTGCCCAGGTCTCCCCGGAGCCTTGATAAGCGAAAGACGCTCACATAAAGTGGGCATTCATGACTGTGCATCCATTGCAACACTCGCTTGCACGGTGCTCGGATGTCAAAAAGAACTAACCAGCACTGCGACGCAACAACGTAATAGAACCCGTCCGATCCGGCCTTAGAAAAGGCCAGAAATCTATCTGATTCAACAGCAGCAGTCACACCCAGTAACCCAACCTTCATTACGCAATCAACGGAACACTTTTCACCCCGAAAATCGACAAGGAAAACAGAGTCAGAATTCGCCGCAACCAAAATCCTAGGGTGCCAGCTGAACTCACAGCTCAGCCATCCTCCGCCCTCGGCCAATGTACCGTGTTCATCCCACGAAACCGGCAACCTCTTTCCTCTGAACCTCGCAGTAGGATCATTCACATTCACATCAAACAAGAACATCTTGCCACTTTCTAACAGCACCAGACTCTCCTCTGGTAGGTGTGGACTCCAACAAACATGAGCGACGCAAGAGCTCTTAAACAACTTACTGCCCATAGAAACCAAAACATGCTTCTCGGAATTGGTACCGCGCGCTGCGAGCGAAACCCTGAACCAGTAAACAGAGTACATGGTAGAAGCCATTAGAAAGCCTACACAGTCATCATCGTCATCCTCCGACGCCTCACGCGCGGCCAACTGAAGAATCCGGTGGCCGAAGCTGTTCGGCGACAGAAAGACATCACCGTTAACACGCAACTGGGAATCGCTTACCGATAAGACGACAAAGCCGACGCGATCGGCGTTGTCGCCGGTGGGGAAGAAAGCGAGAGTTGAGCGGCCGTCGGGGAAGGGGAGGGGTTCGAGGCGGTTGCTGGCGAAGGAGGGTGCGGAGGAGGGGAGGGGGTCGTCGGATAAGGCGACGGAGATGGCGTTGGAGGTGGTGGGGAGGACGGAGGAGGAGGTTTCGAGGAAGCGCGGGAGAGAGAGGGTGGGGAGGGGAGGGAAAGAGGGAGGGGAGAGGGATTGGGAGGAGAGGAGGGGGGTTAGAGTGGCCGGGAGGGGGCGGAGTAGGAGAGGGCCCAAGGAAGACGAAGCGTCCTCGCGTGGGAGAAGCGGCGGCGCGTGGGATGAGTGGGACGTAGGCCAAAGGAACCTCCATTCTTCTGAGAGATTCATTCTAGAGGAGAGTGCGTGTGCTATGAATTACTGTCATAAACTGACTCATAATAACTAGTGTGTGCCGTGCTTTAGACTTCAAGAGCATAGACCCATCAGACTTCATTCCGGGCAACTTTTAAATTAAATTAACAATATTAGTACGGATAGAATGTTGGCACCCACAATTTACTACGACGTATGGGCGCGATCAGATGCGTTCAAATTGGGAATAATTTTTTTTTTGAAAAAAGTTTAATTGTGGACGCATTCAGGATGCGCTCATTATCTGGACCCGGCTTACTTTCGGATTTATGGTTGACCGGTTCAGGGTTCGAATTAATTAAAATAAATAAAATATATAAACCGGGTTTAATATTATTTTTAAATTAATAAAAAAATTGAAATTAAGATTTGCATATATATTTAAATATAATTTAAATATATATCACACTTGGGCGCATTCCGGATGCGCCAAAGTAAATTTAGGGTTTACTTGGGCGCATCCTGGGCGCGCCCAAGAAAAACCCTATATTTACTTTGGCGCATCCGGGATGCGCCGTCTTCATCCTCTTCCTTCTTCCTCTCGACGAGCTTCCTCTCATCTCGCCGGCGGCTTCTTCCTCTCCTCTCGTCTTCTTCCTCTTTCTTCTTCCTCTTCCTTCTTCCTACCTCGTTAATGGAGTTTCCAGATCCGGCTTCTTCCTCTCCGGCGACATGTAACAGTGGCAGCGACGAAGAATTCCAGATCCCGGCGGCGGAGATGCCTTCGACCGAGATTCCGACCGCGACAGCGGCGGCGAGCAACGAAGAGGCCGACGGCGATGCAAAGCGGCAAAGGGTCGAGATTCTGGCGGCGGCGGCAGAGGCTACAGAGGCGGCGGAGTCGACCACGGAGTTCAGTGCGGATTTTGATGCATGGGTGGCGGCGGTTGATGCGGAGGACGCCGTGCTGGCGGAGGAAGACATCGTGCTGGCGGCGGCGGAGGCGGCCGAAGCAGCGGCGACGACGGCGGCGAGGATTTCTGTGGGGTCGAAAAATGCGCTTGAGGTTGCCGTAGCCGTTGGTGTCGAGGCGGTGGCCCAGATTGGAGAGGCGAGCCGACGCAGACGAAAATATATTCGTCGCGAGCGAGATGAGGTACGTATTTTATCGTTTTAAAATATATATATATAATTATTAGAATTGTTTAAGAAAAGTTTATTAATATATATAGTTAATTTATAGAAATATTTAGATTTTTGTAAAAATATTCAAGAAATTAATATAATTATATTATTAGAATAAATATTCAATAAATTGTGTAAAAATATTAAATAAATTAGTGTAATTATATTACATTTAGAATGAGTGAATTGCATATAATATAGTAGGATAACATAAAGTGGTAATCTATAAGTTAGTATATATAATTAGAATATTTAAAAATGTATTGTAGTTTTATAAAAAGTAGATATTTGTTTAAATTAGACATTATGTGGAAAAAAATCAGGATGTAGTCGCGAGAATCAGACGACGAATGCGGGGGGTCGTATGGTGGAATATCGACCAGTGACTGCTTCTGGTCGCAAGAAACGAAACCTCCAAAAAAAACCCGGGCGCAAACGCAAGAGTGGACTCGTCCTCACGGATACCGTTCCAATAGCAGAACCCGTTATTGGGACGTTGTCCGATCCGATAACGGATCCTCGTCCTCACGTGTGTTCGCCTTCGGCTTTGCAGAGTCCCGTCCTAGACACGTAGCAGGCGTTTGACCACACAGAGGAGTGTGGCCTCAGCATGGACGGCTCATCCCCGTCGGAGCCCGTCCCCCCTCCCGCACCCCAGGGGCCCGTCCCTCCTCCCGTACCCCAGGACCCCGTCCCCCCTCCCGCACCCCAGGATGCTCCACCTGCCGTAGAGGCCCCTCCGTACGGGCTTGAGTTGCCTGATGTGCTACGGAGCTTCACCACTCATGTTGCGCATCGGATTTGGCACGCTCCTCCTCCGCCTGTACCATCCGTCGTACGATGTTTGAGGGCTTATACTCGCCCGACCGAGTTTAGTGAGTGGGGTTTATATATTCCGGACGAGGTTGTTGAGGGCAGTTGGTATTGGATGGTGCAACAGTCCGGGTTGGCCGCTCTCCGAGATTTTCAGTTTGGTAGGGTCGACCACATGCTTATATTAGCGTTCGTCGAGAGGTGGCACCCTGAGACGAGCAACTTTCATTTTCCGTGGGACGAGATTACGATCACGCTTCACGACGTTGAGAGGATCTTGGGACTGAGGATAGAGGGGTTTCCATGCCGCGATCCTACAGTTTCCATGGACGCCGACCCCAAGGAGATTGACAAGGCGCTGGGGGCGGAGATTGTTCGGCGTTGGGGGTGAGATGGGTAGGGATGCCCGTAGCGGTCGAGTTTCGGCCTTTGATTTTGCTGAGCACCTGTTGCACATGATACAGGATGAGGACGAGGCCCACTCGATAGCGGCTGGATTCCTATGGCACATTCTCTCCTGCAGCATTTTCGTGGACAAGTCCACGAACCAGCTGATGGTGAAGATGTTGTCGTTATTCTGGGATTGGGACCGAGTGGTTGGCACGGCTTGGGGGACGAGAGTGCTTGCACTATTGTATCGGCATCTGGGCGAGGCTTCACGGGGAGAGGTAGCAGGCATAGCGGGGTGCACCTATCTGCTTCAAGTAAAGGAACTTTGTTTTTATTTCGTTGCAGTAATTATTACATTATTTAAATTATTATTAACCAAACATATTATTTATTTTCCATGTAGATGTGGATATGGATGTACTTTATATATTTTTCGGGGAATCCTAATCCCCTCCCCGGAATGGGCGACGACGACTGACGCGCTGCTCGGTATTATATCCAACGCTCCGCGTTGCGCATTATCGACACTGGTCGGCATTACCGACGTATTTTGGATGAGTATCGGCCCGAGGACGTAAGCACCCTAATGTTGTTATTACTTATTGGTCATCTATGATTAAATTGCTATTTCATTGTACATATTTTTCCGTTGCAGGTACGTTGGATGCTGTATGGTAGTCTAGATTTTGCCGGAGCTTATAGGGCGTCCACTTACCGAGGGACGATCGCGTTCATGGACGTCGAGGAGCCGTACATGCCTGATCGGGTGGTACGACAGTTTGGACGTCGACAGAGCAGGCCATTGGATGTCATAGAGCCGTCGTCTGCTCACCGGCCAGCCAGGTTTAGGGGGAAAGATACATATAATCTTTCATTTCCTCGTGCATGCGACGGCTGGGAGCACCTCGACGAGCATCTGTGTCCATACATCTTGGAGAACGCGATGGCCGTCCCGGCGTGGGACGTGGACGAGGAGTACTTGGACTGGTTTTTACAGATCTCACATCCGTATGTGAGCCCCTCGTCACGACTACAGCCTCGTATTCGAGCTTCTCCTCCCGCTGTGGATGCTTACATAGTACGTATCTCCACAATCCTTGGTCTAAATATTTATTTTGGATATTTGTGACATTAGTGTTGTTGTTTTGCAGCGTTTAGCCATGGCGACAACATTCGCTCGGGAGATCACCCAGAGTCGGGGCGGCGATCCGGATTGGCACCATATGCTGGCCATTTTATGCGGCGACGAGCTTCCTGAAGCTGCACCACTGATCCGCGCATCACAACTATCATCCCAGTCATCGGGTGGTGGTGCGGAGTCTTCATCAGCCGCAGAGCACCGATCCCGAGCGGGGCGGGTCCCGTCTATATACGAGCGAGGAGAGTCCTCCAGGGCCGCGGCTTCGTTGAGCGATGACGATATGTAGCTACTGACATTGTTGTATGTTTTGGTTTATTTCGTAACATGGAATTATGTATTCACATTTTGACACTTTTACTTTTCAATCCATTCGCAATTTTACATTGGATAACTACAACGATCTTGATTTAGCTCACAATACATGAAATAATGACATCGCTTACAAACCCTAAGACAAATTAAATGACATCGCCTACAATCGTTTGAAGAAATTAGGATAGTCTCTGATAAAAGTTCGCATCATATCATGTCTCTGCTTTGATAAATTTGCTTGCTCCCTACAAAGGTTGAGAGTATGTAAACAACATTACATAAAAGATACGACATCAAGGAAGTATACGATGTACATCATTATATAGGTTGAGGTTATACCTACGCATGTTATCCATATCTTGTAAAAGTTCTTGTTTTTGCTTAACAAGATCTTGATTTTGCTTAATAAGATCTTGATTTTGCTTAACAACATCTTGATTCCCCTTAACAAGATCTTGTTTTTCCCGCCATTGTTGTCGAATAACCGCGTGTGCCCTCTCCTCGTACACATGATCAATCCAATTCTTGTATAAATACCCCAGTCTTGGGCATCCCCAATACCTCCTTTCATAGTTCCACTGCAAATCCCAAGTACGGACAATGGCTTTCAAATTACACTCGCATTGTGGAGCACTTATTTGTTGATGGTGCCTATTTGGGTTTGTTGATGATTCGGATGAAGATGCCATTACTTGTTGTTGTATTGGTTAGGGTGGCATAAACCCCTTATATAGCCTTGTTACAACGGTAAGATGTTGGGCGCATCCCGGATGCGCCCAACTGGCTTTGATTTATTTTAGGGTTTATGAGGGCTTGGGGTTTAGGGTTTAGGGTATACCATATGTCCAAACAAGGCCTGTAAGAGGCAATATGTCAATTGTCCAAAAGGGCAGGCGTTCTGTTCCTGTTTGTCAATGGAGTCGTGTATAGACTCATGTCACTCCATTCACGAAAAAAACTTCAAAATATCGAGTCCATATACAACTTGGAAAAGAAGTGGATTTACATTGACTAATTTATCCAACTCCATCCCGTTCCAACATTTGTCAACTCTAAGTACAAGGTCTAAATAAATATGTCACCGTTACCACTCATCCTTCTTTGGATAACGTAATCTTGCATCCTATCCTGAAATGGTTGCTCCCATCCTTCAACGCTTGCATCTTTCCATCGGGTCCAAACTCTGGGCGGGGGTGGAATCGGACATAGGTCATCAACTAGCCAAACCTTTACAAATAAAGATGATTAGAATACATCACAAAGAAATAAAGGTTAATGATGATCGAATGTGGAAATGCTTACCGGTACAAAATGGTCATGGTTGCCTATAAGGGCTATTGCATGTACTTTTGTGGGAGGTTGTGCGCCTAGGGGAGCCCACATTGGGAGGCATGTGTGAGGTCCAGAATATGATAGCACAACAAGAGACACCTGGAATCGTGTGGCAAATGCCAAGCCAACAATGGGTACTTCCATCCAGTGATCCCTCGTACACACCCCAGTAAAATTCACAGACCTGATGAGGTCAGATATGGGGGTTACAACACAAGCCGGGGTGTATAACGCTCGACGTTGTTGCAACTCCTTCGAAAGCTCAAATCGGACGTACATATACTGGTCTTCGACATCCGCTTGTAGTACAGCAAGCGAACGGTACCCACAGTGACCATCGCCCATTACATTCTGTACTCCTCTAATGTAGGCTAACATAAACGAATCAATATTATCTCGGCCCCAATCGAAGTCGAGGTAATTAATGCCCGTGTTGGCCTTAGGTGGCCCACTATTGCTTTCCTTGCCAGGCGAGATTCCGCTGTGCCGCTTACCTTTACAAATTCAAGGGTTAGAATAAATTACAAAGAAATAACGATTAATGATGATCGAATGTGAAAATGCTAACCGCTTGGAGGACGTCCTTTAGATCCCACTGAGGAATTTTTCCGATCCTTGGCCTTCTTCTTCTTTTCCTCGTCCTTCTTCCTTTTTTCTTCCGCCATGTGCTCAAATCAACTAGGGTCCCTCTTTGTATCGTTCTTCTTCTTTTTAGGTCTCCCCTTCTTGGTCGAAGCGGCCGGGGGCTCTTCTGCGGTACACGATCTAGAGTCATGGAAAACTCTGTATTTGCGTGCAAAGTGAGTCTTCAGCTCTGGGTGCAATTCTTCGTTGCTCCACTCTCCAAAGATGGCACCTAAGACGATATCTTCTTCTAAGATCAATACGCCATCATTCGGTGCGGGATCAACATGCCCAACCTCTTCCCACTTGATTTGCTTCCAATAACTGTGGATTTCACTTGGCCTCAACGGGAAACCGGTCTTTACATATTCTTTGATCGTGTGTTGGCAAGGCAGGCCTAGGGTGGCTCTCCAAAACACATCACGACATTCTTCATCGGGAATTTTTCCTTGTATGGCCCTAACAACTTGGGTGTATAAAATTGTTAAGCACTTTTCCGACACGTTATAAAGAATGCGCCTGAAAAATATCTTCACCGCAGGCGGGCCGGTTACGATCTCTGTGGGCGCCTTAAAAGCACTCTGCTCCATATCACCCCTGACTTCCCGAATCTGATCAACATACATATTGTCGATTTTCTGCACGAGGGTCTCCAAGCCTCCAACCGACGATTCAATCCCGTCCTTCAGCATAGAGTGCTGACTCTCGACCCTGAAATTAAAAACTCAAGTTAAGCTTATTTGCATATATCAATTTAGATTTTAGATGATCGCTTGTGAATTTACCTGTTTGATGATCTTGTGCCGAAATGGAGTACCGTGTCACACCATGCACAGACTAACATCTTCTTGTAGTCCCTAAGCCATACCCTCTTCACGTATTCCATCAGCCAGAGTAGCTTCTTCCACTTCTCCGTCAAGTACTCAAGTCGCTCATTATACACATCCTCAGTCGGCGACCTTAACAACCAACGAATATTACCACTAAAATGGTCAACATTGGGGACCCATTTCATGCCAAAACCCTCCACGTTGCGATTCACATGGACCCTACACAACAGATGCTTCGTGTTGGGAAAGACTATATCGACGGATTTCGTCAGACCGAGTTCTCGATCTGACATGATCGCCGCCGGTTCCCGTCCCCCGAGAATGATCTTTAGGCGGTCCAACGCCCATGTGTAGTGCTTTGTCGTCTCATCATACATGAATACGATCGCAATACAAAATGTACGGTTGGTGCAAGTGAATCCAACAAACTCCAACAAAGGCATACCGTACTTGTACATGTATGCAATTATAAGAAATAAGGTATGCAATTATAAGAAATAAGGTATGCAATTAAATATTCATAATAACTGCTCTATAATTAAACATATTCATACATGTTCGTCTTGTAGGTCGTATCCATGATGACGATGGAGGAGAACAAACTCAACAAATGCATTGCTCCGGGGTGAGAAATAAAAATATCACTCAAAACCTCCCTCCCTTCTTCATTGTGATGCGTCTCATAGCTTGTATAATAATGCCTCGCCTCTAGAAAATCCAGCATGTACTGCGGACCGTCATATTGCCCCTACATTTCAGCCTCTCCCGACTCTTGTAATTGTAGAGTTGGTTCCTTGATGTCAAGCATTTGGGATCCTCATGTAGAAATAAACTCATAATAGCCTTCGACTTTATTCCGGAGGCTGACAAACTTTGCATACGCTCTCGTTGATCCTGCGAAAGCCTCCCAGCAAATGCATGACCAATCAAACTACTAGAAAGCTCATGGTCATGCGATCCACAAGCGACAGATAATCTCCAACGGTCAGATTTCAGCCAATCACCCTTCACAATCACCCCATGCAACTGAAACGGACACTCACTTTTCTTTGTCCTCGCATTGTATTTCCGTTTAGGGGTTGCCTCGGTACCGTCACCCGCCTTCTTCTTCGCCGCTCTATATGGCCCAGACTTCTCACACGACAATATGACCTTTCGGTTAGGCCATGACTTACTTATTACAATCACTATATGCAACTCCAAAACTAAGTTCTTAGCCCAACTGATCATACTATCTCTATCACTCCATTCTTTATCCGTAGTAAAATAAGAAGAATAATCCACTGGTGAATAGTCACTATCACTAGAGTCCTCCTATTTATGATAAATAATAAATTAAAACATTTTAAATTATAAATTATCGTAAATATTTTAATCAAAGTTCTAAACTACAACACACTACTGTAAAACTACATTTCAAATAAACTTATAAACTACAACAAACTACTGTAACTTGCTACATTTAACTTGCTACTGTAAATTAATATATTCAAATACACTTTGTAGTAAATATATACTTACTCGTAAATTATCAAGACCGGGTGCGTCATCCAAGTGCTCAACTGGACTAAGTGCAACATCCATCCTTGACAAAGACATATTCTTGAATGGAAAAACTCCAACAATGGATAAACCCCAAGCAATAGTTGCATATATATAGCAACAAGATGGATAAATCACAAGAAGTTACCCTAAATCGCAAGAAGTTACCGTTTTACAACGGTAACTTTTTGGGCGCATCTGGGTTGCGCCCAAAAAGTACCGTTAACTTCTTGGACGCATCCCGGATGCGCCCACAAAAGTTACAGTTGTAAAACGGTAACTTTTGTGGGCGCATCCGGGATGCGCCCAAAATGTCACATTTTAAATTTCGAATTAATACTTTTTAAATAATCTTTAAAACTATTTTTATATTTATTTTAAAATATTTGGAAAACCGGTTTTAACAAACCGGGTTCAGATTTTTTCACTAAACCGGTTTTTTATTAATTTCTCGAATTTTACAAAACCGAGTACCAGCCCTTGGGCGCATCATTGATGCGCCCAATGTTAAAACTTTTTTTTAAAAAAAAATTTGCCCAGTTTGGGTGCTTCCGGGATGCGCCCAAACTGGGGTGCGCCGCAAGATTTTGCGGGTGTAAACAAGAATCCCCTATTAGTAAGGTACTAGTTACACTCACTTTTTTTTACTAATTAAACTCAACTAGTCCCGTTCATGCAAAGTGTGAGCGAGATCATTAATTTCAAAAGAGTCATGTCATATAAAAAAAAAGTCACGCCCACGCAATTAATATTAAAATATATATATATATATATATTATTATACTTTTTTGTCTTGTTTCGGGGTCCCATGATACCCTAAATTCCATACCCTATAAACCCTAGGATAAGTAGGGTTTCAAAATTAGGGTATCAAAACCATGTTATTTTTATACCCTATCATTCTTGTAGCACAATGGGAGTTCATCTTGTTTCGGGGTTCCGAGATACCCTAAATCTCATACCCTAGAAAACCCTAGGGTAAGTAGGATTTCAGATTTAGGGTTTTCAAAACCATGTTATTTTTATACCCTATCATTCTTGTAGCACAATGGGAGTTCATGCCATTTTTTGTCTTATTTTAGGATTTCAGGATACCCTAAATCTTGTTTCGGGGTTTCTAGGGTATGGGATTTAGGGTATCTCGAAACCCCGAAACAAGATAAAAAAATGGGCATGAACTCCCATTGTGCTACAAGAATGATAGGGTATGAAAATAACATGGTTTTGAAAACCCTAAATCTGAAACCCTACTTACCCTAGGGTTTTCTAGGGTATGGCATTTAGGGTATCTCGAAACCCCGAAACAAGATGAACTCCCATTGTGCTATAAGAATGATAGGGTATAAAAATAACATGGTTTTGATACCCTAATTCTGAAACCCTACTTACCCTAGGGTTTATAGGGTATGAAATTTAGGGTGTCCCGGGACCCCGAAACAAGACAAAAAAGTAGCAACTCCCTATGTGCTACAAGCATGATAATAGGGTATGAAAATAATATTGTTTTAAAAGTCCTAAATCTGAAACCTTGTTTATCCTAGGATTTCTAGGGTATGAGATTTAGGGTATCTCGGAACCCTGAAACAAGACAAAAAATGTATCAACTCCGTATGTGCTACAAGCATGATAGAGTATGAAATTAATATGGTTTTGAAAGTCCTAAATCTGAAACCTTGCTTACCCTAGGGTTTCTAGGGTATGAGATTTAAGGTATCCCGAAACCCTGAAACAAGACAAAAATTGGCATCAAATCCTTATGTGCTACAAGCATGATAGGGTATGAAAATAAAATCGGTTTGAAAACCTTAAATCCGAGGAGTCACGCCCTCATAGAGCGCCCATAACCTGTCTTGTCTTGTTTTCGGAGTCTTAAAGACCTTAAATCTCATATCTTGAATATATAATTTTTTTTAATTTAATACAAAATAATTTATAAATAAAATAATAATAATAATTTTTTAAATTTTTTTTAAATATTAAAACAGTCACACCCATGCAATGTGTGGGCTTGACTTATTTTTTTTATATTTGCGAGGGCGTGAGTCTTTTGGAATTAATACATAACTAGTTGAGCTTATTTAGTAAAAAAAAGTGAGCGTATCTAGTGCTCGCATACTTTTATTACACTTATTTTTAAATGTACCCATCAGTCTCTGTTTTACTATTTATAAAGTAATCTAAAAAATCATGACTGAAAGAATGAAACTCATTTTAAATACGAAAAAACTATATACACGTGATTTTATGTCTAAATGTACGCGAAACTGTGCGCGTAGCTTAGCATCATGGTTTCGTGTGCATAAGCTACGCACACAGGGGTATAATAGCCATTTTTGAAAAGTCTGGGTAATATTGGTGTGCGTAACTTACGCGCACAAAGTGATCCATGACAAAGCTATGTGTGTATCTTATGCACATGGTGCCATAATATTTTTGTAATTTTTTTTTTGCAAGTTTATCTGGTGCACGTAAGTTATGCGCACCATACTAAAAAAAAATTGCACCTTTTTCCCCATAATCATGTAGAGAATTTCAATACGAGTCCGTACATATAAAATTCATCCAAAACGGACATCGTTTGCCCCTCCAAAAGCCCAAAAAACGAAGTCTTCCTTCCCATTTTTTTTACAATTTGGTGTCCGGCATATAGCGCATTATAGTGATTTTTTTGTATTTTCTACTACAATTTTGTATAAAATTTTAATGCGAGTCCGTACATATAAAATTCATCCAAAACGGATATCGTTTTCCCCTCCAAAAAGCCAAAAAACAAGAATAAAAACTTTAGAAACTATAATATATAAGTAATATATTTTGTAATACTTAACTATAATACATATAGTATAGTATATAAGTTACATATTATGGTTAAGTATTATTAACTTATTACTTATAAAGTATATCTATGCATTATAGTTAAGTATTACGAACTTATTACTTATATACTATAGTTACACATTATGGTTAAGTATTATGAATTTATTACTTATATACTATTGTTATGTATTATAGTTAAGTATTATGAACTTATTACTTATGTACTATAGTTACATATTATGGTTAAGTATTATGAATATTACTTATATACTATAGTTATGTATTATAGTTAAGTATTATGAACTTATTACTTATATACTATAGTTATACATTATGGTTAAGTATTATGAACTTATTACTTATATACTATAGTTATGTATTATAGTTAAGTATTATGAACTTATTACTTATATACTATAGTTACACATTATGGTTAAGTATTATGAACTTATTACTTATATACTATAGTTACACATTATAGTTAAGTATTATAAGTATTACTTATATACTATAGCTATGTATTATAGTTAAGTATTATGAACTTATTACTTATATACTATAGTTACATGACAGAGGCTAAAGTCGTGATGCCCAATCAAAGTAAATCCTTAAAACCTAAACTAGTAGAATAGGCAAGCAAGGGTCGAATCCCACAGGAAGGAATTATCTTTCTTTATGCAAGTAGTATGTCAAAGGTAACAAAGGGAGGGTTTGTTGGTTGTTTGCAAGTAAACGAAGTAAATCAAAACAAAGATTGTAATCAATTGGGAAAAAGTACTTAGCCAGACAAATATCCACCATTCATTCGATTGATTGGTCCTAGATTATCTATATTCCTTCCTATGATTATTCCTGTCCCTATTCTGAAATAGTTACCAGTCCAACTAGTCGTGGTAACCCTAACTATCGAACGCACAAGAAACTATCAAGATTTAGAACAATAGCAGAAGGAAGCATATGAATTAACCAGGATACATGCAACACCACAACTCACAGCATTTAACACATAATCAATTCTCTTTCACAATAAGCTAGTCCAACTAGTCCTAGAATATCATGTTTGCTACACAAGATAAGAGATTTCAACTCGAAATATCCAAACCCTAGCAATAGACAATTACTAATATCAACTAGATGACCAATCTAGTCAAATCAACAAGAATCAATAGGAATAAGCTCAAGAGAAAAGATATAATCAAAAGGAATAGGAATAGAATTATAACCTCACAATCATATATCAAATGAAGGCTTCAATTGTCGGACTAAGCAAAGGGTGCTTAGTTCTTCATAATCTTGAAACAAAAAGTCAAAGGGAGAATTGAACGTAAACTGAAAACTAAGATAAAAACTGAATGATGAGAAGGCTGCTAGGAATTAGGTTAAATAACCTAACTCAAACCTAAAACTAAAGATAACAAACTTAATCAAAAAGGAAATAAAATAATCCAATCGGAATAAAGAAATAAAAGAAAAAGAAATAATAAAATAAAAATGAAAACTTCGGAAAAATCCTCGCCGCGCGTCTGATGCAGATTTTCGCCATCGCGGAGGAATTTCCGCGATTGCGGAAAACTTGCTGTAAAGCTCCTCGCTGTCTTCATTTGCCGCGATCGCGGCTTTGGGCCCCGTGACTGCGGATCTTCGATTCTTGCTCTCTTCGTCACGTATTGGTTCCGCGACCGCGGCGGTGAATTCCGCGACCGCGGAGAACTTCCTGTAAAGGTCTTCCAACTCCTTCTTCCTTCGTCTTCTCTTGTGGCTTGTCTCCATCTTCAATATATATTCATTTAAGCTCTTTTATGCCACCAAATCTACACTTCATCTCCTCAACTCCATATCCTCAATTGTGCTCTAAACTCATCTAAATGGCACCCAAAATACCGGTAACAACTCCTAGATAAACCCTACAAAGTAGCGCTGATCATTACACATTATGGTTAAGTATTATGAACTTATTACTTATATACTATATTTATGTATTATAGTTAAGTATTACAAATTTAATTAGTTATAAAGTATAATTATGCATTATAATTAAGTATTACGTACTTATTACTTATATACTATAGTTAAACATTATGATTAAGTATTTATGAATTTATTACTTATATACTATAGTTATGTATTATAGTTAAGTATTATGAACTTATTACTTACATACTATAGTTACACATTATGGTTAAGTATTATGAACTTAATACTTATAAAGTATAGCTATGCATTATAGTTAAGTATTACGAACTTATTACTTATATATTATAGTTACACATTATGGTTAAGTATTATGAACTTATTTCTTATATACTATAGTTAAACATTATAGTTAAGTATTATGAACTTATTACTTATATACTATAGTTATGCATTATAGTTAAGTATTACAAAATATATTAGTTATAAAGTATAGTTATGCATTATAATTAAGTATTACGTATTTATTACTTATATACTATAGTTACACATTATGGTTAAGTATTACAAACTTATTACTTATAAAATATATTTATGCATTATAGTTAAGTATTACGAACTTATTACTTATATACTATAGTTGCTAAAGTTTTTATTCTCGTTTTTTGGCTTTTTGGAGGGGAAAACGATATCCGTTTTCGATGAATTTTATATATACGGACTCGTATTAAAATTTTATACAAAATTATAGTAGAAAAATGAAAAAATACAAAAAAAGTCACTACAATGCGCTATATGTCGGACACCAAATTGTAAAAAAAAAAGGGTAGGAAGGCTTCGTTTTTGGGGCTTTTGGAGGGGCAAACGATGTCCGTTTTGGACGAATTTTATATGTACGGACTCGTATTGAAATTCTCTACATGATTATGGAAAAAAGTGCATTTTTTTAGTATGGGGAGCATAACTTACGCGCACCAGATAAACTTACAAAAAAAACTTTTTAAAAAAATATTATGGCACCATGCGCATAAGATACGCGCATAGCTTTGTCAAGGATCACTTTGTGCGCGTAAGTTACGTGCACCAATATTACCCAGACTTTTCAAAAATGGCCATTATACCCCTGTGTGCGTAGCTTATGCATACGAAACCATGCTGCTAAGCTACGCACACAGTTTCGCATACGTTTAGACATAAAATCGCGTGCATATAGCCATTGCCTTTAAATAAACTTATCCATCCTCTATAAGGTGCCTTTGTATCTAACAGAGCTATTCAAGATAATGTATTGATTGCACATGAAATTTTCCACTCTTTCCGCAACAAAAAAGGCAAGGAAGGTTGGGTTGCGATTAAACTTGATATGGAAAAAGCATATGACAAAATAGAATGAGAATTCATTCTCAAAATCCTAGAAAAATTTGGATTCTCTACTAAATTCATCGGGTGGATAAAAGAATGTATTGAAACAGTGACTTTCTCAGTCCTAGTAAATAATGGCCCAACAAATGTCTTCTTTCCCAAAAGAGGATTACGTCAAGGTGATCCTTTATCCCCCTTTCTTTTCATCCTAGGAGCAGAAATCCTTGCTAGGAAATTATAGGTTGAAAGCAATCAAATGAATAATCAACTTGGTTTCAAGATCACCAGAAGAGGGACCAATATCCCTTTCCTTGCCTTTGCGGATGATATTATCATCTTTGTAAAAGCAAATCAAACTGCTTGCTCTAAAATTAAAAATATCATTGAAGAATATTGTTCAATCTCTGGTCAATGTGTTAACTTCCATAAATCGGCCTTCCAAACTACTAACAATACAACGAGCTCTACCAAAAACCTGATACAATCTGTTCTTAATATTCCAAATTCCACTTCACTGGAAAAATATCTCGGATGTCCTATCATTAATGAAAAAGTAAATCATGATACTTTCAAAGATACAATTACATCTACCTATAATCAACTCACAAAATGGAAGACAAATTCCCTCTCTCAGGAAGGAAGGAGCACCTTATAAAGTCTAACTTGGGTGCCAAACCTAATTTTATTATGCAAAGCTTTATGCTACCTTCATATATACACAAAGAATTAAATACCATTAATATAACTTTCTTCTGGAACAAAGACACCTCATATAAACCTTTAATAGGTTGGGACAAAATTTGTAAAAATAAGGACAATGGAGGTACATGAATTAGAAAAACACAAGATATGAACAATGCACTATAAATGAAACGCTTATGGAAAATTCTTGCTGAACCTGACAACATTTGGGTCAAAGTCATAACTGAAAAGTATCTTAAAGACATAAATATCCTCCAATATAAGAAAAAAGGGAACCTTTCCTGGCAATTGTCCCAACTAATTAAGCTTAGATCAGAATTCTAATCTGGTCTCCAATGGCTAGTGGGCGATGGAAAAACCATTCGATTCTGGACAGATAACTGGCTATCCAATCTTAATCTAAAAAAAGAACATCCTTCAACAAACTATAGTTAATCACTCCTTAAAAGTTTGTGACTTCATAAACAACAATCATACTTGGAACAAAACAAAAGTTGATGATATCTTAAACCAACAAACTGTACAAACTCTTATAGATATTCCTATTCCCCAACATCCTATATCTGATAGATTATATTGGATCCCGAGTAAAAATAGTTGGTTCTCTACTAAATCAGCTTTTGAATTGATTTCTAAACAACAAAACTACGATAGAAACAACATATCTTGGATTTGGAAACTAGATACCTACCCAAAAGTCAAGAATTTTCTCTGGAAAATTTGTCATGATGATTTATCAACAAAATCTAGACTAAGCCAAAACCACATCCCAATTCCATTGACATGCGACTCTTGCAACAACCCAGTTGAAGACCTTATTCATCTTCTTACAAAATGCCCTGCCACTATCAAACAAATTGAAAATCAAAGTATCAAAATTAGAAATCCGGTTTTGAACTTAGATGTTACCAACAAAAAACCAAAAGATATACTAATTGAACTACAATCACTTCTTACTAAAAAAGAATTCATTTGCCTCTCTACTACTTAGTGGGGTGTTTGGATCAATAGAAATCAGATCATCTTTAACACAGACCCCAATGATAAAATAAAGAGACCCAAAACAGTATATTTCTACCCTAATTAATAATTGGGATAAAACAAAAAAAGCCGAACTGGATGAGGATTGTATTCACAGAACAAAACCACAAAAACATAGAAAAACAAGATTGTTAAGATGGGAAAAACCAAACCAAAATTTCTACAAAATCAACTTTGATGGAACAAAACAAATAAGGGGCGAACTTGGGATTGGTTTCATCATTAGAAACGACAAAGCAGAAGTTATCCCCATGAATAACAAACGCTGTGGATTTAACAATATTCTCATGACTGAAGCCCTAGCACTCAAACATAGCATTAACTATGCAAAATCACAAAATTTAACAAAATTACAAATCGAATGTGACAATATTTGCCTTATTAACTCTATTAAAGGCATTTGAGATTCTCCTTGGGAAATTGAAATGATTGTGGCTGATATTCTAGTCGACATTCATTCTTTCCAGGAAGTCCGTCTTAGACACATTTTCAGAGAGGTGAACTGCACTGCTGATCGTATTGCTAAACTCAATTTTTCACCAATTGTGTCTAACTTTAGAAATGATCCAGAACTTCGTGTTTTCATCCGTAAGGATGCTCTAGGTTGGTCTTCACATAGAAACTAAGACCAGCCTAATTCTTTCCTCATCAAAAAAAAAAATAGTGCTCGTGCCATGTACATGTTGGATTATAAGGTTTTTAAAAATAATTTTTATAATTATTAAAGAAATTTTCGGACACTAATAGTCTTATTGTTACTAACATATTCGATATGATAAAATAAAATTTTAAATATGTTATCAATATAGTAAATTTATTTATTATTTTATATATTTAATATCATCTTATACTATAATTTTTACTTTTAAATATAGGTTACAACCGCTTCCCATTTCTTTAGGATACTTTTCTTCTATAAAGATATGAACCTCATTTATATATAGCTCCTTTATTCTAGAAATAATTTAGACTCTTTTGTTAAAAGTATTTATTTTTTAATAAACCTACTTAAATTACACTAATTTTGGTTTAATGAAACTTTTTATAATTGACTTTTTTAAACTTGAAAAAAATCATATACTTTTATTTTCTTCTTCTTACCATATACCACCATAATTGATTGTCGTCGGCATTAACCAATATCAATTACAGTTTCGAAGTTCTAAAATTAATCGTATACCACCATATAGACCTTCTTATCATTAATTTCATTAGTATATAATTGAGAATTATGATTTTATATTATAAGTAGGATAATAAAGTTGCTCAATACGGTTTTAGTGTATCTTCATCAAAGTAATTATAAAAACCTAAAATTTATAGATTGATTTTTATCAATTTATATAAATCTTATCATATCTAATTATTAATTATTTCTAATCAATATCTTTTTTGATCAAATAATTAATTATTATTAAAATTATAATTATAGTGGGACCCACTCTCATATTAATAAGGTTATAGATTATTATGTTATACTTTTTTCTAAAAAGCTGGATGCTTTGGCGGATTATGATTGGATGGGTAATGACACGTAGGCGAATTGAACATGGTGTCGACACGTAGGATTTAGGCCTTTCCTTTAGTATAAATATAATATAAATTTTTATTTTTTTCAATAATGATAAAGTTATTATATAAATTTTATATACATATATACACTTTCAAAATATAACATGAATCATCAATATCAATATATCATCAATCATCAATTCAATATATAATATAAACTTGTCATGTGTGAAAAGTTTGAGAAAATAGAGTGGAAATAGGCTAGGAATTCATTGCATATTAATTATACCTTTCAATTAAACAATTCTCTCATTTCTACTTGCCTTTTCCTGCTAATTGTACAACGTCCAGTCATGGAAGCTTTGCTGCCCTCTTAATGGCCTCATCTGTTTCAAATATAAACAAATTTAAGACACAAATTCAAAGAGGACGTTACAATATGTGGCTGTTTCAATTGTAAGCAAACTTAACAGACACAAATTGAAAGACCACGTTACATTATGTGGGTGTTTCAATTGTAAACAAAATTAACACACAAATTCAAATAGCACATTACAGTATGTGTACATAACTGTTTGTACCTCCCTATAAATGTGAAGCACCCTTGCATTAGAGTCACCTGAAAGCAATATCCCCCGACACAAAGACATAAATGGATTCAGGCTCTTCCAAAAAATCCTCCAACTCTAGCTCCTCCAAAAAAGCCCTTGGAAAGGGGTTGGCTAAAGCAATCGATGCTTTCCTGGCTGGTTCGTATGTGCCCTTTTCCGAGCTGGCTGAAGGGATGGACTGCACTGTCAAAGCTATGGTGATCCGCAGGTGGGATGCCACGACCCTGCAGAAACATTATATAAGCCCCGATTACATCTTGGCCGACCATACGGTATTAGAAAATTGCTTTTTCCCCCTTCACCCCACCCTTTTTTATGGCTTTAGAGCTTACCTTATTCGTCTTGTATATCAGGGAGTCGCTATTCACTGCGTGGTCAGGGCAAACATCAACCATTGTTTCACGGGCAAGCTTTTGATAGGAGAAGTTTACAACATTAGCCACTTTACCGTTGCGCCGCCGAAGCCAACGTATCGTCTCCGCAACGGTGATCCATTTGTAGTCTACTTAGAAGGCAATACTATTGGCAGACATCTAGACTGCTCTCCGGAAAGATTTGATAAATATCTGCTCCAATTGGTCCCCATACAAGATATCAAGCACAATGGTTCCAGGTTCCTCATAGGTAAATGATACTTCAAACAAAATTCTGCTTCATCGTCAGTTGGTTTTCATCCCCTTATGTAATTGACTAAAGAGAGAGAGAGAGGAGAATGGGGAAGCAATAATGCAATGTTAATTACCCCCACAAAATTCTGCTTAATCTTCAGTTGGTCAAAACCAGGAAACAAAATTCATTTGTCTCATAAAATTTACACAAGCCAGGATGTTACAATGGTGAGCAAAGAGTAAAGTAATAAACCCTACATTCTTTAGCTACAAATTTAGTTCAATAAGTCATCCTTGGATTCTACAGAAGGCCTAGCTTCAAACCCACCACCTTCTCTCTTCTCTAGCTTAGAAGGAATATAAGTTCCCAAAATTCTATCCTGCACAACAAAGAATGGCTGTGGTAACATATAAAATATCACAGCATATATATTATTTTACACAAGCCAAGATGTTACAAAGGTGAGCAAATAGTAAAGTAATAAACCCTGCATTCTCCACATGGTTTCCTAATTACCTTAAGATTCAGGGAATAGAAAACCCTTTAGAACAGAAATCCATAAATGTCCAAACAAGGTTAACAAAAACCTGGAATCTTTTACCCTCAGGATCTACACAAAGTGTCCATCCTCCTCTACAAGGAATAAAAATTATTACAAAAGATGGAGAGGTTCCTGCTGAACCTTTCAAAAATCCTAGAATTGGTACTCCAGACAACAGTCCCGCTACCCTAGAAGATGTTAAGAAAATACATCAACAACACAACTATTCTAACCAAATCCTCCACACAATAGCCGAACAAGTTGAATTAATACATGATAAAATCAGTACGGAAACTATCAAATTCCCTAAAGACATCTCTAGACCTCATTTTCAAATTCAGGGGATAAAAAAGGAGATCATTAGTAACACTTCCCTTAATCCTTCTCTTAGTCTCATAGAATTAATCGATCAAAAATTAAAAAATGTTACGATTAATTGTATCGAGGACTGTAACAATTGTTCCAACACAGACTCAAGCAGTTCCTCAGACAACTCTGAAAGAGAAGATTGCCCATCTGGTGATAAGGCAATTGAAACCTTACAAACCTGCTTTGAGGAAAACCCCATTACCATTAATAGGATAAGAAACAACCATGATAGACCTCAAGCACACAGAAAAATATTTAGGAACACAGACACTAGAAACTTCTATCCTAGACCTACTCCTCCTGACCTTCAATATGAAGAGAGATCTAAGTTTAGATCCACAGATTATAATGGACAATCTATCTATGAATGGAATATAGATGGAAAATCCGAACATGAAATACTTAATACCTTACAAGAAATGGGTATGGCTAATGTAGCCTATACAGTTGGTAGAAAAGACCCCAAAACTTGTTTTTCACTTTTAACTACTGGATTTACAGGCCAGCTTAGAAACTGGTGGGATAATGCTTTATCCTCCTTTCAAAGAGAAGAGATCCTAGATTTTACCAATGATAATGGTGAACCAGAACCTGTCCACCAACTTATATACACCATAAGTATGCACTTCATAGGCAACCCTAGGGAGGAAATCCAAGCCAATAGAGAGATCCTTTCTAATCTAAGATGTAAGACCCTTAGTGACTATAGATGGTATAAAGATGTTTTCCTGTCCTACGTCTACAAAAGAAATGATTGCAATAAGGGATATTGGAAAGAAAGATTTGTTACTGGTCTTCCCAACTTATTTGCTGATAGGATAATCCAGAAAATAAAAGATGAAATTCAAACAGAAGAAATTCCTTGGAAAGATATGACCTATGGCCAATTAACGGCTTTTGTCAAAAAAGAAGGGTTAGCCCTTTGCTCCGAATTAAAAATCCAGGCCAAATATGGTAGAGAAAAAGGATCTAGAAGAAAAGAACTAGGTAACTTCTGTGAGGCTTTTGGCCTTGCCAAAATAGAACCCCCTTCTTATAAATATAAAAAGGGTCATAAAAATAAACACAGAAAGTTTGATAATAATTATGAAAGACCTAGTTACCCACCTAGAAGGAAATTCCAACCAAGACAGACTAATAAAAAGATTATCTGTTTTAAATGCGGAAAACCAGGCCATAAGGCAGACAATTGCAGTCTCAAACAAAAGATCAATGAAATCTGTCAAGATGATAGTACCCTAAAAGATAGACTCACTAAAATCCTTTTGGAGGATTCTGAGAATGAATTTTATGCCCCTGATACTTCAGAAACTGAGGATTCAGGAACAACCCAATTCTGCAATGTTATCACCAAAAGTGATGAAAGAGAGGCCCTTTTAGAGCTTATCGATACCCTTGAAGATCCTCAAATAAAACGAGAATACTTCATGAAGCTAAAAGAACTAATATTTAAAGAACAACAACCCCAACTTGAAGAACCTTTTAGCATATCCAAAATTATTAATAAAAAATCACCTACTAAGATATTTTCCTCCATTACCTTGAAAGACCTACAAGCTGAAGTCAATAAAATCAAACAAGACATAGGATCCCTTAACCAACATTTATTACTAAATGAGACCAAAGATCTTGAACTTGAAGCTAGAATAGCTCACCTAGAATTTTCTAAAAACCCTTACTCCAGCCCCCGTTCTCAACAAAATGAAGAAGAACATCCCGTCATTGAAGATTCTTTTATTGCGGCCATAAACAAGATCAACTTTCAAAAATGGTATGTTCATATTACCATAAAAATAGAAGACTTCACTCTTTCTACAGTTGCTCTCATTGACAGTGGAGCAGATCTAAACTGTATCTGTGAAGGAATAATCCCTTCAAAGTATTACCACAAGAGTCGTGAAAAAATTCTTGATGCTAGTGGTAGTCGTATGAACCTTAGTTACAAGATCCCTAAAGCCTCTATTTGTAATGAGAAACATTGTTTCCACAACTCCTTCATATTAATAAAAGGCTTAAATCAGCAAATAATCCTAGGAACACCCTTCCTGACACAAATCTGTCCGTTCACTGTTGATAGATTTGGCCTACATACAACAGTAATGGAAAAAAGGATTAGTTTTAAGTTCATTGCTGCGGTTGAACATAATGATATATCTACCCTACAGTCTGCATCTGTTAGCAGAACCTAAAACATTTTAACAAGAGAACTTGTAACATTAAACTCTTTCAAATCCCTACAGAGTCACAGACATACAGTGATTTCTAACTTGTTTTAAAGTTTTCAGGTTTTTAAAATGAGATCTCCCTCCCGCAAAGGAAAGGAAAAGGTTTTACCTTCACCTTCCTCCCAAGTTACAGCCAAAAGCAACTTCAGACCGCTACAAGGACTTTTGCTCTCCAAAGAACAACTTGGTTTGCTGAATAACATTTGGAGGCTTCCTACTATGCCCCATGCAGCCAAGAAAAAAGTACAAGCCTTAAATACACTCAGTATCCACTTCCACGAATATGGAAATGTGATAAGAGAGAAAGAAAAAAGGGAAAAAGATTTGGGTGAACAACTAACCATTGCTACAGGTAGACGTTGGAAGAATCTCCAAACTCGTCTCCTCGACACACCAACACAAGAAGCACTTACACCACTCCTTGATGCCTGGCCCCAGGGAAAAGAGGTTCTAATACAAAAAACAGAAGAAGGCCATTTGGCAGACCTTATACAAGCTCAGAAAGAGCTTATCCAAATGTACTTCGGTGAACCAGGGTGGAAATTCAAGGGAGTCACTGTTCGGCAATTCTCTACTATTAAACCAATAGCAGGGGGCTCAACAATGATGACAGGCGGACTTCTGAAGATCCTCCTTTACCTAAACACTTGCACCATGCCCAAAGACCTTATTCTAAAATTCTTCCACCTAGGTATGGTCCATAGTATCAGTTTCCTACCTAATATTGAAGGAAGAATAGAAGAGATCCTGCAGGCCTTTGGAGAAAAGTTCCTGTTAATAGGAAGTAACATGGCAACTTTTGGTCCAACAGTTGCCTACGTCCAAGCTACCCTCCCAAAAGTAACGGAATTCACCATGATTCCGTCAAAAAAGGTTATATGTTTCTCCCATGGTGTTTCAAAGGATGAAGACTGGAGAGACTGGGTAGGTCCAATGTACCCAGGTAATCTAAAGTAAGGAAAGACGTAGGAAGAAAGCAGTAAAGCGGAACATAGGTGAATAGTAATACAAAGTTTTTACGCGTGAATAGTAATGTACAGTGACTTTTGAACAGTAACTTAAATAGTAAAAATTAAGAACAATGAACAGTAAACGTAATAGTGACTATTCTGGAAAACTTAATAATAAAAGCAGGGAGAGAAATATGAACTGGAAACATAGGACTTTTATAAGATCATAATAAACTTACAAGGACTATTGTCGTAACTTGAAATGATTTCCTAAAGCTTGAAGGAGCTCCAGAGGAAGGCTTCTAAGCTTCAGAAGTTTTTTGTGAGTTTCTCAACACATGAGAGTCTGAATTGTCATGCCTCAAAACAAATGAGGGCTTTGCCTTTTATAGAAAAAAGGGGAGAGTCTGATTTTCTTTGTCCGTACCAATTTTTGGTACTATTTCTTCACGGGTGGAGTCTCCTGTTGTGAGTGGAGTACTGAGTTGGTTTCTTCTGTCTTCTTGCCTTGGGTGGAGTGCTGAGCTGGTCTTTTGTCTTCTTGCCTTGAGTGGAGTGCTGAGCTGGTCTTTTGTCTTCTTGTCTTGAGTGGAATGCTGAGCTGGTCTTTTGTCTTCTTGTCTTGAGTGGAATGCTGAGCTGGTCTTTTGTCTTTTTGCAAAAATTGGGCATGTTCTTCTGATGGGCCTATCCTTCAGATGGACCTATTCTTCTTTCGTTGTGTCTTGATGGGTATTTGAGCTTTTTGATTTATTGGGCTCTACTTCCTTCTTGATGATGGGCCTATTGTCTTATGAGATCTACTTCTTGAGTCTTTTATCAAATTAATAAGATGTTCAAAGGAGATAATCTAAAACAGGCTAGATTACCCCCTGAGATGAAAACATAAAATGAAAACAAAAGAACTTTCTTTTTCTCTTCTTTTTCTTTTTTCTTTTTCTCTTCTTTTCTTTTTCTCTTTCTTTTTCTTTTTTACTTTTCTCTTCTTTTTCTCTTCTTTTTCTCTTTTTTTCTTTTTTTCTTTTCTTTTCTTTCTTTTTCTCTTCTTTCTTTTTCTTTTTTGCTGAACAGATAGAACTATTATTGTTTACCTTAGCGTAGGGTTCTTGTGCTAGGTGTCTCTATGAGTGTCGGGAATGCTTATGTCATCCCAGTCTTCGGTGTCAAGCATATCTTCATCTTCTTGTTTAAACTCATCTTCCAGGGAAATGAATTTTCGCCAATCCGCAAACTGGCCATCCCCGCTGAAAGGTAGCCATATTCTCCATTTATCTGGAACCCAGATTTGTGTATAATGTCCTTCTGCTGCCAATCTACACGCCTTCCATCCACTGTAGAGGTATGCATTTTTGTAGAAGAAGGAAACGTCTTGGTGGCGCCTATAGAGCTCATGTTCCTCGTGTATTGTAAAGTTGGTGGGTAGCAGACCTACCCAGTCTCTCCAGTCTTCATCCTTTGAAACACCATGGGAGAAACATATAACCTTTTTTGACGGAATCATGGTGAATTCCGTTACTTTTGGGAGGGTAGCTTGGACGTAGGCAACTGTTGGACCAAAAGTTGCCATGTTACTTCCTATTAACAGGAACTTTTCTCCAAAGGCCTGCAGGATCTCTTCTATTCTTCCTTCAATATTAGGTAGGAAACTGATACTATGGACCATACCTAGGTGGAAGAATTTTAGAATAAGGTCTTTGGGCATGGTGCAAGTGTTTAGGTAAAGGAGGATCTTCAGAAGTCCGCCTGTCATCATTGTTGAGCCCCCTGCTATTGGTTTAATAGTAGAGAATTGCCGAACAGTGACTCCCTTGAATTTCCACCCTGGTTCACCGAAGTACATTTGGATAAGCTCTTTCTGAGCTTGTATAAGGTCTGCCAAATGGCCTTCTTCTGTTTTTTGTATTAGAACCTCTTTTCCCTGGGGCCAGGCATCAAGGAGTGGTGTAAGTGCTTCTTGTGTTGGTGTGTCGAGGAGACGAGTTTGGAGATTCTTCCAACGTCTACCTGTAGCAATGGTTAGTTGTTCACCCAAATCTTTTTCCCTTTTTTCTTTCTCTCTTATCACATTTCCATATTCGTGGAAGTGGATACTGAGTGTATTTAAGGCTTGTACTTTTTTCTTGGCTGCATGGGGCATAGTAGGAAGCCTCCAAATGTTATTCAGCAAACCAAGTTGTTCTTTGGAGAGCAAAAGTCCTTGTAGCGGTCTGAAGTTGCTTTTGGCTGTAACTTGGGAGGAAGGTGAAGGTAAAACCTTTTCCTTTCCTTTGCGGGAGGGAGATCTCATTTTAAAAACCTGAAAACTTTAAAACAAGTTAGAAATCACTGTATGTCTGTGACTCTGTAGGGATTTGAAAGAGTTTAATGTTACAAGTTCTCTTGTTAAAATGTTTTAGGTTCTGCTAACAGATGCAGACTGTAGGGTAGATATATCATTATGTTCAACCGCAGCAATGAACTTAAAACTAATCCTTTTTTCCATTACTGTTGTATGTAGGCCAAATCTATCAACAGTGAACGGACAGATTTGTGTCAGGAAGGGTGTTCCTAGGATTATTTGCTGATTTAAGCCTTTTATTAATATGAAGGAGTTGTGGAAACAATGTTTCTCATTACAAATAGAGGCTTTAGGGATCTTGTAACTAAGGTTCATACGACTACCACTAGCATCAAGAATTTTTTCACGACTCTTGTGGTAATACTTTGAAGGGATTATTCCTTCACAGATACAGTTTAGATCTGCTCCACTGTCAATGAGAGCAACTGTAGAAAGAGTGAAGTCTTCTATTTTTATGGTAATATGAACATACCATTTTTGAAAGTTGATCTTGTTTATGGCCGCAATAAAAGAATCTTCAATGACGGGATGTTCTTCTTCATTTTGTTGAGAACGGGGGCTGGAGTAAGGGTTTTTAGAAAATTCTAGGTGAGCTATTCTAGCTTCAAGTTCAAGATCTTTGGTCTCATTTAGTAATAAATGTTGGTTAAGGGATCCTATGTCTTGTTTGATTTTATTGACTTCAGCTTGTAGGTCTTTCAAGGTAATGGAGGAAAATATCTTAGTAGGTGATTTTTTATTAATAATTTTGGATATGCTAAAAGGTTCTTCAAGTTGGGGTTGTTGTTCTTTAAATATTAGTTCTTTTAGCTTCATGAAGTATTCTCGTTTTATTTGAGGATCTTCAAGGGTATCGATAAGCTCTAAAAGGGCCTCTCTTTCATCACTTTTGGTGATAACATTGCAGAATTGGGTTGTTCCTGAATCCTCAGTTTCTGAAGTATCAGGGGCATAAAATTCATTCTCAGAATCCTCCAAAAGGATTTTAGTGAGTCTATCTTTTAGGGTACTATCATCTTGACAGATTTCATTGATCTTTTGTTTGAGACTGCAATTGTCTGCCTTATGGCCTGGTTTTCCGCATTTAAAACAGATAATCTTTTTATTAGTCTGTCTTGGTTGGAATTTCCTTCTAGGTGGGTAACTAGGTCTTTCATAATTATTATCAAACTTTCTGTGTTTATTTTTATGACCCTTTTTATATTTATAAGAAGGGGGTTCTATTTTGGCAAGGCCAAAAGCCTCACAGAAGTTACCTAGTTCTTTTCTTCTAGATCCTTTTTCTCTACCATATTTGGCCTGGATTTTTAATTCGGAGCAAAGGGCTAACCCTTCTTTTTTGACAAAAGCCGTTAATTGGCCATAGGTCATATCTTTCCAAGGAATTTCTTCTGTTTGAATTTCATCTTTTATTTTCTGGATTATCCTATCAGCAAATAAGTTGGGAAGACCAGTAACAAATCTTTCTTTCCAATATCCCTTATTGCAATCATTTCTTTTGTAGACGTAGGACAGGAAAACATCTTTATACCATCTATAGTCACTAAGGGTCTTACATCTTAGATTAGAAAGGATCTCTCTATTGGCTTGGATTTCCTCCCTAGGGTTGCCTATGAAGTGCATACTTATGGTGTATATAAGTTGGTGGACAGGTTCTGGTTCACCATTATCATTGGTAAAATCTAGGATCTCTTCTCTTTGAAAGGAGGATAAAGCATTATCCCACCAGTTTCTAAGCTGGCCTGTAAATCCAGTAGTTAAAAGTGAAAAACAAGTTTTGGGGTCTTTTCTACCAACTGTATAGGCTACATTAGCCATACCCATTTCTTGTAAGGTATTAAGTATTTCATGTTCGGATTTTCCATCTATATTCCATTCATAGATAGATTGTCCATTATAATCTGTGGATCTAAACTTAGATCTCTCTTCATATTGAAGGTCAGGAGGAGTAGGTCTAGGATAGAAGTTTCTAGTGTCTGTGTTCCTAAATATTTTTCTGTGTGCTTGAGGTCTATCATGGTTGTTTCTTATCCTATTAATGGTAATGGGGTTTTCCTCAAAGCAGGTTTGTAAGGTTTCAATTGCCTTATCACCAGATGGGCAATCTTCTCTTTCAGAGTTGTCTGAGGAACTGCTTGAGTCTGTGTTGGAACAATTGTTACAGTCCTCGATACAATTAATCGTAACATTTTTTAATTTTTGATCGATTAATTCTATGAGACTAAGAGAAGGATTAAGGGAAGTGTTACTAATGATCTCCTTTTTTATCCCCTGAATTTGAAAATGAGGTCTAGAGATGTCTTTAGGGAATTTGATAGTTTCCGTACTGATTTTATCATGTATTAATTCAACTTGTTCGGCTATTGTGTGGAGGATTTGGTTAGAATAGTTGTGTTGTTGATGTATTTTCTTAACATCTTCTAGGGTAGCGGGACTGTTGTCTGGAGTACCAATTCTAGGATTTTTGAAAGGTTCAGCAGGAACCTCTCCATCTTTTGTAATAATTTTTATTCCTTGTAGAGGAGGATGGACACTTTGTGTAGATCCTGAGGGTAAAAGATTCCAGGTTTTTGTTAACCTTGTTTGGACATTTATGGATTTCTGTTCTAAAGGGTTTTCTATTCCCTGAATCTTAAGGTAATTAGGAAACCATGTGAAGAATAAGATATTGATCCTATATTTTTCCATATCAGAATACCATAATTCTCTTATTTTATCTCTGACTATTTTGTCTATTTTCAAAAACCAAACTTTCTTGATCCTGTTTTCAATGGAATCAAAGTCTTTTCTTAGATAATCTTTGTTTATTGTAAAGTCCATTTTGGTGATAACATTTATGGAGGAGTATCTTCCCATATCACTCTGAGTAGGTGAAGAGGGAAAAGATTCATCTGACTTTTGTTCAGTAACAGGGTTAGGAATGGGACTACTAAATTCAACCTTAACTGAATGGTCTTTTATAGAATGGTCTCTAGCAGTATAGAGGGACTCAGAGAGAGAGTTTCTTGAAGGGAAAGGATGGGGATTTCTGGGTATAGGTCTGAAAGATTTAGTGGAATTGAATCTTATAAGGACCCTACC
The DNA here is from genome assembly GCA_027886185.1 of Rheum nobile. Lineage (NCBI taxonomy): Eukaryota > Viridiplantae > Streptophyta > Magnoliopsida > Caryophyllales > Polygonaceae > Rheum > Rheum nobile. The sequence goes on from WOAB01000639.1 coordinate 13,182,861, forward strand.
ATCACCACTTTCTTCTATCTGGGAAATTTCTGTTTTTTCGAGATCTTCCGGAGGACAATCATGTCTTAGTTCCAGAGCTTCTGGTATAGTGATGTCTTCCCATTTTATTAGTTTGGGAGTGAAGGTTGTAGATCTTTCGGCTTCTAGTTGTAGGAGGATAGTCTCTCCTCTAGGGACAGGAGGAACTATACACTTAGGATCTGTGCAGGAACTTAGGATTCTGTAGTGGAGTCGGTAGATAATGACAAAGTTTTTAGAAAGATTTTTGAACCCCTTTTTAAGGAGCTTAATATCAAGAGTAAGAGTACTACTGATTCTAGGGTCTGTCATATCAACTGTAAAATTTGGAGAACAGTTGAAGAAGATTGGGCCATTACAGATATTGGTTTGAATAACAGCAATTAAAGAGTCTTTGTAAGAAAGGAGTCTGTCGTCTCTAAGGGCAATAAAGACTGGGGTGTCTATGCCTAATCTGGCTAAAGGCTTAAGAGCAACTTGAATTAGGCCTATGTGGATATATCTATAATTCTTTTTTAGATATTCATCAATAGCTATGGAGGATAATAATTGAAGAGTCAGTTGTTCTTTGTCTAATAATAAAAGCAGGGAGAGAAATATGAACTGGAAACATAGGACTTTTATAAGATCATAATAAACTTACAAGGACTATTGTCGTAACTTGAAATGATTTCCTAAAGCTTGAAGGAGCTCCAGAGGAAGGCTTCTAAGCTTCAGAAGTTTTTTGTGAGTTTCTCAACACATGAGAGTCTGAATTGTGATGCCTCAAAACAAATGAGGGCTTTGCCTTTTATAGAAAAAAGGGGAGAGTCTGATTTTCTTTGTCCGTACCAATTTTTGGTACTATTTCTTCACGGGTGGAGTCTCCTGTTGTGAGTGGAGTACTGAGTTGGTTTCTTCTGTCTTCTTGCCTTGGGTGGAGTGCTGAGCTGGTCTTTTGTCTTCTTGCCTTGAGTGGAGTGCTGAGCTGGTCTTTTGTCTTCTTGTCTTGAGTGGAATGCTGAGCTGGTCTTTTGTCTTCTTGTCTTGAGTGGAATGCTGAGCTGGTCTTTTGTCTTTTTGCAAAAATTGGGCATGTTCTTCTGATGGGCCTATCCTTCAGATGGACCTATTCTTCTTTCGTTGTGTCTTGATGGGTATTTGAGCTTTTTGATTTATTGGGCTCTACTTCCTTCTTGATGATGGGCCTATTGTCTTATGAGATCTACTTCTTGAGTCTTTTATCAAATTAATAAGATGTTCAAAGGAGATAATCTAAAACATGCTAGATTACCCCCTGAGATGAAAACATAAAATGAAAACAAAAGAACTTTCTTTTTCTCTTCTTTTTCTTTTTTCTTTTTCTCTTCTTTTCTTTTTCTCTTTCTTTTTCTTTTTTACTTTTCTCTTCTTTTTCTCTTCTTTTTCTCTTTTTTTCTTTTTTTCTTTTCTTTTCTTTCTTTTTCTCTTCTTTCTTTTTCTTTTTTGCTGAACAGATAGAACTATTATTGTTTACCTTAGCGTAGGGTTCTTGTGCTAGGTGTCTCTATGAGTGTCGGGAATGCTTATGTCATCCCAGTCTTCGGTGTCAAGCATATCTTCATCTTCTTGTTTAAACTCATCTTCCAGGGAAATGAATTTTCGCCAATCCGCAAACTGGCCATCCCCGCTGAAAGGTAGCCATATTCTCCATTTATCTGGAACCCAGATTTGTGTATAATGTCCTTCTGCTGCCAATCTACACGCCTTCCATCCACTGTAGAGGTATGCATTTTTGTAGAAGAAGGAAACGTCTTGGTGGCGCCTATAGAGCTCATGTTCCTCGTGTATTGTAAAGTTGGTGGGTAGCAGACCTACCCAGTCTCTCCAGTCTTCATCCTTTGAAACACCATGGGAGAAACATATAACCTTTTTTGACGGAATCATGGTGAATTCCGTTACTTTTGGGAGGGTAGCTTGGACGTAGGCAACTGTTGGACCAAAAGTTGCCATGTTACTTCCTATTAACAGGAACTTTTCTCCAAAGGCCTGCAGGATCTCTTCTATTCTTCCTTCAATATTAGGTAGGAAACTGATACTATGGACCATACCTAGGTGGAAGAATTTTAGAATAAGGTCTTTGGGCATGGTGCAAGTGTTTAGGTAAAGGAGGATCTTCAGAAGTCCGCCTGTCATCATTGTTGAGCCCCCTGCTATTGGTTTAATAGTAGAGAATTGCCGAACAGTGACTCCCTTGAATTTCCACCCTGGTTCACCGAAGTACATTTGGATAAGCTCTTTCTGAGCTTGTATAAGGTCTGCCAAATGGCCTTCTTCTGTTTTTTGTATTAGAACCTCTTTTCCCTGGGGCCAGGCATCAAGGAGTGGTGTAAGTGCTTCTTGTGTTGGTGTGTCGAGGAGACGAGTTTGGAGATTCTTCCAACGTCTACCTGTAGCAATGGTTAGTTGTTCACCCAAATCTTTTTCCCTTTTTTCTTTCTCTCTTATCACATTTCCATATTCGTGGAAGTGGATACTGAGTGTATTTAAGGCTTGTACTTTTTTCTTGGCTGCATGGGGCATAGTAGGAAGCCTCCAAATGTTATTCAGCAAACCAAGTTGTTCTTTGGAGAGCAAAAGTCCTTGTAGCGGTCTGAAGTTGCTTTTGGCTGTAACTTGGGAGGAAGGTGAAGGTAAACCTTTTCCTTTCCTTTGCGGGAGGGAGATCTCATTTTAAAAACCTGAAAACTTTAAAACAAGTTAGAAATCACTGTATGTCTGTGACTCTGTAGGGATTTGAAAGAGTTTAATGTTACAAGTTCTCTTGTTAAAATGTTTTAGGTTCTGCTAACAGATGCAGACTGTAGGGTAGATATATCATTATGTTCAACCGCAGCAATGAACTTAAAACTAATCCTTTTTTCCATTACTGTTGTATGTAGGCCAAATCTATCAACAGTGAACGGACAGATTTGTGTCAGGAAGGGTTGTTCCTAGGATTATTTGCTGATTTAAGCCTTTTATTAATATGAAGGAGTTGTGGAACAATGTTTCTCATTACAAATAGAGGCTTTAGGGATCTTGTAACTAAGGTTCATACGACTACCACTAGCATCAAGAATTTTTTCACGACTCTTGTGGTAATACTTTGAAGGGATTATTCCTTCACAGATACAGTTTAGATCTGCTCCACTGTCAATGAGAGCAACTGTAGAAAGAGTGAAGTCTTCTATTTTTATGGTAATATGAACATACCATTTTTGAAAGTTGATCTTGTTTATGGCCGCAATAAAAGAATCTTCAATGACGGGATGTTCTTCTTCATTTTGTTGAGAACGGGGGCTGGAGTAAGGGTTTTTAGAAAATTCTAGGTGAGCTATTTCTAGCTTCAAGTTCAAGATCTTTGGTCTCATTTAGTAATAAATGTTGGTTAAGGGATCCTATGTCTTGTTTGATTTTATTGACTTCAGCTTGTAGGTCTTTCAAGGTAATGGAGGAAAATATCTTAGTAGGTGATTTTTTATTAATAATTTTGGATATGCTAAAAGGTTCTTCAAGTTGGGGTTGTTGTTCTTTAAATATTAGTTCTTTTAGCTTCATGAAGTATTCTCGTTTTATTTGAGGATCTTCAAGGGTATCGATAAGCTCTAAAAGGGCCTCTCTTTCATCACTTTTGGTGATAACATTGCAGAATTGGGTTGTTCCTGAATCCTCAGTTTCTGAAGTATCAGGGGCATAAAATTCATTCTCAGAATCCTCCAAAAGGATTTTAGTGAGTCTATCTTTTAGGGTACTATCATCTTGACAGATTTCATTGATCTTTTGTTTGAGACTGCAATTGTCTGCTTATGGCCTGGTTTTCCGCATTTAAAACAGATAATCTTTTATTAGTCTGTCTTGGTTGGAATTTCCTTCTAGGTGGGTAACTAGGTCTTTCATATTATTATCAAACTTTCTGTGTTTATTTTTATGACCCTTTTTATATTTATAAGAAGGGGGTTCTATTTTGGCAAGGCCAAAAGCCTCACAGAAGTTACCTAGTTCTTTTCTTCTAGATCCTTTTTTCTCTACCATATTTGGCCTGGATTTTTTAATTCGGAGCAAAGGGCTAACCCTTCTTTTTTGACAAAAGCCGTTAATTGGCCATAGGTCATATCTTTCCAAGGAATTTCTTCTGTTTGAATTTCATCTTTTATTTTCTGGATTATCCTATCAGCAAATAAGTTGGGAAGACCAGTAACAAATCTTTCTTTCCAATATCCCTTATTGCAATCATTTCTTTTGTAGACGTAGGACAGGAAAACATCTTTATACCATCTATAGTCACTAAGGGTCTTACATCTTAGATTAGAAAGGATCTCTCTATTGGCTTGGATTTCCTCCCTAGGGTTGCCTATGAAGTGCATACTTATGGTGTATATAAGTTGGTGGACAGGTCTGGTTCACCATTATCATTGGTAAAATCTAGGATCTCTTCTCTTTGAAAGGAGGATAAAGCATTATCCCACCAGTTTCTAAGCTGGCCTGTAAATCCAGTAGTTAAAAGTGAAAAACAAGTTTTGGGGTCTTTTCTACCAACTGTATAGGCTACATTAGCCATACCCATTTCTTGTAAGGTATTAAGTATTTCATGTTCGGATTTTCCATCTATATTCCATTCATAGATAGATTGTCCATTATAATCTGTGGATCTAAACTTAGATCTCTCTTCATATTGAAGGTCAGGAGGAGTAGGTCTAGGATAGAAGTTTCTAGTGTCTGTGTTCCTAAATATTTTTCTGTGTGCTTGAGGTCTATCATGGTTGTTTCTTATCCTATTAATGGTAATGGGGTTTTCCTCAAAGCAGGTTTGTAAGGTTTCAATTGCCTTATCACCAGATGGGCAATCTTCTCTTTCAGAGTTGTCTGAGGAACTGCTTGAGTCTGTGTTGGAACAATTGTTACAGTCCTCGATACAATTAATCGTAACATTTTTTAATTTTTGATCGATTAATTCTATGAGACTAAGAGAAGGATTAAGGGAAGTGTTACTAATGATCTCCTTTTTTATCCCCTGAATTTGAAAATGAGGTCTAGAGATGTCTTTAGGGAATTTGATAGTTTCCGTACTGATTTATCATGTATTAATTCAACTTGTTCGGCTATTGTGTGGAGGATTTGGTTAGATAGTTGTGTTGTTGATGTATTTTCTAACATCTTCTAGGGTAGCGGGACTGTTGTCTGGAGTACCAATTCTAGGATTTTTGAAAGGTTCAGCAGGAACCTCTCCATCTTTTGTAATAATTTTTATTCCTTGTAGAGGAGGATGGACACTTTGTGTAGATCCTGAGGGTAAAAGATTCCAGGTTTTTGTTAACCTTGTTTGGACATTTATGGATTTCTGTTCTAAAGGGTTTTCTATTCCCTGAATCTTAAGGTAATTAGGAAACCATGTGAAGAATAAGATATTGATCCTATATTTTTCCATATCAGAATACCATAATTCTCTATTTTATCTCTGACTATTTTGTCTATTTTCAAAAACCAAACTTCTTGATCCTGTTTTCAATGGAATCAAAGTCTTTTCTTAGATAATCTTTGTTTATTGTAAAGTCCATTTTGGTGATAACATTTATGGAGGAGTATCTTCCCATATCACTCTGAGTAGGTGAAGAGGGAAAAGATTCATCTGACTTTTGTTCAGTAACAGGGTTAGGAATGGGACTACTAAATTCAACCTTAACTGAATGGTCTTTTATAGAATGGTCTCTAGCAGTATAGAGGGACTCAGAGAAAGAGTTTCTTGAAGGGAAAGGATGGGGATTTCTGGGTATAGGTCTGAAAGATTTAGTGGAATTGAATCTTATAAGGACCCTACCATCACCACTTTCTTCTATCTGGGAAATTTCTGTTTTTTCGAGATCTTCCGGAGGACAATCATGTCTTAGTTCCAGAGCTTCTGGTATAGTGATGTCTTCCCATTTTATTAGTTGGGAGTGAAGGTTGTAGATCTTTCGGCTTCTAGTTGTAGGAGGATAGTCTCTCCTCTAGGGCCAGGAGGAACTATACACTTAGGATCTGTGCAGGAACTTAGGATTCTGTAGTGGAGTCGGTAGATAATGACAAAGTTTTTAGAAAGATTTTTGAACCCCTTTTTAAGGAGCTTAATATCAAGAGTAAGAGTACTACTGATTCTAGGGTCTGTCATATCAACTGTAAAATTTGGAGAACAGTTGAAGAAGATTGGGCCATACAGATATTGGTTTGAATAACAGCAATTAAAGAGTCTTTGTAAGAAAGGAGTCTGTCGTCTCTAAGGGCAATAAAGACTGGGGTGTCTATGCCTAATCTGGCTAAAGGCTTAAGAGCAACTTGAATTAGGCCTATGTGGATATATCTATAATTCTTTTTTAGATATTCATCAATAGCTATGGAGGATAATAATTGAAGAGTCAGTTGTTCTTTGTCCTAAACTGAGTGTTTCTTCATGACTTTTAACACTAAAGGCTGTTTTAAGTCTGTCCATCTATTCTGTAAATAGATTGTATAGACTGTTGTGGTATGTTCCAATCATTATATTTTCTTCATACAGATTTTCATTACATATGGACGACTGGGGTGCTAGATGAACTAACCTCTATGCAGCATCCGCCAAAATGAGTTAACTAAGATTTGGAACCTTTTACCTTCAGGATCTACACAAAGTGTTCATCCGCGTTTACTAGAAATTATTACTAAAAATGAAGATATTCCTACTAAGACCCTTAAGAATCCTAGGGTCATTATTTCTAACAACAGTCCTGCAACTTTTAAAGATGTTAAGAATATACAGATCAAGTCATTACTGAAACTTTCAAAATTAATCAGGACAAATCTAGACCTCATTTTCAAATTCAGAAAATAGAAAATAAAATTCTTAAATACACCTCTTTAAACCCTTCTCTCAGTGTCTTAAAATTAATTAATTGTAAAAGAAGAACCATGTCCTTAAACTATGTTGAAGGACGTAATAATAAAACCATACTGATCCTAGTAATTGTCCTGAAAATGCGAAGAAGAAATATGACCCTCCTGATAAGAAAAAATTAGATAACTCCTCTAAGACCTTTTACTTAGACGAGTTTGAACCTCCTTTTTATAAAAATAAACAAAATCCTAATCCAAAAAAAGGTATGATAAATCTAATTACCCACCTATAAGAAGATATCAATCTAAGAAAATGGATAATTGGATCAAAAGAATCAAAAGAATTTGTCGTAATAACAGTACTCTAAAAAATAGACCTACAAAAGTCCTTTTGAAAGACTCTAAGGAAGATATTCATGCCCTCAATTCTTCAAACTCAGATGATTCAGGTACAACCCAATTCTGTAATATCATCACCAAAAGTAATGATAAAGAGACCCCTCGTTGAACTTATCAATAAAAATTCCCCTGCTAAAACATTCTCCTCCATCACTATAAAAGATCTGCAAACTGAAGTTAATAGACTCAAAAAAGACATTGAAACCCTTAACAATAATTCCAAGTTACAACAAGAAGATAATAAAACTCTCTTTACTAAACAGACCCTTATCTCTTCTATAACAAGATCAACGTTCAGAAATGGTATGTTAATATTACCATAAAAATAAAAGACTTCGTCCTTTCTACTGTCGCCCTAATAGACAGCGGAGCAGATCTAAACTGTATTAGTGAAGGTCTAATTCCTTCAAAATATTACCATAAAAGTCATGAAAAGATCCTTGATGCTAGCGGTAGTAGAATGAACCTTAGCTACAAGATCCCTAGAGCTTCTGTTTGTAATGATAAGTATTGTTTTAAACAATCCTTCATATTAATAAAAGACTTAAACCAGGACATAATCCTTGGAACACCCTTCCTAACACAAATTTACCCTTTTACAGTAGATGTTTATGGCATACATACTGTTGTTATAGGTAAAAAAATTAAATTTTGAGTTCATTTCTCCGGTCATACATAAAAACATATCTACTATACAGTCCTCTTCCGTAAACAGAAGCATGAATCTTATAACTAAGAAAAGATCCTTCATCCATTCCCTTGTTATGGAAATAGCATACCTTAAAATAGAAGAAAAACTTAAAAACCCTAGTTTACAAAAACAGATTCCGTCCTGGAAGAATCATTCAAAAAACGTGTATGCTCTGAATCTCCCACAGCCTTCTGGGACAGAAAGAAGCATCAGGTGTCTCTCCCCTATGAAAAGATTTCAAAGAAATAGACATTCCCACCAAAGCTAGACCCATCCAATGAACCAAGACCTCCTACAGTTCTGCAAACAAGAAATAGACTCCCTTCTAAAGAAACAACTCATAAGACCCTCCAAGTCCCCCTGGAGTTGTGCAGCTTTCTATGTTAATAAGCAAGCCGAAAAAGAAAGAGGAGTCCCCAGACTTGTGATTAACTACAAACCTTTGAATAAAGCTTTACAATGGATTAGATACCCCATTCCTAATAAAAGAGATCTCCTCAATAGACTTTCTGATTCTAAGATCTACTCTAAATTTGATATGAAAAGCGGTTTCTGGCAAATCCAAATAAAAATAGAGACAGGTATAAAACAGCCTTCACAGTTCCTTTTGGACATTATGAATGGAACGTTATGCCTTTTGCTTAAAAAATGCTCCTTCAGAATTCCAAAAAATCATGAATGATATCTTCACCCTTACTCTAGTTTCACTATAGTCTATTGACGATGTTCTAGTCTTTTCTAATAGCATAGAAGAACATTTCAAACACCTTAATACTTTTTATATATAATAGAGAAAAATGGCTGGCTGTCTCGGCCTCAAAAATAAAATTATTCCAAACACAGATAAGGTTCTTGGGTCATAACATCTTCAACCAAACTTTCAAACCTATAAACAGAAGCATAGAGTTTACTAACAAATTCCCTGATGAAATAAAAGACAAAAACCAACTACAAAGGTTCCTTGGATGTTTAAATTATATCTCTGATTTCTTCCCTAACCTCAGACAAATCTGTGCCCCTCTGTTTCAAAGACTCAGGAAAAATCCACCTCCTTGGACTACTGAGCATACCAAGGTTATCCAACTTCTCAAAGAAAAAGTTAAAACTTTACCTTGTGCTAGTATTCCTCACCCCTCTGCTTTTATGATAGTTGAAACGGACGCCTCAGAATTAGGCTTCGGCGGAATCTCAAACAAAGATTACCTAACCAAACTAAAGAAACCCTTGTTAGATACTACTCTGGTGTTTGGTCTGGACCACAAAAGAACTATAGTACTGTAAAAAAGAAGTCCTATCTATTGTCTCTTGTATCTCTAATTCCAAGATGATTTATATAACAAAGATTTCCTCCTCCGTGTTGACTGCCAATCAGCAAAAGAAATCTTGCAAAAAGATGTTCAAAATCTTGTTTCAAAACAGATTTTTGCTAGATGGCAAGCTATTGTTTCAGTTTTTGACTTCAAAATAGAATTTATAAAAGGAAAAAACAACTCTTTACCAGACTTCTCACAAGAGAATTCTTACAGGGGAACCACAGAGACATAAGATTTCTGTCCATGAGAGATCATTACAAAAGATGCAAAGCACGTCTTGAACAAAGCCTCTGGATACCACCTATAAGAGAAACACTGGAGCTTTACGAAGATCCTTCACTTCGCCAGTTTCTGCAAAAACTCGAAAAGAAAGTCAAAGAAAGGCTTACCTTCCTTAAAAGACCGCCTCAGGAATGGATCCTAAAGACAGAAAACAGACTCCCCAGGACTACATCAGTCCATCTTCCTCTTCCTCTTTGGTCCCGATGCATAATAGATTCCAAGCTCTCTCAAACTTCCCAGCTCTCCCCTACAACAAGCCCTTGGGGCACCAAAGACTCCTGTCAAATAGATCCCAAAAGGGACAGTTCTTTCTTCCAATATTTCCTTAAACCACATCCTATTACTTCAGTCTACCTCACACCAGAACATTCTCCCATCTCAAAGACCAGCTGGAATTTTACACAAAAAGACTCTTTCCTCCTACCCTTCATTGGTTCTCAGATACCCCCTCAAAGACCCAAAAATTCTATGAATTCATCCTAGTTGACTCTGGCTCGGCAGAAATATCTCACACCATGTGTACAATAGACCCCTCACGCATCTCCTTCTCAAAATGCAAGATACTCAATGTCTTGGTCTCCTCTGACTGGACTGACCCCTGGACCCTAAAGTCCTTCTCCCCTTCCAAATGCCATTCCTAATCTCCCAGGGTATTCTTACAAGACTACAAAGATGCGTGGGAAAGAACCTTCCTACTTAGGCCTTTTAATCATTCATGGTTCTTCTTTTTTGACAAACACTGCCCCCAAGGTTTCCCAATTTGGTTCTATGAGTGTGGATTACTTATGGAGCCTCAGAGAAAATTTACCCAGAAAAAATACAAAGAGCCTATTCAACCTACCTTTTTCATGCCAAAGACAGGACCTTCACAAAATCTCTTCGCTTCCACAGCGATTTTGGTATAGCATGGATCTTTTGCTGGACTTATGAGACCCTGCAAATTCAACCACAAAGCTATCCCCTCACACTTTGTCGCCGTTTCAAAGTCCGTTGGTGGGAAAAGTTCATTATTTCCACTATAACAGTTGCAAAAGTAGAACTGTTTTTTCCAGCAGAAAGGCCAGAGACTGTCAATTAATGATACAACAGTCAAAGCCACTACTTCAGCTCCTACTCCTCCTCCACAAAAGAACCCTTCTCCACAAAAGAACCCTTCTCCTACCCTTTCAAAAAACCAGCTCGAGCACTGAAACAATGGGAAGCCTTTCAAGCCTTTCAAAAATACATGGCTCAAGAAAAGCAAAGTATTACCAACAGCTGCGATGATCCTGACGCCACTCCGTCCCCTTCTCCGGCGGATGATCCAGAACAGTTCGCACAAGATCCCTACGCTTAGGTAAACAAAAAATAGTTCTATCTGTTCAGCAAGAAAGAAAAGAAAAGAAGAGAAAAAGAAAAAGAAGAAAAGAAAAAGAGAGAAAAAAAAAGAAAAAGAGAAAAGAAAAAGAAGAGAAAAAGAAAAAGAAAAAGAAAAAGAAGGTTCTTATGTTTTCACTTTATGTTTTCATTTCAGGGGGTAATCTAGCCTGTTTTTAAATTACCTCCTTTGAACATCTTGCTAATTTGATAAAAGACTCAAAAGTAGATCTCATAAGACAATAGGCCCATCATCAGAAGGAAGAGAGCCCAACATCAAAAGGCTCAAATACCCATCACAAGACAATAGACCCACCATCAAGACACAACGGAATAGGTCCATCAGAAGGATAGGCCCTCAGAAGAACATGCCCACTTTTATGCAAGAAGACAAAGACCAGCTCAGCACTCCACTCAAGACAACGAGACAAAAGACCAGCTCAGCACTCACACCCAAGGCAAGAAGACAGAAGAAACCAACTCAGTGCTCCACTCACAACAGGAGACTCCACCCGTGAAGAAATAGTACCAAAATTGGTACGGACAAAGAAATCAGACTCTCCCCTTTCTCTATAAAGGCAAAGCCCTCATTTGTTTTGAGGCATCACAATTCAGACTCTCATGTGTTGAGAAACTCCACAAAACTTCTGAAGCTTAGAAGCCTTCCTCTGGAGCTCCTTCAAGCTTTAGGAATCATTTCAAGTTACGACAATAGTCCTTGTAAGTTTATTATGATCTTATAAAAGTCCTATGTTTCCAGTTCATATTTCTCTCCCTGCTTTTATTATTAAGTTTTCCAGAATAGTCACTATTACGTTTACTGTTCATTGTTCTTAATTGTTACTATTTAAGTACTGTTCAAAAGTCACTGTACATTACTATTCACGCGTAAAACTTTGTATTACTGTTCACCTATGTTCCGCTTTACTGCTTTCTTCCTACGTCTTTCCTTACTTTAGACTACCTGGGTACATTTGGTATCAGAGCCACTAGGCAACATTTCGCCCCGGTTGTAGTATTATAGTTACTTACGCCTTCAGTTACTGTTTACCAAGGTCGAACTTTTTACTGTTACTAGACCGTGCGTGTTTGGTTTTAGTCGTAAGTCCGTTGGTAAGCCCGCTTGACGAGGTAGTCCCAGGGTGTTCCAGGCCGATGGTCCCACGCCATTTAGTAACAATAAAACATACGATTAAGATAAATAGTTCCTGAAACGTAACTAATTATGGCCCTACAATTTAGGCGGATGCTGCATAGAGTTCTAGTTCATCTAGCAACCCCA